>CM030366.1:229621171-230950983 GCA_017893485.1 Hemerocallis citrina | reverse complement strand
GATGGAGACGATCTTCGAGGTGTCAGAGACTCCGGCAGCTAGCAAGGTGAAGTTAGCTTCGATGCAGCTCGAGAAAGATGCTGGTGTTTGGTGGGAATCGCTGAAGAGGAATTTGGGTGATCAGCAGCTGACATGAGAAGCTTTTCTGGAGGAGTTCAGAGATCGCTTCTTTCCTCTGGATGTACAAGAGAAGAAGGCGACCGAGTTCATGAGCCTTCAGCAGGGCAGCATGACTGTTCGGGAGTATGAGACCAAGTTTGCTCAACTTTCGAGGTATGCACCAGAGCTGGTCATGGACGAAGTGAAGAAGGCCAGAAAGTTTGAGTTGGGCTTGAGGCCAAACTTGAGGTCAAGGATGGTTCCATTGGGTATCAGAAGATTCGACAAGCTGGTCAGAAGAGCAGCGATGACTGAGGAGGATATGGATTTATTTCAGAAGAAGCAGGATACATGGAACCGGAACAAGAGGCCAGCATCAGGCCAGAGTGGGAAGGGGTTCCCCGCGAAGCAGGCAAAGTTCAGTGGATCGGTGCAGAAGGCACCTGCAGCTCAGGGAGTGACCTGCTACTACTGCAAGGAGGTAGGACATTACAGGTCAGCATGTCCGAAGTTGGTAGAGCATATCTGTTCTCAGTGTGGGCAGACTGGACATTCCAAGCTTCGTTGTCCAAAATTGAAGGAAGATGGTTCGGGTGGTAGCAAAGTCCCGAAAAGGCAAGGACGAGTATTTGCGTTGACCGAGGAGGATGCGAAAACTCGGAAGATGTAATACAGGGTATGCAGGAATTTTGATTTCTTTCATTTTTGAATCAGTGTAATAAATAAAACTTTTATTTCAGAACAATTTAAGATTGAGTATCATTCTTATTGTAACAGGAGTTGTTTTAATAAATGGAATTAAAGCAAAGGTTTTGTTTGACACTGGTTCATCGCATACATTTGTATCGCCAAGTTTTGCAAAGATCTTAGGTTTGGAACCTAAGTTATTTCCAGGCAAGGTTTTGTCGGTGGCAACGCCGTCAGGTGAAGAGCTAGTAGCGGATCGATATTACGAGGGCTGTGATATCGAGATTGGTGGAAGGATGTTCGGCATCGACCTGATCGAGCTACAAGTGTTGGGAGTGGATGTCATCGTAGGCATCGATTGGATGGCTATATATGATGCCACTATCGATTGCAAGCAGAAGGAGGTGTTGGTGAAAGCACCAGGTGGACCTGCAGTAACTTTCCAAGGGAAGGAGAAGATTTCGCAGGTGGCTGCAATGGTATCTAAGAAGTATATTGCAGATGAAGTCAAGGGCATTCCGGTGGTTCGAAATTTTCCTCAGGTGTTCTTGGATGACTTTCCAGGGTTACCGCCGCAGAGAGATGTAGAGTTTTGCATCAGTGTTCAGCCGGGAAGTGCGCCGATTTCCAAGGCTCCATACAGGATGGCACCTGTAGAGCAAGATGAGGTGAAGAAGCTGATTGAAGAGCTTTTGAGCAAAGGGCTTATCAGACCGAGTTCATCTCCGTGGGGAGCGCCAGTGTTGCTGGTCAAGAAGAAGGATGGGTCGATGAGGATGTGCATTGACTATCGGGAGTTGAATAGGGTGACTATTCAGAACAAGTACCCACTGCCGCGGATTGATGATTTGTTCGACAGGCTTCGAGGAGCAGCGGTGTTTTCAAAGATTGATCTGAGGTCAGGATATCATCAGGTGCGAGTCAAGGAGGAAGATGTGAGTAAGACAGCGTTCAGGACTCGTCATGGGCTGTATGAGTTTTTGGTGATGCCATTCGGGTTGACGAATGCGCTAGCAGTTTTCATGGATATGATGAATCGGGTGTTGAGACCGTTCATTGATTCCTTCGTAGTGGTCTTCATTGATGATATCTTGGTATATTCGAAGTCGGAAGAGGATCATTCGACGCACTTGACAGCAGTGTTACAGACGTTGCAGGAGCACAGTTTGTATGCCAAATTGTCGAAGTGTGAATTCTGGAAGTCTGAGGTAGCTTTCCTTGGCCATATTCTTTCTAAGGAGGGAGTGGCTACTGACCCTCAGAAAGTGGAAGCAGTGAAGGATTGGCCCAGGCCGACATCAGTGAAGGAAGTCAGAAGCTTCTTGGGATTAGCTGGGTACTACAGGAGATTTATTCAGGGGTATTCTCAGATTGCAGTTCCATTGACAGGTTTGACCCGGAAGAGTGTGGCATTTGTGTGGACAGATAAGTGCGAGGAGAGTTTCCTTGAGCTAAAGGAAAGGTTGACTACCGCACCTATATTGGCATTGCCGCAAGCTGGGAAAGATTATGATATCTACAGTGATGCGTCTCTCAGAGGGTTGGGATGTGTCCTGATGCAGGAAGGCAAAGTCATTGCTTATGGTTCGAGGCAATTGCGTCCGCATGAGAAGAATTATCCGACGCATGACTTGGAGTTAGCAGCTATCGTTTATGCCTTGAAGCTATGGAGGCATTATGTCTATGGTGAGAAGGTCAATATGTACACTGACCACAAGAGCCTGAAGTATATTTATCAGCAGAGGGATTTGAATCTTCGGCAGAGAAGGTGGTTGGAAGTATTGGAAGACATTCGTCCTGAGATCAAGTATCATCCGGGCAAAGCGAATGTAGTGGCTGATGGTCTTAGCAGGAAGAGTAGTCTATCGAGATTGATCACTACTCGAAGGGAGTTGGCAACAGAGATCGATCAGGCAGGTATCGAGGTGGTACTGCGAGGTTTAGGGGCATCTTTGGCTCAGTTGAGGCTGCAGCCGTCCTTGAGAGAGTATATTGTGGAAGATCAGAGATCAGATTCAGAGATCCAGAAGATGATGCAGCAGGTTTTAGAAGGCAAGTTATCAGAATTTCGTGTCCAAGATGGAGTTATTTGGATGGGTGAAAGGTTGTGTGCCCCAGATAATGCAGAGCTGAGAGAGAGTATCTTGCAGGAAGCACACAGTACATTGTTATCAGTTCATCCAGGAGGCACGAAGATGTACAGGGACATCAAACCACATTTTTGGTGGTCAGGTATGAAGCGGGATGTAGCAGATTTTGTGGCAAGGTGTCTGACTTGTCAGCAGATCAAGGCAGAGAACCAGAGACCTGGAGGCTTGTTACAGCCATTACCCATTCCGGAGTGGAAGTGGGAGAATATCAGCATGGACTTTATCACGGGTTTGCCTAGAAGTTCGAAGGGCAATGACTCGATTTGGGTTATTGTGGACCGATTGACTAAGTCGGCACATTTTCTAGCCATGAAGATTACTTGGTCAATGGAGAGATTGGCTGAGTTGTACATTGAAGAGATTGTGAGACTTCATGGAGTCCCGGTATCAATTGTTTCTGACAGAGATCCGAGGTTTACTTCAAGATTTTGGAGGAGCTTGCAAGCAGCGTTGGGCACCAGAACTGATTTCAGTACAGCATTTCATCCGCAGACAGATGGTCAGACGGAGAGGGTGAATCGAGTGCTGGAAGATATGTTGAGAGCTTGTGTTATGGACTTCGGTGGTAGTTGGGAGAGATACTTGGCATTGGTTGAGTTTGCTTATAACAACAGTTACCATGCAAGTATTGGGATGGCACCGTATGAGGCTTTGTATGGGCGGAGGTGCAGGACACCTGTTTGTTGGTATGAAGTTGGCGAGAGGCAGATGTATGGTCCTGAGATCGTGCAGCAGACGTCAGAACAGATTGAGCTGATTCGCCAGAGGTTAGTTGAAGCTCAGAGTCGGCAAAAGAGTTATGCTGACACTCGGCGAAGAGACTTGGAGTTTGAGGTTGGGGATGAAGTCTTTCTCAAGGTTTCTCCGACCAAAGGAGTGATCAGATTTGGTAAGGGAGGCAAGTTGGCGCCAAGGTATATTGGACCGTATAGAATCGTGGAGAGGATTGGCAAGACAGCATACATATTGAAACTTCCTGAGGAGTTAGCACAAGTACATGATGTGTTTCATGTGTCGCTATTAAGGAAGTATGTGGCCGATCAGAAGCATCAGTTGGTAGAAGTTCCTGAAGATCTACAGGTGAACTTGAGTTACAAAGAACAGCCTGTTGAGATCGTTGATCGTAGGGAGAAAGTTCTTCGAAGGAAGGTGATACCTATGGTCAAGGTATTGTGGAGGAATCAGCAGTTCGAGGAGGCTACTTGGGAGCCAGAAGATCGCATGCTGAAGGAATTTCCTGAATTGTTTGTATGAGTGTATTTCTTGTATGTGATTGGAATTCTTTGGATGATTGTACTATTGACTGATATATGATGTATTCTTTTGTTTTGATTGTGATGTTATAAGAAATTGTTTGGGTTATGTTCTATATATGAAGCACTGTTTCTTTTGCTTGGTATGTGTTTGAACTCATTAGTCGTAGTTCTGAGGACAGAACTCTTCTAAGGAGGGAGTGATGTAGAACCCCGTATTTTCAAATATTATTTTAATTATTTGAAAATGAATTTAAATGATTTTTGAGATTTAATTAATATTTTCTAAGAAATTTATCTTTCATACACATGCAAAACACGTGCAAATGACTTTTTAGAAGTTTGAAATTTTGGTTTTCTTTATAAAAAATCATTATTTATTATTTGAGAATTATTTAGTATTTTTCCAGATTTTTCGGAAATAAATTGATACTATTTGCAATTTTTGAGAAAAGAAGGACTTATTTGCAAAATTGACAATTTTTTAGGGTTAGAGTGCAAAATGTATTTGCTGGACTCTCCGATCAGTATTTGTTGAGGTTTGGAAATATATTTACTATTAGATCCTAATTTAAATGATATTTGATTTAAATGTCAAGAACACAATTACATATGTAAGATGTACTTTTGAAAGGATTATTTTGCAAAAGAGGGAGTAAAACCCTAATATTCTATCCGGCATATATAAGAGAAATTCTCTTCCAGCCGTCATTGTAAAAGAACACAGATTTTTGGTGATTTGGATTTTGAAGAACAAAGGAGGATTTTTGGATCTAGCAAGGAGAAGTTTTTGTGGATCTTTTCTTCGAATCAAAGGTGAGTGGATTGTTTTGTTTGTTTTGTTTTGTTTTGCTTTGTTGTTTTGATTGATGAATGACGTGAGACCTTTTGTTATGCTTATTTGTGATCATTATGCCATTATTTTTGTTAGATGCATTGTATGTATGATATGGATCTTAAATTTGATGTGGAGGACGAGAACTTTTATTTGACGTTTGGATCATGTATGAGAAATATTAAAGATTTGTTGAGGAAAAGTTTGATTGATGAGATCATATTGTTGGGAGACATATTAGGAATTGATAATGTTGTGATCAGATGATAAACATCTGGACCTCGTGATTGTAAACCAGATTCTGATTAAGATGTGAAAGACATTTGTTGAGAAGAAGCCCTAATGGGAGAATTTAGAGTTTAGATCATGAGAATATGAGATTTGAGAAAATGATTGATTGAGTAATGTATCCATGATGGAGATTATTGAGAGTTGTTTATTTGCCTGGATACAAAGTAATTGTAATGAACAATGAATTATTAGAATACTCCAGTCTGAATTGTGTTCCGACCTATCTTTTGGGGAATCTGTAGCCGACAGCCGACTGTCTTGCGAAGCAGTCAACTGGTTCGAGCCTACTGTGTATTTTTGAGTCTTGAGATTTGTTCGGGACAGTCGACCTAGACTGAGGTCAGTCGACTGATCCTCTGTTTGTGATTTTGTTCAGTCCTTTCGGAACAGTCGACCTATGACCCTTCAGTCGACTCAAATACTTAGATTATTTTGATGAGGACTATTTGAATTTGTCTCGGGGCAGCCGACTGATGACTTGTCAAGTCGACTGGTCATGCCTTAGATTATTTTTGTAAAATGTTGGGATATACCCTCTGGACAGTCGACTGGTACTTTATGCAGTCGACTGGTCCTGAAGGATCTTTGTATCTGTTTTTGAGATGTTCTGTTCAGTAATTGATTTTAAGACGTTTGTTCAGTATTTGATTTCGAGATGTTCAGTTAAGAACATGATTTTGAGATATTTTGTTGAGCCACTCAGTTAGTGGGATTTTGTTCAGATATTTGTTTTTGAGTCTCTAGAGGTACGTGACCCTAGTATACCGGTGTTGAGATATTTGTTGAGTTATTTGTTGAGGCCCATTGAGGCGAATTTTCAGTTAATCATATTTCTAGTCCGGTAGGGTACACTACTCTAGGAGATTTGTTCAGTAACCCAAACTAATAAGGACAGGCATGAGTAGCGTCATGACGAATGAGAACATGAGTTATGCACCTCAGTATGGCTTTTGATGTAGGATTTTAATCTTCTGAATTATCCAAGTAGTTAACTTGTGATGTGTGATTTATCTCCGGAATTATCCAGGTAGTTAACCTGAGATGTGAGGTATTTCTCCTGAATTATCCAAGTAATTATCTTGTGATGTGGGATTGACCTACGGAATGATCGGAGTCGAGGCGACGCTTTTGGGGTATTATTGTGATGATGAGTCTATGTTTAGATGTGAGACGATCTCCTGAATTATCCAGGAAATACCTGAGATGTGGGATCTATCTCCTGAATGATCAAGCATGGGCAAATTATCATAGTTTATCTTCATCTCTTAGTAGTCATCGTGGTCAGCATATAGTCATGATGTTTTTCTTGAATCATTTTTATGCATTTGGAGTTCCTGCTTTTGCACACTTGGTTTTTGGTTTTGACATCACCCATCATTCTTTGTTGTTACTTCATACTTTAGTGTTTGATTATATTTGTTGGACATTACGCTTTAAGTTCATTCCTGTTATTTGTTTGATTTGTTGCCACTCACACCATTTATGGCTGACCCCGTAGTTTGGGGGTTAGGGTCCAACTCTAGCCTCACATGTTGCAGGTTATTGCTTAGATTGGAGGTCGGAGGCTTGAGTGGGCAGTTTGAGATAATTGGATTATTTAGTGATTGATGTAAAACTGTAAAGATATATGTGAATCATCATTGAGTTGTAAATAAAAGATTAATTTGTGTTGAGATGTTTAGACTTCCGCTGTAATTGAAAAATTTGTTGTAATAAGAGAAAGAAAAATTTTAGTGGTGTTGTTGGTGTTTATTGTTGTATTGAAGTGGATTACTGGGATTTCGCCACGTATTTTCTAAGCTCTCATATTAGAAATTCGGGGCGCTACACACGGTGTAGATTTCTCTCAGCCACACTTTACCCTATAGTGGTTCACAGAAGGCAGTGAGCATGAGATTGGGTAATGAGGAGTTTTTAAATGGGCCCAAAGAGGGGTCCAACATTTTTGATTATGGGCCTAGTAGTATTGTAGGGGGGAGTTTAAACATGGAGATTTTAAATGGGCCCAAAGAGGGATCTAGCTTAAAAGACAGAGAACTACAAGTGACTGTTTCCAAAGAGGGGTCTTCATACACAAGCCCAATTAAGATTATCCCCATCTCACCCCCTGGTATAGATGAAGAAGATCGAGAGGATAGACTTAATCTCGATGATGACTTTGATTACTCTGAGGAAGAGTCATTTGATTCTGAAAGACTGGCTGAAGATCTTGCGGGTATATCACCAGAGTTTGTTCCCTTGACTTTTCCTCCTCCACAGCCATTGGAGCCAGCCGACACTCCGAACAGTCTAAGATTTAGGGCTCAGAAAGTCGCTAAGAGGGCTATTGAGGAGTCCTTAGATTACTACCTAGAGATTGCTGCAGCCGCTAAGTCGGCTAAGACAAGCGTCGGAGGTACAGGCTCTTTCCTAGCTTCTATTTTTAATTTCATGACTGATACTGAGATCTTTTATCTAGCTGAAACCTGTGGTCTTGTGGTTACCGATATTGATAGGAACACCATCCTCCTTAATCAAATTAGAGGATGAGAGACCAATAGGGTTATTCTTAATTTGAACTCAACGCTCAAAACGAGTCACGTTCCCTCTCCTAATCGTAATTAATGGATGCCCTATTTTGGAACGTTGGAGGCCTCGGTAGGCGGGGCAAGCGAGAAATGGTTAAGGAAGTCATAGCCAGGTCAAAGGCTAACATTGTTGGTCTCCAAGAGACCAAACTTTCACACATGACTAGACTTAATAGAGTAGGGGGAAATCGAGTCTCCGAATGGAGAATGTCCCCAGCAATTGGGGCGTCTGGGGGCATCGCTCTAGGTTTTAACTCTAACCCCTTTTATTGTCTAGACGAGCTCTACGGGCAATTTTCTTTGTCAGTATTGCTACAGTGAAAATCCGACGGGTGGACTCAATCGGTTACGGTGGTCTATGGACTGCATACTTCTACCTTTAGAACGACCTTCTGGACGGAACTAAGAGCGATCCAAGCACACTGACCACACCCCTGGGTGGTGGGGGGCAATTTTAACATTACTAGATTCACCTTAGAACACAGAGGTAAAGAATCTAGTGACCCCGACAGGGAAGCGTTTATTGAGGTCATCACGGACCTAGAATTGGTGGACATCCCCATCTCTGATAGGCTTTTCACTTGGTCGAACATGCAAGCGGTTTCCAATCTAGCTAAGTTGGATAGAATTCTGGTCTCCACGGACTGGGAGATCAAATTTTCATTGTCATCGGCCAAATCACTCCCTAAACCAACCTCAAATCATGTGCCTATTTTCTTATCTTCCGGAGAAGATCAATCCAGAAAACCATCAAAGTTTAGATTTGAGAAAGCATGGTTAGAAATCCAAGGCTTCCACCACATGGTCAATGAGAGTTGGTCTCGCCCGACCAAGGGTGGTGAGGGGTCCGCTATATGGTGTGAAAAAATTAGAAAACTCAGGGGCTGTCACACCCCGCTTTCCAAAATACGGGAATACGAGTCCATGACTAAGGCCCAGCAAATGATGCGAATACACCATTCATAAGCTGTACAGGTAACTCAACAACAAGATAATAAAATAAACCACGCAGGCATGTAAAATCACAATATGATAATGAAAGTTCATGACATGGTCCATAACATAACCAACAACTGGGAAATACAAGTAGTTACGGATCAAACAAGCCTGGAATACAATAAAGAGTAGCATGAATAAAACATGAACTAAGATAACATGATAATTAATAAAACTAAAACACTTGTTCAGCAACACCTTCGGGTAACTCTCCTTCTAGGCTTGCAAGTACATTATTACAAAAAAGAAAAAAAAACAATAAGACGCCCGTTAATACAAGTCACGGGCCGCAAGTGGTACAAGCTAAGGGAACAAGTACAAAACAAAAGAACAAAAAAAATAGGAAAAGAGCAAGGAACCAAGAATCATGAAATAGGAAAAATGCAATATGTAAACATAATTATGAATAAGGCATTATGGAACAAGTGGTATATAAACAAGTAAGCGAGTAAACAAGTCAATAGAAACATGTACATGTAGTCGGATTATGCAAGTGCACGTGTTAATCTTAAGTCTAATGTTTAATTCTATCTAGGTAGCACTTCATGCATCCATACTTTTGCTACATGGTTTCTACGTACAATTAGTTACGTTCACTACAACATATAGGACATTTGATAGCATTCATAAAATGCTATAGTAGACCTACGATACCATTTTCCAAACGCTATCAAAAGCCCTGCTATAATAACTCTATAGCGTTTCGTCAAAACGCTATAGAATCTATAGCGTTTCGGCAAACGCTATAGATTCTATAGCGTTTCAAAAATGCTATAGATTCTATAGCGTTTCAAAACGCTATGCAATCTATAGCATTTCAAAACGCTATAGAATCTATAGCGTTGTTAAAACGCTATAGAATTTATAGCGTTTCGACAATGCAATTAGTGTTAGAGCATTTTGTAAAAACGCTATCGTTAGACAATCCAGTAATAGAATCAAACATACAACATTTTTAAAACGCTATTGTTTTGATATTTGTGGTTTTTTACAGCATTTTAGGAACGCTATTTCGTTTTAACTGTATACAAAAAAAATCTACAGATACAAATAAAATTCGATTTATCGAAAATGTCAATACACCATTAAAACTATAAAAGTTTCGCAAATTTGTGTACAAATATATAAAAACATACCAACATAGAAATATCTACACAATAAACTTATACAAAAGTTCATCCAATAAACTTAAAACTGACGACAAAAATTCTTGAGTGCCTAACATCAACACAACTCGCACTCTTCGTTTCATCCACGACGTCTCCAATCTGCAAATGTAGAAGAAATAATGTCAAACATAAGATTCATGTGTCTAATGTTGGAGCTATTCCTAAATAAGTAGCATGAGATTTAAACATTCAAATGGTACGCAAACGACCTCAACTAAGAGTTAGTTAATAATATGCAAGCACTTATTAACCTACTCGACAATGAGAAAACAATAACTCAAAGAAAAAAAAATTGAACTTGTGCATGTAAATTGTTTTAGTGTATGTTATACATGTTTCAAACAGATATATGGATATTCATTTTACAAGTAGATAAAAAGCCAGAGAGATAAAAAGGCAGAGAGATATATGAATATACATTTTACATTTTACAACTATGTTATACATGTTTACAAGTATGTTATACATCTTTGTAGTTCACTTTTGAATCCCTTCCTTCACATTTTACAAGTATGTTATACATGTTTCAGGTTCTACCATCAAGTTCTAGGTCTTATCTAATTTATCTGCAGACTTCTTTGTTATACTAACAATATTTTTATTCTTAGCGTGGCTCGAACCCAAGCCTCAACATTTATTACCTCCACTGGGTCTATATTATGCTTCAGTTTGCATGTCTACAACGACAATTTTCACCAACCACTTGTAACATACATCGCTCCATCAGCATCAACAACGGGAGCGACAAGACATCTTCACCCCATTCCTATCAAAAACTTCAGTATACCTGTGTGGCCAGACACACCTAGAACCACACCTTATCAAGGGAAACTGGTTTTGACCTCTACATGCTCTGTTAGATTACCACCATTGGCCCTCTCCGGCTCTCCCTAATCAATTTTAAGAAAGCAACTGTGAGAAAGGTAACTTAAAAAAAAACTAAAGTCACACATGTACAACAAGGATATTCTTGTTATTCTCGAATTTCTGAGTTGAAAAAAAAATCTCGATAGTTTAATGTTTACTTCAAATTATTGGTTGAGATGTTGCAACTAACCTCTTTCATAGTCGACTGACATAGCTTTTTGCTAGAGACATAGTCATCTGTTCTAGTACATTGCAGATTTACAATGAGATCATTAGAGAGACCAAAACATAAGACAAAGGTGAATTATAACAAGTTATTTACCTAATATTTTACATTCATATGCTGAAGAGTTTCTTCCAAGAACTTATCAAACGAGGCATTCCAGCTACTGTGCTTGATCAAATCCTAAAAGTTTGACCTCTTGAATTTCTCTGCAGAGAAGATAAGTTGTCAGAGCTGTTGATAAGGCCATCACAGTAGATGCTTCTTCCATTGGGTATGGAAAAATTACACCAATTTCTGAGGAAAAAGAGCGAGTTACCTCAACACAGCGACACTGCAGAAGGAGCGTGGGAGGATGTAGATTTTGTCTAGATCTAAGCAATTAATATCACTTCAATAGCTCAGAGGATGTGGATTTGAGAGGGGTGAAAGGGAGAAGGGTGTACGGCTTAGCTGTGAAAGGTCTTAGATGTGGATTCGAGAGCGGACAACGGAAGGAGCGTGGGAGGTGGAGGGAGCGTGGGAGGTGGAGGTGGAGAGCGCGAGCGGCGGGAGGAGCGTTGGAGGAGGAGATGGCGATGGGGGAAGGAGCGAAGACGGTGGAAGTGCACGGGGACGGTGGCGCCGAAGGGGCGGGTAGCAGCGATGGGGGAAGGAGGAGGAGGAAAATCATTTTTGGTTTTTGGGGTTACCGTGAATTTGGAATGAAAACCCTAATTGAGATCGTAGGATAATTGAAAAAAATAAGAGGAGGAGCAGAAAATGAACTGGTTTGAGAATGATTTGGATTTTAATTAGAATTTTCTTTTTTTACCCTTACCACTTAAGTTTATTTACATATATTATAGCGTTTCTAAAACGCTGTAAAAAATACAGCATTTTAAAAACGCTGTCGTAGCTAAGAATAAATTTCGAAATTAATCAAAGATAGCATTTAATTCAGAAATGCTATTATTGATCACTTTCAATAGCATTTACACTTAAACGCTATAATAAATTTGCTATAGAAAGTCATATATGTTATAGTGGTTTAGACTTAGTGGTGGATTCTATAGGTCACGTACTCGAGAAAAACATGTATATTCAATATTGTATCGAGATACATGCAATGTGAAACATGTAGAGTGTAAACTTGTAACGTGAAACATGTAAACTTGTAATTTGCAAACTTGCAACTTATAAACATGCAACTTGCATCGGGAAACTACGAGCTCCCGTCCGAGTACGCTCTTCTATATTGCCCACTGCTTAAATCTTTTCCCTTATATCCCGACTTGTTACTTTTATTTTAATTTAACATGATCATAATGAAATGAGAACGATGTCAAGATATAGACTGGGAAACATCAAGGAATTATGCATGAAATATGTTCTAAGTCATGAGATACGAAGCCTATAGTTTTAATATCATATATGGGTCTAATTTCTATTATAAGTCTGGGTCAACAGTATTTTTGGGTTATATAAAACAATATTGTAACTAAAAGTGATCGATGACATGTATAAAACTTAATCAAGAATAAAAAGATATTATAACAACATTCAAACTATTATCATGGTAAAATAATCATTCACACTATCATGTGTAACCCTAAAAGTACATATGTTTGCATCATCGTGTTTAAGTAATGCATATGACAATAAAGTATTCGCGATCATATGCGAATACGGGATCGACGGATTAAGTATAGCAATAGATTTCAATTCGACCGATGAATGCGAATTAGAGTCAATGAATATACTTGCGGTATTTTTACAAAGAAAGCTTGTACTAGAACAAACGAATTTGTATAAGAGATACTTGCCTGATTTGACGGTTTTGATGTGAACGAGAGAATAATGGGATCAGAATCCTGGTCGATGATCCACGAAAACATGTGCGAGTCACGGCAAAATACCAAACAGCAAAACAATCCACACAAACAGCGAAGAGGCGAAACAGGACACGGGATCCCATAGAACAGCAACACAAAACTCGGATTGCCTCTGGACAAAACAGCAAACACCGAACCGACCAATCCCAACTTCCAAAACACCAAACAGCACAGTCACCTAATCCTGGATCTTCTACTCTCCAAACAGCAAACACCCTAAGATCCATTGTTCTTCCTCTCGACTTCTACAGAGATCGGGAAAGATCCACTGATCATATGCGACGACTGCGAGTGACGCGAAGGAGGGGCGGACGGCAGGACTCTGGCGGCGACGGTGCTGGGGGGAAGCTCGGGGATGAGGGTGCTATCGAGTGAAGCTCGATGGCAAGGAGGAAGAGGAGGAGCGAAGTAACTGGCGGTGGCGTGGTAGCCCTGGCAATCGAAGAGCTTCGACTGATAATGGGTTCGACGAAAATTTAGGGAAGAAGAAGACGATGGGGTGTGCACGGTGGCAGATGTGCCGCATGGAGAAGCAGCGCTTTGTTGTCGAGATGAGCATGGCACACCAGGCGGAGCGTCGAGGCACAGTCGGAAATGGCGGATGGAGGTCGAGAGTGGTTCGAGAGGAGAGCAACACTAGGGCGACGGGCAAAATGACAAGGAGAGTGAGGTCGAGGGCCAGCGGAGATGTCGACAGTGGCGAGATGAATAGTTGGGTTCGGAGGTGGGTTTGAGGTCGGGAGGAAGATGGGTTGAGTTGGGTTTTGTAACAGAGGATGGGGAAGATGGAGGAGAGAGTGGCTCTGTTTCGTTTTTCGAAATAGAGGAAAGAAAGAGGGAGAGAGAGTACGGGGGGAGAGAGGTTATATTCAAATAATGCATAATAATAATATACTAATAAAGAGGGGAGAGATTATAGGGAGGAGGGGGTTACGGGAATCAATGGCTGATTGTGTGGAGGAGATTTAAAAGGAAATAAAATTGTTATAACAGCCATATTAATGAGGAGGGATAATAGGGCTGAAAACTTGGGATTCAATTTTCAAATATTTGGGGGGTTGCTGGATGTGGGGAGTGATTATGAGAGATTTTGGGGATTTAAATGTGGAGTAGAATTGATCCGGTCAACATAGATTAAGGAGAAATTGGGTTAATGGGTTTGGGTCTGAGATCTAATAAGAGATGGACTTGGGTTGGGCTCAGAACAATCTAATAATTTAATTATGGAATTTGGATTATACTAAATAATTAGACAATTGGGCTTAGACTTCAAGTACTAATTAAATGAAAGGATATATATATATATATATATATATATATATATATATATAGTAGTAATCAAATAAATAAATTGGTTTAAAATAATTGATCAAAATTAAAAGATTCAACATTTGGGTTTCATATCAAAATCACTAGAATGAAATATAATTTAGGTTGAAAATCGACAATCATTTAAGAATAATTAGTTACAAAATACTAAGAATTTGAAATACGAAAAAATACATGAAAAAATACGTATTAACGGGAACAAGGGTTACAGGGGCAAGCTCCGGAAATGGAACCGGACCAGATTTGCGCTGATTTGGAGAGCAAAGGAATCCCTTCTTGAAGGAATTGAGAAACTTGAGAAAAGTGAAGAAACTAGGGATCTGCTACAGGAAGAGCGGAATGGATTACTCCAATTCAGACTGGACATTGACCAGATCTACAGGATTGAGGAAATCAAATTCCAACAACAATCCAGAATTTCGTGGCTCAAAGAGGGAGACGCGAACACAGCATTCTTCCAGCGAGTTGCCAGTGCTCGGCGTAGATCTAACCTCATTCACTAGATCCAATCAGATTCCGGGTACAAGGCGACGTGGCTATCAAGCTGGCTTTCCATTCCCACTTCAAGTGCCTCTTTGGGCACAAAGCGGACTTGAGAGTCCATCTCCAACACGAATTCTGGAAAGACCAAGCAGGCAATTCTGATCCTAGGCTGCAATCCCTCGAAGCACCCTTCACTCAGAAGGAGGTCTGGAAGGCAATCCAACAACTTGGGAAAGATAAAGCTCCTGGTCCAGATGGTTTCCCGATACTATTTTATCAGATATTCTGGGAGGAAATCAAAGATGACTTGCTGAAGATGTTCGCAGACTTCTACGAGCATAAACTCAAATTGGGGAGATTCAACTCCGCGGAGGTTGTGCTGATTCCTAAGAAAGAAGACTCTCGATGAGTTGGAGACTTCCGGCCCATAAGCCTCCTTAACTGCTCTGTAAAGATCATTACCAAGACTCTCACTAACAGACTAGGAAATGTAATGGATGGCCTCATTAGTCAAGACCATACGGGATTCATCAAACGACGGTGTATTCAGGACTGTATAGAAACGGCTGAGGAGACCATCCATCAGTGCCACACTTCGAATTCTAAGAGCTACCTCCTAAAGCTGGATTTCGAAAAAGTCTATGACTCTGTTGAATGAGACTGTTTGTTGGAAGCACTTGCTGGAAGAGGTTTTAGGGAAAGATGGATCAGATGGATCCACACTTGTCTTACCACCAGCAAAATAGCTATTTTGGTAAATGGGGTATCTAGCCAACCATTCTCCAGCAAACGGGGGCTGAGACAAGGAGATCCGCTCTCACCCCTTCTCTTTACTATTGTGGCAGACGTTCTAAGATCCATGATGACTAAGTGTAGTAGAGCAGGTTGGATCGTACCAGTGGCCATGGGAGTCAATCGCCAAGGGTGCTCTATACTCCAATATGCAGATGATACTCTTCTATTTGGCAATGACAACCTAGGAAAAACTACCGTCTTCAAAGGAATTCTGTATTGCTTTGAAGCTTGGTCTGGCCTCAGGGTTAATTTCCACAAAAGTGCTCTTATTTCCATTGCCCTGATCCCAGAAAAGGCACTTGAACATACCACAATCCTCAATTGCTCCACCGAGGGCTTTCCCATTCAGTGCCTTGGATTGTCGCTAAGACCCGGAAAATTCAAAAAGGCGGATTGGCTACCTATTATTGACCAAGTTGACAAATGGCTAGCAGGCTGGAAAGGCAAAGCCCTTTTTTGGGAGGGAGAATCACGCATATTAATGCCGTCCTCTCAAACCTTCCTACCTATTATCTCTCCTTCTTTGAAATGCCGCGATGGGTTATCCAGAGAATTGACCGAACGCAGAAACATTTCTTATGGAAAGGGGCAGACCCGGACCGAGGAGGTTATCACCTCATTAGATGGGAGAATGCGTGCATGAAAAAAATACATGGAGGCCTAGGTAAAATTGATCTTCGAGACATGAATCTGGCTCTACTAGGTAAATGGTGGTGGAAAGTGTTTCATCCTAATGGAGAAGGGTGACAATAATTTGTTCAGGGATATATGCATTGAAATGGAACAAAAAATCTGAGCTTCAGGATAGGCCATCGGGTTTCCTGGTTCTGGAAAGGCATTACTAAGGCATATGAACCCTTCAATAGTTGTGTGCAGTCAGCTATCGGTAACGGCAGACTCACCAGATTTTGGTGGGATAAGTGGTGTGCTGATCATACGCTCAGAACCCTGTTCCCCGATTTATATGAGCAAGAGACAACCACACTGCACGGTGGCCGCAGCCTGGAAAAAAGGCGCCTGGAAGCCACCTCTCAAACAACCGCTTACCTAGGTTCTCAGCTTAGACTAACGAACTTCAGGCCTTCATCACCAATGCTGGAATTGGTTGCTCTCAGGGTCCCGATAAGAAATTCTGAGGATTGGAGAAGAACGGCAAGTTCACGGTTCGCTCATGTACAACTGTATCCATTTTAAGGGTTGATCCCAAAGTGGTCAGCCGTCATCTGGAGAACGAAAACACCGCTAAAAATCAAAGCCTTCTTATTGTTGGTACTAAATGACGCGATCCTGACTAAGGAAAACCTTGCTAAGCGCCAACCGAGTGTCGACTCTCAATGTGGGTTCTGCCATGCTGCCCTGGAGACTAGAGAACATCTTTTACTACAGTGTCCTAGGAGCAAAGCGGTACTCATAGAGGTACTCAGTGCCCTAGGGACAACTCAATATCTTAGTTCGCATTGGAGAGGGGTTCTATGAGAGAAGCGTGGTATATCGCTATCGCCGCAATGACCTGGGTTCTTTGGCTAGACAGAAATAATCTTTACTTTCGTAGAACTTGAAATAATCTTTACTCAGCGCCCCATGCCACGTCAGCGAGACAAAGGCAAAAGCACAGCTCCCCAGGTGGGACCCCATGGACTGCTGACGTCATCAGCTACATAGGCTGACCAAGTCAAGTAGCATTCTCTATTTCTTTCAACCGTGGGCCCCGCATTATACACATATTCACTTAAATTACCATTATACCATCAATCCATTTTTAATACACTTATATATATACTATTATATTTTTATTTGAAATTACGGGGTGTTACACACACCCCCCTTCAGAAATCAGAGTCATCGCTAAGCACGGGGCATGCACAATCTAGTGCAGGATCTCATTTCTAGCCGATGTGGAGTGGAGTACCCTGATTCTGCTAGCTGCACAGTACCCCGATTCTGTGGGTTGTACAGTCCCCTTACCTGGGCGACCTGTCCCCAACCTCACTCCCTCTCAGGCATACTTACCCGTACATCTCCTAGCTCCATCTCAGGCATACATCTCACCCACTCTTACCCACAATCAGTGTTGAAAGTCGACTCTGATACCATTTGTAACACCCCTGTCCCGAGCTCGGACAATTTATACAATTTAGAAGACAAATTAGATACTATGTAGTACAATTGCCTACCACAGGCTGCCTCTCAAAAGGTGGTTAACCGAATTGGTGACTCTTGATCATAGGCAGTGTTATTTATTAATATTATATTCTTGTATCTTACTAATATGGGACTAATCCCAAATGCACTTCTCTCTTTCTCGCTGCGTGTACACAGAGCCCCAACGATGGCCCCTATGCCACGTCAGCGAGACCAGAGGTAAAGCACAGCTCCCCGGGTGGGCCCCCATGGACTGCTGACGTCATCAGCTACATAGGTTGACCAAGTCAAGCAGCACTCTCTGTTTATTTCAACCGTGCCCCCCCCATTATACACATATTCACTTTAATTACCATTATACCATCAATCCATTTTTAATACACTTATATATATACTATTATATTTTTATTTGAAATTACGGGGTGTTACAGTCACTAACGCCGACCTCAAGGCGTTCCTTGCCAAGAAGCCTCCTCGGGACTTCGCGGAACTCCTGCTTAGGAGTGAGAAGTACATCCGAGTGGAAGAGGCTTTCAACCCGCCCACTCTTGAGGAGTCGTCTTCCGGGAACAAACGGAAGAATACGAGTAAAGAAGGGTCCCAGAAATTCCAGATGGACGACAATGGCCAACATCGCCCAGCTCATCGTTTTGAGAAGTTCACCCCCCCTCAATACTAGTATATCGGCAGTTCTTTTGAAGGTGGACAAGGAAGGGCTACTCCGCGCTCTCCCTAGAATGAATATCCCTGGTAAGAAAATAAATAGGGATAAGTGGTGCTGCTTTCACAGGGACCACGTGTAGCGCCCCGAATTTCCAATATAATATCTTAGAAATACGTAACACAATTCCCAGCATCAACTTCAAATGTAATATTAAACACAGTCTAAAGACACAGATAATTTTTATTTCAACTTTTATTATAATAATCATTTACAAAACACAGCGAAAATACAAAACACCTTGAATTACAAACTTTTTCTTTTACAACACTTCTTTTACAAAATTTACACAAAAGCTCTATTACATCAATTTATCTCAAAACTATCTCAAGCATCCAAACCCCAGACTCTCAGCAACAACCTGTAAAACATGAGGCTAGAGATGATCCCTAACCCTTAAAACTAAAGGGGTCAGCCATAACGGTATGAGTGACATAAAAACAAAGCAACATAATTAAATCATAAAACACTGAGTCATCAACAACATGTATTAATAGCAAGAATAAATAAAATGAGAAATAACAAATAAGTAAAGCATGAAAACATCAAGGAATATAAGATAGTAAATAGTAATTCATGAAAACGTCAAGTGATTCTAGATTAAGTGACAAGTGTAGGAAAAATAGGAAAATACAAGCATAAAACCAAGTCAAGAAAACACAAATTCTATATGCTGACTCTCTAATGCATACTTGTCGGATTCTATGCATTCCATAGTACATAGGTCCGGTGCAAGCCCTTAACGATCTCCACTTTATAGGGATAACCCCTCGTTATGCAACTAATCCTACCACGGTGATGGAAAACAAGATCCACAATACTCCGCGAATAGGCACCACAGCCCTCGACATGCAAGCATCATGTAAGATAGCTCAAAAACAACCGGAGAATCATCTTCCAAACCTGTGTACCCCACGAATAGGCTCGCAAGGCCCTCGACATGCAGATACACCAGGTACATTCCGTGAATAGGTCGGATAGGCCTGCCGACCCTCGACATGCGAATGCACCCTGCATGCTCCGTGAATAGGCCTGCAGACCCTCGACACGCGAACACACAAATGTCCTCTCGAGACATAACAACAAACAGTCCTGGAACGCATCCGTTGGACTAACAAAATCATGAGCCAATACTTACGTTTTCCAAGTTCCATCACATCCCCACTAGTGATTGTCCTTAAGTTGATTATTATTAAAAACACAAAATTCTCATCTCTAGAGTTAGTGTATCCTGCCGGACTTAAATACTCAATAACAACTAAACCAAGACCCCCCAGGTCTAACTCAACAATCTCAACTTGCCGGTTCATAGGACTCCCACTCAACTCCTAGAGATCTCAACACGACCACAATTCACAAATCCATCGTCAAAACGATCATAGGGAGAAACCTTTCTAATGAACAAAACCCAAATCTTTATAAAATTCCAGAATCCAAATCCAACAATAAAATATCTTGAAAACATATGTTTTGTAGAAATAATAATATTTAGAATAGTAAGTTATAGATCCAAAAACATTTAATGAATCAACCATTTAAAGAACACCTGGAAAACTCAAGAAACATCAGTAACAGTCGACTGCAAACCAGAGTAGGTCGACTGTCCAAAGCGAAGACCCAACATTTTTAAGAAAATAATTCTAAGTGTTGACAGTCGACTGTCCCGAGCGAAAATCCAACACCTCGAGAAAATATCAAAACAGAGCAGAGACAGTCGACTGGAGAAATGGTTAAGTCGACTGTTCCGCATGAGATTTCAAGAAAAATGAGAAAACACAGCAGCCAGGTAGCGACGGTCGACTTTCGAAACATACCAGTCGACTGCCTCACCTACAGACTGCAGTTTGGGTTGTGCATATTTTAACCGATACGTCGATTTACTTTACAAAAATGAAATCTAATAAAAGTATATTTCTAATATGATAGAATACAACTTATAGGATATACAAGGATCCATAAAAACCAATCAAAACCGCTTGAATTGATAATATAACTTTTTGATGAACTTCTTCAAAATAAAAACAGGAACGTGTGCATATATTAAAATTAGAGTTTTTAAGAATAAATCATACATCAAAATAACATTGTTTTATATTCCAAAACATATCAATACCAAAATAAGTTGAGATATAGTCAAATCCTTCGAAAACACATAAAAACTCAATTTCTTCTTAAACAACAAAAATACTATATTCATGAAAACGTTCGTGCATGTTCATGCACCAAAGAAAACTTCACCAATCCATAAACTAAAATAACAAAATATTCAGATATCAAACTTAGTATTTGAGTAAATCCAAATTCAAGTGAACTCTTTCACAAAATTACAAATCCCCAAATTAAATCAAAAAAATGTATCAATCCCCAATTTTAGTCATCACAATTCAAATTCTCAAGACATGGTCTTTTAATCCATTACTCATTCTCAAAATTCCTCAAACTCAAACTCAACTATTCTTAATAGTTGATCCATAAGCAAATTTATCATTTACATGGCAAAATTGCATTCATCCAACTCACCAATAGTCCAAAAATCTCTTCTTTAATCAATTAATGCATAACATCCATCATACTCAATCAAATCAGCAATAATCCAAAAGAAGTAGCCTGCTCATAATTTATTTAGGTTCTCCTACAATCCAAAATCATCCACATGCAATTCTACTCACAACAACTAGGATTCTTCTCAAAGATTCAATTTTTATCATCCATCCAACATACATATTCATACCAAACCCTAGCATGCTTTCTAATAGATGAAACACCACATACAACATACATAAAACAAAACAACAAAATACTTTACATCACTCACATACAACATGCACAAAACAGAATAAAACAAAACAAGTCACTCACCTCGTTGGAGAGATCAAACGAATATAACAAAGCAATGTGAAGAATCCCTCCTTTGCAAAAAATCCAAGATCCCCTCTTTAAATCTCCAAGAAAGTAAAAATAATAAAACCTTTGTGTTGTGCAGCGAAAGACGGCTGCACTCCACCCTTTAAATAGGCCGGAATTGAAGAATTAGGGTTTTGAACACATTTGCAAAATAATCCTTTCAAAATAAAACTTTACATATATAGATCCCTATACTTGGAAACTTGATCAAACCAATTTAAGTGAGATTTAAAAATCAAAAGAACCATTAATAAATCAGTCGGCACTGATTAAAAAGTCCAAAAAAATAATTTTGCACTTTCATCCCTCAAAATGACAATTTTGCAAAAAGATCTTTCTTTTCGTAATATTTGCAAATATGTCCAATAAATATTAGAAAAATCTAGAAAAATTACAAATAAATCCCAAATAATAAATAATGATTTTTTAAAAAATAATTTTGGCTTTTGAACTTCCTAAAAAAATATTTGCACGTATTTGTGTATGTGTAAAAAGATAAATCTTCAGAAAATATTTATTAAATCTCCAGAAAGTCATTTTAATTTATTTATAAATATTTAAAATAATATTTAAAAATACGGGGTACTACACCACGACCACGACACAAATGATTGTCGAGCTCTTAAAGAGGAGATCGAAGAACTCATAAAGCGGGGATACCTGGCCAAGTTCATCCGAAGAGACGGTGCCGATCTTCCATCCCGAGGAGCTTAGAAGCGAACAGAGAGGTCCGCTAAGTTCCAAGATTCCGAACCAGCGGTCGTCTTCCACTTTATCCAAGGAGGTCCAATGGGGGGAGAACCAAACTCCTTCCAATAGGCCTTCACCCCATCGTAGAAATAGGTTTTCAGTTTCAATAAGGCCGATGCTTCTAACACGGCCAAAAGGATGTAATAATGGCTCGCCCCATTGAAGCGGCCACTTAGTTTATCTCAATTAAACTTAGCTTTTTTCCATAATTGCACTTGCTTGATTTCTACCTCTCCGAGTCACATCTACGACTCGTTAAATGGTGAGTTCGGAGTCCAGCTTGTCCTACAGAGCTGCTCCCACAACTTACTAAGCTCAAAAAATGAGTTTGGAGTCCAACACTTGGTTCGATGCTGCTTTAGCCGCTTGTAACAAGCAAGTGCGGAGCAGCTCACCATTCGGAATTTCTCCTGCAACTCGTTAACCCCCTCAAACGACAAGTTCGGAGTCCAACACTTGGTTCGATGTCGCTTTAGCTACTTGCAAACGAGCGAGTACAAAGTAGCTCACCATTCAGAATTGCTCCTACAACTGTTGAAACTCACTTAAACAACAACTTTGGAGCTCAAACTCTCCCCTAGAGTTGCTCCTCAAACTTGTCTCCCGAAGGGCTCTCTCCTAGAGCCTGGAGGTGATTCTTTGTCCTACTGACCTCCCGAGTGGTCCTCTTCTAAGTGAGTTCGGAGCTTAAAACTATTCCATAGAGTTGTTTCTCAAACTTGTCTCCCGAACGGCTCTCTCCTAGAGCTTGGAGGTGATTCTTCGTCCTACTCGCCTCCCAAGTGGTCCTCTTCTAAGCGAGTTCGGAGCTCAAAACTCTCCCCTAGAGTTGCTCCTCAAACTCATCTCCCGAATGGGTCTTGCGAGGATCCTCCTAGCTCATCTTCTTAGCCCACAGGAGTGGAGCTCCTCTTCGAAGATTCTGGAGACCGAAGCTCTTCTCAACTTGACAGATCTTCATCAAGTGGCTCAGATCTTGCTATGTACTCCGAATCTACAATTCGAATTGTCAAGTAGGGTAGGAAAACCAACATACAAAAGTTTATACGTATATAGGCATCAAAATTTTAGGGTGAAACAAATAATATCATGATACAAAAATTATAAATGATTTGTAGGAGAAAACAAGACGTCATAGTTGTAAAAGTAGTAACATATAATTGAAATAATGCGAAAACTAATCGTATAGAAATAGCTTACAAACTGAAGAAAAAGTATAAATACCAATTTTATTTTTGTTAGGTGAGTAGACACCAAATCCAAGATAAGATATTAGCAAAATGATAAAATAAAGCGGTATGAAATGCTAAAAGATTCAAAATACTCGGAAGAAGATAGTTGATATTAAGTAATAAATACACAAGTATGATAGAAATCAGTATAATACTATGTTGTAAAATAGTATAAGCTAGTACAAAATAGAATAGTGGTATGCAAATATTATAGAAAATAAGGTAGGGGTTATCTAAGTAGAAGATCTCCTTCTGGTGTGGGTTCGCCTCATTGGTGTCCAATTGCAGGCTTGCCTCTACGATCTCAAGTTGCAGAATTGCCCTCTACGACATCCGATTGCAGTTTGTCTTTTGGACATTCGGTTGCAGACTTTGCCTTGCAGACTTTGCCTCCCCGACGTCCAGTTGCAATTTGCCTCCATTGACGTAGTTGCAGATTTGCCCTCTCGACATCAGGTTGCACCAGAATGGGAGATGGAAAGAGGTAATCTTGGATATTGGGGTGTTTAATATTATGTTTGAAATCAGTGATATAAAAGTGGATGGAAAAGTTACAAATTAAGTAGGAAATTATAATGATAAAATAATAAAGTAGATAGACTTTAAATATAGGATATGAAAATGATTTATAATATTAAGACAAAATAGTGTAAAGCATAAGCACGAGATGAAAACACAAATGAAAACAATAATGTGGTGTATGTAAAACTACAAAATTAATGAGTAGCGATTAATAATGAGACAAAACAACTTAGCAAAATAATATGTAATCGAATGTAGACAATAAAACAAAATGGTAGGTCATATTTATATAGGTAGAAATTTTCAATCTTGTTAAAGATATATTAAATATATAAGAAAATATAAAAATATAGCATCATCAAAGTCAAATTATATAAAATGAATACGCATAAGAAAATTCAGAATATAATATAAATAATAAATGAAAAAAATAATAGTTGCAAATGTAAACGGATAAAAATACGAAGGACAAATCTTTAAGATTGAAATATAGATAAAACAACTTCAAAACTTCGAGACTGAGAAAGGTAGTCAAAATAATACATATCCAATAAGAAAATATTTATTTAAAAAATATTAAATGTTGAAAAATACTGGGATGAAAATCCACAAAAATAATTTGAAAGGGAAGTGTGTCTAAGTGTAATGAATGTAGGGTCAACCAACCACGCTTCCACTGTGCCACTCTGATACCCAGAGAAAACATGCTCGCATACAATCTCACATCAATGTATACGAGAAGAACATCATGAATGAAGTTGAATGCAAGTTCAATAGCAACCTTCATTCACGACTCTTGCCATCCAAAAGGAAAAGGGAAGAGAAAACATCAGCCTATAGAGCAACACAAATGTAAATCACTTATATTTAAATCTCTATAAATTAAAACTCACACTCTAATGTCCACTCTAGGGTGTCGTTTCGTATAAATTTGTACTACTTGTGAAGCCTGCTCTGATACCATCTGTAACGCTCCGAATTTTAAATAAGACCGAATTCGAGATTTCACAGGATCTTTACTTCACTTCATACAATTTTACAAGAAAATTAAAATTTTTTGATAATACATCATAGTTCAATACATTTTTGTTACACAGCGGAAGAATAAAAGAAATACAACAATGAAATAAAATATAACTTGTACAACTGTAACAATGTAAATCATCATCTGCATCATGTCATCTTTACTTCATCATAAAAGCCCATTATCTGCATGTTAAGCTGTGGGCACGTCAGTCACTTACAACTGACGAAATGTTATACTCGGCTATCCTCTCTATGCCGTACATATAACAATCTCATTACTTTAACAAATCACAAAAATTGAATTAACAAAAAAATGTTAAATTGTGACTACGCTAAACATGTAAATGTATGCAATGCCTTAATGCACACATTTATACTAGGATGACACTAATGCACACTTGTTCGGATTCTATGCATCCCATACTACATAGGTCTGAGGGCAAGGGCCTACGTACTCCACAATAAAGGGTTCGATCCCTCGTCATGTCAACTACCGAGTAATAAGACAAAGTTAAGACGTTCCACGAGTATGGATCCCAGTCCCGGAGAACCGCCACAACAAATCCTCCGTCCAACTGTTATACAGACTCCTCGTTGTGCGAACCTCCCGCAAGTACCCCTCTAGCCCCGGTATACGCATATACATGGAGTACGGCAAACTATCCGCCTGACTACGCAAAGTCCTGGATTTAAAAATAAAAGTCCGTCTCCCACGGAGCAACCACAGTCCACCAACTGAATCTATAGTCCCGGTGAACCGCCGCAATAAGCCCATCGCCCAACTATATAAAGTGCCTCACTTACGTTTGCCTAGGTCTTAGTACATCCTCGCTTAAGTGCCTAATTCTTAAGTTCAAGACATGATTCAATTACAACCCCTAGAGTTAGCTTTAACCCCCTACCGGACTTAATCACAAAATCGAGATAGCTCCATAGCCATATTTCAAAATATATCAATAATTTAATTTAACTTGTCGGTACCCGGGGCCTAACTACACCTCTAGATCACAACTTTTCATGTACTCAAATCCATGGGTATTCATACCCTTCATATAATATGTCTTAAACCTAGATATTTTCATCTTCAATTTTATTCACAAATGATCAGTAACTTATCTTAACACTTATCCACAAAGTACTCATTTTCTTAGTCTTGACACTATTCATGATCTAGTTATTCATTCATATTCTTTATAAACAAAACATTCCTTTCAAGAACACAATTTCATCACATGAAATTTATAACAAATCCAAGCTCTTATAATGTCTCAATGCACTTTAAAATATTCTTTAAACAAACAAAAAGTAAGAGTATAATTCTATTTAAGAATCACTTCACAAATTAATACTTTACTCTTCTTAATAAAAGAAAGGTTCATTCTTAAATAATAGATTCACATCATTCATCTTTCTATTTCAATTGTATCTCAAATACACTCAAAAAATTCTTCAACTATTTGTAATAATCTCTATTTCATTTTATAGAAATTCTAGTATTTTCCCCCAATTTTTCCTCGCATTAAAAATGTCAAAAAAAATAATTGTGGCCATAGGGTTTCGAACCCAAGACCAGGGCACCCAAAGTACCCACCGAGCACCACTATGCCCAAGTGGCTTAATTGTTATAATACTATATCGGAAACCCGAAGTATCAACTTTCGGTTTCTGATTTATTTTTAAATGAAAACAAAATAAAATGTACTCTACAAGTTTTGAACCCAAGATCTCTTACAAGTACAGTAGTGCTCTGTGGTACACTGGTTAACCAGTAAGTCCAAGTGTGATTTCTGATATTAAAATATACTATTATGCTTTTGTTCAACTTTTCTGTCATTTTATTATTTTCATAAATATTTTCAACTTTTCTGTCACTCTCTTTTTCATTCACTCTAATCTTTCATTAGATTATAATCAGTTCCTCTAAACTAAATTTTAAATTAAAAAAAATCAATATTTTGACAATATATCTAAATTTCAAATCCATCTCTTCTCTTTTATGAATAAGCAATTTATCTCTTCATTTTAATCAACCAAATGAACACCAAAATACAATTTTTACAACAAAAAAAAAATCATTTGCTTATCAAAAGGAAAACTCAACAATCATTCACATAATCAAAAATCTCTACATTCAAGTATACTAGTTTATGGCAACTAATCAATTATTTCTTTTCACATTTGCAAACAACATGGTGATAATTTGTGTATTAATCATAGCAAAAATTCTCCACATTTCTTGACACAAATAAAAGCATGATCTTCATAATCTCATCAAAATTTCTATACTACTCATTTATTAATACTAACATGCATAGTTCTAAAATTAGAAAGCATGAGAACACCAACCTCTTATGAAGGTTGCAAATAAAGAAGATGTTACTTCTAGCTCCTAGCTCCAACCAAGCAATCCTAGCTCCTTCTTCTCTAGCAAGAACTCCTCCAAAATGAGAACACTCACACTCTTTTTCTTTTTCTTTCTCTTGTTTAGATTTACTTTTTGGTGTGTGAATTGAGAAGGAGGATGGTGCTATTTATAGGATAATGTTAGGGTCTAATATGAATAAATCTCCACTTAATAAATTGCTCTTTTTAATTTTCAACCCTTCACTTTCTTAACTCACAAAACCTCCAACTTTTCACATTTCTAACTCATTTTTCACCTCTTCAAAACCCTAACTCCCAAAACTCTCAACTCTTCATGTTTCCACCTCTTCAAAACTCAAACCCCCAACTCTTCACCTCCTAAACTCCCACCTCTTCATCTAACACGTGCACGTGTTGTGCACTAGTGTACACACATACACAAAATTTAATACAATTCCTATAGTTCTAAAATGTGTATTTAAAGTTGTTACATGTCATGTGTGAGTCCATGCACAACATAAAAATAGATTTAATTAATGGACTTGTCCCATGGGCTTTCTTTTTAATTAACTAACTTAATTATTCTAGTGGGCTCTCCTCTTAATTGATCTAATGGGCTAGAAATTAACTTTAGGTCCATGGGTTAAATAAAATGGCTAAATAAGATTTTGGATACTAAAATTAGTAAATAAGAGTAAGAATTAAAGATGAAAAAATTAACACGTGCATCATACGTGCAAAAATCAAAAATACATTTTAATCAAAATAGGGGAAATGGATTTTTATTTTATAAAATAGATTTGAATACCAAAATAAATAATTTAAACACATAAAAAATATTACACGTAGCGGTGAAAACACATAATCGATACGGCATCAAAACACGAAAAAACACGTAAAATGCAAAGATTGAAATATATATTCGAGTTGACTTAAAGTAGGGTAAAATCAATACGGAAAATGCATAAATAGTCGGTAATCAAAATACATAGTGAAAACACGTTACAAAATACACGTGCATAACACACGAGGACAAAATTATCATTTCCAATTTTGCGGAGTATTACAACCGGGGGCGGTGGAGGGTGGAAGGCGGTCTCAGATTGGGATCGGCTGTCGGCGAGGAGTGGAGGAGGTCATGGGTCGGGGTTGTAAATCACCCTAGGGGGGTGAATAGGGTGATTGTGCCGAATTAAAAATAAAATAAAATAATAGCAAAGTAAATAAGAATAGATAAGCAAATCAAACACAGATAGCATAAGTGACGCAGCGATATAACGTGGTTCAACCCCCAGGTCTACGTCCACACCACCTACTTGTAGCAATTCTCTGCCACAAGCTTTCTACTATACGCAAACCCTTGTACAGTGATTCTCGGATTCAGGCCGAGAGACCTATTATACTCCCAGGACTTCTAATAAAAGTTCCGTCAATCTCACCGAAGTGGAAGAAAAGAAAAATCTCTCCGAAGCTAGGAATTAAGAATTTTAGGTTGGGTGACTAGCTTCAAGATATCAAAGGTAGAATTAAGAATTTTAGGTTGGGTGACTGGCTTCAAAATATCAAAGATGGTACCTCCAATGCAGAGGACGTGCTCGATATGTTTGAATACAAAATGTATTCAAGAAAAAAATAGAGCGGACGGCTGATGATGCGAATAATATTTTTAAGAGATGGGTTCAAATATGCTCATGGTACAGTAAAAAAAGTTTCATTGTTTTCGGCTATGTACTTAAGAAGTTAGAATGAGGTGGTAGATAAATTTAAAAGGATAGCTGATGATAGGGATGATATAATTAAGCTGGTGAGGGCACACCATTGTGTCAAGTAATTGAAGTAGTTACCTTGTTCTTAATGCTGGTATAGTTCGGAGGAGCAGTACCAAATCATAAAATCTTTGTTTCTGCTTGCATTTGTGTGTTGTTGGCCTTTCTGCCATGCCAAATCTTAGTTCTGCTTGCATATGTTTTTTTTTTGAATAAATGTGATCACGTTACCACTTTATTAACGATTAATTAACAAAACAATGTAGACATATATATATTTTTTGAGAATAAAGTCACCACGGTCACCGGTTTCATTAATGAACAATTAACGTAACAGAAAGTATTCAATATTACAAAACCAATCTACTCTAATTCGGAACATAAAGTAGAATCAAAATACACTAACCCTTATCCGTCTAACAAAGATGACAGAGATACACCAAAATATCGTTATACTCCTGCCTGATCTGCCCCAAGTTTTCCTCCCTCTCTCCACTACTGTGCTTCCTCCATACTCAGCTTTTTTCTCGATCCTGCTTACCCTGCCCAAGCATCTATTAGAACCACAATGTTATGCATTAACATGTTAAAAGTACATCTAGTAGTACGAAAGCAAAACTCATTTCTATCAAGCCACAGACTCCACAGAATAGCCCCAACCGAAATATCCCACAGAAGCCTGTAATCTTTCTTGATGTTTATGGTTCTCCAGCTACCCCAAAAGTCCTCGACAAATTTTGGTGTTGCTATCGTGTGAAATTCTAGTCCCCTGACCTCCCACGTCAATCTAGCCCTAGGAGAATCAATGAAAATGTGTTTAGTGTCCTCCTCTCCCGCGTTGCAGCATTGGCATGTCATGTCAATATGGATGTTACGTTTCCTAAGGTTCGCTTTGGACAGGATCGCATTGTTCAGAATTAACCATAGAAAAGCCTTCACTTTAGTAGGCACCTTCGATTTCCAGATGATATTTGCCTTGGAGCTCTTAATTCCTCCATCATTCAAGAATCCGTACATAGCATTTACTGAGAAAGTACCATTCACACTTAAACTCCATTCCCTCTCGTCCTCCACTCCTCTATCGTGTATGTCCTCCTCCTCCAGCATCGATTTTAGTTTGAGCAGTTGATCCTCCCCTTCTTTCGAAAGGCATCCTTTAAATTCAAGTCTCAATTTCTTATTCTTCCAAATGTCCGCCACGAGTGCATCCTCCCTAGTAGCAGAACTCGCCAGTTTCGAGAACGATGAATGCAATGTGTTCTGCCCACACCATTTGTCCTTCCAAAATTTGATATTATTACCTTTTCCTAGCTTACACCTCGTGTTTGCATGGTAAATATCCCCCACCTTAGCAATTCCCTTCCACAGGAATGAAACCTTACCCTGCTTGCAAGTTCCCCCGAACCTAGTAATTTTCCTCCTTCGGTATCTCAAGAACGAGTTACTCCACCACGTTTTGCGCCGTTTATGCATTTTCCACCACCATTTGGAAAGAAGTGCCTTATTCATGTCTCTTAGATTGATTATATCCATTCCACCGAACTCCTTCTTCTTGCACACCATATCCCACCTAATCAGGTTAATTCCATTGTTTGTCTCGCGGTTCCCCTTCCATAGGAATTGTCGCCTACATTTGTCGATTCTTTCAATAGCCCAGTTGGGGATCTCATAAATCGATATTAAGTACGTGGGAAGGCTACTTAGAACTGAATTGATCAAAGTAATTCTTCCTCCAAGCGATAGAAACCTCCTTTCCCATCCTGCCAATTTTTTCTCAATCTTTTCCACCAATGGCACCCAGTCTTCCTTAATCAATTTTCCCGGTCTGATGGGCGTCCCTAAATACTTCAGTGGGTATTCCCCTATCTCACACTCTAGCATCGCTGAGGTAAACTCAATTGGGTTGGCATTGTTGTTGCTGAGTGCGGTTACGCAGCTCTTGTTCAGATTAACCGCCAATCCAGACCAATATTCGTAGCATCTCAGTAGTATCCGTATAGACAAGATTTCTTCTGCCCCGACCATCCCAAACAAAATAGTATCGTCAGCATATTGTAGGATAGACAACGGAGCCGCAATTCCTTGGACCCCAACTCCCTTGGTGAGCCCTCCCTCAATTCCTCTCTTGTTCATTTCAGCCAGTCCATCTTCGACAATTGAAAAAACAATCAGCGACAGCGGGTCTCCCTGTCTCAGTCCTCTCTGACATTTGATTTCCTTCCCTTTCGAGCCATTAAATAGTACGAAAGATTTGCCATTTCTCACACACATCCTAATCCACAACCTCCATTTTTCTCCAAAGCCTTTTAGCTTAAGGGCCTCATCCACACAGTCCCACTCTACCGTATCATAGGCCTTTTCGAAATCTAATTTTAGAAGAAATACATCCACTTTGTCTTTATTGCCTCTGAAGACCATTTTGTGGGCTGACGCGATGCTATCTAGAATATTTCTCCCCTTTACAAAACCGCTTTGGGACTCATCAACGATATCATTTAAGTGTGGTGATAACCTATTCGCCAACACTTTGGTGATAATTTTGAAAGAACCGTTAAGCAGACTGATTGTTCTGAGGTCCTTTACTCTTAACACCTCAGCTTTCTTCGGAATTAGGGTTATATTCGCATAGTTTAGATTCTCAATATTTGCCTCCCCCTGAAATACCCCCTGAAAAATGTCCATTAGGTATTTCTTAATGATAGACCAGAATCTTGAGTAGAACATAATTGGGAACCCATCTGGCCCAGGCGCCTTGTCCTTGCCCAACAGTTTGATAGCCTTCAGTACCTCCTCCTCTGAGAATGACTCTTCCAAGCCCTCGCTTCCCTCGATAGCCGACTCACTCCACATGTCTATACTCAGCTCACATCTGTGAATTCTCTTCTTTCCCAATAGAGCTCTAAATGATTTGTCTATATGGCATCTAATTTTTGAGTCGTCCTTTGTCTATACCTCATCGACAAATAATCCCCTAATTTGGTTGTGCCTCCTTCTTCCGTTAGCCACCTTATGGAAGAAGGCCGTGTTCGAATCTCCTTCCTTGAGCCATTGTATCCTCGATCTTTGTCTCCAGTAGCATTCTTCCATTTCCCCAAATCTATGCAGCTCTGCTCTGCAGTGGGCCAACTCTTCGAATTTCGCCAGCTGGAGACATCTATCTTCTTCGCAAGTTTCTAATTCTTGAATTCTAACTCCCGGCTTTTCTTTTGTTCTTTTGGTTTCCCCGAATTCCTCCTTTGCCCACTTTTTTAAGCGCTTCCACAGTCTTTCCAGTTTAATGTTCCAGTTGAAAATCGCATTGATGGTGTTAGTCGTCGCAGTCCATGACTCCTCGATAACATTCCTAATATTGGGATTAAGGCACCATGCCTTTTCAAATCTAAACTGGCCAGGATTCGATCTTCTTTCATTCTCCCACTCTAGAACTAGTAGCGCATGGTCCGAAGTGAATCTTGGGCAAGTTCTAACTGTTTCCAGTGGGTATAAGTCCTCCCACTCCGTGGAAACCAATATTCTATCAAATTTAGCTAGTGTCGGGTTTGCCTGCATGTTCGTCCACATAAATCTCCTATCGTTCGTCTGTATTTCAATGAGGCTAAGGTGATTGATAATGTGGTTGAATTGTTGCATGTCCCTCTCATGCGATCCCCTACCCCTGTGTTCGTTATTGAATCTCGTAATATTAAAATCCCCCTCTACGATCCATGGGCCAGTCCATCTAGCCCGAATGGTTCGAAGCTCCGCCCAAAACCCCTCTCTTTGACTAGCGATGTAAAGGCCATAAACCGAAGTCACCATGTGCTCCCAACCATCGCTTTTACGCTTAATAATAATGGGCACCGAGAAGTTATCCACATACTCAACAACAATCTGATACACTTTTGCATCCACCCCTACCGCAATACCCCCCGAAAAGCCCTGAGACGGTTTGACCCTCCAAACAAAATCTCTAAGAAAGGTGACCCGTCGAACTCGTTTCTATACGGCTCTGCAATCTTAGTTTCTTGCAGAGCACAAAGGGTCAGCCTAAGCCTAGCTATAGTATCATTAACCAATCTACTCTTAACCTTCGATCGCATCCCCCTAACATTCCAAAATATGTAACACATGGATAAATTATCTAAACCTCTAACCCGTCTACCCCAAGGACCAAGGAAATGCTATAGACACAGTATATAGGCTTCCTCTCTAAGGATATGAATCCTAGAAATTTGTTCTACGCTGGTTGAACCCATATTTAACCCGAACATACTAGCATAGTAAAGAAGCAAATCATCAGAAATAAAATTCAAGATAAAGAACGAACCTCCACAAGCTGTGGATCTAATAAGGTCTTCCTCGTTAGGACCCTTAGAACCTCATCTGTCAATTTGCCTCTTGCTCTTCCTCTTTGCTTCCTCCATATCCTTCCCTGTAGTCACTGCACTAGGGCCAATGATTTCCACCTCTGCACTATCCTGAATAACTGGTGTTAGGTCCTTAACCCTCCTCTCCCACTTCTCGAATTCGCAGTCTGAGTCTAGGTTCTCAATACCCATTCCCTGTAGCGCATCAATTCTGCCCTCTTCTGAAGCGGAATCCTCCTTGTCTTCGGGCTCTTCCTTCTCCTCAATGTAATCACCTTTTCTAAAATTCCCTGGCTCGCTATCCTCATCGACTACTTCCACCCCCTTACCGACAGGACTTAAATTAGCAGCATTGGGAACCTCGAAAACATTGTCTTGCATAGGCCCTACGATGCCCACTCCCTGATCCAGCCCCCGTGCACTAGACCCATCCCCTTCATTGATATCTGGTCTGTCACTAACTGTCCATGGGCCGCTCCAACTTCAATCAGGTTTTTAGTAATTGCCCTAACCGCCATGTCTACAGCCTGTCTGAAGTCTACAGTTGATCATGTCATAAATTCAGCTTGAAATTTCGTTGCCCCCTACCAGCAACAACTTTGGGCTGCCAGTCCCTTTCTCCCCTTCGTCTCCAGTACCTCGCATTGAAGCCACATCTGAAGCCCTGACTTCGTTCCTATCTTTCGCCAATCTGTCCAAGCCACATGTCTGATTGTGACTCCTTTGATCTGTCACCCTCACAAATCCCTCAGTCTCTGTCGCATTTTTTACCCTCAATCCTGTGTTCCGCCCCCTCGAGTTCCCCTCCCCCCCCATCACAGTGGTAGGGTCAAGTCCATCTGTCTCCATCACACTCAGATTCGTCACAATCCTATCTCCCTCACACTCAGACCCGTATGTTCTCCCAAGCACCCTGTTCCGCCCCCTAACGTCCTCTCCAAGCACAGTGCATGCATCAAATCCATCAGTCAACATCACCTTTTCCCTGCCCCCATCATATTGAGACCCGTCCACATCACCTTTTCCCCCTTTACTGTTGAAGTTCTGATCCCTTGTACTCCTAACTGTCGAAGAATGCTGTTTTGTAAGCCCCTGATGCACTTGTTGCTTCTCCAACGTCTCTCCATCGAAATTTTTCCTACCGTCCCCACCTCTCCATGATCGGATGGGAACTGGTCTCGATCGATCTGATGGCTGAAGAGTATCTTCTTCCTTATGCTGTGGGTTGCACCCTACTTCTGAATTCGACCCGGAATACTCCGGGGACTGTCTGAACGACACCTTCTTCTTTCTCTCCACAATCACTTTAATCTCATGCCTCTCCTCCTCAGACTGAGCTATGATAACCAACAGAATTAGGCTTAGATCCCCGACCCCTACCTGGATTCTTGCATATTCTCTTCTAAGTTGAAGATTTGTATTCTTATCAATGTTAATGAGGTACCCAAAACTATTAACCAGATTTTGAAACCCCGATCGCACCCAATAGTGAAACGGTAGGTTGAATAGTCTAAGCCATATTGCCGGCAGATTATCCATTTTCATCGTGCCAAAGCTTCTCGACCACCTACTCATTGTGATATAGAACTCTTTCTCCTTGAGTCTCCCAATTGCAAGCAATTCTCTCGTAATCTCATCCGATTTACAATAAACCATCAGCACGTCTTCCTTCACCTTTTGAACCTCTCAACACAACCAGGAGGTGGGCCTCACACTGTCAGACAGCTGTGATTTGATGCAATCAATTGAAGGGTACCTTGTGTGGATCTTCAGCATAATACTGTTCGAAAGGTGCCTCTCAAAGTCAGCCATGATCGGCATCGGACAAATCACCTCCTTGATTACCTTTCTCCGGCCGTCACAACTCTCTTCCTACCTTACTGGCAAATCTTTATCTTCTTCCCCAACGACAGAGGCATGATGATGTTTCGGTTGTTCACTGGTGGATCCCATAAGATTAGGACAACTCTTTGAAATGTGGTCGAACCTCTTACACGCGTAGCAGAACCACTCGTTCAGGCAGTCGTGAATCGAATGTCCCCTCCCTGCGCACTTGTGGCATAATGGAAGTTTCTTAGTCACTGCCTGCCCCGGTGAGGAAAAGGAGTTCGATCTTTCTGCCATCTTCTCCGCCTTCTTAACTCGTTTAGGCTTGTAGAGGATCAATTCCCCCTCTTCGTCTACCTTCTTCACCACCGTCTCTCTTTTCGGCGAGTAGCCTCCCCATCAGTTCTCATCCCCAATGTTTTTCCCTAGCGTTCCCTTGGAAACCTCCAAGTACGACATTCTATAGGTCGCCTTTGGGTGCGTTGATCCTGTAGCCATCTCCGGCGTTGCTCGCCATCCAATCCTCGTCGGGGCTCTATGCTCTACCCTCTCTCCTCCTTGGTGTGTCAGACCTCTATGGTCTAGCCGCGCCTCTCTAATCGGCGAGTGGCGTCTCCCTCTAGCATCAACTCCTGTCCTATAGACAAAGTTTCCCCTATAGTCCTTCCGGCTATCATCTCTCGCATTTCTTCCTCTCTTGGCCATGGAGCGAAGGTTGTGGTTGTCGATGGCTTGATGGGTTTTGAGAGGGTGCCCTTTCGAGCTCTGGTTGTAGGAGTCTAAGGCCTGGTTGGTTTTGTGGGTTTTGTGGGTGCTCTGGTGCTTCATTTGTAGTGGGTTGTCTAGGTCTAGCATGTTAGGTTTGTGAAGTTAAGGTAGAAGAAGGTGTAGATGAGATGAAGAAGGCTGATGGGTGCCGGGGGACGTGGAGAAGTCGGAGCGTGAGGAAGAATGAAGGCTGATTAGGTTGGTTTGGTAGCGGTGGGTGAGGTGGATTTGTTGGTGGATGAAAGGAGAGGAAAGGATTTGAGGAGAGAGTGTCCACATTGTAGACATATATTACAACATCTAATGCTTGGAAACCAAACCTCATTCTAATACACGAATTCAACTACCACTACATTATTTACTGCAAAGAAGATACTACAATATCATCTATTCAGAGACATGCAGCCCCTCCTACCATGTCCTCCTTCTCCTCAATGCATAGTCTTTTTTGTGTTGCTTGCATATGTGTTGCTGCATTAAAAATGTTATTTTATTTTACTTTACTTTACTTTACGTTACGTTATTTTATTTTATTTTACTTTATTTTAATTTGATCTATTATAATAGTTAAGGACTATAACTCTCCAACATTTTTTTTTAACTCTCCTACATTGTAATCTCTCTTTTAAAATATAACAAAATTAATAAAATCAAAAGGGCATTTTGGTCAATTATCCCCTCTAGTTTTAGATTCGGGACTATTCTATTCCGATCAGTTGGTTGTTTTTATTCTTTCTTTAAATTTGTATTTTGAAAAAAAAAATTTAAAATTCGGAAAAATTAAATCTGAGTTGAATCTCATGTATTGAATCACCATTACTCATGAGTTGAATCCTGTGTTTTGTAAACCTTTTTAAAATGCCCAAAATACCCCCTTTATGAACTAAACAAACCTAAAATCTTGAGAACTTTATTTGAGAACATTATTTGATAACTTTTTGTGATTTCACGTTTTTTGTTCTATTCTTCAAACAAAATCAATAAGGCCTTTAAATAGGCAAGAACTAAAAACAAAACATACAAGACCATTAACTACTCTGCCACCCCTTGGTTTTCACTTATACCCCTTGGCTTTTCACTTACACCCCTTGGATTTTCACTTATACCCCTTGACTTTTCACTTACACCCATTGGCTTTTCACTTACACAGACTCTTGACCTTTTATTTTTCATAACCCACTAATATGGCATTTAATGTTTATTCAACAAAACTCCCCTGTAAACTTAAATGCTTCTACCATCCGTCATGCCAATCATCTTCTTGCATCTGTCGAGAAGTACTTCGGTAGCGGTTTTGTGAAGATATCCGCAGCTTGTGAAATGAGTAATCGAATTGTCTCCATTCTTGCAACAGGAGCAAATACCTCGTCATAGTCGATTCCTGCCTTTTGCTTGTATCCCTTCGCAACAAGTCGCGCCTTGTACCGTTCTATCTCGCCTTCAGCATTCATCTTTTTCTTGAACACCCATTTCGCACCAATAGGCTGACTTCCTTTCGGTAATTCCGCTAGTTCCCATGTTTTGTTGCGGTCAATCGCCTTAATCTCCTCGTTCATGGCAGTTTGCCACTTCTTGTCTCGCACCGCCTCTTCAAAACAATATTTTTAGCATCTGCCAAAAGACATACAAGGTGTATCTCATTTGTCGAATCATACAAATCTTGCAAACTTCGTGTTTTGGGTTGTCGTGGTTCATCTTCATTATCGGTAGTTTCAGAGTTTGTTGATATGCTTGTTGGTGCAACGACTGATGATTCTCCAACTTCGATGATAACCTCCGTCGAATTGTTCCAGTCCCACTCGCTTGCTTCGTTTACTCGCACATCACGACTCACTATCACCTTCTTGCTTATCGGGTCGAGTAGCTTGTACCCATTTGTCTTCTCATCATACCCAACAAAAATATACTTTTTGCTTTTGTCTTCGAGCTTCGTTCTTCGTTGATCCGGTACGTGTGCATAAGCCACACTACCGAACACTTTGAGATGAGAAACTGTCGGCTTTTGACCGCTCCATGCCTCTTGTGGTGTTTGATCATCTAACTTCACATGTGGACATCGATTTTGTACATAGATGGCACATTGCACGGCTTCTGCCCAGAATTCCTTCGACATCTTCTTGCTCTTGAGCATTGATCGAACCATGTCGAGAATAGTCCGGTTCTTCCTCTCGGCCACACCGTTTTATTGAGGAGAGTATGGTGCGGTTAGAAATCTCCTTATGCCTTGCTCCTCGCAATACTCCATGAAAGCCGTCGAAGTATACTCGCCACCTCTATCGGATCGTACGGCTTTGATGTGTCTACCAGTTGCCTTCTCCACCATCACTTTGAACTTTTTGAACACCTCGAATGCCTCGGATTTTTCTTTCAAAAAATAACCCCAAGTTTTTTGTGAGAAATCATCAATAAAGGAAATGAAGTACCTTTTACCGCTGAAAGATTCGGGGGTGATTGGTCCACATATGTCGGTATGAATCAACTCGAGAATATGTTTAGCTCGATATTCTGTCTTCTTTTAAAACGAGGTTCTCGCTTGCTTGCCAAGCACACATTCTTCACAAAATTTGCCCTCATAGTCCATGTCCGGCAGCCCGTACACCAAGTTCTTCTTTGCTAACTTCTTTAGACCACCATAATGTAGGTGACCAAAGCGGAGATGCCACAGTGATGCCTTGTCTTCTACGTTGACTCGCAAACATTTTTCTCGCACGCTTCTCAAATTCAGATTGTACATCCGATTTCTTCCCATCTCGACTCGAGCAACCAGATGCCCTTGATTGTCTTTCAATTGTAGTACCCGGTTTATCATGAATACCGAGTATCCCTTCTCCATGAGTTTCCCCATGCTCAAAATATTGCTCTTAAGATCAGGTACATAATAAACATTCTCGATTGACCCTTCTGTGCCAGTTTTTTGTAAATAGTGAACCGTACATTGGCCTTTTACTTGGATCTTTGACGCGTCTCCAAACGAAACGTGTCCATCTTCAACCTCTCGCATCTCCTTGAATAGGTGCTTGTGCCCGCACATGTGGTTACTAGCGCCGGTATCGAGATACCACACTATGTCGTTGTCGGAAACGATATTTTTGTAGGCCATCATGAGAACACCATCTTCTATTGTCTCCTCTTCCGCGACTAGATTCACGTTTTCTTCTACCTTTTTTTCGGAATAGCACTCTTTTGCATAGTGCCCATACTTACCGCAATTATAGCACTCGATGTTTGATTTGCACTCTTTTGCGTAGTGCCCATGCTTGCCGCAGTTGTAGCATTCGACTTTTGAATAATTTGACTGGCCGCCTCTCCCATGACCACGTCCTCTACCTCGACAATTTTGTGGGCTTGACTGCCCCTTTTTCTCATAATATTCACCTGTAATACCCCGATTTTCCTTAATACATAAAGTTTATTTATTTATTTGGCATGCTTGCGTAGCATGTGACTATTATTTTCTCCATGATGAATAAAGTATATTGTTTCCTATAAAGTATTTTTCTTAGAGCCCAATGTTGATCTATTTATTTTCTAAAATATTTATTTTTGGCCCAATGGATTTAAGCCCATAAACTTAACCTTTTATTAATTTAATTCCTACAACTTGTATGTGCAGCATCTTTTCTTTTATTTTTCCGGGTATTGATGTACATTTTATGTAGTGGGATTTGTGTGTACACGTGCACTCCATGTACACGTGCACAAGGCACAAACTTGGCCGGATTGTGGAGTGATGGACTTGGGTCATGGGTGGTTACTTTTGGGGTGTGGGTAGTTTCTCAACTCCCGAATGGATCTCAGCCCTTGATTTTCCAACCTCCTAATTCATCTCAACCCTCCATCTCACTCTAGTTTATGTATAAATACCCCTCCTATTTCCCTATCTCTTTTACACTAAAATTTTCTGAGATTATTATTGTAAGTGAGAGTATTTGTGAGTTTGTGTGGGAGCTTTTCTGTGGAGGCAAGCAGCATTGCTGAGGAGCTCGGTGTGGAGCAAAGGAGCAAGAAGGCGTTTTCTACTTTGAGGAGTTTTGCGGGATTTCGTTATTTCTTCCTATAAGGTGGGTGTTTCTCAGGACTTCTAATGTAGGAATGATACTATAATTATTATGATTGCTACCATGTTATAAAAAAATGAATTGAATGTAGTTGAAATTGCTTGAACATGCTATTAATATTGAGAACAGAACTGTCGGTACAGTCGACTGGCATGTGAACCAGCCGACTGGTACGAGACACTATTTTTCATAATGTGCTGATAAACATGTGTGTGAATAGACATGATGGTGTGATTATTAAATGTATATTTTCCCTATGACACATATGATGGAGGGAAGGTAAATGAATGAAAAGAACTAATGGTGATTAATAACTTAGAATGGTCGGAGCAGTTGACTGATACTGGATTCAGCCGACTGGTACCGTACTTGAGTATGACTGTTTGGGAATTCCATGACTTAAGATATTCTATTTATGTAGACCTAGTATGATGACTTGGGATTCATATCTTCATGGTCGTAAGAAAGTGTGAGCAATGTGAATGCATGTTTAGAGTATTTTTCTCTAAAGGAAAGAGCATATTAGTAATTTATGTTGTAATGTTACTGAACGATAAGAGACTCTGTCTATGAAACATGAACTTATGTATAATGTTAATGGACATCATGATGCAAGTGCACGTAAGAACTGTAAATAATCCTTTAAATTGAAAATGGATCTGTCTAGTCGACCGAATGCATGTAGCAAGTCGACTGATCTGGACATAGAATTGTGTTGTTGAAATCTCCAGGACAGACGACTGATCGATGAACAGTCGACTGTCACAGGGACAAATTTGTGAACATGAAAGTTGCAGGACAGGCGACTAGTGGTGTGCAACAGTCGACTATCCCGAGCATTTATGATAAACCTGTATGTGACTGTATAAGTCGACTGGTGTTCTTCCAAGTCGACTGTACAGAGTGGACTTTGATATATTTGAACTTCATGTTATTTGCTGTTGGTAATTATGAACTGTATGATTTGAATCGATGGACTCTGTTTATGGCTGTATGAACTATATAAATGAATCATAGATGAGAATTGAGAATTAAATGAAAATATGAAAGGCTAAAATCATGATGAGAAAGTCTGTGAGACTCAAAAATGAATTATGAGCTGAGGATGCTCAATTGGATATTGTGGAATTGAAATTGAACGAAAGAGTAGCTAAGTCTCCCCGGCAGTGAAATGAAATGATGTTGAGAAATAGACCAAGGTTGGTCATGTAAAATGAAATGATAAGTCCGGTTGATGGAGAGGCTAACTCTAGAGCTTGATTTTTATTCATGATTCTAATATAACTTTAATACATAGTGTGGAGGTGATGAAAGTGAGAGAAAAACATAAGTATGAGAACTAGAGTTTTACGGTGCGGGTGTGTGAGCCGCAGAATGCATGCTTGATGAGTCAAGACATGGCGCGGGCACAACTCAGTAATGATCGGACTTTAGTAACGCTTGTGGGATGTTTTGGTGACTGCAAGAGGATTGTGTTCAGGGAGGAGGCTTGAATTTTACCACAGAATGCATGCTTGGTGAGCCAAGACATGGCGTGGGATTCCCCTCCAGGGTCCAGGATACATGCTTGTACTCATAGAATCATCTAGGATACTCATTGTAATTACAGTAGTAGAGTAAATCATGGCGAGGGATCGAACCCTATAAAATGAAGAACGAATAAAAGGCTTGCCCTCGAACCTATGTAGAATGGGATGCATAGAATTCGAACAAGTGTGCATTAGTGTCATGTGAAAATTAAATAAATGCATTAAGGATAAGCACACAATCACGACACGACATCTTTAAAAGTTCCCTTTTTGATTTACATGCTTATTATGAACAAGTTGTGATTTGTTAAGAAATGAGATTCATTATACTGTTTCTGGCATAGAGAGGATGGCCATGTATAATTATCGTCGGTTGAATAAACTGACGTACCCACAGTTTTGTATGCAGGATAAATTACATGTAAAGAGGAATGGATGCATAAAGATCTTATTATGTTGTTGTTCATTTATGTAAATGTTGTATATTTTGCTTCCGCTGTATAAATTTAAATGTAAGATGTTGTAACTCTGATGTAAAAAAAAGAAAAATTTGAATTTCCTTGTAAAATTGTACTCAAAGGAAGTGAAAAGATCCTAAAGAACATCTCGAATTCAGTGATTTGGAATTCGGGGCGTTACATCACCTCGACCGCGGTCTCCACTACCGCGACCATTGTTGCGACCTCCACGACCGCGCCCTCTACCACGAAAATTTTGAGAATATAGTACCTTTTCGTCTTTGATTGACGCCTTGGTTTGAAGTGCCTGCTCGAGTGTCTCCTCATTCTTTTTCTTCTTACGTTGTTCGTGTGCCTCGAGAGAGCCTGCAAGCTCGTCGACTGTGAGCGTCGCGAGGTCCTTTGACTCTTCTATCGCGCACACAACATTCTCAAAATTGTCGGTTAATGATCTCAAAATCTTCTCCACAACTCGCGCATCGTTTAACGCTTCACCATTACGAATGAGTTGGTTCACCACAGCTTGTACACGCGTGATGTAGTCAGATACAGTTTCCGACTCCTTCATCTTCATGTTCTCCAACTCGCCACGAAGAGTTTGGAGACGCACTTGCTTGACTCGGTCGGCTCCTTTGAACATTTTTCCTAAAGTGTCCCACGCTTCTTTTGAAGTAGTTGCACCGGCAATCTTCTCAAAGCCCGACTCCTCAACGGCTCGGAACAACATGTATAGTGTCGTCTTATCCTTCGATCGTAACTCTTTTAACGCCTTGGTTTGAGCCGCCGTATATCCCGTGGTATTTGTTGGTTTTTCGAAACCTTCTTCGACCACCTCCCATGCATCTTGAGATCCGAGAAGAGCTTTCATTTGAATGCTCCAGTTCTCGTAATTCGCCTTCGTTAGTCGTGGTAGCGGCATTTGACCCATCACATTTGCTATTTGCTCTGATACCAATTTGAGAACTTTATTTGATAACTTTTTGTGATTTCACGTTTTTTGTTCTATTCTTCAAACAAAATCAACAAGGCCTTTAAATAGGCAAGAACTAAAAACAAAACATACAAGACCATTAACTACTATGTCACCCCTTGGTTTTCACTTATACCCCTTGGCTTTTCACTTACACAGACTCTTGACCTTTTATTTTTCATAACCCACTAATATGGCATTTAATGTTTATTCAACAAAATCACTCATCTTTCTCTTCCTTTCTTCTCAGTTAAAGCCCAAAATCCAAAAAATCTCCAAATTTTCTTCTTCAAATCTTTCCCCTCCAAATCACAAATTCCAAATCTAAAATCTAAAATTTAAAATTTAAAATCTAAAATTCGGAAAATTTAAATTTTAATTTGGAAAATATAAAAATTCAACTCAGAAGATTAAAACTTCCTGTTGGGGAAAGTAATGGTGATGAATAGAGGATGGAGGAAGATGAAGATAAAAAAATGAGGAAAAATAAATCATGTCCTATGTATAATATCACGTTGATAGGACACTATATTTGAGAAGATCCAACGACTATGCATTTATTTCCATAGCAAATCATATATATTCTAATTACAAAAAATTATTTTCTGAAACAGAAGAGATGGCCGTGAGTAAGTTGTGGGTTCTTTTTGAATGATGAAAATAACCTTATATAGAAAAAGATAAAAGATAAAAACTAAATCCACAATTTAAGAGGCTGTCAATATAGATTTGTTAATTACAGGTTTGCTTCATATAAGAACTCTAATAGTAAAGGCCAGCAGCCTAGCTGGTTTTGGCTCTTTGCTAAATGACAATTTCAAGTTGATATAGAAAATATTTGTTATTTGCTTTAACTCAATACCAAATTAAATACTACACCCTCCCTTTCAAAATACAAGTCATTCTAACCAGTGGCGGAGCCAGGATTTTCATCCAGCGGAAGTGAAATCACAAAAACTAAACGAAGAAAAAGCGAGCAGCAGAAGAAGAGGGAGCGGGTCAGGTGGTGTGAGGAGCGGTTGTATGGACATTTACTTGTGGGCCACGCTCAGGGGGAGCGCTGCATGAACTTCCATTTAAAATATAAAAAATAACTGTACCTATACAAAGGGCCTACCCAAACTTAGGGAGAGCGACCGCTCACCCTGGCTTGGGTGTGGCTCCGCCACTGATTCTAGCTTTCTATACGACTATTAAAAACAATCTAGAATTGAGTAAAAGTACTACTCCCTCCGTTTCACTTTAAGTGATATTTAGGGGTTTTTTTCTTGTTTCACTTTAAGTGATATTATCCAATTTTTTTCCTTTTTTTTTTCCAAGAACACCCTTATTTATGTTGAAGTTTTATCTTAATTACTCATCTTAATCCTATCAACTATTCTTAGAAAATTGTAGTTTCAAGTTTCTAGATTTTATTTTCTCCAAAAATTTAATGCCAACTCCCCCTCACCTACTACTTGCAACTCTATATATTTTCCAAATCAAAAGTACTACTCCTAAATATGGGTTTGAAAACATTAATTACATTTTTTTGATATCTGGGTTTGAAAACATTAATTACATTTTTTGAAATCAGAATTACTCCTAGTAATTACTCATAGAGACTTATTAATAAGGGTATAAAGGGAAAAAAATATTTATCTCACCCTTTCTTAATTTGTGTGCAAAACTCCTAAATATCACTTAAAGTGGAACGGAGGGAGTATATATTTTTGATTTTTGACGCTCATAAATGAGTCATCAATTATACAATATCATATTTGCCATCCTCTATAATTTTTTACTCCCTCTTACAAAAAGGACAATGGTAAAATTGATAATCTTATAGAAAATTAATTTATGGATATTTAAAAATGACTTGACATCTCATCGAAAACCTATAGTGACTCATCTCTAATATAATAATGTGAGAGTTGGGGTTGTGTAATTGGTAGACAACCAACCATTTAATCTCAACCAACCATTTAATCTCAACCACATATTTTAAAGTGAGAGTTATACTAACAATCAATTTACTCAACTGTTGCCAGTTATCATAATACCTCGACGTTCAAATTTATTTACGACATAATTATTTACAAAAATGTCACTTATATAAAATAAAAATTAGTGTCACTAAGGATAATTTATAGAGTATGGTAAGGGTTTGTGATGGGTAAAGGAATGTCTCAGGTTCGAGGCTAGACTATGTCACACTTTACTTCTAAAAATAAAATTTAAAAAAAAATTAAGACGTGCACGTGCAGATTACTAGCATTATGAAACAAAAAAAAAGGCTATAATGACTTATCTCTAATACTATAATTGGAGAGTTAAGGTTGTCGTTTGTAGACAACCTGTAATTTGTAAACAATCAACCATCTAATCTAAACCATTTATTTTTAAGAAGGAGTTATATTAATCAATCATTTACTCAATTGTTGTTAGTTACCATAATACTCTCAAAGTTCAAATTTATTTACAACATAATTATTTACAAAAGTGTCACTCATATAAAATAAAAGTTTGTGTCACTGGAACTAATATGTAAAAAGTATATATGAGTAAAGGAGGTCTCAGGTTCGAGACCAGATTACGTCTTATTATTTACTCTATAAGAAAATTGATTAAAACGCGCATCGCACGGGCAGATTACTAATATTTTTAAATGGAGGAAGTACAAGTCATGAATCTCTGTATTTTGCCTAAATTATAGTGCATTTTAACTTCATGTACATAGGAAAGAAAAGTATGTTGTAAACTTTTAACAAAAATTAACATATTCACATAAAACGAATCATAAAGAATAATTTTCCAATTATGAACATTTTCACTGATCTATAAGAATTTCGGTGTCAGAGTTACATGGGTCGAGAAGATTACAACAAAAACAACAAAAAGAAGTTACAGGGATAGAATCTAGCAAGAAGTTGTCCTGACCCTCTACAAACCAAGTATAGTTTCTAAACAAGAAATTTCAAATAGTGATACAAATCCGAAAACGCATTTCACTGCTGTCTGCTGTCTTCCAGTATTCTACATTTCGATCAAAGGTGAAGGTGGAGGCGTCGAGATCAAGAAAATCCGTGTAAATCTCCATGAATCAACGCAACAACGATCTTCCAACCTCGTAGCTGAGTGTCCACACCTCTTGAAAACCCTGACATAGTCATCCTGCTATGCCTCATGATTTTAGTTCGGAGAGTACTTACCTTCTTGACCCCAAATCGTAGTGCAGAATTACTCCCAGTGGGATTGTACTTCACCTCGACCAAACAAAGAGAAATCGCGCTCAATAGACCAATGATTAGAAGGCCTTCAACACCGACCCCTATGTTAACCTGCAAATAAAAATAAAAAGAAAAAGGATAAAAGGGATATGAGCAACTTGCTCATTTGGTAAATGAGCAATTGATTATGTGGCATGCATGTGATACATTGGACAACTAACCTTTTTAAGGATTTTCCAGGCATGCATGTGATTATGTGGCATGCATGTTAAAAATGTTAACCTGCAAACTAAAGGGTCATGCAATATGTACTGGGATCGATTTAAAAACACACACGCACACAAAAATCCCCCAAGGGCCAACAGATTTAAGAAATAAGTACAGTATTATTTAAACTTTTACCGAAAGGGGATAAAATGAGTAGAGGAGTAGATTATCCTGTACTGCGAGGCATCAAATTAACACCATAACAAAACTCACTTTGTAACATAACCTTCACTTGCTCCCACTCTCATAAACACAGACTTGTTACTGAGACCCTGTAAGAAGGCGATACACCACATCACGAACAGAATGAGTTCATCTAGGGTGAGAACCCGAACTGGAGAGGGAGTGCACATGCTTTTCTGCCACACCGTACCTAGGCAGCAAAACACGTGCCCTGCTTCTCCAGCTCGGCCTGCTCGCCCTTCTCTCTTTCTCAACAGACAATCTGACTACAGGCATGCAACATCTCTTACAATTGAAAAAGAAAACAGAGAAAGACTGTTACGTTAGAGAATCCAATGACCTTATATAGTTCAATATCACTATTTGATCTAGCTTTTGGTAAACAAAGTGTTGAAGGGTTCGGGTTACTGAAAAGACGGGAAGGAATGGCTAGTCTGTACTAAGGACCAAAGCCACTTTGAACAATGGCAGACCACCCCCCACCAAAGAGAGTTCTCTCTTTTGGTTTTTGGACCATCATAAAAGGCAGTGGAAACTATCATTGCATTGCACTCAAAGTCTCTGTCTTCTACCTAGGAAGTTAAACAGACAATGGTGTTTACTCATTAAGAGCAATCCCTAGGTTTGAATACATATACATGGGTTTGATTGTGTACTTGTTTTCATGCAATATGAGAAGTTGGAGATTACGAAAGCAAGCAAGCGTCAAACGAGCTAATTGAATTCAAACTAATCTCAGCCATCATTGACTTAACAATATGCTCATAAGCTACAAAACTCGATTATTGTAATGGTATATTGGTTAGTGTGACGATTATGACAAAACCAATGTCCCGATTGTTTATAAATATGAGGATTAGTATAATAACTATGTCTTAATCCTTCTAAAGGGTCAATTAAAGCATGCTTACGAACGGAAAACTTGTATAAAACTATTAACTGGGTTGAAGATTCATGTTAGTTTTGAGGTAATTGTACAACAAATCTTAAAGAAGAACAAAAGAAATTGGAGCAAAGTTTTGCATCATATTTTGACAAGGACACAAAAGATGGTGAAGTATAGTGAATAAGAAATAACATCACATTGTTGTTGCATTTGTCATAAATATATAAGTAGTTAGTAGTTTCCAAATTGATTGTTTAATATTTTGATAGAGAAAAGCATGCGTAATCCTTTTGACCTGAACCTTCAATCAAGAAGCCTTTTCTAGAGCTTCCAATTGAAGGAATTTTTTCCCAAACTGCCCCACTTTTTGAAAGTTTTTTTCCAAACCGCCCTACTTTTTTTTTTATTCCCAAAGCATCCCACTCGGTTTTTGAAAGACCGAGTCTAGTATAAACTAGCGCGGTCTTTCAAAGACCGAGTCTTGCACTTCGAAAAATCGAAGAGCAAGACTCGGTCTTTGAAAGACCGCGCTAGTTTATACTAGACTCGGTCTTTCAAAGACTTGAAAGACCGAGTCTTGCACTTTGGGGATTTTAATTGCGCAGATTTCCTTTCTTCTTCTTCTCTCTCTCTACTTTACTCTATTCTATTTCTCTAACTCATCTTCCTAAATTTAAGGCGACCTCCTACCCACAAAATCTCATCTCAATCTAAATATATTTACCAATTCTTTCCTAACCCTCTTACCTTCCACTACAAAAACCCTAAACCCATCTTTTGAAAGATTCATATTTTGGATTTTTGCTAAATTTGAAGAGGATAGCAACTTTGACTCTTTTACCCAAATATCTACGGCTCTATCCTTGAAGCTTGTGAAGGTATGATGAACATTGGCCTTTAATTTTCTACCTTTTTTTATAGATTTTGTTTGTGGTTAGATAATAACTCGCATATTCGTATAAATATACGTAGGTATGGATCTTGAGATTCCTATTTGGTTATACTTTGGTGGTGAAATAATTCGTGATCCAAAGATTGGTAGTTGCTATAGTGTGTTGGATCCGAAATAGTTTGGGTACCTCGTACCATTACATTTGCAGAAGTAGTTGAGAAAATTTATAAAGTTACTAATTGGGATAGGAATCAATGGAAGGTGAAAATTTTAGCTCAATACGCGGCAGGTAGAGGAGATGGTCAGTATTTTATGATAGTGCTCGTATCTACTGATAATGCGCTGAAGTCAATGATTGCTAGGACATTTGATCCCAATTGTACTTGGTCTGCATTAGAATTATATATTCAGCAAATTCTAATTTTGAATGCTCAGCCACATGATATTCCCAGTTCAAGCTTCATAAGGGTAGTACCTACACAGCAGATGAGGTCTAACCCCGCTCAATCTTCACAACCAAATCCACTGTCCTCACAAGAGAACACCTTCACAAATACAAGAAACCCGGATTCTACAGATGTTGAGTTGCCACGCCAACCTAGTCCGGTTCCTGACTATGTTCCAAATGACAGTGTATTTGAACTCTTTCAAAATGCAGTGGTTAACAAAAGCTTATTAGACGATGATGAAGAAGAGGAAGAAACAGACGATGATGAAAGTGTAGAAAATGATGATGGAGAAGAAGATGATGATGTAGCAAATGTAAATCCTACGAACAACAGTTCTAACGAAGTGAGAGCTACTGATAGCTATGCTAATGTTAACGCTCATGTTACGAAGGAGATGGCTCAAGGTGCTAGAGTACACTTAGTTCCACAAGAGTCTTCTGGTTCATCCAATGTAGACGAATTGTACGTTGGACAGGAGTTTGTAAGTAAAGAGTCCATTCAGCAAGCTGTGAAGGTGTATTCTATCAAGAAACATCGTGAATTTGTCACATTGAAAACAGCACCGTCACTGTACACTGTTAAATGCAAAATGGCACCTAGAAAACGTACAATTGAGAGATCGTACAAGGTCCCCCAGGAGTAAGTGATGGTGGATGCCCTTGGAGATTACGAGCTATTGTTCCAAAAGGGGGAGAAATTTTGTGGTGAAGAAGATAGTTGGTCCTCATACTTGTACGAATCCCACGTTGAATCAAGACCATTGTAAAATTGATGCTAACCTTGTTTGTAATTTGATTGTGGGTGTGGTAAAGAAGGATATTAGTTTATCACCGCGGGCAATTATTGAGATTGTGAAAATAGAATATAATTATCAGATTTCATATAAGAAAGCTTGGACAGCAAAACAAAAGGCAGTTGAGAGGTTGTTCGGTACTTTCGAAGAAGCATACACGAAGTTGCCTTTTCTACTAACAGCAATTCAAGCAGCAAATCCAGAAACCGTTGTCCACTGGGATAAATATGAGTCTAGTCCTAGCCAGGAAACATTCAAAGGAGTATTTTGGGCATTTGGTCCTTCGATTGAAGGTTTCAAGTCTTGCAGACCAGTTATCAGTGTCGATGGAACTCACTTGTACGGTAAGTACAAGGGTTGTTTGCTAATTGTTGTTTTCCCGGATGCGAATGGTTGCTTATTTCCATTTGCATTTGCATTGGTTAATGGAGAGAGTATAAATACGTGGACATGGTTCATGAGTTACATCCGGTATTATGTCACCGATCGTACTGAGTTGTGTGTTATCTCGGATCGTCATGCTGGTATATTGTCTGCTATGGATTTGCAAAACGGAGCTTGGAACGAACCGAATGCATTTCATCGATATTGTATACGTCATTTTAAAATATTACAACATACTACTCTAGACAAACTCAAAATACTAATTTAAAATATTACAACATTAAGAACATTAAAAAAACTACAAAATCAAACTAACTAAAAATATTACAACACCTACCGAATTCAAAATATTACAAAATTATACTAACTCATAATATTACAACATCAGACTTACATCAAACTAACATTAAAATAACATCAAAAGTCAAGGGTCAGGTGTGAAGAAGTTGGTGGGTCTTCGTTGTCGTCTACCACGTTGTGGACTTGCCTGTGTTAGACACTTAGACCGGACAATGGGATGTTCTCCTCTTCTTGAATCTCACCCCTAACTTCTTGTTTTATACCCTCCCCTTCAATCTCAGGCCCTGCTTGTTCTTCGTGTTCTGATTTGCTTGGAGGTTGAGGTGGAGGCCTTCGAACAACTCTCTTTCATCGGACCCCAGAACGGCCGCTCGTTCGATGTGTGGGAGTCCTTAGTATTGCATCTAATGTTGCTCCCTCGCCCACAAGATCAGCTTGTGCACGGCAACAAGATAACATCTCCCGTACGGTTTCCTTCATCTGATCGGCGGCGTTGTCATTCAACAAAGTTGCACATTTCTTTGCAATTGTCCAAGTCTGGCTCAACTGAGAATCATGAAAAGTTGAAAGATTAGGTTACTTACAAATACACATACATATATAAAAACAAATTTATATATAAACTTTAACAATTTAAAATGAAACTTTAAAACTTACAAAATTCCGAACAGTGGATCCCTTTGGTTGGTACATCGGCAACTTCACGGAATGTTGATCTGCTAGTTCGATCCCTGGTCGACGGATCGGGACTACCACTCCAGCAGGAGTCTCCAACATTGGAGAAATAAACCGTCTAGTGACTCTCTCGTACCAAGCCATGTACACCCCATGCACCGAGAGGTCAAACGGTGGAATTTCATCAATGATTTCTTGGAAACGGTGAACATTCCATCTCTAAACGTACACAGAGAAGCAAGCGGCCCAATTGTGTCCGAGGGTACGGCCCATTCCTGTAATGTTGTGCATCTCGGCATTGAATGACTCGGCAACTGAAATCCCTTGGTGAAGACCAAACTGGCGTAGCACTCTATCGGGGTAGTAAAACTCGACAACTCCAAAATTGATTAACGGTGCTTTCGTAAGCCACAAATCACGCCTGTACGTACAATTAGGCAGCAGTCGAACCAGTTGCTCCTCCGTGTAAGGAAACCACACGACACAGTCAGCTGCCAACCTATCCAACTCATCGCGGTAGTATGTTAAGCACCTATTGGGATTGGATGTCCATGTAAATTTGCCTGTCCAGTAAACACCGATAGGAGGTAGCATGTCCACGTCATCGGGAAGAACTGTCCAGTGCTGAGATTGAATCCGTACTACGGGCCGACCTACGTGAATCTGCTCCCAACTCCAGATCTGCAGTAAAATCATAGGCCCATTCATCTGGTTCGAACCTATACTGCACAAACACAAACTCCGATACAGTGACGAAAGTACGGCACTGCCCCAACTGTAACGGCTGACGTTACCTAGATCGGCGATTAATGGCAAAAACATCAATGAGACGCTATTTCCTGTCGAATTTGAAAATAATACGGTGCCGAATAGCGTGAGAATGTACGCCCTACAATAGCACTCCACCTCCGTCGCAGTTGAACCTTCATTCAATTTATTCTTAAACGTGTCCTTCAACCACTTCAAACGGATAAATTTACCATTAACCGCACCGGCTTCAACTTCGACACCTAAGTACTCCTCGACTATATAAACCGGGTCGAAGTCCATTGATCCTGTGACTGCCACTCCATCGATTTGAAGCCCGGTAAGTATGGCAACGTCCTGCAGAGTGATTGTCATCTCCCCAACTGGCAGGTGAAAGGAGTGTGTTTCGGACCTCCATCTTTCAAGAAATGCTTCCAAAAGAGGTCGATCGCATTTGATGGATGTCATCGTAGCAATACCGTAGAACCCGCAGTCTCTTAGTATCTCATGTATACATGGGTGCATAGGTAGCGGATGACCAGTCCTAAAGCGGCACTCCGTAGCCTCACCGTTCCAAATATTCTGCGATCGATGCAACGGTTGAAGAGTGATGAGTGAAGGGTCGAGGGGTCCTGGACCTCCAGAAGGGATATACAATGATGAAGGGATTGAAGAAGAAGTGCCCACCACATTTTGATTGACTACAACCTACATAACAATAACATTTACATCAATAAACCGAAATGTAATATAATTCTATTAGAATCAACAATTAATTACTTACATTAGTACCCTCGGTACGAGCACGACCATGACCACGACCATGTCCACCGCGAGTATGTGGTCCATCGCCACGTGGAGGTCTACTACTTTCTCCTACCTCCATGTTCCCCCTTGTGCGTGCCATTTACAATAAAATACAAATCCTACAACTTCAACAAAATTGTTATTAACTACTCATAACCTAGATATAAAAAACAACAATCTCGAAATATCTCCACAACCACAACATCTCAACAACAAAAACATCAAAAATCTCGAAACATCTCCACAACCACAACATCTCAACAACAAAAACAACAATAATCTCGAAACATCTCCACAACAACAATTTCTATATAACAATGTTGTTTGTTACTTATTTGTTTTTTTTCATTCTCTAATTAAAACTAAAAATAACAACAATGGCTACTCTACATTGTCAACAATAACTCAAATTCAACTCAGCACCTTCACAATAGCCCAAAATTAACACAATATTTGCTTATCAAAAGCTTCAGAAATATACCTTTCGAGTAGGAGATTCCAAAGCGAGTTACTGACAATGTAGAGTACTTCTAGATCCTTCAACCAAGATCTTCCCCCAACGAAGACGAAATTAAACGAGGTCTAAGAAATTGGAATTTCGAGATTTAGGGTTTAAAGAAATAATCAAATTTGGGGGAAAAGGATGGGGAAAATCGAAAATCGATGAGAGATTACCCGGTTTTGGAGAGTGTATCGATCGATTTAAGGGGAAATCGACCACAAAATTGGCTAGGGGGCGATGGGTTTCGTTGAGGGATAGAGAGAAGAAGAAAAAAAAGTCGAAAAGTAAATAAGTCGAGAAGAAGAAGAAAGGAGATCTGCGCTATTAAAACCCCCAAAGTGCAAGCGCGGACTTTCAAAGACCGAGTCTTGCTCTTCGATTTTTCAAAGTGCAAGACTTTGTCTTTGAAAGATCGAGTTTAGTATAAACTAGCGTGGTCTTTCAAAGACCGAGTCTTGCTCTTCGATTTTTCGAAGTGCAGGACTCGGTCTTTGAAAGACCACGCTAGTTTATACGAGACTCGGTCTTTCAAAGACCGAGTGGGATGCTTTGGGAATAAAAAAAAAAGTAGGGCGGTTTGGAAAAAACTTTCAAAAAGTGGGGCAGTTTGGGAAAAAATTCCAATTGAAGAAGGGAGAACATTTGGAGTAGAAAAAAAAATTGCATCTTGTACACATGAAACTTCAGTTTGAATTATGCAAATTTTGAAAGGAAATATGGAAATTGGGTAAATTACTGTAAACTAACATAAACTTTTTTGCTTCTTAACTTAATTTGCTTATTTTACTTTAATACCATGAACTACAATAGTAAAGTAAAAAAAAAGCAGAACAAGCTTATGGCAATAAAAATGCAAAACAAGATCACAGCAGGCACGAACAATAAAGCAAGTTCATGGCAGTAGATTACATAAAACAGCAAAAGTTTCATCACAAAATTCATCAAAGTCTATGCTGAATCTTCCCAAACTTATCTAAGATATGTCTTGCAATGAGTTATGAACCAACCAACTTACAATCTCCAATTATCCACCAAATGACTGGTCTCAGCAATGTCCATATGCCAAGATTCCTAAACCAGAAGAGATCACATGAGTTTTTACTTATTCTTTACACTAGAAACAAGGGGGGATCCTTAACTAAGGTCACCAATTGGCCACGTCCAAACTCAATCCATACACATCCTTTGAATCACATATGAACCAATCTTAACCTTCTCTCTCTTTCAAAAAACACCAAGGAACCAAATCCTCTCTCTCTCTCTCTCTCTCTCTCTCTCTCTCTTCCCAATGGCTTGCACCACTCTCTCTAATCAGAGTCTTTCCCTTCTCCAATTCCAAGCAAGAAACCCTAGGATCCCATCTCCCCGTTCACTCTCAATCCTCACCAAATCATCGCATTCTCAATTCCATGGTGTTAAACTGCCAACAACACTCACTCATCCTTCCCCACTTCCTCTCTGTCCAAAGGCCCCCATTTGTGCTAAGGTATTGCATTTTTTCTTGTTTCTAAAGTACAAGTTAAAGTTTCCGATACAATGTACTTTTAAATATTCCAATATAGAGCTTTTAAAATGAGAATATAATTTACTTTTATAATGCTTTTTAAAAGAGAATTTGTTTGAACTACAAGCAATGTATTAGTTCTAATTTATCCCAAGTCAACTGTTCTAGTGTTAAAAAAATGTCGAAAATGTGTAATTAGGTTGTTTGCATGGTTTTGTAGGTTAATAAAGGATCTACACCTCCACCGTTCACATTGAAAGACCAAGATGGCAAGACTGTGTCCCTATCCAAGTTCAAAGGCAAGCCTCTTGTGCTTTACTTCTACCCAGCTGATGAGACCCCTGGGTGCACCAAACAGGTAATTAAGGGTTTGGTCAATGGCAAATATTTTTTCTATCTTGAAGCATTTGTAAATTATGCGATACTGGCATGTGCATTACACGTGTGCATCAGTCTTGACCATGAATAAGTTGACAACTCTCTGCTCCACTTTTTCCTTGGATTATACTAGTAGAGACGAAACCCGGAAGCTATTCACCTAGATGAATTCTTTAGTGCGAGAAATAAATAATTATTATTGTAATGTAATCTTCATTATGAATTTATATATACATTCAAGGTTTGAAAAGGATTAGATGTAAATAGTCTTGTTCCTGTAATTCAGAGAGTTTACACAAAGTGTTTCTAAACTTGTTACATGTGTTAATAACTGGTTGTATATATATAACCAATCTTTTGCATGAACTAGGCTTGTGCTTTCAGAGATTCTTATGAGAAGTTCAAGAAAGCAGGAGCTGAGGTCGTAGGAATAAGTGGTGATGATCCTAATTCTCACAAGGTAACCACAAACAGAACCGATAGTTTGTTCTTCAACTCCTCAATCAAATTAAATATTTTGTATTCTAGATCTAATGCAGACTTATGAATGAATGGCAATTTTCGACAGGCATTCGCTAAGAAATACAAGCTACCATTCACCTTGCTAAGTGATGAAGGAAACAAGGTCAGGAAAGACTGGGGGGTTCCATCAGATTTGTTCGGTACACTACCAGGGAGGCAAACCTATGTTATCGACAGGAAAGGGGTGGTCCAATTGATCTACAACAACCAATTTCAACCAGAGAAGCATGTTGATGAGACCTTCAAGCTACTACAGAGCCTCTGAGTCCTATTAGTTTTTGTAATACCATATCTAGTTTTGTATCTAAAAACAAATTAGCGTGATATATAATTCTATGCATTAAAGAAATTAACGAGGCATCCATTGTATTACAACACCTGAAGTGCGTATAATCACAGAGACAGTAGTGATATAATAATAATTAATAAGTGCTAGACAAGTAAGTGAATGAATAGACTACCCAAAAGGAAGTTGAAAATCGTAAATAGCTAGGTCTTGACATCCAATCAGGTTTATTGAGGTTGAGATCGGTTAAGTGTTCTAACTTCTAAGCAATGCAAGGGTATCCAGATTCATAAATGTAAAACGGGAACTTCATATCTGCATAAGAAAATTACCTCAGGTAGAATGATTGTAAGAACTAAGTGGGCACTCCAAGGATGATCAGCGTTGTTCATCATAATTTTCTTGTCATACTATGTATGTGCACAAAAAAAACAAGAAGCAGATGCAAAATGATGAACGGTTCTTCATATTTAAAACAAATTGAGGGCCCTTAACATGCATGAATAAGAGGCCTCAAAGAAAGCACTTGAAGTTTTGTACACATACATCGTTTGACGTGAAAATCATACTGAATGGTGTCGATCATTCAAAGGTTGGCCAACTTAGTGATTACAATCACTCTACATGAGTAATTTCCTCGTGCAAATCAGGGTCCTTTTTGCTCTTCATAAATGGCAACAGGAATACTAGGTTTTATGGAATAAAAGGATCTTATTTTATCAATCTGCTGCAATTTTACTAAAACAATTCCTGTTTCATATACTATTTTAACATTATTTCAACTATCTCTAGAAAAATTTACTGAAAAATAGAGCCAGAGATTATATGAAGTTACGAACATAACTTACATTTGCCTTGATATATCCATCACCAAAAATTGTTGCAAGAGCAAGACCCACCTTCAAAATGGTGGAACCGGCTTCTATCCCTCACTACAATCCTCCGACCATAGATCCTCGAAAGAAGCTTTACGGACTCATGGCAATCCTTACAGATCCTCAAGTTCTTCACTACTTGTAGAGGCGTCCCAGGCTCTGTGCTGATAAGACCAAAGGCAATTGCGATTTTCTCACTGTGATGTAAAACTGCGCTCTCCTTCTCTTCTTCCTCAATGTTAAGCAACACGCTGCTAGTATCCAACACATAACCTGCCACCCTTAGCTTCTCAGCCATTTCCACCAACATCGAACAAATTTCTTTTGCCCTTGGGTGTTTATCATCTTCAACAACAAACTCATGGACAATCCCGTCAAGCGTTATCCAACTACATCCTGGGTCTTTCCGAATGTCAAGCTCCTTCATCTTTAGCCTCACCTTCTTGACAGACTCCCAATCTTTTAAGGAGGCATACAGATTAGACAGAAGCACATAGCATCCACCATCGTAGGGGGCTAGCTCTACAAGGTAGTTCGCTAGCCAAAACCCTAATTCAGAATCTCCGTGGGTCATGCATGCTGAAACTAGGGCTTTAAAGATGACATCGTCAGGCTTCATTGGCATACTCTTCACCAACTCTACAGCCTCTTCTAGAAGTCCAGCTCGACCTAACATATCCACCATGCATCCATAGTGCTCAAGCCTTGGCTTTATACTGTATTCTTTTACCATCTTATCAAAGTAATACCGACCCTCGTACACTAAGCCAGAATGACTACATGCATTCAAGATGCAGATGAAGGCAACATCAGTAGGGGCAACTCCTAGCTGCTCCATGACATTAAAGCGATCAATTGCCTCTTTAGCCCTACCATGCATTGCTAAACTTCCAAACAGTGAATTCCAAGTTAGTGGACTTTTCTTTGGCAATCCGTCGAACACATGAATTGCCTTCTCTATATTCCCACACTTTGAGTACATATCAACCAACGCTGACCCTAAAACATCATCCACTATGATCCCATTCCTCTCAGCATACACATGCACCCATTTCCCCAACTCAATAGCACCAATCCGCGAAATTGCTGGAAGAACACTAACCAGAGTCACATAATTAGGCCTCGCACCATCTAACTGCATGCGGTGAAAAACATCGACAGCTTCCTTGAACAAACCAATCTCCACATACCGAGATATCATCCCATTCCAAGAAATCACACTTCTATCACACATCCCATCAAACACCACTTTTGCTTCTCTCACCATTCCTAACCGGAAATACCCATCTATCAAAATGTTCTTCAACACGACATCCACTTCACTCCCACCCATCGAAAAACAACTCTTATCAACCAACCTTTCTGCATCCTCCATTCGCCCACAGACCGAATACAACCGAACCAAATTGGTAACAACAAACCCATCCTCCTCAAAACCTATTTTAACAACAAGACAATGGATTTGCTTCCCTTCTTCCAACCCTTCGACCTGGGCACAAGCCTTTAGGACTGAAGGGAATGTATATCGATTGGGTACGAAGGGCTCATACAGCAGAAGACGAACGAAGAGTTGCAAGGCTTCTAAAGGGTCATCATCGGATTCAGCGAAAGCACGAATCAAGGTGTTATAAGAGAAGATGTTTGGTTGGGTCATTTGTTCAAACAGTTTGCGCGCGTAACCGATATCGGGGGGAGTTGAGAGGGCAGACACTCTCAATGCCTCAGCCGCTACTAATGGGTCGTCGATTTTGCCAGTTTTGATTGCTAGAGAGTGGAATTGGTGGAGGGTTCTGAGGGTTTTGATGGATTTGAGGTTTTGGAGGAGAGAAGGAGGGGAGTTTGAGGAGGTGATAAGGCATTGTGAAGTGCTGTAAAACATTTAGGGAGGTTTTTTAAACAAGGAAGAAAGTGGCGGGTATTTAACGGCAAGATGTCCTCTTGAAAAATAACATTTACATATTTCCCCATATACTTTGGAAGAATTACATCTACATATTTCTTTTTGTCCATTTTATATGACCACATGAACTTATTTGCTACATAACTTACATGTACACTGCATGTGTTTATCATTTGTTATGAGATTCATTTATTTCTTTAATTAATAAACAATTGTCAACAATTTTGAATGAGTAAAGCCATAAGATATGATCAGTATGGATCATGCTAAACATGTATTCATTCACATTTTACCATATATTTAATGCAGTGAAACAAATAGAAACTTATCTTTTTAACAAAATTTGAGTTGAAAAGCAAGTTTTTAAGGGACTCAAATCCAGGGTTAGTAGTTTAAGTATTCATCTAGGGATTCAACGTATATGAGGAATAAAGGTGAAGAGCAGAGTACATAAAACATTTTAGAGGAAAATGCAGTATTATCATGTGATGGGATTGTTATTTTCTTTGACAAACTAGTTTATGAGTTTGCTTTTTTTTTAGTTTTTTTTACATAAGGTTTCTCCGTTTTATAGAGATGAATATAATGAAGTATTGGAGAAAATCAATTTTTTATTTTAGTGAGAAGAGATAGACAATCTAAATATATTATTCATTATAGTTTTGGCAGTAAGGCATGATGTACAGTCACATTTACTAATGAAGCTCTCTCAAAAAATGAATGAAGAAATAATAACAGGTGACCATTTAGTCGAGATCGAGAATGGATTATGTTGGATTATACTTGACAATGCCGGTATAGTTCCAGGTAGTCATGCATATCTAGAGACGGACATAAATAAATTTATAACTAAGTAAAAAAGTGGCAAGTTCCTTGGTGATATCCTACCTCAGACAAAATCATTAATAAGCTTTATTATTCATAATTTTATGTTCTCTCAGTAGAAAAATAAGTAATATATACATATTGACCGTGAATAGAAATATATACAACATTTTTTTTTCTAGATTCTATATTGAAAATGGATAGAAATAATTGATGCTGCTTTTTTCGGTGTAAGAGCAACAAATGATGAGTTAGTGTATTTTTGTGGAAAACATAGATCTCAACCCTTGATCAGATCCTGATGTGAGGCTGGTATTTGTGAATTTTGGTAGGGGTTATGGTGGTGACACTGGTTGGCGTCGCGCCAGAAACCTGAAAAGACTGTCGGAAACACCGAGGCTGGTATTTGTGAATTTTGGTAGGGGTTATGGTGGTGACACTGGTTGGCGTCGCGCCAGAAACCTGAAAAGACTGTCGGAAACACCGAGGATGATCCCAGTGACAGACCCTCCAACGATCAAGTCAAAAACCAAAAGTCAAAGCTGAATTTTAATTACTAAAATTGTGATTACCTGATAAATGAGGAGGGTGGTCTGTATTTATAGGCCTGTGTAGAGGCTAGAGAGGGATTCCTTAACTGATTTGAACTAATCCCATTAATTAATGATCTAAACCGTTAATCAGTTCCTTGATTTCAGGGGATCTGATTGTCAACCGTAAATGGTTGGTCAATCCCCTAATTGGGTTGCAGTTTCTAGATATGGACCGGAGAACGGCCCATGTTCGGGTTGTGAGTCTGTAGTCGTCGTGAGAGAACCGTTTTTCCTTCTGGGATCTCCAAGATCCGTGTGAGGATTGCACGGTCCTGATTAGCCATGACTCCCATCTTATTTCCCCCCTCTAACCTTATGAATGGACAGAAATAATAAAGAACTAAAAATTTCTAGTGGTTAGAGATAAGATGAAAGGTATTTTATCATATGTTTAGCATGAACATAGCATGTGGCGCATGAAAGTGAAAGTGTAAATGAATTTAAAAATGCGTACATGGTGCAAGACAAAATGCCCACATGGCCCAAGTAAGAGAATCAAAACTCAACTTTAGATAGATACGAGATGGAACTCATGCGATGCATGGATAGTACCATTAAGCTATGTTGTGCATTAGTAAAATATTTTTTTTATTAAGATGTAAATGGTAAATTAACTCGTGCTACACTCATGACTATGCACTAATCTAGTGCTATACACAAATTATCATGAATTATTCCTTATTTTTTCCTCTTAATTATAATTATTTGTATCTATTATGTTGACATGAGATGATATTTTTAAAATGCAAATCAATAGAAAAAAAATAATCTAAATATAACTATTTGTTATCACTTATTGTAACTATTTTTTTAAAAAATAACCTTTAATCTAAGTATTTTTATCTCGTAATTGCATATGCATACTATCGTGACATTAGATATTTTTAGAATGACATGTCAAAAGAAAATTCAAAAATATAAATCCAATTACTTTGTCACATGATAGCACAAACCGATAGCGTCAAGTTCTATTACAGTGCATTAGTAAAATATTTTTCTTCCTAAGTTGTAAATAATGAATTAACCAATGCTATACACCAAATTATGCACTAATTTCGTGTTACCCACAAATTAATTACCATGCATTATAATTTAATTGCAATCGAAATATTTTGTCTTTACTTTTATACATTATGTACGACATGAGATCATATTTATAAAATAACGAATGAATAGAAAATTCAAAAAATCTAAGTATCACTATTTTTATCTCTTAGTATAACTATTCTTTAAAACTTTAAATCTAAATATTTTTATCTCTTAATACATGTACATACTATATAAGATAAGATATTTTTAAAATGTCATGTAAGAAGAAAATTCAAAAATCTAGATCTAATTACTCTGGATTTAAGCTAATTTAATTTAAATCTAACTATGCAAACGACCAGACATCGCCGCATGTCATTCTCTTATGACAATTAATTCATGCCACGTGTCGTTTTCGGCCTAAAGAACTTTGCCACGTGGTCTCCCAACTGAAAAAACTCTATTATAAATAAATAAATGAGATAAGAAAATATAATATATTTCTATAAAAATATATAGTATATGATTATTATGTATTTCTTTTCCCCCTCTAAGTACTTTAACGATATTGTCTCTACCAGGCCTGTCCATGGCAAGACCACGCTCCCACTGGTGGTAGTCGAACCTCCCCCCGCTAAGAGATTTTATAAAAAGAAACTTTATTCTAACGTGCCTACTCGCGTGAGTGCGCGTTTATTAGCTAAAAAAGTTTCTTCAGGGTCGGCGCTTCCTCATGAGCGCATCTGAGTTTTGGCATTTCTCTTTCGCCTCAGACTGGGCTATCCGTTTTTTCTTTGCAGGTTGGGCCTTGCGCATTTTGCGTGAGGCTGATTAATCTCCCGAGTTTCTGGCCGCCTGTTGGCTTATTCCTCTATTATCGCTCCCATCATCTAGCTTAGTGGTGGCCCTGGCTTCTTGATCGCTTGCGGTTTCCTTAGGTCCTGCGTGTGCTAGCCTTTGTGGGTGTATCTCCTCCATCTTGGAGCGGCAGGACGTCTTCCTTGCGTCGTTATTATTGGGTTTTTTCGAGCACGACGGACTGCCTTTTGACTCCTTCTCGCTGCACGCTTTTCAGGGCCAGTTTGTTCCGCTTTCGGATATCGGCGTGGTGCTTCTTGCTGTGGTTCCTCCCTCTGCTTTGCGGACGTTCGATCTATTATTGTATTTCTTAATTGCTCGTTTATTGTAATTCTTTCTTGCTCATTTATTTCTGTTTTAAATCTTGTAAAACCATTGACTATTTGTATTGTTTATTACTGTTTTATTGATTAATATATATTTTTTGATGGCTGGAGCCGTTTGGCTCTATCTGATTCATCAAAAAAAAAAAGATTATTATGTATTAAAATAAATGTAATACAATATATAATAATAGCCTGGATTAGGGCCGTGGCTTAGGCCTCCAAAAGCCCAAAACCACTGGCAGACCTAGGCCGAGCTTTTTGAATCATGGCGGGCCTAGGCATGAACCAGACCCTTAGGGAGGCCGCGTCGGCTAAGGCCGGATCGGCCCATTTTACACGCCCTAGTTGAAATTTTACCCAATTTTGACTAAAATAAACATATTTTCCAAAAATCAAATTTTTATGGAAAATGGCCAAAAATATATAAATCATTTCAAAAAATACAAAAAAAACCTCCAACAACATTTACATATTTTCCCTTGGCCTTTCTTAATTTCATGATTGCACGTGCACGGCAATCATTTACATATGCGCTTGCTTATCATTCAATATGAGTTTTCTGGTAAGTCTTTTGGGTTAAACGATTGTCATCAACTTTTAGTGACTGAAACCAAATGACCGGAAAAGAACATGTTGAACTTCTGTGAAGTCATCTAAAGCAACACAGCGAATGACAATTTACCACCTTCGTCACATTTTGATTCTGTTGTGTGCTTAAGATGTTAAAATCAAGACTCTGTTGTATGCATATACGAAAATCATATCCAAATCAATTTACTTCACAAATTTAAACCACATACAAAAGCATGTCCCAAATAACAAGATTAAACCACAACAGTCCATCAACAAATTACACTTGAACGAGAAAGAAAAATAAGAAAATCTTCTATAACAAGAAACAACAGCATGCAGTATGACTAACCCCCGTGAACTGTATCCACAGACCAAATAAACATATATCATAAACAATAACAACATTCCGATATGCACGTGCACAGAGCCAACACGATCAGTAAAATAAAAAGCAGAGCGTACTACTCCCTCTTAAAAAGGGTTAAAAAGTATAAACTCTCCAGAAAACCCATTATCTTGGGCAATTCTACACATGAATCTTACTTTAGTTTTATCACATACAACATGGAAATCAGTTACAGACAAATCTAAGGGGAGAGCGGGCAAACAAACAATGCAATGAAGTATAGTAGACACTATCAAATTTAAAAAAAAAGCAAAGAAAGCAAAGAAACAAACTAGAAGTTCCCACCCCCAATAAAGAATGGAGGCTGTTTCTCAATCACACTAGAAATACATGAGCTGCTGCTGTGTCGTGGCTGCATTCTGATACCCACCATCGTAGATAGCCTGGCTAGCTCCGGCACCAAGTCCTCCCACAGCAGCAGTTTGCTTGAATGCATGTGGGCCCTGGGCATGCATGAGTGCTGCCTGGGTAGCACCCATCTTGCTCAATGCAATGGAGCGTTGGTAAGCAAGGAGGTCAGCTGGTGAGATAGGGTAAGTAGCAGGGGCAGCGGATGGAGGAGGCAGTGGGGTAGAGATTGTTCCCAGTGGGGTCGGCTTGCTTCCCCAAGAACACTGCAAGAAAGTACTAAATTAATGAAATACTGGCAAAACAGTTGACGTAAATTAGTGCAATGTAATGAATATACTTTGATTTTAAGACAATTAATAGATCCAGTCAGATAGAAGTTCCAATTTGGGTCGTATATTATAAGTACTTGCAATTTCAGTAGGCACCAACCCTAAGCTGATAATTTATTATTAAAGAAAACTGAAGTGTTTAGAATGTTAGAATCATCAGAATCCTCATTTTTTTCATCATGGAAATGACCAAACCGGTTTAGGAGAAGAGAAGACTACTGGGTTAAAATAAAATAAAAAAAATTAAAGCAGAGAGCTAATAGCAAGCTAAAAGGATTCATGCTACAACTGGCACACCCAACTTTAACCTCATTCCATGTCTTACTATGTAAATGAAGTTGTTCTTTGACAAGAAAAAAAACCTAAAAAATGGTTTCTGACTTTTAACTAATTGACCTCTAAATCCAATGTAACAATATTTTCATTTTCAAATGAACGATGTAAATATTTTTAACTAATTCTCTATTATTATATTTTTACTTTTCTTTTCTTGTCCGAATAGAATGACTCCTTCATTGGCTTGGATTAGTTTGAGACGAGGTTAAGATGGTGTCGGTGAATGAATGAATTGTGAATGTGAGTTATAAAACAAAATATTGTAGGGAATGGAAAGGAGGCGGACAAAGCTTCCAACATTTTACATTCCCTACAAAGTTATATGTTTCTCATGAGTGTAAATCAAAATTGATTTATTGATCGAAATGAACTTTAAGTTGAAGTTAACCAACATGGCATATAGATATCCAATATCTTTGTGTGGGTTTGAAGTTCATGTATGTAATCTCTAATCAAAGCAATTTGACAGGATTTGATCTGTTAACTTCTGGTGCAAAATTGTAGTACCACCTTAGTGAATCTTTCATCATTTACACCCAGTTATACTGTACATAATGGTGTTTCCATTAAGTAGTAGTTCATATACATCTTTTCTATTCATCATAAGATGTCTATACTGTAGTAGTAAAGAGAGAAGCAAGAAATCCCGAAACCTTTTCCATGTAATCATATGAACACAGAAAAAAAACCTACCCTCCAGATCTATTTTGCATGATGGATATATATAGGCTTTATTGCATTAAGCAAGTAGTCTGATACTAGTGAGGAGAAACAAAAATTTTGAGTTCGCGGATGTAATCAAAATTTTCCAAATTTTATGAATTCCATAGATTTGTGTGCTATAGGTGCAGAAATGCTAAGGGCAATGAGAAAGAATCGTATTTAATTTTACATGAGGAAAGAAGTTAAATAGTGATAGCATGCAAACTCGCAGGGGAATATATTGTGAAATTCTTTCAATCGAAAGTAGCAAGATAGAAATTGTAAATTTCAAGGTATTCTGTTACTAGCAAAACAACATCATGTTTTTTAATTGCATTGGTGAAATGTAAGGTATATTTCTCCTATTCAATCTGATACTTAATAATAGATATACCCAGTCACTTCACAGATTTTACTGTCAAGATACTGATTCAAAACCTATAAAACTAAACCAATCAAAAATTATGTCTAAAATCAGCTTCTTTCCAATTCAGCCAAACTTAGTACAAAAATTATCTCTGATAGGTTAAATACACCACAGCAATGTCTTAATGACCCATGACAGTAAAAAATTTTCTTTTACACAGCATTTGTGTGTACCCAACAGTTATAACAAAATTGTCAAGTTCATAGATAAGTTAGAAGGTAACCTTTATTGGCTTTCCACAAAGAATCTTAGCATTCCCCGTCTGAATAGCCAGCGCAGCTTCTGAATGATTAGAATATCTTACAAAACCAAATCCTTTATCTCGCTGTACACGGACCTCCTCCAGTGTTCCAACACCAAGTACATAAAAAAATCGATGCAGATCAGCTTGTGTAACCTGCAATGTAGCAAAATGTTTAGAAGAGCAAGTCTGAGAAAAGAGTAAATCCAAGATATGTTAGTTAAGAAAGATTAATGTATGTTAAAATTCATGGGATGATGTGCAATATCAACATAACAGCTCAAACACTCAATTCAAACAAAAAACAGGTCTATCACTCTCAGGGAATCCAAGTAGTGGTAAGTGGTGAGCTAATTTAGCCAATCAGTTATCAGTCCGCTTTGGTCTACATATAATATAGGTCGATACAAGATAAATCATTTGTTTTAAGAATGTTAGCACAATAAATGATTCTTTTTCTTTTTTGCAATTTAAGTAAAGGTTTATCCTGATTTACGAGCTAGGATATCCGGACAGACATCTATTTCATTAATCATAAACTGGATACCTCAAACCATCTGTGGATGAAATTTCAAGTGATCTGAGAACTTCCAGCCCTCGTGTATCATGAGGTTTCCTTATTTATGTTGCTGAAAAACCACTTGTTCTGATATCACTTGAATATAGGTAAAAAAATAAAACATACTTGACATATATTATATTTCACTGACAGACCCTTTATAGCATGTTGATCGAAGTAATCCAATTTGATGACGCATCACATACTTTATTGGTGGGTTTCACGGAATTGGTAATAAAACCGTTCCACCCCTCCAAACACACAAAGGTGATATACCTAGGGAAACGTCAGGTGTTGGAGGTACTCCATAATGGGACCTCCTATCAAAAATCCAAACCCATTCATCATGATCTACATATTTAAACCAATAAGTGTGATCAAGTCATTTGAAATTTGCTTGTCCAAGCTTCATGTCATTACAAATATACGATATATAGCACCATGCAAATTTTCAACATTTTAATGCTGAGCAAAAAAATTCAAAAAATGACGCTGCCAGTTGCCACATCCTAATTAAGGCATGTAGATCAAAATGATCAGTTTGGAACATCCACGAGATGCTCCAAGATGGGATTCTTAGAGTATGAGTGGACAAGTAGAGCATAGAAAGCCCCTCAGCATGCAAGAAAAAACATGGGTACATACAAGATTAAAATGTTCACACTCAAATTTAACAGGATACAAAAAAGAAGATGGGGAGGGTGATGGCATACCTCTGGAGCAAGGTTACCCACATAAACTGTAGTATATTGTGGGTTATTTTCTGGTACATCTTCATTCAGTACCTCTTGAGTATCATCTGTATACAGAATTTATCACATAAAATTAGTTTTCACCATAATAGAACAAAAAGAATATACAGCAGTAGATCAGTTAAGCATGCCAAGTTATGTTTCTTGTAATAAAAAACTGAATATCATGCATACACCTAAACAAGTTTCAAATTAGAAAAAATGGTAATAAATTGGTCTGAGAGGAGAACTAGAACATATTCTAAGAGTGCATGCACACCCAGATATACGAAAGAGGAAGGGCATTTTGCAAAAACTATGGAAAACTTCAATGATCAACAGAATAAAATGATAACAGTAATTCCGTTAAAGGCAACTAAGTTATATGGTTGGAAACATAAAGATGTGATCATGTCAGACAACTCAGAGAGAATTAATAGCAAACTAGTTATATGGTTGGAAACATAAAGATGTGATCATGTCAGACAACTCAGAGAGAATTAATAGCAAACTATGTAAATTACATGTTATACAACAAGATTTATAAGAGAAAGAGTCAGCAAACTAGGAGCCAACTTTCAGTAGAGTTTACCCTGAAGCCAGGTTCAAAATGTCAGTATCGGGATTAGTATAGGTGCAATATGGGATCAGTGGATCGGAATTTTGGTACAAGGTATTCTAAATATAAAAATGTTATTTAAATATCCCCAACACGGCTCACCTGGCGATTCCCATATTTTTGGACAATCAGATCCCCCCCCCCCCCTCCCCCACCACCCCACCACCAAAAAAAACAAAACAAAACAAAACGAAACAAAAAACTTTAGATCTACGAATTTTGTTAAGTAATAATAAGAACAACCCAACTTTTCTTAATAGGGTATTTTCCTTAGATAAGAGGTTCTTTAAATTGCAAACGATTGAATTCCCCACCTCCAGATGCAGTTGTCATGTCCACGACACTCTTTGCATCTGAGCTTTGTTTGTCCTCATTGGTGGCACCTTTTGTAGCCCAGTTGCAACGAATCTGCCGACTCCCAAGCCACTTTCCTGCATTATCATAAAATCACAACACCAACTTGTTTGAAATCCAGCTTCCAATCAAAAACAGAAAAAATAGATACCCAGGACAAATTCAACTAATTCTACCAAATAAAGCACCCAAATAAAGGAATTGCCACCACTCCACTTTGGAAGGGGGAAAACAACTTATATATAGAGAGAGAGCAAACATTTTTTGATGAATTTCTTTGAAAGTACATAGGAGTGACTATAACTAGGGAAGCAAAGTGTAGCAGATCCCACGGCTGGATTCTAAGGGGGGAAAGGACAAACAAATACAAAATGTAAGAAAATCTGTGCAAGACCCTTCATGCATCCTAGAACAAATAAAACTGAAAATATGAAATTAAAAAGCAGAGTTTAGTTGCAACTTACCGCTCAAGTCATTGATAGCACTTTGTGCATCCTGCCAAAATGAATTGGGAAGTGCTTATGCCAACAATAAAAATTCATTAAAAAGGATAACTAAGGAATAACACAGCTAACAACTAACCTGTTGATTACGGAATGAAACAAAACCAAAACCTCTTGAGCGTCCAGTTTTTTGATCCCACATTACCCGTGCATCACTACAATATCAACAATAATTACTAAAAGGAAATTGCAATTATTTATGCATATATTTCTACACTTTAAAAAATAGTTCAAGGTAGTGTTCTATTAAATAATTTCGGAGAGAAATGAAGGGAGAAAAAGAAATATTTTATAAAAAGAAAAATTGAAGGTCAGAGGGAGATTAGATGAAGCTTACGAGCAGCTTGGAAATACAGAAAAACAATTAAACAAAGCATTGTCTGTAATCTCAGGGCTAAGATCGCCAACAAATATGTTGAAATGCCCTACACATCAGACAAAGGGTGTAACTAATATGTTATTATAACCAAGAAGATATGCTACCAAGTAGAAACTCGAACCTGATGTATCCTCCCTTTGGCCACTAGCATATGCCCAATTAACTTTAATTGGCTGGCCAAACCTGCAAATTTTGCATATTGTAAGTTGAAGTACAAACAAGGATATGAACAATAGAAAGAAATTAATTTCTCACTTACAAGTGCCTTCCATTGAGTGTCATAATAGCAAGGGCAGCTGATCTGCGATCGAAGTAATCAACAAATCCATAGGATGACTGCAAAGAAGAAAAAAAGTACACTTAAAAAATATTTTTATATAGCCAAAGCAAAAGGTATAAATATACGCAGGCAAACCCAAAGCAAAAGGTATAAATATACGCAGGCAAACCCAAACGACAACCGTTTTTATAAGTTTTACATCAAAGGCATTACATTACAAAAAACAGGTGAATAGCCAAAATGTTTTATGAGATAACTATGGACATCTGTACAGACCAATAGATAGTTTGCACAGAACTACATCTTTATGATAACAGAATACACAAAACTAATTTGACAAAAATGTTTAAAGGAAAAAATATAAGCAACTCCTGCATAGCCCAACAGTTAGCATTCTATTGCATAGCCCACTGATTAGTGCACATAGAACAGACAATTGTAGCAAACCACGCTGCAAAAATTGAATTCAGAGTACAAAAATAATCCAAATCATCTTGCTCATTGAAATTTTATGCCATCAGAATTTGGCTGCCTATAGTTCAAAGCACAAGATGTTAAATATCACAAATTTTATACTGGCTGCCAATTTGACAACAGTCCATTCTTATTTAGTATCAAAATCCTTTCCGAGACAGACCAGAGAGAACCTTAACACAATCCTAAATAGTAAATATAACCAACTGATATCACATAGTTCTGAAGTTCTAATTTATAATATACTCCTTACAAACAAAAACTATCAAGGATTACAGGACTGAAGTAAGGGGGCGTTCCTAAACTTTCCTGTTCCTTTTTTAGTTCACTCTTTTTGAGAGTAGGGGGTGTTTGTTTTGCTTCAACTGAAAAGACATTGACATTACAGTTGCAAATGAAAATCAAAGTTTTGCCTAGAAAACTTTTTAACCCAATTACCAAAACATTCCCTTCTTTTCAACATAACCTCCATTCTATATATTAGTACTTCCATTTCCCTCCAAAACATAAAGGACATATAGGTAATCAGGTTCAAAAAAAATTGGGGGGGAACTTTGATTCCACTTGCAATTGCAAATTCAGCTTGCACTTGCAAGAGACCAAACACCCCTTAAACTAGGGAAGCACGTTTACATAAGCCATTGCATGTGGACAGAGGTGCCCAACATTACTTTTTTAAAGAATCTCATACAAGCTAAGCAATTAAAATCCGATTAATCCCCGATTAATCGCTAATCGGAGGCGAAGCGATTATTTTTTTTAGCAATTTTCAATATTTCAATAGTTAGTTTTTTAATCGGGTATAATCGGCAAATTAGCAGTTAATCGGTCGATTATAAGTGGCTGATTAACCGATTAAATTCTCTCCTTTAATTTTCATCATCGTTCGCATTATTTGGGCTCAATCCGGCCCAAACTCAATCCCGATAAAAATCCAAATCTCTTCTGATCCTCGCGCAAACCCAAACTCGACATGTTGCTGCTTTCTTCTTCCTCGCGCAAATTCGAACCCAATCCGCTGCCGCTCTCCTTTTCTTCCTCGCGCAAACCTAAACCCAAACTCAAACCGATTCTCTTCTTCCTCGAGCAAACCCAAACCTGACCCATCATCGTTCCCCCTGCGTCGTCGCATATTTGACCCAACCCGCGTCTACTGCACCTCCTTCTCTTGCTACTCGTGCTGGTCCTCCTCGATTGTTTTTGTTTGCTGGAACCAACCAGCAAACCCAACCCGACCCACATCCAAAATCCAAACTCAGCTCAAACCAAGTACTCTCTTCTTAATAATTTTATATTAGAATTTAGAGTTGCTACATAATGAGGATATATATACACACACACACGATTTTTCTAATTTAATCCCTGATTATTTTTCGATTAACCAATTAATCACTAATCGCTCATAGACCGATTATTTCCAAAAAACCAATTTTAACTGCTTAGCATACAAGGTTGTTGAAGTCAATACCATGTGGACAAGGACTTTCACCACACTTCCCTATCACTTTTATCGAGTTTTATTGATATCCAAATATGCCTTAAACATGCTCAAAGGGAATGTAATTCCTTTTGGATCTTAAATACCATGTTACAAGAAAGTACAAGACAGGACTACTGATTAGACATGCAAATAAGTGATAAGGTTCCGACAGAATTATGGTCATCTGACGAACATACGATAAATGTCATAATAAAAATATCTTACAATGCAAATCCCCACTGGAATTGTTCATACCTAAGAGGATTGAAGTGAACATTGCTTAATTATACACACTTATGGATGATTGAATAAGAAAATCCCATGTGCTCACCGAATACTTAAAGACTTCTTATTGCAAAATTTCTTGCTTGTAGCTTTCTTAAACCAAGTATCTTTTATGACAATGAATATCAAGTGAGAAAACATAGGTGGCAATCTATCTCAACGATAAGATAGTGGATGTATATCTTTGATCATATACTGTAGCACGGTTTATAAGCCTTGGGACTTTTTATTGCAAAGTTTCTTAGTTATAGCTTTCTTAACCAAATATCTTTTAGACAATAATTATCAAGTGAGATAAAACTTGGGCAGTGATCTATGTCAATGATAATGTAATAGTAGTTAATGATTGTGATTATCACCCAAGGCTGACTGGTCGTGCTAGAATATACGACCGTATATGTAGAGCCAACACAAAGAAATGTCGAATTGTAGAGAAAATTTAGACGAATCCAAAGTCAAGAGTGGATGCTAACCTTATCTTTCCTAACAAGCTTACACCCTTCTAGGAGACCACAGCTTTGGAATACCTCTTGCAGAAGCGTATCAGTGACCGAAAGATGAATGTTGCCAACATACCTGCAATTACAAGGGGAAAATAGTGCCAATGGCAAAAAAAAATAAAGTTTAATTAATCAATAAGAAATCGAAGTAACAAGACAGCAAAATTTGCTATGACGATATATGTCCACAACAAGCTATAAACAGTCTAGCAGTATCGTTGTTTGTTAACTCAACATATCATACAAAAATGCAGAGAAAACTTACACACTGCGGCAAGTACTTGTATCGAACCCTGGTGGCAAATTTCCACTAGCGAACATCGGGTCCATCTGTAAACAGAAACACAAAGAACATTAAATTAAACCATGTTTCCTATCTACAATCTAAAACACCAATCTTTAACCAACAAATTAAATTTTTTTAAAATCAAATATATTTCAACTACTTCTCTCTAAAAAAAAAACGATAGACTTAATCGACCAATTTCACCCATGATCGACCAAACCCTATGATCCGAGACCGAAACAAAAGCTAGGGTTAGGGTTAGGGTTTCGATGAATCGATACCGGAGGAGCGGCCAGGAGGGGGTTGTTGTACATGAGGGACTGCTGCATCATAGCTTGCTGCTGCTTCATCCGCTGCTGCATCTGAAGCTGCAACTGTTGCTGGTTGTTCATCGTCATCTGAAGCTGCAACTGCTGCTGGTTGTTCATCGTCGTCGTCAAGCTTGGGTTTTATTAGGGTTAGGGTTTGGGGAATTTTGGGGATTAGGGTTTAGAAAATCCAACCCCAAAAAAAAAAAAAAAAAAAATACCCCTCGAAAATCGGAGGGGGTAGCAAACGGGATGAGAAATGGGAGAGTGATTTGGGGAATAATCAAAAGGTTGTGTAAAAGGAGAAGTGAAGAAACGTTTTGGAGTGGGTATTCGCACAACTTTAGAAGGGCCTAGAATCAGTGGGGCCCACAATGGCCCGTTAGCCCGTCAACACTCGACACCTGGACTCTCCTCCTTTGCAAAATACTCACTCTACAAAACTATCCTATCATGTTGACCATTTCTATACTGTTTCCAGAATCAATCTTGAGTTTCAAAAAAGAAAATCAACGGTCTCTCCCTCTTCCTTGAGCGCTCAGATCCAGAGCATCACCGTCTCCTCTACCTCAACTCGCTTCATTAAAGTTTCTCCCCAGCTCTTTTTCCCCATACCCTCTTCATCTCCTCGCTTCCTCGACGTCTTTTGTTTTCTCCCTTCTCAGCTACCCCTGGGTGCTCCCCCTCCACAGATCTTCCTTGAGTGCTCCCCCTTCCCCCCGCCGCTTGATCCTCGACTGTCCCTCTCCTAGGGAGTGCTCAAGTCTGTCTTTTGAGCCTCCGCGGCGCTTCAGAGGTACCTTTCCTCCGCTTTCAGCTGTCTTCTTTTATCGAGCGGGTTCTCGTTCGCTGGCAAGGAAGTGCTGGTGGTCTGGCTAGAGCTGTTCTTGGTGCTCCTCTTGTTTTCGCGCCGCTCCAGCCTCCCCCCCCCCCCCCCCCCTCTCTTTTTACCCAGGTTCAGTCAAGGTAGGCAGCCAAGTTTTTCATCCGAGCATCTGCCGCCCACTGTAAGTATTTTGTGTATTTTTATTGCTTGGTTTCGATTGAGTCTTGGCTGTTTCTAGCGCCGAGGTGTCTGGTGGGAAGTTTTGTTGTGCTGTATGTGGTCTATATTCCACATTCTATTAAATTCCCTCTTCTCTATTTCTCATATTCAAGTTCTGGCGGCTTTATCGATCTAGACTCTGCTCCCCCTCGCTGCGTATCTCTCTCTTCTCTTCTTCCACCCCTTCCGCTCAAGAGTTCTCTTCACCGCCGCCACCCCAGTGCGTGGTCGTGGGTGATCGAGTGATTGCTCATTTTCAGCTCCATTATATTCTCCCTTCTCTCTGTTCTTCTTGGATGGGCTTTCCTAGCGCAGGCCCATGGAATATTCTTGGGTTGATGTTGTTAAAAGAAAAAGAAGCAGTCTGTGGTCTGTGCGTCGAATGGGCCGCTCCCCAGTTCGAATTTGATTAAAGGTGGTCCCTCTAGGCCCAGTTGGGAGAACTTTCGGAGATCTTCTTATCTCCCTTCCTCCCGCCCTTTCTCTCATCCCACCTCTTCATCTTCCTCATCCCAACTCTCTTCCTCTCACCGCCTTCCGCTCTCCTGTTTTCGGTGCCTCCGAAAGGGTCACTTGAAACAGTTCTGCTCTTTCAATATGAAGTGCTTGTTTTGCCTCAAGGAGGGCCACGCACGCCACCGCTGCTTTGCCCTTCAAAAACTTTTGGGACTCTCATTGGGGGTCCCCATCGCGGACCAGGTGCTCTCTGCCCTGGATTTTCCGTCTCTCCAACGGAAGCTAGCTGATTTACCTCCGTCCAAGTCTAAAAAGCTGAAGCCTTCAACTAAATCACCTCTTCTACCTACTCCTCCGTCGTCTGCTCGTCTCTCCGACTCCTTACCATCTGGGCCTGCCATTGCTCCCGCCCTGTCATCTCATTCTGAAGTGCCGGTGGCGACCCAGGTGTTTGTTCCAAGTTCGGAGCTTTCCGACAGATTAAAATTTTTTGGCTCTTACGGAGCCATCTCTATCATCGGAGGTTCTTTACCATTCTACACCTTAAATTCGTTTCTTAGCAACTCATGTAATGTCCAGGACTAGGACTAGGTGCTGTATTCTTGCTCCAACGGTGACCTTGTCATCCGATGCCCCTCTCCAAAGATCCTCGAAGATCTTTGCGCTAACTCTTCCCTCGTAGTTGGTCTGATCTCCCTATCGGTCCGCAAATGGGTCCGGGTCAATTCGTCTGCATTGGTGCTTGGCCCTGCCTCCACTAAGGTCTCACTTGTTGGCCTTCCCCCTTTTGTGACTCACTGCAACGGGTGAGCGATATGACCAAATGTATCGGGGACATCGTCAGCATCTCGTCTATAGCGCGGCTTGCCTCCGGTAGCCTGCAAGTTGATGCCCTCTTTCAATGCCCTAGGCAGAAGGATCAAATTCAGGCTTTTTGCCTGAGGGATGGCATGACTTCTTTCACCATTTCCGTGCAATACCATGATGCTGCTTCTCCATCGTCTGGGACTGCTCTTTCGTCTTTCAAACCAGACTCCCCTTCTCTTTTTCATCCTGGCACCTCGGCAGTGTCGAAGGAGCACTCGGAAATGGTTAAAGCCCCTCACAAACCTCCTTCGAGGAGGAAATTTCCCCCTTTTAGCAAGAAGTTCTCCTCCCCATCCACGTCGAAGATTTCACCATCGAAAGCGCCTAATTTAGTGTGGATCAATCCTGATTTCTCTTCTCAGCATTCTGCTAAGGGTTCGTCTTCCTCCCTCACCCCTACACCCCAGTCGACTCCTACCCCTCCATTGGCTCCCTTTAAGGCGCCGTCTCCTCTCATTTGCGTGCCGGATCTTCCTACCCAGCTTACTGTTACCAATCCTGCTCCGGGCGATGTGTCAGCGAAATGGCCCGCGTGGGAGGTTAACCCCAACTTTGCTTCCGACTGGGAGGTTTTTCAGAGGCAAGCTCACTTCCCTTCAGCTAAAGCTGCGCATCCTTCTCCCCTGGGCAAGTCTGGCAAGCCTTCCAGTTCTTCTAAAGCTTTGGAGTGGATTGATCAAGATACATTACTGATAGAAGACGAAGCGGAGTTGAAAAAAGAGCACGCATCCGATCAGGTACAATCTATTGTTCCTGCGTTGCTATCTCGGCAATCTTTCATTATTTCAACTGATTATTTTTTTCCCTTTCTTTATGGTGAGTTCTTTCTATCGGACTTTGTTTTACCGCATCGGCTTTTGTTCTCGACTATTCCCCCATTTAGTTTTTCCTCATTCCTCTTTATACCATGGATGGTTATCTCCTGACCTTTTGTATTGGGTTCGTAGCATTCGGATGATCTCTATCTCCGATGCTAACCCATCTTCTACTAATCTAGCAGTGTCACTGCGCTGCTCCCCTGACAATACATCTCGCTTCAGGTCTAAATCAGTGAACCCTGTTTTGGACCTGACTGAGTCCCCTCAAGCCCTCCAGCGGATTCAGTGTGAATGCCCTCCTCTTAAACCATTCTCATCTAACTATTGCTCTAACCGCATTATTAGATCGAGTGCTCGTCTTCAATCTAAAAAGAAACCTGCTCTCGCTTCTGATGGTCCTTTCTTTGGATCTATGCAGCAAGCTTTGGACTCCTCACGAGTCATCTCTAATTCCACTCCCCAGTCTCCTCCTGTCACTCCCGTAGGTTCCATCTTTCATACCCAATTCGAGTCATTATCCGATGTCGAATTGGTTAACCTAGCGCAGGATATGGGCTTCCAGATTAACTCAGATGATTCTCACCTATTGGTCTCCCTCCGACATAAGGAGCGTTGTAGAGTCCGGGAGCACGTGCAATTTAATGATTAGTATCTCTTGGAATATCCGGAGACTCAATTGCCCCGTCAAAAAAAGAGCGATTTATGAATTAATCGCTTCTTCCCATTGCGATCTCATTTCAAGTCAGGAGTCGAAAGTCGACTCTCCCTCCCCGGGACTCTACAGGGCTTTAGGAGGCTCCATTATTCCCAAGTGGATTTCTCTTGATGCGATTGGCTCAAAGGGAGGCATCCTTCTTGGTTTTAAGGAATCGGTCTTTACTCCGATCACTATTCATCGTCTCAATTTTTTCCTTATCATCATTCTGCGCTGGGCGACCATGGATTGTGACTTGACTGTGATTTCAGTCTACGGACCATCCTCTTCTCTGAATAGGCAGCTTTTCTGGACCGAGTTCCAATCGTTACACATTTACACTAGTGGCCTCTATTTTCTTTGTGGTGACTTCAATGTTACCAGGTTCGTGTCCGAAAGGTCGAATCAAAGTTACTCTAACTCTCAATCTTGCTCCTTCAATGATTGTATCAGGGATCTGCTATTAACCGATCTTCCGCTTAACGGAAGATCGTTTACCTGGTCTAATCAGCGTCATCCTCCAACGCTAGCCAAACTGGAACGGTTCCTCGTCTCTCAAGCTTGGATCACCCAATTCCATAATTCCTTCTCTAAAGCCTTACCCAACCCAGCTTCCGATCACGTCCCTATCGCCCTCCACTCTAATTTTCAGTTCCCGCATTTTCACAAATTCCGGTTTGAAAAATTTTGGTTGCAAGACCAACTTTTTGTCAACCTGGTCAAGGAATGTCTGGCATCAGTTACCGGTTCTTCTGGTCTGGGTAGCATCCTTCTCAAACTCCATGCCATCAAACACGGGTGTAAGATTTGGCGTAAGGAGAGGCATCAAAACTTTATCTTTCTGAAATCCTTTCTCCTTTCTACCATCGAATCTCTGGATAGAATGGAAGAACAGGGCCCGTTGTTGGATTCCTTTTGCAACGAGCGTCGCGCTTGTAAGCGTGAATATGCCGACATTCTTTATCTAGATCATATTAAATGGGCTCAAAGGGCCAGGATCAAGTGGCTGAAGGAAGGCGACGGTAATACCGCGTTCTTTCATAATTTCGCTTCCCACAGGCAACGTTGTAACCATATCTCCTCTACCTGCGATAACGGGGTGGATATTTACTCTAACTCTGATATCCACCAATCTTTTCTTTCGTTCTATAAAAACCTTATCGGTTCGCATAAGCAACATGTTCTATCCCTGGACTGGGATCAGCTATACGGTCCTCCAGCCGTAGACCTGTCTTCTTTCGAGGCTCCCTTATCCCTGGAAAAGCGACGCAGCGGCGGGGCCGGACGGCTTCCCGACCTTTTTCTTTCAAAAATTATGGTCGTGGTTGCAGGATGATTTTCTTAATTTGTTTAAGGACCTTCATCAAGGCTCGTTTTCTTTTGACCGTATTAACTATGCGCACATCGTACTCATCCCGAAACTGGCCGAAGCACATGCTTTATCCAACTTTAGATCGATCAGTTTGATCAACACTACTTTCAAAATCATTATGAAAGTGCTCTCGGCTAGGCTCAGCGCAGTGATTCCACCTCTCATTGACTCGTCCCAATCCGGTTTTATTAAGGATCGATTCATCCTGGATAGCATTGCCTCAGCCCAAGAAATTATTTCTCATTGCCATCATTCCAGATCGGAAGGCATTCTCCTCAAACTTGATTTCCAAAAAGCTTATGACAATGTGTGTTGGGATTTTCTGTTCGACATCCTCATCCATGGGGGCTTTGGCCTTAAGTGGATTGCGTGGATTAAATCCAGCCTCTACTCAGGCACATCCTCTATCTTAATCAATGGACTGGAAGGGAACAAGTTTAAGATTAAATGCGGCCTCCGCCAAGGGGATCCTCTCTCATCTCTCCTATTTTCGCTGGTGGCCGACGTTTTCAGTAAGCTTCTTCGGAATGTTTGCGAAGCACAGGTCATTGAAGGTCTAGGATCCTCCCCTCGCTTCAACGGCGTCCTAATCCTTCAATACGCTGATGACACTATTATTTTCACTAAACCTAACGGTCACTCCATGCGTAATCTTAAACTTCTCCTCTATTTCTTTGAGATGGCGTCAGGCCTATCTATCAACTTCCAAAAATCTTCGATCCTCTGGCTGGGAGGCTCTCCCAATCGTCAAATCGAGGCATCCAACCTATTTAATTGCCCGATTGCGTCTTTCCTTATTACGTACTTGGGTATTCCGCTTCGCTGGGGCAAATTACATAAATCCGACCGGTTTCCGCTCATTGATAAAGTTGAAGCCAGACTCAATGTGTGGTCGAGTAAATTGGTCTCCCGCGGAGGTAGATTGATCCTACTTAACTCCGTGCTTTCCGCAATTCCCCTGTATATGATGTCCTTCTATTATCTTCCCTCTTGGGTGATCAAGAGGCTAGACCAAATCAGGAGTAACTTTTTTTGGTCTGGATCCTCCGACTTCAAGCTTGGTTCCCACCTTTGCAACTGGCAATGCATCTGTTCCTCCAAAAGTAGTGGAGGTTTAGGGGTTTTAAACCTCAGGCAGCATAACATCGCTCTTTTAGGTAAATGGCTATGGAGATTTCAAAAATAGAACCATTTACCGTGGATCCAATACATCAAAGGATCTTACTTTGCCTCTAGCAATTGGTGGGAATTCCACCCCTCCACTTACCGGTTCGCGTCCCCCTTCTGGAAAGGGGTTTGGAAAGCGGCGGAAGCTTTCCAATGCGGTTTAACCCGTGTTTGTGCCGATGGGTCTAAGACCAAATGATGGACCGATTTCTGGATCGACAACTCTAAACTCGCGTCGGCTTACCCTAACCTATTCTGTTTGGCTGTCAACCCCGCCGCTTTGGTGGCATAATCATTCACCCTGGTTAATTCTATTAAGGTCTGGACCATCCCTTTCTCTGAAGGGTTGTCTCCTCAAGATAGTATCTCTTTTAATAATCTCATTTTAGACCTTAATCACTACGAGTGACAGGCGTATGAGGACGTCGCTTGGCGATGGACCAAAGCAGGGACCTTCTCAGTGAAATCCTTTTATAACTTTCTCAACTTTAGAGGAGTTCTCTCCCCTTCGCTAATTTCATCTGGGATTCCTGCGCTCCTCTCAAGGTTAAGATCACTTCGTGGCTTGCATTGAACAACAAATTACTTACAGTGGAAGTTCTTAACAGGAGAAACTTAGCCTGGGGACAGCTTTGCCCCCTGTGCTCGGAAGGAGGAGAGGACGTCGATCATCTTTTTGTTCAATGCTCCTTCATATCTCCTCTATGGAAAATAATTTCCCTCGCTTGGGAAAATCCGACTATTCCGTTTAATTTAGTCCCATGCTGGTCGGCGCCGGGTGCGCATCCTAAGTTTCGCAAAGGGTGGTTCCTCTCGATTCATATCATTATTTGGATAGTTTGGTGGGAAAGAAACAAAAGGTTGTTCAACCATGCCTCGTCGTCGATAGCATCTATTATCGACGAATTTATTTTTCTTTTTAATTTCTGGTCTTTGAAGTTAAATCTGGTAGCTAAGAACTCTCTCTTTGCTCACAGATTAGATGATGCTTTTCTCTGCCTTAGCAAACTTAACGCTTTATAAATTGCTGTTCTGTTTTTTGATGATTTTCTCTATCTTCCGCAGGTTTGAGGATCATGTTGGTTTCTTAGCGTGGGGATGTTTATCCTATGATCCCTACTGTTTTGGTGTTTCCCGAATGAGCTCAGTCTCACCGGTGTTTTGTAGTTTCTCGCTCTCCCTCTCTATCTTTTGTAACAGTTGATCTGTTTGCTCGCTTGTTATTGTTTAGCTGGACTCAAGTCCTTTTATATAGCGAGTTCAGCAACTTCCTGATCCTGTTTTGGCTGCTTTCTGGACGAGCCTTATTGCCGTCTTTGGCCTTAGTGGATTGTTCTTAGGGACCTATGTGTATGCTTACTTTGGCTCTCTAAGAGCCCTTGTGGTTTATGGATGATGGTTAGTTGTGTTTGCCATCTTTGACTGAATGTATTGTTATGGATGTTCTGTGCTTTTGTGGTCAGGGAGGTTGGTTTTTTGGTTGTCAGGCCTGTTTAGTGGCTTCGTCGTGGGTGGGAGTTTTGTGTTCCCTCATCGTCTGTAGAGGGCTCTGTTTTTTCTTGAGCAGGTACTGCTTCTCTGGATAGCTATATGCCGATGGTTGTTGTCTTCTCTACGGACGTTTTCCCTGAGTGACCCTGCGGCGCGCGTCATGATTATCTTGCCGAGGGCAAACGTTCGGTTTCCCTATTGCAGATGGCTGATCGCTGCGGGATGTCGGCCTCCCAGTATCGCTTCCCATCATTCCCTAGGACCCTAATAGCTGCTCGTTGTTTTCTTCTCGGTAGGTATTTTTGTCGGGGGTTTTGGTCCGTCCCGGTTGTGCTCGCTGCCGCCGCTGGATCTTTTCTGTGTTTTCGGATTTAGTGTTCGTTTGTTATTTTATTTTGCGTCTTGTTTTTGTTGGTTTTACGGCTCGTAAAACTTCTATGTAACTTTGCTTCATTTATATATATTTTTTATATGGTTGGAGTCGTTAGACTCTATCCGCTTACATCAAAAAAAAAACAAAACAAAACAATCCTATCGTATCTCATTAAGGAAAACTCTCTCTCCTAACTAATGTTCCGATATTTTCTTATGTATGTGACAGAACATGGTGTTTTCGTATTCAATAAATCTGCATACAAATTTAATTATGCAGTAATCTCCTTCCTCAACTAGGGACAAGTCTTCTCAAAAATAAAAAATAAAATCCAGAGTTTCTCTCTCTAAAAATTTCTAGAGAGAAACTAACCCCCCCACCCCCCCCAACAAAATCCTAAAAAATTCTAGATCTGAAAATCTTAGGGACGGCGGTGGCTAGCCCTCTTCGCTGCCACCCCCCCCCCCCCCAACCCACCCCGTCGTGTAACGCCCCGAATCCCAAATACACTGAATTCGAGATGTTCTACAGGATCTTTACACTTCCTTTAGTACAATTTTACAAGGAAATTTAAACTTTTCACTTTACATCAGAGTTTACATCAATATTACATTTTACATTGCACAGCGGAAGTAAAATTTTACAACAATGAAAACAGGTATACAACAACATTGAGCAATCTTTAAGCATTTGTTCCTCTTTAATCTTTATCAAGCCATTTACCTGCATATAAGACTGTGGGTACGTCAGTTTATTCAACCGACGATCATTATACACGGCCATCCTCTCTATGCCGGAAATAGTATAACTTAATTTTCCATATTTAGCAAACACAAACTTGTCACATATCAAACTAAAGGGACTACCCTATTGAAGTCGTGTTGTGATTGTGCACTTAGTCCTTAATGCATTTATTTATATTACATGACACTAATGCGCACTTATTCGGATTCTATACATCCCATACTACATAGGTCCGAGGGCAAGTCCTTAATTGTTCTTCATCTTTGTAGGGTTCAATCTCTCGCCATGACTTAAACTACTACTGTAACTACGGTAGGTATCTTAGATGTCCTATGATCTACGAGCCCATGTCCAGGCAACCTGGAGGGGAATCCCACGCACTGACACGACGCATCGAGCAGGCAACCTATGGACAATTCAGCCTCCGCCATGGAACAATGGCACCACCCATAGCCACTCGAACATCCCACAAGCATCGCCACCGGGACGATAATTCTGGAGTAGTGCCCACGCCATGTTATGACGCATCAAGCAAGCAGCCTGTGGATCACTCTCACACCGCTAATCCGATGGCCCCCATACTCGTGTTTTTCTCCTACTTTCATCACGTCTCCACTATGTACTAATCCTTAGTTTTTATCAAAATCACGAACAAAAATCAAATCTCTAGAGTTAGCCTCTCCACTAAACCGGACTTATTCATTCATTCAAACATGACCAACCTTGGTCTTTCATTTCAAATTTTCATTTCATTTATTTCCAAATGCCGGGGGAGACTTAGCTACTCTTTTTGTTTCGATTTTCAATTCATAATTTCCAAAATGAGTATTTCCAACTCATAAATTTTCATATTGAGTCATCATACTCAAAAGTAATTCTCTTTTCAAATCATGATTTCTAATTCGTTCAAATAGTCCATAACTATACATGAAATTCATATGCTTTATCAATTATCACTTCACATCAAAATTTCACATCACTACGAATATTCACAATTCATATTTTTCACATTATTCTCAAATGAGAATAAATTGCATCATGTCACACACTAAAATTCCTTTTTGCCAAATTAATCTTCTAATCCTTCATTTCATATTTCTTCTTGTAAGTTATAATTTTTCACAAAGTATATATATATAGAACCATAGTTCTATTTATGCCTTTTATTCTCAAATCATAGTTTATTTCATGTAAATAATTCCCAAATCATTTTTATAAAGTCTCTTATATTTTTAGGAGAATAACCATATTTTTTTCATAATTTTTGGACAATTAAAACCCCAAAAAAAATAAATTTTTTCAATCTTGCCGAGGGCAAGATTCGAACCCAGCCCCCCCGAGAACACAGCCGAAAGCCACGACCACTAGGCCAATTGCTACTGGCGTCATAAAGAGGCGCTGAGAGCCATAAGAGCTCTCGGCTGCTACTCTTCTTTTATTTAAAAAAACATGGAATAAAATGTGTTGGCCAGGGGATTCGAACCGATCACCACAGGGAACCCAACCGTACCCTATGACCACTTGAGCTACGTGCTCAGGTTGTCACTAATATAATTTCATATCCATTTAACCCGTGCTCTCTGTTAATTAGAACATTTCGATGTTCAACTAGCCCCAATTTTATTTGGTCTTCATAAAAATTACTGTACAACTCCAGATTAATACTACTTCACATAATTTATATACCAGTATGAGCAAAATAATTTTTGTAATAATTAAAACGTATTTTCATACACTAATTCAAATTATACATTATAATACTACATTTCTTCTCGTTTCGACATTTCTTCGCATTGTAGCATTCTAATCTTTTTATCAATGAATTTTCACCTTAATTCTCTGACTTTAATCATTTACCTAACATAAAACACATATTTTAATTTATTCATGCCCATATCAACACAAAGGATCTATTTAACACATGAAATGGTATAATCAACCTACTAACTTTTGTGTGTAATTTTGATGGTAATAAATGTGTTTTTTTATCAATCAATCCATGATTCTAATCAATTCACATACAACTCAAATAATAGAACCACATATAAATTTGTATGTCCACATTTCAATCATTCAAGAAGTCATTTTTCCCAATTAAAGTGTGCTCTTCTTAGTCATTTTCATGCTTCATTCTTTCTAATTAAACTGGCATGCCTTCCTACTTTAGAAATAGGAAAAATTTTACCCACCTTGTATGGAGAGAAAACACAATTAGCAACAAAAGTCCTTTGCAACACGAGTGCACCTCCTCCTAGACGACGCACAAGCCTCCAACCCGAGCTCTCCTCCTTGTATAGCCGGCCTCTCCTTCTTGATTGAAAGCAAGCACAATACCCACTCACAACTCAATCTTTTAACTCACAAAATACTACTAGATAATGTAATTGAGACTATAGGTTTGTAGAAAGTATTAAGCACAAAATAACTAGCCATGGGAGGGGGTATTTACACTAAAAATCAAATAGAATGGAGGGCTAGGATCAATTGGTTGGTTGTAGGATGGAGGGCTAGGATGAAAGTAGGAGTTGCAATAACTACCCACACCCAAGCAACCACCACACCATGATCACCACTCAAAATTTGAGTTCTCCCTCCAAAAGAAGCATTCCCGGCCTCCTTAGGAGAGTGCACTTGCACGCGTACGTGTAGTGCACATGCATGCCATTTGACTCAAAAATTGTACATTTAATTTTTGTATAAAAATAAAATAGTCTTTAAATTGTATTCTACATGACAAGTTGCATTTAAAAATAGATTGACTCATGGGCTTTGGTTTATGGGCCAAAATAATTAATTTGAAATAAAATAAATTAATTAAATTTTGGGCTTTTTTTTTAAAAGAATAGGCTTTTTATCCATTTAAAAGAAGGCTTTTTTGTATAAAATAATTTGAAAGCACAAATTAAAATATCTATATCCATCACAATGAAAATAATTATAAGATTTAATTCAACCAAAATATTGCACGTGCACACTACGTGCAAAATAAAATATTTTTTCATTAATTGAAAAATCAGGGCATTACACGTCGTCCCCCCTTGCCTCTCCTCCACGTCCTACCGTCGCGACCCCGCTAACACTGCGACCCCTTCCCCTCTCCCTTTCCCACCGTCGCGACCCCACTATCGACGACGAGATCTGGACCGGCCAAGGTCCCACCATTGAGATCTGATCTGCCTCCTCCCTCCACAGTTGAGATCTGATCTGATCTGCCTCCTCCCTCCACCGCGATCCCACCATCGAGATCTAATATGCCAAGACCCCACCGTCGATCCTCCAATCTCCTCGCTGCTCGTGCGTCGGAGGAATGAGGGGATCCCACTGTGTTCCCAGTGCGCCGCCTCTCTTTGAAGATCACAGAGTTATTCGTCTCGCCTCCACAGATCGCTGATGTTCGTCGCGCCTCCTTAGGTCGCGGATGTTTGCCCGGTTGTTCTTCGCGCTTACCACCATGTCCATGCTCTTGGGGCCAATCACGGCGATATGTGGCTATGACTTGGTTTTTCGATGGTTAGTGGTGCGTGTGAAGAAGCATGGTGTGCTTGGTTGTGCCGGAGTGCGAGACGGCAGGGTTTTTATTTGTTTGGGGGGTTGGTGGACCTGTCTAAGTTGGGTGTGTCTTGGTGTGAAGTTTGCAGTGTAGTACAGTTGTGGGGCTAGGGCCCAAAGACGGGGTCCCCCCATGAGATGTGCTCACTCGCTACTTCTGTGCCCTACGCCTTCTATCGACGCCGTCGTCCGTCTCACTTGTTTCAACTTTCGGGGTGCTTGTCTCAAATATCGCGGAGCGACTATGTCGCACCAGAGCATCCTCTCGCGCCTGTTGTCGTGAACGCCTTGGATTTGGGGCTCAAGTGTGTGAGGTCGGTGGTTCGATATTGGGCCCATGGGGCCAGGCCGCTGTGGGAGGTAGGGACTGTGTAGCACGTTTGTATTGCACGATTGTGGGGCTTGGGCCTGAAGATGGGATCCCTCCATGACGTGCGCTCACTTGTTTGGGTGTCTAACGATGCCGCCTATCAGGCTATTGAGCTTCCTGTAGCTTAGGCCACTGTCTCGTAACTTCGTCGCCTCTTCCCTCGTTGGGAGTAAGAGTCGAGTTGAGCCTGTTTGGTGAGAAATCGCCTGAGAGAGTAAGAGCATGATAGAGGTGAAGGTATCTTCTCCACGGCCCTCTCCTGGAATGTGGTTTTTGGTGGGGTGAGCGAGATAGTTGTTTGGTGAGAAATCGCCTGAGATAGCACAATCGTGAGAGAGATGAAGGTATCCTCTTTACGGCTACTTCTATGGTAGTGGCCGTGGGAGCTGTTGGCGAGTCTGTTGGATGAGTGGTAGAGTTGGTGGGAGGGTGCTGTTGTTGTGCAGGTGCCGTGGTGTCATAAGTTGGCCTGCGGGACTTGGGCCCAAAGATGGGGTCCCCTAGCGAGGAGAATGCAGCGGGTGTTAAAATCCTGCCAGACTAGTTTCGAGTAGGTGTGCATGTGCTGTAGAGGTAGTGTACGAAGCTAAACTGACGTACATACAATTTTGCTGGACCGAGCTTATTTGTCGGCCTACCCTCCAGGGTTATTGGAGGGATTTGTTGTTTGTACGGGTCATGTTGCTTCATGTATGTTTTTATTTCCTGTCAGTAGGTTTTAATCTGGTCCAGTTCTCTGGGTTTGTATCATTAATTTCTTATTAATGAAACAGGGTGGTGGCCATACTTTACCTTTTCCCTAAAAAAAAAAATAATAAATTATACAATTGTTTGGAAATTGATCCGAGCAATTCAACCATTTTACATAATATTTCATTAGTAAAATTATCACTGCCGCATAGGAATTTTTTCCCAAACTGTCCCACTTTTTGAAAGTTTTTTCCAAGCTGCCCTTTTTTAAAAAAAAATCCCAAAATGCCATACTCGCTTTCCGAAAAAGCGAGTTTGGAAAAAACCCCAACTCTTTTTCAGAAAGCGAGTCTAGGAATTCTGAAAACCAAAGCCTCATACTCGCTTTCTAAAAAGGCGATGGGGTTTAACCCATACTCACTTTTTCGGAAAGCGAGTGTCAGTTGGGACTTTTTATGTTTCAGATCTCAATTCGTGATTCCACTTTCTCCCCAATCTTACTCTTGCTTATATCTTTTCTTACTCTCTCCTTAACTCTGAAACCCAAAATCCTAGCTTCCCAAAATTGACCGACATTAAATTTTGGATTAGTTGGAACCTACACAACAATACCGATATTAAATTTTATTGTATGATAATCAAATTAATCGAATAAAAATAATTATTCACTTACATTAGTACGCTCGGTACCACTACCACCACCACCACGTCCACCACAAGGAGGTGGGCCAAAAGAAGCACGTGGGCCGTCACCGCGGGGAAGTTTACTACTCGATCCTTCCTCCACATTACCCATCGTGCGTGCCATTTATAATAACCGAGAGTAAACTACAACTTAAACAAATTGTTATTAACTATACAAAAAATATATAACCTACATATATCTACATATATATCCAATTTTTACACTATATACCTACATATACTCAAAATGGAATATACTATATACCTACATATACTCAAAAATTTATAACATACTTATAAACAAACATACAATGTTATTTAACTCTACCAAAAATTTGGGTGATTTTGGGTGATTTAACACACAGATAATATTAATGCTTCAAAAAAAAGGAAATTAAAAAATTCAAAAGTATGAGAAGTATACCGTTAAAGTAGGGTAATTGAAAATGTAGATAGTGAATAAGTTGTCGAAGAAGCTCCTTTAACCACACTCTTTATCCCCAAATTCGAAAATGAACGAACTCTTGGATATTGGGGTTTAGGGTTAATCGATATGAGATATGTAGATGAGAGAAGTGGAAAATCGAAACAAGATGAGAAATGCAAGGATTTTATGAGTAAATCAACAAATTTTTGGGGTTAATGGACGAAATTGAGATGAGAGATGGGTTAGGGTTTCGAGGTTAGAGGAGGAGGAGAAAGATAGAGAGTGAAAGAGAAAGTGAGATCTGATTTTCGAGTCTGGAGCTAAAAAGCTCCAATCGGCACTCGCTTTCCGAAAAAGCAAGTGTGGGTTAAACCCCATCGCTTTTTCGAAAAGCGAGTCTAGGCTTTCTAAAAACCAAAGCCTCATACTCGCTTTCTGAAAAAGCGATGGGTTTTATCCAAACTCGCTTTTTCGGAAAGCAAGTAGGCAGTTTTGGAAATTTTTAAAAAAAGTAGGGCATTTTGGAAAAAACTTTCAAAAAGTGGGACAGTTTGGGAAAAAATTCGCCGCATAGTTTCCATAGAATTAAAAAGTAGAGAGACAAAAATACGAAAGTATCCATCAAAACATACCAACGTTGAGGTTGAAATTTCTACGAATACATCATCTTTGCTCTTGTCGTAGCCCATTTCTCTTCATGTCAAAGAAAACATGCTTGAATCTTCCGCTAGTATTTTATATTACAGTTATAAATATATATATATTTATAAAAAATACATCTATTACAGTATTTTAAAGTACAAATTGAGATAGTGTTTTCTTCCCCTTCTTCTGATACCAATCTTTAGGTATAAGAATTACAGAGCCACAAAGAATTAAGATTATAGATCACAATTTCATTCTTTTTTCATTTCCTATCTTGTAACAAGTGCACAGCCATGTTCTTTGATATATGCCAGTTTTAGCCTCGATGCACTTAAAACATGAACAAAGCTTTAGCTCTCGAGAGGAATGTGCACCAAACTTTATGGATTTGACATTAAGAGAGCCAACATTGCATCAGACGATTCGGGGCCTTCATTGTTTACACTTGGAATTATGTGTTCTGGAGATATGAACCGCACGAACTCTTTCAGCTCGGTAAAGCTGGAGTGCTCACTATATGGGACTTCGTACCTGCAAACAGAGATGGAACCAAGCACCAGAATGGCAAATCTATATTAAGAGTTCCTTCATCTGTTGCAGTTGAGAAACACATCCTACAATATCAATAGTTTAAGCAGTAAACACATTTTTAAGATACATCCTTTATTAAGGTTATCGAAGTAACTTATGTCAGATCCTATTCCTCCTAGACACCTAATGGTAACATTTATGCTACTCGTGCTCCCCAATAGTACAAACATTAACAGACATTATAATTTCAGGTGTCAGATTTTCTAAGAACCTACTCAATTCTTCAGACAACCTTCAATGAACATTTTTGTATTTCTCCCGGTGTACCGGGGTTGTTTTATTAATTGCTTATTAAAGAAACAGGGTGGCGTTATTCCACCTTTAACCTAAAAAAAAAAAAACCTTCAATGAACATGTAATTTTTTATAGAATTTACCCACTTCTGACAAACAACAAATTGTTAACTGATAATAACACATCATGGGGTTATATTCTCACAATAAAATCCCTTACCTGTTGATGCAGAACATAGATTGGTTGATAGCGCATAGAATCACAACGATTCTAAGGCCTACAATGGTTGAAGGAGAAAACAAAGATGCAGCAAGAATACACCCTCCACTAATATGAATGAATAAGGACCTCACTATTATGTTTTCCTGTTCATACACTTCTTCCCATCTTCATCCTAACTAATTTTACCAAACCCTTTCTACCTCTCTACACGTCCTTTCCACACCTATCCTTCTATTCCTAATCCCATTTGTCTCTTCAGCCTTCACTTACCCTCGCTAGTCACTAGGGACATCACTATTATCCACAATGTTCCACTTAACAGTCTTAACCCCCTTCACCCAAACCCCCACTCCACGAGAAATCATACAACTGTTAGGTTTATGTCTTGCATAATAGGTTCGATGTGAAAAAAATAAGAGCGAGGTTCGAAGTGAAGACGGAAGACAAAGGGAGTTGTTTCTGGCTGTTGGCAAGGAGATAGTCAACAGCAATAATTGCAATCGAGTGCAACCAGGCGAGAAGTGCAATCGACTGAGCAGTTGCACGACAGCAGTAATATCTATTGGGCATGGTTCTTTGGGGATCTATTTGAGCCCAGTTTTTTCTCCAATGTAATCGTATGGCTCCTATCGTATGGCTTGCTCTTTAAGGTATATCGGACGATGTTGGATCAAGACTACAACCCAGAATTTCTCTAGATCTCTATATAGCAATGTAATGGCCTCCATGAGAAGTACACTTTATCTGGGTGCAAGGTATCTTCTAGTGAGGCTTGAGATGTTGATAGGTTCTTGGTGAGAGTGTTGTAACTCTTGTAACTTCTTTAGCTGAACGCGGTTATTTTTCCCCCGGATTAGGTTCATCAAAACGGGATAAAATTGTGTGCTTTGTGTGCTTGGTTGTTCATTAGATAAAATTGTGTGCTTCGTCTACTATTGTTTGGTTGTTCATTAGATCGGTTATCACATAACTCAGCATCTAATAAGTGGTATCAAAACTTTTGTTCCTTACAACAACAATGCCACGATAGCTTTTAATTAGTTCTACAATTAAAAGTTAAAACATCTTGACTCTGTTTCAACAATAGTCAGTTTTTAGTAATCTCAATAAATAGTTTGTTTTCTAACATAAAGCAGTCAATGAAAATCATATAAATATAAATACTGGTTGTGTATGCTATTTAATGGCATAAATTATCAAAATTTGGACATGTCCAAAATATTACCTGATGATAGCACCCTGCTGCCACCTTCTCCCAGGAGTCTTCTTCTTTCCTTTTCCAAATGTCCAACCAGTTGGAGAGAATGCAACTATCAGGTTGAATCGTTTCTAGGAAATAATGCATAGAAGCCTTTATCAGTTATTTCCAAAATTTTCCTTCCACCGAACAATAAAGAAGAGCACAAGTTAGTCATCCTCACAGAGTATTGGTGAGATATATGTTTCATCCTTTTGAAGCTTGCTATTGTCCACATAGGAACAACATGAATATGGCTCTCCGTCTCATTTGCCGTAAACCATTGCATGTCCTCCTCAGGAAGCCCCAAGCACCTAAGCAAGCGCAGCTTAGCAGCACCAACATAGACTTTCTTCCTTAGTAGTCGACCAACCTCTAGGAACAGCCTCTCTTTTCCTGTAATCAGGAAAAAGAACCTGGTAATAATCAGGTGTACAAAGTACTGCATCACATGATGGGAACAATATTTATGACAAGAAAGTGGACGAAAAAGTGCCTCTTACCAATTGAAAAAAGCCAGTTCAGGTATTAAAAAAAGGAAAGATTAAATACACCAAAATTCTCACATATTAAGCTTTGAAAGAGTTTAAAGATTAAAATGTACAGAAGAATGAGGAAAAAGAAAATATAACCATCTATTCAGGAAACGAAGGAGAAAAGGAGAAAAAAAAAGGAAAAAAGAACAAATCTCATTCTTTGGTTGACTTCTTGGAAAGAAGTTTTATGCATGTAGGGCATTTGGCACTAAAAAATGTTTTTGTTTTGTCCTTGTTTACCAATCAGACATTGTCTAACCAAATCAAAATTAAATTGTCTCCACACGTACCTCAAAAAATACCATTCCTGTTTTGATTCTTCCCCAACCAACGAAGCAGAGAAATAATATCAATGAAATTTTGTTTACATAACTAACACGAGAATACACTCTGTTTCTTCGCGAAGTGCATGTAGCAAAGATAATAGTGTGAACACCATTGAATCTTAATTAGAGGAGCATTAGCTCAAAACTTGCACATTCTGTTCCCTCGTTATAAGAACTTTTCTAACAAAACAACTGACATTGCCAGTTACTGTATCATTTAATTATCACCCACATGCTGTATGTGTGCCCATTGACTAGTGTATGTTCTTGTGTTCCTATGTGCGTGCGTGCATGCATGAGAACATGAGAAAGAGGGCAATTGTTGCTTACCAATTGTGTATGAACCAATCAAGAATAGAGTTTTTGGATTGAAAGCTTGTGCTTGAATTGCTTCAATGACAAACTGAATTACTGCTTCTTGTTTTGGAAAGTCATACTGCATACAAGTCTACTGTTACAAGAACAATAAAATTCAACATACTAGAAAATATAACCTTCTCAAACAAATTACATACTTGTGGGTTACAATAAGTGGTATCAAGTATAAGTGTATGGACACGACATGATTGCAACACAGAAGAGCTCGCCATTTCCGCAGAAAACCGGAAATCTCCAGTGTGTAGAACAGCCTATCATATATATGATGATAAAATAAATTACAATTTCTTCAATTGAGCACCTCGAAGTGGTTAAGAACTCATCTATGCCTGTTATATGATAATCCTAAGTAAATGATAATAACATACCTTATCATTGGGAGGTTCAAATAGAATAATAATAGAACCAGGGCAATGATTTGCATCTAAGCATGTCAAGTTAACGCCTGCAACATTAACCTTTTGATTTAGGGGTAAAATTTGAAGCCGTTCCCATGGTACACCAATCTTCATATTCACAAGGTGTGCCGTGATTGAGGAACAATAGATCATTCCATGGCAAAAGTTTTTTGTAAGACCCTGATAATCTGCCACAAAAGTTCCAATAATATAATGAAAATGATCAAGTAAAACTGTACCAACAATAAAATTATCAATTTAAGCTATATTGTCTATTGAGATTTATGACTTAGAGTAGCACGCCAATGAATCGTCTATGGAATATACCTTTGAAGTGGATAATAGTGCAAAGCACTGTTAGGGATTTCTACCGAAAACCCCATCTTAGGATCTTGTTGAGTTATTCGATGCAATCAATACAAACTACCAAGCACATATGAGATTATACCAAGCACACCAAAGTACACACAAATTTGTCCCGGTTGGGACTTTCGCCTTAATCTGGGGGAGAAGAAACCCAAGATGTTATTCAACTAGAGAAAATACAAGAATATTACAATTCTCACCACGACTCTCTCTCAAACCTCACCAGCAAGTACTAGTTGATTACAATTAGAGAATCACTCAATCTCTCATTTAATGAAATAATATCTCTCATGGCTTTCAATGAAGGCCAATAACAACAATAAATAGAGATCTAGAGAAAACCTAGTTTGATATCTTGATACAATAGCCTTTGGATATTCCTGAAAAGATAACCCTACGATAAGAGCTGTAAGATCTAACTTGAAGAGCAAGTTGGGCTTCTCACGAATCACCAAGATCCGACCCAAATAATCCATCAGCACCGCGTTCGGTCGACCGCACCACAAGGTCGGTCAACCGTCCCCCTCTCGGAAACTCTGTGCAGTCGAAGCAGTCGACCGACCCCAAGTGCGGTCGACCGCAACTCCCCTGTTGCTGCTGCTGACCGTTTTCCTTGCTTTCACTCCGTCTCCGATCGTCTCGATTCCTCCACCGTCTCATCGTCTTCTTATCCAACATAGTATGCAAGACATAAATCCAACAATCTCCACCTTGGATTGCATACTCATGAATCCACACCTGTGTGATTTAAAAACTTCTAGACTCTTTTTCTTTTCTTCTTGCAAACAACTCGTTTCGATGGCTTCCTCTGCTAGTTGAATCTATCTCCACCAGTTTTTCTCCCGCTATATGCCCCCCTCAAAGGCATACCCCAGTAAATGTAATCATGAAGGTGCCACCCTCCACATGAACTCCACCTACCTCAAGGCTCTCTCCACCTTCCGACGATATTCAAACGTCGCAGTCTTTCTCGGATGATTCTAGTGACAGCATACTAGATGGTACTTTAGGAACAATGGGCTTTGAAACACTTGCTCAAATTTTTATGTTCCTCCAAAGCTGGCAGAGGTTGTGTTAACCCTGCTCAATCCCCCTCTCACCCTTCATTACCTTGCGATAACTTTTCCAAACTGAACGAACTCCACCTGGATCTATATACCTGCAGTCCCGAGCTTCTAGAGTTCTCATGGAAATAAGGCTCCACTTTATCAAAAGAATATACATGCCCTCCTCTAGTGTATCCCCTTCCGTCTATCATCTTCGACTCATTTGTTTTCTCACCCCTTACTTCACAATTCTTGTCAATCTTCGTTCCCACACAACGACATGAGGCAAACTTGTAAGTAGAAATCATTACTTCACAAATCTTATCAACCTTCGTTCTCACACGACGACATGATGCAAATTTGTAAGTAGAAATCATCTCCCTCTCGGAGCAAACTTGAGAAGAACTAACTGAATCAAAAGAACAACCGGAATTCACAACTAAGGAACTTGAAACAAAAGCATTGTTTAAACCATCACCTGATTCAGCGGCACTAAAGGCGCCCCTTTGACTCAACTGCTTGCAACAGTCTCTCAAGTAATGCTTAATCCCTTTGCACTGGTGGCAACGGACCTTACTCCTACATACACTTGCCATTCCAATCAAAGTACAATCCACCTTCAAGCAACTCACAGAAGTTGCGCCGATTTCTGACTCTCCTTCCTAAGTGCATCCTCCTCCAACCCCTTGATCATACATGCTATGAAAAACTTCTCCTTGGTAGATTTTTCATCTAGCACGGTTATCATATTGGATGGATTTGGTGTTGAATATATAGAGTTGGAAACTCTTAGATCATCTGCGTTGAACGTCCTCGGTTCAGATAACTCTATATTGAACTCCACTTCATGACCTAGAAGAGTGGTACTTTCTTTCATTGAGAAATCCCACAACTTTCTTCACTGGTACATCCAGTCCTGTGATGACAAACTCGAGTAGTCAGTTCTGAATCTTGCCCAAAGATTTGCCGTGCTTCTCCTATACCTGATTTCGCTCGTCGATGACAAGTACAACCGGATTAAACCCAAGGCTTCTGAATAAATCTCCTTCCACTTCTCATGCTCTGTGCCGATTGGTCTCCCTTTATCTCCTTCTAGGACTAAATCCAAGTCCTGTTGAACCGATGCTTCATGCATGTCCACCTTCAAGATATCAAAGTTGATCTAGCCTTTGAACCACTTGATCTTCGTGATCTGATCTGTCATCTTCTCCAAGGAACTCGAACAAACACTTGAACTTGAAACTCTGATACCAATTGTTAAGGATTTCTACCAAAAACCCCTCTTAGAATTTTGTTGAGTTATTCGATGCAATCAATACAAACTACTAAGCACATATGAGATCATACCAAGCACACCAAAGTACACACAAATTTGTTCCGGCTAGGGCTTTTGCCTTAATCCGGGAGAGAAAAAATCTAAGATGTTATTCAACTAGAGAAGATACAAGAATATTACAATTCTGACAACGACCCTCTCTCAAGCCTCACCAGCAAGTACTAGTTGTTTACAATTAGAGAATCACTCAATCTCTCCTTCAATAAAGTACTCTCTCTCTCTCTCTCTTGGCTCTCAATGGCGACCAATAACAACAATATATAGAGATATAGAGAAAACCTAGTTTGATATCTTGATACAATAGCCTTTGAATATTCCTGAAGAGATAACCCTACGATAAGAGCCGTAAGATCTGATTTGAAGAGCAAGTTGGGGTTCTCATGAATTACCAAGACCCGACCGAAATAATCCATCCGCGCCGCGTTCGGTCGACCGCACCACAAGGTCGGTCGATCATCCCCCTCTCGGGAACTCTATGCAGTCGGAGCGGTCAACTCCACCTGCTGATGCTGCTGTTGCTAACTGTTTTCTTTGCTTCCACTCCGTCTCCGATCGTCTCAATTCCTCCATCGTCTCATCGTCTTCTTATCCAACATTGTATGCAAGACATAAACCCAACAAGCACTTCCTTTATTCTAGAAGGAACCAGCATAGCCATGATGGGACACTACACACTGCCACATGAAAAATTAGAGAAAACTATGTCTATATGCGCACCCTCACAGGCTGCTTCGCCTGTCCAAGCTGATCTTCTGATTGTGTAGTACCTCCACTACTACTTATCTATGTTTGCTGTAGCCTGCCCTCTTTTGCTGTGGCTGTGACTCCTTCGGTACGGGATTACAATTGCTCCGTTTGAATTTTGATGCTCTGGTTTTATTTACTGTTTCCTTATATCCCTTTAGGACAGGATCCTCTATATCAGATTTTGTTTTCAGATTTTATAGCTATTTCCTCCTTTCTTATATGTGCAAGTATATTTGCATTTGCCTGGGTATTTTATTAATGTGTTCACTCTTTATCTCCTATTATTGTTTCGTCTCTCCTCTCTCTTTTCTATATATATGTGTGTGTGTGTGTGCGCGTGTGTGCGTGTGTGTTGGCTCGCAATTGCCGCTTGTCGGCCTCTTTTATTGTTTTTGCTTAGGTGTGACTAAGCTCATTGGCTGCCGGGTGATGAGTTATCGTTGCTCTTTTCATCGAGTGCTCGTGTTCACCCTCGACTGTTCTCGGCTGCCCCAATCCTGCTGATTTAGGGGTGTGGCAGTGTCTGATTGTTAGTTATTGCCCTTTATGCTCTTGTCTGTAATTAAGTTTTTCTCCTCCTCATTCTTTTATACCAGTTTCTGAGTTTTTCCTACAGCAAAAGACTTATTTGCTTCAGTAGGATTTTGTATGTCCCTTTTTATTGTTGTCGCCTTCTTTTTCGGAGCTTTACATCTTGTAATCTTACTCTTTGTATCTAACTCTTTCATGAATATATATATATGATTATCTAGGCTGGAGTCTTTCAACTCCATCCGTTATATCCAAAAAAAACTATGTCTATATCAAAAATCAAAATTGATATTGTCATGTCAAACACTTGTCTTAGACACAAATGTATGACACATGTTTAAAGCTATAGGTTTCCAATTAGAAGTGACCATGCGGTCTTGATAATGTGATGGATTCTAAATTTGAGTAGGCTAGTGGCACACTTCTGCAAGAAAGGTTAAATTAAAACAACCACCTTCCAAAGGTGCAAATAAGAGTGCATGGGCATTACAATTTTGAATTTATGCGGTTTTCTTGCATTTATCAAATTGATGTAAAAGATGTAGAGATCAAAGGAAAACTACCAGAGTAATGAATAGTTAATCACAATTGACAGAGATAGAGAGACTTACGGTCCATATGGAAGTGTGTTAGGAACCAGTGGGAGCAATCCCCTCTTAGAAAACGGAAGGCATCCTTCATTAACAAAATAAGTACCAAGGATCATATCTCAGTCTAATTATTACAGTTGTCATAAGAATCAAATAGACAAAGACAAACAATGGTTAGAACCATAAGAAAGAAAATGGATCAAACATTCAGTGTAAATTAGTCTCCTTTCATTTCCATAAAGCATTCATGTAAGAACTAAGAGGGTAAATGCATTGTTGATGAGCAGATTCTTTTAGTCGGATTCTTTTGATAATGTCTAAATGTATAAAGGGAGGTGGAGCTTAATTTTCGAAAAGAAACCCTCAGTCCAAGATTCAAGAATCTTAATCCTATATAAGATTGAGGAGGAAGAGTTTTTGTTTTTCTACTAAAAAGAGAAACTCAGTTAGAAATGATAAGAGAAGGAAAAACTTCTTTACTATAATTACTAGGACCTGGGGTTGAGGCATTGTGGACATGTCATGCAACTCATGTACTCTTTGCACATGTTTTCTATTCGAATGGGAATTAATGATAATTAACACATGTTGCTGCCAACATACTGAGGTGCTTAGAAAGATTTTTAAAAATGTAGGGCATGTGCTAATAGGCTAGTATAATTAACGCAAAATTTTGGAAGTAACAACCCTCAAACTAAATTCATATTGGGCATTAGGTGTTTCTCTCAATCAACTCATCGTCAACACCCAAAAAGCAACACAAATAGCCAACAATTATAGTTGAGAATCATGAACCACCGATTTCATTTTACAGCAGAATAGACATCAATGCACAAAGGTGGGACAAGATCATGTATGGAAATAAATATGCATTTGTACCAAAGTGTAAGGATGACAAACTTCAGAATATGAAAATAGCACAATAAGTGAAAGTCATGATATAGTTGTATATTTTGTGGTTTAAATAAGTGCCATAGCTGGCTAGCTTTTTGTGGGCCCTGGCAGTTGGCCCGTCATATATTTGTGGCTTATGACACTGATCAGAAATGTTTCTCCACTTAGGAATGGAAAATAATATATGTTTCTACTGATATTCATTCTCCGCATTTCATTATAGTTGCTTTATTTTATCAAGCTAGTATGCAATTCACTATATGTCAAGCAGAGACGGTAGTCAGATAAAATTATGTCATAGAAGAGCACAAGAACTTCTCTGTCATCCATAGATCCATTATTCATAACTGAAATTTATGAGCAGTAGTTTGTAATTTTGTATGGTCAAAATGGTTTTTTTTTTAACATTCTGTTTGTCTTTGATACCATGTGAAGAAGCACATTATATCTTGTTTAGTGAAAATCACATGCAACATCAAAGATCAAACCGTTATATCCCAAAAATATCCAATAATAAAGTAGACTCAGATGGTATTATTTGGAAGGGGAGTATACCATACCACTCGAAATGGAGTTCCTGGTATGCAACACCAGGGGGGTGTATCTCTAAATTTTCCTCTCTTGGAATTACTCCTAGGCCCAGCCTTCTTCAGAATTGAATCTTTATTGGGCTTATCTATCATTTGCCTACAATTGAGGAGGCTGCATGGTTTGTTCCTGTTAATAGCAGGACCCTGGAAATATTGTGTGATCAACTTGTTTGCAGATACAGATGCTTTTGAGTTCTCAACACTTATGTTAGGAATGTCTCTCTCTATTCCTTGGACGGAATGATTTGTTTGCCGGAGCTCATTGAGTGCATGGACGATCTTCTTTCTTGGGCCAAGTGCTACAATACCTATACTGAGAAGATCCTACAATAATACAGATATCAAATATTTAAAAAATATAACATCAATGCTTATAGCATACTGACAAGCATGGAGAGATAACAAAACAGAAAGACGATATATGTCCGAAGAGGAACCAGGACCATAGTAGATATATGAACTACAAGCCTGTTAATATAGTATGCACACTGCATTTACAAGTAGAAATCAAGGAGCAAAACACCACTAACCTCTTCTGTTAACCATTTCAGGGTCTCCCAATCAACTTCCTCCTTAATGAAAGCTTCCTCATATTTTGATAAACCCAATGTCCGGAGCCAATCTAGAACAGGATTTACGTCAGCAACTTGTTGAGGTGCATCAGATTTTATTGCACCCTCAGCCATAGGAACCTACAGGATATAATTTTGATGTCAACAATAGTAACTCTATACTCGTACATCTTGTTCAACGAATTGTTTTTTTTTTTTTTTCAACAAGTAGGTTCAGAAATAAAGCAGTAATGCACAAGAGAGAGAAGACTTCTAATAGCTTATCCTCAAACACATACATAAACGGTGGTCATTTTGTAAGTAAATAAAGTACTAACTAAAGCCAAAACAAAAGCCTTATTTAAATATAAGAACAAAATGATATCAAATTGCAGAAAATTTTAAGTAACAAAAATACTAGTAGTGTGTATCCATTCAGAAAAAAAAACTCTGGAATTGACTTTATAAAATTGATAAGAACAAAGCACCTAAAGTCACAGAGCATAAAAGAAAATAATCATGTCCAAACGGATTATCTGCTAAGGTTGGACAAATGTTACATTCATGAAATTTATGTTCAGCTTGCATGTAGAGAGTCCAAGGTAAATTTATTCAAGTTTATCTTCATAAATACTTGGAAACCAGTTGAACAAAATTTACCTGGAAGCATTTGTAGTTGAGGAAAACGACGACATACAAATAGATTAGTTTGTAGTCCAGCTTTAGCGTCAAAGGTTGACTCAGAGAGTTTGCATTCTTCAGTCAGTATGTACACACTCAAGAATCAGAAACAATTTATTAGCAACCCTCACATTTATGGCTCTCAAGACTCAACACAGTATATCTTTCAAATTTAAAAGGTTACTGGAAGGTTAAATCATCCTATGAGATACTGTAGATTATTCAATTGCATCCTTCGGTTTCCCTACTTGAGAGGTGACCATCTAAGAAAATTTTCTTGTTGCATCTCAATTACTGAATGTAGAAAAAATAAATTAAATGGATAACATTATATAAACAGATACTACTTCTCAGTTATGACTATGAATTAACATGCATGGCTGAATATATAAGTAAAATTACTCTATCCTTACCACAAAACTTAAAAGTTCAGAAGCAAAAAAAATAGGAGTTAAAATATCACCTCTCCGGTATCATCTTTGTCAAGACAATCATTAGTATGAACTTGTCGCATCTCTTCGCTCAAATGAGTAATATCAGTGCCACACAAGGGACATTCCACTACATTCCTTCCAATCTCAGCTGACTCAACACCAAAACCATTCCCTTCACATGAAAAATCACCATTACTCAAACTACCCTCTCCAACCTCCTCACAAAGATCCATCAAAACATTCAACTGAGTCCCCAGCTCAAACTCCCCACCACAATCTCCACCATTCAACGAACTAGACCTTACTCTCGATCCCAACAATCGGGACTCAATCGACATCGAGTAAAAACTAGCTTTCCCTGCCTTCAAACACTTATCAACATCACACCCTTTTACTTTTTCAGAACCAAACTCCTCACTCTGCAAACTTTCTACTGGCTCCACCTCAAAATCATCACAACCATCCTTCACACTTGAATCAATCCCCAAACTGCTGATCACCTCAGCTACATCTACATTCTTCAAATCATCACCACTTTGGCAACCTTCTAGCGCATCCAAACTGTCCGGCCTGCTCAAAAGGCACAAATTTCCTTTTTCAATATTATCGCCCATCTGATTGCATGTATCAGAAACAAAGCTACATTGTGTTTCCTCTCTCACCACCTCAAAATTTTCTTCTCTAAAACCATCACCAATCGGATTGCACATCTCAGAAACAAACGTAGACTGTGTTTCCTCTCCCACTACCCCGCTCTTCTCGCCATCATCAAAATCTCCGAAATCACTCAACAAACCATTCCCATTTCCCACAACCTCCACCAAATTCGATTCATTCTGTGTCATCACTCCCGAAAAATCCCCTATTCTGTCTACCGTGCTCTTCTCACCGTTTCCCAAAATTTCCATCAAATTTGACTCCATCGATGTTTTTAAAGCCGAAAAATCCCCCCTTTCATCGCCCTCTGCCTTCCTCTCCTCCAACTCATCAACTCTGACGTCACTCCTCCCACTGCACACGTCAGCAACCCTAGAAACCCTAGATCTACCGGATCTTCGATTCTCCTTACCATTCGAAACGGCGGCTCGTTTCTGCCTCTTCTTTAGAGGCGGAGCTCTGTTTGACGGCTTCAATGGCTGCGGATTAAGGTTTCGGAGGGAGGAGAGGATGAGGTTCTGGGAGATGGCGAGGGCTTCGCTAGGGTTTTGGAAGTCGTCGTCGTCGCCGCCGTCGAAGCTTGAGATTGAGAAGGTTTGGGTTTTGGTTTTGGATTCGGATTCGGGTCGGGTTGATTTCATATCGGGTTTCGGAGCTTGACGAAGGTGAAGTGAGCTGCTTTGTGACGAGAAGATGCAGAGATTTTTACTTTGATTTTTTGGGTGAAAAATAGTGATGGATTTCCCTCCCAAAAAAATGATATTTGAAATTTTGGAAACGGATTGTGGGCTCTTATAAGGCAGCATTTTGTTTGGGCCGAAAGCTGTACCATCCGGCTATTCATCATCGGCTTGGGTTTACCATTTAGGCATTCCTTGAAAACAAAGTTGGGACATTTATGATCTTTTAAGCGGATCAGATGTAAGTAACCCCTGGGCCTAGCTGAGATTCGGTGTCCCTGTTTTTTTCTGTTGGGATGGTTTCTTGATGATCGTCATCTCTGATGGTGTGCATCGCGGAGCCAGCTATCGCAAGCTTTCCCAGTTGTCGTTGGTTGCCAGCCGCAGACCGAGCGTAGTGTTGTCTGTGTGGTTGCTATGTGAGGGGCGTTTGGAGCGGTTGTTTATTTTTGTGCGTGTGCTTTCGCATCAGCAAAGCTCTTCTTTGTCTGGTGGTTTATTCTTTTCTGTGGTTCTTTAGCTTTTGTTTCTCTTGTTATTTTACCCCTTGTAAAATTGTACGTTGTACCTAATTCTTTATTAATATATCTGGTTGGAGTCACTCGACTTTATCCTTGTTATAAAAAAAAAAAAAATTGGATGTAAGTATAAGAAATCCGTGATCAATAGGCCATATGTCTCTTCCTACAAGATATCGCTACGTAACAACTTTTTGGTTTCTTTTAGAGATGACATACCTACAGATATTTAAACTTTTGGTGCTAAAAAAATTAAGCTATTTATAGGTATCTCGTTTTCAAAATAGTTTGTAAACACATCTATCTGTATATCCCTACTAACTTGCTTTTCTGAGAGCATCTGTAGTCGTTGTTTATATATGGGAATTTTGGAAAATTTAGAAGAAAAAAAGTTACTCCGGTCGTTCCCTATATTTGAATAAATTGAGATTTTGTGAACAGTAGAACTCTATAATGGAGAAGCGATATAAGAAATCTCTAAATATAGAAATCGACAAATTAATTTTCGTCCGTTGTGAAAGACGATAGATGTGTTAGAAAATGAGTGTTTTAGACACCATTTTCGAACCGATTTTTGAGCAATTTTTTGAGTAAGATCCTCAATGAATTATTGAGAGATCTTGTTTGATTTGTGTTCTCCTTCGTGATTAGATCAAAATCATATATTGGTTCGCTAAAATCGGTTAAGGGGTGAATGAGAAATTGTCTCTCAAAGTGAGATGTTTTCATTCTTGAAAATGGGTTAAGGGAACATAGTCCCACATCGGAAATAACAAAGGAAATAGAAGATGATATATAGTAATATCCTTCTAAGCATTGTAAGATGGCTAGAAGAGAGGCTCTCTCTCGCGCGCGCAGGGGGTGCAAATCACGGACCGGATTACATGCGACTTGTGTGCGCCCGCACGACCTGCGAACACGAATGCCGGACTGATTTGATCCCACCCCGTGCAGAGCCACTTTTTGCTACAATTGTCTTTTTGTAACGGCTGAAATGAATGCAGAAACGGTTCTGTCTGCCGTTTCAGTGCTGTATTTAATATTTTGTCTGCCGTTACGCTGAAGGCATTCAATTCACTGTCTGCCGTTACAGTGAAGGCTGTTAAAGGCTGTTAATGCCTTGTCTGCCGTTACAGTAAAGGCTGTTAATGCCTTGTCTGCCGTTACTGAATAACCCAGGCTCTGTAAATAGAGGCCTCCCCTTTACTTTCTTCCCTACATAAACCAGATCCTCTTCTCTTCTTCTTCTGTACTGTTCGTCCATTCTGCTGTTGTTGGTAAGTGGGTGATAGGTTCAAGCGCTTGTACTCGGTTCGGGAGTGGTACGTGGTGCCTACGGGATCGCTCCAAGTCGTTGCATCCTGGGAGACAGACGCCTCCGTTCAATCCAGCAACCGGAGAGAAGCGAAATCTGTTTTAAGGACACTGTGTGATACACTGGCCTCGGCTTTTCTTGGAGTTGTATTTTTTCATTTGCTTACTGTAAGTTAATTAATTTATTTTCTTTTTCTTTTTCTTTCGGATTACCCTCCTCTGTTCCCTTCTCGGTTTTTCCTGGGCCTCTCTATCTTTCTTTGTAAAAGAAATTTTGTAAACATTATTTGTTGGTGCGTTTGGTTTATATATTTTTTATTTTTTAGCGTTGGATGGTACTTAATTTTGCGTCTATTTTTTTTTTTTTTGGGTATGATCGCACGATTGATCATGTATCGGCTATGATTTTTTTTTCTACAGCTTTCGGATGGTTGAAGCAACATTGGCTGAATTTTTTTTTTATTATTTTACCTAACAGCTGAAGATACATCATCTGGTAATTTATTAATTTTTTTTTAGCAGGATGAAAGAAGGTTAACTTTTTTTTCACGATATCTCCCTCTCTTTTCCGCAGAAAAATTCGTCATATAGGAAATTTTAGTCAAAAAAGTTGCAAAATAATTGTATACTATCTACTTAACTTTTAAGCTTACGACTAACATAGTAGCCAAGAGATTGAGGAATTTTTTACCACACTATCCCACTTTTTGTAAGCATGTACCAAAATGTTCTGTTTGAAACTTTAATACCAAAATGTCCATATCAATAGCTAACTGAGATAGCGCTCCTAGTAAAATTCTTCGCGCTATCTCAGTTAGCGTGTGCTAGGGACACAACTTTTCCATTCAAATAGGGGTGTGCGAAAAAACTCACCAACTATAGACACGCTAACTTCGTTAACGCACCCATTTAAACCAGGCGCGCTAACGGGATTAGCATGCTATGTGGATACTAGTGGACACTACTCCTCAAGTAGGGATGTGGAAAAAAATATCCAGTATATACACGTTAATCCCGTTAGCGTGCCCATTTAAACAAGGCGCGCTAATGGGGTTAGCGTGTCTATACTCGGTTTTTTTTTTTCCACACACCTACTTGAGGAGTATTGTCCCCTGGTGTCCCCCTAGCACGCTAACCCCGTTAGCGTGCCTGGTTTAAATAGGCATGCTAACGGAGTTAGCGTGTCTTTGGTGAGTTTTTTCGCACACCCTTATTCGAGAAAAAAAAATGGTATCCTCTAGCACACGCTAGCTGAGATAGCGCGAAGAATTTACTCGGAGCGCTATCTCAGTTAGTGACATGGACTTTTTGATATTAATGTGCCTTTTGATATTAAAGTTTTAAACAGGAATAGTTTGGTACGTATCTTACAAAAAGTGGGATAGTTTATAAAAAGGTTCGAGATTGAGTTTCCCATATAATTGCACGGTGCATTTGGCTGTTTTGACCAAATAGTACAGAAGAAAAAAAATCTTCTTCTCGTTGGGCACATAAATTTAACAGGGATCAGTCTCATGTGAACACTTTGTTTTAGATACAACTAGTTTTCTTCTCTATTATATTGTAATTATAGTAGTTGTCCTTCTTTCTCTTAGGACTATGGACTCAATGCTTAGCTAGTGCCCCTCACTAATCACTTCCTGGAAATTTCCTCATGAGAAATGTATGACTGGCTGCTTCACTTTCATTCCCCACTTCTGGGAAGTTTCTTCCTTTCTCTGAGGAGTATGACTACTCATGAGGGGTATGATCAAACGGAATTTATAATCATATTTTTGAGGAGTTAGGTTTGTGAGACTATATCAAACTCGTTTTTTCCCTTTTATTATTAATAAAATAATTGGGATTTTTTGACCATTCAGTTTAATCTATGACAGCATCCACAGTCGTGATGCTAAAAAATAGCAAAATATATATTATACCTATAACAATGTGGAGTTCGCTGCTGCAATGGTGAAATGCTATAATATAGCAACAACAAAAAAATGATCCGGCAAAACTCTTAAGTTCCGTCCTGTGAAAGGAAAAAAATTCAGCACATTTTTTAGGGATGGGCTCGGTATAGTATCGAACTTTTTGACATTGTACCATTACCATACCAAACTAGTTCGGTTTGAAAATATTCAAACCGTTACCAACCAAAAAGTTCGGTATACCGACTACTTCGGTTGGTACGGTTCGGTATTGTTGTTATACCAAATATGATCCAACAAATACCTTAACAAATATCAGTACCAATAAAAATAACAAGTTAACAATATCACACAACTACCGAAACAAAACAGAATAGACCACAAATCCATTTTCATTCCAAAAGCAAGCAGGGAACAATAGCATAAGCATAAACTTCATAAAAGTCGCAAAAGAATAACATCAGTAGTCCTTGTTCGTCTGACAACACAATTTGCCAAAATAGTCATCACGTGCCTACGGGCAAATCTAGTACATTGATACAATACAAAATGTCTGACCTAGTTAAGGAAATGGAAGAAAGCAATTGGATAACTTATCTAATTCCACAACCGAAAGTAAAGATCTAACTTATAAACATGTGATTATTATCCTACAAGTTTGTGTATCCAAAATCACTTCGAACTGGAGTTTGCATCTTGAGACATAAAGATGCATGACTTCTACCCAACTTACACATTAGAAGAAACACAAAAATTAATGATCGAATTTCATAATATATCATGCAGCATATAAAGAATATGTTCAATCGCTACTACTACAGTTGGTGAAGGTGTGATTATTAGTTGACATTTACATTCATCAAGAATGCTGGCAATGCACTGAAACAATTCATTTTCAGATCCCTCAATTCTCAGTTAGCTCATGTTTCAGTTTTATTTTTCACTTAAAATATAATTTATATATATTCAGAGTTGGCTTGTAAAATAGAAATTTCTTAGATTCAATCTTACTTCACATTCTTGTAGGATAATGGCTCGATTCTGGTTCAGATTGTTTTGGAGTATCTGCAGCAAATGAAAGTTCCAGTATATCAGTCGACTGGGTTGGAGGATCAGGCGACTGTCCAGAGGAGTTTCAAAGACTAAAGATACAGCAGCAGTAGTCAGTCGACTGATCAGTCGACTGTCCCGAAGGAAGTATCAGTCGACTGGTAATTCGACCAGTCGACTGTCGGCGGGTTTTGGATCCAGAATAGGCCCATTTCGAAAGGCCCAATAGTTTCCCTATAAATACGACCCGTTAGGGTTTTGTAATGAAGAGACGAAATTAGAGACCTCTTTTCGGATTTTGCAGCCGTCATCTCTTGTAAACTTTGTTTTGCCCATCGTTGATTATAGCAAGAAGAAACCCCAACCGCCCCGTGGATGTAGGCATGTGTTTTGCCGAACCACATTAAATCTTGTGTTCTTGTGTTGCTTGTTTTTCTGTTTTTCTCGCTGTTTCTCTCGTTTGATTGTTGGTTAGTTTGTATTCCAGCCCAGATTGTTTTACTTTATTTTGTTTATACAGCAGCAGTAATTCAACAATCTGGGCATGTATAAACCCTGTGCAGTAATCCTCTTCTGGATCCAAAGCCCAGATTGTTGGTTATGTTGAAATAAAGAGTTCTTCTTTTATAACATTTTCTTTCAGGTTACATTCTGCACAGGCAGACCAGTCGACTGTCCCAAGGATCAGTCGACTGTCCAGAGGATTTTTCCAAAGAGCAACAATGGGTGAAATTTTTTTAAACCGAGTACCAATGCAAGACAAATTCATTCCTAAGAATATTGAGAACCCTTCTTGCATAGCTTTTCAACCCAAAGTCACAGGGAATATGTATCTATCACCTCAATTACTCAGCATGGTGCCCCACTTCTTTGGTAGAACAGACGAAGATCCGCATCTACATTTACAAGACTTATTTGATCTTTGCTGGACACAAAGCATCCAAGGGCTTACCCCTGAACAAATCAGGTTAATCTTGTTTCCTTTTTCTCTAAAACTTAATGCTAAGTTATGGTATAATTCTTTGGAACCAGGATCAATTAATTCATGGGAGCAATTGGCAACAAAATTCTTGAAAGAGTTCTTTCCAGCCCAGAAAACCAGACAACTAAAAAGGGAGATTCTACTTTTCCAACAAAAAGATGGCGATTTGTTTTTCGAGGCATGGAAGGATTTCAAGAACAAGCTTTTCAAGTGTCCTTTGCACAACATACCTAAGGATGATCAGGTACAATCATTTTATGAGGGTTTAAATTACACTAACAAAGCAATTGTTGATTCAGCATGCAATGGAATGTTGATGAGGAAGAGTGCTGAGGAGGCCATAGAGCTATTTGAAGAACTCAGCGAGAACTCACAACAATTCTCAACAAGGAGGAACATCTCAAGAAAACAGGGAGTACACGAAATTTCTCATAATAATAACATGCAATTAGAAATGGAAACCATGAACAAAAAGATTGATATGCTTGTAAATTCAACGTTGGGTGGCGTAAAAAACCAACCAAAAGAAATTTGTGCAAATTGTTTTCAATCTAACCATACAACTAATTCATGTCCCATGTTTTCTTTCGCAGATCAGGAGCAAACAAACTACGAAGAACAGTGAATGTACCCGTCCCAGAACAATTTTTTTTCAAACACGTATGACCCAGGGTGGCAAAACCATCAAGGCAATCAATTCGCACCAGGGCATACGCAGCAGTTCCAAGGTGGGAATGGGTATGATATTAAACCACAATATACACATTCCTGTAGTATAGTGGTGAGTATTCCCGCCTGTCACGCGGGTGACCCGGGTTCGATCCCCGGCAACGGCGCCAAAAACTTGTTGTGCAATCTAGTTACCTAAATAAATAGATAAAACTAGACACAAATTATAAAAACCTCGCAAGTGCACGAATCGTCAGAAAAGCGTAGCAATAGCAAGGGTCGATCCCACAGAGATTGTAGACTTTAACTTACTAATCAATAAAAAGAATAAAAATTATAAAGAGTTGTTTGGAAGTCTAAAAGAAATAAAAAGATTAAAACTAAATTAAGGAATGTTGAATCACAAATATTTATTTAAGTAGTTGGGCAATGATTTCCACCTATAGTCAGTAATGCGGAGTTATCCACTACTCTTATTACTCATGTTTGTTCCCTTCAAGGGCATGGTATCTACTCCTTAAAGTACTGTTTCCCTCAGCCAAGAATTAGGCATGGTATCTACTCTAATTCGTTTCTTTCATCAAGTGTTTAGCATGGTATCTACTAAGTTGTACTTGAAGAAAACATAAGATCAGTGGAAACGAACAAATACTCAAGGTTCTAGAAATTGGTATCAGATCTAGATCCTTTAAGTTGATTAAACCAAGAACCCCTAGAGATTCCCTTGTTACAAGTTATGAACACGAGATACGGGTCGTCTCAATATGCTCACATAACAGATTCAGATCTACAATACACAAACTTGTAATCCTAGGTTCGGATCAGTCGACTGGCTGTCACTTCAGTCGACTGCAGTCTCTGGCTGTCACTTCAGTCGACTGCCCTAGGTTTCTGAACTAGTTTGATTACTATAGATCTATTCCAATACTCTCAGATTTAATCAATAAGCAATAACGTAGCATTTAGAAAAATATAAGCATCACATGACTACGGGTTCAATCTACCCAACTATTAAATTAGTTGCACATAATACAACCTTTATTGATTAATATAATAGAGTTCATGACTACAATGAAAATAAAGAGAAGAATAGAAGAACACTGATTTGTATGATATTGATCTTGAGCCCAATCAGCAATCGTCTTCCTTCTTTGATGCTAGCTGTTGATGGCCTTTCTTGGTCGGTCCAGCCGTCTTGAGATATTCCGAGCATCCCCCTATCCCCTGTATCTTGGTTGGTATTTATAGAACACGGCTAGAGATTTAGGGTTTTTACTCTTTTGCATAAACGCCCTCTTCTTTTATTTATTTCTTTCCTTATCTGATTGGCGATATATATATCTTTCTCTTTTCTTCTTTCTTTCCGTATCTGCTTTGATTTGTATTTGGATTTGGATGAATCTTTAATTATCTTATCTGTTGACTCTGCTGCCGATCAGTCGACTGGTGTTGGAGATAAGTCGACTGTGTCGATACTTCAGTAGTTTCATGATTCATCAGCGCAGTCGACTGTTGTTGGAGGAGTCGACTGTGCCGAGCTGCTTCAGCTTCTCTGTCCAGTCGCCTGTTAACATAATCAGTCGACTGATCTCTTCAGTTCCTTATGTGTCATCCTTGAAATCCTGAATTTGCTTTGTTTCGCACTTTTATGTTGTTTCCTGTGGAAAAGAGAAAATGAGAGTAAAATATCATATATAGAGCATTTAAATGTCTAATTGCACTAAAGTAATTGCTCTAAAATGTGAATAATATTGTGTTCATCAAATATTTCAGGAAAACCACAATCAACGATGACATGCTTGTAATTGCATGTTTTTCTCGCTGTTTCTCTCGTTTGATTGTTGGAAGATCTCGCCAAGGTGGAGATTGTAGGATAATGGCTCGATTCTGGTTCAGATTGTTTTGGAGTATCTGCAGCAAATGAAAGTTCTAGTATATCAGTCGACTGAGTTGGAGGATCAGGCGACTGTCCAGAGGAGTTTCAAAGACTAAAGATACAGCAGCAGTAGTCAGTCGACTGATCAGTCGACTGTCCCGAAGGAAGTATCAGTCGACTGGTAATTCGACCAGTCGACTGTCGGCGGGTTTTGGATCCAGAATAGGCCCATTTCGAAAGGCCCAATAGTTTCCCTATAAATACGACCCGTTAGGGTTTTGTAATGAAGAGACGAAATTAGAGACCTCTTTTCGGATTTTGCAGCCGTCATCTCTTGTAAACTTTGTTTTTGCCCATCGTTGATTATAGCAAGAAGAAACCCCAACCGCCCCGTGGATGTAGGCATGTGTTTTGCCGAACCACATTAAATCTTGTGTTCTTGTGTTGCTTGTTTTTCTGTTTTTCTCGCTGTTTCTCTCGTTTGATTGTTGGTTAGTTTGTATTCCGCACAACAAGTGGTATCAGAGCTGTTGGTTCGACCTAGAGGGAGATGGCGAGTGATGCAGATGCAACCAAGGATGTTGTGGGATCAAGTTCGTCCAGAACAACGATTCACAACGCAAAATTTGAAGTTGAAAAATTTGATGGGACAAACAATTTCGGGATGTGGCAATGTGAGGTGTTGGATGTTCTTGTTCAACAAGAACAAGATGTTGCTTTGGAGAAAGAAAAACCAAAGGATATGTCCGAAGCAGATTGGAAGAAGTTGAATCGAGTTGCGTGTGGGACTATTCGTCTCTTTATTGCGAAGGCTCAGAAGTACGATTTGATGAGGGATACCATTGCTGCGGTGTTGTGGAAGAAACTCGAAGACAAATACATGAGGAAAAGTTTGGAGAATCGGCTGTATTTGAAGAAGAGACTTTTTCGCTTCACCTATACGGAAGGTATGTCTATGAACGCTCATGTTGAATCATTTAATAAATTATTGGCTGATTTGTTAAATTTGGATGAGCAAATTAAAGATGAAGATAAAGCCCTAATTCTGTTGAATTCATTACCTGAAAGTTATGATCATTTAGCAACAACGTTAATATATGGAAAAGATACTGTGAAATATGAAGATGTTGCAAATGCTTTGTTGAATAATGAAACTAGGAGAAGGGATAAAATGGTTGATAGAGAAACTTCTGAAGCATTGATTGTAAGGGGCAGGACTGAGACCAGATCTGAGTCCAAATCTGGGAAAAAGGGAAACAAATCTCGTTCCAAATCGAGAGGAGTTTCGAAGGACAGGAAAATACCGGCCAAAGATGAATGTGCTTTCTGTCATGAAAGGGGGCATTGGAAAAAGGATTGTCCAAAGCTACGAAATAAGGGAAATTCGACTGCAAATGTGACTGTTGATAATTTAGGTAGTGGCGAGGATTTTTCTTTTGCACTTGCTTCTAGTCCCTCACTTTATCAAGAAGTATGGTTTCTTGATACAGCAGCCTCCTATCATATGTCTTGGAGAAAGGAGTGGTTTACTTCTTTAGAGTATATGGATGGTGGTGTAGTTTTGATGGGAAATGATGCACCTTGTAAGAAGGTAGGAATCGGGAAGATTGAATTGCTAATGCACGATGGTCTTATTAGGGAGCTTTCAGATGTATGGTATGTTCCAGATTTGAAGAAGAATTTGATTTCACTTGGTGCTTTGGAGGCCAGTGGATTGAAATTTGCTAGTGAAGGTGGCATTCTGAAGGTGACTAACGGAGCACTTGTGGTTATGAAAGGGCAAAGGAAAAGGAACTTGTTTTTCTTGCAGGGAAAAACATATTTGGGTCAGGCTGCCAGTGTAACTGAAAAGCCTAAACAGGTTGTTTCCGACTCTACTAGGTTGTGGCATATGCGACTCGGGCATGCAGGAGAAAAGGCCTTGCAGGGGCTTGTGAAGCAAGGGTTGCTTAAAGATACTAAAGGGTGCAAGTTGGAATTTTGTGAACATTGTGTTTTGGGTAAGCAAACTAGGGTGAAATTTGGTACAGCTGTACATCAGACAAAGGGTATCCTCGATTATGTGCACACGGATGTTTGGGGACCTACGCAGACACCTTCTATGAGTGGTAGACACTGGTTTGTTACTTTTGATGATGATTACTCCAGACGAGTTTGGGTATATACCATGAAGCACAAAGATGAAGTTTTGACATTGTTCACAAGTTGGAAGAAGAAAGTTGAAAATCAGACTGGTAGGAAGATTAAGGTTCTGAGGTCAGATAATGGAGGGGAATACAAGAATGATCCGTTTCTGAAATTGTGTGAAGATGAAGGGATCCAGAGGCACTTCACAGTTAGGAAGACTCCACAGCAAAATGGGGTTGCAGAAAGGATGAACAGAACCTTACTTGAGAAGGTGAGATGTATGTTAGCACAGTCTGGATTGAAGAAGACATTTTGGGCAGAAGCTGTTATATATGTAAGCCACATTGTCAACCGTTTACCATCAGCAGCACTTGAAGGCAAAACGCCTATTGAGGTATGGAGTGGTAAACCTGCATCTGATTATAGTTTTTTGCATATATTTGGTTGTCCAGCTTATTTTCATGTAACTGAAACTAAACTTGATGCAAGAGCCAAAAAGGCTATATTTGTTGGTTTCAGTACTGGTGTCAAAGGTTACAGGTTGTGGTGTCCAGAACAGAAAAAGTTAGTAATCAGCAGGGATGTGACCTTTGATGAGACCAGCATGATAGGCTCGGGACAGTCGACTGGTGGTCGAGAACAGTCGACTGGTGAGCAGCAGAATAGCGGGAAAGTTCTCCAACAGGTGAGCAGCAGAAGCTCGGGACAGTCGACTGGTGTACAGTATCAGTCGACTGATGATCGACAGCAGCAGCAGAATGGGAGAGTTCTCCAACAGGTGGAGTTAGAAAAGCTTTCAGTTGAAAATCCTGCCCAAAATGAAGATGATGTGGTTGATACTGAGGATGAGGAAGAAGTTCCTAATCCTCCCCAGCACGAAGAATCAATTGCAGTAAGAAGGCAAAGAAGAGATATCAAACGACCGTCTCGCTTTACAGATACAGTTGCATTTGCTCTTCCCATTGTGGATGATGAAGTTCCCTCCAACTTCAAAGAAGCCACTAGAAGTTCAGAAAATGCAGATTGGAAAGTTGCTATGGATGAAGAGATGAACTCTCTTCATAAGAATAAGACTTGGGATCTAGTGCAACTACCAAAGGGGAAGAAAGCAATTGGTTGCAAGTGGGTGTATACGAAGAAAGAAGGTCCAAAAGGCAGTGTTCGGTTCAAGGCTAGACTAGTTGCAAAGGGGTATGCTCAACAGGAAGGAATTGACTATAATGAAGTGTTCTCTCCAGTTGTGAAGCATCCTTCTATTCGGATTTTGTTGGCATTGGTAGCACAGTTTGATCTTGAATTGACACAGATGGATGTGAAGACTGCGTTCTTACATGGGGATCTAGATGAAGAAATTTATATGTTGCAGCAAGATGGGTTTAAGACAGCTGGGAAGGAAAATTGTGTTTGCAGGTTGAAGAAGTCTCTTTATGGGTTGAAGCAATCTCCAAGGCAGTGGTATTTGAGGTTTGATCAGTTTATGAAAGTGCAGGGATATTCCAGAAGTGAGTATGATCATTGTGTCTACTTCAGGAAGTTGCAGAATGGTTCTTTCATATATCTGTTATTATATGTGGATGATATGTTGATTGCCTCTAAAAATACTAAGGAGATTCAAAATTTGAAGAATCAGCTGAGTTCTGAATTCGAGATGAAGGATCTTGGTGAAGCCAAGAAGATACTTGGGATGGAGATAGCTAGAGACAGGGCAAAGGTCATAGTAAGTTTGACACAGAAGCAATATCTTTTGAAGGTGCTGAAACGGTTTGGTATAGATGAGAAAACTAAACCAGTCAGTACACCCTTAGCTCCTCATTTCAGAATTAGTGCTTCTCAGTCTCCAAGTACAGATGAAGAGAGACAGTATATGGCTAATGTACCTTACACTAGTGTGGTTGGCAGTTTGATGTATGCCATGGTGTGTACTCGACCAGACATCTCTCAGGCGGTGAGTATGGTTAGTCGATATATGCATGATCCAGGCAAAGAGCATTGGCAAGCAGCTAAATGGATTTTGAGGTACATAAGTGGCACTACAGATGTGGGTTTGAAGTTTGAAAGGGATGACAATATTAGCAGGTTATTGGTGGGTTATGTTGATTCGGACTATGCAGGTGATCTAGATAAGAGGCGGTCTACTACAGGCTATTTGTTTACTATGGCTAGAGTACCTATAAGTTGGAGGTCCAATTTGCAGTCCACTGTAGCGTTGTCTACAACTGAGGCTGAATACATGGCGGTTGCTGAGGCCATGAAGGAAGCCATTTGGATTCATGGACTTTTGAAGAGCTTGGGAATTCATCGGGAGAAGGTGGAGGTACACTGTGACAGTCAGAGTGCTATTCATTTAGCGAAGAACCAAGTTCATCATTCGAGGACCAAACATATTGATGTCCGTTATCATTTTGTGCGTGATTTGATAAAGGATGGTGATATTCATTTGGTGAAGATTGGAACAGCTGATAATCCGGCTGATATGTTGACCAAAGTTGTTGGGGCAGCCAAGTTCAAGCATTGCATGAACCTGGCTAATATTTTGCATGTTTGATAATTTGGCATGGGCGGTTGGGATAGTGCTTTGCTATTGGTTTGTTTAGTATGTGATATCATACTAAGGTGGAGTTTGGGTTCTTTTGTTACATTTGGTGATGAGCATTTGTTTGGAGTATTTATTGGAGATTGCTCGGGCTACATGGAAGACCTCGCCAAGGTGGAGATTGTTGGATACTTGGAAGATCTCGCCAAGGTGGAGATTGTAGGATAATGACTCGATTCTGGTTCAGATTGTTTTGGAGTATCTGCAGCAAATGAAAGTTCCAGTATATCAGTCGACTGGGTTGGAGGATCAGGCGACTGTCCAGAGGAGTTTCAAAGACTAAAGATACAGCAGCAGTAGTCAGTCGACTGTCCCGAAGGAAGTATCAGTCGACTGGTAATTCGACCAGTCGACTGTCGGCGGGTTTTGGATCCAGAATAGGCCCATTTCGAAAGGCCCAATAGTTTCCCTATAAATACGACCCGTTAGGGTTTTGTAATGAAGAGACGAAATTAGAGATCTCTTTTCGGATTTTGCAGCCGTCATCTCTTGTAAACTTTGTTTTGCCCATCGTTGATTATAGCAAGAAGAAACCCCAACCGCCCCGTGGATGTAGGCATGTGTTTTGCCGAACCACATTAAATCTTGTGTTCTTGTGTTGCTTGCTTTTCTGTTTTTCTCGCTGTTTCTCTCGTTTGATTGTTGGTTAGTTTGTATTCCGCACAACAATTCTAATGCATGCTCGAGTTGTGCAGTTTGACCAATAACGGTTCTAGTTTGGTAGAGTGCTATGAGCGAAATCAATGGCACAAAGAGGTCTAGGCATTGACTGCAATCGACTAATTGGATTAAGGCTTCAAAATAAGCTTGAACACATTACATAGTGAAGTCCTTAACACTGCTGAATCGAGAAAAAAGAATTCATTTGGCCAAACAAAAAAATTGCACAAAGGCTTTGTTGTCAATGTCATATTTTGACCTCTCTTCTATGTTATATATATATATATATATATATATATATATATATATATATATATATATATATATATATATATAATATAAATATATTTATTTAATATTTAATTATTCAGTACGGTACGATAAAATACCGACTGAACTATATTCATACCAAAACCGAACCATATTTTAGAACTCGGTACGGTTGTACCGTACCATACTTTTGGTAACCGAATTTTTCGGTACCGAATCGATTGGTTTGGTTGGAAAACCGGTCGGTTGACTCATTTCGGTATAATCGGCCACCCCTACATTTTTTAATAAATAAATTGAATATTTTAATAATTTTAAAGGTCAGACGCAACTTGAAGCTTCGTCGGAGGCAAAAAAAAAAATTTTTACCACCCATCCCCATATTTCATGGACGAACCTTGAAGTTCCATCCAAGGTGTTTTTTAATATATTTTTAAATTTTTAATATATTTTTTGAACCAGAAAATGATCTAATTTCATCGGACGAAACTTCGAGTTCCATCCGATATAATAAAAAATTAACTAAAAATAATAATAATATGCATATTTGGGACGGAACTTGATGATCCATCCTTTATAATATACATATTCTCATTTCGCCTCATAAATATAGCAATTTTTTGTAGCAGTTTTGTCAAAATATGAATAAATAGCAAACGATATTGTAGATGCGTAATTGAAATAATATGGATAATATAGAAATTTAGCAAACGAAACTGTGTGGATGCTCTAAGGAAACATGAGGGGATTTTTCAGTGAAAAAAATTGAAACAAGAGAGAGCTTATTTCCTGATCAGTCTTACAATTAATCTTTGACAAATATAGTTACAAGAAATGAAATAGTAGCTAATTAGTATTATCATCGACGTACTTCATGAACATTATTTTGACTAGATCCCCAGTGCAAGCCATGATCCTGAATCATCGACCTCAGTTTTCGCTCCCCTTTTAGACGAAGCATTCATCAGTTCTTGATACGGAGCCTTGGCGATAATCCTGTCCTTTCTTTTCTGGAGGAACCTCTGAAGTGAAGCCTTCCTCGCAATCGGTATATGTATCTCTGACAAGTTGCTGGGAATTAGAGTACTTGAAGGGGCAGTAGTAACACAGCTACTTCCTTTACACGCCAAATTCATCAAATCTGCAACCTTTTCAGTTGACATATTTTCAAACACCGTCACTTTCCCGCCATAAAATATCGTTAGTGTCGCCGCAGTTTCTTGGATAGAAACTGAAGAATTGCTGCTGTTCTCTGCATCAGCTTGATTTTCAACCGATACGTCAAGGCCAGGCAACAAATTCAGAGTTGTATGTTGCCGGTACATTCCTGAAATAGTACTGCCGCCTTCTGGGGCTGCTGCTATGTTGATATAATGATCAAACAAACCGAGCTCGCCAGAGCTCATCCTCTTCTCCTTGAGGTACTCACTCAGCAAACTGCACGTAGCGGAAAAGCTCGACTTCTTCTCTGCAGCCATCTCCGACGATAGCTCAACGACGATCGATCACAATCTAGATCTTGGTTTTCTCTCTGTTTCTGGCAGTCTGTTGAATTGTGTTCCTCGGTGTTTGCTTTTATAGTCCTTGTTCAAACAAGGGGATTAATATAGCACGTGTTTTAATTGGGAGGGACGGAAAAGTAATTAAGCACGTGTTGAATTAAAGCGACGCAGTCGACAAAGTCACCGGCTGTATATATATGGAAATTAAGGGCGAGACTAATTAATATAATAAATACTCCAACTAGCAAGTTGCTGTTGAATAAATATACTCCAGTTAAAGAAACACCACGCAAAACATGAACATTACCCTCCTACTTGACAGCTGTTTATGGATTGGTTGGACCACTTAATAATGATGCTGAAATTAATAGAATATGTAAATCACCTTAGGGTGTGAATAGAGTGATCTGTAGGAAAATTTATAAACTTAAATATATGTATATAACAAATACATAAAAATAAAAAATAGAGCAAGAGAAAGCAAAAAAACGTAATGGGCAAGACACAAAGATATAAGTGGTTTGCCCATGTCTACTACAGTGTATGTTACTTACAACAATTCTTTGCTGCAAAGCATTCGGCTATACTTATTTGTGAGTTCTTGGTATTCAGACCGAGATTCTTATTTATACCCAACGGGACTTCTATTACACTATAAGTTCTGAAAACCGCCTCAAGGCGAAAAAGAAATTAAAAAGAAGTAAGATTGATGTATTGACTAAGAAAAAACAATAAAAGCACACTTTCTATTGGTCTTTGTTAAAGTATTGAGTTCAAAAAAAATAGAATAAAAAAGAGATGAAGAATACTTGGTGAATTTATCTCTATTTATGGAATATGGAAGAAAACAGATATCCAAAAAAGAAAAGATAATGGCCAAATGTATTGCGGTCAATCAACTGCGCACTTTGGGTAGTCGACTATCAAATCTCTCCGATCAAGTCAGCGAGTTTTGACAATCGACTGCACCAAATGCACTGAGCATGACGTCGACTATCTCAGTGCGTTGTCGACTGTTACATGCCCAATTTGATTTATTTGGTGATTCCATTTTGTATTATTTCATTAACTCAATATTCTACCAACATTTTGTTACATATATGATCCTCAGAATTATATATGATAATAATCTAAGTATTGCTAACTGCTGCTGTAAGATTTGAGCACATATTTCTTGTGTGAAAATCTTTCCAGTGCTTCACAATCTTTCCGATTCTTTCCTTTTGATTTGATTCTGAAGATCTTGAATCTTTATTTGAATTTCAAATCTTTATTTCCTATATACATCTTAAATAGAAATGTTAAATAATGTTAAGTGTTTAGATCAATTTGAAATTTTGAATTTAATTTTCTTAACTTATATGGTGATTGCTACTTCAAGTTTTTATTCAAATTCATGTACTTTCACCAGTATGCAGGAGGGTAGTTCAGATTTCTGCAAGGTTAGTATTTTTTTTTAAAAGTAAAAGTGACCAAATAGTCACCTGTTTCATTAATGAGATTTTAAAGAAACCCAGTCCAATCAAAATATTACAGACTCATAAAGTTCACTCTAGATCAATACCCCATCTAGAATCAAAATAACATCAATGGAAAATAAGACAACAACATAATGCATAGAGCAGTAAAATAAAAACCGATTTGTCCCCAGAGACGATTCCATAGGTTTCCCTTCCCTTTTTAGTCATGTAGATCTGGTTGTAGCTACCTCCTGACTCCCAACTTACCTGCCCATGCATTAATAAGACTCAGAGATTTATAAAACATCATTTTAAAACTACATCTAGTATCCCGGAAGCAAAAATTATTTCTGTCTAGCCAAAGGGTCCACACACTAGCTGCAACCGTAATATCCGACATATCCTTACACTCCGTTCTAATCCTTTTAGATCTCCAACAACCTTAAAAGTCCTCTACCCGACTCGGAATTTCCACCATACCGAAACTCAGAACCATTATTTCCCATACTAACTTCGCCCTAAGGCACTCCAAAAAAATATGATTTACATCCTCCCCCCCCCCCCCTGTTACATCTTGGACACGCACTGTCGATCAGCAGGTTTCGTTTTGTAAGGTTCATCTTTGATAGAATAGCATTGTTCATTACTAGCCACAAGAATGCTTTAACTTTACTTGGAGCTTCCGATTTTCAGATAATGTTCGCCTCTAGACACCTCACTCCCCCATCATTCAGCTGACGATGCATGGAGGCCACCGTGAATGTCCCACCAGGTTCAAGGTTCCATTCCCTAGAATCTTTCATTCTGTTAGAACCGTGCCCCCACTTAGTAACCATCGTCTTTGAGTCTTTGGATCTCACTGCGGTTTGATTGCGATAGTGCTCCTCTGAAGTCAATCTTTATTCCCCCGTTACGGCAGATACCACACACTAAAAGGTTATCGTTGTTGGCTTCGTTGGCTAGCTGAGGAAACAATGATTGTAGCGTGTTATCTCCGCACCATTTGTCCTTCCAAAACCTTGTATCTCTACCATCTCCAATCTTCGATCTAGTGTAAGCATGAAATAACTCCCCCTCCCCCCCCCCGCTCCCCCCCCCCCCCCCCCCCCCCCCCCCCCCCGCAATTCCTTTCCACAGATACGAAGCCTTCCCTTGTGCGCTCCTACCCCCAAATCTATATTTTTTCCTTCTTCTATATAAATCAAAAGATTTACACCACCATGCTTTGCGGTGTTTATTCATCTTCCACTACCATTTGCTCAGTAGAGCTCTATTCATGTCTCGTAAGTTTACTATTCTCAGACCTCCAAATTCTTTCTTCTTACACACCTTTCCCCATCTAACCAAGTGAAAACCTTTCATGTTCTCTTGGTTCCCTTTCCACAGAAAACGCCTTCTACATTTATCTATTCGATCGATGACCCAGCTTGGAAGTTCACAGATAGCCATAAAATATGTGGGAATGTTACTAAGAACCGCATTGATGAGTGTAATTCTTGTAACGCCCCGAATTTCTAATATAAGAGCTTAGAAAATACGTGGCACATTCCCAGCAATCCACTTCAATTGTAATAATAACACAAACAACACCACTAAATTTTTCAACTTTTATTACAACAATTATTACAAATCACAGCAGAATTCAAACAAACTCAACTCATAATTTCTTTGTTTACAATACCCATTGTCTCAACATAGCTAATACAAATTTACACAAATCTGTTGTGAGTCAAATGTGTCTCAAAACCAACTTAAGCATTCCAGCTCCAACTCTATGCATTAACTTGCAACATGTGAGGCTAGAGAGAGTCGAGTCCCTAACCCCAAAACTAACGGGGTTAGCCATAAATGGTGTGAGTGACATAAAATCAATCCAGCAACATAAATGAACATAAATCATGATATTCTCAACAAAAGGTAGTAAACCAAATATACCAAAATAAGAAATAACAAGAAGTGAAAACAGTTGATACGAAAACCAAATGTCAAGTGTGGAAATCAGCAAAACCAAATTCATGAAAATGAGTCAAGAAAATACAAATGCTATATGCAGACTACGATGATTACTAAGAGATAAAGATAGACTATGAGGATTAGCCCATGCCCGATAATTTCGTGATTGATCCCACATCTCAAGTAACCACTTGGATAATTCCGGAGATCATGTCACATCTAGACATAAACACATCACCACATGAATACCCCACAAGCGTCGCCTCGACCTTGATCATTCCGGAGATCAATCCCACATCTCAAATGACTACCTGGATAATTCCGGAAAAATATCTCACATCTCAGGTAATCTACCTGGATAATTCCGGAGATAAGTCCCACATCTCAAGTAAATCACTTGGATAATTCAGGAGATTAAGTCTCGCATCTAAAGTCATACCGAGGTGCATAACTCATGTTCCCATTCGTCATAACCCTACTAATGCCTGTCCTTATTATTTTGGGTTACAGAATTACTCAACAAAATCTCCTAGAGTCGGTGTACCCTACCGGGATAACTCAAAATCTGAATAACTGAATATGCCTCAACGGGCCTCAACAAATAACTCAACAAATATCTCAACACCGGTATACTAGGGTCACCTACCTCTAGAGACTCAAACTCAAACGTCTAAACAAAATCCACTAACAAGAGTGGCTCAACTGAATATCTTAAAATCATATTCATAACTGAATATCTCAAAATCAATGCTGAACCAAAGATCAAATATAGACTGAATTATCTGAAAACCAATCATTCGAAATAACACTAAAGATTACAAACATTCATCAGTACCAGTCGACTGTACAGTAAACCAGTCGACTGTCCAGAGATCAAATATCCAAAATTTCATTAAAATAAACTAAGTCCTAACAGTCGACTTATAAGTCATCAGTCGATTTAAGAAGGTTATTGGTCGACTGTCCCGAAAGGACTGAACAAAATACATCTCAACGGACCAGTCGACTGACAGCAGTCTAAGTCGACTGTCCAGAACACATTTAACAAAAATAAGTCTCAGTGGATCAGTCGACTGCTAAGAGTCAAGTCAACTGTCCAGAATGATCCTCCAAAGACTGAAGGTGCATCAGTAGAGTCGTACCAGTCGACTGCATAGTAGGCCAGTCGACTGTCGGCCTACAGTTCTCTTATTTTAGGTCTAAATACAAAATCCAAACTGGAGTTCTAAAGGTTCATTGTTCATGAAAAATAGTTCACTCTCAGGAAAAATAATCAAACCTAAAATAATCTCCATAAGGATACATTACTCAATCACCCAAATGTCGAAATTCAATTCTCAAGATCCATAATCACTAATCTTTCCATTAGGGTTTCTCAAAACTAATTTCCTTTCACAACTAAGATAAAAATCTGATTTGTATACTCCAGATCCAGATGTTCACCATCCGATCACAACCATGATCAATTCTTAACATGCTTTCAAACAAAATAATATCATAACTCAAGATCTACTCAATATCCATAAGTTCCACAAACATGGTCCAACAATAACAATGGTTCATATACATTCATATCACAATACATGGATCATATCATTCATATGACGAAATGAAGCTAAACGATGTCATTCACATAAATCAAAGCAAACAATGTCATATCATTAACAAAATCAAGCAACAACACAACAAATGTCACTCACCTTAATTTAGAGAAGAATCCACGAAAAGCTTTCCTCCTTGCTAGATCCAAAATCCTTCCTTTTTGCTTCTCCAAAACAAGTCACCAAAAATAATGACGACTGGAAGAAATTTCTTTTAAATACCCGGAAATAGATTTAGGGTTTTACCCCATTTTGCAAAACAATCCTTTCCGAAAAATACAATTTGCATGTATAGATCATTCTTTGGAAATCCCATCAAAGTTCATTTAAATTTGGATTTAATAGAAAATATACATTCTAAATCTCCATTATTACTGTTCAAAACGTCCAGAAATTGTATTTGCTCTTTAACCCTCAAAATGTCAATTTTGCATAAAAGTCCTTCTTTTCTCAAAAATTGCAAATAGACCCAATTAACTTCAGAAAAATATGGAAAAATACTAAATAAATCCCAAATATTAAATAATGATTTTTCATAAAGAAATTAAATTTTCAAACTTCTCATGAAAGGAATTGCACGTGTACAAAAGATAAATTTTTCTGAAAATATTCATTAAATCTCCAAAAAAATAAATTTAAATTCATTTTCAAATATAAAAATAATATTTGAAAATACGGGGTTCTACATCACTCCCTCCTTAGAAGAGTTCTGTCCTCAGAACTACTACTAGTGAGTCCAAACACATGTCATCAAAAGAAATAATATCTCATAAATAGAACATAGTCCAAACAATATATCAACAAGGAAATCAAATATCTCATGATGGAAACATAGTTCAAACAATTGCATATGAAAATTCAATCAAAATAAGAGAATACAACTCAAACCAAAGTACTATCATTCAAAAGAATTACAATCACATAATAGAAATACACTCATACAAACAGTTCAGGGAAATCCTTCTGCATGCGGTCCTCAGGCTCCCATGTAGCCTCTTCAAACTGCTGATTCTGTAATACCCCGACTTTTTCCTAAATACTTAAAGATTATTTCTCTTTTATAGTATGCTTGTGTAGCATGTGGCTATTACTCCATGATGAATAAATTATATTTTTCCCTATAAAATACTTGTTTTAAAGCCCAATGTTTATTTGTTTATTTTCTTTTAATAAATTTATTTTGGCCCAAATTGATTTTAAGCCCATAAATTTAAACCCTCCTATTATCTTCTATAACTTGTAATGTAGCATTTCTTTCTCCATTAAATTCCGGGTATATTTGTAGTGTGACTTGTGCTTACACGTGCACTCAGTGTACACGTGTATTAGGCACAAATTCTTGGCCGGTTTTTGGAAGAGAAGTGGATGAAATCATGGGTAGTTATCCTGAGTTGTGGGTAGTTTTTACAACCCCCAAATCGATCTCAACCCTTCATCCTATTTATCTTCTAATATAAATACCCCCTCCTATTCCCTATCTCTTTTACACTAAAATTTCCTGAGATTATAGAGAGTATCTGTGAGTTGTGTGGGAGTTTCCTGTGGAGGCAAGCAGCATTGCTGAGGAGTCGGAGTGGAACAAAGGAACAAGAAGTGCTGCGCTATATTGAAGGACTTGCGGGATTTCGTTATTTTTCTTCATAAAAGGTGGGTGTTTCTCAGGACTTCTAACGTAGGAATAATACTATAATTGTCATGATTGATACCATGTTACAAAAGTGAATTGAATGCAGTAGAAATTGCTTGAACATGCTATTAAATTTGAGACAAGACTGACGGTACAGTCGACTGCCACATGAGCCAGCCGACTGGTACGAGACACTGCTTTTGAAATGTGCTGATAAAATGTGGGCAATAGACATGATGGTGTGATTATTAAATGTATATTTCTCCCTATGACACATATGATGGAGGGAAGGTAAATAAATGAAAAGAACCAATAACGATAAATATCTGAAGTTGTCAGCGCAGTCGACTGACTTGGTGTTAAGTCGACTGGTGCTTCATTCTGAATATGACTGTTGAAAGTCCCCTGAATAAAGACATTCTATTTACGTAGACCCATATTGATGACTTGAGATTTGTACCTTCATTACTGTAAGAAAGTTTGAGCAATGCGAATACATGTTTAGAGTAGCTTTCCCTAAAGAGCATGTTAATAACTGGAAAGATTATGCTGTGAATGTTACGGAATATGAATTGATGTATATGGTTAATTAATATCATGATGCAAGTACGCGTAAGAACTGTAAATAAATTCCCTAATTGAAAATGGATCTGCCCAGTCGACCGAATGCGTGTAGCAAGTCGACTGATCTGGACTTAGAAGTTATGCTGTTTGAAATCTCCAGGACAGACGACTGATTACTGAACAGTCGACTGTTATGTGGATAATATTGTGAATATGAACGGTTGCGGGACAGGCGACTGGTTGAGTGCAACAGTCGACTATCCCGAGCTTTTATGAGGAATTTGTATGTGACTGTATAAGTCGACTGGTACTTTTCCAAGTCGACTGTACAGAGTGGACTTTCGATAATTTGATTCATGTTATTTTACTGTTGGTAATGGTGAACTTTATGCTTTTATCGATGGATTCTGATTATGGCTGTATGAATTATGTGAAAGGAATCATAGATGAGAATTGAGAATTTTATGAATAATTATGAAAGGCTAAATCATGGTAAGAAAGTCTGTGAGACTCTAAAATAAATTATGAGCTGATGATGCTCCATTGGATATTGTGAATTTGAAATTGAACAAGAGTAGCTAAGTCTCCCCGGCAGTGAATGAAATGATATTGAGAATTAGACCAGGTTGGTCAAGTGAAATGAAATGATAAGTCCGGTTGATGGAGAGGCTAACTCTAGAGCTTGATTTTTATTCATGATTCTAATGTAACTTAAATACATAGTGTGGAGGTGATGAAGGTGAGAGAAAAACATGAGTATGAGAGCTAGGGTACGGTGCGGGTGTGTGAGCCGCAGAATGCATGCTTGATGCGTCAAGACATGGCGCGGGCACAACTCAGTAATGATCGGACTCTAGTCACGCTTGTGGGATGTTTTGGTGACTGCAAGAGGAGTGTGTTCAGGGAGGAGGCTGAATTGTCGCAGAATGCATGCTTGACGAGTCAAGACATGGCGCGAAATTCTACTCCAGGGGCCAGGATACATGCTTGTACTCATAGAATCATCTAAGATACTCACTGAAATTACAGAAGTAGAATAAGTCATGTCGAGGGATTGAACCCTATAAACTGGAGAACGATTAAGAGGCTTGCCCTCGAACCTATGTAGTATGGGATGCATAGAATTCGAACAAGTGCGCATTAGTGTCATGTTAATAAATTGCATTAAGGATTTAAGTGCACAATCACGACACGGCATCATTAAAAGTTCCCTCTTATTTGCATGCTTATGTTGAACAAGTTTGTGATTTGTAAGAAATGAGATTCATTATACTATTTCTGGCGTAGAGAGGATGGCCATGTATAATTATCGTCGGTTGAATAAACTGACGTACCCACAGTGTTGTATGCAGGATAAATTACATGTAAGGAGGAATGGATGCATAAAGAGTTTATCATGTTGTTGTTCATTTATGTAAATATTGTATATTTTGCTTCCGCTGTGTAAATTCAAATGTAATGTGTTGTAAACTCTGATGTAAAAGAAAAGTTTTAAAATTCCTTGTAAAATTGTATGTGAAGGAAGCGAAAAGATCCTGTAGAACATCTCGAATTCAGTAATTTGGGATTCGGGGCGTTACAGATTCCTCCACAATACCTTGACCATAGGTATCACCTTGCTCCGAAGAACTTTCTCTCTACGGTCAACAATCTCAATAGGTTGTTCCTTATAACTCAAGTCCACCTGTAGATCTTCAGGAACCTCTACCAACTGATGATTCTGATCTGGCACATACTTCCTCAGCAACGACACGTGAAATACATCATGCACCTGTGCCAACTCCCCTGGAAGCTTCAATCTGTAAGCGGTCTTGCCAATCCGCTCCACAATCCTGTATGGCCCAATATACCTTGGCGCCAACTTGCCTCCCTTACCGAACCTGATCACTCCTCGGCAAACCTGTGATGAAATCCATACTGATATTCTCCCACTTCCACTCCGGAATGGGTAACGGCTGTAACAAACCTCCAGATCTCTGATTTTCTGCTTTGATCTGCTGACAAGTCAGACACCTTGCCATAAAATCTGCTACATCCCCCTTCATACCAGACCACCAAAAATGATGTTTGATGTCCCTGTACATCTCGTACCTCCTGGGTGAACTGACAACAGGGTACTGCGTGCTTCCTGCAATATACTCTCTCTCAAATCTGCATCATCTGGAACACACAACCTCTCACCCATCCAAAGAACTCCATCTTGGACACGAAACTCCGATAGCTTGCCTTCTGAAACCTGCTGCAGCATCTTCTGAATCTCTGAATCTGATTTCTGACCTTCCACAATCCTCTCTCTCAAGGACGGCTGCAGCCTCAACTGAGCCAAAGATGCCCCTAAACCTCGCAGTACCACCTCGATACCGGCCTGATCGATCTCTGCTGCCAACTCCTTTCGAATAGTGATCAACCTTGATAAACTATTCTTCCTGCTAAGTCCATCAGCCACCACATTCGCTTTTCCCGGATGATACTTGATCTTGGGACGAATGTCTTCCAATACTTCCAACCACCTTCTCTGCCGAAGATTTAGATCCTTCTATTGATAAATATACTTCAGGCTCTTGTGGTCGGTATACATGCTGACCTTCTCACCATAGACATAATGCCTCCACAGCTTCAAGGCATAAATGATAGCTGCTAGCTCCAAATCATGCATCGGATAATTCTTCTCATGCAGACGCAACTGCCTCGAACCATAAGCAATGACCTTGCCTTCTTGCATCACGACACATCCCAACCCTCTGAGAGACGCATCACTGTAGATATCATAATCCTTCCCTGCTTGCGGCAAAGCTAAGATAGGTGCAGTAGTCAACCTTTCCTTTAACTCAAGGAAACTCTCCTCGCACTTATCTGTCCACACAAATGCCACACTCTTCCGGGTCAAACCTGTCAATGGAACTGCAATATGAGAATAACCCTGGATAAATCTTCTGTAGTATCCAGCTAAACCCAAGAAACTTCTGACTTCCTTTACAGACGTTGGCCTGGGCCAATCCTTCACTGCTGCAACTTTTTGGGGATCAGTAGCTACTCCCTCCTTAGAAAGAATATGCCCAAGGAAAGCTACCTCAGACTTCCAAAACTCACACTTCGACAACTTGGCATACAAGCTATGCTCCTGCAATTTCTGCAATACCGCTGTCAAGTGCGTAGAATGCTCCTCCTCCAACTTCGAATACACCAAAATATCATCGATGAATACTACCACGAAGGAGTCAATAAATGGCCTCAAGACCCGATTCATCATATCCATGAAAACTGCTGGCCCATTCGTCAATCCGAATGGCATCACCAAAAACTCATACAGCCCATGACGAGTCCTGAAAGCTGTCTTACTCACATCTTCCTCCTTGACTCGCACCTGATGATACCCTGACCTCAAGTCAATCTTCGAAAACACAGCTGCTCCTCGAAGTCTGTCGAACAAATCATCGATCCGCGGCAGTGGATACTTGTTCTGAATAGTCACCCTATTCAACTCCCGATAGTCAATGCACATCCTCATTGACCCATCCTTCTTCTTGACTAACAGCACTGGCGCTCCCCACGGAGAAGAACTCGGCTTAATGAGTCCTTTGCTCAACAGTTCCTCAATTTGCTTCTTACCTCATCTTGCTCTACAGGTGCCATCCTGTACGGAGCCTTGGAAATCGGCGCACTCCCCGGATGAACATTGATGCCAAACTCCACATCTCTCTGCGGCGGTAATCCTGGAAAATCATCCAAGAACACATGAGGAAAGTTTCGAACAACCGGAATGCCCTTGACTCCATCTGAAATTGCCATCTTAGATACCATTGCAGCCAGCTTCGGAATCTTCTTTTTCCCTTGAAAAGTCCCTGCAGGTCCACCTGGTGCTTTCACCAACACCTCCCTCTGCTTGCAATCAATTGTGGCATCATATATTGTCATCCAATCGATACCCACGATGACATCCACACCCAACACTTGTAGCTCGATCAAGTCGATGTCGAACATCCTTCCACCAATCTCGATATCACAGCCCTCGTAATATCGATCTGCAATCAACTCCTCACCTGACGGTGTTGCCACCGACAAAACCCTGCCTGGAAACAGTTTAGGTTCCAAACCTAAGATCCTTGCAAAACTTGGCGATACAAAAGTGTGCGATGAACCAGTGTCAAACAAAACCTTTGCCTTTATTCCATTTATTAAAACAACTCCTGTTACAATAAGAATGATACTCAATCTTAAATTGTTCTCAAATAAAGGTTTTATTCATTACATTGATTCAAAATAAAATTCAAAATTCTTGCATACCCTGTATTACATTTTCCGAGTTACCCGCATCCTCCTCGGTTAATGCAAATACTCGCCCTTGCCTCTTCTGGATTTTGCTCCCACATGAACCATCTTTCTTCAGTTGTGGACAATGGGGCTTAGAATGTCCTGTCTGCCCACACTGAGAACAAATATTCTCTGCCAATTTCGGACAAGCTGACCTGTAATGTCCTGCCTCCTTGCAGTAGTAACAGGTCACTCCCTGAGCTGCAGGTGCCTTCTGCACCGGTCCACTGATCTTGGCCTACTTCGTGGGGAATCCCTTCCCACTATGGCCCGATGCTGGCCTCTTGTTCCGGTTCCATGTATCTTGTTTCTTATGAAATTGGTCCATATCCTCCTCAGTCATTGCTGCTCTCCTGACCAGCTTCTCGAATCTCCTGATACCCAACGGAACCATCCTCGACCTCAAGTTTGGCCTCAAGCCCTGCTCAAAATTTTTGGCCTTCTTCGCTTCGTCCACGACCAGCTCTGGTGCATACCTCGAAAGTTGAGCAAACTTGGTCTCATACTCCCGCACGGTCATGCTGCCCTGCTGAAGGTTCATGAACTCGGTCGCCTTCTTCTCCTGAACATCTAGAGGAAAGAAGCGATCTCTGAACTCCTCCAGAAAAGCTTCCCAAGTCAACTGCTGATCTCCAGAGTCCTCTTCAGCGACTCCAACCAGACACCAGCGTCCTTCTCAAGCTGCATCGAAGCCAACTTCACCTTGCCGGCTGCTGGAGTCTCCGATACCTCGAAGATCGTCTCCATCTTCCGAATCCAATCATCCGCTGCTGTTGGATCAACTTGCCCCTCAAAGACTGGCGGCCTCATCCTCTTAAAGGATTCAATCTGCTTAATAGGATCGGCGTTCACCAATCCATGTCCAGCTCCATGATTTGGCTGCGGATTCTACTGCTGTGCTTACTGCTGCGCCACATTGAATGCCATCAGCGTGTTCAGCGTCTGATACACTTTGGCAAACTCAGCTTCAAGGTCGATCCCATTTTCTCGGGAACTACCAAATCCATCCTCATTATTGCCACCATTCCTACCCATGGGTGCAACCATTTTGAATACTGCAAAACGAGGGAAAAGTTAGAGCATCACACACACAATTCAAACTCATATCAATATCCTTTGGCAAAATCTCAATTGAATCCCATAGGTAAAACATCATATTCAATTCTATGTGATACTCACTCTTTAATGTCCACACCTAGGTACACACCCTCTAGTGTCCACACCTAGGTTATTTTTAGGTCATGTTTAGTATTACTATTAAAGCGTTGCTCTGATACCAATCTCTGTATCGCCCCGAATTTCTAATATAAGAGCTTAGAAAATACGTGGCACATTCCCAGCAATCCACTTCAATTGTAATAATAACACAAACAACACCACTAAAGTTTTCAACTTTTATTACAACAATTATTACAAATCACAGCAGAATTCAAATAAACTCAACTCATAATTTCTTTGTTTACAATACCCATTGTCTCAACATAGCTAATACAAATTTACACAAATCTGTTGTGAGTCAAATGTGTCTCAAAACCAACTTAAGCATTCCAGCTCCAACTCTACGCATTAACCTGCAACATGTGAGGCTAGAGAGAGTCGAGTCCCTAACCCCAAAACTAACGGGGTTAGCCATAAATGGTGTGAGTGACATAAAATCAAACCAGCAACATAAATGAACATAAATCATGATATTCTCAACAAAAGGTAGTAAACCAAATAAACCAAAATAAGAAGTAACAAGAAGTGAAAACAGTTGATACGAAAACCAAATGTCAAGTGTGGAAATCAGCAAAACCAAATGCATGAAAATGAGTCAAGAAAACACAAATGCTATATGCAGACTACGATGATTGCTAAGAGATAAAGATAGACTATGAGGATTAGCCCATGCCCGATAATTCCGTGATTGATCCCACATCTCAAGTAACCACTTGGATAATTCCGGAGATCATCTCACATCTAGACATAAACACATCACCACATGAATACCCCACAAGCGTCGCCTCGACCTTGATCATTCCGGAGATCAATCCCACATCTCAAATGACTACCTAGATAATTCCGGAGAAATATCTCACATCTCAGGTAATCTACTTGGATAATTCCGGAGATAAGTCCCACATCTCAAGTAAATCACTTGGATAATTCAGGAGATTAAGTCTCGCATCTAAAGTCATACCGAGGTGCATAACTCATGTTCCCATTCGTCATAACCCTACTAATGCCTGTCCTTATTATTTTGGGTTACAGAATTACTCAACAAAATCTCCTAGAGTCGGTGTATCCTACCGGGATAACTCAAAATTTGAATAACTGAATATGCCTCAACGGGCCTCAACAAATAACTCAACAAATATCTCAACACCGGTATACTAGGGTCACCTACCTCTAGAGACTCAAACTCAAACGTCTAAACAAAATCCACTAACATGAGTGGCTCAACTGAATATCTTAAAATCATATTCATAACTGAATATCTCAAAATCAATGCTGAACCAAAGATCAAATATAGACTGAATTATCTGAAAACCAATCATTCGAAATAACACTAAAGATTACAAACATTCATCAGTACCAGTCGACTGTACAGTAAACCAGTCGACTGTCCAGAGATCAAATATCCAAAATTTCATTAAAATAAACTAAGTCCTAACAGTCGACTTATAAGTCATCAGTCGATTTAAGAAGGTTATTGGTCGACTGTCCCGAAAGGACTGAACAAAATACATCTCAACGGACCAGTCGACTGACAGCAGTCTAAGTCGACTGTCCAGAACACATTTAACAAAAATAAGTCTCAGTGGATCAGTCGACTGCTAAGAGTCAAGTCGACTGTCCAGAACGATCCTCCAAAGACTGAAGGTGCATCAGTAGAGTCGTACCAGTCGACTGCATAGTAGGCCAGTCGACTGTCGGCCTACAGTCTCTCTTATTTTAGGTCTAAATACAAAATCCAAACTGGAGTTCTAAAGGTTCATTGTTCATGAAAAATAGTTCACTCTCAGGCAAAATAATCAAACCTCAAATAATCTCCATAAGGATACATTACTCAATCACCCAAATGTCGAAATTCAATTCTCAAGATCCATAATCACTAATCTTTCCATTAGGGTTTCTCAAAACTAATTTCCTTTCACAACTAAGATCAAAATCTGATTTGTATACTCCAGATCCAGATGTTCACCATCCGATCACAACCATGATCAATTCTTAACATGCTTTCAAACAAAATAATATCATAACTCAAGATCTACTCAATATCCATAAGTTCCACAAACATGGTCCAACAATAACAATGGTTCATATACATTCACATCACAATACATGGATCATATCATTCATATGACGAAATGAAGCTAAACGATGTCATTCACATAAATCAAAGCAAACAATGTCATATCATTAACAAAATCAAGCAACAATACAACAAATGTCACTCACCTTAATTTAGAGAAGAATCCACGAAAAGCTTTCCTCCTTGCTAGATCCAAAATCCTTCCTTTTTGCTTCTCCAAAACAAGTCACCAAAAATAATGACGGCTGGAAGAAATTTCTTTTAAATACCCGGAAATAGATTTAGGGTTTTACCCCATTTTGCAAAACAATCCTTTCCGAAAAATACAATTTGCATGTATAGATCATTCTTTGAAAATCCCATCAAAATTCTTTTAAATTTGGATTTAATAGAAAATATACATTCTAAATCTCCATTATTACTGTTCAAAACGTCCAGAAATTGTATTTGCTCTTTAACCCTCAAAATGTCAATTTTGCATAAAAGTCCTTCTTTTCTCAAAAATTGCAAATAGACCCAATTAACTTCAGAAAAATCTGGAAAAATACTAAATAAATCCCAAATATTAAATAATAATTTTTCATAAAGAAACTACATTTTCAAACTTCTCATAAAAGGAATTGCACGTGTTTTGCACGTGTACAAAAGATAAATTTTTCTGAAAATATTCATTAAATCTCCAAAAAAATAAATTTAAATTCATTTTCAAATATAAAAATAATATTTAAAAATACGGGGTTCTACAATTCTTCCACCTAAGGATAGGAATTTTCCTTTCCATCCAGCTAGTTTCTTCTCAATTCTTTCAACCAAAGGTATCCAGTCCTCTTTCCGCAGCTTGTCTGGTCTAATTGGCATTCCCAGATACTTAATCGGGTATTCCTCCTTAGCACACTCCATCGCAGTTGCTATATGTTGTACGTTAATTCCAGCCTCCAAACTAAGTGCAATCACACCACTCTTATGTAAATTTACTGCTAGACCCGACCAGTACTCAAAGCATCTTAGCATGACACGTAGCGCCATGATCTATTCCCACTTCTCATCTCCAAAAATTAGAGTATCGTCCGCATATTATAGAATCGACAAAGAGTCAGGTTGCGTTTGGTTTGTTGTTTTGAAAACAGTTTTCTGAAAATAGTTTTCTGAAAATGTGAGTGTAAAAGCTGTTTGGTAATAATTTTTAATGAAAACGGTTTTTTGAAAATGATAGTATAATGTATGTATAGTTTTGGTTGAATGTATATACTGTATACAGTATATATACTCTTATACATACATGTTGTATACATATACATACATACTGATATAAAATATTATAAAATATTTTATTATAATAAACATATTTAATAATATACATATATATAATAATATATAATAATTATAATAATATATATGTAATAATAATATATTCAAATTATATATTAAACAATTTATTATAATAATAATAAATTATATAATAATATATAATAGTAATATATAATAATAATAATAATATATATTATAATAATAATAGATTATTATAATAATATATATAAAATAGTATATATGAAATAATAGTATATATAAAATAGTATATATATAAAATAATAATATAATATAACATATGTATAATAATAATATAATATAATAATAGTATATGTAATAATAATATAATATAATAATAGTATAAATAAAATAGTATATATAAATAGTACAAATAACATAATATATATATAACAATAATATAATATAATAATAGTATATATAAAATAGTATATATAAAATAATAATATATTATAATAATTGTATATTATATAATAATATAAAATAATTTATTATAATAAACATATTTAATTATATACATATATATAATAACATATAATAATTATAATAATACTAGATTTGCCCGTAGGCATGTTAAACAGTCAAACAACAATTATGTAGTTCAAGTTTGAATAGTATGATAATAATTAGTTGTAAATAAAAGTCCATGATTCTATTAGTATATGTAGAAAAATAATTATAAATGAGGGTGTAAAATTCAACTTCTTAGAACTTTAAGTGTGGAAAATGATGAAATTGAACTGTTAAAGAGATATTTGCTATTTTCAATATAACATGTGTAATAAAAAAACATAAAAATTCTGAAAATTTTACAAACCTGAAATTTTAAAATCTAAATTTCTAAGTAAATAAAGAAAGAATGAGAGAGAGAGGGGAGAGAGAAAAAGAGAGAAATATGAAAAAGTGAAGAGAGGAGAGAGATAGTAATAAAGTAATGAGTTTTTTAGTTTTGGGGGGAAAATTTAATTTTGGGGTTTGAAATTTTGAGCGGAAAAATATGTTTTGTGAGAATCAATCCAGGCCATTGGTTTAAGGCGAGATTGAATGAGAGCCACTTGATAGCTTTCTTTGTGTTTTATTATATAGATATATGTAATAATAATCTATTATAATTATATATTAAACAATTATTACAATAATAATAAATTATATAATAATACATATTATAATAATAATAGATTATTATAATAGTATATATAAAATAGTATATAAGAAAAAATTATATATATATATATATATATATATATATAAATAAAAATAAAAATATAATAATAATAATAATAATAATAATAATAATAATAATAATAATAATAATAATAATAATAATAATAATAATAATAATAATAATAATAATAATATATGTAACAATAATATATTATAAAATATATGTATATATATATATATATATATACATAATAATAATAATAATAATAATAATAATAATAATAATAATAATAATAATAATAATAATAATAATAAATATATTTAGAGAGAGAATGTGAAAACAGAAAATAGTTGAAGTGAAGTTTTGTGAAAACTGTTTTCACAAAACAACCAAATCAAACGAGTTTTGGGGTTTTGGAAAACACGAAAAAAGATAAAAAACAACAAACCAAACAGACCCTGAGATGAATCCCTTTGAATTTCACCCGTTTAATAATTTGTTCCTTTCTTCCTCTATTTATCATTTCAGCCAAACCATCCGCAATCAACGTGAAAATCAAAGGTGATAGAGGGTCACCTGCAAGGTTAGTATTTTATCGGGTTATTGAGTTGTTTCTGTACAATCTCGTACTTAACTCGGCACGGTTGTACCGTACCAGACTTTTGGTAACCGAATTTTTCGGTACCGAATCGATTGGTTCGGTTGGAAAACCGGTCGGTTGGCTCATTTCGGTATAATCGGCCACCCCTACATTTTTTTATAAATAAATTGAATATTTTAATAATTTTAAAGGTCAGACGCAACTTGAAGCTTCGTCGGAGGCAGATTTTTTTTTTACCATCCATCCCCATATTTCATGGACGGACCTTGAAGTTCCGTCCAAGGTATTTTTTAATATATTTTTAAATTTTTAATATATTTCTTGAATCAAAAAATGATCTAATTTCATCGGACGAAACTTCCAGTTCCGTCCGATATAATAAAAAATTAAATTTTTATTTGGAACGGAACTTATAGATCCGTCCTTTATAATATGCATATTCTCATATCGCTTCATAAATATAGCAATCTTCTGTAGCGATTTTATCAAAATATGAATAAATAGCAAACGACTGTAGATGCGCAATTGCTATAATATGGATAATATGAAAATTTAGCAAACGAAACTGTGGGGATGCTCTAAGAAAACATGAGGGGATTTTTCAGTGAAAAAATTTGAAACAAGAGAAAGCCTATTTCCTGATCAGTCTTACAATCTTTGACAAATCTAGTTACAAGAAATGAAATAGTAGCTAATTAGTATTATCATCGACGTACTACATGAACATTATTTTGACTAGAGCCCCAGTGCAAGCCATGATCCTGAATCATCGACCTCAGTTTTCGCTCCCCTTTTAGACGAAGCATTCATCAGTACTTGATACGGAGCCTCGGCGATAATCCTGTCCTTTCTTTTCTGGAGGAACCTCTGAAGTGAAGCCTTCCTCGCAATCGGTATATGTATCTCTGACAAGTTGCTGGGAATTAGAGTATTTGAAGGGGCAGTAGTAACACAGCTACTTCCTTTACACGCCAAATTCATCAAATCTGCAACCTTTTCAGGTGACATATTTTCAAACACCGTCACTTTCCCGCCATAAAATATCGTTAGTGTCGCCGCAGTTTCTTGGATAGAAACTGAAGAATTGCTGCTGTTCTCTGCATCAGCTTGATTTTCAGCCGATACGTCAAGGCCAGGCAACAAATTCAGAGTTGTATAATGTTGCCGATACATTCCTGAAATAGTACTGCCGCCTTCAGGGGCTGCTGCTATGTTGATATGATGATCAAACAAACCGAGCTCGCCAGAGCTCCTCCTCTTCTCCTTGAGGTACTCACTCAGCAAACTGCACGTAGCGGAAAACCTCGACGCAGCCATCTCCAACGCTAGCTTATAGAAAACACGACGAATCGATCACAATCTCCTGTTTTTCTCTCTGTTTCTGGCCGTCTGTTGAATTGTGTTCCTCTGTGTTTGCTTTTATAGTCCTCGTTCAAACAAGGGGATTAATATAGCACGTGTTTTAATTGGGAGGGACGGAAAAGTAATTAAGCACGTGTTGAATTAAGTCGGCAGAAGCGACGCAGTCGACAAAGTCACCGGCTGTATATATGGAAATTAAGGGAGAGACTAATTAATATAATAAATACTCCTACTAGCAAGTTGCTGTTGAATAAATATACTCCAGTTAAAGAAACACCACGCAAAACATGAATCTACCCTCCTACTTGACAGTTGTTTATGGGTTGGTTTGGACCACTTAATAATGATGCTGAAATTAATAGAATATGTAAATCACCTTGGGGTGTGAATAGAGTGAATATGATTGATTGTAGGAAAATTTATAAACTTAAATATATGCATATAACAAATAAGTAAAATTAACCAGGATGTTTGGCGTAATGGAAAACTTAGTCTCTTATTGTGGCTGATCAATTAACACAGGATAACATTAACCAGTTTGAAATTCTCAATAAGTTTTTATACATTCCACTGGCTCCTATACCACTGAAGTTGAGGATGAAAGATCGTGAAATCTTGATTCCTCCAATACGTTTTCAGTTTCATCTATGTACAAATGACTTAATGATGGAGGATTTAGATGTAAGGAGGCGAGCATTATCTGGAGTATCAAGGCGCCCTTAAAGGTCAACGTATTTATCTGACTTGTCATGAACGATGTGATCATACTGTCCATGACCAATCTACGAAAAAGAAATATGAATATTGATGTTAGGTGTTCCAATTGTCTTAACGCTGATGAGGATTCAAGCCATCTCTTATTCACTTGTCCTAAGGCGGCTCTGGCCTGGGAAGTAGTTAGTCGAGGGTTTGGTTGTATAGAGGGCCCTAGATCGAGTTCAGATGTTTCGGGACACTGGAGGGTAGATTTAGCCAGCAAAAATGGTAGAAAGGCATGGGATATTGCCGCAACAGCTACAATGTGGGGTCTATGGCTAGAACATAACGACTTGTGTTTCTGTAATGTTAGATATAGATTTCCTGTTACTATGCATAAAATATTTCTTTTCATTCATGATTGGGCAGGTTATGCGCGGGTGGAGAAGCGGTTGCACTTGGATGGGGAGTAGACGTGTAATCCGGCGGGAAGAGAGCCTCATTTCATGCTTTTCAGTCTTATAACAGTCTATGTATCTTCCTTTATGCACTAGAGACTTTTGTTCGAGATGTTATGTATGGTCTTTTGGGATTTGTAGTAGGTTCCTTGTAACTTATTCTATTTCGTTTCGTTAATTTTTTATTAATGAAGTGATGACGGGGTCATCTTCTATTTCAAAAAAACAAATACGTAAAATAATAAGTAGAGTAAGAGAAAGCAAACAAAGTAATGGGCAAGACACAAAGATACAAGTGGTTTGCCCATGTCTACTTCACTACATGTTACTTACAACAATTCTTTGCCGCAAAGAATTGTTTCACTACATGTTCACTACATTCTACTCTGGGTTTGTTTCGTTATATTCTTATTAATGAAACAGGGTGGCCTTATTCCACCTTTTCCCTCAAAAAAAAACAATTCTTTGCCGCAAAGCGTTCCGCTATACTTCAACCTTATATAATGAGTTCTTGGTATTCGGACCGAGATTCTTATTTATACCCAACGGGACTTCTGTTACACTATAAGTCATAAAAACCGCCTCAAGGCGAAAAAGAAAGAAGAAAAAAGCAAGATTGACGTATTGACTAAGAAAAAAACAATAAAAGCACTCTCTATTGATCTTTGGTAAAGTATTGAGTTCAAAAAATTTAGAATAAAAAAGAGATGAAGAATACTCGGCGAATTTATCTCTATTTATAGAATATGGAAGAAAAAAAATCCAAAAAAGAGAAGAGAAATACCAAATGTATCAGATGTACAGGTTGCAGTCAACTGCACACTTTGGGTAGTCGACTATCAAATCTCTCCGATCAAGTCAGCGAGTTTTGACAATTGGCTGCACCAAATGCACTAAGCATGAAGTCGACTATCTTAGTGCGTTGGTACATGCCCAATTTGATTTATTGGGTGATTCCATTTTGTATTATTTCATTAACTCAATATTCTACCAACATTTTTTTACATATATGATCCTCACAATTATAGATGATAATAATCCAAGTATTGCTAACTGCTGCCGTAAGATTTGAGCACATGTTTCTTGTGTGAAAATCTTTCCAGTGCTTCACAATCTTTCCGATTCTTTCCTTTTGATTTGATTCTGAAGATCTTGAATCTTTATTTGAATTTCAAATCTTTATTTCCGATATACATCTTAAATAGAAATGTTAAATAGTGTTTAAGTGTTTAGATCAATTCGAAAATTTGAATTTAATTTTCTTAACTTATATGGGGATTAGTTACTACTCCAAGTTTTTATTCAAATTCATGTACTTTCACCAGTATACAGAGGGTAGTTCAGATTTCTGCAAGGTTAGTATTTTATCGGGTTATTGAGTTGTTTCTGTACAATCTCGTACTTAATCGGAACAAATTTGCTATTTTGTTCTCAGTTTATTTTCTGTCAGCCAAGGGTTCCAGCACAATTTTTTTTTTTTTTTAATTTAATGTGCTTGTGTTGATCTGTGATGTTATTCTCTTCCTGAGTTTGTCAGTGTTTTATCATCAACACAAATTGATGTACAAGAACCAATCTCAGTAATGCGTAAATCTTTCATTGCAAACAAAATAGTATCGATAAGAATTTGGTACAATCACCAACTAGGCCAATCCCAACTATCTAGTTTTATCTTCTACATCACCTTACGATCAACAAAAACTAAAAGGAAAAACAAGAAGGAAAAAAAAAAAAAGATCAAACTGATGGGTAGATATACATGAAACTCTCAGGCATCCTTGAACTCAATTTGCACTTGGCTTCAGCCCCAACGCAAGCCATGATCCTGCATCCTCGATCGTAGTTTCTGTCTCCTTTTTAGACAAGATATTCACTTGATAAGGAGCCTTGGCAACAATCCTATCCTTTCTTTTCTGCAGGAATCTGTGCAGTGAAGCCCTCCTCGCTATTGGTATCTGTACATCTTCAAATTTGCTTGGAAGAGTCGAAGGGGTAGTAACAGAACTTCCTTTATATGCCAACTTCATCAAATCTGAAACTTCATCTGCTGATAAACTTTCAAAAACCATCATTTTTCCGTCGTAAAATATTGTTAACGGCAGCACAGTTTCAGGGCTTGAAACTGAAGGAACATCCTCCGTATCTGTTTGATTTTCAGCTGATACGTCAATTCCCGGTAACAAATTCAAAGTGGTAGGTGGCCGAGATATTCCTGAACTAGTACTACCTTCATGGATGTCAATCATACCGAGCTCGCCACAGCTCCTCTTCTCCTTGACGTACCGACTCAGCAAACTGCACGTAACGGAAAAGCTCGACCTCTTCTCTGCAGCCATCTCTATGCTTGTACTGTAACCTCAAATTTTTCTCTTTTTTCTGCCTCTCTGTTAGCTTGCGTTCCCCTTCTCTGTTCTTTGCTTTTATAGTCCCTTGTTCAAAGAAAGGGACTAAAACCACACGTGTTTTTCATTGAGGAAAGGCGAAAAGTATTCAATTAAACACGTGTTGTATTAGGGTCAGACGCAATGTCGGCAAAGTCGTAGGCATGGATCATGTGACCAATATGATAACAAGCAAGTTGATACATGTTGAAAATTATAGTTAAAGAGGAGCCACACAAAACATGATAAGGAGTTGGCATCATACAATAATACTACCCTACCTGACAGTTGTGTTATGGGTTGGTTGGCCCACTTTGTGAAGCTGGATGAAGTAAAATAACTTGTAGGTGAGGAGGTGCAGTGCACAGTGAAGGTACAAAAAGTGATTTAGACTTGGTTGCTGAGTTGGCAAAGTGCGAACTCAGTCGACAAACAAAGAAAATTGGAACTTGCCATATTATTAAGAATATTAACTAAAAAAGCCAAAATCTATACAAAGGGAAGTCTTCCGTTGTGCACCACCTATGATGCATAAGGCGTGTGCACTCGGCCCTACCACCTTCGCATCGACGATCCGAACCATTCATATTGATCTACACATCTAAATTAGACTAAATATGTAAAATCAAATCATTTGAAATTCATTTGCCCATCTATTGAAGTGTTATACAATTTTGTAACACTTCAATGGATGGGTAAATAAATTTTAAATGATTTGATTTTACATATTTAGACTAATTTAGATATATAGATCAATATGAACGGTTCAGATTGTCGATACGAAGGCGGGAAGGCCGAGTGCACACGGAGGAGTGGTGCACAATGGAAGATTTTCCTATATACAAATGTTGGATGATAAGGTTTTTTTTTGTCTTTTTTTTTCCGGTCTTTTCTCTTTTCACTTAAAAATGGCAAAATTGCCTTAACATGTTATTCTCATAAGAAAAAGACAAAAAAAAACATCTAATATGTCATTCTATTTCATTAAAGAGTAACAACAGCAGGAACGAGAAAAAAACTACGTATAGAGGAAGCAGAGTAGTAGACAGGGGGAGGACAACTATAGGGACAGCAGACTTATGATTTGGGCATTCGAGCAGGAGGTTTAGGTTATTTTGGGCCTATATTTCCGTCCTCTATGTATGGTATAGTGGGGTTATTGTCTTTTGATTGTACTTTATGTACTGAACTGGAGTATATTAGATTTGTAATATTGACTACTTTATATTTCGTTAATTTTTAATTAATGAAACCGGTGACCGCGGCCACTAACAGGAAAAAAAAAAAAAAAAAAAAAAAGGTAACAACAAAATAATAGTTTTGGAATGCAAACTTTTTTCTTCTTCCGTCTTTTGACTAAAAGTTCAAAAGACTACATAGTAGTCTGGTATCAAAGCTTATACCTCCCTTTACCCATCTATGCTTTTACCATTTTACCCACAACTTTACTTATTTGTCTCTTTTACTTTGTTTATATTGTTATACTTGCCGTGAAGGGTATAAGTGAGTTGTTAGCTTGTAGGCCTTGCATTGATCCTCTGCATTCGGGAAGTTATTTCTTTTTGAGTAATTACACGATCGCAATTCATGAACAAATTATTTTTTTCTTCTTTTTTTTTAACGAAGGAGCTACGTCACTCGTAGTTTGATCTTGAAGCTAAGACCTCCAGAAACCTAGCTCAAACCCTTACCATCTCAGCTACAATTCGGCAATAATAATCACGGCTAATCTAGGAAGTTTTTTTTGCCACATTTTGTGCGTGGAATTTAAGGAGAAAGTACTTCTCTTATTACACAAGTCTCCTTTTCTTGTGCATATGACTTGTCGGCATAGACTTTGTTCACTGTCTCTAAATCTGCAGCCAACTAACACAGAACGTGATTCATTCTTTCTTCTCCTCCTCTCAATTTAAACACGCGCTCAATTAATCCGAGGACTATAAAGGCAAACAACAGAGAAGATGGACAAACAAGAAACACAACAAACAGAGAAAAATCGAACGAAATCAGAGATATGGCTGATAAGAAGAAGTCGAGCTTCTCCCTTACGTGCAGTTTGCTGAGTCAATACGTCAAGGAGAAGAGGAGGAGCACTGGCGGGATCGGTTTGTTTGATATCAATATAGCAGCCTCTGCAGCTCCAGAATCCAATGAAGGTAGCGCTAACTGAGATAGCACGAAGAATTTACTCGGGGCGCTATCTCAGTTAGTGACATGGACTTTTTGATATTAATGTGCCTTTTTGATATTAAAGTTTTAAACAGGAATAGTTTGGTACGTATCTTACAAAAAGTGGGATAGTTTATAAAAAGGTTCGAGATTGAGTTTCCCATATAATTGCACGGTGCATTTGGCTGTTTTGACCAAATAGTACAGAAGAAAAAAAATCTTCTTCTCGTTGGGCACATAAATTTAACAGGGATCAGTCTCATGTGAACACTTTGTTTTAGATACTACTAGATGCTAGCGCGCCGGAGGGAGAGAACAGCACTCAGTATTGTTGCTGCTACTCTCAGGTCTGCCGACGGGACGCCGGGCAGGAAAGGGTGTACGGGGGGCGGAGCACAGGCGAAAGACGGAAAGGAGGGAATGCGGGACGAGATAGAGACCGGGAGAGGGAGAAGGCACGGGAAGAGGCACACAGCAAGGAGGTCGGGGGTAGGGCGGATGGTGAGCGGCTGAAGAGTGAAGATGGGTTTGGAAATATATAGTGTGACAGGGAAGGAGTTAGGGTTAGAGAGAGAGAGGCGGCTACAGGGTATAAGAGGGGTTTCAGGTTGTGGGTAGGCTAACGGGTTGTATGGGTATTAGGTGAATAGATAGATAATAGGTTGTAACTGTTTTTGGGTGAGTATGCTGATAACGGGTATATGGTGAAATTTGTAATGGGTTTTGTTAATGGATAGAGATTTGGGTTTGGGATTAATAAACAGGGTATGGTTAACTGTTATTGCATCTGATCTTGGAGGAGCACACTCCAAGTCCCATCCAAAAAAGAGTTGGGAAAACAAAATGAGTCAATAAAAATAAGATGTGAACAAATAAAATAATGGGGATCCAAACAAAAACTCGATCAAGCAGAGATGGAAGAATAGACAATAGGTTCAAGAACACAATAAAAGAAGACAAATAATAAAAACAAATATATTGAAAATGAAGAAAATCCAATATACGGTCCAAAAAGATACAAGGGAAAAACAATAGCAGAAGAAATGAATAAAAAAAAACACTCAAAATACATAAAAAGAGAAAACATGGGTTACAGTGCATAAAAAACACCCATGTGTGGAGAGTATGGTCATCTATAAAACTAACATAATAGAGATAACCTTTGTGAGAAGGTGTGGGTGATGGTCCCCATATGTCAGAGTGAATAAGCTGAAAATAATAGGTGCCTTGAGAAGTGCTTTTGTGATTAAAAGAGAGTGATATGTGTTTGGCCAAATAACAACCCTGACAATAAGACAAATGGGTAAAAGAAAGAGGACCTAGAGCACCACTACGGGCTAAAGTCTTGAGTCAAGACTCGCTAATATGTCATGAATATTTGCGTCACAGATCAGCATCAAAGTGCATAACACCAGCAAAATGAGGATGAGATTTATGTGCATGAGAAAAATCTAGGTGATATAGACGACCCTGTTGACTAGCACGCCCAAACTCCTGACCAGTGTGAGAATCAGTAATAGAACAACTGAAAAAATCAAATGTAACGACAATGCCACTATCGCACAGTGCACTAATGGAAATAAGGTTCATGGATAAATATGGAGCATAAAGAACATAGGGCAACGTGAGAGAGGGAGTGCTGATAGACCTTAAGTGTGTAGTGAGAAGTTGTGAGCCATCGGCATTGTGTAAGGATGGAGAGTGAGAGGGAAGTGTTGTTCTCGTGGTGAGCAGTGTATAATTACTAGTAAGATGATGTGAAGTACCAAAATGTTATTGCCTCTGACTTGAGGTCAGAGCATTGCATTCAACTGGCTATGGCTGCAAAAGGGCCTGGTCTAGGTGATCTTTGTATGATTCCTATTGCTAGTGTAGCTTTCTATTCACAACAACATCAAGTTGCTGGGAATTAGAGTACTTGAAGGGGCAGTAGGAACACAACTACTTCCTTTACACGCCAAATTCATCAAATCTGCAACCTTTTCAGTTGACATATTTTCAAACACCGTCACTTTCCCGCCATACAATATCGTTAGTGCTGCAGTTTCCCATATAATTGCACATTGCATTTGGCTGTTTTGACCAAATAGTACAGAAAAAAAAAAAATTTATTCTTCTTCTCGCTGGGCACATAAATTTAACAGGGATCAGTCTCATGTGAACACTTTCGTTTTAGATACTACTAGTTTTCTTCTCTATTATATTGTTAATTATAGTTGTTGTACCTTCTTCTTTCTCTTAGGAGTTAGGACTATGACTCAATGCTTAGCTTGTGCCCCTCACTTCTTGGAAATTTCCTTTTATGAGATATATTTGTATGACTGGCTGCTTAACTTGCATTCCCCACTTCTGGGAAGTTACTTCCTTTCTTTGAGGAGTATGACTACTCATGAGGGGTATGATCAAACGGAATTTATAATTATATTTTTGAGGAGTTAGGTTTGTGAGACTATATCAAACTCGTTTTTTTTTTCTTTTATTATTAATAAAACAATTGGGATTTTTTGACCATTCAGTTTAATCTATAAGAGCATTCACAGTTGTGATGCCAAAAAATAGCAAAATATATATTATACATATAGCAAATTGGAGTTTGCTGCTACAGTGGTGAAATGCTATAATATAGCAATAAATAAAAAATTGATCCGGCGAAACTCTAAGTTCCGCCCCACGAAAGGGGAAAAAAATTCAGCACATTTTTTAATAAATAAATTGAATATTTTAATAATTTTAAAGATCCAATGTAACTTGAAGCTTCGTCGGAGGCAGAATTTTTTTTTTACCACCCATCCCCATATTTCATGGACGGACCGTGAAGTTCCATCCAAGGTGTTTTTTAATAATTTTTAAATTTTTAATATATTTTTTGAACCAAAAACTGATCTAATTTAATCGGACGAAACTTCAAGTTCCATTCGATATAATAAAAAATTAAATTTTTATTTGGAACGGAACTTGGAGATCTGTCCTTTATAATATGCATATTCTCATATCGCCTCATAAATATAGCAATCTTCTGTAGCGATTTTATCAAAATATGAGTAAATAGCAAACGATTGTAGATGCGCAATTGCTATAGTATGGATAATATGAAAATTTAGCAAAGCGAAGGTGTGGATGCTCTAAGAAAACATGAGGGGATTTTTCAATGAAAAAAATTGAAACAAGAGAAAGCCTATTTCCTGATCAGTCTTACAATCTTTGACAAATCTAGTTACAAGAAATGAAATAGTAGCTAATTAGTATTATCATCGACGTACGTAACATTTAACTAGATGAACATTATTTTGACTGGAGCCCCAGTGCAAGCCATGATCCTGAATCATCGACCTCAGTTTTCGCTCCCCTTTTAGACGAAGCATTCATCAGTACTTGATACGGAGCCTTGGCGATAATCCTGTCCTTTCTTTTCTGGAGGAACCTCTCAAGTGAAGCCTTCCTCGCAATCGGTATATGCATCTCTGACAAGTTGCTGGGAATTAGAGTACTTGAAGGGGCAGTAGTAACACAGCTACTTCCTTTACACGCCAAATTCATCAAATCTGCAACCTTTTCAGTTGACATATTTTCAAACACCGTCACTTTCCCGCCATAAAATATCGTTAGTGTCGCCGCAGTTTCTTGGATAGAAACTGAAGAAGTGCTGCTGTTCTCTGCATCAGCTTGATTTTCAGCCGATACGTCAAGGCCAGGCAACAAATTCAGAGTTGTGTAATGTTGCCGATACATTCCTGAAATAGTACTGCCGCCTTCAGGGGCTGCTGCTATGTTGATATGATGATCAAACAAACCGAGCTCGCCAGAGCTCCTCCTCTTCTCCTTGAGGTACTCACTCAGCAAACTGCACGTAGCGGAAAACCTCGACGCAGCCATCTCCAACGTTAGCTTATAGAAAACACGACGAATCGATCACAATCTCTTGTTTTTCTCTCTCTGTTTCTGGCTGTCTGTTGAATTGTGTTCCTCTGTGTTTGCTTTTATAGTCCTTGTTCAAACAAGGGGATTAATATTGCACGTGTTTTAATTGAGAGAGACGGAAAAGTAATTAAGCACGTGTTGAATTAAGTCGGCAGAAGCGACGCAGTCGACAAAGTCACCGGCTGTATATATGGAAATTAAGGGAGAGACTAATTAATATAATAAATACTCCAACTAGCAAGTTGCTGTTGAATAAATATACTCCAGTTAAAGAAACACCGCCACGCAAAACTTGAATACTACGTACCCTCCTACTTGACAGTTGTTTACTGGTTGGTTTGGACCACTTAATAATGATGCTGAAATTAATAGAATATGTAAATCACCTTAGGGTGTGAATAGAGTGAATATGATTGATTGTAGGAAAATTTATAAACTTAAATATATGTATATAACAAATAAGTAAAATTAACCAGGATGTTTGGCGTAATGGAAAACTTAGTCTCTTATTGTGGCTGATCGATTAACACAGGATAACATTAACCAGTTTGAAATTCTCAACAAGTTTATACATTCCACTAGCTCCTATACCACTGAAGTTGAGGATGAAAGATCGTGAAATCTTGATTCCTCCAATACGTTTTCGGTTTCATTTATGTACAAATGGCTTAATGATGGAGTATTTAGATGTAAGGAGGCGAGCGTTATCTGGAGTATCAAGGCGCCCTTAAAGGTCAACGTATTTATCTGACTTGTCATGAACGATGCGATACTGTCCAAGACCAATCTACGGAAAAGAAATATGAATATTGATGTTAGGTGTTCCAATTGTCTTAACGCTGATGAGGATTCAAGCCATCTCTTATTCACTTGTCCTAAGGCGGCTCTGGCCTGGAAAGTAGTTAGTTGAGGGTTTGGTTGTATAGAGGGCCCTAGATCGAGTTCAGATGTTTGGGGACACTGGAGGGTAGATTTAGTCAGCAAAATGGTAGAAAGGCATGGGATATTGCCGCAGCAGCTACAATGTGGGGTCTATGGCTAGATCGTAACGACTTGTGTTTCTGTAATGTTAGATATAGATTTCCTGTTACTATGCATAAAATATTCCTTTTCATTCATGATTGGGCAGGTTATGCGCGGGTGGAGAAGCGGTTGCACATGGATGGGGAGTAGACGTGTAATCCGGCGGGAAGAGAGCTTCATTTCATGCTTTTCAGTCTTATAATAGTCTATGTATCTTCCTTTATGCACTAGAGACTTTTGTTCGAGATGTTATGTATGGTCTTTTGGGATTTGTAGTAGGTTCCTTGTAACTTATTCTATTTTGTTACGTTAATTTTTTATTAATGAAGCGATGACGGGGTCATCTTCTATTTCAAAAAAACAAATATGTAAAATAATTAGTAGAGTAAGAGAAAGCAAACAAAGTAATGGGCAAGACACAAAGATACAAGTGGTTTGTCCATGTCTACTTCACTACATGTTACTTACAACAATTCTTTGCCGCAAAGCGTTCCGCTATACTTCAACCTTATATAATGAGTTCTTGGTATTCGGACCAAGATTCTTATTTATACCCAACGGGACTTCTGTTACACTATAAGTCCTAAAAACCGCCTCAAGGCGAAAAAGAAAGAAGAAAAAAAGCAAGATTGACGTATTGACTAAGAAAAAACAATAAAAGCGCTCTCTATTGATCTTTGGTAAAGTATTGAGTTCAAAAAATTTAGAATAAAAAAGAGATGAAGAATACTCGGTGAATTTATCTCTATTTATAGAATATGGAAGAAAAAAAAAATCCAAAAAAGAGGAGAAATACCAAATGTATCAGATGTACAGGTAGTCAACTGCACACTTTGGGTAGTCGACTATCAAATCTCTCTGATCAAGTCAGCGAGTTTTGACAATTGGCTGCACCAAATGCACTAAGCATGAAGTCGACTATCTTAGTGCGTTGTCGACTGGTACATGCCCAATTTGATTTATTGGGTTATTCCATTTTGTATTATTTCATTAACTCAATATTCTACCAACATTTTTTTTACATATATGATCCTCACAATTATAGATGATAATAATCCAAGTATTGTTAACTGCTGCCGTAAGATTTGAGCACATATTTCTTGTATGAAAATCTTTCCAGTGCTTCACAATCTTTCCGATTCTTTTCTTTTGATTTGATTCTGAAGATCTTGAATCTTTATTTGAATTTCAAATCTTTATTTTCGATATACATCTTAAATAGAAATGTTAAATAGTGTTTTAGTGTTTAGATCAATTCGAAAATTTGAATTTAATTTTCTTAACTTATATGGTGATTAGTTACTGCTTCAAGTTTTTATTCAAATTCATGTACTTTCACCAGTATGCAGAGGGTAGTTCAGATTTCTGCAAGGTTAGTATTTTATCGGGTTATTGAGTTGTTTCTGTACAATCTCGTACTTAATCGGAAAAAATTTGCTATTTTGTTCTCAGTTTATTTTCTGTCAGCCAAGGCTTCCAGCACAATTTTTTTTTATGTGCTTGTGTTGATCTGTGATGTTATTCTCTTCCTGAGTTTGTGAGTGTTTTATCATCAACACAAACTGATGTACACGAACCAATCTCAGTAATGCGTAAATCTTTCATTGCAAACAAAATAGCATCGATAAGAATTTGGTACAATGCACCAACTAGGCCAATCCCAACTATCTAGTTTTATCTTCTACATCACCTTACGATCAACAAAAACTAAAAGGAAAAACAAGAAGTAAAGAAAAAAAAAAGGATCAAACTGATGGGTAGATATACATGAAACTCTCAGGCATCCTTAACTCAATTTGCACTTGGCTGCAGCCCCAACGCAAGCCATGATCCTGCATCCTCGATCGTAGTTTCTGTCTCCTTTTTAGACAAGATATTCCCTTGATAAGGAGCCTTGGCAACAATCCTATCCTTTCTTTTCTGCAGGAATCTGTGCAGTGAAGCCCTCCTCGCTATTGGTATCTGTACATCTTCAAATTTGCTTGGAAGAGTCGAAGGGGTAGTAACAGAACTTCCTTTATATGCCAACTTCATCAAATCTGAAACTTCATCTGCTGATAAATTTTCAAAAACCATCATTTTTCTGTCGTAAAATATTGTTAACGGCAGCACAGTTTCAGGGCTTGAAACTGAAGGAACATCTTCCGTATCTGTTTGATTTTCAGCTGATACGTCAATTCCCGGTAACAAATTCAAAGTGGTAGGTGGCCGAGATATTCCTGAACTAGTACTACCTTCATGGATGTCAATCATACCGAGCTCGCCACAGCTCCTCTTCTCCTTGACGTACCGACTCAGCAAACTGCACGTAACGGAAAAGCTCGACCTCTTCTCTGCAGCCATCTCTATGCTTATACTGTAACCTCGAATTTTTCTCTTTTTTCTGCCTCTCTGTTAGCTTGCATTCCCCTTCTCTGTTCTTTGCTTTTATAGTCCCTTGTTCAAAGAAAGGGACTAAAATCACACGTGTTTTTCATTGAGAAAAGGCGAAAAGTATTCAATTAAACACGTGTTGTATTAGGGTCAGACGCAATGTCGGCAAAGTCGTAGGCATGGATCATGTGACCAATATGATAACAAGAAAGTTGATACATGTTGAAAATTATAGTTAAAGAGGAGCCACACAAAACATGATAAGGAGTTGGCATCATACAATAATATACTACCCTACCTGACAGTTGTGTTATGGGTTGGTTGGCCCACTTTGTGAAGCTGGATGAAGTAAAATAACTTGTAGGTGAGGAGGTGCAGTGCACAGTGAAGGTACAAGAAGTGATTTAGACTTGGTTGCTGAGTTGGCAAAGTGCGAACTCAGTCGAAAACAAAGAAAATTGTAACTTGCCATATTATTAAGAATATTAACTAAAAATGCCAAAATATATACAAAGGGAAGTCTTCTGTTGTGCACCACCTATGGTGCATAAGGCGTGTGCACTCGGCCTTTCCGCTTTCGCATCGATGATCCGAACCGTTCACATTAATCTACACATCTAAATTAGTCTAAATATATAAAATCAAATCATTTAAAAATTATTTGCCCATCCATTGAAGTGTTACAAAATTGTATGGCTGAAAAACATTATTTTTTATAGTCACGTGATGGATGGGCAAATAAATTTCAAATGATTTGATTTTACATATTTAGATTAATTTAGATGTGTAGATTAATATGAACGGTTCGGATTGTCAATACGAAGACGAGAAGGCCGAGTGCACACGAAGGGGTGGTGCACAATGGAACATTTTCCTATATACAAATGTTGGACGATATGTTTTTTTTTTCCTCTTTTTTTTCCGGTCTTTTCTCTTTTCACTTAAAAAATGGCAAAATTGCCTTAACATGTTATTCTCATAAGAAAAAGACAAGAAAAAAAACATCTAATATGTCATTCTATTTCATTAAAGAGTAACAACAACAGGAACGAGGAAAAAACTACGTATGAAGGAAGTAGAGTAGTTGATAGGGAGAGGACAACTATAGGGACAACAGACCTATGGTTTGGGCATATCGAGCAGGAGGTTTAGGTTATTTTGGGCTTGTATTTCTGTCCTCTTTGTATGGCATAGTAGGGTTATTGTCTTTGGATTGTACTTTATGTACTGAACTGGAGTAGATTAGATTTATAATATTGACTATTTTATGTTTCGTTAACTTTTCATTAATAAAACCGGTAACCGCGGTCACCTAAAAAAAAAATTTCAAAAAAATAAAAAAAGTAACAACAAAATAATAGTTTTGGAATGCAAACTTTTTTCTTCTTCCGTCTTTTGACTAAAAGTTCAAAAGACTACATAGTATAGTAGTCTGGTCTCAAAGCTTAGACCTCCCTTTACCCATCTAAGAGCATCTCCAATGGCTAGCCAAAATGAAGAGGCATAACCATATTTGGAAAGTCACACTCATTTTGTATCTCCAACGATTAGGCATAATGGCTAGGCATTTTGCCTAGCCATGAATATGAAGAGGCAAAATGGAGAGCAAGAGGCAAAATATAGAGGAAGAAGTATGGTTGGAGATGAAGCAAAATGGCTAGCCAAATTCACTAGGCAAAAACACTATTTGAACAATTTAGCTAGCCATTTTAGCTAGTATGGTTGGAGATGCTCTAAGCTTACACCATTTTACCCCCAACTTACTTATTTGTCTCTTTTACTTAGTTTATATTGTTATACTTGCCGTGAAGGCCTGAAGGGTATAAGTGAGTTGTTAGCTTGTAGGCCTTGCATTGATCCTCTGCATTCGGGAAGTTATTTCTTTTTGAGTAATTACACGATCGCAATTCATAAACAAATTTTTTTTTTTCTTCTTTTTTTTAAAGAAGGAGCTACGTCGTAGTTTGATCTTGAAGCTAAGACCTTCATATTCCTAGCTCAAACCCTTACCATCTCAGCTACAATTCGGCAATAATCACGGCTAATCTAGGAAGTTTTTTTTGTCACATTTTGTGCATGGAATTTAAGGAGAAAGTACTTCTCTTATTACACAAGTCTCCTTTTCTTGTGCATATGACTTGTCGGCATAGACTTTGTTCACTGTCTCTAAATCTGCAGCCAACTAACACAGAACGTGATTCATTCTTTCTTCTCCTCCTCTCAATTTAAACACGCGCTCAATTAATCCGAGGACTATAAAGGCAAACAACAGAGAAGATGGACAAACAAGAAACACAACTGATATGGCTAAAAATAGGATTAAATCGGGACCGTTCACATCGGACACGAATCTTAAAGCTCAGGGGTAAAACGGTAATTTCACCTACTAACGTGTCTGAAATGGGAACTGGGTCTTTCTTCACGACCCAATAATCCACGAACGGATCCACCTCAACTGGGTACGGGTCCTAACCCGAAACACGCCCAGTCCAGAAAAGATAGAATTAGGGTTTCTGATTAATCCTAATCAACGACTCTGATTCACATCTATCTTTTCACCGGGAATTAAGGGATTACATTCCTAATCTGTTTACTAGGAGAATATTCCTTATCAGATTACAGGAATCACATTCCTTATCTGATCCCATCGGCGACTATAAATACCCCCCACCCATCTCCATTAAGAGGTAATCAATCTTTTTCTAGTTGAACGCTCTTTCATAATCATTTCTGGTTACTGACTTGAGCGTCGGAGGGTGCGTCACCGGGATCAACCCCGGTGTCTCGCACTTCCTTGCAGGTGAACGGCGGGAGTCAACGGTCAAAGCTCCGGCGGAACAGGTTAGGTGTTTGCTATTCAGGTTTTACACGAACTCACAAATTCTATCTGTTTGCTCCCACACCGAAATTAGCGGCAACAGATTGGCGCCGTCTGTGGGAAAACCAAACGAATAGCAGCGCCTCTTCCCGTTGGTCCGACCTTCTCCAGCCATGCCTCCTAGAAAGGTCAGATCTAGGGGTCCAACCGTGGACCCAACCCCGCTGATCAGCAAGAGGTAGTTTCCGTCCAACCCGCTCCGCAGCAGGGACAACCCCCGCTTCAAGTGGAGGACCCTCTTCAACAACATCAGCCTCTTCTTCAGAATCAACAACCCCCCAAGGGTCCTTCCGGTCCACAGAATGCCGGTGCGGGGGGCTCCCGCATGAAGCAACCTCTCCACCTAGACCGCGTCTCCATACACAAAGCCTTTACGGATTCCATGGCCTCTCACAATCCTCAACCGGTAGAAGTTGGAGGACTTACGCCACCGTCTGGACGAGAAGCGGTCCCGAGAGGGAGCCTCCCGCCAGCAACGTCCGGGTGAGCGATCTCCACACCGCCGAGACTACAAAAGGTCCCATGTCCGAAGAGGGAGGAAGGAATCCCCCGAGCATCACAGAAGAAGACCACGCTCCCCTGCGGGTCGGCAGCAGCCTAGGAACGATGAGGCGCCAATCACCCGTGCCGAGATCCAACGAGTTTGGAGCACAACTCTCTCATAGAGTTCCTCCTCACACTCGTCTCACAAACAACTCTTTCCCAGAGCCGGGCTCTTCCGCTACGCTCGCCTCCGGAGCGGACCTCTTCTCAGACAGTTCGGAGCTTACAACTCTCTCCTAGAGTTGCTCCTCAAACTCGCCTCCCAAATGGCTCTCTTCCAGAGCCGAGCTCTTCGCTCCGCCCACCTCTAAGGCGGACCTCTTCTCAATGAGTTCGGAGCTCACAACTCTCTCCTAGAGTTGCTCCTCGCACTCGTCTCACAAACGGCTCTCTTCCAGAGCCGAACTCTTTGCTCCGCCCACCTCCAAGGCGAACCTCTTCTCAACGAGTTCGGAGCTCACAACTCTCTCCTAGAGTTGCTCCCCAAACTCTTCTCCCAAATGGCTCCCTTCCGGAGCCGAACTCTTTGCTCCGCCCACCTCCAAGGCGGATCTCTTCTCAATGAGTTCGGAGCTCACAACTCTCTCCTAGAGTTGCTCCTCGCACTCGTCTCACAAACGGCTCTCTTCCAGAGCCGAACTCTTTGCTCCGCCCACCTCCAAGGCGAACCTCTTCTCAACGAGTTCGGAGCTCACAACTCTCTCCTAGAGTTGCTCCCCAAACTCTTCTCCCAAATGGCTCTCTTCCGGAGCCGAACTCTTTGCTCCGCCCACCTCCAAGGCGGACCTCTTCTCAACGAGTTCGGAGCTCGCAACTCTCATCAAGAGCTCCTCCTCGCACTCGTCTCACAAACGGCTCTCTTCCATAGCCGAGCTCTCCACTCTGCTCACTTCGGAACGGACCTCTTCTCAATGAGTTCGGAGCTCACAACTCTCTCCTAGAGTTGCTCCTCAAACTCATCTCCCAAATGGCTCTCTCCCAGAGCCGAGCTCTTCGCTCCGCTCGCCTCCGAAGCGGACCTCTTATCAACAAGTTCGGAGCCCACAACTCTCTCCTAGAGTTGCTCCTCAAACTCGCCTCCCAAACGGCTCTCTTCCAGAGCCGAGCTCTCCACTCCGCTCACCTCGGAGGGGACCTCTTCTCAACGAGTTCGGAGCTCGCAACTCTCTCCAAGAGCTCCTCCTCGCACTCGTCTCACAAACGGCTCTCTTCCAGAGTCGAGCTCTCCACTCTGCTCACCTCGGAGGGGACCTCTTCTCAACGAGTTCGGAGCTCGCAACTCTCTCCCAGAGTGGCTCCTCAAACTCTTCTCCCAAATGGCTCTCTTCCAGAGCCGAACTCTTTGCTCCGCCCACCTCCAAGGCGGACCTCTTCTCAACGAGTTCGGAACTCACAACTCTCACCAAGAGCTCCTCCTCACACTCGTCCCGAAAACAACTCTTCCCCAGAGCCGGGCTCTTCCGCTCCGCTCGCCTCCGAAGCGGACCTCTTCTCAGACAGTTCGGAGCTCACAACTCTCTCCTAGAGTTGCTCCTTAAACTCATCTCCCGAATGGCTCTCTCCCAGAGCCGAGCTCTTCGCTCCGCTCGCCTCCGAAGCGGACCTCTTCTCAGACAGTTCTGAGCTCACAACTCTCTCCTAGAGTTGCTCCCCAAACTCTTCTCCCAAATGGCTCTCTTCCAGAGCCGAACTCTTTGCTCCGCCCACCTCCAAGGCGGACCTCTTCTCAACGAGTTCGGAACTCACAACTCTCACCAAGAGCTCCTCCTCACACTCGTCCCGAAAACAACTCTTTCCCAGAGCCGGGCTCTTTCGCTCCGCTCGCCTCCGAAGCGGACCTCTTCTCAGACAGTTCGGAGCTCACAACTCTCTCCTAGAGTTGCTCCTCAAACTTGTCTCACAAATGGCTCTCTTCCAGAGCCGAGCTCTTTGCTCCGCCCACCTCCAAGGCGGACCACTTCTCAACGAGTTCGGAGTCCAGCTTCTTCTACATGGCTGCTCCCACAACTTGCTAAGCACCACACGATGGTTCGGAGTCCAGCACTCGGCTCGACTCTTCTTCCTCGGCTCGCCCACAGACGAGCCGGAAGTAGATCGCCGTTCGAAATTGCTCCTGCAGCCGTTGAATGGATCGGAGTCCAACACTTGGCTCGATTCTACTTCGCAAGTTCGCTCCTAAGCGGACTAGAAGTAGCTCGCCATTCGAAACTGCTCCTGCATCCCTTAAACTAACCACACGATGGTTCGGAGTCCAGCACTCGGCTCGACACTTCTTCCTCAGCTCGTCTACAGGCAAGCCGGAAGTAGATCACCGTTCGAAATTGCTCCTGCAGCCGTTGAATAGATCGGAGTCCAACACTTGGCTCGATTCTACTTCGCAAGTTCGCTCCTAAGCGGACCAGAAGTAGCTCGCCATTCGAAACTGCTCCTGCATCCCTTAAACTAACCACACGATGGTTCGGAGTCCAGCACTCGGCTCGACACTTCTTCCTCGGCTCGTCTACAGGCGAGCCGGAAGTAGATCGCCGTTCGAAATTGCTCCTGCAGCCGTTGAATGGATCAGAGTCCAACACTTGGCTCGATTCTACTTCGCAAGTTCGCTCCTAAGCGGATTAGAAGTAGCTCGCCATTCGAAACTGCTCCTGCATCCCTCAAACTAACCTCACGATGGTCAGGGTCCTATGGCTCGACTTTACTTCACCGGCTCGTCCTTAAACGGGCCGGAGGAAGATGGCCATTCCGAACTGCCCCCACGACCATCCGAGCTGAGCTACCCATCTACCGAGAAGCAAAGTGGCGGAAAACGTGCCCCAAAATCCGTGCTCGGATCTGCCGAACAAGATGCATCTACCGAGCAGCTAAGCAGATGAAGAGCAAGAAGAAAAAGAGGCTAACGGGTCAGGGTCGGATCCAGTACCCTCGGTCCGACCCATACCCTTCTTAGCTCCTTCATTCTTCTCCTTCTTCAGTCTTCCCGCCAAAAGTACCCAACACTTCTGCTCTTCTTCACTGTGCGAAAGAACGAGGCAGGGGAGAGAACCCGAATGCCTCTCCTCCCCTTCCTCTTTCTTCTCAAAGTCAAGACTCTTCACTCCGCTCACTTCCAAAGCGGAGCTCTTCTCCACAGGTTCGGAGCACAACTTTCTCCTGGAGTTCCTCCTCAAACTTGTCTCTCAAATAGCTCTTCTCGACGAGATCGGAGCTAAAACTCTCTTAGAATTGCTCCTTGCGCTCACTTCAAAGAATGGGTCTTCCCAGCACCTCTTCTCCTAGGCGTGGAGCTCCTCTTCAATAATCTCCAAAACCAAACAGAATAGAGACAACTTCAGAGCCCCTCACCTCTCCCATATGCTGACCCATCCTCCCGAGCCGAGGAGCAGAGCTTCATCGACCCATCCCCTTCATCAACTCACTGAGCTTCTCCTCACGCTCGAGCCATCCGAACAGCCGAGCTACCGAACAGCTCAGCCGAACGGCCGAGCCACTGAGCACGGAGGGGCGGAATCTTCAAGGAACACTTCCTCCAAAACGCCTCAGCGCCTCGGCCAACAGCACTGAGTCTCCGAGCCGAGGTACCGGGGTACCGACCCTCGTATATGGCAAAAAATCGTCCCGAGGCGATTTCGCCGTTAGATCATCTCAAAATTCGCACCCAATCGTGATGGACGGATCAGATCGCGCTACGTCACCACAAAACGACAAGATAACATTTTCTCGAAACTCGTGCCTCTTGTCTCGTGATTCGCGCCACGATCGTGATCAACCGTCCAGATGGCTCTTCTCCAAATCGAGCTCCCCACTCCGCTCGCCTCCAAAGCGGAGCTCTTCCCAACGAATTCGGAGCTAAAACTCTCTCCTAGAGTTGCTCCTCAAGCTCCTCTTCCTGATGGCTCTTATACAAATCGAGCTCCCCACTCCGCTCGCATCCGAAGCAGAGCTCTTCTCAAACGAGTTCGGAGCTAGAACTCTCTCCTAGAGTTGCTTCTCAAGCTCCTCTTCCAGATGGCTCTTCTCCAAATCGAGCTCCCCACTCTGCTCGCATCCGAAGCGGAGCTCTTCTCAAACGAGTTCGGAGCTAGAACTCTCTCCTAGAGTTGCTCCTCAAGCTCCTCTTCCTGATGGCTCTTCTACAAATCGAGCTCCCCACTCCGCTCGCATCCGAAGCGGAGCTCTTCTCAAACGAGTTCGGAGCTAGAACTCTCTCCTAGAGTTGCTCCTCAAGCTCCTCTTCCTGATGGCTCTTCTACAAATCGAGCTCCCCACTCCGCTCGCATCCGAAGCGGAGCTCTTCTCAAACGAGTTCGGAGCTAGAACTCTCTCCTAGAGTTGCTCCTCAAGCTCCTCTTCCTGATGGCTCTTCTACAAATCGAGCTCCCCACTCCGCTCGCCTCCAAAGCGGAGCTCTTCCCAACGAATTCGGAGCTAAAACTCTCTCCTAGAGTTGCTCCTCAAACTCCTCGTCCAGATGGCTCTCCTACAGCCGAGCTCTTCACTCCGCTCACCTCCAAAGCGGAGCTCTTCTCCACAAGTTCGGAGCACAACTTTCTCCTAGAATTCCTCCTCAAACGTGTCTCTCAAATAGCTCTTCTCGACGAGATCGGAGCACAACTCTCCCCTAGAGTTGCTCCTTGCACTCACTTCACAGAATGGGCCTTCCCATGGCTCTTACGAGGATCTTCCCAGCACCGCTTCTCCACTATGCGAGAGAACAAGGCAGAGGAGAGAACCCAGATGCCTCTCCTCCCCTTCCTCTTCTCCTCTTCTCCGAGCTACTACGGGCAGAGGGTGAACTACTGACGCGCCGAGCCGAGGTACCGGGGTACCGACCCTCGTATATGGCAAAAAATCGCTCCGAGGCGAAGTCACCGTCAGATCTCTTTAAAATTCGCGACAGAATCTGATGGACGGTTCAGATCGTGCCACGTCCACAAAACGACAAGATAACGTTTTCTCGTGATCTGAACCCCATCCTCGTGATGCGCGCCATGATGAACGGCCCAGATCCGGCCACGCGTATCTTCCGAGACGCCTGCCACCGGTTCGCCCAGCCGAGCTACCGAACAGCTCAGCCGAGCAGCCGAGCTACTGGGCACGGAAGGGTGGAACCTTCAAGAAACGCTTCCTCCAAAATAGCCAACTCAGCACCTCGGCCACCAGCCCTGATGCGCCGAGCCGAGGTACCGGGGTACCGACCCTCGTATATGGCGAAAAAACTGGCCGACCCATATCAGCCGTTGGATCTTGTAAAAAAGCGCGCTCATCGTGATGGACGGATCAGATCGCGCCACGTCACCACAAAATGACAAGATAACGTTTTCTCGAAACTCGTGCCTCTTGTCTCGTGATTCGCACCATGATCGTGATTAACCGTCCAGATTGAGCCGCGTAGCTTGGATCTGCCAATCTACCAAACTGCGGAGCGGCGAAAAAAGTACCTCAAAATCCGTGCTCGGATTCGCCGAACAAAGCAAGCAGATGAAGAGGAAGAAAGAAAAAGATGCTAACGGTCGGGGTCGGATCCGATACCCACGGTCCGACCCATGCCCTTCTTAGCTCCTTCATTCTTCTCCTTCTTCCCCAACACTGCTCTTCTCCACTGTGCGGAAGAACAAGGCAGAGGAGAGAACCCAATTGCCTCTCCTCCCCTTCCTCTTCTCCTCTTCTCCACTGTGCGGAAGAACAAGGCAGAGGAGAGAACCCAATTGCCTCTCCTCCCCTTCCTCTTCTCCTCTTCTCCAGTGTGCGGAAGAACAAGGCAGAGGAGAGAACTCAATTGCCTCTCCTCCCCTTCCTCTTCTCCTCTTCTCCACTGTGCGGAAGAACAAGGCAGAGGAGAGAACCCAATTGCCTCTCCTCCCCTTCCTCTTCTCCTCTTCTCCACTGTGCGGAAGAACAAGGCAGAGGAGAGAACCCAATTGCCTCTCCTCCCCTTCCTCTTCTCCTCTTCTCCATTGTGCGGAAGAACAAGGCAGAGGAGAGAACCCAAACGCCTCTCCTCCCCTTCCTCTTCTCCTCTTCTCCTCTTCTCCTCTTCTCCACTGTACGAAAGAACAAGGCAGAGGAGAGAACCCAAAGGCCTCTCCTCCCCTTCCTCTTTCTTCTCAGAAGAGCTACCGACGTACCGAACAGCAAAGTGGGAAAAAATTCTCCCCAAAATCCGTGCTCGGATCTGCCGAACCAGATTCATTTGCCGAGCAGACCAGATGCTCCCAGAGAGGATCCGAGGTGCCGATCCGATCCGAGGTACCGGGGTACCGACCCTCGTATATGGAGAAAAATTCGACCGAACTCATCTCACCGTCGGATCGTCTCAAAATTTGTGCTAAAACATGATGAACGGCTCAGATCTCGCCACGTCACCACAAAACGACAAGATAACGTTTTCTCGAAACTCGTGCCTCTTGTCTCGTGATTCGCGCCACGATCTTGATCAACCGTCCAGATTGAGCCACGTAGCTCGGATCTCAAATCCGAGCTACCGATCTACCGAACAGCAGAGTGGGAAAAATTCTCCTCAAAATCCGTGCTCGGATCTGCCGAACCAGATGCATTAGCCGAGCAACAAAGAAGCAGAGGAAAAAGAGAGAAAAGAAAAGAAAAAAAAAAAAAAAAAAAAGCTATAGGGTCGGGTTCAGGATCCAAACCCGAACCCCATAAACCACTTCCCCTACTTCTTCTTCAGTTCTTCTCTTCCAATCTCCCGCCAAAACCAACCGAAGAAGAAAACCCAACCTCACCTTCGACAATTTCCGACGGCAGCACCTCCAAGCTCGAGCTCTCCCGCTTCGTCACGAACTCCCCTCACCGACCTCGTCCTCCGTTCGACGACGTCGAGCGCCCGTCACCGAGCTCGATTCCCGAGCAACGCCGACGTCGATGCTCCATGCTGCCGAGCTCACTAGCCGAACCCAACTCCTCGGCCGAGCTTCGAGCTTCGCCACCTTCGCCACGACGTCGAGCTCCTTCACGAAGCTCCGAACCCAACCCCTCGGCACCGACCAAGCTCCTCGTCCAACTGCCTCCGACGCCGAACTCCACCTCCGTCTCCTTTGCGAGCTCTGCTCCACCTTCGACATTCAACCGAGCCCAGCACGTCGAACGCCTTCGCCGAAGCTCCGTTCCAGTCGAAGCTCGAACCCTTCGCCAAGCGTCGACTCCTTACCGAGTTCACCTCCTCGCCACCGCCGAGCACTGTCGAGATGATGCTGAAGGAGTGGCGGGGTCGAGTCGGCACGAAGGAGAGCTCGATGGAGAAAGAAACAAAGAAGAAGGAGAGGCGACGAAGGAGTCGAAGAACAGAGAAGAAGCGAAGGCAGAGAAGAAGCAGCGAAAAAAAAAAAAAAAAAAAAAAAAAACGCCACGTGGCACTGCCACGTGGCATCTAGCCGAGCCAAGGTGCCTTTGCCGAGGCGCCGAACCGAAGTACCGGGGTACCGATGCTGTAAATTGAGAAAAAAATCTGCCGACCCACACGATTCGTCCGATCGTCTCAAAATTCGCGTCACGATACGATCGACGCTCAGGAACGCGCTACGTGTCCCGATCGTGATCTGCCTCACGATGCGCGCAGATCTGATCATGATGGACAGCCAGAAACGCGCCACGTGTCCCGATCGTGATCTGCCTCACGATGCGCGCAGATCTGATCATGATGGACGGCCAGAAAAGCGCCACGTGTCCCGATCGTGATCTGCCTCACGATGCGCAGATCTGATCGTGATGGACGGTCAGAAATCTGCCACGTGTCCAGGTAATATTTAAATTATTTATTTATTTATTTAATTGTTTTTTTTATTTAAAAAATCCGAAAAAATAATTAAAAAATCGAAAAAATTAATTAAAAATTCTAAAAATAATTATTAATTCAGAAAAAATTATTTTTAAATTCTGAAAAAATAATTATTAAATTAGAATAATTAATTAATATTTTTGATAATTAATTATTTAATTCGGAAAATGAATAAAAAATTCAAAAAAAAAAAATTCAGAAAAATCTGGAAAAATCACCAAAAATCCAGAAAATTCTGAGAATATTTTTGGGCATTTTACAAGCCCATAATAACACTGTTACACCCCGAGCAAGATTCCAAACTCCCTTAAGAACACCGATAAAATCCCGTACGCCATTAAAACAGTAAAACTACTCCTCAAAGGCTGATCAAACTCAGTCTTCGGGAGTGGGGGGCTCGTGATATGGCTAAAAATAGGATTAAATCGGGACCGTTCACATCGGACACGAATCTTAAAGCTCAGGGGTAAAACGGTAATTTCACCTACTAACGTGTCTGAAATGGGAACTGGGTCTTTCTTCACGACCCAATAATCCACGAACGGATCCACCTCAACTGGGTACGGGTCCTAACCCGAAACACGCCCAGTCCAGAAAAGATAGAATTAGGGTTTCTGATTAATCCTAATCAACGACTCTGATTCACATCTATCTTTTCACCGGGAATTAAGGGATTACATTCCTAATCTGTTTACTAGGAGAATATTCCTTATCAGATTACAGGAATCACATTCCTTATCTGATCCCATCGGCGACTATAAATACCCCCCACCCATCTCCATTAAGAGGTAATCAATCTTTTTCTAGTTGAACGCTCTTTCATAATCATTTCTGGTTACTGACTTGAGCGTCGGAGGGTGCGTCGCCGGGATCAACCCCGGTGTCTCGCACTTCCTTGCAGGTGAACGGAGGGAGTCAACGGTCAAAGTTCCGGCGGAACAGGTTAGGTGTTTGCTATTCAGGTTTTACACGAACTCACAAATTCTATCTGTTTGCTCCCACACCGAAATTAGCGGCAACAACAACAAACAGAGAAAAATCGATCGAAATCAGAGATATGGCTGATAAGAAGAAGTCGAGCTTCTCCCTTACGTGCAGTTTGCTGAGTCAATACGTCAAGGAGAAGAGGAGGAGCACTGGCGGGATCGGTTTGTTTGATATCAATATAGCAGCCTCTGCAGCTCCAGAATCCAATGAAGGTTGCGCTAACTGAGATAGCGCGGAGAATTTACTCGGGGCGCTATCTCAGAATAGTTTGGTACGTATCTTACAAAAAGTGGGATAGTTTATAAAAAGGTTCGAGATTGAGTTTCCCATATAATTGCACGGTGCATTTGGCTGTTTTGACCAAATAGTACAGAAGAAAAAAAATCTTCTTCTCGTTGGGCACATAAATTTAACAGGGATCAGTCTCATGTGAACACATTGTTTTAGATACTACTAGTTTTCTTCTCTATTATATTGTAATTATAGTTGTTGTACTTCTTCTTTCTCTTAGGACTATGGACTCGATGCTTAGCTAGTGCCCCTCACTTCTTGCAAATTTCCTTATGAGAAATGTATGACTGGCTGCTTCACTTTCATTCCCCACTTCTGGGAAGTTTCTTCCTTTCTCTGAGGAGTATGACTACTCATGAGGGGTATGATCAAACGGAATTTATAATCATATTTTTGAGGAGTTAGGTTTGTGAGACTATATCAAACTCGTTTTTTTCCTTTTATTATTAATAAAATAATTGGGATTTTTTGACCATTCAGTTTAATCTATGAGAGCATCCACAGTCATGATGCTAAAAAATAGCAAAATATATATTATACCTATAACAATGTGGAGTTTGCTGCTGCAATGGTGAAATGCTATAATATAGCAATAAAAAAAAAAAAAAATTGATCCGGCAAAACTCTAAGTTCCGTCCTGTGAAAGGAAAAAATTACAGCACATTTTTTTAGGGATGGACTCGGTATAGTATCGAACTTTTTGACATTGTACCATTACCATACCAAACTAGTTCGGTTTGAAAATATGCAAACCGTTACCAACTAAAAAGTTCGGTATACCGAAACTTCGGTATACCGACTACTTCGGTTGGTACGATTCGGTATTAGTGTTATACCAAATATGATCCAACAAATACCTTAACAAATATCAGTACCAATAAAAATAACAAGTTAACAATATCACACAACTACCGAAACAAAACAGAATAGACCACAAATCCATTTTCATTCCAAAAGCAAGCAGGGAACAATAGCATAAGCATAAACTTCATAAAATTAAGTCGCAAAAGAATAACATCAGTAGCCCTTGTTCGTCTGACAACACAATTTGCCAAAATAGTCATCACGTGCCTACGGGCAAATCTAGTACATTTATACAATACAAAATGTCTGACCTAGTTAAGGAAATGGAAGAAAGCAATTGGATAACTTATCTAATTCCACAACCGAAAGTAAAGATCTAACTTATAAACATGTGATTATTATCCAGAAGTTTGTATATCCAAAATCACTTCGAACTGGAGTTTGCATCTTGAGACATGACTTCTACCCAACTTACACATTAGAAGAAACACAAAAATTAATGATCGAATTTCATAATATATCATGCAGCATATGAAGAATACTGTTCAGTCACTACTACTACAGTTGGTGAATGTGTGATTATTAGTTGACATTTACATTCATCAAGAATGCTGGCAATGCACCGAAACAATTCATTTTCAGATCCCTCAATTCTCAGTTAGCTCATGTTTCAGTTTTATTTTTCACTTAAAATATAATTTATATATATTCTGAGTTGGCTTGTAAAATAGAAATTTCTTAGATTCAATCTTACTTCACATTCTAATGCATGCTCGAGTTGTGCAGTTTGACCAATAACGGTTCTAGTTTGGTAGAGTGCTATAAACGAAATCAATGGCACAAAGAGGTCTAGGCATTGACTGCAATCGACTTGGATTAAGGCTTCAAAATAAGCATGAACACATTACATAGTGAAGTCCTTAACACTGCTGAATCGAGAAAAAAGAATTCATTTGGCCAAACAAAAAAATTGCACAAAGGCTTTGTTGTCAATGTCATATTTTGACCTCTCTTCTGTGTTATATATATATATATATATATATATATATATATATATAAATATATTTATTTAATATTTAATTATTCGGTACGGTACGGTAAAATACCAACTGAATCATATTCATACCGAAACCGAACCATATTTTAGAACTCGGTACGGTTGTACCGTACCGTACTTTTGGTAACCGAATTATTCGGTACCGAATCGACTAGTTCGGTTGGAAAACCGATCGGTTGGCTCATTTTGGTATGATCGGCCACCCCTACATTTTTTAATAAATAAATGAAATATTTTAATAATTTTAAAGGTCAGACGCAACTTGATGCTTCGTCGGAGGCAGAATTTTTTTACCACCCATCCCCATATTTCATGGACGGACCTTAAAGTTCCGTCCAAGGTGTTTTTTAATATATTCTTAAATTTTTAATATATTTCTTGAACCAAAAAATGATCTAAAAGTTTCGTCCGATATAATAAAAAAATAAATTTTTATTTGGGACGGAACTTAAAGATCCGTTCTTTATAATATGCATATTCTCATATCGCTTCATAAATATAACAATCTTTTGTAGAGATTTTGTCAAAATATGAATAAATAGCAAACGACTGTAGATGCGCAATTGCTATAATACGGATAATATGGAAATTTAGCAAAGCGAAATTGTGGATGCTCTAAGAAAACATGAGGGGATTTTTCAGTTAATTAATATGGAGGAAAAAAATTGAAACAAGAGAAAGCCTATTTCCTGATCAGTCTTACAATCTTTGATCACAAATCTAGTTACAAGAAATGAAATAGTAGCTAATTAGTATTAGAGTAAAAGGGATATGAGCAACTTACTCAATTAATAAATGAGCAAATGATGATGTGGCATGCATGTAATATATTGAGTATCTAATGACTTTTAGGATTTCTCAATCACATGCATGGCACCTCAACACTTTCATTTACTAAATGAGCAAATTGCTCATACTCCTTTTTCCCTTTTTCCCTTAGTATTATCATCGACGTACGTAACAATTAAGTAGATGAACATTATTTTGACTAGAGCCCCAGTGCAAGCCATGATCCTGAATCATCGACCTCAGTTTTGGCTCCCCTTTTAGACGAAGCATTCATCAGTACTTGATACGGAGCCTCGGCGATAATCCTGTCCTTTCTTTTCTGGAGGAACCTCTGAAGTGAAGCCTTCCTCGCAATCGGTATATGTATCTCTGACAAGTTGCTGGGAATTAGAGTATTTGAAGGGGCAGTAGTAACACAGCTACTTCCTTTACACGCCAAATTCATCAAATCTGCAACCTTTTCAGGTGACATATTTTCAAACACCGTCACTTTCCCGCCATAAAATATCGTTAGTGTCGCCGCAGTTTCTTGGATAGAAACTGAAGAATTGCTGCTGTTCTCTGCATCAGCTTGATTTTCAGCCGATACGTCAAGGCCAGGCAACAAATTCAGAGTTGTATAATGTTGCCGATACATTCCTGAAATAGTACTGCCGCCTTCAGGGGCTGCTGCTATGTTGATATGATGATCAAACAAACCGAGCTCGCCAGAGCTCCTCCTCTTCTCCTTGAGGTACTCACTCAGCAAACTGCACGTAGCGGAAAACCTCGACGCAGCCATCTCCAACGCTAGCTTATAGAAAACACGAAGAATCGATCACAATCTCCTGTTTTTCTCTATGTTTCTGGCTGTCTGTTGAATTGTGTTCCTCTGTGTTTGCTTTTATAGTCCTTGTTCAAACAAGGGGATTAATATAGCACGTGTTTTAATTGTGAGGGACGGAAAAGTAATTAAGCACGTGTTGAATTAAGTCGGCAGAGGCGACGCAGTCGACAAAGTCACCGGCTGTATATATGGAAATTAAGGGAGAGACTAATTAATATATATAATAAATACTCCAACTAGCAAGTTGCTGTTGAATAAATATACTCCAGTTAAAGAAACACCACGCAAAACTTGAATACTACGTACCCTCCTACTTGACAGTTGTTTATGGGTTGGTTTGGACCACTTAATAATGATGCTGAAATTAATAGAATATGTAAATCACCTTAGGGTGTGAATAGAGTTAATATGATTGATTGTAGGAAAATTTATAAACTTAAATATATGTATATAACAAATAAGTAAAATTAACTAGAATGTTTGGCGTAATGAAAAACTTAGTCTCTTATTGTGGCTGATCGATTAACACAGGATAACATTAACCAGTTTGAAATTCTCAATAAGTTTTTATACATTCCACTGGCTCCTATACCACTGAAGTTGAGGATGAAAGATCGTGAAATCTTGATTCCTCCAATACGTTTTTAGTTTCATCTATGTACAAATGACTTAATGATGGAGGATTTAGATGTAAGGAGGCGAGCATTATTTGGAGTATCAAGGCGCCCTTAAAGGTCAACGTATTTATCTGACTTGTCATCAACGATGTGATCATACTGTCCATGACCAATCTACGGAAAAGAAATATGAATATTGATGTTAGGTGTTCCAATTGTCTTAACGCTGATGAGGATTCAAGCCATCTCTTATTCACTTGTCCTAAGGCGGCTCTGGCCTGGGAAGTAGTTAGTCGAGGGGTTGGTTGTATAGAGGGCCCTAGATCGAGTTCAGATGTTTGGGGACACTGGAGGGTAGATTTAGCCAGCAAAAATGGTAGAAAGGCATGGGATATTGCCGCAACAGCTACAATGTGGGGTCTATGGCTAGAACATAACGACTTGTGTTTCTGTAATGTTAGATATAGATTTCCTGTTACTATGCATAAAATATTCCTTTTTATTCATGATTGGGCAGGTTTTGCGCGGGTGGAGAAGCGGTTGCACATGGATGGGGAGTAGACGTGTAATCCGGCGGGAAGAGAGCCTCATTTCATGCTTTTCAGTCTTATAACAGTCTATGTATCTTCCTTTATGCACTAGAGACTTTTGTTCGAGATGTTATGTATGGTCTTTTGGGATTTGTAGTAGGTTCCTTGTAACTTATTCTATTTCGTTTCGTTAATTTTTTATTAATGAAGTGATGACGGGGTCATCTTCTATTTCAAAAAAACAAATACGTAAAATAATAAGTAGAGTAAGAGAAAGCAAACAAAGTAATGGGCAAGACACAAAGATACAAGTGGTTTGCCCATGTCTACTTCACTACATGTTACTTACAACAATTCTTTGCCGCAAAGCGTTCTGCTATACTTCAACCTTATATAATGAGTTCTTGGTATTCGGACCGAGATTCTTATTTATACCCAACGGGGCCTCTGTTACACTATAAGTCATCAAAACCGCCTCAAGGCGAAAAAGAAAGAAGAAAAAAGCAAGATTGACGTATTGACTAAGAAAAAAACAATAAAAGCACTCTCTATTGATCTTTGGTAAAGTATTGAGTTCAAAAAATTTAGAATAAAAAAGCGATGAAGAATACTCAGTGAATTTATCTCTATTTATAGAATATGGAAGAAAAAAAAAATCCAAAAAAGAGAAGAGAAATACCAAATGTATCAGATGTACAGGTTGCAGTCAACTGCACACTTTGGGTAGTCGACTATCAAATCTCTCCGATCAAGTCAGCGAGTTTTGACAATTGGCTGCACCAAATGCACTAAGCATGAAGTCGACTATCTTAGTGCGTTGTCGACTGGTACATGCCCAATTTGATTTATTGGGTTATTCCATTTTGTATTATTTCATTAACTCAATATTCTACCAACATTTTTTTTACATATATGATCCTCACAATTATAGATGATAATAATCCAAGTATTGCTAACTGCTGCCGTAAGATTTGAGCACATGTTTCTCGTGTGAAAATCTTTCCAATGCTTCACAATCTTTCCGATTCTTTCCTTTTGATTTGATTCTGAAGATCTTGAATCTTTATTTGAATTTCAAATCTTTATTTCCGATATACATCTTAAATAGAAATGTTAAATAGTGTTTAAGTGTTTAGATCAATTCGAAAATTTGAATTTAATTTTCTTAACTTATATGGGGATTAGTTACTACTCCAAGTTTTTATTCAAATTCATGTACTTTCACCAGTATACAGAGGGTAGTTCAGATTTCTGCAAGGTTAGTATTTTATCGGGTTATTGAGTTGTTTCTGTACAATCTCGTACTTAATCGGAACAAATTTGCTATTTTGTTCTCAGTTTATTTTCTGTCAGCCAAGGGTTCCAGCACAATTTTTTTTTTAATGTGCTTGTGTTGATCTGTGATGTTATTCTCTTCCTGAGTTTGTGAGTGTTTTATCATCAACACAAACTGATGTACAAGAACCAATCTCAGTAATGCGTAAATCTTTCATTGCAAACAAAATTGCATCGATAAGAATTTGGTACAATGCACCAACTAGGCCAATCATATCCCAACTATCTAGCTAGTTTTATCTTCTACATCACCTTACGATCAACAAAAACTAAAAGGAAAAACAAGAAGAAGGAAGAAGAAAAAAAAAGATCAAACTGATGGGTAGTTATACATGAAACTCTCAGGCATCCTTTAACTCAATTTGCACTTGGCTTCAGCCCCAACGCAAGCCATGATCCTGCATCCTCGATCGTAGTTTCTGTCTCCTTTTTAGACAAGATATTCACTTGATAAGGAGCCTTGGCAACAATCCTATCCTTTCTTTTCTGCAGGAATCTGTGCAGTGAAGCCCTCCTCGCTATTGGTATCTGTACATCTTCAAATTTGCTGGGAAGAGTCGAAGGGGTAGTAACAGAACTTCCTTTATATGCCAACTTCATCAAATCTGAAACTTCATCTGCTGATAAATTTTCAAAAACCATCATTTTTCCGTTGTAAAATATTGTTAACGGCAGCACAGTTTCAGGGCTTGAAACTGAAGGAACATCCTCCGTATCTGTTTGATTTTCAGCTGATACGTCAATTCCCGGTAACAAATTCAAAGTGGTAGGTGGCCGAGATATTCCTGAACTAGTACTACCTTCATGGATGTCAATCATACCGAGCTCGCCACAGCTCCTCTTCTCCTTGACGTACCGACTCAGCAAACTGCACGTTACGGAGAAGCTCGACTTCTTCTCTGCAGCCATCTCTATGCTTATACTGTAACCTCGAATTTTTCTCTTTTTTCTGCCTCTCTGTTAGCTTGCATTCCCCTTCTCTGTTCTTTGCTTTTATAGTCCCTTGTTCAAAGAAAGGGACTAAAATCACACGTGTTTTTCATTGAGAAAAGGCGAAAAGTATTCAATTAAACACGTGTTGTATTAGGGTCAGATACAATGTCGGCAAAGTCATAGGCATGGATCATGTGAGCAATATGATAACTAGCAAGTTGATACATGTTGAAAATTATAGTTAAAGAGGAGCCACACAAAACATGATAAGGAGTTCGAATCATACAATAATACTACCCTACCTGACAGTTGTGTTATGGGTTGGTTGGCCCACTTTGTGAAGCTGGATGAAGTAAAATAACTTGTAGGTGAGGAGGTGCAGTGCACAGTGAAGGTACAAAAAGTGATTTAGACTTGGTTGCTGGGTTGGCAAAGTGCAAACTCAGTCGAAAACAAAGAAAATTGGAACTTGCCATATTATTAAGAATATTAACTAAAAATGCCAAAATATATAAAAGGGTAGTCTTCTGTTGTGCACCACCTATGGTGCATAAGGCGTGTGCACTCGGCCTTTCCGTCTTCGCATCGACGATCCGAGCCGTTCACATTAATCTACACATCTAAATTAGTATAAATATGTAAAATCAAATCATTTGAAAATTATTTGTCCATCCATTGAAGTGTTACAAAATTGTATGGCTGAAAAACATTATTTTTTATAGTCACGTGATGGATGGGCAAATAAATTTCAAATGATTTGATTTTACATATTTAGACTAATTTAGATGTGTAGATCAATATGAATGGTTCAGATTGTCAATACGAAGGCGGGAAGGCCGAGTGCACACGGAGGGGTGGTGCACAATTGAAAATTTTCCTATATACAAATGTTGGATGATAAGGTTTTTTTTTTTTTATTCTTCTTCTTTTTTTTCCGATCTTTTCTCTTTTCACTTAAAAATGGCAAAATTGCCTTAACATGTTATTCTCATAAGAAAAAGACAAGAAAAAAAACATCTAATATGTCATTCTATTTCATTAAAGAGTAACAATAGCAAAAACGAGGAAAAAACTACGTATGGAGGAAGCAGAGTAGTAGACAGGGGGAGGACAACTATAGGAACAGCAGACCTATGATTTGGGCATATCAAGCAGGAGGTTTAGGTTATTTTGGGCTTGTATTTCTGTCCTCTTTGTATGGCATAGTGGGGTTATTGTCTTTTGATTGTACTTTATGTACTAAACTGGAGGAGATTAGATTTGTAATATTGACTACTTTATGTTTCGTTAATTTTTCATTAATGAAACCGGTGACCGCGGCCACTTAAAAAAAAAAAAAAAAAAAAGTAACAACAAAATAATAGTTTTGGAATGCAAACTTTTTTCTTCTTCCGTCTTTTGACTAAAAGTTCAAAAGACTACATAGTAGTCTGGTCGCAAAGCTTAGACCTCCCTTTACCCATCTATGCTTTTACCATTTTACCCACAACTTACTTATTTGTCTCTTTTACTTAGTTTATATTGTTATACTTGCCGTGAAGGCCTGAAGGGTATAAGTGAGTTTTTTTTTTTTTGATAAAAGATGGCCACAGTCATTGTTTCATTAATATTCATTAAGGAAACAAAGTAGGACCTAATACAGGAAATTAAAGATATAGATACATGTGCTACTAGGAAGCACGAACGAAACAGTCCAAACTACAAAAACTAACATCAGCTAAACAAAGAAGAACAACAGTAATGATACAGGAACTCCCCAGCCAGAAGAAGACAAGCCTGTGTGAGTTCCTGACTCTGCATACGTCCCCGACTATTCTCCCTCGTCAATCCTCAGTCTTTTCACCGATTCCTGAGCACCTGCCCAATCGACAATTGTTGCAAAAATGTTATGAATAGAAAATTTAAGCCTACAATTTCTATTGCGGAAAATGAAGTTGTTTCTTTCTCGCCATAGGTTCCACATTACAGCTGCTACTGTTATAAGCGCGTTGTTAGCTTGTAGGCCTTGCATTGATCCTCTGCATTCGGGAAGTTATTTCTTTTTGAGTAATTACACAATCGCAATTCATGAACAAATTTTTTTTTTCTTCTTTTTTTAACGAAGGAGCTACGTCACTCGTAGTTTGATCTTGAAGCTAAGACCTCCATATACCTAGCTCAAACCCTTACCATCTCAACTACAATTCGGCAATAATCACGGCTAATCTAGGAAGTTTTTTTTGTCACATTTTGTGCGTGGAATTTAAGGAGAAAGTACTTCTCTTATTACACAAGTCTCCTTTTCTTGTGCATATGACTTGTCGGCATAGACTTTGTTCACTGTCTCTAAATCTGCAGCCAACTAACACAAAACGTGATTCATTCTTTCTTCTCCTCCTCTCAATTTAAACACGCGCTCAATTAATCCGAGGACTATAAAGGCAAACAACAGAGAAGATGGACAAACAAGAAACACAACAAACAGAGAAAAATCGAACGAAATCAGAGATATGGCTGATAAGAAGAAGTCGAGCTTCTCCCTTACGTGCAGTTTGCTGAGTCAATACGTCAAGGAGAAGAGGAGGAGCACTGGCGGGATCGGTTTGTTTGATATCAATATAGCAGCCTCTGCAGCTCCAGAATCCAATGAAGGTAGTGCTGTTCCAGGAATGTATCGGCAACCTGCAACTCTGAATTTGTTACCTGGCCTTGATGTATCGGTTGAAAACCAAACCGATGCAGAGGATGTTTCTGCACCGCTAACGATATTTTATGGCGGGAAAGTGATGGCGTTTGAAAATATGTCGGCTGATAAGGTTGCAGATTTGATGAAATTGGCATACAAAGGAAGTTCTGCTACTACCCCTTCGACTCTTCCGAGCAACTTCTCAGATATACAAATGCCAGTTGCAAGGAAGGCTTCACTTCAGAGGTTCATCCAGAAAAGGAAGGACAGGTTTATCGCCAAGGCTCCGTACCAAGTGAATGCCTCGTCTCGGGTTGAGGTCAAAAGATGCAGGATCGCGGCTTGCATTGGGGCCGGCAGGGCTTAAAATGGAGTTAATTTGAGAATTCTGATAGAGGCAGAGATTCTGTAGTTAAATATTTTCTGAAATATCGGTACTTAGCTATTCTTGTATGTGGAATTGCTAAAGATTTCATTCCATTGCAAATTTGCAACAGATTCTGTGCAATTTAATTTATTTACTTTTCTTCTGAAAATTGTAGTATCTCTGATTAAGGATCAATACTGTCATACGACAACTGAATTTTTCGAAACGTTTTGGAAGATCATGAGCTACATTGCACGGATACTTTTCTTTAGTAGCCGTGTCGTGTCAGACACACAAATCCGACACAACACTTGATATTTCAGACCCCTAACAATATTGATGATATTTGGGCAGACTGGAGAGCGAGAATGATTAGGAAAGATTACAGGGTGGTGTAGGATGTTAAGATAAATCGAAGAGATGAAAACAATACTGAATATTGAATTGAGAAATAACTGAGTACAATATCTCCTATATATAGGAGTGAACCAAATACAAAATTAGCTCAATACCCAATATGAGACTATAATATCTAACACCCCCTCTCAAACTTATGGTGGGTCAAACAGTATGAGTTTGCCTACTAAATATCGAAATATCTGAATAGTATGAGATTTGGTGAAGAAGTCTGTCGTCTGCTGTGATGAGGTATTAGAATGAAGAGAAATGATCTCTGCTTCAAAGCGCTCACAAACATAATGACAATCAATCTCTATATACTTCGTTCGCTCATGAAAGACCGAGTTGCTTGCAATGTGTAGTGCACTCCGGTTATCACAATGAAGAGGAATAGGTCTGAAAGAGTGACACCCATATCTGATAAAAGCCAACGAACATGAACAATCTCTCTAGTAGTAGTTGTCATTATTCTGTACTCAGCTTCAGTCAAAGAACATGCAACAACTGCCTGTTTCTTACATTGCCATGAGATTAGCAAATCACCAAGAAATAGACAGACACGGGTGGTAAACCGTCTGGTAGTAGGATCACTTGCCCAATCTGAATCAGAATATGCACTCAGCTCTAGATTGGATGTAGCAGACATAAATAATGAGCGAGTAATAGTGTCCCGAATATATCTGAGAATCCGAGAAAGAGCACCGTAGTGAACTGATGTAGGAGCAAAAACAAACTGAATGACAACACTGACCGCGTGAGCAATATCGGGTCTGGTCATGCATAAGTAGACAAGCTGATTCGAACGTCGCAATCTTACTTCAGTGATTTTAGTGACGTCATACTAGATAGTACTTTAAGAACGATGAGCTTCAAAATACTTGTATGAGTTTTTCTGTTTTCATAAAGCTTATAGAGGTTGTGTTGAACAACCCTCATTCCCTTCATCACCTTACGACGACATTCCCACACTGATAGAACTCCATCTTGAGCTGTATACTTGCAGCACCGTGCATCCAGAGTTTCCAAGGATATGAGGTTCCATTTTAACAAAGGAATATGCATGGCGTTGTCAAGTGTGTGCCTATTTTCCTATGACATCTCCAACTCAAAATTTTCCTCACCCATTACTTCACAAATATCAAAAACCTCCGTTCTCACACAACGATCCCCGAATAGACTTGTAAATAGAAAACGTATTCCTGTAGGAGAAAATATGAGAAGAACTACCTCAATCAAGAAACCAGCTAGAATACGCATTTATTGAACTTGAGACTAGAGTACAGTCTAAGTTATCACATGATTCAACATCACTTGCAATACTACTAATGTTGGCGCTCTTTTGATTCAACCACTTGTGACGGTCTCTTTTGTAATGCTCAATCCCTCAGCAATGGTGACAATGAATTCTACCCTTACGTGCACTTTCCCTTCCATTTGAAGTATCATCCACCCCGATGCAACTCATAGAAGTACATGCCAATCTTTGAGTCTCCATCCTAAGTTCATCCTCCTCCAAGCCCTCGATCACACCTGCTATTGAAAACTTATCCTTGGTAGACTCTCCATCTAGCATGGTGGTTATCTAGCAAGGTGGTTATCAAATGCTTGTATGGATCTGGTAGTGAATCTATCAATTTGAAAGATTTTAGATCATTTGCGTTTATCACCCTCAATTTAGATGACTCCAAATTGACTTCCTCTATATGATATAGAAGAACAGTATTTTCCTTCAATGAGTAATCGAACAGTTTTCTCTTTCAATACATCCGATCCTGTAATGATGATTTCAAGTAGTTAGTTCTGAGTCTTGTCCATAGACTCGCTGTGCTTCTACACCTAACGTCGTTTGCCGAAAACAGCTGGATTAAAGCCAATGCTTCTAAACAAACCCTTTCCCTATTTTCATGCTTTATGCCAATTGGTGTCCCTTTTACCTCCTTGTAGGGCTAGATCCAAGCCCTGTTGAACAAATGCATCGTGCATGAACTCCTTCAAGAGATTAAAGTTGATCTCATCGTCGAACCGCTTGATCTTCGTGAAACCCGAATCTGTCATCTTTTCCAAGGAACTTGTGCAACTCCTGAACTACGAAAATTTATGACCTGAAGCTTGAATACCAATTGTTAGGAATTCATTGCTGAGTCTGCGACACCTGATCACTACAAACAAACCACCAAGCAATAGTAGATCAAACCAAACACTCAAAGCACACAATTTATCCCGGTTTGGGCGAACCTTAATCCGGGGGAGAAATAATTAAGATATTATTTAACTAGAGAAGATAGAAGAGTTACAAACATTCTCACCAAGAACCTATTTATCTCTCAAGCATCATTAGAAGAGAGTCTGCTGTTTACAATGGAGAACTCTCAATGAAGTACTGTTTCTCCTTTTGCTCTTTACACGCTCTTACCCTTGAAAGGAGTCCGTTACAATCATATATAGAGATCTAGAGAAATCCTAGGTTGTAGTCTACAACAGCCATCCGTTATACCCTGAATAGAAAGCTACACTAACAATAGGAATCATACAAAGATCACCTAGACCAGGCCCTTTTGCAGCGATAGCCAGTTGAATGCAATGCTCTGACCTCAAGTCAGAGGCAATAATAGTTAACTATCCATAGTGGCAGTCGACTGTATTGCTGCTGCTGCTGCTCTTTCTTCTGCTACCAATGACACATCGACCCTGTTGTTGCTTCATTGTCTTCTCTTCACATCGAACCATAGTATGCAAGACATTAATCCAAAAATTTATAATTGGATTATACCTAATAGTACTTAGCAGGAGATCCACTCTCACTCTCGCGCACAGACAAGATTACAATAAAAGTGAAGACTTTTATAGCTTATTTTCTCGTCTGAAAGACATATTTATTAAAGGCACACAAGGTAATCTACTTACCTGTAAATACTTTTTGAAAGTTTAAAAATATATATGTTAGATATTGTATTATATATATTTAGTCCAATATCAGATATGTATCAGTTTAGTGTTTGGTTTTATCCTATATATAGGAGTCATTGTACTCAGTTGTATCTATCCTAATAATACAATAATATTTTTCCAATCTCTCTGTTAACCTTATCATGATATAAGAGCTGAACTATAATCCCTAACCCTAATCCACTTAATCTACCCTCTTCTTCTTGCAACTCCATCAACAGAAACATCTTCCTCAGATCGTCGACTTCCCAAATCAACCGTCGACTTCCCAAACAGCAACAGCAACAAAATCGTCGACTTCTCAACTCCGTTGACCCTAACATCTCCTACCCCCAAAACCTTTCTCATTCTCGATTTTAAAGCCCTCCCCCCCTAAATCGAAAATTGTAGCTCGTTGCCATCAATTTCCCCAAATCCCGAAGCTCCTCCCCATCGAATCTTCTCGTCGCCGCTCTAAACCCACCCTGATGTCGCTTCCATCCCGAAAGAAACCAGACCCAAATCTCACCCCGAGTCCAAGAAAACCTGGCCACCCTCTTCTTTCTTCTATCTTCTTTCTTCAAACCCTAACTCCAAATCCAATTTCTGATACTCCAAATCCAACTTCTAATACTCGAAACCCGAAACCCATTCTCTTTAAACCTGAAGCCCAACCTAACCCGAAAACCGAAATCCAAACAAACCCAAACCCATTTTTTTCTCTTTTTCCAAAAAAAAAACCTATACTCCATACCCTATTACTCCCAAACCCGATCCTCAACCCAAAACAAATGCCCACATCCTATTACACATGAATTTTTGATTTTGGTGCTTCACATCATCTTACTAGTAATTATACACTGCTCACCACGAGCACTACACTTCCCTCTCACTCTCCATCCTTACATACTGCCGATGGCTCACAACTTCTTACTACACACTCAAGGTCTATCAGCACTCCCTCTCTCACGTTGCCCTATGTTCTTTATGCTCCTCATTTATCCATGAACCTTATTTCCATTAGTGCACTGTGCGATAATGGCCTTGTCGTTACATTTGATTTTTTCAGTTGTTCTATTACTGGTTCTCACACTGGTCAGGAGTTTGGGCGTGCTAGTCGATAGGGTCGTCTATATTACCTAGATTTTTCTCATGCACATAAATCCCATCCTCATTTTGCTGGTGTTGTGCACTCTGATGCTGATCTGCGATGCAAACATTCAGGATGTATTAGCGAGTCTCGGCTCAAGACTTTAGCCCGTAGTGGTGCTCTAGGTCCTCTTTCTTTTACCCATTTGCCTGATTGTCAGGGTTGTTATTTGGCCAAACACATATCACTCTCTTTTAATCACAAAAGCACTTCTCAAGCCACCTATTATTTTCAACTTATTCACTCTGACATATGGGGACCATCACCCATACCTTCTCACAAAGGTTATCTCTATTATGTTAGTTTTATAGATGACCATACTCACCACACATGGGTGTTTCTTATGCACTGTAACCCATGTTTTCTCTTTTTATGTATTTTGAGTGCATTTTTTTTTCATTTCTTCTGCTATTGTTTTTCTCTTGTATCTCTTTGGACCGTATATTGGATTTTCTTTATTTTCATTATATTTGTTTTTATTATTTGTCTTCTTTTATTGTGTTCTTGAACCTATTGTCTATTCTTCCATCTCTGCTTGATCGAGTTTTTGTTTGGATCCCCATTATTTTATTTGTTCACGTCTTATTTTTATTGACTCGTTTTGTTTCCCCAACTCTTTTTTGGATCCCATTAGATTTTTAAAAAAAAAACTCAAATAAACCATTCTCCAAAAATTAACCATACCCTGTTTATTAATCCCAAACCCAAATTTCTATCCATTAACAAAACCCATTACAAATTTCACCATATACCCGTTATCAGCATACTCACCCAAAACCAGTTATAACCTATTATCTATCTATTCACCTAATACCCATACAACCTGTTAGCCTACCCACAACCTGAAACCCCTCTTATACCCCATAGTCGCCTCTCTCTCTCTAACCCTAACTCCTTCCCTGTCACCCTATATATTTCGAAACCCATCTTCACTCTTCAGCCGCTCACCATCCGCCCTACCCCCGACCTCCTTGCTGTGTGTCTCTTCCCGTGCCTTCTCCCTCTCCCGGTCTCTACCTCGTCCCGCATGTAACGCCCCGAATCCCAAAAACACTGAATTCGAGATGTTCTACAGGATCTTTTTACGTTCTTCAGTACAATTTTACAAGGAAATTTAAACTTTCACTTTACATCAGAGTTTACATCATATAATACATTTACATTTGCACAGCGAAAGTAAAATTTTACAACATTTAAATAAATGTACAACAACATGGTATAATCTTTAAGCACCCATTCCTCTTTAACCTTTAACATGCCATTTACCTGCATATAAGACTGTGGGTACGTCAGTTTATTCAACCAACGATCATTATACACGGCCATCCTCTCTATGCCGGAAATAGTATAACTTAATTTTCCATATTCAGCAAACACAAACTTGTCACAATACAATTAAAGGGGCTACCCTATTGATGTCGTGTTGTGATTGTGCACTTAATCCTTAATGCATTTATTTATGTTACATGACACTAATGCACACTTGTTCGGATTCTATGCATCCCATACTACATAGGTCCGAGGGCAAGCCTCTTAATCGTTCTCCATCTTTGTAGGGTTCAATCCCTCGCCATGACTTAATCTACTTCTGTAACTACGATAGGTATCCTAGATGATCTATGAGTGCAAGCACGTGTACAGAAAACCTGGAGGGGAATCCCACGTCATGTCACGACTCATCGTGAAGAACCTGTGGCAATTCAGCCTCCTTCATGGCACACGATCCTCATGCAGTCACCAAACATCCCACAAGTGTCACCACCGGGACTGTACCCTGGAACAGTATCCACGTCATGTCACGACGCATCGTGAAGAACCTGTGAAATACTCTCCGCCGCCACGGTACCCTGGAGCCGTATCCACGTCATGTCACGACTCATCGTGAAGAACCTGTGAAATACTCTCCGCCGCAAATCCGATGGCTCTCACTCGTGTTTTTCTCCTACTTTCATCACATCTCCACTATGTACTAATCCTTAGTTTTTATTAGAATCATGAACAAAATCAAAGCTCTAGAGTTAGCCTCTCCACTAAACCGGACTTATTCATTCATTTCAACATGACCAACCTTGGTCTTTCCTTTCAATATTCATTTCATTTCTTTCCAAATGCCGGGAGAGACTTAACTACTCTTTCATTTCAATTCAAATTCATAATTACTAAAGATCTGAGCATTTCCAACTCATGAGTTCATTTTTTTCATTGCCTCAGCATATCATGATCTTAGCTTTCATATTCATATAATTCTCAATTCAAATCTATGATTCATTTCATGTAAATTCTCAATTCAAAACTATGATTCATTTCATGTAAATTCAAGCAGCAACAAATAGAGTTTATCAACACCCACCATAAGGTTCACAATCTTCAAAATAAACAGAATAATGTTCTCTGATATAACTAAACACTCTGGACAGTCGACTTGGATCTCTTCCAGTCGACTTGTTCAGTCAATTCCAGTTATTCATAACCACTCGGGAGAGTCGACTGCTGCACATGGCAGTCGGCTGTTCCGCAGTGTTTCTGATTTCAATTATCAATCACAGGACAGTCGACTGCCGTTCAACACAGTCGGCTGTTCTGCAGAGTTCAATTATGTAATTTCTCAAGTTCTATACAGTCGACTGCTACACACATTAGGTCGACTGAACAGTTTAAAATCTCAAATTAAGGAATCATTCCTTCATTCTATTTACACATCATACTTTGTCTCGCTATTCTTCAACAAGAATAATTTACATTTTATTGTTCACATTATTCTCAAAATGAGAAGTACTAATGAATATTCACAGTTCATATTTTCATACATCTATCACATAATGTCACTTCAATCTTTACTATACTAATCTTCTTTATTTCCAGTTCTTTTGCAAGGTATACTTCCCCGAAAATACACATGTCAAAATCATAGTTCTAATTACACCTTTCATTCTTAAATCACATTTTATTCCATGCAACAATTCCCAAATTATCTTTATAAGGTCTCATGTATTTTTAGGAGAGTAGAACATTCGAGTTTGTAAAAAATGCATCAGTACCAGTCGACTTATACTATAGTAAGTCGACTGTCCAGGGGAAAACATCCATGATTTTAAACAAGAAGTTGACTTATAAAAGCACCAGTCGACTTAAATGAGCATATAAGTCGACTTACAAGGTCCTAAGTCGACTTACCATAACGTTTCTTTTCCGACATTTCTCAACAATTAATGCCACTAATCTCTTTATTAGCCAAGTTCACATTCATGGTTATAATTAATCCATATCAACTTAGATTTTTACTAACCCAATCACATACAATTGCATACTCACATTCCAATTAATTTATAGGTCAATTCTCCAATTAAGAGTGTACTCTTATTAATATTTTTCATGCATCATTTCTCAATATAATACTAGCATCATTTCTAATTAGAAATAAGGAAAATCAAACCCACTATCATTCATTCAAACAAGCATTTCTACTTTAGAAATATGGAGAATTTTACCCACCTTATATGGAGAGAACAAACACAATAGCAACTAAGTCCTTTGCAAATGAGATGCGCCTCCTCCTAGATGATGCGCGCACAAGTTCCACAAGCACCACCGAAAGCTCCTAGCCGGCCCTTCTCCTCCTTGGTAGAACGCAAGCACAAACCACTCACCACTCAATCTTTTTAACTCTCAAACTACTACTAATTAGACTATAGATTTGGAAGGGATAATAAGCACAAAAGAACTAGTCATGGGAGGGGGTATTTATACTAGAAATCAACTAGAATGGAGAGCTAGGATTAGTTGGTTGGTTGTAGGATGGAAGGCTAGGATGAGAGTAGGAGTTACTACAACTACCCACATTCACATAACTACCACACCATGACCACCACTAAACTTTTGAATCTCCCTCCAAAATCCACAACCGGCCATGCAAAGGAAGTGCACTTGCACGTGTACATGTAGTGCACGTGCAAGCAACTAGGCCCAAAGAATTGTGCAATTGATTTTTACATGAAAAAATAAAATAGAATTTTTAAATAAATTAATCCATGGGCTTTAGTTTTATGGGCCAAAATAGTAAAAAAAAATAAAAATACATTTTGGGCTTTAAGAAAAATGCTTTAAAATAAGGCTTTCTATTTATTTAAAGAAAGGCTTTTGTATAAAAATAATTTGAAAACATATATTTAAATATTCATACACATCACAATAAAAATAATTATAAGATTTAATTCAACTAAAATATTGCACGTGCACACTACGTGCAAAATAAAATAATTTTTCATTAATTGAAAAATCAGGGTATTACGCCGCATCCCCTTTTTTCCGTCTTTCGCCTGTGCTCCGCCCCCCGTACACCCTTTCCTGCCTAGCGTCCCATCGGCAAACCTAAGAGTAGCAGCAAAAACATTGAGTGCTGTTCTCTCCCTCCGGTGCGCTAGCATCTAGTCCAGCCCCGTCTCTCGTGCGTCGCTCTGTTGTTACGCCATTGCAACAGCAACAGCAACAGTGCATCGCTGTGCTGTGCTCTGTCGACAGTGCGCATCGGCAGTGCCTCACTGTGTCACCGTCTTCCGCGCCACTGTGTTCCCTTGGGTGTGCGCGTGTTTCGTGCTATCGCTGTCGTGGTTGTGTTCGTTGGAGTTCGTTGTGTTTTTTGCTCCGGGAATCCGTTCCCGTTATTCTTGATCATCGTCGTTTTCATTGTCGGTTAAGACAAGTAACTTGTATTCTTTTCTTTGTGTAATACAAGTACTAAATACCGCCTGTAGTGTAATTGAGTTCTAGAGACAATTTGTGTGTGAATTCCCTTGTTTATATTGTCACTATAGTGTTGATTCGACCATAGTTGCCTCACGACATACATGACATGAATTAACCTAGGGTTGACCACTTTTAATGAGTATGTTCATACTACTTGTGATATCTGTGCTTGATGTGTTGTTCGTGATATACTTGTCGAATACTTGTAAAATACCCTATACCATATTTTTTGGACATCTAGTACACTGTATTTCATGTTTGGGTTGATTTGGATGAGTTTCGTATGATCTATGTTGATTTGTGTATGAAGAACAAATCTGTAATTTTCTATTACCCTGATGTTGTTCAGTATTTTAGACCCTATTAAGGCCAGTATTTGAAAATATTTTGTGTACATGAACTGTAGAGAATTTTGTCTATTTTCTAACTCTTTTGACGGATCTTAGTTTCGATTTACGAGTTATGAGTTATGTCTATTTTACTACAGTAGTGTCGAAAGATTTCCAGATTTTATTTTCTATAAATTCTGAAGAGTAATCTATTTTAATTCTGGTGTTAAAATTATTATTTTGACCTGAAATTTTGTTCAGTACTTCTAGACTTGATTGGGGTTTACCCAGAATTTTGGTGGATTTATTTGAGGAGTTTTACAAACCTTTTCTTGCTCGCAAATAAAAATTTTACATGCAGAATTAAACTACTGTTCAGTATAGAACCTGATTTTCGACCTAATTCTACTTGTTGTTTCTAAAATATTTCTGAATATGAAAGTTAGTCTACTGTATATATTTTATCACCATTTTAGCAGATTTGGATTTCGATTTATGGTTTATGAGTTATTGCTGTTTTCGTATTGTAGTGTTTGCGACTTCAGATTTATAAAACCGTCGTGTCTTGTTGTTTTCTGATTTTACTTGACTACTTTACTTTTGTTGAAAATTTATGAAATTTGGTTTTCTGTTATTATACATATAGGGGAATACTCCAGATTTTTCGTGGATTTATTTGATGAGTTTTCATGCTGTTTTCCTGACTTTGAATACTATCTTCTGATTTCTAGCTGAATATATTTTCTGGTTTCAATTCAGTTTTGAGTTATATTTTTGTAAAATACATATAACTTATATATATTTGCTGGATTCCGCCGGGAGTCTATTTTCTAGACCCTTCTACGGATTTAGATTTGTATGTCTGTAGCAACGGGAATCTCTATTTTAGTGTAGCACTATCTTGCTGTCCTGAACTAGAAGTCTCGTTATTCTATTCTTTTATGAGTTATCTTGTACCCGTACATGTTTATCTTGCAACTTGAACTTGTTACATGATCATGCCATGTTATTCTTGATATGTTTTGCACATATACATGCTTGTTTGAGACTAATAATAAATAACCAAGCCGGGGTTAAGGGAAAGATCTAATAGTGGATAATTTAGAAACGTGTACTCGGAAGGGGAATCCCCCATATTTTTCTGTTACTATACATATAGAAAAATCCCCCATATTTTTTGTGAATTTAATTAATGAGTTTTCATGCTTTTTTCTGACTTTGAATACAAACTACTGATTTCTGGCTGAACACGTTTTCTAGATTCAAATCTATTTTGAGACTTATTTTTCTGAAATACTATATGACATATATATTCGCTGGATTCGGTCGGGATTCTATTTTTCAGATTCTTTGATGGATTCCGATTTTCATTTGTGTAGCAACGGGAATCTCATTTTTAGTGCAGTACTGTCTTGCTATCCTGAACTGGAGTTTTCGTTGTATCATCCTGTTATGAGTTATGTTTCACCTGAACATGCTTATTCTTCATCCTGAATCTGTTACTTATTTATATCATGCTATTCTTGATCTGTTTGTGACATATACATGTCTGTTTTCTAATAATAATAAAATAACCAAGCCGGAGTTAAGGGAAAGGTTTAGTAGTGGAAAATATAGAAACGTGTACTAAGAAAAGGACCTGTGTCCTGTCTGTTACGTGTTCATGACTACATGATTCACGATCCTGTTTACCTGAACCTAACTGCATGCTTCCCTATAGGAAGATGTACTCGGAAGAGAACCACTAGGTTCTTCCTATACCTGACTGCATACTTCCCTATACAAAGGTGTACTCGGAAGAGAAACACTAGGTTTTACATGTTCCTGTTATTCCTGTTATCCTGATCCCTGAGTACACTACCCTATGGACTCCATTACGGAATCTAAACGAAACTGTTTGAATGTAGCAACCATGTAATAAAAGTTGGGGCGCATGAAGTGCTACCTAGTTAGTAATAATACAAGACTTGACATAACCTGATACCTGTTACATGATACTTGTACCTATACCTGTTTACCTGTATACCCGATTACCTGTTTACCTGTTACATGTTTACCTGTTTGTTTGACACCTGATACATGTTACCTGTACCTATTAGTATACCATGCTACTTGATTCTGTTGCTTGATTCATGTTAGATAATTGATTATGTTGACACACTTATACCATGCATGTTTATTCCTGGTGTTATTTTATATTTGTTATTTTTCCCCATGTACTTGTATTCTGCACTACAGGCGGCCCCTAACTTGCATTGACAGGAGTTTGTTTTCTTTTCCTTATTCATGCAATTGTTAAACTGCAGATTTTGGAGAACAGGTACTAGATGATATTGGTGATATGAGATATTAGTGCTGGAGTTTTGTTTGCATTTATTATTATTTCCTGTTATTGCTTGAACAATCGTATTTGATACTTGGATATATTTCTGTATTTGGGAAATGTGACCCAGGATATTATTAACTTGTCCAGACTTGATTTATTTGAGATTATTATATTTTGGTTTCAAGTAAATTTTTTTGGTACATTTGATTCGATTGTGTATACTTGGTTGATTCTTTTACTTCTGAATCTGATTATTCCTGTGAGATGTTGTAAAGATTCTGAACAGCTTATGGATGATAAAAATCATTTGCTGGGCTTAGTCACGTATTCGTATTCCGTATTCTCTTTTGGGAAGCGGGGCGTGACATGCGCCAATGCTCTGAGATACCTGACATTTAACAGTTCTTTACGAACTTGGTTCACACTCAGTTTGGTGTGCGTATGAAAACCTTTTGCTCAGACGGTGCTCGTGAGTACACTTCCACCGCTATGAGTGATGTGAATTATTTGCAAGTGTACAAAATCGCAGCAAGTGTAAAAAATCGCAACAAGTAGTATAGTTAAGTGAAAAGAGTGTCGAACCCACAAGAACTAATTATTTTATCGAGTACTGAAATTACTAAATTGATTACTATTTGGAAAATTGAAATTTAATAAAGAAAGCAACTAAATTAAATTAATATAAAGAACAAACTAAATTAATTAAAAAGGAGCGGAATTTGAAATTTTGTTGTTTATTAATTGCAAAACTAATTCTAGGACTTTTGATTTTACTTAATTAATCCATCACAATTCATAATTTCATGTGAATAAAAATATTATTTTTCCAAGTTGTAGACCAAAATCCCCCAAGTATTCAATGTTTTTTCTCGAACAACATCAAAAATATCTCCAACTAACAGTTTGTCATATTTCTATGCAAGTTTAATTAATTGAAGACTCATTAAGTTCTATGGATTTCTTTATAGTCACATCAATTACGGTAAATCATCTTTAATTTCGCTCAATCAATGGTGTTTAATTTTATAGTTCTAAATCACAAATTATCTCTTGGTCTCTCCATGATCCAATAAATCATACAAAAGTTGACCAAACAATTGTATGCATTAAACAAAAAAAATCAAACACACAACCATGGAAAAATAAAAAAATAATATGGAATTAAAAATTGTGTTATGAAAACTAGGCTACATCGAAGCTCTAGAAAAATAAAATTTAGTTCATAATAAAATTGCAACTAACAAATACTGTTTGAGATTGCATAATAAAATTATGACAAGAAGAAGAAAGAACTCTGTTTTGTTCAAAAAATTCCAATTCGAAGTTCCTCGAAATCCGCACTCAAAATTCAGTACTGCGTCTCGTTCAACCTACGTTTTTCTCTTTCCTTTTTTCTCTTTCCTCCTTCCCCTGGTCTCGAACTTCATGCCGCCAACTCACCCACAACGCCCCACCTTCTACTCTCAACTTTTGTCACGCCGCCACACACAGAAACCCACACACCTTAAATAATATATTTTAAAAATTCCTTGGCCTCCTCATGTAGCGTGCTCCCACATCCAAGGTGCAGTTGCCACCCACCTCCCAAATCTCCTTCCGTAGCCTGCCTTAATATAGTTTTAGGTTAGAATAATTATTAGGGTTAGTTTAGTTTTAAAATTAGGTTTAGTTAGTTATTATTAGCTAATTAATTAGAATCTTAAGATTAAGATTAATCTTAAACTAATAATCAATAAAAAAAAACCGTACTGTACATTCTTTCCTTTTTTTATTATTTATTTTATTATTTTTTTACTACAAAATTTTATTCTAACCCCTAATTGATAATAATAATTCTATTTTGCTTTTCACATGGAAATATTGCAAAATTTAAATTTCAACAAATCAGTAAAAAATAATCAATCATTCTCCTTATTTTGTTTGTTAATTTTTACTGAAAAATATTCATCTTTTGCATCAAAAAATCTTATTCTTTCAAAAATAATTAATTAACTGAAATATATGAAAATAAGATAAATTATTAACATGATAGACGAATACAAATTATTTTAATGGGTAAATGAGTACAAATATTTATATAAAAATTATAGGCATCAAATAACCACAAACTTAAGATTTTGCTTGTCTTCGAGCAAAAAGTAAAATCATGAATATAGGAATAATAATCAATAATAAGCTCAACTCATCACACCAAGAGATCTCATCATGCAAGCATCAAAGTTGCAATTAAACATATAAACAGTAGCAAATAAAGTAAAACCAAGCATACCCACTTTCTCCAGTGCAATTATTCATTCATAATTCCAAACCCAATCATATTCGTCATGCAATTAATGTAATTATAGTATGTAACAACTCCATCTGTGATTACCCCTTCTCACTACTACAAACCGAATAGCAAACTAGAGTTTTTTTTTGTTTTTTGTTTTTTTTGTTTTTTGTTTTTTGTTTTTTGTTTTTTGTTTTTTTTTCCGCTCTTCTCTAAGTTGTCACTTGCCTTTTGACGCAAATGCAAACATTTTTGATGAATTCACTCTGTTACTAAACAAGTCACAAACTTAAAGTGCTTTGCATACTCATATTTCAAGTTGCCGTTTGACGTAAAAGTAAACATTGGTGATGAATACCCCTAGTTACTAAGCAACTCAAAATATTGAAGTAGATAGACTTTATTCTTCTATATATATATATATATATATATATATATATATATATATATATATTCACTCTATATACTTAAACTCTGTTTAAGACTAGATCAAAAGGGATAATCACAAAAAAAAAACATCACAATTTTCTTTTATGTATAATCATATGACTCTCACAATTTTGTAAGGAATTTTGAACTTTAATAATCCTAAAGTAAATAAGTATGCTTAATTTTGCTTTATAAGATATTGTCTATCCTAAAAAAAATATTTCAATGCTTTAGCACAATAAAGAACTCAAAAGTGTAATTGTGAGCCCAATTGCAGTACTTTGTTTTGTTTTTCTTATCAAATATATAAGAAAAATATATACCCTCACCCCCAAACTTGAATATCACATTATCCTCAATGGGAAAGGAAAAAGAAAAACAAAAAGAATGCGAAAAGTTCAGATTTTCTCCCCTGATTCGTGTTAAAATTCTGCACGCGCGACGTTCATTGTTTCAGAGATATTTGGAGCTGTAGGTGTCCAAATGGCCTGATTCTTTTTGTTCTGGAAAGCTAAGACAATTAGTTACAATCTCTATTTGAAACATTGTTCTAGATTCTAACTCCATCATGCTAAAAAATAGCCATTAATTTAGGTGTAGAAAACAGTTCTACTAGGAGACTTCCAAACTCATGCAATCCTATAAAATAAAATCAAAAGTTAAAATTAAAAATATACTAAAACAAGGGAAAATCTAATGCAGTAATATAAAATATGGGTTGCCTCACAAGAAGCGCTAAGTTTTAAGTCTTCAGCCAGACTTGATAGCTGCGATGGTTATGTGACGCCAACCTCCAACAACATAAGAGCCTCTTTCATAATAATTATCTTCATGCGTGGATTATGTTTTCTCTGTGCATCCCTCAAGCTAGATGGCAGTGATCTAAACTCATGTTTAAGGCGTTTCTTTCTCGAAGATGTAGTCTTTGATATCCCCACCTCTTTGAATTTTAGCTGAAAAATGGATGAATAGATGGTGCAACATCCAAATACATAACACATTCTGAAATCTTTTCTTTCTCAGTTTCAAGAGTTGCTGAATTTGTTAGACATACTTTTATATTTAACTTTTCAATTTCAGCACTATGTTTCTCGCCCATAATTAAATCAGTTTTACTTACTTGAAAACAAGGTTGTTCTTTAGTAGGAAACTTTATGGATTTAAAAACATCAAACGTTACTTGCTCATCCTCAACCTTCAAAATCAGTTTTCCTTATTGGACATCAATCAAAGCTCTTCCTGTAGGTAGAAAAGGTCGCCCCATAATTAATGAAATTTCTTCATCTTCCTCCATATCAAGCACTATGATATCAGCGGGAAATATGAACTTGTCTACTTTCACCAAAACATCCTCAATTACTTCTTTTGGGTACTTAATAGATCTGTCCGCCAATTGCAATGAGATTGTGTTGGGTTTTGCTTCTCCAATACCTAATTTCCTAAAAACAGAATAAGGCATAAGATTAATACTGGCTCCCAATTCTCATAATGGCTTATTAAAAGAAGAATTTCCAATAGTGCAAGAAATTGTAAAACTCCCTGGATCTTTAAGTTTAGGAGGTAATTTCTTTTGTAAAATTGCACTACTCTCTTCGGTTAGCATCACCATCTCATGTTCCTCCAATTTTCTCTTGTTTGATAAAATATCCTTAAAAAGTTTAGCATATTTAGACATTTTATTCCAAAGCTTCAATAAGAGGAATATTAATATGCAATTTCTTAAAAAAATATAAAAATTTAGAAAATTGATTTTCGAGATTATTCTTTTTAAGTTTTTGCGGAAAAGGAATTGGTGGATCATAAGGAGATTTAGGACAAGTGTCAGAATTAAACTCCCCTAAAATTGTTTGGCTTGAAACACCTTTATCCCTCTTAGAATGGTGGTTGACCACCTACTGTATTTGTTCCTCCACATTTTGATCGTTCTCACTTTGCTTTTCAACCGTATTTTGTTCGGCATTTTGGGTTTGTGGCTGCTCAATTATTGTCCCACTTCTAAGTGTTATTGCTTTGGCATGCTCCTTGGAATTGACCACTGTGTTACTAGCACTACAAAACTCTTGGCCTTTAGCGGCATTCTTATCGCGACATTTCTAAGACACACCGTTATAGGTGAGGGGAATTTTATTTTTAAAAAAAACATACACTTTATCGCGGCGTTTGGAATAAACGTCGCGATAGGACCAAACTATAACGGCATTGTACAAATAAACGCCTGGATAACTCCTCTCTACCACATAGGCTGCTATTTTATTTTTTTAAAAAAATTAAATAGATATCCCGGCGTGTTATATGATAAACTCCGGTGTAGGGTGTACTATAACGGTATTTGGTTAATACGCGCCGGGATAGCTATTTTAATTTTATTTTTAACAATAAATTAGATATCTATCCCGCCATTTTACTTGTTAAACGTCGGGATAGGGTTTGTACACACACACACACACACACACACACACACACACACACACACACACACACACACACACATATATATATATATATAATTTTTTCTATAAATATTTTTATATTTTTATATGTATTCCTTTTATAATAATTTATATGTAGATAACACGAAATTTAGTTATCTAATATTATTATTGATATGGCTAAAAATAGAACCAAAGCGGGACCGTTCAAATCAGGCACGAATCTTAAAGCTCTCAGGGGTAAAACAGTAATTTCACCTACAAACGGGTCTGAAATGAGAACTGGGTCTTTCTTCAAAGCCCAATAACCCATAAATGGATCTGTCCTACTGGGTATGAGTAACAACCCGTTACAAACCAATCCACATGGATAAAGAGTAATTTAAATTCATAGTTATCTCTATGAAACGATTTAAACTCTAGATCTTATCCATCCACACCGGAAAGTAGAGATTTGTCCTTATCTCGAAACAGATCCCTAAGGCGACTATAAATACCCCTCTCTCCCCACCATAACAATGTAATCAATATTTTTTTACCTAAAGCTCTTTCTTAATCTTTCTGATCACTGACAAGAGCGTCAGAGGGTTCGTCATCGGGATCCATCCCGATGTATCGAACTTTGTGCAGGTTCGTGGCAGCAACAAGAAACAAGTCAACACATTGGTGAAGGTCAACAGGTTTGCCTTATTCATTTTCTCAAGAATCCACAAATTCATCTGTTTGCTCCCACACCAAAATCAGCCACAACAGATTGGCACCGTCTGTGGGAAACAAAAAAGTAATCCAACCTAACTTCATCTGCGAGAGTAGTTTCAAGCTATGCATCCAAGAGAGAAGGGGAAGGCAGCGGTCTCCAGCTGAAGAGCCACTTCTCTTCCTCCTCCTCCTCCAGTTCAAGATGTTCTTCCTCAACAACCTCCTCCTCAACAGGCCCCTCCAGGGTCTCAGGGGGCTGCCCAGGGGGGCTTCCATCGGAGTCGTCCAAAGCAACATCCTCTTCATAACTATGTCGCGGTCCCCAATCCTTCAGTTGACTCTATGGCTTCTCAAAGCCCTCCCGAGCAGGATCTCCGTCAAGTGATTGTCAACCACCAATAGGAGTCGACCTTCGAACTTGCTTGAATGGATGGAGAGCCCTTGAGGGATTCCATCAACCTGAGCACCCAGGGGTCTCGAGAGTCCGAACCCCCCGCAGACCGAGGACCAGAAGATCCCCTCTTGCGAGGAGGCGAAGAGAGTCACTTCAACGTCATCGGTGGAGAAGTCATACTCCAGTAAGCCGAGCCACACCTAGGGACTGCCAAGCTGAAGGGGCACCAGTCACAAGGGCAGAGTTCCAGGATTTTCAAGAAGCCGTTATGCGGGCCCTTAATATTGCTCCAACCACGAGCAACGGGCACCTAGTCCTTAACCTGCCCCAAGCCATCACCTAGTCCTTAATAATCTATATCCAAAGGCTTGTGTTAATTGCTTCTTTGTAATGCTAATGACACAAGGAAAACTATTTAAATGTATCATTATGTGTTTGAAATATTATTACAAAGCTATGAAACCAGATTCAGTTCTTTTACTCCAAAATAAAACAACAGGAAAATTGGAGAACACAAGCAAATACAATGTATTACATATATAGAATTAACCTGACAAATGATATTATATATATAAGAAGCAAATAATATTATAATACTGTTAAAATGGAATTTTCAGGGAAAAAAATTTAAGTTATTTATCCGATCGCCAATTAAACCTCCCCAATTATTTCATTTGCCCTCCAACTTTTTCATTTCCCCCCCAAATCCCAAATCCCCCAATTTATACAATCTCTGCTCACACCCATCTCTCTCCCTCTTTCTCTCACACCCGAATCCCCTCTCTCTCTCTTCTCTCACTCACACCCGAATCCCCAACTCACCACGTCGCTGTCGTTATTCCGCCATGTCGCCGTCGCCGTCCCTCTCCCACCATCACCGTTGCTCCTCCATTGCCACCGCCACCTCTGTCTTCCTTTTCACTGTCGCCGTCTTCCTCCACCGCCACCCACCGTCGTCGCCCATATCTTCCTCCGCCGTCGTCTTTCGTTATCCGCCGTCACCCACCGCTTCCACCATCACCTGTGGTCATCTATTTTGATTAATTTTGCAAACTCTAGGTATGAATTTGATGCGTGTTTCACTATTTCACTTTAGTTGGACAAGGGAGTGAGTGCCTCACCTATGTAAGGTTTCATTTCCACTAAAATTTGATCTGAATCTCTTACATTCATATAAAATTATCACATGTTTGCATCCAATACTAGATATGAAACTCGAATCCGTTCGAGTTAGACAAGTCATTTACATTCCCAAATTACGTTATTGAGTAGATACTTTGTTTAAATGCTTTCTTTCTTTGATGCAGGTAGATCAATATACGTGCACAAGAGGTGTTTGATGAGACTCCTATGAGAAGTAAGTATAATCATAGACCTTTCTTCAGTAATTTTCTTTTTAATATTTTTGTTGAGTTATATCAAACACGTCAATGCAACTTTCCCGGGAATCCTCCATCCCTGTACGAAAATCCCCTTGCGAGCATGTTTTTGCATGTAATTAGATGGATGCATTTACTCAGACAAAGGTTACTCTTTGGGCTTCCTTGTAGAGATGTTTGCAAATAAGATAAGAGCATAATTGTATTATAAATGATAATTCTGTGTTGGATTATATTTCAAACAAATTTGCTTAAAGAGTTTGTTTGTGCTACATCCTTTTCCAATTGTCCTAGTTTGACGTGGGGAACTTGTTCATCTTGAACTATTAGTGTAAGTGCCTTCCGCTTTGTTTTTGTATTTCCTTTGGAAGTTGTGCAGGTGATAAAATTTCAACTGAACTTTTGCATTCCTTGATTTAGGTTCTTTCCTCTCTCACATTGAAAGATAACAAGCTTCTGAACCTTCAGTTGTTGTAATTGGTGGAGGTATTTCTGGTGTTGCGGCTGCTCGGGCACTATCAAATGCTTCTTTGAAGGTAACATCGTTGTGTTAATACCCGTATTGAATTTATCCCTATTAGTTACTGAAATATTCTTGTTCCTGTGAACATTTAAGCATAATATAATTAGTGTATGTACTGATCTTGTTGCTTATGGACTTTATATTTGGTCAGGTGACTCTACTAGAATCACGAAGTCGGCTTGGTGGCCGTGTGCATACCGAGTATTCATTTGGTTACCCTGTTGATATGGGAGCATCATGGTAAGTACCTAATTCTGTTGATTATCTTTTGACACAGTGTGTAAAGCAGAAGTCAGAAGATTCATGGTCTTATGGGTTTCTTTTCTTTGTTTTCTTGGTCTTTCAGGATGCATGGAGTTTGCAATGAAAATTCGCTGGCTCCATTGATTCGAATTTTAGGCTTAAAGTTATACTGCACAAGCGGTGATGATTCTGTTCTATATGACCATGATCTGGAGAGGTATTTTTGTGAGCTGCACTTTCTATCTTGTTTTGGTACTTCTATGTTTGCTAATGCCTTTAATTGGTTGACTTCTAGTTATTAGATGTCATTGATAATTTAGAGTATGTGATGATTATCGTACATAACATATTTTTAACTTTAGCCTATGTTTGTATCTACAATTTTTGTATCTACATATTTTTAACTTTAGTCTAAGAAGTTCAATGAATTTGTGACATCTTGTAAAGTTGTAGATTTTTAAAATGGCCTTTTAGGTTATCTGGACCATATTAGACCAATGTATGAGCATATAGTATCCTCTATTCCATAATTTTGACTTTTATCATGATCATTTGACAGGCATTATTATCTTGAATCTTCTGATATCTTATCTTCAAACCTGCCTGACTGACAACTTCATCCCTGTAGATTTCTTTAAATGAAGTTTGAATTAAGGCCTTAGGAACCAGGAAATTCTTCTTCTCTTGTTCTGCTATATTAGTTAGAACAAGGAAATAACACAAATTACAATGTACCTTGGAAGAAATTTCATGATCATAAACGAGTTTAAAGTCAACTTGTGACTAAACTTTCATTTACTAAACTTTTTTAGAACTGTTATAAATAACTAAACTTTCATTTACTACTCCGATGTTATTCTTTCATGGTCATGTTGAAGCCATGTGCATACTGAGTTTTTGGCATTTTTGGGTCTTGTTCTACACCATAGCCAGAGGGAGGAATGGTTCACATGATATACTTGTAATTTTCATACCATCCCCCTTTTCTTTTTCAAATTCCTATAAATTAGTGAAAAGGTGGAGAACTCCACTCAGTTTCCCTGAGAGAAATTCATTAATATCTGTTGTCTCTCTTTATTATGGCCGTCTAGAGAGCAGAAGCTATACCCAGTCTCCAAGTGTTTTTTTAGTCATCATCTTTGTTTGTTTACTTAGTTAATTGTCTTGTCATATGGTTTACCTAATATTCATCTTTATTCAAATACTAAGTGTGTTTACTTTTTTCTCTTTACTGCAGTTATGCACTTTTTGATATGGATGGACAACAAGTCTCTAAACAGCTAGTCCTTGAAGTTGGCGAACTGTTTGAGAAGATTCTCAAGGAGGTAACTTGTGCTACTTCTGCAGATTTTATCCTGTAAGCTTTAAAACTATATTGAAGTTTTGTTGATTTAAATTTCGGACAGCGAAAGTAAGGGATGAACATACATCTGACATGTCTGTTCTTCAAGCAATTTCTATTGTTCTGGATAGGAACCCGCAGTTAAGGTATAGCAAGAAGTACAATGGGTTAATATATAGCATTATTTAATATTCTTGGATGGCAGCTCATGTACTTTTTCTTTATTTGCAGGCCAGAGGGATTAGCGCTTGAAGTACTGCAATGGTATGTATGTAGAATGGAAGCGTGGTTTGCTGCAGATGTGGATAAGATCTCTTTGAAAATTTGGGATCAGGTGTGTGCACTTGTTTGTTTAATATCTGCTTATCTTTTTTATATTACCAAAATGGTATGCATAGGACCTCTATTTATAATGTTTATATTGTTAGAAATAAAGGTTAAAAGTCCCTTTTACTTCTATTTAATGTCATCCTGGAGCTTTTCTTTTTAACGGTGAGTAGATTATGGCCATGTGATATGCCCTGGCTACATTTACTTTAGAATCGAATCTGTGTGGGCTGGTAGAAGGTAGAATATTCTATAGATGTTGTGGAAGCAAATGAGAACTATTACCCCTAAATGCCAAATCAGCAATAGAAGATGAAGAACTTCCTTTACATGTTAGAACCTATCTTCCTTGTCGTCATCGTCACTATCCTCAGTAGGTCCTAGTTACATCCTTCAAATAAGTCAAAGATGATTTGTTCACATCCCAAAATAAATTGACAAAATGTACCAGGTACTATTAAGTAGGGACAAGACAGTGGGCATTATCTGGTTCCTTATATTGTTATTCATCAACATAAGCTTGTTTCTTCTACTCCTGAGTCCTGACTTAGATTCCATATTAAACTATCTGAGATTTATTGTTACTGTTGAATGACCAACAACATTCTGAATGACCTTACCTTATCACTTATAACTGTTGAATGACCAACAACATTCAACTCATCAACACATGCAAATCTAGTAAAATACGAGATGTTCAGTTAAAAATGATCTTAGCAGTTTTGTGCTCTTTTTCTTCTTTTGTTTGACAAATTGATGATGAAATATTTATGTTTTTCTACAGGGCCAGCATATCCCATCAGTTTCCAGTCACGCACATACACTAGGGCAAAATGACAATGGAATTGAAAGCAATACCGGGGCACACGAGGAGACTCCCCTGCTGTAGTTTGTCGGATTCGAACTTTTTAAAAAATGTTTTGTAGGAATTATATCTATGTTTTGTAATAACTAAGTGTTGTACAACATATACATTTGACACTCGTTGTATGACAATTTATATGTATTATATATTTTGTTTTCTATTGAGTTGTTTTCTGTGATGTGTGACTTTTGGTTGTTGAAATTGATGTTATTATTGATTTTAAGATTTAAGCATTTAAATTTTATATGATTACATGTATTTGTAATATGAGATTAATTACTGGTTTTTCCAATTCAAAATTTTATAATGAAATGCCAAAAAAAAGACCTATCGCGGCGCTTCATGGTAAACGCTGCAATAGGTACTACTCTTATAAAAAGTAGTACCCTCTATTGCGGCGCTTGCCAAGCGCCGCTGTAGGATACTAATTTTAAGAAAGCTATTATTCAATAAAACCTATCCCGACGCTTGCCAAATGCCGCTATAGCTCAACTTTTTTTTTAAAACATTGAAACAGAAACGTACCTATAACGGTGGTTTGGCAACGCCGTTATAGATGGACCCTCTATAGCGGCGGCTTGGGTAAACGCCACAGTAGCTCATATAGCTATAACGACGCACGCTGTAATGACGTTTTCGGTGGTGATTTCATAAGCGCCGTTATGGGCTATAACGGTGCCAAAAAACGCCGCGACAGCCTTGTAAAAGCGCCGCGAATGCCCTTGCATTTTGTAGTGTAGGTAATGTTCATGCCGTTCTTTCTGTAAGAATATTTGAAATTTGACCAATTTGAACCTCAAGATTGAGAATTGAAGCTGAAGTTGAAGTTGCAACATTTTGGATCACCAAATTTGTCTTTTGCATGTACTGCATGAACATCTCCTCAAGTGTCGGCTTCTTTTCTTGTTGTTGAAAATTTTGTTGTGGTTTAGCTCCTCCTTGATTATTGCTCTAAGAAAAGTTGGGGTGATTTCTCCATCCTGGATTGTATGTGTTTGCATAAGGGTTGTTTTGTCTTTGAAAGTTTGACACAAAATTTGCTTGTTCAGCATTTGATGGAGCAAAAGGGTTCCCCACTTGGCAATCTGCACTTGAATGATTTCCTACACAAAGATCAAAAATCATATTAGTTTGAATAGCATTAAAATTTATATTGCCTAATTGTTTAGATAAAGTAGCAATTTGTGCAGTTAAAGCAGTAATAGGATCATCAAAAACTCCAGCCACTTTTCATGACATTGTTCTCTCTGAAGACCATTGGCAATTATTAGATGCCATCTCCTCTAAAAGCTCATAGGCTGCTTCATGAGTTTTGCTCATAAGTGAACCTCCAGCTGCTGCATCAACCATAGATCAATTTGTAACTCCCAAACCGTTATAGAATGTTTGCACTTGTAGCTACTTCGGAAGTTCATGATGAGGAAACTTTCTCAATAGCTCTTTGTACCTCTCCCACGCATCATATAATGACTCTATCTCGAATTGAGTAAATGTGCTGATGTCATTTCTTAACTTTGCTGTTTTTACTGGGGGAAATACTTTGCCATAATTTTTTTGCCAAGCCCTTCCAAGTTGTGATGACTCCTGGCGGTAAAGAATTCAACCAAGCTTTTGCCTTATCTCTGAGTGAAAAAGGAAAGAGTTTCAATCGAATTGCATCATCTGATACTCCATTGTGCTTAAGAGTGTCACAAATTTCTAGAAAGTTTGCAATGTGAACATAAGGATTCTCGTGCGATAGTCCCCAAAATTGAACAGTCTGTTGAATCATTTGAATAATCACCGGTTTAATCTCAAAATTTTTAGCTTCATTAACCGGCCTCTTTATGCTTGATGTTGCTCCATTAATTGAGGGCATAGCATAGTCTCTCAAAGCCATATTTTCCTCATTGTTTGCCATTGTGATACACCTGAAATATAGCTAATTTTTTAAAGAAAAACTAAAAATAAGAACTAGAAAGAATATAAAAATAATAAAAATAATAAAAATAATAAGAAAAATCTAAATTAGTAACAATCTAGCAATTATCAATATCAATAAAAGAATAATTAGTCCCCGACAACGGCGCAAAAAACTTGATGTGAATTATTTGCAAGTGTACAAAATCGCAACAAGTAGTATAGTTAAGTGAAAAGAGTGTCGAACCCACAAGGACTAATTATTTTATCGAGTACCAAAATTACTAAATTGATTACTATTTGGAAAATCGAAATTCAATAAAGAAAGCAATTAAATTAAATTAATCTAAAGAACTAACTAAATTAATTAAAAAGGAGTAGAATTTGGAATTTTGTTGTTTATTAATTGCAAAACTAATTCTAGGGCTTTTGATTTCACCTAATTAATCCAACACAAATCATAATTCCATGTGAATAAAAATATTACTTTTCCAAGTTGTAGACTAAAATCCCCCAAGTATTCAATGCTTTCTCTCGAACAACATTAAAAATATCTCCAACTAACAGTTTGTCAAACCTCTATGCAAATTTAATTAATTGAAGACTCATTAAGTTCTATAAATTTCTTTATAGTCACATCAATCGCGGTACATCTTCTCTAATTTTGCTCAATCAATGGTGTTTAATTTTATAGTTCTAAATCACAAACTATCTCTCGGTCTCTCCATGATCCAATAAATCATACAAAAATTGGCCAAACAATTTTAAGCATTAAACACAAAAATCAAACACACAACCATGGAAAAATCGAAAAATAATATTGAATTAAAAATTGTGTTATCAAAACTAGGCTACATCGAAGCCCTAGAAAAATAAAATTTAGTTCATAATAAAATTGCAACTAACAAATATTGTTTTGGATTGCATAATAAAATTAAAAGAAGAAAAAGAAAGAACTCTGTTTTGTTGAAAAAAATTCCAATTCGAAGTTCCTCGAAATTTGCGCTCAAAATTCAGTATCGCGTCTCGTTCAGCCCATGTTCTTCTCTCTCCCTTTTTCTCTTTCCTCCTTCCTCTGGTCTCGAACTTCGCGCCACCAACTCACGCACAAAGCCCTACCTTCTTCTCTCAACTTTTCGTCACGCTGCCATACACAGAAACCCACACACCTTAAATAATTTTTTAAAAAAATTCCCTGGCCTCCTCATGTAGCGTGCTCCCACATCCAAGATGCAGTCGCCACCCACCTCCCATATCTTCTTCCGTAGCCTGCCTTTATATAGGATTAGGTTAGAATAATTATTAGGGTTAGTTTCGTTTTAAAATTAGGTTTAGTTAATTATTATTAGCTAATTAATTAGAATCTTAAGATTAAGATTAATCTTAAACTAATAATCAATTAAAAAAACCGTACTGCGCATTCTTTCCTTTTTTTAATTACAAAATTTTATTCTAACCCCTAATTGATAATAATAATTCTATTTTGCTTTTCACATGGAAAAATTACAAAATTTAAATTTTAACAAATCAATAAAAATTAATTAATTATTCTCCTTGTTTTGTTTGTTAATTTTACTGAAAATATTCACCTTTTGCATCAAAAAATCTTATTCCTTCAAAAATAATTAATTAACTAAAATCTATGGAAATAAGATAAATGATTAACATGATAGACGAATATCAGAAAATTTAATGGGTAAATGAGTACAAATATTTATATAAAAATTATACACATCAATGAGATCAATCCTTCAATCTCATGGTATACTCTTTTAGCAATCATGCCATCACACTCAAGAACAGAATGGTGTAGCTGAACGCAAGCATCGTCACATCCTTGAGATAGCTCGCGCTTTTCTACTCTCCTCTTCTGTTCATCGTTCTTTCTGGGCCGAAGCTGTCATGACGTCTATTAGTCTTATTAACATCACCCTTTCATTTGCCCTATCTGACACGTCACCTTATGAGGCTCTTCGACACTTACTGCCGAACTACAGTATGCTCCGTACTTTTGAGTGCACCTATTATGTCATTCTCTCTCCCACTGAGCACACGAAACTCACCGCCCGATCTACTAAGTGTGTTCACCTAGGTCTCAGTCCTGAACATAAAGAATATCATTGTTTTGATCATGTGGCAGGTCGTATTCGTATTTCCCGACATGTCACCTTTGTCAAAGACTCTCCCTACTATTTGACCTCTCATGAGGATGCTAGTTTTCTTGACTCCTCTATTGTTGGACCTTCTTTCCCAGCCAGACCTTCATGCATTCCATTTGATCCCATTCCTTTAGCTCCTTTCCCACCTCATACTGACATTCCACCTATTCTTCCTCCTATGGAAACACCACATGCATCCCCACAGCATCATGCCCCCTCACTACCTACATCCCCATAGGTGCATACACACACACAACCTATCTCACCTCCCCACCCTGTTCATCCTCAACCGGTCTGTAATGCTCCGAATTCCATTTTCATGTAATTCGTAGCTCAACAGAATCTTTTACTTCAATTCGTACAATTTTACAAGGAATTTAAAACTTTTATTCATACAACATGTTCTTTTACATCAACGTAGTGGAAATGTAATGAATACATCAAGATATATACATAGTTGTAACAACTGTAACATTTAGATAATCATCATCGTCAATTCTTATTTTATGCCCTCTTGCAAATCCAAGTTCTGCACTTGAAAACTGTGTTTACGTCAGTTGCATACAACTGACGCAAAGCTATAAAACAGCGATTCTCACTATGCTGTAAAATAACAATTCTCTTACTTTAGTAACCACAAACTTGAATGCATATTAAAGTGTACAAGAGGGAATATCCTAAACATGTCAGTGTATGATATGACTTAAATGCCTAATGCAGATATACTATGATGACACTAATGCATACTTGTTCAAATTCTATGCATCCCATTCTACATAGTTCCGAGGGAAAGCCTAAAGGTACTCCTCATTATAACGTTTATATTCCATGCTATGCAACATAACCCAATGAATATACTCCAACGCATAGTCACCGAGGAGTCGCATCCCCAGGATATTGGACCTTACCGGCCTACCCCTATCCCACCTCAGTGGATTTACCGGGCGTATCCTCAGCCACGAACCCTAGTAAGTTGATCTCTCGTAATACGGTCTAGGCCTACCCCTAGCCCACTTTAGTGGGTTTATCGAGCGTATCCTGTCCGTCCCAAACATTCCTAGGGACTGCAGTCTCTTTACCGGCCTTTTCGATGATAGAAAGTCGTACCCTATCTCATATACATGGATTTACCAGGCGTACTCCTCGATCTCTGACCCCTAGGAGCTGCACATCCTTTTACCGGACTTGTTCGTCGTTATTTCTATCATATCTTCTTCTAGTGTCTTTTCTTAGGTTTAATTAGCATCATCACAACCTAGAGCTAGTTTACCCTCCTACCGGTCTTAACAACATACCGAGAACGTTAGCTCCATATTGGCCACTTCTCAAAATCAAATATCATTTTCCATTCCTTTGCCGGTACATGAGTCTCACTTAGCCTCTAGATTCCAACAATTGTCTCACTATAGAGATCATGTAACACCTCGGATTTTAAAATACCGGAAATATTCGTTTTTATATTTTGTAGGGGGTGAGAATTATTTTAAAGCTATATTTTATTATTATTTTTATATTGATATTGGTATGGATATTTGTGGTTGATTGGTGTTATTGATATATTGGGAGCTAAGAGTTGTGATTTTGTGTGAGGAAATATAGTTTATTTTATTTTATAATCTTGGGGAATTATTATAAGATAATTTAATGCATTTGTCATGTTTGTATTATTATTATAGAAAAGAGTTGGGGTTTATTTATAATATTTTGAATTTGGAGGTCTTATATGTAAATATACCCTATTATTATTATTATTATTATTATTATTATTATTATTATTATTATTATACTTATTTCAAAACTAACCCTTTCCCATTCTTTTTCCTTCCTTCTTTCTTCCTCCTTCCCGATCTATTCTCCCAACCGAACCCATCTTTCGGCCTCCCTCTCTCTCTCCTCAAATCCACTTTGTTCCTTCGCCAAATCCAAATTAAATTGGGGAATAGGCTAATTAAATGGTTCTCTACATCATGGAAGTGTCGGATTTTCGAAAGGATGTCGAAAAGGTATACCCTATTTTATTTATTCGTATAAAATTAAGTGTAGTTAGTTTTATTGAGTAGAAATATTATAATAGAGAAATTTAGAGAGGTTGGAAGTGGTAGATTGGAGGAATTGGTAGATAGTTAGAGAAATTGTAAGTTGTTGATAAATTAGAATTTTGGGTTTGTAAAATAGATATATATATATATATATATATATATATTAGAATTATCTCTTAGATGGTGATAAAAATTTTAGTGAGCCATTAGAATAAAATGGGGAGTAGTGATTTTGGCATAAACTCGAATTATGGAGTTTATGAAATCGGGTAGAAAACTCGATCCAAATAATTGTAGAAAATGCATATGAGGGTGTAGAGTATTATGAAAGGATTAATATAAATTTAGGATAATTTTTATAGGCTTCCAGCTCAATTAAATTGAGTGAAATGAATTATAGGCGAAAAGTGCACGCCGGGTGTTCGGTGAAATGCCCGCACGATATAGAGGTGAGAATTTGATGAATTCAGAGGTGTAGTTGAGTCTCATTATTATTATTAATCCTAATATGTGAGATTAGGAAAAAGAGGATTAAAGAAATTAGAAAATATGAATTTTTCTTATTAGAAAGCCTCCGATCAATAAGGGAATGTTTGTATGGGGACCCAAATTCGAAATCCGTCAATGTAGCTCGGCTACTTAGGTCATTTGTAATGTGTGGGTAAAGACGGATTCGAGTTTGGAGATTCGTAGGCCGAGTTTTGAGTTTTAAACTAATTGGTTCTATAATTTTTCAATTAGGAGGAAAAAGTCAAACTTCGATTGGCTACAGGACGGACGTGGGACATCGTTTGCTCGATCCGTCAGGTGAGTATGTTGTATTTGTAAACATTTTATGTTGTGGCCAAATTTCGTGGCATTTCGATATATTTGATAGAAGTTATGGTAAAAATTCAATTTTCCGAAAAATACGGATTTTTTAAGGCCCGAAAATGGGATTTTGAGATATTTGGTGAAATTAACTATTTTAAGTAGATAAAACCTATATTATGGGTTAATGTGACGTGTTGAAGTATAAAAATTAAATATATTAAATCGTTTATGCATATTTTTACCCCGTGCATGTTTTGTGCATGTTTTTGGGGTATATAGGCCGATATAGGTAATTTGGTATATGCGGAGCTTTGTGTATGGGCTAGTATGCTATGGATGGGTGTTATAAGATGTAATTAGACGAAAGTAGTAATTGTGATCATGTTTTGAAGACCCGTGTAATTATAGTACACGTTTGTGCATGTTTTGGGGTATATAAGCCCTTATAAGTGATTTTACTTATATGAAACAGGATGTATGAGCTAGTATGCTATAATTAGATATTATAATATTTAATTAGAGAAAATAAGCGGTTTTGGCCCCTTATGATGGGAAATCCGCACGTGTGGTGTTTATTGTAATATATATAGATGATTATGATGTGTGATGCAATAATTGATGAAATTAATAATTGGGTACATGTTTACATTTTAATTATGTTTGAAATGAATTAATGGGCAATAATATGACATGTTGGTTTATATGATAAATGACTTGGTGTATGTTTATATGGGATTTAATGAAGTAGCGAATAGCATGGTATTCATAATGGGTGATGTTATGGTAAATTAAATAACATGATGGTTTCTATGATAAATGACATGGTGTATGCATATATATATATGATACAACGAGATGATAATCAATATCGTGGACATCAGATGTGCATCAAATGCAAGGTAAAAGGTGAGATGATAAGTGTTAATAAAATGTGTTATTATTCTTGTGATTAAAGTCAAGAATGTGGCTATTGTTGAATTAAAAGCTGTGATGCTTTATGTTGATAAAGTAAAAAGGAAAGATGTAATGATTAATGCTAATAACAGATGATTTTGTTGACCAGTACCTACAGCAATTCTGGGGGTTTGGGCTAGACCTCCTAATACCCAAGGACCGGCTTGGGGTGCGGTGTTTTTCCCTCCTGGCTATCGGCTGGGAGGAAGTACCCAGTATATCTGGGGTGCGGTGTTTTTTGCCCAAGCTATCGACTTGAGGCCCGGTTTCCCTCGATGACAGCTGTCGCGAGGAAGTACCCAGTTTACCTGGGGTGCGGTGTTTTTCCCTCCTGGCTATCGGCTGGAAGGAAGTACCCAGTTTACCTGGGGTGTAGTGTTTTTCCCTCGATGACAGACGTCGCGAGGAAGTACCCAGTTTATCTGGGGTGCGGTGTTCCCTCGCTAGTTCGGCTAGGAGGAAGACGTAGCCTCGGACGAGTAAGACTCTGTGTGAGCATCGGTCCTCGTGTTTTACTAGGCTGTTGGCTTTCAGTATATTGGGATACTGTGGCTCACTGGTCGACAAACTAATAAAATAACTAAGTGTAAATAAAATGTGAAAGCAAAGAATGTGGAACGTGAATTGTGAATGTGAAAGAAAGTGGGTGTGAATGAAATGATTATGAAGAGATACGAGTTATGAGTTGTGTATGAAAAGAAATGATAATTGCAGTATGTGGTTAGTTTTAAAATGAAAAGAGTAAAGAGACGTGTGTTATGATAAACAGTATGAAGTAATTATACTATGTAAATGATTTAAGTAAAATACAGTATGATATGAGTTGTACCTTGGAATTGTGTCAAGGAACTACCTGCCCGCTATTTCTGTGAAAATGGTGGGAACTACCTGCCTTGGCATAATTCGCAAGGTGAGTTGGCATGTTAGTGGTAATGATTAATGGAAATAAAGAATCAAATAAAGTGAAGATGAATAGTAATTGAAGTAAATTAATAACCAAGCTATCGGCTTGAGATGTGATGTGATATTACCCAGACTATGTGTTTGGGGTGCGGTGATTATTACCCAAGCTATCGGCTTTGGGGTGTGAGATATTATTGCCCAAACTATGTTTGGGATGTGGAGTATTAATTGATGAGAATGAAAGTGAAATTAATGGTGACTTGTGATATAAGTGAAAATGAAAGTAAGTTTAATTCCCAATAAGATTGAGTAGTAACTAAGTGATATAATGAGATGAGAATGAGAGTTATGTTTGTGTTATACAACATGAAGGAATGCGGTATTATGGAAATGAATGCATATGTTTATGATGTGATACGTGATATAGTACAATAAAATAAATATCTGTATTAGTGTTATGAAGATGGTTATTAAAGAAAGTATGTTGTGATATGAGTTAGTGTATCTTGGAAGTGTGTCGGGGAACTACTCGCCCGCTATTTTCATGAAAATGGTGGGAACTACCTGCCTTGACACCACTTCTAGGATGAGTGAGTTGTTGATATAATGCAAGTAAATGAAGTGCATGACTAAATAAAGATGAAGAAAATAAGTAATAGCATCCTGTGATTATGGATATAAATAAAGAAATGGTGATATGACGATAATTGTAGAGTGATAAATATTTGTGTTAGGGAAATTAAATTGATAAGTAATGGATTGTATGTGAATCAGTATTATGTAAATATAAAATAAGGATATATATGAGGTTAGTGTGAAGCATACAGTGAAATGTGTGAAGTTATGGATAATTATATAGTTGGATGCAGATTGGAAGAGTATTTTGATATAACATCGTATTGGAGATGTTTTATGTTCAGAATTCAGGTTGCATTTTCTTATCTTGATGTGTGTAAGTTTAATTTAATTTCTTTATACAAATTAATTTGTTTATTAGATTAATGGTTATACTCACACCAGAAATGGCTAACCCCTTAGTGTTTGGAGGGTTAGGGGAGTCTGAGGACTACCCTAGATCCCTCACTGTTGCAGGTTCTCATCAGTGCAGAGGTGAGGCGTGGATTGGTAGGATAAATTTATATTTTAAATATTTGTACTATTTAGTTATAGGAATAGTAAAATTTATGATTTAAATTGTATTATGGGTGTATAAGCATGTATATGACAATGATGAGTATAGTGTGAGGTGGTGTGGTATGTTGTGACCCGTACCCACCTCGTTGTGGAGTACCGGGCTCTGTGGTAGGTTTTACAAGGATTTTTCTAAAAATTTACCTTGTTTTTCAAAGAAATTTATAGTTTTTAATTGATATTTGATAATCCGTTATGAGTTTGACCCCCAGAGCATTATATTATATTGCCTATGTGTATCTGCTCATTTTGGCCTAGGAAGCCCATGAAAATATTATATTGATTGTGAGCTACGGAATTTTGAGCAGAATTCCGTAAGCTTTTTGTGTTTCGGGGCAAAATTTACAGGGGAGACTGTCAAAATTTTTCCTGAAATATAACTTTCTTAGTTTATGATCAAAGTGATATAGAAATTGAAAGAATTGAATTTGGAGACTTAGTTTTCAAAAGAAAAAATTGGGGGTGTTACAGATCAATAGGTTATAACTAACCTCAACATAAACATCTTACTCTTTATTCAACATTCATTCACTTTATCCACTTTCTTCATATTTATAGATCGTGCAAATAATTAACTTCTTGTAATAACATTAGATAATAATTTCTCAAATTGACTTCTTAAAGACAAAATGCTTGAATAATTCGCCAACTTATTCACCTTAACGACTCCCAATATTCTTTTGATTTATAAAACCTTCTCATATTGCCCAAGGATATTTTGAATACATTTTCTATTATAAAGTTCTTTAAACCACTTAATGAAATTTCACTAGAACCTTGATTTAAATTTCATATTCATACTTTGATTCAAATATCAACCACTTCAACTATTTCTCTAACTCACAACTTTGTATTCATGAAATTTCACAAGAGTGTTTTAATTCATATCCTGCAACCAATTTATTAACTCATATACATTTCGTATTTTTAATATTATTCCACATCTCATTAATATGAATGTGATTTTTTTAATTCCCAATATATAACCCTAAAACAGTGAGAAATTATTTCTAATTATTCAAATAATATTTTAAATTTTTTCCAAATTTTAAAACTCAAAGAAAACTCAAAAAGGACAAAAATGCACAATTTGTGCATACACAGATTCGAACCCAAGACCCCAGCCCAGAGCCACCACGTGTCAGCACTACGTGCGTTGGCGAACGTGTTAGCCACCAAGGCCAAGTGCCTAACTGATTACATATAGGTTTAATTGTTTTTAATCCAAACCCTCGGTTTTTCTTAAATTTTGATTTCTCATTCATTTTAAAGTTTTATTTGTTTCCCCCAAAATAATAGTTCATAAAAATATATCTACAAATCTCGAGAGCGTTTTCTTATTGACTTTAATAAAGTTAATTTATACTTACCTTTTTCAAATAGTGATTTTTAGAAACAACATAAACATATACTTTTTATTTATTAACAAAACTACTTCCTTTAACCCACTAATCAAGATTTTATTTCCCTCTTTGTCAATTTCATGCGAAGTTCTTATCCTCTATTCAATCACAAATTTCCCCATTAATACCCAACTTTTTTAGTATAAATTAACCACTTCGTGTATAAATAAATATCCAATTTATTTAGTCTAACATAGCATACTATTGTGCACCCAACCACAACAATTCTACATAAAATTTCATCTTGCTAGCACGACAATTCTATCATAAATCTTTCAATTAGCATGAATGTATTTTCGTATTTCTCCACTAATTATCAACACACATGCAACATATCAATATAGTAAATTAAAGAACTCATGCCACATTTTCATTCAATCATAAAGAAATTTAGCATGTACACTACAATATCTAGAGATTGAAGAAGATCACCCACCTCTAATGTAGATTTTTTCTAGTAGCAAGAATCCCTTCAAAAGCTCCAAAGTGCCACCAAAGCAAAAAATAACTCCACCGAAATTTACAGCAACAACAACAAGCCTTCACCTCCCGAATTCCAACAGCATAATGTATTATTTGATTTGATTTATTTTGTGCTTTAGAAAGGTTTTAGGGTAGGGGTATTTATAAGATTTAATCTAGGTAGTTATCATAACTAATTAGCCACTAATATTCCCACTACCCCACTCTCTCTTTCCACCCCTCCATGTGTAGACAGCCTTCACTCTCTCATGTGCAAAAGCACGTGCACGTGCACACAATGTGCACACACCCTTCTCTTTTATTTAATTCATTGTTATTTATTTAATAGTAGGCGTTTGTTACATGACAAGTGTGTGTTCATTTTTTTGTGTGTAGGATTTAATTATGGGCTTCACCTTTTTGAAAATAATTTCTAATGGGCTTTAAAAGAAACATTAGGCCTATTGGATTAAAATAAAGCAAATAATACAAATAACACAAATATAACAATTTAAAAATGTGAAGTTAATTGTTCATGATTCTTAGAGAAATTTTAGAGATTAGAAATACATAAAATTGCACGTGAAATACAAGTGAAAAATACGAAAATCAATTTATTATTTTTCTGAGGTGTTACACAATCCGTCAGTCTGCACGTTCTACCTCGGGCATCCCATCGGCTCGTTACACACCTGATGCCACTGGTCCTTTGACCAGTTTGGTTTTTCTACCATAGCCTCCTGCTCACCACAGTTTCATGCATATCTCACTGCCATACACTCTACATGTGAGCCCAAAACTTACCAGGAAGCTATTCAATATCTTGAGTGTTGGGAAGCTATTGCAGAGGAGTTCAGTGCATTTGATCAGACTGGCACTTGGGATATTGTTCCATTGCCTGTGGGTGTGTCTAGCCCGTTAGCTTCAAATGGATTTTCAAGGTCAAATATCGACCTGATGGCTCCATTGAGTGACACAAGGCTCATCTTGTTGCCAGAGGATTTACTCAGGAGCTTGATTTGATTATAATGAGACTTTTGCCACGGTTCCACAGATGACTATAGTTCGCACTTTCCTTACCGTTGCCGCCATTCGTCAGTGGTTGTTATACCAGATGGACGTGAAGAATGCTATTCTTCATGGTATCTTATTTGAGGTTGTTTACATGCATCATCCTCCTGGTCTTACCACTCCTCCTCGTCATGTTTGCCGTTTGTGTCAGGCTGTATATGGTCTGGAACACGCCCCTCGAGTCTTGTTTGAGTGTTTTCGCAGTGTTATCAGTCAGGTTTGTTTTTGTCAAAGTTCACATGACCATTCTATGTTTATGCGTTTATCACCGCATGGGAGGGTCATTCTATTATTATATGTTGATGATATGATTATCACTGGGGATGATTCTGTAGGCATTGCCTCTACATAGAAGAATCTTCACCAGCAGTTCCATATGAAAGATTTTGGCAGGTTACGCTACTTTATGGGCCTAGAAATTGCCCGTGAGTCTCGGGGGATACTTATTTCTCAACAGAAATACACATAAATATTATCTCCGCTGCTTGTCTATCTGACAGTCGATCGACCGACACTCCTTTAGAGCTTCATGTGAAACTTCATCTCACATATGGTGAGCTCCTTCCTGACCCCACTAGATACAGATAGATTGTTGGATAGCTTGTCTACTTATGCATGACCAGACCCGATATTGTTCATGCAGTTAATATTGTTAGTCAGTTTATTTTCGCTCCTACATCATTTCACTACAGTGCTCTTCTTCGGATACTCAGATATCTTTGGGGCACTATGACTCGCTCATTATTCATGCCTTTCACATGCACCATAGAGCTCCGCGCGTACTCTAATTCAGATTGGGCGGGTGATCCTACCACCAGATGGTCTACCACAGGTTTTTGTCTATTTCTTGGTGCACTGATCTCGTGGCGAAGCAAGAAACATGTAGTTGTAGCATGTTCTTCAACTGAAGCTGAGTACAGAGCAATGACAGTCACTACTAGAGTAATTGTTCATGTTCGTTGGCTGTTGTCAGTTATGAGTATAACTCTCACAAGTGTTACTACTCTTCATTGTGATAACCGAAGTGCATTGCATATTGCAAGCAACCCGATTTTTCATGAGCAAACAAAGCACATAGAGATAGATTACCACAATATTTGAAGCAGGGACCATTTCACTTCACTCTGTTACTTCTTCACAACAGACAACAGACTTTTTCACCAAGTATCATACTGTCCAGAGATTTCGTTACTTAGTGGGCAAACTCATACTGTTCGATCCATCGTGAGTTTGAGAGGGGGTGTTAGATATTGTATTATATATATTTAGTCCCATTTTGGATATTTATCAGTTTAGTGTTTGGTTCTCTCCTATACATAGGAGTCATTGTACTCAGTTGTATCTATCCCAATAATTCAATAATATTTTTCCAATCTCTCTGTTAACCTTATCAATATATTCAGGGGCGGATCCAGCATATGTTCAGGGGGGGCACGGACCCCACTGAACATATGCTGGATCTTAAAGATCTTATACTCTGCGTGAAAATGGTGTGCCCCCACTGAAAACCCATTAATAATCACTTCAATGCTTTACACTGTTCATCTTAGTCCCTCGAACTTTTTTCATGACGCTCAGCCCCCTCTGCCTCTCTTAACATTTACACCCTTCCTAATTCAATATTTACAAACTCCTCAACCTAGTAAACACCCTTACATCACAAACGAAATTACATAATTACAAAATCTTACTGCTTGTCATTATACAATTAAAAGAAAGGAACCCACTCAAAATTATTTTTGTATAAGGACCCCACTGAACTAAATTCCTGGATCCGTCACTGAATATATTAGTCGATCAAAAATATAGATTGGAATTTTGTGGAAGTGATTGTTAGTAGTTACTGGTAATGCATCATATATACAAGGTTCAATTTCAGAAGAGCAGTGACTATTCTATATTTGAAGATTTTATTAGCCAAAAGAGTATATTATTTTTGTTCTGGTATATTGGTTTGTAAATGTTGCAGGCCTTTAATTGACAACTAGCCTATTTAATTATGCGCATCTACAAAAATACATTTGTAAACATCAATTAATGTAGAGGAAACAAAATGTTTTATCTTGAATTATATTTCGTATGCGAATTATAAATAAAATTCACTGAGAATATCTTACTCATTTGCATAAATTAAAAACTAGCGATATGAATTAATGTTTTTCAACTACATATGTCAAAATATTTCTCAATTCCTGCGCTCAGTTATCCGGATGAACACATACTGTACCCATGCATCATCATCTCTTTGCCTTAAAACATATATGAAATGATAATGCAAGTGTTTAAAATCTATTCTCAACTCTTTAGATCATTCGAGCCTTCTTTTTGTAATTGTCCGAATAATTTGTTGGATATATAGGTATATTCTCACTATATGAATAATATTATGTGTCATATTATTCTATGAGTAACACGTGTGTTACACGTACTAATTGTATGAATATCGGAACGCGGGTTGAGTGGGTTGAGAACCCAGTATCCAAACCAATATTTATCTTATAAATACTGGCTTATGATAGTAGTCTAGTCATTTCAATCTTGATATCTAGGGTAAATATCTCAAGCACATTAGTTTAGGATATTAACCCTAATTTTCATTGTCATAATCTCTCATAATCTCTAACAATCTTGAGATTTTTAATATTAATTATTTTGTGAGATTAATTAAAAGAGAGGTCGAAGCCTTCGTTCGACGAAATCCGACCATCGCTGTTGATGACCTTCGCCGCCACCTCCCCGATCGCCGACGTCGTCAAAAGGCGTCGTCGCCGCCGCCTGCGCCGTGGCACCACGTGGGTTGCAGTCACTCCCCCCTTTCTCGATCTCTGTGTGAGATCGTTGAGGAGGATGGCAGATTCGTTCAAATAGATCATTGCTTTCTATTGGTGAAGGAGCCACAGTCGCCATCGCTGGGTGCCGCCGCCGCCGTTGATGCCGGGGTCGCGCAAGCCGCTGCCGTCGCCGGAGGTCGCCGAACCCAGTCGATGTTTGATGTTGCCTCATCCTCCACCTTCTTCTCCATTGATCTTCATGTGTGATAGAAGGAGAAGAAGGAGACAACTCAGAGCCAATTTTTGGTTGGACGGTTTTGGTGTTTGGTGTTCGGGTAGTTGGAGCAGATCCAGATTCAGATCCAGTCCAACAGCTGCTCTATTGGTTGGAGATTTTTTGTTTGGTGTTTGGACTGTTGGATAAGATCCATATCCAGCCAAAAGGAATCAGATATGGATCTAACCAGTGGAGACAATTCATTGGGTATTGTTTTGTATTCTGTGTTTGGAGAGAAGACTGGATCTATTGTAGTGTACTTCCAATTCAGATCTAAATTAAAGATAAGTTCTTCACTAAATTTAAATTGTTATTTAATTATTTGTTTGAATTTTGTTGCTAAGTGCTAAAGTTCAAAACCGTATTATGCATTGTTTAATTAAATTCAAATCTGAATAACTACTTTGACTACGTGCTATGGATCAAATATTCATTTTGATAAATTATAGGCTTTGACTATAAAATTGAATCTCCAATTAAATTGTTGTGAATTAGATAGTGTTAATAATTTGTTTAAATTGGCTAATCTTTAACAATTTGATGAATGTAGGAACTTCAAAGTTACTTACAAATTGTGTGTATTGGAGACGATGGATTTGCATCATGGTATGATAAGTCTGCACTATGCAGACTTTTCCATCGAATTTGGAAAACACTTCTAACTTAAAGTGTCGGTATGATCTACTCTAATCTTTCTTAGTATTTTCATGTGATGAATGTGTTAATATTTTGTGCGTTGATCACATGATTGAGATTTTTAGATCATAGTTATTCTCGCCTTGAAAAGTAGCATGTTTAGGGTTGTTAAATGCTTTATCATACTATGTGTATAGATATTTTGACAAATTCATTGTTTGTAGTTTGTGTGAGATTATATATTTGCCTTTCTAATAAAAAAAAAAATTGTATAAGATGTATAACAAATGTCTGTAACTTAGGAGAGAGCATCTCTTTATGTAGGATATGACTCTATTAGTTACGTTTTGTTCTTTCTCGTTCATTGTACTATGTGTGCAAAGTTGAATTATAACATGTTAGTCATTATCTCATTTAGCGTTATGAAGATGATGAAGAACGAATAAAGGAAAGAACTATTCGCTCAATGTGTTTGAGTAAGTGGACATTATTAGAATCAGTAGAGAAAGCAAATAGTTTTGTGAAATATGGCAGAGTAGTTTTGTATTAACTCTTATAATGTGCATATATTGTCAATCGCTTGTATAAGTTGAGTTTAATAAATGAGACAATTAATAATAATAGTTCTAATTGTGTATAGTTCCTGAACATAGCATAATTGGCTAGGATTTGAGAACTATATATTAAATTGTTTGTTCTTGTTAAAACTCACAACTTTGTTAAATGACACTCCATTAAATATGAAAAATATGAAAGTTGTGCTCAGATTATGAACACCAGAAAATTATTTAGTATGGTCTGTAGGAACACACAACTTATTGAGTTCAATACATTCTGATATTTGTGATCTCAGTAGCTTTGTGACTAGACGAGATAATTGTTGGTCAGAAGTATTTAATTGGTTTTGTAGATGATTATTTTAAGTTTGTCATATATATGAAGAATGAAGCACTTGTTATTCTTAATGAATTAAAAAATTATAGCTAAATGCTAAAAATCAAGGGTTCAGATTTGATAGAGGTAGTGAATATGTTTCAATGTTTTTAGAGAAGTTTTCATATGGCATAATCTCTAGTGCACTATATTTACAACAGTCAAAACGACATTGATAAAAGTTAGAATCAAACACTTAGTAAAATGTTGAATTCTATATTATTAACTATTGTTTGACTTTGTGTAACTGTGGGTGATATTGTATTGTTAATCATATTTTCAATATGTTACCACACTAAATTATTTACACCTTGTAGACTATGGGATAGAAACACAAATAATTTTGTTAATGTGAAAACATGTGGTGTGATACATTTGTTAGAGTACATGACCCTAGAAGGCCTAAAGTAAGACCTATAACAAACATTTGTGTGTACTTAGAAAGTACAGAATATGGTTCTATAGACAGATTTTAGATATATCTAATTTATATTAGTAGAATCTAGACAAACAAAATTCTTTGAGAATGTGTTCATCAAAGATAAGTGTATGAAATTATCTAGTCCTACTGACATAGTTAATGATTCACTGTTGGAATGTAGAACCAGTTATACTGACACTTAAACATGAATGACAAATGAGCTAAGAAGAGTCTTTAGTAGACAATGAGATGATTTTGTGTCATACAATAATATTTTAATTTAGTTGATCTGCCGAATTTGACCTTTTCTTTTAATAGTATTTTGAGATTTGAAATACTCTACAGCTCACTGATGTGCACATTATTTGATGATAATTCAGAATGCTACAATTTCTGTTGCTCTGAAAGTTCTTAACTATGGCTTAGCTTTCCAGTATCTGATAAGAAGATTTTAATTGTTCCTCTTTTTTCTTGGTTGGTTGAAACAGGGAATTTTTACATGGGGAAAAGAAACAGGGTATATTTGATTCCTCAAGAATTTGGAGCTGTCTTTCTTTCACTGATTATATTTGGTTCGTCAAATATGCTGCAACTTTAGTCTTGGTGTACATTTTTGTTTGGAATTTGAGTACATGTGTGCATGTGTGTGTTTTCATTTCATTAGATAGTACATTTGTTGTTAAGAGAACTCCTTTTTGCTTGTATATTTGTTTCTTTAAAGTATTCCAGGACTTGTTTACATTTTTCGAAAGCAACACGTTGCAACTACAGGCAATTCTTTTCATTTTTGAACCATATACACAAACTTTGACCCAATTATAGGGACTGGTGCTAGCAGGACTCGAACTCACTCTTGCTAGCTAACAAAGGCAATTTAATAATACAATTTGCTATCAGCCTATACAATACTTGATCTAACCATTACAGCCTAGTCTATAAGTTTAATTAGTTACTAAATGCTAATACCCGTATCTGACATTGGTGTCATGAATGCTCATTCTCCACCAGTAGATTTGACTATAATTCTGTATATGATACACTGATTTGCTGCAAAGTCTAACACTTGTTTCTTTTTTCCTTCTTTTCAAATAAAACAACTAGCAGATAATAACAGACTTGAGCCTCCTGTGCTGCCTGTGTACCTGTAATTGCTGCTGCACTGTAGAGCCCCCACCACTAGGACCACATTCAAAATCTGAATCTGAATCCGAGTTTGAACCACAATCTAACTCTGAATTGGTTGTACTGTCTTGTCCAACGTGTCTTTCCTTGTACAAAACCTCTTCATTGAACACTACATTCCTGTCGCGAATGACCTTGTTATCCATAAAGTCCCAAAGTCTGTAACCTAACTGATCGCTGGTGTAGCCAATGAATACACACTTTCTGGATTTAGAATCCAGTTTCTTCCTTTCTTCCCTGTCAATTAATGAATTTGCAGTACAACCAAAAACTTTCAAATGCGAATAACTGACAATTTTACCTAACCATAGTTCTTGCGGAATGGCTCCATCAAGGGAATTAGACGGACAACTGTTAATCAAGTACACTGTTGTATCAACTGTAGCGGCCCAAAGATGGACCGGAAGACCCGCATAAAGTCTCATGCATCTCGCCCTTTCGAGTATTGTGCGGTTCATTCTTTCTGCTACACCATTCTCTTATGGAATCTTAGGAACTGTACTGATTTCTTTGATACCTTTATTTTCCAGATAGTCAACAAACTCTTTATTTGTGTACTCACCTCTATTGTCGGACTTTAATGCTTTCACTTTGCATCCCGTCTCATTCTCAACTCTGACCTTCCAAGCTTTGATTGCATCAAACACCTCTTATTTCTAGTGAATTGCATGAACCCAAACTTTTCTTGTGGCATCATTGATGAATGTAACGAAGTATCTCTTACCACCATAAGAGAATTCCTGAGCTTGACCCCACACATATGTATATCCCAACTCTAGCTTCCTAAGCTTCTTCTCATGCCCACACAACTGAAAGCTAACTGTCTTCTGTTTTCCCATCACGCATTTCTCACAAAAATCCATCTCAACCTTCTTAAGCCGTGACATAAGATACATAGAACAAAGCTGTTTGACACCCTTTTCACTAAGGTGCCCCAACTTGACATGCCATAGAATTGAAGATGAACTACCTGCTGATGTTGTAGCAATGATATCACCTGAATCACCTCTTCTGAGTAAGTACAACATGTCACCATGCTTTCCTTTTGCTACCAACCTGACACCTATAGTCACCTTCCATTCTCCATACCTAAAAGTTGTTGTGAATCCTTCTTTGTCTTGTTTGCTAGTTGAGATTAAGTTCTTCAAACATGGAATATGTCTTATGTCATTCAAGACCAATTGCCCACCCTTGCGAGACTTCACTCTCATTGTGCCTCTACCTAAAACTGGATATATATGCCCAATGCCAACTGATAATGCACCAAAGTCACATGTCATGTAATCCTCAAAAATATCCCTCATGGGTGTACAATGATAAGAAGCATCTTAGTCTATACATCAATCATCTTGCATAATATTATATCCAGCTGATAAACACAATTCATCTACACGGGGTTCAATACTTACCACATTGGCTACCTGTGACCCTACTTGTGCTTTCTTATACTCCTTGCATTGGTCTTTCCTGTGTCCCGGTTTCTTGTAGTACCAACACTCACATTTGCGATGTCCGGTTCTTCACTTGGACCTGTGATTCCTTCTTTGCGACCTTCCTCTATTGTTACTCCTACCACAGTTATCAACTGACAGCGTGGCTTTGCTAGGATATGACACCGAAGTCTCTTCATGTCTCTTCCTTCTTGCATCCTCATTCATGATGCTGCTTATAACATCCTTTATAGATGTCGTATCAGTCATGGTGTTTGTAACTGTTTATATTACTGTGTCGTAACTATCTGAAAGACTGGATAGCAACAACAACGATTGTATCATTTCCTCAAACTTTAAACCCGACGATTCTATTTGATTGTAAACCATACAGAAATTGTTGATGTGCTCTGCAACCGAACCCTTTCCAACAACTTCAAGTTGACCAATTTCTTTAGGTGTAGGATCTGGTTCGCTGCATTCGATTTCTCAAACATATCTGTCAAGATCTTCATTGCCTCCTTCGCGGTTTTTGCCTTCTCAATGTGAAATAGCGACTTTCTACTTAGCAACAACTGAATCGGTCCAAGTGCTTTCTGATCCAATCTATTCCAAGCCGCTAATGCAACCGGATCGACCTCCACCTGTTCTGGCTTCAAACCAAACAGTGGATCATCTAGATCCTTCTGTCAGGGATACGCAATCATTAGGATCTTCCACATTGTGAAATCTATTCCATCGAACTCCTTGACTCTACTCTTGTCCCCCATCTCAATCAATGCTACCAACCTGATGCTCTGATACCACTTTGTTGAGTTTTAATTGCGGAATAACTCACCAACGAGATGCAAGAACAATAAAATAAAAAACAAGAGAACAAAGAATAACCAAAATCAATACACAACAACACACGAGATTTTTCGAGGTTCACCCAATGTAATGGCTACTTCCCCGCCCAAAAGCACTCCTGCAATTTTCACTAGAAATATGAAGAACAAATTTGAAAATCTCTCAAGAACTCACCACCAAGGTGTAGGATTTCTTTCTATCTCCCCCTCTCTCTCTGACGGATAATAGATCTGTCTTTTCTTTTCACCTTTTCCTAAAATCGTGCACAATACAATACATATAGATTTTCACAACTTCTAATCTCAACCGCTCATCAATCAGGCAATGACGGTCAACCGCAACTCATGGACGGTCGACCGGTTCATGCCTTCGACTGTACAGGATCTAACAGAGAGTGGATTGGTCGACCAGTCATTCTTTCAAGTGTATAGGGTTGTAACAAAGAGCGAGACGGTCGACTGCGCGGTCGATCGTGCAGTGCCTGTACATAGTCGGTCGGGGTTGCGGTCGCCCGCAACTCTTCTTGTATCTTCAGACTGCTCTTGACTTGTTGGCTCCCACTTCGACTCTTCTTCTCGTCTATCTTCTTCAACCCCATTATCGTGTATTTGGATTTACAAATCCCAACAATAAATTCATAAGTTAAACAAGAGAAGCCAATTAACTAAGGGATAAATTATTTTGACAGAATGCAAACAAGATATAACTCAGGCATCCACCTTGTTGTATATTAAATAAGCCAATCAAATAAACAAGTTGAGAGTTTAATTATATGGCACCAGAAACTTACCACATTACTATATAGAGCCCATTTGATGTTTGAGTTAGCATGAGAAGATCAAAATTCTAACCCACTAGGAGACTGAAAGCAAACTCTCAGTTTTTTGTACCCTTTTTTTATCGTTCAGTTTTCTTTACCTTTTGAAAGATCAAGATCAAAGGATTGTTGGTCAACACTACTATGATTTTTTTTTAACTGGTAAAAGATAGGGTTATCTTACCTCACAGAAAATATATATATTGATAAGTAGAGTTTGAAAAACAATTACAAAAACTTAAAGAGGAGATTGGAGACTAGCGAGCTCTGTGTGTGTGGGCTTGAGATGACATACCGTTGAGTCGTAGAGAGGACATTGGACTTCTGTCGTACTCCTCAAGTAGCCTCAAGGGTATGATCTCATCCCCCGTACACACAACACAAATAGCCCTTAATACAAAAAAGAACAAATCCTTCTAAGAGCGACAGAACAAAGGCAAGCTTAATAAGTACAGTAACGAGGACTGACAATGTCCCAAAAAGAGAACAAAATAATCAACTAGCAGAGATGCAGAGCCCTTGATCATCCTTGGGTGTTTCCTGCACTTTGGGTTGAGCAGTTGCCTCCCAGCCTCATGAGATCGATCACTATCTCCAGTACCCATAAGCTCTTGGAGTATCTTGGCCTTCTTCTTGGACTCGCCACTAGTATCTAACCAATGAGAGAACCAAAATTTTGTATTAGTGATAAGTTTATCCATAGTAATAAGCTTGTTGTTAAAAATTCTATCATTTCTAGCATGCCAGATGCTCCAACAGGCAGCAAGTGTAACCAGATGTCAAGAGTGTGTGAACTTGTGCTTGTGGTAATCAAAACACCAGCGTGTGAAACAGCCAGCAATGGATGAGGGTAAATTAGTGATATTGAAGCGGTGTGTAAAGTTTTGCCAAGTTTGAACAGCCACTGGACATTGGAAGAAAATGTGGAAGGTGGTTTCAATCGGGCATGCACATGTTGTGCATGTCAGATCACCATCCCATCCCTTAGAGTGAGGTCTCTCCTTGGAGTTGAGTATATCCCAACTCAGCATCCAAATAAAATTTTTGCATTTGAGTGGTACTAAATTCTTCCAGCATGCACGATAGAAGGGGGAGAGTAGGCCTGAAATGTTGTAGAAATCATAAGCAGATTTCACAGTGAAGCTCCCTGAGCTAGAATGCCTCCAATATGCAATGTCAGTAGTAGTAGATGGTTGGACATTGAGAGGAGTTGCAGAAGTTGGCTCTTTTCAAGGAGAATGGTGTTGGAAGTCGAAGTGTGAAGGCTTGGTCTCCAAATCCATCTGCCCTGATCCATGATACCTTGAGAGCACAATGGGGCATTTTTGTTCCAAGCTGCCTCAAATAAAGCTTGGAATAAAGTGGCAATGTTGCTACCTCCAATCCATTTGGAGGTCCAGAACTTAAGCATTCGCCCATCTCCTAGTTGCCAAGATATTCCTTGCTCGAATTGCTCTTTGAGCTTGTAGACATTCTTCCAAAAGTCAGAAGTTTGAGACTTGCAGATGAAGAAATTGGTCGCTCTGTTGAAGTATAAGGATTTAAGAATTTGAGTGCTAAGGGATTCCTCGGAAAAAAATTTCCACCACCATTCATAAGCAGGGCATTGTTGAATTGGCTGAGGTTTAAAATCCTTAGGCCTCCTTGCCTTTTGGGCTAACAAATTCGCTTCCAGTTTGTGCAAGAGGTTCCGGTAGCCTTAGTGTCTCCGCCTACCCAAAAGAATTTGCTCCGTATCTGATCAATTCTTGCGATTACCCACTGAGGCAGTTTGAAGAAGGAAGCAAAATAGGTTGGCAATGCACTAAGTACCGAGTTGATGAGTATCAGTCTCTCTCCCCTATAGAGCAGACGACCCTTCCAGGTGGATAATCTTCTATCAATTTTGAGAATTAGAGGTTTCCGGTCCCTCTTCTTTAATTTACCCTTGGATAGTGGCATGCACAAGTATTTGGTGGGAAAGGAATCATGTTTCCACCCCAAGATGTGAGCGAAAGCATGAAGCTTGGCCGTAGAATGCACAAAGTAGAGAATGGATGATTTAGAAAGATTAATGTGGAGGCCTGAGACGTTCGCAAATATGTGTAAAAGCAATTTAAATGAAGCACATCTTGTTCATCGCCTTTGCAGAAGATGAGTGCGTCATCAGCGAATTGCAGAATGAAGATTGCAGCTAAGGAACCCCTGAGATGCAGCTGAGAGAAAGTTCCCTTATCTCTACCAGTGTGCAACATTTGGGTATGCATGTCTACAGCCAAGATGAATAACATCGGAGATTGGGGGTCACCTTGCTTTAACCCTCTCCTTGATAATATGGTCTTACCCCCAACTCCATTAACTAAAACAAAGGATTTGGTTGAGTAAATAATTTCTTTAATCCAACTGCACCAACGTGGACGAAAGCCTCTGGAAGCTAGCATCTGGTCAACAAAAGTCCAGCTAAGGGTATCAAGGGCCTTACGAAAGTCAATCTTAAGCATAAGTGTTTCTGACTTTTTGGAGCAGCATAGATTGATTGCTTCGTGGGCCACTAGTAAACATTCCACTATCGACTTGCCTTAGAGAAAAGCACTTTGTGAAGAGGAACTTAGAGTATGCAGCAAGAGAATTAATCTGTTTGCTAAGATTTTGGTGAAGATCTTCATAGAGTAATTGAGGAGACTGATGGGGCAGTAGTCAGAGACGGTGTTTGCACCTTCACACTTGGGTATGAGTACAATGGTGGAGTAGTTAAGTCTGCTAATGTCTGCCTCTTCATTCTGAATGTCCAACAGCATGCAACAGAGATCTTCTTGTACTGTCTCCTAGTGTTGTTGATAGAAATGTATCAAGAAGCCATCGGGGCCTTGTCTCCATTCATACTGAAAACTGCCTTATGGATCTCTTCCTTACTTAAAGGAGCTTCAAGCACAGAGAAATCGGTAGCAGGATGGGGATACAGAGCAGCCCAGTTGATGCTGTTTATTTCTGAGACACGTGTGGAAGCACCAGGTGTGAGTTCGAACTCAATTTGTATTGAAGGAGATTGCCGCTCGTCTGCCGACCTTCGGTTGACCTTCTGGGGCCTACGATGAGCTCGGAAAGACGTTGAAGGTTGGGCTCGGATCGGAAGGGTCGGATCCGAGGTCTTGTGTACCTGTAGACGGTCCTGAAACACCAGGGTTTGTCCCGGTGGCGGACCCTCCGACGCTCTAGTCAGTCTCTGTGAGAGAGTAGCAATAACTAGGTATATTTAAGTGGCAAAAGATTGATTACCTCCAAAAGGTGGGTGAGGGTCTAGTATATATAGAGAATCCCAACCGGGTTTGGTTCCGCTTGGGGGCCGGGTTTGGATCCGAAAGCCCATGGGCCTGACGTGGCAGAAGGCCCAGGGGGTTTAGGGCGGTTGTGGCGATACCAGGAGTGGTATAGGGCTGACATGGCGAAACCCTTGGCGGTATTTGGAGCTGACGTGGCCCATCGTGAGTCCTCTGTGCCTCTGGGGGAATCGGAGGGCCTAGGCGGCGCCAGGTCATCCTTCCGCCCCGCCAGAGAGGGGGGACGGCCTGAGGGACTGCTCCGGATCGGACTCCGGGGGATACTGAGGCTCGTCAGTACGAGGAGGCAGGCACTGTGAGGGCAAACACGAGGTTCGGCGCCGACCCTGAAGTGGTCCGGAGCCGAACCAGGTTGTTATTCTTGCTTTTCTGAGTAGGAATTGTATTGGGCCCTGGTTGGGCCTCAGGTCATTTTTACACTGTCACACAAGCCCCCCACTCCTGCAGGGGGTGCGGGAGCTAGCCGTGGAGGAGTGTTCATGATTGTAACAAAAAATGGGAGGGCGGATCACAGGGCCTTCCTGGTGGTGCTGCCCTGAAGCTTGGATAGGACCTCGAGCTAGTCGAGGGTCAAAGTGTAGGTGAAGGCGATGGCGAACCGTTGTCTCTTCCGGAGAAGAGTACCCTGGTGTTCGATTGAACCTCGAGAGGTCGAGGGATTACGCGTCGACAAGGGTGATGGCGAGCCGTTGCTTCTTCCTGAGAAGAGTACCCGGGTGCCAGACCGAACCTCGAGGGGAGGGGGAATTATGGGCTGGTAAGGGTGATGGCTAGCCGATGGATCTTCCGAAGAAGAGTACCCGGGTGCCAGACCGAACCTTGAGCTGGCGAGGGATTATGGGTCGGTAAGGGTGAAGGCGAGCCGTTGTTTCTTCCTGAGAAGAGTACCCCGGTGCCAGGCCGAACCTCGAGACGAGGGGGAATTACGGGCTGGTAAGGGTGATGGCCCGCCGGTGGATCTTCCGAAGAAGAGTACCCCGGTGCCAGACCGGACCTCGAGCTGGCGAGGGATTATGGGTCGGTAAGGGTGAAGGCGAGCCGTTGCTTCTTCCTGAGAAGAGTACCCGGGTGCCAGACCTAACCTCGAGACGAGGGGGAATTACGGGCTGGTAAGGGTGATGGCCAGCCGGTGGATCTTCCGAAGAAGAGTACCCGGGTGTCGGGCCGAACCTCGAGCTGGCGAGGGATTATGGGCCGGTGAGGGTGAAGGCGAGCCGTAGTTTCTTCTTGGGAAGAGTACCCCGGTGCCAAGCCGAACCTCGAGACGAGGGGGGATTACGGGCTGGTAAGGGTGATGGCCCGCCGGTGGATCTTCTGAAGAAGAGTACTTTAGTGCTGGCGAAGGCGAATCGTTATTTTGCCCGAACCGACCCCCGTACCGAGCTGCCAGTCTGGCACTGGGTGACGTCAGCAGCACGTGTTTCGAGGATGTGGCGTGATTTCCTAGGCGGTAGTTGCACGTCAATCGGTGAATAGTGACTGCGAAAATCGAGGAGTTGTTCCTATCCCCTATAAATGTTCCCCCCTCTCCTCCCATCGCCTATTTCTCTCCTGCCTCTTACTTTTCGGAAAAATCCTTCAACTCTTCAGCGCTCGCCCCTTCAGCTTTCGGCAGTAAGGTCGTGTTTCCGAGGTGATTTCAGGTTAGTTGGTAACCCCGTTTAACTTAGGCACGGATGGATAGGGCTCAGTCCGGCTCGTTGGCGTCGACCTCTGGGGAGGGGCCGGTTGGCAAGGAGGAGGTCGTACACAGCGTGAAGCCATTGCGATCTCGGAGGCAATTCGTGGTAGAAAGCAGCGACTCTGAGGAGGGGGGCGGCAGCTCAGACGAAGTCCAGACCCTAGGGTCGGCTTCCGGAGAGGAGGGTGGCTCCGAGGGAGATGGTTCCGCAGGGTCTCTGAATCCGCCCGTTCTGGGGCGCTTGTCTACACCTTCGCCGGAACGGACTAAGAGGAGGAGGGTTCCGAAGAAGAAGAAATCGAAGATTGGCGGCCCGAGCGACTTGGTGATAGGGTCGTCTGCACAACCCCGGCCTTTCCGTTGCTACCCCGACGATCTCTCCGATAAGGAGTCCTCGGGGGTCCAGCCGTCGTCGTCAAGCCGGAAGAGGTTGATGGTGGACACCTCCCCGACCGCTCTGGAGGCAAGCGACTTGGGGGCTCTGCAGTTGGCCTACCACATAGGGCCCAGTTATGAGCTTATGCTGCCGAGTCCTTCTCTTCGACCGACCGATCCCCTGCCGGACAGGTATTGTATCTTCCCTGTGGACGCCTTTATCTCCGGCCTGAGGCTGCCCATCCACCCATTCGTTCGGGAGGTGTTAAATTGGTCGTCCCTGGCGCCGATGCAGTTCGGGCCGAACTCCTGGAAGCAGATCATCTGCTTCGTGCTGTTGTGCGAGGAGCAGAGGGTACCCCTGCGGCTGGGCGTGTTCCGAGCGATGCTGTTGATTGGCTCATCGGCAGAAGGAGTATATTATATCTCGCCTCGAGGTAAGGCGAAGGTTGTCCACGGTCATCCGGATTCCATTAAGTTCTGGAAGAAGAAGTATCTGGTGATCCGGAGTGGGGACCCTTGGGCTATCCCTACTCGGTGGAACCATACTAAGCCGAGCTACACAGCACCGGGGCCAGGGGATTTGACGGCGGAGGAGTGGAGACTCGTTGAGCGCCTCCGTCTGTCGCATAGCATCAATTGGGGGAAGGTGACGGAGGCCCATCTGGCAAGCGTCGGACTGAGCCCTAGCCCGGCCGTGCCTCGTACGTGGTTGTTTCTTTCCTCACACTCTTCTTGTACTTTTTTGCTCATTTGTTCTTAATGGATCTCTTTACAGAAATGGATGAGGAGTCGATTAAGGCGCTGAGGCTCGCCATGAAGAAGAAGAAGGTCGAGAAGAAGGATGTCGCGGTGAAGACCACCGAGTTGTCCCAGGTGGTCTCCGAGGCCCCCATTCAGCCGAGGATGAAGAGGACTCGGTCAGAGACGGGTGGGGACGCAGTGGTCCAGGGGGGTTCGGATCAGGGTGCGGCCGCCGAGCCTGATAAGGGGAAGGGTCCCCCGGTGGATCCCGGACTGGAGGAGAGGCTTCGGCGAAGGTGGGTGCCCGATTGGTCGATCCGCGAGGGTGATTGCCTGGTCCGGGGGCGCCAGGCCGTGGAGGTTGCAGATAAGTTGGCGACCCCCCGGGACGGCTCGGATATGAAGTCCCAGACCCTGGACGAGGCGTGTGTGCGTCTTGCGCAGGCCACTGTGCTGGTAAGTCGATCGAACCTCCTAGCTTTCAGGTGATGTTGTTTAAGGAAGATTTCTTAGTAGTGTCTGGTCCTGGCAGGCGACCGTGCAGGGGGCCCATGTGAGGGGCCTCTACGAGGCGGCGGTGCGGCGAGAGCAAGATCGGGCTGACAAGGCCGAGCAGGAGGTGACGGAATTGAAGGGAGAGCTCGAAGGCTCTCGTAAGAAGGAGGCGGAGACGAAGGTGGCTTTTGACAAGGAGAAGGAGGAATGGGCGAAGGCGAGGGCGGCTCAGGAGGAGAGGTCGGAGAAGGAGAAGGATGAGGTGACTAAGTCGTGTCAGATCCTGGTGATCAATGCCCAGGATAGTAGTTACGCGAAGGCCCTCAGCCATGTGAGGCACTTTTATCCGACTATCGACCTGTCCAACTTCGAGTATGATATGGAGATTGAGGGGACACCGAAGACTCCTGGCGGACAAGGGTCAGATGACAAATCGGTTACCGACCCTCCAACGGATCCGGCTGACATCGAGGTGGGAAAACCAGCTGTATAATTTTTGTCCTTCTTTTTCCTTCTCTCGATTGTATTTGCCTTCCGCGGACTGGCCACCGCATTTTTTGTATGGGGAAACTGAATTTATAAAAAGAGGGTTTTCTGGCTGGCTAAGTGTTCCAACTTTGAAAAATTTCTAAACCTCTTTGCACATATGTCTTGAGCGGGCTGGTTCTCTTGTAGGTAACGGCTCCCCTTCCTGAGGTGGACCCCCTTCGTTCCGACGTGGCGTGGCTTCGGGGCAAGGTCGAGGCCTTAGAGGCCACTTTGGTTCGGTATCGAAAGAGGGCTCGCGACACTGATGCGGCCTTCCATTATTACAGGAACAAGTCTGAAGCCCTGAGTGAGGAGGCGAGCCGGCTGAGGAGGGCGATGGTGGATCGGGAGCTGGGGGGCGTTGGTCTTGGATACACCATGTCAAGTTCCTCGGTGCAGAGGCCTTCCTCCGAGAAGCTACTTCGCGATGTGATAGTGGAGAAGGAGATGGAGATACACCGTTATAGGACCATGTTGGGTGTTTCGACATCTTCCTCGAGGGATCGGCGAGCAGAGGGGGCTCCCTCGGCGTTGCCACTGATGGAGCGCATTCGATCCGTGGATGCCCAGAGCTCCGTGGCCGGGGTGTCGACGGTGGCAGAACCGAAGGACCGTCATGACGAGGAGAGAGTCCCAAGTCGTTTGGTCGGAGTGATTCCGCCCTTTACCGGGTCCGAGGGGCCCTAAGTCGGAGATCCCCTGTAGTTTGAGATGAGTGGAGTGGTCCTGTAACGGTATTTGCTTGTTTTCTCCGTACAAAAATAAAAGAGTATGAATAAAGCTTTCTTTTCCTTCTTTGCTCTGGCTATCGGGGTGGTGAAGGGCGGTTTAGGCGAGGTCGGGCTCCGCCGATTCGTGAGGGATCGATGCGGGGCGACAGGGAGACCTCCTGCCCGTAGTTGGGTCGAACCTGCCGAGGCGCTTGGGGATGAGACCCGAGGGAGAACCCAGATGCCGCCCGCCTTGCCCGGTACTGGGTCGGCGTTGCCGAGGTATTTAATCTTTTGACAAAAGAGACTTCTTTTATACCAGACTGGGGGGGGTCGCTGAAGCGGCCCTTTACACATGAATGTTTACAAAAGTTTTAATTTACTTAAGCCACGCTGGAATCTAAGCTTGCTCTCCCCGGAATTTCATGTGGTGCTCAGCGTTCCAGGGTCGGCTGATGGGTCGGTCATTCATATCCGCCAGTCGGTATGTACCAGGGCGTACAGCCTCGACTACGCGGTATGGGCCTTCCCAGTTGGGAGCCAGTTTCCTCTTCTTGGTCGGGTCAGAGACAGATAGCTTTCGCAACACTAGGTCCCCTGCCCGGATGCTGGTGGGGCGGACTTTCTTGTTGTAAAATCTCTCGATCCGTTGCTGATAAATGCTCCTTCGGACCGCGGACTTTTCTCGTACCTCGGCGACGAAGTCCAGGTTAGCCCTCAGGGCGGACGCGTTGTCGTCTTCATCGAAGGCTATGATCCGGGGAGAAGGCAATCCGACTTCGACGGGGATGACTGCCTCAGTCCCATAGGTCAGATTGAAGGGTGTCTCCCCCGTGGGGATCCTCTGCGTGGTTCGGTGTGCCCATAGTACGCTGGGCAGCTCCTCCACCCAGAGCCCCTTGGGGGAATTGTCAAGGCGCTTTTTGAGGCCGTCGAGGATTTGCCTGTTCGCATTCTCTGCTTGGCCGTTAGACTGAGGGTGGCAAATGGCGGAGAAACGTTGCTGGATGCCGATGTCCTGACAGAAAGATTGGAAGTTCTGCCCTTGGAACTGGGTTCCGTTGTCCGTGACGAGGATTCGGGGGATCCCGAATTGACAAATGATGTTCTTCCAGAAGAATTGCTGCACTTGGCGTTCGGTGATGCTGGACAGCGGTTCGGCTTCGATCCACTTGGTGAAGTAGTCGATGGCGACAATCAGGAATTTCTTTTGTCCTACCGCTGGGGGGAAGGGCCCCACAAGGTCCATACCCCACATGGCGAAGGGCGTAGGGCTTGCCAGGGATCGGAGGTTGGCTTGAGGAAGCCTTTTGATGGGGGAGAATCTTTGGCAGGGGCCGCACCTCTTGACTAAGTCTTGTGAGTCTTGGAGCATGGTGGGCCAATAGTACCCTTGATTCAGGGCCTTTCGGGCAAGTGTCCTACTCCCCATGTGGCATCCGCCGATCCCCTCGTGCAGGTCTTTGAGGACGTAGCTGGCCTCGTCCTTGGCGAGGCAGCGGAGGTAGGGTTTGCCGTCGGCCAAGGTGTACGAGCGTTTGAAGAGGATGTTATCGATTATGACGAACCTTTCAGCTCGGATTCTGATTCGCCTGGCCTCGGCTTTGTCTTCAGGAAGCTCGGCCTGGTTCAAGAATTTTCGGATGGGAGTGGTCCAGTCGTCCGGGCTGGTTCCTTCTTGTACGCACATTGCTTCCGGCTCTGGGCTAATGATGCTTGGCTCCAAGAGGACCTCGACGAGCACCGTACGATCGAGGCCTTCGAAGGAAGAAGAGGCGAGTTTGGATAGCGCGTCGGCTTGGGCGTTCTGTTCCCTGGGGACTCTGACAACCGTAGTGTTGTCGAAGAGCGCCAAGAGTCGTCGGACCGCCGCCAAATATCTCATCATTCGGTCGTCGCGGGCTTCGTACTCTCCGTTGATTTGATGGATCACGAGTTGAGAGTCGCTGAACGCCCGGATTCGCTTGGCACCGGCTCGGTGGGCGAGGGTCAGTCCGGCGATCATGGCCTCATATTCTGCCTCGTTGTTGGAGGCGGGAAAGTTTAGGCGCAGGGAGTATTGAAGTAGGAATTGGTCGGGGCCACGAAGGATGACGCCCGCCCCACTCCCCGTTTCGCAGGATGAGCCGTCAACAAAGACCTCCCAGGTCGGATCCGGCTCTTCTACGTCAGGTTGCTCGGAGACAGTGCATTCAGTTATGAACTCGGCGAGGGCCTGCCCTTTAATGGCTGCCCTGGGATGATAGCTAATGTCGAACTGGCTCAGCTCGATCGACCACTTGACTAATCGGCCGGAGTTTTCGGGCTTGTGGAGGACGGTCTTCAGTGGTTGGTCGGTCAGAACTTGGACGGAGTGGGCCTGGAAGTAAGGTCGGAGTTTTCGGGCTGCCATAACCAGGGCATAGGCTACCTTTTCTATCTTCGCGTATCTCGTCTCGGCCGGGTGTAGCACTTTGCTTACATAGTACAAGGGTTTCTGAACTCCTTCCTCCTCTCGGACGAGGACGGCGCTGAGGGCGTGGTCCGAGGCGGACAGGTAGAGCCAAAGCGGCTCGCCTGGTTCGGGCTTGCTGAGGAGAGGCGGGTTGGCGAGGTACCGTTTCAGCTGTTCGAAGGCTTCTTGTTGAGGGGTACCCCACTCGAAGCCCCCTTTCCCACGCAAGGCTTTGAAGAAGGGGAGAGATTTCTCCCCTGATTTGGAGAGAAAACGGCCGATCGCCGCCAACCGACCCGTGAGCCTCTGAACCTCTTTGACATTCCGGGGCGGGGACATGTTGATGATGGCCTATATTTTTTCGGGGTTTGCCTCAATGCCGCGCTGGCTGACAATGAACCCTAGGAACTTCCCCGTGGAGACGCCGAAGGCGCATTTAGCCGGGTTAAGCCTCATGTTGTGGCGTCGGAGGACACCGAAGGCTTCCTCGAGGTCGGCGACGTGGTCCGGCCCAGCCCGGCTCTTGACAAGCATGTCGTCGACGTAAACTTCTACGTTGCGGCCGATCAGGTCCTTGAAGACTCTGTTGACGAGTCGCTGGTACGTGGCTCCGGCATTTTTCAGCCCGAAGGGCATGACACGGTATCAATAAAGACCTTGGTCGGTGACGAATGAGGTCTTGGAGATGTCGGGCGGAAACATCCGGATCTGATTGTACCCCGAGAAAGCGTCCATGAAGGACAGCAGCTCGTGCCCTGAGGTCGCGTCTATCAAAGCGTCGATGCGCGGGAGGGGGAAAGGATCTTTTGGACACGCTTTGTTAAGGTCCGTGAAGTCAATGCAGATTCGCCAACCTCCTGTCGCTTTCTTCACCATGACGACATTGGCCAACCACTCGGGGTAGGTGACTTCTTGGATGAATCGAGCGGACAAGAGCTTGTCTACTTCTGTTTTTACAATTAGTTGCCTCTCCGGGGCGACTTTGCGCCTCTTTTGGACGATCGGTTTAGAGTCAGGGAGGACGCTCAGTCGGTGCATGATCAAGTCTTCAGAGATTCCGGGCATATCGGAGGGCTTCCAAGCGAAGAGATCAACGTTGCGGCGGACGCAAGCGATGATGCCCGCCTTCAGGTCCTCGGCGAGTGAGCGGCTCACCCGGAACCATTTTGACTCATCCTCAGTGTCGAATAGGACCTCCTCCAGTTCGTCCACGGGCTCGGGGGCGGGGCCGTCTTTCTCGGGTTCGAGTTCAACGGCGCTGAGGGGGAGTACGCCCGCGCTGAGGGGGGGTACGCCCCCTCCCCCTTTGAGTTCCAGATGGCGGGCCGAAGGTATCGCCTGGAGGGAGTTTAGCCCGGGTCGGCCGAGGATGGCGTTGTAGGCCGCCTTGGCGTGGATGACCATGAAATCCAAGGACTCGGTCCTCTTGTCAGGATCCGGTCCAGCGGTGACGTTGAGGGTAATAATTCCCTTCACTACGACCGGGACGCCCGCAAGCTTGAGCAACGTGCATCCTGCTGGTTTGAGTTTCCCTCTGGGTAATCTGAGGCTTTCGAAGGTTCTGAGGAAGAGAATATTTACCGGGTTGCCGTTGTCAACAAGGATTCGGCGAACCTCACAATTGGCCATGCGGAGGCTAACGACGAGGGCCTCGCAGTGGGGGAGGTGAACTCCTTCGGGGCCCTCTCCTGAGAAGGAGACTGGCCGCGGTCGTAGCTCAGGAGAGGGGCTGTACTGAATGGAGTTCGTCTCCTGGGTGAAGGTTCTTTGGGAAGTATCATTTTCTCCCCTCACCGGTCCCCCGTGGATGTAGTGTACGGTGAATGGCGTACCCAGGGATACCTCGTATTCGGGATCCTGACCCTGGGTGCAGTTTGGGTTAGGCTTCGGGGTTGGTGATCCCCGGTTCCTATCACCTTGCCGATCCCGTGGGCCGTCATCCCTGTGGGTCCTCCTCGGATGGTTCGGGGCCGAGTTGGAAGCGGCCCTTCCCCAGTTGTGGGTAATCTTGTGGTTGAGGATTACTCTCCGTAGGTCGGGCTGGGCTGTCCAGCCGACGCTCGTTTGGGACTCCCGAGGGGGAGCCTTGTGTTTCGACGTGCGGGGCCCGGCTTCATCAGAGGGTGGGGGCGGGTCCCGTTGGTTGACGGAGGGAGCAGCCCCCTTGCCTTTGGAGGTCATGAGGATTCGGCTGTCGATGGCCTTCGAGGGTCTGGGTCGGATCGGCTTCTGGAGCAGCGGTTCCCACAGACGGCGCCAACCTGATCCTGTTTATTTCTGAGACACGTGTGGAAGCACCAGGTGTGAGTTCGAACTCAATTTGTATTGAAGGAGATTGCCGCTCGTCTGCCGACCTTCGGTTGACCTTCTGGGGCCTACGATGAGCTCGGAAAGACGTTGAAGGTTGGGCTCGGATCGGAAGGGTCGGATCCGAGGTCTTGTGTACCTGCAGACGGTCCTGAAACACCGGGGTTTGTCCCGGTGGCGGACCCTCCGACGCTCTAGTCAGTCTCTGTGAGAGAGTAGCAATAACTAGGTATATTTAAGTGGCAAAAGATTGATTACCTCCAAAAGGTGGGTGAGGGTCTTGTATATATAGAGAATCCCAACCGGGTTTGGTTCCGCTTGGGGGCCGGGTTTGGATCCGAAAGCCCATGGGCCTGACGTGGCAGAAGGCCCAGGGGGTTTAGGGCGGTTGTGGCGATACCAGGAGTGGTATAGGGCTGACATGGCGAAACCCTTGGCGGTATTTGGAGCTGACGTGGCCCATCGTGAGTCCTCTGTGCCTCTGGGGGAATCGGAGGGCCTAGGCGGCGCCAGGTCATCCTTCCGCCCCGCCAGAGAGGGGGGACGGCCTGAGGGACTGCTCCGGATCGGACTCCGGGGGATACTGAGGCTCGTCAGTACGAGGAGGCAGGCACTGTGAGGGCAAACACGAGGTTCGGCGCCGACCCTGAAGTGGTCCGGAGCCGAACCAGGTTGTTATTCTTGCTTTTCTGAGTAGGAATTGTATTGGGCCCTGGTTGGGCCTCAGGTCATTTTTACACTGTCACACCAGTCGACTCTGAAGTCAGGGGATGAGCTATTTCCACAGATGCCTCTAAAGTGCTGCTCAAAGCATGTTCAGATTGAGGATTGATCTATGATGAGGTCTCCATTGTGGAGTAGGTAATTGATGAAGTTCTTGCGTCGCCCCCCATTAGCAATAGAGTGGAAGAATTTTGTATTGGCATCACGCTATTGGATCCAAGTTATTCTAGCTCTTTGCCTCTAGTAGGTTACTTCCGCCTGCACCAAGCTCTGGTAATCTCTGTGGGCTGCAGAGAGCTCATTGGATTGAGAGGTGTTTAGGAGTTGGGTATCTGCCAAGATATCAAGGTTGTGAATATTCTCAAGGAGGGACTTCTTGCGAAGAGGAATATGTCTGAATTCCTCATTTCTCCAACGTCTGATCCGTCTCTTCAGAAGTACCAGCTTCTTAGTAAAGACATCCACCGAAGAGCCTGTACAAGAGAAGCTCGTCCACTAAGTAGTAATAACAGGAGTGAAGTCTTTGTGAAAGGACCGTGCCTTCTCAAATTTGAAGTAGTGAACTCTGGTCTGAATAGCTTGCGAGTCAAGTATTAAAGGGCAGTGATCAGAGGCGATACGCGGGAGGGAGTGCTGGATGCAATTAGGGTAGAGTTGGTCAAACTGACTAGAGATTAGAAATATGTCCAATCTAGCAAGCGCATACTTAGCTCTGAGATTAAACCAAGTGAACTTCCTTCCTGAGAGGGGAAGATCGATAAGTTGTAGCTGCTGAATCCAATTCCTGAATTCCTTAATATCTCTGCTCGAGCTTAGGCCACCATTCCTTTCAGAGTTTGAAGTGGTCGCATTAAAATCTCCACAAATGACCCAAGCATCACATAAAAGTCTTCTTCGAAGATTGATTTCACTTAAGCAAAGGTCTCTGTCATCCAATTCAAAGGGGGCATAGACAGAGGTGAGGGACCACTCGGCTCCAGATGTTCTGTTACGAAAGGAGAGGAATATAGAGAAAATGTCGATTACACAGTAGAAGCAATCTAAGATGTTATCATTCCAACCAACAAGAATACCGCCGCAGCTATCAATAGCACCAAGAGATTTCCAATTTGTGAGAGAATGTCCTCCAATGAATGAAAGCTTACGGTTGTAGGGCTTTGTGAGTTTGGATTCTTGTAGGCAGACCACAGTAATCTGAGCATTTATAAGACCGTCCTTGATCAGGGCACATTTGGAGGGGTTTCCCAACCCACGGACATTCCAACTGTCAATCTTCATTAAAACAAAAAGAACAAGCACCAAAAACAGTTACAAGAAAGGGGCCAATATACGCAGGCACTTAATTGAGCTGCTGTTGTTGATTGGGGGGATCAACTGTAACAGTTGTAATTTGCTTGAGTTTATCAACCGAGTATGGCCCAATAGCCTCCACTCCTACAGATTCAGCTACCTCACTTATATCCTCATTAGAAAGTAAAGCAAAATGATTGTTACAGGCATTGGTAACTAAAAACATAGAAGAGGAGGTACCTTCAATCTTGCGGTAGGAAGCTGACTTGAGGGAGGTTCGCAGATGCTGCATGAAGGGTCTGGTGGAAGATACTTTGGATGCTGATCTGCATCGCTTGCGCCACTTGCTACTGCCTTCTTCGAAGCCTGGATGGGCTGAGCCTGAGCTAGAAGAGGAGATGGACTTGTGGTACCGAGGTATGAGAGACTTGGTTTTGAAGCTTAATTGAGGCGCATACCCCCTGGTTCCGGAGCTGAATTGCATAGTCTTGGGGGGCTTCAATTTTTGCAACACGCTTGGCTACTGCGGTCTCGAGAGCAGACTCAACTGTAGGCTGGATTTCTTTGAAGAGAGACAGGGGAATATTCACAATCTTTCCCTTCCAGATTATTTGCCTAATCTCTTCCTCCGAGGAGATGTCGTGCGAACTTGCGAAGCTGTCAGGGTTATTGTTTGATTCATTAGAAGCAATTCCCAAACTGCCCTTGGGGGAATCTTAGGGGATTTCAATTAGGGGATGGGCGTTGAAAACAAATTTTTCGCCATATTTGGTCCCCACAGGATCTGCTACATTCCTCATCTGGAGGGCGGGAAATTTGGAACCTTCTGCACTAGAGTCAGCCATACCTGAGATATTTAGAAATTTATCTGCAAAAGTGGTCAGATTTGGTGGTTTCGGGAATTGTGTCGCAGATCCTCTAACAGAATGATTTGTTTCCGAGATTGGAGCCTTTCCTTTGGCATCTCCAATGATTCCCTGATTATGCGGCTGGTTGGTTCCGTCTTGCTCCTCTGCCGGAGTTTCCCTTCGTCCCCAAAAGGAGGTGGACGAGCCACTCCCCGATGTGAAGAGTTTGACTTTGCCTCTCGCAACATCGTCAGAAGGAATGGGGTTGCCGAGGACAAGTACGGGGATGTCATGGATCTAGAGTTCTTGAGTCCAAGGCACTCTAAAGTGGATTTGGATGTTCTTAGGAATGTGGCTGACATCTTCGACCTCAATAAGGATGAGAGCTTGATCCCTGGAAACCACGTTCTTCATATCTCCGCTCATGGTGACGAATTTGTCGAATGGTTGTACCAGTTGCTCAATGGAGGTTTGGTTCCACATGTGGAAGGGGGGGAGTGGGACATTTATCCAAATAAAACTTGGTTTGGGCTTTAGCTTAGCTCCGTAGTCCATGGACCATGGCGAGAAGGTGGCGTTGAAACCAGAGAACTGGAAGACGCCGTCAGCGATCGCCTTCTTTGCCTCGTCTTCGGTAGGGAACTAAACGTGGAACACCCCATCGCTGATGTAACCCCTGTTTCCATTAATACGTATTTTAAAAGTATTTTTCCGTATTTAAATCCTCAGTATCTCCTAACTATTTTTCCCTAATTGAATTCGTTATTTAAACTATTTTTATAAACTCAATTGTTTATTTTAAGCCCAAGTTTTTATTTGGCTTTTATTAATTATTAATGTGAGTCCAAGTTGTATTTTGATTTTAATATGTATTATTCTGAAACCCAATTATTTATTCTAAAGCCCAATTTCGTGTTTTGATTTTATTAAATTAATTTGAGCCCAAAAATTTAGCCCAACATCCTATTTGTTTTATTTAAATATTTTAAACCCATTTTTAGCCCAAGCCCAAGCCCATCCAATAAACCCAGAACCCATATATAGTGCAGATTATTATTATACACCTATCCCTATACAATTTTCCACACCCCCTCACTTTTCGAATTTTTTCCCAAAACGCCCCATTTTTGCGAAGTTTTTCCCAAACCGCCCTACTTTTTTTTTAATTCCCAAAGCGCCCCACTCGGTCTCTCAAAGACCGAGTCTAGTGCAAATAGACTCGGTCTTTGAAAGACCGAGTCTTGCGCTTTGAAAATTCAAAGAGCAAGACTCGGTCTTTCAAAGACCGAGTCTATTTGCACTAGACTCGGTCTTTGAGAGACCGACTCTTCACTCTGCGCTTTTTAAAGCGCAGATCCCCTTTTCTTTCTTCTTCTTCTTCACTTTCGATTGTTTTTTCTTTTCGCTCGTTCCCTCAACGAATCCGTCGCACTCTCTCATTTTCCGTTCGATTACTCTCGAAATCGAATGTTGAACTTCCCAAAACCAATTACTTTCTAATTCATTTTCGATTTTACCAAATCCTATTCCCCAAAATCGATTTTTTCTTTAAACCCTAAACCCCGAATACCCATAATTGGAAGATTTCGGTTGTACTGGTCAAGCTCTTCTTGCCAATTTCGTCTTCGTCTTCGGATTCTCCCACTTCTTAGGTATATTCCTGAAGCATTTCCTAAGTCTATGTGTTGATGCTATTGAAAATTTCTTGTTAGTGTTGATGCTATTGCTTAAGAAATTACTTGTTAGTGTTGATGCTATTGTGAAGTTCATTAGTTGAATTTGACTTATTGTTGACAAAGTAGATTGGTAGGAGTTGAGTTTATTGATGTTCCAAATGAATTTTGCTGTTTGTTTCGCGGGTGAGTTCCATCTGTACAAGTGAGTTCATTAGATGGAACTCACTTGAAGAAATTCACTTGTCCAAATGGAACTCACTTGTACAATTTTATAATCCTGATATTTGAAGTATCAGTATGTGCATTGGGTGATGGATGCATTGGGTGTGTTAATTCTGTCGGAAAAAACTGAAATATTATGGTGTTTATAATGATTTAAGCTTTACGCATAATATTACATGGAAAGACTTTGACGATGATGGTATATGTTGAAGAAATAGTTGAGTTAATTTTAGTATTAATACCCAAATTTTGTTGAGTTATTGATTTTTAAAAAAGAAAGAGTTGAAAGAGTTGAAGTTGGAATGAATAGAATTCTGTTGAAAGAGTTGAAAGAAATATTGAGTTGAAAGAGTTCAATTTTGTATAGAATTTTGTTGAAAGAGTTGATAGAGTTATTGAAACCTTGTTGAATAGAATTTTGTTCTTGAATCAATTTTGTATATAATTCCATATGGTATGTGTTGAATTTAGTTTTTTAGAATTTTATAGAGTCTAGGTTATGTATAGAATTTGTTGAATTTGTTATACTCTAGTGTTTTGCTAAAATTAGAGAATGAACGTCTTTGTTATATATAATTTGTTTTTATATCTAGCTTTTGTGTAGTTAATAACATTTTTGTTGAACTTGTAGGATTTGTAGTCTACTGTAAATGGCACGCACAAGGGGTAACATGGAGGTAGGAGAAAGTAGTAGACCTCCACGTAATCGCGGTGGACGTGATCGTGGTCGTGGTCGTCGTGGTGGTCGTGCTTCTACCGATGCTACTAATGTAAGTAATTAAATGTTGATTCTAATAGAATTGTATTATATTTTTCGGTCTACTGATGTAAATGTTATTGTTATATAGGTTGAATTCAATCCAAATGAGGCGGGCCCTTCGTCTTCATACATCCCTCCTGCAGGCCCCGGACCACTCGACCCTTCACTTCTCACCCTCCAGCCGATGCATCGATCGCAGTATATTTGGAACCTGGAGGCTACGGAGTGCCGTTTTAGGACTGGGCACCCGCTACCTGTGCACCCACGCATACACGAGTTGCTTAGAGATTGTGGGTTCTACGGAATTTCCATGATGACATCCATCAAGTGCGATCGTCCACTTCTCGAAGCACTGCTTGAACGATGGAGGCCCGAGACACACTCATTTCACCTGCCAGTCGGGGAGATGACGGTGACTTTACAAGACGTTGCTATACTAACCGGGCTTCCAATCGATGGAGAGGCAGTGACAGGATCGATGGACTTCGATCCCGTGTATCTCGTGGAGGAGTTCCTAGGGGTTGCAGTGGAAGCTGGCGCGATAAATGGAAAATTTATCCGCCTAAAGTGGTTGAAGGATACGTTCAAAAATAGATTGAATGACGCTTCAACTGCAGCGGAGGTGGAGTGCTACTTTAGGGCATATGTTCTAACGCTATTCGGCACGGTCCTGTTTCCAAACTCAACCGGGAACACCGTAGCACTGATGTTCTTGCCCCTGATCGCCGATATAGGTAGGATCCGCCGTTTCAGTTGGGGCAGTGCAATTCTATCGGCACTGTATCGGAGTCTGTGTCTGTGCAGTATAGGTTCGAACCAGATGAATGGACCTCTAATTCTACTGCAGATATGGAGTTGGGAACGGATTCACGTAGGTAGGCCCGTAGTACGGATCCAGTCCCAACATTGGAGAGTTCTTTCTGAAGATATAGACATGCTACCTCCGATTGGTGTGTATTGGACAGGAAAACTGACATGGACGGCCAACCCCAACAGGTGCTTGACATACTATCGCGACGAGTTGGACAGGTTGGCCGCCGACTGTGTGGTGTGGACCCCGTACACAGAGGAGCGATTGATTCGGCTGCCACCTATCTGTACGTTCAGGCATAATTTGTGGCTCACGAGAGCACCTCTAATCAACTTCGGGGTTGTTGAGTTCTACTACCCCGATAGGGTCTTACGGCAGTTTGGTCTGCACCAGGGGATTCCAGTTACTGTGCCGTTCAATGCCGAGATGCATAACATCACTGGAATGGGCCGTACACCGGGACACAACTGGGCCACTTGCTTCTTCGAATACGTTCAGAGATGGAACATTAACCGTTTCGAAGAAATCATCGTTGACACCCCACCTTTTGACCTCTCCTTGCATGGTGTGTACTTGTCTTGGTACGAGAGAGTCACTAGACGGTTCATTTCCCCACCGTTGCAGGCTCCTGCCGGAGTCGTTGTACCGATACGTCGACCAGGGACCGAACCAGTAGATGAGCATTCGGTGAGGTTGCCGATGTACCAACCAAAGGGATCCGCTATTCGTGGCTTTGTAAGTTTTAATGTTTCGTTTTAAATTTTCAAAATTTATATATCGATATGTTTTTATATATTTATGTGCATCTAATTCAATCTTTCATGTTTCTCAGTTGGCCCAGACTTGGTCCCTTGCCAAGAAATGTGCGCATATGCTAAACAGCAACATCGCCGATCAGACGAAGGTTACTGTACGGGAGATGTTATCGTGTTGCCGTGCACAAGCTGATCTTGTGGGGGAGGGCGCAACATTAGACGCGATACTTAGGACCCCCACACATCGAACCGGCGGTCGTACCGGTCAACGACGAAAGAGAACTGTTCATAGGCCGCCACCCCAACCTCGGAGTGATTCGGAACACGAACAAGAAGCAGACCCTGATATTGAGGAACAAGATGATGAAGAACAGCTCGTTGGGGATGAGATTGAAGAAGAGCCGGAGATCCCGTTGTCTGCACTGACACAGGCAACTCCCCATCGTCTTAGACGAAACAGAAGACCCCCGCTTTACTTCACACCGGACCCTTGATGTAATATTATTAATTATTTTGATTTTGTAGTTTTATTAGTGCAGTATTTTCAATGTAGTATTCTTAATGTAGTATTTTTTAATGTAGTTTTTTTTAATGTAGTTTTTTTATTTTTTTAACTTGGTTGCTGATCTTGTAGCTGTGTTGATGTAGTATGTTTGAAATGTTCCCCGGTTGAGATGAAGTTATTAAAATTGTTGATGTGGTTGAAATTGTTGGAGTGGTGATATTGGTGTGTCAAGAAGTGGTTGTTGAGTTGTGGTGAAGTGAGTTTTGTTGAGTTGTGGTGTAGTGGTTGTTGAGTTGTGGTGAAGTGGGTTTTGTTGAGTTTTGTTGAGTTGTGGTGTATTGGTTGGTGAGTTGTGGTGAAGTGGGTTTTGTTGAGTTTTGTTGAGTTGTGGTGAAGTTTTGTTGAGTTGTGGTGAAGTGGTTGTGATGAAGTTTTGTTGAGTTGTGGTGAAGTGGTTGTGATGAAGTTTTGTTGAGTTTTGTTGTGATTTTGTAGAATTTGGTATTTCAAGAAGATGAATTTGACTTTGTAGAATTTGATGATTTTGTAGAATTTGTTGTGGTTTATTAATCTTCTGTTCAATGGTTTGTTGTGGTTTGTTGTGGCATTTGAAGAAGAGGTGGTTGGATGGGAATATTGAGTTGTTTGTCCAGGTATCTGAAGAAGATGTGGTTGTTTTGCAAAGTGTTTAGAACACTCAGCATTTGGCTGATATCAAAAAAAATTCACAGCAAGAAGACTCGGTCTTCCAAAGACCGAGCCTAGTACAACTAGACTCGGTCTTTGGAAGACCGAGTCTTGTTGCTGTGTCTATTTTTTGGTATCAGACTCAAGACTCGGTCTTCCGAAGACCGAGTCTAGTTGTTCTAAGCTCGGTCTTTGGAAGACCGAGTCTTGAATCTGATAAACTCCAGAGCCCAACAAGCTCACTGGAGGTTTGAAAAGAACACAGTCGGTGTTTGAAACACCGCTCTAAAAACACCTAGACTCGGTCTTCCAAAGACCGAGTCTTCAATGTGAGAAGTTTTGATTGAAGACTCGGTCTTTGGAAGACCGAGTCTAGGTGTTTTTAGAGCGGTGTTTCAAACACCGACTGTGTTCTTTTCAAACCTCCAGTGAGCTTGTTGGGCTCTGGAGTTTATCAGATTCAAGACTCGGTCTTCTAAAGACCGAGCTTAGAACAACTAGACTCGGTCTTCGGAAGACCGAGTCTTGAGTCTGATACCAAAAAATAGACACAGCAACAAGACTCGGTCTTCCAAAGACCGAGTCTAGTTGTACTAGGCTCGGTCTTTGGAAGACCGAGTCTTCTTGCTGTGAATTTTTTTTACCTACAGCCAGAATTTGAGTGTTTTTCAATCTTTCAAAACAACAACCTCTTCTTCAAATGCCTGAACAAACATCTCAAAATTCCCATCCAACAACTCAAAATCACAACAAACCACAACAACTCAAAATCACAACAAACCACAACAACTCAAAATCCAGGCAAACCACAACAACTCAAAATCACAACAAACCACAACAACAAAATATAAAACTGATCAATATGCTTCTTCCACTTGACCAACTTAATACCAAAATACAAAACAACTAATAAACCACTTCAAAATACCAAACAACAAACCAACTTAGTACCAAAATACAAAGCAACTAATAAACCACTTCAAAATACCAAACAACAAACCAACTTAGTACCAAAATTCACCACAACTCAGCAACAAGACTCACCACACCTCAGCAACAAGACTCACTTCACCACAACTAAACCACCACTTCACCACAACTATCCAAACTAAGTGTTCATTTCGAAATAAATATTACAAACACAATAGCAAACACAAAATGAAATTTCAACTGTTTTGAGTTGCTATGTTAGTACATCGACGCTTGTTGTGTCCTTCCAACCCGCACCTTGAACATTTCATTCTTGTTCCCCTGCTAGAACTATCTCTCACATCCATATCGTTGCGTATTCTCGTGGATTTAGGCCGGCCTTTCCGTGACCGTCGCAAACTAGAATCTGGTACAAGTCGTGGACCGTCGATAGTAGGCCAATAAGCTTCATCAAGAATAGGACTGAACACAGGAGCCCAAGTTTGTGCTAATGACGTGATAAGGTAAAATTTATCAACATAAGGCTTGTGATCGATTGCACGATAAGCACAGGCTGCTAATACATGAGAACAGGGAATATGATATAGATGAAACTTCATACATGTGCATGTTTTCGTACCCAAATTCACGGTGTGCAAGTTCCCACCCTTCCGTTCTCCATTTACCATGCGTATACCAGTTTTGACGGAAAAAATTCCAGGCTGATGATGAAACATTGTAACCACATGTTGATTTGCTCTTTCACGGCGAATATCAATTACATCTTGTACTCGTTTAGCAAAAATTTTCCCTTCACATAATAGCTTATTAGCTTCCTGTCGACGAGTAGTAAAGTAAGAGTTGAGACGTAAAAAAATCGTCTCAACAATTGCAGTTACTGGTAAACTACGGACTCCTTTCAGTACTGAATTGAAGCATTCTGACAGGTTCGTAGTCATCATTCCATATCGTCGACCTTCATCTGCATAAAGTGCCCATTTCTGAACCGGTTTCTCTTTCAACCAGTTAGCCGCCTCGACATTGACGGTTTCAAGTTCGGCGAGTTTGGCCATGAACTTTTTGGGTTGGTGTTGACAAGCTATACTTTTGGCCTTCTTGCGCAATGCCTTGCTACCAAATTTACTGAAAAAATTTGTTGCAAAATGACGCATGCAATATCGATGAAATCCATTCGGTTCGTTCCAAGTACCGTTTTGCAAATCCATAGCAGACAATATACCAGCATGACGATCCGAGATAACACACAACTCAGTGCGATCGGTGACATAATGCCGGACGCAAGTCATAAACCATGTCCACGTATTTATACTCTCTCCATCAACCAATGCAAATGCAAAAGGAAATAAGCAACCATTCGCATCCGGGGAAACAGCAATTAGCAAACAACCCTTGTACTTACCGTACAAGTGAGTTCCATCTACACTAATAACCGGTCTGCAAGACTTGAAACCTTCAATCGAAGGACCAAATGCCCAAAATACTCCCTTGAATGTTTCCTCGCTGGGGCTAGACTCAAATTTGTCCCAGTGGACAACGGTACCTGGATTTGCTGCTTGAATTGCTGTTAGTAGAAAAGGCAACTTCGTGTATGCTTCTTCGAAGGTACCGTACAACCTCTCAATTGCCTTTTGTTTTGCTTTCCAAGCTTTCTTATATGAAATCTGATAATTATATTCTATTTTCACAATCTCAATAATTACCCCCGGTGATACAGCAATATTCTTCTTCACCACACCCAAAATCAAATTACTGACAAGGTTAGCATCAATTTTGCAGTGGTCTTGATTCAACGTGGGATTCGTACAAGTATGCGGGCTGACTATCTTCTTCACCACAAAATTTCTCCCTCCTTTTGGAACAATAGCTCGTAATCTCCAAGGGCATCCACCATCACTTACTCCTGGGGGACCTTGTACGATCTCCTCTATTGTACGTTTTCTAGGTGCCTTTTTACATTTAACAGTGTATAGTGACGGTGATGTTTTCAATGTGACAAATTCACGATGTTTCTTGATAGAATATACCTTCACAGCATGCAGAAGGGAGTCTTTACTAACAAACTCCTGTCCAACGTAAAATTCGTCTACATTGGATGAACCAGAAGACTCTTGTGGATAGGGGGGAACTCTAGCAGCTTCAGCCATCTCCTCCGTAACATGAGCGTTAACATTAGCATACCTATCAGTAACTCTCACTGCATTAGAACTATTGTTCGAAGGATTTACATTAGCTACATCATCGTCTTCTTCTCCATCATCACTTTCTAGACTTTCATCATCGTCTGTTTCTTCCTCTTCTTCATCATCACTTAATAAGCTGTTGTTAATCACTGCATTTTGAAAGAGTTCAAACATACTGTCATTTGGAACAGAGTCAGGAACCGGGCTTGGTTGGCGTGGCAGCTCAACATTTACAGAATCCGGAAGAGTTGTATTTGTGAAGGTGTTCTCTTGTGAGGATACCGGATTTGGTTGTGAAGATTGATCGGGGTTAGGCCTCGACTGCTGTGTAGGTGCTACCCGTATGAAGCTTGCACTGGGAATATCATGTGGCTGAGGAGTTACAACTCGAATTTGCTGAATATATAACTCTAATACAGACCAAGCACAATTCGGATCAAATATCCTAGCAATCAATGACTTCAGCGCATTATCAGTAGGTACGGGCACTGTCATAAAATACTGAACACCTCCTCTTCCTGCTGCGTATCGAGCTAAAATTTTCGCATTCCATTCATTCCTATCCCAATTAGTAACTTCATAGATTTTCTCAACTAGTTCTTCAAATGTAATGGTACGGGGTACCCAAACTATTTCCGGTTCCAAATGACTATAACTACTACCAATCTTTGGATCAAGAATAATTTCACCACCAAAGTATAACCAAATAGGAATCTCAAGATCCATACCTAGGTATATTTATTAAAATATGCGAGTTATTATCTAAACGCAAACAAAATCTATACCAAATTTCAGAAAATTAAAGGCCAATATTCATCATACCTTCACAAGCGTCAAGAACAGAGCCGTATAGATTTCGTTAAAAGAGTTGAAGTTGGGATCCGCTCCAAATTTATCAAAAATCAGAAAAATGGATCTTTCAAAATAAGGGTTTTGGGTTGTTATAGTGGGTTATAGTGGAGATGGTTAGAGGGTTAGGAAGATATTGGTGTATATATTTAGATTAAGATTAGATTTTGTGGGTAGGAGGTCGCCCTAGATTTAGGAAGATGGGTTAGAGAAATAGAGTAGGTTAAAGTCGAGAAGAAGAAGAAGAAAGAAAAGGGGATCTGCGCTTTAAAAAGCGCAGAGTGAAGAGTCGGTCTCTCAAAGACCGAGTCTAGTGCAAATAGACTCGGTCTTTGAAAGACCGAGTCTTGCTCTTTGAATTTTCAAAGCGCAAGACTCGGTCTTTCAAAGACCGAGTCTATTTGCACTAGACTCGGTCTTTGAGAGACCGAGTGGGGCGCTTTGGGAATTAAAAAAAAAAGTAGGGCGGTTTGGGAAAAACTTTGCAAAAATGGGGCGTTTTGGGAAAAAATTCTCACTTTTCTATCCCGTACTCCAACTCCCCACATCTCTAATCCCCTAACTGCACACTCTCCCCCACTCTACATGTGCACGTTACTCCATGTCTCGTAACCTCCCCCACTACTCCTTTACTTTATTTATTATATTTAATCCCTTCCCCGTTTCCTTTCTTCTCCCTCATTCTCTGACTTCCAAAACCAAACCAAACAAAACAAAAGCAATTCCCCGTTTCCTTTCTTCTCCCTCATTCTCTGACTTCCAAAACCAAACCAAACAAAACAAAAGCAAACAGAGCAACAAAACAGAGCAACCCAACAAATCAAAACCCACAACCCATACTCCTCATCCCCGACCTCGACTTCATCCCTCTCCCTTAGCATCGTCGAAGCTCCGCCGCCTCCGCCATCGAAGCCATCCCCGTCACTCGGTCGCCGTGAGCCATTCCCGCTCGTCCACTGCCGCTCCTCCTCGACCATCGACAGCTTCGACCACTCCTACCGTCGCTTTCCCCGTTCGAGTTCGCCATTGTCGCCCTGAGCCATCGTCTTCCTCCTCCGAAGCTTCATCACCGCACATCACCGCTCACTCCTCCGCCCAATCGCTCGCCCCTGCTCCTCGCTGCAGCCTCCGAGAACCCCCGCCTTTGCCGCTCAGCCGTCCAGTCGACCCTCGCCCGTCGACTTCGCCAGACGCCCTGCCACTCGTCTCCTCCGTTCTAGCCTCCGCCATTGACGAAGTCGAGCTCGCTTACTGCTGCTCCACCGCTCGCCCAACACCACCCCGCACCTCAACCAGTGCCGCCCTCCGTTCGTCTCCCGCTCTACTCAGCCGCTGCTTCCGCCGCTCATCTCCTCCGCTCGAGCTTCCAATCGAGCCGAAGCTTCGCCAGACCCCATCGAAGCCACCACCTCCTCCCGTCGCCGAACCCCCCTGAACAAGCCGCCGTCGCCGTTCCCCTTCTTCCGCTCGCCTCCTCTTTCGCCGATCGCCGCCCTCCTCATTCCCGCTCGCTCTCGCTCTCTCTCTCTCTTTCTCTCTCCCCCTCTGGCTGTGTGTATAGAAGAAGAAGAAGTGGATTGGTGCTGTGGTGTTTGGTTGGAGAGAAGGGTTCTGATTGATTTTTGTTGGTATTTGTGTTGGTCTGTGAAGAGGATTGAAGAGAAGTTGGGTTACTGTTTGTTGGTGTTATTATATCGGTGTGTTGGTGTTAGTGAGTTTCTATTTGTAGTGGGGTTACCATTTACTGCTTTGGAGCTGTTGAAGTGGAGTTGTTATTTTGGAGTTTCTTGTGAAGTTGCTGTTGCTGATTTGGCGTGGCTGCCACAAACATTTCACACGCCTGCTGCCCGGGATACTGATCCCGTTATTCTGTCCTGAATTTAATCGTCTTCGTCTAAGGCAAGTAACCTTGTACATCTTATTGTTCTAGTACAAGCCTCCTTGAAATACTGCAAATAGTTAGATTGTGACTCCCTTTGAAATATCATCGTAAATCAATTTTGAACCTTCAAACCCACAATTCTAAGAGTCACAAAACTTCCTCGTATTAAATAATAATCAATTGGACTCTTTTACCCCTTGAACACATGAATCACATGAATCACATGGACATATGAATTAAGGAGCCCTAAAATTTGTAGTTGCATATATATTTAGTATTTTGATGAATTTGCGACTATTATGACTTGAAAAACATTTATTAGTCGCTGTTTTGACCTCCATGATTATGTATTTATGCTACTTAACAACTTAGACACCAAATTACATTTTTCCATGAAATCTACACTAGTAAATTATTTCTAAGTGTTGCTGTCTGAATATTCTTTTGCGGTGTCGACCCTCCATTATGCCATTCCATGTATGATGCTGTTTATTTCTGAGACACGTGTGGAAGCACCAGGTGTGAGTTCGAACTCAATTTGTATTGAAGGAGATTGCCGCTCGTCTGCCGACCTTCGGTTGACCTTCTGGGGCCTACGATGAGCTTGGAAAGACGTTGAAGGTTGGGCTCGGATCGGAAGGGTCGGATCCGAGGTCTTGTGTACCTGCAGACGGTCCTGAAACACCGGGGTTTGTCCCGGTGGCGGACCCTCCAACGCTCTAGTCAGTCTCTGTGAGAGAGTAGCAATAACTAGGTATATTTAAGTGGCAAAAGATTGATTACCTCCAAAAGGTGGGTGAGGGTCTAGTATTTATAGAGAATCCCAACCGGGTTTGGTTCCGAAAGCCCATGGGCCTGACGTGGCAGAAGGCCCAGGGGGTTTAGGGCGGTTTGTGGCGATACCAGGAGTGGTATAGGGCTGACGTGGCGAAACCCTTGGCGGTATTTGGAGCTGACGTGGCCCATCGTGAGTCCTCTGTGCCTCTGGGGGAATCGGAGGGCCTAGGCTGTGCCAGGTCATCCTTCTGCCCCGCCAGAGAGAGGGGGGACGGCCTGAGGGACTGTTCCGGACCGGACTCCGGGGGGTACTGAGGCCCGTCAGTACGAGGAGGCAGGCATCGTGAGGGCAAACATGAGGTTCGGTGCCGACCCTGAAGTGGTCCGGAGCCGAACCAGGTTGTTATTTCTGCTTTTCTGAGTAGGAATTGTATTGGGCCCTGGTTGGGCCTCAGGCCATTTTTACACTGTCACACAAGCCCCCCACTCCTGCAGGGGGTGCGGGAGCTAGCCGTGGAGGAGTGTTCATGATTGTAACAAAAAATGGGAGGGCGGATCACAGGGCCTTCCTGGTGGTGCTGCCCTGAAGCTTGGATAGGACCTCGAGCTAGTCGAGGGTCAAAGTGTAGGTGAAGGCGATGGCGAACCGTTGTCTCTTCCGGAGAAGAGTACCCTGGTGTTCGATTGAACCTCGAGAGGTCGAGGGATTACGCGTCGACAAGGGTGATGGCGAGCCGTTGCTTCTTCCTGAGAAGAGTACCCGGGTGCCAGACCGAACCTCGAGAGGAGGGGGAATTATGGGCTGGTAAGGGTGATGGCTAGCCGATGGATCTTCCGAAGAAGAGTACCCGGGTGCCAGACCGAACCTCGAGCTGGCGAGGGATTATGGGTCGGTTAGGGTGAAGGCGAGCCGTTGTTTCTTCCTGAGAAGAGTACCCCGGTGCCAGACCGAACCTCGAGACGAGGGGGAATTACGGGCTGGTAAGGGTGATGGCCCGCCGGTGGATCTTCCGAAGAAGAGTACCCCGGTGCCAGACCGGACCTCGAGCTGGCGAGGGATTATGGGTCGGTAAGGGTGAAGGCGAGCCGTTGCTTCTTCCTGAGAAGAGTACCCGGGTGCCAGACCTAACCTCGAGACGAGGGGGAATTACGGGCTGGTAAGGGTGATGGCCCGCCGGTGGATCTTCCGAAGAAGAGTACCCGGGTGCCGGGCCGAACCTCGAGCTGGCGAGGGATTACGGGCCGGTGAGGGTGAAGGCGAGCCGTAGTTTCTTCTTGGGAAGAGTACCCCGGTGCCAAGCCGAACCTCGAGACGAGGGGGGATTACGGGCTGGTAAGGGTGATGGCCCGCCGGTGGATCTTCTGAAGAAGAGTACTTTAGTGCTGGCGAAGGCGAGTCGTTATTTTGCCCGAACCGACCCCGTACCGGGCTGCCAGTCTGGCACTGGGTGACGTCAGCAGCACGTGTTTCGAGGATGTGGCGTGATTTCCTAGGCGGTAGTTGCACGTCAATCGGTGAATAGTGACTGCGAAAATCGAGGAGTTGTTCCTATCCCCTATAAATGTTCCCCCCTCTCCTCCCATCGCCTATTTCTCTCCTGCCTCTTACTTTTCGGAAAAATCCTTCAACTCTTCAGCGCTCGCCCCTTCAGCTTCCGGCAGCAAGGTCGTGTTTCCGAGGTGATTTCAGGTTAGTTGGTAACCCTGTTTAACTTAGGCACGGATGGATAGGGCTCAGTCCGGCTCGTTGGCGTCGACCTCTGGGGAGGGGCCGGTAGGCAAGGAGGAGGTCGTACACAGCGTGAAGCCATTGCGATCTCGGAGGCATTTCGTGGTAGAAAGCAGCGACTCTGAGGAGGGGGGCGGCAGCTCAGACGAAGTCCAGACCCTAGGGTCGGCTTCCGAAGAGGCGGGTGGCTCCGAGGGGGATGGTTCCGCAGGGTCTCTGAATCCGCCCGTTCTGGGGCGCTTGTCTACACCTTCGCCGGAACGGACTAAGAGGAGGAGGGTTCCGAAGAAGAAGAAATCGAAGATTGGCGGCCCGAGCGACTTGGTGATAGGGTCGTCTGCACAACCCCGGCCTTTCCGTTGCTACCCCGACGATCTCTCCGATAAGGAGTCCTCGGGGGTTCAGCCGTCGTCGTCAAGCCGGAAGAGGTTGATGGTGGACGCCTCCCCGACCGCTCTGGAGGCAAGCGACTTGGGGGCTCTACAGTTGGCCTACCACATAGGGCCCAGTTATGAGCTTATGCTGCCGAGTTCTTCTCTTCGACCGACCGATCCCCTGCCGGACGGGTATTGTATCTTCCCTGTGGACGCCTTTATCTCCGGCCTGAGGCTACCCATCCACCCATTCGTTCGGGAGGTGTTAAATTGGTCGTCCCTGGCGCCGATGCAGTTCGGGCCGAACTCCTGGAAGCAGATCATCTGCTTCGTGCTGTTGTGCGAGGAGCGGAGGGTACCCCTGCGGCTGGGCGTGTTCCGAGCGATGCTGTTGATTGGCTCATCGGCAGAAGGAGTATATTATATCTCGCCTCGAGGTAAGGCGAAGGTTGTCCACGGTCATCCGGATTCCATTAAGTTCTGGAAGAAGAAGTATCTGGTGATCCGGAGTGAGGACCCTTGGGCTATCCCTACTCGGTGGAACCATACTAAGCCGAGCTACACAGCACCGGGGCCAGGGGATTTGACGGCGGAGGAGTGGAGACTCGTTGAGCGCCTCCGTCTGCCGCATAGCATCAATTGGGGGAAGGTGACGGAGGCCCATCTGGCAAGCGTCGGACTGAGCCCTAGCCCGGCCGTGCCTCGTACGTGGTTGTTTCTTTCCTCACACTCTTCTTGTACTTTTTTGCTCATTTGTTCTTAATGGATCTCTTTACAGAAATGGATGAGGAGTCGATTAAGGCGCTGAGGCTCGCCATGAAGAAGAAGAAGGTCGAGAAGAAGGATGTCGCGGTGAAGACCACCGAGTTGTCCCAGGTGGTCTCCGAGGCCCCCATTCAGCCGAGGATGAAGAGGACTCGGTCAGAGACGGGTGGGGACGCAGTGGTCCAGGGGGGTTCGGATCAGGGTGCGGCCGCCGAGCCTGATAAGGGGAAGGGTCCCCCGGTGGATCCCGGACTAGAGGAGAGGCTTCGGCGAAGGTGGGTGCCTGATTGGTCGATCCGTGAGGGTGATTGCCTGGTCCGGGGGCGCCAGGCCGTGGAGGTTGCAGATAAGTTGGCGACCCCTCGGGACCGCTCGGATATGAAGTCCCAGACCCTGGACGAGGCGTATGTGCGTCTTGCGCAGGCCACTGTGCTGGTAAGTCGATCGAACCTCCTAGCTTTCAGGTGATGTTGTTTAAGGAAGATTTCTTAGTAGTGTCTGGTCCTGGCAGGCGACCGTGCAGGGGGCCCATGTGAGGGGCCTCTACGAGGCGGCGGTGCAGCGAGAGCGAGATCGGGCTGACAAGGCCGAGCAGGAGGTGACGGAATTGAAGGGAGAGCTCGAAGGCTCTCGTAAGAAGGAGGCGGAGACGAAGGTGGCTTTTGACAAGGAGAAGGAGGAATGGGCGAAGGCGAGGGCGGCTCAGGAGGAGAGGTCGGAGAAGGAGAAGGATGAGGTGACTAAGTCGTGTCAGATCCTGGTGATCAATGCCCAGGATAGTAGTTACGCGAAGGCCCTCAGCCATGTGAGGCACTTTTATCCGACTATCGACCTGTCCAACTTCGAGTATGATATGGAGATTGAGGGGACACCGAAGACTCCTGGCGGACAAGGGTCAGATGACAAATCGGTTACCGACCCTCCAACGGATCCGGCTGATATCGAGGTGGGAAAACCAGCTGTATAATTTTTGTCCTTCTTTTTCCTTCTCTCGATTGTATTTGCCTTCCGCGGACTGGCCACCGCATTTTTTGTATGGGGAAACTGAATTTATAAAAAGAGGGTTTTCTGGCTGGCTAAGTGTTCCAACTTTGAAAAATTTCTGAACCTCTTTGCATATATGTCTTGAGCGGGCTGGTTCTCTTGTAGGTCACGGCTCCCCTTCCTGAGGTGGACCCCCTTCGTTCCGACGTGGCGTGGCTTCGGGGCAAGGTCGAGGCCTTAGAGGCCACTTTGGTTCGGTATCGAAAGAGGGCTCGCGACACTGATGCGGCCTTCCATTATTACAGGAACAAGTCTGAAGCCCTGAGTGAGGAGGCGAGCCGGCTGAGGAGGGCGATGGTGGATCGGGAGCTAGGGGGCATTGGTCTTGGATACACCATGTCAAGTTCCTCGGTGCAGAGGCCTTCCTCCGAGAAGCTTCTTCGCGATGTGATAGTGGAGAAGGAGATGGAGATACACCGCTATAGGACCATGTTGGGTGTTTCGACATCTTCCTCGAGGGATCGGCGAGCAGAGGGGGCTCCCTCGGCGTTGCCACTGATGGAGCGCATTCGATCCGTGGATGCCCAGAGCTCCGTGGCCGGGGTGTCGACGGTGGCAGAACCGAAGGACCGTCATGACGAGGAGAGAGTCCCAAGTCGTTTGGTCGGAGTGATTCCGCCCTTTACCGGGTCCGAGGGGCCCTAAGTCGGAGATCCCCTTTAGTTTGAGATGAGTGGAGTGGTCCTGTAACGGTATTTGCTTGTTTTCTCCGTACAAAAATAACAGAGTATGAATAAAGCTTTCTTTTCCTTCTTTGCTCTGGCTATCGGGGTGGTGAAGGGCGGTTTAGGCGAGGTCGGGCTCCGCCGATTCGTAAGGGATCGACGCGGGGCGACAGGGAGACCTCCTGCCCGTAGTTGGGTCGAACCTGCCGAGGCGTTTGGGGATGAGACCCGAGGGAGAACCCAGATGCCGCCCGCCTTGCCCGGTACTGGGTCGGCGTTGCCGAGGTATTTAACTTTTGATAAAAGAGACTTCTTTTATACCAGACTGGGGGGGGGGTCGCTGAAGCGGCCCTTTACACATGAATGTTTACAAAAGTTTTAATTTACTTAAGCCACGCTGGAATCTAAGCTTGCTCTCCCCGGAATTTCATGAGGTGCTCAGCGTTCCAGGGTCGGCTGATGGGTCGGTCATTCATATCCGTCAGTCGGTATGTACCAGGGCGTACAGCCTCGACTACGCGGTATGGGCCTTCCCAGTTGGGAGCCAGTTTCCTCTTCTTGGTCGGGTCAGAGACAGATAGCTTTCGCAACACTAGGTCCCCTGCCCGGATGCTGGTGGGGCGGACTTTCTTGTTGTAAAATCTCTCGATCCGTTGCTGATAAATGCTCCTTCGGACCGCGGACTTTTCTCGTACCTCGGCGACGAAGTCCAGGTTAGCCCTCAGGGCGGACGCGTTGTCGTCTTCATCGAAGGCTATGATCCGGGGAGAAGGCAATCCGACTTCGACGGGGATGACTGCCTCAGTCCCATAGGTCAGATTGAAGGGTGTCTCCCCCGTGGGGATCCTCTGCGTGGTTCGGTGTGCCCATAGTACGCTGGGCAGCTCCTCCACCCAGAGCCCCTTGGGGGAATTGTCAAGGCGCTTTTTGAGGCCATCGAGGATTTGCCTGTTCGCATTCTCTGCTTGGCCGTTAGACTGAGGGTGGCAAATGGCGGAGAAACGTTGCTGGATGCCGATGTCCTGACAGAAAGATTGGAAGTTCTGCCCTTGGAACTGGGTTCCGTTGTCCGTGACGAGGATTCGGGGGATCCCGAATCGACAAATGATGTTCTTCCAGAAGAATTGTTGCACTTGGCGTTCGGTGATGCTGGACAGCGGTTCGGCTTCGATCCACTTGGTGAAGTAATCGATGGCGACAATCAGGAATTTCTTTTGTCCTACCGCTGGGGGGAAGGGCCCCACAAGGTCCATACCCCACATGGCGAAGGGCGTAGGGCTTGCCAGGGATCGGAGGTTGGCTTGAGGAAGCCTTTTGATGGGGGAGAATCTTTGGCAGGGGCCGCACCTCTTGACTAAGTCTTGTGAGTCTTGGAGCATGGTGGGCCAATAGTACCCTTGATTCAGAGCCTTTCGGGCAAGCGTCCTACTCCCCATGTGGCATCCGCCGATCCCCTCGTGCAGGTCTTTGAGGACGTAGCTGGCCTCGTCCTTGGCGAGGCAGCAGAGGTAGGGTTTGCCGTCGGCCAAGGTGTACGAGCGTTTGAAGAGGATGTTATCGATTATGACGAACCTTTCCGCTCGGATTCTGATTCGCCTGGCCTCGGCTTTGTCTTCAGGAAGCTCGGCCTGGTTCAAGAATTTTCGGATGGGAGTGGTCCAGTCGTCCGGGCTGGTTCCTTCTTGTACGCACATTGCTTCCGGCTCTGGGCTAAGGATGCTTGGCTCCAAGAGGACCTCGACGAGCACCGTACGATCGAGGCCTTCGAAGGAAGAAGAGGCGAGTTTGGATAGCGCGTCGGCTTGGGCGTTCTGTTCCCTGGGGACTCTGACAACCGTAGTGTTGTCGAAGAGCGCCAAGAGTCGTCGGACCGCTGCCAAATATCTCATCATTCGGTCGTCGCGGGCTTCGTACTCTCCGTTGATTTGATGGATCACGAGCTGAGAGTCGCTGAACGCCCGGATTCGCTTGGCACCGGCTCGGTGGGCGAGGGTCAGTCCGGCGATCATGGCCTCATATTCTGCCTCGTTGTTGGAGGCGGGAAAGTTGAGGCGCAGGGAGTATTGAAGTAGGAATTGGTCGGGGCCACGAAGGATGACGCCCGCCCCACTCCCCGTTTCGCAGGATGAGCCGTCAACAAAGACCTCCCAGGTCGGATCCGGCTCTTCTACGTCAGGTTGCTCGGAGACAGTGCATTCAGTTATGAACTCGGCGAGGGCCTGCCCTTTAATGGCTGCCCTGGGATGATAGCTGATGTCGAACTGGCTCAGCTCGATCGACCACTTGACTAATCGGCCGGAGTTTTCGGGCTTGTGGAGGACGGTCTTCAGTGGTTGGTCGGTCAGAACTTGGACGGAGTGGGCCTGGAAGTAAGGTCGGAGTTTTCGGGCTGCCATAACCAGGGCATAGGCTACCTTTTCTATCTTCGCGTATCTCGTCTCGGCCGGGTGTAGCACTTTGCTTACATAGTACAGGGGTTTCTGAACTCCTTCCTCCTCTCGGACGAGGACGGCGCTGAGGGCGTGGTCCGAGGCGGACAGGTAGAGCCAAAGCGGCTCGCCTGGTTCGGGCTTGCTGAGGAGAGGCGGGTTGGCGAGGTACCGTTTCAGCTGTTCGAAGGCTTCTTGTTGAGGGGTACCCCACTCGAAGCCCCCTTTCCCGCGCAAGGCTTTGAAGAAGGGGAGAGATTTCTCCCCTGATTTGGAGAGAAAACGGCCGATCGCCGCCAACCGACCCGTGAGCCTCTGAACTTCTTTGACATTCCGGGGCGGGGACATGTTGATGATGGCCTGTATTTTTTCGGGGTTTGCCTCAATGCCGCGCTGGCTGACAATGAACCCTAGGAACTTCCCCGTGGAGACGGCGCCAACCTGATGCTGTTTATTTCTGAGACACGTGTGGAAGCACCAGGTGTGAGTTCGAACTCAATTTGTATTGAAGGAGATTGCCGCTCGTCTGCCGACCTTCGGTTGACCTTCTGGGGCCTACGATGAGCTTGGAAAGACGTTGAAGGTTGGGCTCGGATCGGAAGGGTCGGATCCGAGGTCTTGTGTACCTGCAGACGGTCCTGAAACACCGGGGTTTGTCCCGGTGGCGGACCCTCCGACGCTCTAGTCAGTCTCTGTGAGAGAGTAGCAATAACTAGGTATATTTAAGTGGCAAAAGATTGATTACCTCCAAAAGGTGGGTGAGGGTCTAGTATTTATAGAGAATCCCAACCGGGTTTGGTTCCGAAAGCCCATGGGCCTGACGTGGCAGAAGGCCCAGGGGGTTTAGGGCGGTTTGTGGCGATACCAGGAGTGGTATAGGGCTGACGTGGCGAAACCCTTGGCGGTATTTGGAGCTGACGTGGCCCATCGTGAGTCCTCTGTGCCTCTGGGGGAATCGGAGGGCCTAGGCTGTGCCAGGTCATCCTTCTGCCCCGCCAGAGAGAGGGGGGACGGCCTGAGGGACTGTTCCGGACCGGACTCCGGGGGGTACTGAGGCCCGTCAGTACGAGGAGGCAGGCATCGTGAGGGCAAACATGAGGTTCGGCGCCGACCCTGAAGTGGTCCGGAGCCGAACCAGGTTGTTATTTCTGCTTTTCTGAGTAGGAATTGTATTGGGCCCTGGTTGGGCCTCAAGCCATTTTTACACTGTCACAATGTACATGACCCTGACTCTTGACTTGCTTCGCACACATGTATGCTTGCTTGATAAGAATTAATAAAAGTAACAAGCCGGGGTTTTGGGAAAGACTATAGAGTGGACAATATAGGTAAGTGTACTCGGAAGGGGGCCCGTGTTTCCCAGTACTCGGTTCATGAACCTGTTGCACGTGATGTATTCATGGAGTCAGTTACTTGGCTCATGAACCTGTTGCACGTGATGTATTCATGGAGTCAGTTACTTGGCTCATGAACCTGTTGTATTCATGGAACCACTGTGTGGTCCTTGAACCTGTTAGTATTCACGAACTCGTTTCGTGAACCTGTTATTTATTTTCGTATTCATGAACCGTGCCTGCCTGATACCTGATACCTGATACCTGAAACCTGAGTACACCGCCCTATAGACTCCATTACTAGGTCTAAGCGAAATTGTTTTGACTGTAGCAACCATGTAGTAAAAAGATGGATGCATGTCGTGCTACCTAGATAGTAATCACACAAGACTTGAACTTAATACCTGTTACCTGATTATCCTGTTACTTGATTACCTGGTTACCTGATATCTGATACATGAAACTTGAACATGACACCTGTAACTTGAAATATGAAACTTGATACGTGAAACCTGACACATGAGACATGATACTTGATGTTAGTTACCCCTACAGGTTCACCTGACATATGTTTTACCATTAGCAGTTGTTAACTAGCCTGTTCACTAAGAAGTCCGCCCTTACTAGCTAATTCCTGGTTGTTCCCACTACTTGTTGTATCCCTAGTACATTCTTGATTCCAGTTCCTGTTCCCCATACTTGTACTTGTTTTCACTATTTGTGGCCCTAGCTTGCGCTAAGGGCATTCTCTCTTGTTTTTCCTGTTTTTCCTTTTATATTTATTAAGCAGACTTGGGACAAGTTACCTGCTGGAATTGGCAAGCAGACATTTTAGGTATTTGCTTGGAGCAAGAACTTGTTTGAATAGTTGCTTTTCTTAAGGTAATTATTTCTCCTGCTGAATAAGACTTGCTTCCGAGTTTACACTTGATCCAGACATGAGAACTATTTGAATATTATTATTTGTTTAAATTGTTTTCTGTTGCTTAATAAGTTATTCATGCATGCTTGGTTATATATACATCTGATTATATTCTTGTTATGATGCTGAGTCGATCCTACAGCTTATGGATGATGTAAAAATTATTCGCTGGGCTTCGTCACGTGCTCGTATTCCATATTTTTGGGAAGCGGGGCGTGACAGCTGACCATCTTCACAACCCACCATCCTCCTTGCCTTTTCCAAGCAAAGTTCAAGGCGCTTTCAACAGTCACCGTATCAGGGCGGGTGCGCGAGTTAATCAGATGGAGGAAAGCGCTTGCATGCAACTCCAAAAGAGCTGAGGCGATTTCTGAGTTGTGGGTGACCTCAATGGCTATAGATTCCCTCCGGTTGTGAAGTGGACAGTCTCGGACTTGGTGACCGAATTTGCGACAGTTGAAGCAATGGATCCCACTTTTGCGGCAATCCGCCGTCTGGTGGTCGGTCGCTCCGCAACGCATGCATCGTTTCTCCATCTTTCTGAGACGGGTCTTGTTGTGTAGAGGTCTAGGGTTTCGGGGATAGGGATTGGGGGGGAAATGGGTTTGGGGGGAAAGCTGGACTTTTTTTGGTGAGGAGGGAGATGAGACGACAGGGGGAAGAAAGGGTTTTGGTAGATTTGAGGAGGGCATAAGGATCGAGGGGTATGTTGGGGGGGGGGGGGGGGGGGGGGGGGGTAATGATGAGAAGGATAACGTGGAGCCATTAGAAATTGAGCAAAAGATTTGCTTTTGTTCCAAGACAGCCATGCACGCACCTCACTCCTTTCTCCTTTCTCCTTTCTCCTCTCTCCTCTCTCATATTCTTTGGATTCAAAGAGTTAATTAACACTACTATGATCATCACTTGAATTTCTGCAATTTGCGGAAAAATTACGAATAAGGTCTTACACTTGTGTACAAATTTTAGTTATACAAGCAAATATTGAGAATTTGGTTAATCTTCAAATCAAAGAGAGAAATCCACCTTTTTTTTTCAATTGAAGACAAGAGAATATTAGAATACCGTATTTTATGTGTTATCATTTTAGAAGAGTTGGCTATAACCTGTGTACTAGGATATTCAGTAATTTAGAAATTTAACGAGTTCAAATATCGCACAGTTTCTAGTAGAGGGTAAAATACTTTTAACAGTTAGAGAGGACCTTTCGTAGTAATAAAATTTAGAATTTTTTCCCAAGTTGCCCCATTTTTTGAAAGTTTTTTCCAAACTGCCCTACTTTTTTTTAATTCCCAAACCATCCCACTCGGTATTTGAAATACCGGATTTAGTTAAAATTAACTCGGTTTTTCAAAGACCGAGTGTTAGTTTTGGATTTTTTGAATTCTAACACTTGGTCTTTGAAAAACCGAGTTATTTTTAACTAAATCGGATCTTTCAAAGACCGAGTAGATCATTTTGATAAATACTTTCGAAAGTGGATCAGTTTGGTAAATACTTTCAAAAGTGATCGAGGGGTATGTTGGGGGGGGGGGGGGGGGTAATGATGAGAAGGATAACGTGGAGCCATTAGAAATTGAGCAAAAGATTTGCTTTTGTTCCAAGACAGCCATGCACGCACCTCACTCCTTTCTCCTTTCTCCTTTCTCCTCTCTCCTCTCTCATATTCTTTGGATTCAAAGAGTTAATTAACACTACTATGATCATCACTTGAATTTCTGCAATTTGCGGAAAAATTACGAATAAGGTCTTACACTTGTGTACAAATTTTAGTTATACAAGCAAATATTGAGAATTTGGTTAATCTTCAAATCAAAGAGAGAAATCCACCTTTTTTTTTCAATTGAAGACAAGAGAATATTAGAATACCGTATTTTATGTGTTATCATTTTAGAAGAGTTGGCTATAACCTGTGTACTAGGATATTCAGTAATTTAGAAATTTAACGAGTTCAAATATCGCACAGTTTCTAGTAGAGGGTAAAATACTTTTAACAGTTAGAGAGGACCTTTCGTAGTAATAAAATTTAGAATTTTTTCCCAAGCTGCCCCATTTTTTGAAAGTTTTTTCCAAACTGCCCTACTTTTTTTTAATTCCCAAACCATCCCACTCGGTCTTTGAAATACCGGATTTAGTTAAAATTAACTCGGTTTTTCAAAGACCGAGTGTTAGTTTTGGATTTTTTGAATTCTAACACTTGGTCTTTGAAAAACCGAGTTACTTTTTAACTAAATCGGATCTTTCAAAGACCGAGTAGATCATTTTGATAAATACTTTCGAAAGTGGATCAGTTTGGTAAATACTTTCAAAAGTGGGTCATTTTGGTAACAAGTTCGCTGGGTTACTTGTGAGGGTTGCTGCTGTCAGTTTTGTTTTTATATCAAATTTAAGAGATTGAAAAAAAATATCGACTCTGTTGGATATGATTAAGACAAAATTTAATTAGTTGTTCACCAAGATATTTTAGTTTATATAAGTCGGCCAATTAACTTAAGTAATCATTTATGAATTACTAAATAAATCAAGACATAAATTGCATACTGTAATTGTACATGCGAATTTTATGTATATCACCTATGAGGTACGTTGAACCGAACTTCGTGATGCAGAGGTGTCAATGATATGCCATGGTTGTTCTGCACCAAAAAAATATTCATTAGGTAGAGGTTTTCCCCATCTTCCTTCAAATACATGTGGTTCAAAGACGACAACATCACCGTCTGTCATTCCTATGGCGAATTGGTTCTGTATTGAAGGGTGTGCCACGACTACAGTTGGGTAGAGAGTTGGGCTAGAGTGAAATTTTTTTTACAATATTCACAATTAGTATAACAAGCATTGAGATGTAACAACGGTAGCTCTTCTAATTACGCAGAAGAAAGTACCTAATCTCATTAGACAAGAGATATGAAACTTACAGTAGTGATTATGCATATAGTAGCATCGGGAAGACAAACATATATGCAGGGGCGTATCTCAGTTTTAGGGGGCCCTAAGAAAATTCTCAAATTGGGCCTTTTGCAAGTTGACAAAATAATAATGACAATTATTTAAATGTAACAAACTTGGAGCATTGGAGAACAAACTATTTAAATGAAAACAAATTTATATATATGCTTTCAAAAAAAAATAATTGATAACGTACGCTTTTTATATGAAATGTCTCGTGGCCAAAAGTCAGACAAACTCTAACAACAAAAACGAAATATGTTATCTCAAAGAGGTAAATATGATATAGTAGAGAACACGTTCAGAATTAAATGATGATGAATATATGTATATGAGAATACTAGTTGGAAGCTTAAAATGTAGAATAACCATATGCACTTGAAGATTTGGTTAGAAATTTATCATAAACAGGTAAATATCATATACAATAGAACATTGAAAAAATATCATAGAGTGACATACATGGGCTAAGTGAAAAATAATAATAAATTCAAAAAATGGTAAAACGACATATGTATGGCTATGTTAAAAATAATTAGTTTTTTAAAAAAAATGATTGAAAAATTAATTGGCTCATGCAAGTTTTGAACTTGCAAACCTTCACATTATTAGCACAACACTCTAACCAATTAAGCTAATAAGTCAATTATTGATATAATGTAATTATATCAAAAAATATTATATTTTACTTTGTAACATTGTAAATACTTAAAAAATATGGGGCCCTATAAAATTGGGGGCCCAAAACAGTTGTTTGTGCTGCTTGGGCCCAGATCCGCCCATGCATATATGAGCTAACTGTCACATGAGAATGGAACTTGTTACCAAACTGACCAACCTTTTGAAAGTATTTACCAAACTGACCCACTTTTGAAAGTATTTATCAAAAGGATCTACTCGGTCTTTGAAAGACTGAGTTTAGTTAAAAATAACTCTGTTTTTAAAAATCGAGTGTTAGAATTCGAAAAATCTAAGACTAACACTCGGTCTTTGAAAGACCGAGTTAAAAATAACTCTGTTTTTAACTCGGTCTTTGAAAGACCGAGTTAGTTTTAACTAAACTCGGTCTCGGTATTTCAAAGATCGAGTGGGATGGTTTGAAAATAAAAAAAAAATAGGACAGTTTGGGAAAAAAATTCTAAAATTTAAGTAGAGTGCCAATCAACAAAAAGGCAAATTCCTTGGACGGAAAAGCAAAGTTAATATATATGGCATCAAATTTGCTGAATGAGCCATCAAATTTGCTGAATGAGCCAAACAAACATTGCACAGAAGCTGGCATGTTAAGATACAGAAGTTAACTCAGTTGGAGATTGGACAGTTGGAGATTGGAAGACAATAACTCTCCATTTCCTCACCTTCGTGAGGATTGAAAAGATGATTAATAATATTTCAATCACCACTTGAATTTCTACAACTTGGAGAAAAATTAGGAAGCAAGTCCATATACTTGCAATATTCCTCCTTCACATGGGAATGGGATCAGATCAACTATTAGCGAAGCAGTAGATGACTCCGAAGCAAAGTGTCCCTCTTTTATTTTAGGGTAAAAACCAAAATACTCCCCCCCCCCTCCCCCCCCCCCCCCCCCCCCCCCCCCCCCCCCCCCCCATTTTGGCTGAGTACAAAATAGGGCAAAAACCAAAGTACCCTCCAACGTTTGGTCTTAGTACAAAATGTCCATAGAACGTTTGAAAAAGTACACTAAACACATTTCTCCGTTAGCTTAACCTCATCTTTCATAATCAAATCTCTTCTTCTTTTTCCTTTTTCTTCATTTCTTTTTTTGTTCATTTTCATTTCATCTTAGAAGTACAACAAACTTGATTGATTACCAGCAAAAGATTACATCTTCACTACCTTATCTAACTTACAAAGTAAAATAACACATCCTTAATACTAGTTGAATACTAATCCTACGATTACATAACGTTCCCTAATTCATCAAAATCCACAAAGTTGATATGTGCTGAACTTCATCAACCAAATAGACGTCGTCTTGATCTCTCAATCCCAAGTCAGCGAACACCTCCATCTCAATTCATAAACTAAGCTCTGTTAAGCATCCACGTTGATATTGCATATATGAATCGCCCTTTTCAACATTGAAGCAACCACCCACTATCTTCATCAAACACGAAATCCTTACGGTAGCTCCCCTTCACTCTGTCTCTCGCCTTCTTCATAATCTCCGCATTCAATGGCAACTGTGTAAATCCAGCCCTAAAGTTCCTCACTTGCCATTGTTTGTAAGTCTCTGGCCTCTCCCCAAAATAGGCCACTTTTTCAAACTAATTGTTAAAATAGACCACTTTTGAAACTAATGTCCAAAATAGACCACCTGCACTTCCCAACTGCGTCCTCTTTTTTTTTGTTGACACAGTTGGCAATTGCGGTTTAAGTATATGGCACAATAATCTGACTCCAATATTTGTGTCAAAATAGTGTTAAGGAGAAAACTATGTTCACCTTAGACCGCAGTTGGCAACTGTGGTCTAAGGTGAACATAGTTTTCTCCTGAACACTATTTTGACACAAATATTGGAGTCAGATTATTGTGCCATATACTTAAACCGCAATTGCCAACTGTGTCAACAACAAAAAAATAGGACGCAGCGTTCTTGATTGCACTAAGCTAACAGTTCACAACTGCATTCCTAATTCAATCTTTAATAGAGTCCAATTAGGATTGCAGTTGGAAACTGCGAGTTTAGTGCAATCAAGAACGCAGTTGCCAACTGCGGTCTAAGGTAAACATAATTTTCTCATTAACACTATCAACTGCGTTCTTGATTGCACTAAGCTCGCAGTTCCCAACTACATTCCTAATTCAATCTTTCATAAGGTCCAATTAGGAATGCAGTTGGAAATTGTGAGCTTAGTGCAATCAAGACCGCAGTTGGCAACTGCGGTCTAAGGTGAACATAGTTTTTTCCTTAACACTATTTTGACACAAGTTTTGGATTTAGATTATTGTAGCATATATTTAGACCGCAGTTGCCAACTGCGTCAACAAAAAAGAATATGACGCAGTTGGCAACTGCAAGGGCTATTTTGAAAATTAGTTTCGAAAGTAATCTATTTTGGAAATTAGTTTGAAAAATTGGCCTATTTTGGGGGAAACGTCCTGAAAGTCTTGATATCAAATTTAAAATCTCGAGATGAAACACCTTGGAAAAGATCCATAGCCTCATCGACATGCATATTCTTACAAAGCCCATCTAGTACTATGTGATACTAGTATCATGCACGTGCGATGCACGTGGAGGAAGAAGGGAAATGACAAAAAAAAAAGGAAAATAATTCCCAAACTGATCCACTGACGAAAATATGTACCAAACTGGGCCACTTTCGCACGTGCACGCGGGGAAGAAGGAAAAGGACAAAAAAAGGAAAATAATTTCCAAACTGATCAACTGCCGAAAATATTTACCAAACTGGTCCACTTTCGAAAATATTTACCAAAATGGGTCACCTGGCTTCAAAATGACAAAAAAAAAAAAAAAAAAAAATCAATGACAAATACCACTAAGGCCTTCTCCCATTATAATAGTAGAGATAGAGATGTAATGATATTGGGGGTTAACCCAGGCCATCATTGATCATCTTTGTATACATTTCTTTTGCATCTTCAACTCTTCCAGCTTGAAACAGTCCATCTAACATAGTGCCATAAATGAGAGTATCATATTTAAATCCTTCATGAGCTATCTCTTGGAAGAGCCTCAAAGCCACGCCAATCCTCCCATGTTTGCAATAGGCATTGATAAGTATGCTATAAGCATAAGTAGTGGCTTTGTAACCATTTGACAGCATAAGATTGAAAACCTTTCAAAACTTCATCTAGTCGTCCAATTAAACTGTATCCATTCATTAATGTGTTATATGTAATAAACATTAGGCTTTATATCAGAATTTTTATTATGGTGTACTTGGTTAAACTGATCAATTTTGGTCACTTTTGAGTTGAACCCAGGACTAATATGGAAATATTGATCTGTTGGGGACTAACATGGAATTTCAATATTTCTTGGGTCCTGTGTGGAAAAAAACTCCTTTTATTTACTCTATTTATTTTTAATTCATTTTCCAAATTTCGTTGTTTACAGTTTACACCCCGGTTTTGTAGATTTTTTTTTTTGAGGGAAAAGGTAGAATCTGGCCACCTTGTTTCATTAATAAGAACTTAACAAAACAAACCCAGAATACTGGGCCCAAGTACAAACTACAGACAGAAAATAAAATATACATGAAGCAACATGCCACGTACAAACAACAGGTCCCTCCAACAACCCTGGAGGGTGGGCCGACAAACAAGCTCGGTCCAGCAAAATTGTAAATACGTCAGTTTAACAACGTACAGTGCCTCCACTGCACATACACACCCACCTGAGACAAGTCTGGCAGGATTTTATCAACCGTCGTTTCCTGTCTTCACCTCGCTAGGGGGACCCCATCTATGGGCCCCAGCCCCGCAGATCAAATGCACAGCGATCGCACCCTCCCATAATCTCCACCGCTCATCCTACAAACGTGCCAGTAGCTCCCACAGCTGCTATCGAAGAGAAAGCCGTGAAGAGGATACCTTCACCTCTCACACGATAGCGCTTTCTCCGGTGATTTCTCACCAAACAGCTATCTCGCTCACCCCACCAAAAACCACGCTCTAGGAGAGAGTCGTGGAGATGATACATTCACCTTTCTCACTCTGAAGCTCTCTCCGGCGATTTCTCACCACACAGACTTATCTCGACTCATACTCCCAAACCGAGGGAAGAGACGACGCTGTCACGAGCCAGTGGCCTAAGCTGGAGGAAGCTCAATAGCCTGATAGTTTGTGCTGTGAAGACTTCACCGGCGGCATCGTAGGACACTCCAGATCAACCATACCCAAACTCCACACCCCATCACCCCCAACACCAACAAACTACCGGCCTGGCCCCACGAGCCCCAAACCAAACCACCGACCTCACACTTGACCCCAAATCCATGGTGTTCGCGACAACAGACGCGGGAGGATGCTCTGGCGTGACATAATCGCTCCGCGACAGTTGAGACAAGCACCCCGGAATGAGGTGGGTAGTCGTCGTCGGTGGGGGTGGGGGCACCTCCAACGGCCAGGACCCTATCCCAGATCCAAGCCGGTCTCGACCATGGTGATCTCGACCAGCGATCTGGGCCTTCGTCTACCCGCTGAGCCATCGTGAAAGGGGCGGCTTCAATCTTCGTCGCATCGTAGCGAAGGGCAGCGAAGGGCGCTACTTCGTTCTTCGTCATGGAACTTCGCCCGTCGTGGAGGAGAAGCGTCGTCTAGAAGGGAGGAGAGGGCCGGGAGAGGACGACGCGGGGGGGGGGGGGGGGGGGGGGGGGGGGGGGGTCGCCGCCTCTAGGGTATTTTCAGATCTAGAATTTTGTTGGGCTGTTTTTTGAGATCTAGTTTCTCTCTCTAGAAAATTCTAGAGAGAGAAATTCTGGTTTTGTACATTTGTTGAAAGCCCTTCTTTTTCCAATAAATTCGTTTACTGCGTTTTAATTTACAGTGCCCCTGCAGTTTTGTATATTTGGGAGGAAGTCCTTTGCTATTATTTTACTTTTTGCACCTCGGTCTTTCTGTCTATTGAGTTGTCTTCATAGTTTAGTTTTAAAGGGTATTAAAATAGTCAAAGAGGTTGATTAAAATCATAGTCCAACAAGGGGCTCAAAGCAAATCTGTTCAGAAAAAAATGAATTAGTTGGTGGCCAGCCTTCTGTTAGTTGGCCTTCCTCCCACCAAATTCCCCTCTTCCCTCCCACTTCCAAACCATTTAAAAAAACCCCTGCATCCCCAACACTGAACTTCACCACCACCAAAAAGAAAAAAATGAGCAATCTAGTGACCTCAGACCCCCAACGTGCCGGAGCCGAGATCGTGCAAGGGTCTGAAGCCTGCTACAAACACTCTGTCGAGCTTCTAGCTGAGCTCGGCTTCCCCAAGGGTGTCCTCCCCTTAAAAGACTTGGTAGAATGCGGAAGAGTTCGTGAAACTGGATTTGTGTGGATGAGGCAGAGAGCCCCATTCGAGTACTACTTCAAGGGGACAGGGACACGCGTAAGCTACGGAGAAGAAGTGACTGCATACATTGAAAGGGGGAGGATGAAGAAGATGGCAGGAGTCAAGAGCAAGCAGATGCTTATTTGGGTGCCAATTACTGAGATGAGTTGTGCTGATGAGGGGAGGAAGATTTACTTCAAGAGTGTAGTGGGAATTGGGAGGGCTTTCCCGGCGAAGGCATTCGAGGAGGAGGAGGAGGGAGAGGAGGAAGAAGAGAAGGGGGAAGAAATCAATATGAGTAAAGCAAGTTTATAGATTGAAGTACTTGTTTTCTTATGCAATTAGATTAATGATTTTAAGTTTGTTATTATGTTGTGTTGCTTAGTTTGCAAAAGTATCCCTAGTCAGCATGGTGAAATGTTCAGGGGAAATACATATAGTTATGATATATAATATAAATGTTATGAATTATAATATAACTTAAATGTGACTGATAAGTAAAATAAGCATTTCATACTATCCTGGAATCTGCATGCGTATATATTTGTCAGGTGTGGAAAGAAATAATTTCAGACATAAGATGATGGATATGAGGGTTTGACACACTGCAACCAATAACTATAATACAGACATAAAAATCCTCAAAACGGAAAAGATCATCCAAGTTCTCATTTCGCGATTAATGGGTATGAATAGTTCATGCACAATACACAGCAGCAATTAACAGAATGCCCAAAAGAGGAACATAAACAGATTTTGAAATAATCAACGTATAAAATATTTCACTTTCAAATATTCTACAATCCCACAATACCTTAAGCCGATATGCATTCAAAGAACACAAACATGATGCCTTTGACTTTATATATCAACATTCAACATCACAAAACCAAGGTGAAGGTTTAGCCACTTTCTATCAAAGGTACCGATACTTGAGAATCATTCTCAAGTTAGAAACAACTCTATAACTTTGCAACTGCAGCATTGTCTTTTACCATCGATACGTTATTACTTCTTAACAAATCTACAGCCGAATACATCGTCTTAAGGTACAAACATTTATCAAAGTAAGATAGAAGGGGTTTTCAGATATAACCCAAAAAAACTTGATATATCAATATGACCGAATGAAACTTCATGTTTTATCAGATACTCACAAAAGTGACCAAGATACACTTATCTCACACCACCTGCTGTATCAGGGAAGATGTCAAATAACTTGAAGTTTCAAGGGGTTATATCAAAATATGAAAGTTTCTTAGGGGTCAAATATTGAAAACCCTTAAGAGAGTTGCCTTACTCTACACTCTACAGCTTAGAAGCTGCTGCCTTATCAACAAACCAAGTTAATTCACCGTCTTCAAGTGTGATCATTTGAACAGGCAACAAATCAGATGCATTACTCTCACCTCGCAAAGCCTGATGCACTACCTCAGCCTTACCGGTTCCTGTGGCTACAAGTGCAATATTAGCCGATGAGTTGATCACAGGGAATGTGAAGGTTATTCTCGCAGGTGGTGGCTTTGGTGAGTCCTTTATGAAGGCAACCCAGCGCTCTTTCTCTTCCAGAAGTGGGTGCCCAGGGAACAGAGAGGCTACATGGCCATCGGGACCCATCCCCAGAAGCATTAAGTCAAATTTTGGGAAACCTGATCGTATCGAGTGTTGGAGGACTCCGGTCTTGACGAGTTGCTTCAGACAGGTGTCGTAGTCATCGGCTGCACCTTCAGCAGAAAGGACATCGTTGATGGCATAAACATGGCCAGGTGGGATTGGAACCTATTGTGATCATTCATTAAGAAATGCAAGGACAATACTAAATAATTAAACAAATGTGTCCAACTTGAGGGGTAAAAGGTCATATAGTAGGACGTAAGAAAACGTAATAAAACATCGGTACGGGTACAGTCCCACAACAACATTAAAGAAAGTAGGTCGAGAAGGCAATCATAACCTTGTATATAACAATATTGTATATCATAATCATACATAAATTTAATTCTTATGGCATCCAACAGAATATCGTAAGATACATTACATGCAACCCCCATGAACTTTGGATTTTGCAAAAACAAGAAGATGATCAATAACAGTGCATACAATAGTTTTTCCCTCTTCTAGTTGTTAAAGTAATCGTATGTTTAGTTTCACATCTAAAGTAAACTCAGATTAGTCTTTGTACTCTACTATATATAGGAGACCGTATATTCAGTTATAATGATCCAATAAAATAGTTTTTTCAATCTCTATACTATACTTCAACATGGTATCAGAGCAGAAAAAGTTTACACAAAAATACAAGTGCAATTTTCCTCAACCCTCTACAACTTCGAAAATTTAGTTTAGTGGGAGAGACTTTCACCAAGGTTGAAATCAGGGGTACCGAGAGCACAATGAACAACTCCTTCACATATGGGAGGATTTATAATGCATTCAACGTTGAAATCAGGGGTAAAAGCATCATTTAATAACAAAAGATGGGGGCAAAATCATTTAGGCTTTAAATAAAGTTGCTTTTTAACGCAACACGCCAAGAATTAAATCCCTAGGACGGGATAACATATCCCGTCCAACACTCTTGCCATTTTTTTTATTATTTATTTAAAGGGACGGTATATGTTATACCGTCTCTCCCATTTTTTTAAAAAAATATTGCGCGACGGTATATGTTATACCGTCCCGTGCATATTTTTAAAAAAAAGAGAGAGGGACGGGACATGTTGTCTCATCTCTTCCTTTTATTATTTTACACGTAAGCGGACGGTACAACATGTACCGTCCGACTACGTAAATGAGAAAAATATAGCAAACAACGACTGCACAATCTTTTGCTATATGCTATTACTGTAGCTGCCATAGTATAAAATTTGAGAAATGCCATTGTGGATGCTTAACCCTACTGTGATGTGCCAGTCCTAGTTAGCACTGGCCCATCATTAAGCTAATTTGACTCCTTAACCAGCTTAGATGAGGTTTGATTACATGGGGTTAATTTCATTTCACTAATTTTGATCACGTGCAGGTTGCAAGTGCAAAGTGAGTATGACCAAAACTGCCACGTGACTTGAGGGTGTGTTCATTTGCTAAAATATTTATTAAAACAAAAAGTAAAAGAAGAAAGGGAAAAAAAATCACCTTAAAGATTTGACGAGAGATCCGCCAGAGATAACGACGGTGAAGGCGCCCCTGTCGACAGTGAACTTAGCGGAGAGTTTAGACGTGTACCTAGCGAGTTTCGAAGAGAGTTCCTCTTCGGTGTCGAAGAGTAGCATGCTTTTCCGTTATGAGGCCATGGAGGTTGCGGGTCGGATCGGGTTAAGGTGGGGGTGGAGGTAGATCCGGTTGGGAAAACGGCAGAAGAGAGATGGTTGAATTGGAGGGTGGATTGAAGGGAAGAGGGGAGAGGAAAGGGATAAAGCAGTGGTGAACATTGTTGTTATAGGAAGAAGGGGAGTGAGACGAAGGTAGGTCAGGTAGATGTGGGTGAATTATAGCTGTTAGACTGTGGATGGACCGCTGATGCCTCATTGACAATAATACATTGGTTACAAAATGAACACGGAAAAGAGTAATTAATTAAATTTTATAGTAATATGCACGTGCGATGAATTTTTTTTTATATATAATAGACTTTTTGAAAATATTTGCAAAAAAATGATAGTTGGTAAAGTATTTGCACTCGTAGACTCAACAACTAAACTCGTCGTTCCCAACGGCAAGTTTAGGTATTTCATGCTTGCCATTGGGACACGACGAGTTTAGTGCTAATTTTTTGAAAAACTCGTCGTTCCCAACAGCAAGTTCAGTTCAGAATTTTCAATGAAGACTCGCCGTTCCCAACGACGATGACATTTATAATAGACTCAATGTTGGGAACAGCGAGTTTAGTTCGAAATTTTGAAATAAGACTCGCTGTTCTCAATAGCGATGACATTTATACTAGACTCGTTGTTGGAAACGGCGAGGATGTAAGGAATTTCACAGAGATTGAAATATTCTGTTGGACTTAGTGAATTTCGAGAAGGAAAAAAACTCCATAGAAATTTTTTTTGAACTAAACTCGTCGTTCCCAATAGCGAGTCTAGTGTGAATGTCCTCGCCGTTGGGAACAGCGAGTCTTCATTGAAATTTTTTGAATTAGACTCGTTCCTAACAGCGAGTATAGTAAAAATGTCATCGCCGTTGGGAACAGTGAGTCTTCATTGAAATTTTTTTAACTGAACTCGCCAATGGGAACGGCGAGTTTCTCAAAAAAATAGCACTAAACTCGCTGTGTCCCAATGGCGAGTATGAAACAACTAAACTCGTTGTTGGGAATGGCGAGTTTAGTTGTTGAGTCCACAGCCACAAATACTTTGGCAACTGTCCTATAAGTGCAATTTTTTTCGAAAAGTGGCATATAATATAAAAAACCGTGCGATGCATATTCTAATTTAAAAAAATTTATTTAGTAAAATAATAAGACGTAATATGGCCTTGAACCTAAGACCTCCCTTTACTCATCACATACTATTTACATAATTACCCCTAGTGACACAAACTTTTATTTTATATGAGTGACATTTTTTGTAAATAATTATGTCGTAAACAAAATTAAACTTTGAAGACCCTTTACTCATCACATATTATTTACAAAATTACCCCTAGTGACACAAACGTTTATTTTATATGAGTGACATTTTTTGTAAATAATTATGTCGTAAATAAATTTGAACTTTGAGGGTACTATGGTAACTAACAATAGTTGAGTAAATGAATGGATAATATAACTCCCACTTAAAAATGAATGATTAAGATTAGATAGTTGAATAAATGTCTACAAATTACAGATTGTCTACAAATGACAACCCCATCTCTCATTACAATATTAGGGTTAGAGAAGATAATAATCTTTAATCTCTAATAATAATAATAATCTCTACTATTTTAATGGGGGAGTTGGGGTTTGTAACAAACAAACCCTAACTTTGTAATTATATAAACACGTATAATACATGTCTAAATTATCTCCAACAAATATAAATATGCACCGCACGTGTAGCCCAAATCAAAACATTCACATATAAACTATTTTTTTCTTAAATATATATTCATTTAATTTGATGACTTACTTTTTTAGACGTGCATCGCATGTACATTATACTAGTAATATTATAATGGGAAAGATGGGGTTGTCATTTGTAGACATCCTGTAATTTATATACATTCAGTCAACCATCTAATCTCAACCATTCATCTCTAATATTATAATGGGAGAGCTCGGGTTGTCATTTGTAGACAACTTGTAATTTGTAGATATTTATTCAACTATCTAATCTCAATGATTAATTTTTAAATGGGAGTTATATTAACCATTTATTTACTCAACTGTTGTTGGTTACCATAATACTTTCAAAGTTCAAATTTATTTGCAACATAATTATTTACAAAATCGTCACTCGTATAAAATAAAAGTTTGTGCCACTAGGGATAATTTGTAAAGAGTATGTGATGAGCAAATGAAGGTCTCAACTTCGAGGCCATATTACGTCTTATTATTTACTATATAATTTTTTTAATTAGAACGTGCATACACTACAACATATATGGCTTTCTACAGCAGATTTATTATAGCGTTTAAGTGTTAATGCAGTTGAAAGTGATCAATAATAGCATTTCTGAAGAAAATGTTATCTTTGATTAATTTTGAAATTTATTCTTAGCTACGCTAGCGTTTTTAAAATGCTGTATTTTTTATAGCATTTTAGAAACGCTATAATATTTGTGAATAAACTGAAGTGATAAGGGTAAAAAAGAAAATTCCAACTAAAAATCTAAATCATTTCTCACACCAATTTCCACTCTCCCTCTCTCTCCAACTCACGAGTCTCTCTCTCCCAAAAAATTCCACTTTCTCCCTCTCTCTCCCGCTAACGAATATATTTTCCCCAAAAATTTCTTGCTCAAGATTCGAAAAGGAGAGAGTGAGATAGATGGGCTAGGGTTTTGATAGTGATAGGGATGGCTGGGGTTTCGTCGGCGATAGGGATGGCTAGGGTTTCGGCGTTGATAGGGTTTGTTGGGGTTTAGGCACACGTGTGAAGGAGATGGCAAGGGTTTCGGCCACCGTACCTTATCTCGTCTCAACGCCCTTTCATTCATTCTTTTCTGGTATGCTTTTCACCTTTTCATGAATGAATTCCAATTTTTATTTATTTATTTTAAAGATGGGTTCTTTTCACTAATTAACAATCCACATACAATTTCTGAAATCGTCTTTGATTCAATTTTCAGTTGGATATATAGGTATATTCTCACTATATGAATAATATTATGTGTAATATTATCCTATGGGTAAAACGTGTGTTACACGTACTAATTGTATGGATATCAGAAAGCGGGTTGAGTGGGTTGAGAACCCAGTACCCAAACCAGTATTTATTCTATAAATACTGGCTTGTGATAGTAATCTAGATATTCCAATCTTGATACCTATGGTAAATATCTCAAGCACCTTAGTCTAGGATATTAACCCTAATTTCTATTGTTATAATCTCTCATAGTCTAACATTTTCATTATCACATCATGCTTTTGGTTGCACATATTTTGTTCAAAATCTCAGCTCATGCACTGATAAACTTTGACATGCGTGCTACTAAATGTGTGTTTTTTGGATATTCACATTTATCAAAATGTTATCTTTGTTATTGTCCTTCACGAAAAAAATGATTACCTCAGCGGATGTTTTATTTTTTGAACACATGCCCTTTCTTGTACAAACTCCTAAAACTCCTGATTTACTAAGAGCTGTTGTAGAGAGTTTGAATTTCCCACCATCCCCGCCACTTCGGATTTATGAAAGGAATCAAAAGAATCGTTCAAACTTGACCATTCTAGCGGTACCTTCTGTTGTTCAACCGGTGTCAACTACTTCTATCAGTAATCATCCTAACACAAATGAGTTACCTATTGCACAATGTAAGGTCAAACGTTCTTGTACTCATATTGCCAAGTTTGTTTCTTCTTATAAACTGAACAAATCTTTCGATCAATTACCTCTTCTTTGGATTTCTTTTATTCCTCAAAATGTTTAGAAAACACTGAAGCACCCTAGTTGGACTCCAGCCATGAAAGAAAAAATGCAGACTCTTAGCAGAATGGTACTTGGTGGTTCGTTCGTCTCCCTGTAGGTGCTAAGACAGTTGGTTGTAAATGAGTATTCACAGTCAAACATAATTCTGATGACACAGTTGAACGACTTAAATCTCGCCTTGTCACTAAAGAGTATACACAGAAATTTGGGGTCGACTATACAAAGACATTTTCTCCAGTTGTGAAACTCACATCGTTCGGGTTCTTATCTCTCTTGCATCAAATTATTCTTGGCCACTTCATCAGCTTGATGTCAAGAATGCATTTCTAAATGGGGACTTGAAAGAAGTGGTGTATATGCATCAATGATATGGCTAAAAATGGGATTAAATCGAGACCGTTCAAACCGGGCACAAATCTTAAAGCTCTCAGGGGTAAAACGGTAATTTCTACCACAAACGGATCTGAAATGGAAACTGGGGCTTTCTTCAAAACCCAGTAACCCGAGAACGGATCGTCCTATTGGGTACGGGTAGCAACCCGTTACAAACAAGCCCAAACACTTAAAGAGTAATTCAAATTCGTGATTATCCCTAAGAGGCGGTTTAAACCACCTCTCTTATCATGAAACGAGTTTAAACTCTACATCTTATCCAAAAAACATCGTGACGTAGAGATAAATAATCATCTCTAAACTGTCTCTTAAGGTGACTATAAACTGTCAGGTAACTTAATTGTCCGACTTCTTCACGCCACTCCCCTTCCTAGGTCCCATTAATTCTATCTCACTAATCACTATAGCAACAATTGTAACAAAACCAATCATAGAAACAATGATAGCAACAACAGTGGTGATAATAAGAATAATACTAGCAACATCGCAACTGAAGTTATGTTACGTGTGTTTGGAGTTCAGATCAATCCAGTAAAAATTGATGTTAAATTGCTCATAACTCTCGCTAACTCAATTTTTAGGCTAAAATAACGAAAGCTACCTCAAGAATTGTTGAGCATACCACAACTCAGCCTCAACTCCAAAATACGTGTCAAACATACCAAAATCAGGGATTATACAGTAAGGACATAGCACAACATGACTGGAATCATTTAAACTTAACTCCATACCAATGGTGGTGAAACAATACATAGCAAATCAGAATATCTTTGCTAGTGTTTGTTTAGATTTTATGTCAAGCAGGAATCTGGTGCAAATAATAGAGAATTCACGTTCCATATTGGAATTGGCAGCAGTTTTGTGGTGTTGCTACTTCCTAGTCTATAAATAGCACGAAAGCTAAACTAAACATCATCCTTTGTTCCTCCTACTCCAACACTTGCCATATTTCGTCCCTTGACTAACTTAATCACCACAGGAGTTTGATTGGTTCCTCAGACTGACTTAATGAAGGATTTTGCACTTAGGAAGGACATAACACCTCATTGACTGACGTTATTTAAACTAAATCCACACCCAAAACTGTTTAGCATTTCGAATTTCTTTTTGTGGGTGTTTATATGGAGTTCAGATGAATTCAAGGTATACTAGCTAACTTCGGTTTTATCAAATTTAAGTTCCCAAACTGTGGATTGAGGTGGAGCTACTCAAAAGAAGTATCAACCACCTCACAAATGGGGAAGTACGCACTTGAGGATATCGCTGCAATTAATGAAGGTATCTCCAGCTGAGATGCAAATGGGGCCTGGAGACTAAAAGTTAACAATAACTTATCATTTGTGTGTGTTGAGTGTTCACTTTTAAAAGTTGAGATGAGTGACTATTATATAACTTGAGAATCAAAACTTTTGGGTTGAGATAGTGTTAAATCATCTCCAAACAAAGTTCCAAACATGCAGCACTTAGAATTTTTTGCAGTTGAGTGTAAGCCCCACGTAACTGTAGTTATTACAGCTTAACTTACATCCAAAAGAAGCCAAAGAATAACTCTATATTCCAAGGAGGTTAAACGATTATAATTAACTGTTGCAATCTTAATAATATGTCAGCAGTTGAGATAAATTAAATATTAGGAGAGAAATTTACTCAACTTTGATTGTCTTTATTGAATTCATTTCAATAAATCCAAACAGGAAGACTAAAAAAGTCAATTAGGCCTAAAAGATTATTGAGTTACCATTTGTCTGTATGTTCCGAGTTGAGATAAATTCAGTAAGAGTAGGTACTGAATTGGTGATTTGCGCTTAAGTAATTAGAGTTATCCCTACTCCACATTCCACATGTGGTGAGAAACACACCATTATTAGCACATTTTGCACTTACAGGAGCATGGAACTATAACTTTAGCTAATTAATTTTTATATCCTACAATGCAGATTTTACTAAGCAACTAGATGATATAATTAATCTGAGATGTGAATTACACGTTTTTTAACATAACATTAGCAATGTGCATAGCTATAGATATAACATATAAGAAACTTTGACATAAAAGAGACCAAAAACAGATACTGTGAAATATATATGAGAAATACTGGAATAGCAGCTATTACAGAGATAAATGTGAGAAACTTGAGAACATATTTTAATGGAGAAGAATCTACATTAGTTTATTAACATTCTAATGTTTATAATGCAGAAACTATTCTATTTGAAAGTTCAATTTGTGACGGTAGGGGTGGCAACTGGGCCGGGTCAACCGGCGACCCACCCGCGACCCGGCCCACGAAACCGGTCCGCTTAAGAGATTCACGGGTTCGGGTCGAACCCGGTGAACAGTACCGGGTCGACCCGGGTCGCAATTTACGCGAATCGAATTCGCGAAACCCGGCCCACGAACCCGTTTAAACCGCGAATTAAACCCGCTAACCCGCGGGTCGACCCGCGGGTTTCGACCCGCTCAACCCGTACGGGTCGAACGTTCGACCCGTGACGGGCCGACTGTTCGACTCGCGGGTTGAACGGGTCGAAACCCGTGGTTCGAACCCGGGTCTGTGTCGTTGGGGCAGCAAACGGCTCTTAGAGCCGTTGCTGTTTACCGAACGGCTATTTTTTTTTAATTTTTTTTTTGTTTTTTTCCACTAATTCACCTATAAATATCCCCTAAAAATCTCAAAAAAAATTACACCTCACTCTCTTACTCTCTCTACTATTATACATCATTTTAAAGAAATTTTTGAACAATTGTAGTGTTCATCAAATAATTGTACAAGGAGACATATACACGATCAAATTTCGGTCGTATCGGAAACAAAATTCAACGTCTTCAACTCTCTTCAACTCTCACCCTCTTCTCAACTCTTTAATTGCGGAATCGGCAAAGCGCTCCTCCATCTTTTAGCTTTTCTTCTTATTTTCAAGGTTTTTTTACATACGCGTATTCTACGGTGAACGGTATCAAAATTTCTCTACCTCTCTTGTTAATTTTTTTTTTGCGTTGTAGTTAAAATTATTGTTTGTTTTTTGAACTTCTCTATCTCAACCCTCTTGTTTTTTAGATTTTTTTTGTATAATTCACCGCTCGGTCCGCTCCTACATTGTAGAATTTTTTTTACATATTTGAGCGCATTACCACATTATGTCTAGATCACGCGGTAGCGGTCGTAGCGGACAAGATTCATCCTCCTCTTCACGTAGGCCACCAATTGTCCCAATTAGTGAGCCCGCCCAAGATTACATTGATCCTACTATGGAACAATAGGGTACACACGACATGGATGTTGTAGGTGACATTCAATTAGAAGAAGAACAACAACAACAACCCGAAACCCCGTAGTAGTAGGAAAAGTAGAGGAGAAACTAGCGATTGGCACAAGTTTTATGAGTATATCCCGGACGAACATATTCCGGGTGTAGGTTTGAAAGTGTGTAAAACATGTAGCAAAACATACAAATTCAAGAGGGGTGACGGCACCGGTACAATTAGTAGGCACATACAACATAATCATAAAGAACTTCTTGATCAAATACAAGGCCAACAAAAAATTAACCCTAGGACCGGTCAAGTAGATAGCCACCCTTATGATCCCGAACTTGTTCGTCGGGAAATGGCCCGATTAGTCATTAAGGAAGAGTTGCCATTTTCCTATCCCGAGAGTAGAAACTTGGAAAATTTTAATCAAACGGCCTTAAACCCTCATTTTAAAAGAATTCCGAGAAATACTTGCAAATCGGATTGTTTTAAAATGTATGTTGAAATGAAGGACGCGTTGATTGCAATTTTATGGAGTTTAACTTGTAGGGTTAGTTTAACTTCGGATCGTTGGACGGGTGTCAACAATATTCCAACGATGGGAATAACCTGTCATTGGATCGACAATGATTGGATTCTTCAAAAAAGAATCGTATCACTTGCGTCGTTGCCGTATCCCCATAGTGGCGCTGAAATAGCAAACCGTATTATAGAAATTTGTGATTTTTTTCATATTAGTGATAAAATTATGGCTATTAGTTTCGATAATGCATCTAACAACAGTGTAGCAATTACTACTTTAAAATCTGCATTAAACCCTCCATCTGATAAAAATTTTCATGTTAGATGTGCATGTCATATTATAAATTTATGTGTTCAAGATGCATTAAAAATAGCTGATGCATATATACATAAAATTAGAAATTGTGTACATTTCATTGCATTAAGTCCAAGCATTTTACAAGAATGGAAAGCTTGGTGTAGGGTTAGAAATGTTCCTTTTAGAAAATTTCCAAAGGATGTTAGACACCGATGGAATTCTACTTTTGATTTACTAAATGTTGTCACCGATTATAAAGCAGTTGTAAATGATTTTTGTATCGCAAAAAATATGCCCAATTTTGAAATGACTCCCACCGATTGGTTTTTTGCCGAATCTTTATTGAAATTTTTAGAACCTTTTAAAACCGCAACTTTAAAGTTTTCAAAAACATATGAATTTACTTCTAGTAGCATTTTTATTGAATTAGTTAGCATGGTGCAAACATTTGACGAAATGTTAAATGATATCCATATTAGTGAGATTGTAAGACCTGCATTTCAAAAAATTTTGAAGTATTATTTTCCTCCTCCTATGTTGATTTGTGTTGCTACTGTTATGGATCCCCGTATCAAATTAGAAGGTACGAAGAATTTGATAGAAATGTTTTTTGGATTTTTAGAGGACAATATAGAATTAACAACTGATTGCGCACAATTTTTAATTCAGTTTGAATCTACGTTAAATAACTTGTATGATTATTATAATAGACGTTTTGCTTCTAGTAGTACAACTTCTGTAGTTAGTTCTTCTTCTGGTAGTTCTAAAGGTAAGGGTAAAAGTAAAATTGGTGATAGAACATTTAGTCTACTTGAACAAATTCAATCTAAAAAACCTAGGACTAATCAACCAAATGAATTAAATTGGTATAACCAACAGGATACTGAGCCTACTCTTTCCCCACTAGATATTTTACAATGGTGGAAAGAACATGAACACACTTTTAGTATTCTGTCTATTATGGCTAAAGATTTGCTAACTCCTCCTGCCTCTACAGTTGCTTCTGAGAGTGCATTTTCTACAAGTGGCAGGGTTCTATCTGATTACAGAAATCGGTTGAAGCCCGAGGCGTTGGAGATGCTTGTTTGCACAGAAGACTGGCTGAAGGCTGAAGATAGGACGCAAGGGAAAGCACTATCAAGTTTTACAAGTGGGAGCAACTCGCCCGAAGAACAACAACAACAACAACAACAATAGCTTTTCATCTTATGTTAAATTAGAAAAATTGTAGTCAATTAAAATTGTACATAAGAAATATGTTATTGTATAAAACTTATTTGTGAATTGAATTCTTCATTTCGTTATAAATTGTTCAAATTGTATCATTTAAATTCATATGAATAAAATTTCAAAATTTGTTGTCAATTTCACTCTTTCAATCTTATTATTATTATTACGATTTTTTTTGTTTATTAGTATTATTACTTACTTAGTATTATAATTAAACATCATTTGGGGATATTTGATTCAATTTGAAGAATTGTAGTATTATTACTTATTAGTATTATTACTGAATTACATACTTAGTATTATAATTAACCAAATTTTGGGGATATTTGAAGAATTGTAGTATTATTACTTATAAGTAGTATTACTTTTTTTGATGTATCGGATAGAGCCAAAAGGCTCCAGCCATCAAAAATATATTAATATAAGTAGTATTACTTAGTATTAATATTTTTTAAGAAATGTAATATTCATCAAACAAAAAATGGTTGTTTGTATAATTGTAAAATTATTATTATTATTAGTTCAATTTAAGCTACCAAAAAAAAATTAAAATATATATTTTATTAAACGGGCCAACCCGCGGGTCGACCCGGCCCAACCCGGGTTGAGCCCTAAAGGGTTCACGGGTTGGGCGGGCCACCCAAATGAGAAATTGACCCGGCCCGGCCCGGCCCACATAAGAGGCCAACCCGCCCGGCCCGCCTACTCGAGCGTGCCAACCCGCACGGGTTGGACCCGGACCGGCCCGTTCGACCCGTTCGCCACCCCTATGTGGCGGACATGTATCCAGCATAGCACTACTTATTTAATCATCACATGTGATCGTATTTATGTCTCTTCTACTTCAATATCCACACTAAAGCTAAGCATGTGTTTGAGAACGAGGTTTAATCAGGATAACTAGAGTTTTGTATGTTCTCTCTCAAAACTTAAAGTTTTATTAATTTTGCACTATTTGGGGTCATGTGGAGTTGAGATAACTGCAATTATCTCAACTTTCTTAGCCCAATATTTTTTTATAAAAAAACATGTGCTTTCTTTTTCTCTAAAGTAATCGAGCGAAACTAACTTTAGTTGGTTTTCCAAACATGAGAGAAAATGGAGTTAACTTTTTTTAGTACAGGCAGAGGTCGATTAACTTAAGTCAGCAAACCTCTACCTCCAATTAAAAGTAAACCTTAGTTAACCTAACTTTGTTCCCAAACACACGCTAAGTTGATTCCATACAATGAAACCACACAAGTCCGGCCCCGAGTTCCCGGGGGGGGGGGGGGGGGCAAGGCGAAAAGCCCAAATAATTATTTTTGGGGCCCCTAATTACAATATAATTTTTTAACTGTCAGGGTCTTGGATTCTGACCAACTACAAACCTAGCCATTAATGGAAGAAAGGAGGTTAGGGATTGAGAAGAGATCTGAGATTGGGGAAGAAGAAGAAGATATTGAAGAAGATGAGGATCTGAGGAGAAAGATTAGGAAATTTCATTCATCATACTTCCAGATTACAATCCACTGTCTTTTATAGACAATTACAGCCAGCACGTTTACAAAGTTCTTGGATTCTGACCAGCTACAAACCTAGCCATTAATGGAAGAAAGGAGGTTCGGGATTGAGAAGAGATCTGAGATTGGGGAAGAAGAAGAAGATATTGAAGAAGAAGAGGATCTGAGGAGAAAGATTGGGAAATTTCATTCATCATACTTCCAGATTACAATCCACTGTCTTTTATAGACAGTTACAGCCAGCACGTTTACAAAGTTCCCCTCTCTCTTCCCGCCAACAATTCATATGAAAGAAATGTGCGCTTAGCACGTGCTCTCTTTCACCTACAGCTATTTACAACTCCTAACAAGAACAAACAAAACAAACAAGACAACTCCAACAGCAATCTTGAACCCATTACTCTGATGAACTCACAAGCTTACTCCGGCGAACTCAAGATTGGACGCTGTTCCCTGACAACTCCACCCCCCTTAAAAATGAGCTTGTCCCCAAGCTCACACTCAGGAAATTCCTCCCAGCCCAGGTTAACATTGACCATATCGCCATTAAGATGATGGTGATGATGATGATGAGAATTTGAATCAGAGTGTGAATGGGAATGACTGCATTTACCTCCCCCACCATGAGCATGATGATGTTCCTCATGGAAGAAAACCAATTCCACCATATTCACCCGAAACCCCCCAACAGAAACAATTAAAAGACTATTTGTCGATATTTCCTGAGGGTCAAAGATCCTCTCAACTGACTCAAGAACAATCAGAGCACCAACAAGAACCAACAATACTGCATTCACATACCCTGAAAGTACCTCAGTTCTACCTCGACCATAATTAAACTGATGGTCAGCAGGCAGCAGCGAGATAATCGAAGCATACAACCCCATCCCAAGAGCAGCGCAGTCAAACAACATGTGACAAGCATCCGATATCAACCCAAGACTATTGCTCATAAACCCTGCCACAAACTCAACCACCATATACCCCGTATTAATCAAAAGAAACAGGGCAATCTTCCTTGACTTGCTGTCACTCCAAATATGCCTCACCGGGTTCATCACCATCAAATACAACGACTCGTAAGGATCGGAACTCCCCAGCTCAAGATAATCCAACGATGAAGAACTCAACTCCCGAACCAAAACCCACATCAAAAACCCGCAAAACAGAAACCCAGGCAGCGACAGCTTTGGGTAGTAGAACATCTCCAAAGCCAAAGTAGAAAAGAACGTAACCACAAACTCCCTTAGAAAATTCCTTCCACCAAAAACCACCTTCTCATCAGTGAAGTTTTCATTCAGCAAAACCCCAAAAAGAGCCGCATTAACCAATGGCCAGCCAATATTCCAAATCGAAACAGCAGGAGATACATGTACTATTCTCCCAAATGGATTATCAGAATCCTTTGACCAAGCAACCCACCAAAGTGCATCTAGGATTGCATTGTACAATCTCAATCCAAAACCACAACCTTCAACATTATATTTATCCAATATATACTCCACCATTTGCCAGTTAGATTCATCATCATAATCTCCCTTAATCATTGAGCCAATCACTTGATGTGTGTTGGAAACCCTATTTGTTTTCATTTCTTCAATCAATTGATAGGCCTCTTCCCACCTGTCATTCTTGGCATATACAGATACCAACATGCAGTAAGCCACTACACTCGGCATGACTCCTATTGAAACAATTTCTTGAAACTGATCTTTGCTCTCTTCAACTAGCCCAGCAGAAGTATACACATGGAGAACTTCCTCAAGGGTTCTTATATTTGGCTCCCACCTTGACTTCTCTCTTCCCTTGGTACTCGATGGTTCACAAATGTCCATACTGACAGCAGTTCTCCTAAAACTATCATCTTCTTTACTAAATTCAGCTGTAACACCCAAATTTGGCTCTTTACAAGTCTCAATATTTGCTTCACAACCACTTTCCTGTTGATCAACCAAATTCTTTTCTGCAAGAGGCTTTTCGGTGAAATCCATCAAAGAATGCTCCTGGTTCCCAGTATTTTTTGTTGCACTGATATCATCATTCCTTGCCGGTTCATTATTGCCAAACCAACTATTGAACAGGTCATCATTGTCGTCATCTACAAGCTCGCACTTATTACTCTTAAACACAAGTATATCATACTTCAAGAACTGCAAAAAAAATGATTGAACAAAATTTTCTCGCATAGGAGGGGGCCATCCATTGAGCACTACTTTGTCATGATTAGGTATTAGAACTTCCAATTTCGTCTTCTTGACATATCGTCGAACATACAATAGACGTTGAAGATAAAGCAGTTGTACCTTTGAAACATTGTCACATACACTTAGTAGCTGATCAACAAGTGTTGTTCGAGCTCTTTTAACTCCTTTTGTAGGTTCTTCATTGATGAGAAACTTGGTGCTTCCACTCTGAGTAGACTTTTTATGCTGAACTTCCTCTAGTTTCTCCACCTTAACTACCGATTCAACGACTCCAATACTCTCTACATTACTAACAACAACTGCATCCTCATGAAGGTCATTCTTCTCAAGAACTGTGCTCACCTCATTCTGACTCAACTCTGACAAAACTCCTCTGCAGTCTTTAATTTCAGTAGGGGCAAATCGGACAATCAGCTCTTCCAAGAATACTGGCCACGAGATGTCATGAATGCGGGGTTTAATATGCTTATGATACCACAAAGATGCACTCCCACTTAAACCCAACCAAGCATATTTCAATTTCTCTGCATCAGGAATTCCGTAAAATTCAAAGAAGTGTTCGGCTCCAAGTATCCAATTTGTTGGATCTCCTCCTTTAAAATTCGGTAACTTCACCTCTTTAAAATTCGGAAACTTCATCTTAATTGGAGCTCTATACATGGTTCCACCACCACCACACACTTCCGAATTAATAGAGACAAGATTAGGGTTAGTTACCTCCTTGATCTGAATTTGGGAATGACCGGTCGGGTACCAAGGAGCATTGAGCGGTTGGGAATAGGGCTGTCGTAGCTTCAATATTATCGCATCTATTCTTGACAACGCTGCCTCAAACTTTCCTTCCATTTTGATCGACATCAAAAGCTCCAGAGCTGCTGCTGCTGCTGTGCTTGAGCAAGCTTTTCCGGCTCTGGAGAAGATCCTAGTAGTATTATCAAAGGAGATGATAGCCTTGCGGAGAGTAGATTTGAGAATAAAGAGGAGATTAGGGCTGATCAGAGGAGCGGAGACTGTGACGATTATTGAGGAGGACGAGGATGCGCTGGAGGATCGACGGCTCTGATACCACTTGTCAGGGTCTTGGATTCTGACCAGCTACAATCCTAGCCATTAATGGAAGAAAGGAGGTTAGGGATTGAGAAGAGATCTGAGATTGGGGAAGAAGAAGAAGATATTGAAGAAGAAGAGGATCTGAGGAGAAAGATTAGGAAATTTCATTCATCATACTTCCAGATTACAATCCACTGTCTTTTATAGACAGTTACAGCCAGCACGTTTACAAAGTTCCCCTCTCTCTTCCCGCCAACAATTCATATGAAAGAAATGTGCGCTTAGCACGTGCTCTCTTTCACCTATAGCTATTTACAACTCCTAACAAGAACAAACAAAACAAACAAGACAACTCCAACAGCAATCTTGAACCCATTACTCTGATGAACTCACAAGCTTACTCCGGCGAACTCAAGATTGGACGTTGTTCCCTGACATTAACGCGCAAAATACATGTCTATATTTATAAGGGAAATACAAATTTGGGAACCCCTAAAACTGCAAAAAAATTCGGAGGCCTGAGCCAGCCGCATCACCGGCCTTAAGGTTGGGGCCGGCCCTGAAACCACATGATACACAACAAGTATAAAACATCACAAAAATATAAGCAAAAGGAGCAGCATGTTCCCATACCTTAGAAAGAAACCCATCATACGCCAACTTATAATTACTATCCTCACTATCCTTGGGCACCACCCTCTCATCAACCCAGAAAACGTGCCACCTCCCCCACTCTATCCCACCCACAAATGGCTCCTCCACCAACTTCCTGCAATTTCCCCAAATAAACCAATTCACAAGGGTCTTTTCTAAAACAATAAAATAGAAAGAACAAGAGTGATGCTGCACTGCACACACTCCTAAATGAATACACCCTAACCCTACTGTGATGTGCCAGTTCTAGAAAAAGAAGGGGGGAAAATCACCTTAAAGATTTGACGAGAGATCCGCCAGAGATAACGACAGTGAAGGCGCCCCTGTCGGCGGTGAACTTAGCGGAGAGTTCAGACGTGTACCTGGCGAGTTTCGAAGAGAGTTCCTCTTCGGTGTCGAAGAATAGCACACTTTTCCGTGATGAGGCCATGGAGGTTGCGCCGCGGATCGGGTAAAGGTGAGGGTGGAGGTAGATCCGGTTGGGAACACGGCGGGAGAGGGATGGTTGAATTGGAGGGTGGATTGAAGGGAACACGGCGGGAGAGGAAACGGAGAAAGCGGTGAACATTGTTGTTATGGAAGAAGGTGAGTGAGACAGGAGGTAGGTGAGGTGGATGTGGATGAATTATAGCCGTTAGATTGTGGATGGACCGCTGATGCTGCATTGACTACATTGGTTACAAAATGAACACGGAAATGAGTAATTAATTAAATTTGATAGTAATCTGCAGGTGCGATGAATTATTATTATTTTTTGGCTAAATATAAAAAAATGACACAAAGTTTTGGGCCAGTTTAAAAAGAATACACTAAGATTTTTTTGTTTAAAAAAAGATACAAAGTTTCAAAAAACTCTACTGGGTTAGTTAGAGTTAGGGCTCGGGTTATGGTAGGTTTAAAAAAATCACTTCCATCTTTCATTTGTGTTTAAAAAAACCACATGCATCTTTTATTTGTGTATAAAAAAACATCACTTAACTAATTAGATGTTTAAATAAACCCCCTCAAAACTAACCTTAACCCTAACTAACCCAGTAGAGTTTTTTGAAATTTTGTGTCCTTTTTTTTAAACAAAAAAACCTTAGTGTACTTTTTTTAAATTGTCCCAAAATTTTGTGTCCTTTTTTTATATTTAGCCTTATTTTTTTATAATACATTTTTCGAAAAAATTTACAAAAAATTGATAGTTGGTAAAGTATTTGCACTCGTAGACTCAACAACTAAACTCGTCATTCCCAACGGCAAGTTTAGGTATTTCATGCTCGTCGTTGGGACACGGCGAGTTCAGTGCTATTTTTTTGAAAAACTCGTCGTTCCCAACAGCGAGTTCAGTTCAGATTTTTCAATGAAGACTCGCCGTTCCGAACGACAAGGACATTTATACTAGACTCGATGTTAGGAACAACGAGTTTAGTTCGAAATTTTGAAAGAAGACTCGTCGTTCCCGATGGCGATGACATTTATACTAGACTCGTTGTTGGGAACGGCGAGGATATAGGGAATTTCACAGGTATTGAAACATTCTGTTGGATTTAGTGAATTTCGAAAAGAAAAAAACTCCATATAATTTTTTTTGGAACTAAACTCGTCGTTCCCAACAACGAGTATAGTGTAAATGTCCTCGCCATTGGGAACAGCGAGTCTTCATTGAAATTTTTTGAACTAGACTCGTTGTTTTTAACAGCGAGTATAGTATAAATGTCTTCGCCGTTGGGAACAGTGAGTCTTCATTGAAATTTTTTTAACTGAACTCGCCATTGGGAACGACGAGTTTCTCAAAAAATTAGCACTAAACTCACCGTGTCCCAACGGCGATTATGAAACAACTAAGCTCATTGTTGGGAATGGTGAGTTTAGTTGTTGAATCCACAACCGCAAACACTTTGGCAACTGTCCTATAAGTGCAAACTTTTTCAAAAAGTGGCATATAAAAAAAGTGCGATTCATGTTCTAATTAAATTTTTTTATATAGTAAAATAATAAGACGTAATATGGCCTTGAACCTAAGACCTCCATTTACTCATCACATACTATTTACAAAATCACCTCTAGTGACACAAACTTGTATTTTATGTGAGTGACATTTTTTGTAATAATTATGCGGAAATAAATTTGAACTTTGAAGGCCCTTTACTCATCACATACTATTTACAAAATTACCCCTAGTGACACAAACTTGTATTTTATATGAGTGACATTTTTTGTAAATAATTATGTCGTAAATAAATTTGAACTTTGAAGCTACTATGGTAACTAACAATAGTTGAGTAAATGAATGGATAATATAACTTCACTTAAAAATGAGTGATTGAGATTAGATAGTTGAATGAATGTTTACAAATTACAGATTGTCTACAAATGACAACCCCATCTCTCATTACAATATTAGAGATTAGAGATAATAATAATCTTTAATCTCTCATTATAGTATTATTATAATGGGAAAGATGGGGTTGTCATTTGTAGACATCATGTAATTTATAGACATGTTCATTCAACCATCTAATCTCAACCATTCATCTCTAATATTATAATGGGAGAGCTCGGGTTGTCATCTGTACAAATTGTAATTTGTAGATATTTATTCAAATATCTAATCTCAATGATTAATTTTTAAATGGGAGTTATATCAACCATTCATTTACTCAACTATTGTAAGTTACCATAATACTTTCAAAGTTCAAATTTATTTGCAACATAATTATTTACAAAATCGTCACTCATATAAAATAAAAGTTTGTGCCACCAGAGATAATTTGTAAAGAGTATGTGATGAGTAAATAAAGGTCTCAGCTTTGAGGCCATATTACGTCTTACTATTTACTATATAATTTGTTTTAATTAGAACGTGCATAGCACGTGCAGATTACTAGTTTTATTAAAAGCCTGAATTATGGTTTGATTGATTTGTTTTGATGGAGGATGGGGGGGGGGGGGGGGGGGGGGTATTTAATTGGGGATTTAACTGATTTGTTTTGATGGAATGATTTTAGTTCTTCCCTGGTGCAAAATAGTTACTAGTTATCTCCAGGTGATGCTCGAATCTCATAGAGCTGCACGAAGCTGTTTTAGCTTTCGGGTGCATCCCGCAAAGCTACTCAGATGACGCTGCGAGCATCGAGCGATTTGGTTTTAGATGAGTTTTATAAAGCTTGTCGGATGACGATCTGAGCACCGAGCTGTTTTGGTTGGGGATGAGTTTTGCGAGGCTGCTTAGATAACGATCTGCCACCTCTTTTTTAATGTCTAAAGTTTGGGTTCATTAAGAGGTGGCAATTTGTAATGTCTAAACTGCCACCTCTTTTTTATGATCTTTCCCAACTAAAAATACTCCTAATGAACCCAAGTTTTCCTCGTTTTATTTTCCAATTTCTTCGTTTTTCCCATCTCCTTTTGACAATTTTAGCATGATTAATGCAAAATATTTTTTCTTTAGTTTCAAAAGTATAAATGAAGTTTAAGAATATTGAAGATCTTAATTTTATTAATTTTTATGACAACATCGTAACTCGTTGAGTTTGACGGGTCGAGATTGAAGATAGAGTCGATCAAATGAAAATTGGGAACATATCCATGAGGCAGTTTGGTGAGAGGGAAGAGACGGGTGGTTGATAGAATTTAGGATGAATCTCACTAAGGTTTGTTGCATTAGCAAGTGAGAGGAGCGACAAATTTGGAGATGATATATTTAAGAATTTATGGAAATGAAAGCAATAATTGTAGGACGTTATTAGGATAGAAAGGAAGCAGAATTGAAGGAGAAGGGCTGAAGGAATGAGAAGGAATACACAGCGAGAAAAAAATTAGGTTCAATTAAGATATTATAAAATTATATTTTAAGTTTGAAAATTGAAGTAACTTAATATTTTAATGGATGTGCGGGGAGGGGCCATACTATTCACGAGTGCACGAACGACTGTTTCTGCTACGCGTGCAAGAAGTTCGGTCATATCTCGACAGACTGCCCTAAAAGCAAAGTGACGGGAAATGCACAATCCAAAGCAACCCCGTCGATCAAGACAAGTGCTAGAATGGACAGCAAGAGGAACCAAGTGAGGTCAGAGGAGAGTAATGACTGTCGGAGGAAGGCCACCAAGGTGGTGATTACACCAACTCCAATTATGGAAGAATTCAAAAGTCAACTAAAGTTTTGCATCATGCTTAAAATCCATACTGGAAACCAATCGATGGAGGTTATCAAAGAGTTGTTTGTTGAAAGTGTGAGACCTTCTTTAAGATGGGTATAGGAAGTTCAAAAAGTGAAGGAAGACACTCTCATGGTCTTTTGCAAAACGGAGGAGAGAATGAGGGAGCTGTTAGCAATTGGGAGTCTAGAGGGCGAAGAATTCTATGTCACGATTAGTATGTGGTCGAGAAGCTTTGGGGCAATGAAGATGAACTCGTTACTGGCAGTTTGGGTGCGTCTCTTCAACCTCCCTTATCATTGTTGGGTGCATACTGGTTTGCAAAACCTTGTTCATGGTTTTGAATACCTTATTTCCATAGACAAGAACACCACACTTCAATCCAGGCGAGAGTATGTGAGAATCCAAATAGGTGTTGACGATCTCGGCCTTATCCCGTCGGTTATCATAGCGCAATTCGAAGAAGAAAAGCATGAGACTAAAGTGATTGTGGAGAAGAAGATGAAGAAAGTTTCCTTCAGGAATTCACCGGAGTTTTCTAGGTCGAACTCAGATACATGGTTCAAAAAGTTGCGCAAGGTTGAAGATGATCTGCAACCGTTGGATCCATCCAGAGCCAAGCGCATCCTACCGTTGAATCCAGTTCACCATGAGCAGGCAGTTGAGATCGCTCCATCTGTTCAACGCCAAAGTAATCTTGACCACCCAACACAGCAGACACATGATCAAGCTCATGCAGGGGATTACAGCTGTAAAGAAGGAGTGGGGGGTGCTGTCTCTGACTTCAGGAAAAGAGGGGAAGCGACAGAGGGGGGTAAGCAAAAGGATAGGAGAGAGAAGATGGCGTTGGGTGTAGGGAGTGTACGAGGTTCTGTACATGCGCCAGGGCTGACTGCAGCGAATACCGAGGCACTTACTTCTGCGGCGGGGCCCACAGTTTTACAAACAAAACTGATGACGCTAACGACTATGGAGTTCCAAGACATTGTAGATAAGGCGGTAAGAGCTGTCACAAAAACATTGCTAAATATTGGGCCAGGCCCAATGGATGAGAGAGATGGGCTGATTGGTATTAAAGAGGGAGGAGGTGTTCAAAATCAGGAGTTGGACCACTGCTCTTCTAAAATTTCTCTTAAGCCAGAGGAAGGTTGTGAGAGAGTCCCCTCTGTTCACCAGTCCACTGTGATTCAGGAGTTGGTTGAAGATGAGGAGGAAGGTGAACTTGGGAAACTCGATCACGATGTTAGCAAAGGGGTCATTCATGAAGGGGAAAGTGAACAAGGATCCAAAGGGGATTCGGCTAAAGAAGGTGAGAGAATTGGAGCTTTAGATGGAGTGGGGAATGTGATTCAAGACTCCGATAGCGAGTTTGAGAAATGGGAGAAAAATGTGAAGGCTCTTACTCCAGGCATACACTTTAATTTGGATGAAGAAAACCTAGAGCCAAGGAATGAAAGCAAGGGGAGGGGTCTTGATGAAGCAAAGAGGAAGAGTAAGAGACAAACTGACAGATGGGGGTCTAAGGGTCCAAGTGAGAAGGACCTTATTCGTTCCGCAGCAAACGCTAAGGAACCGACGTCGACATGCGAAGGTTCGTTCTCTATTTTGAGTTTTATTTCGGATAATATGCTTCTTTACTGTGCTAGCATGTTAGGTTTAGACATGGGTTTCTCTTGCCAAGAACAATTAGCTCGGGTTAATGTCCTTAGAGAAGAAGCTTATAGACTTAGTCTATAATGCCTCCGCTCTAGAGGTGTTTTAGAGGGGTAGGTGTTTCTTTATATTTCTGTCAATGAGTTACATCTTTTGAAATGTTAGAGGGATGTGGTATGAGGTTAAGAGTAGATTGGCGAATGATGTTGGATCCTGTATGCAAGGCAAATAACACTAGAGGGTGGGTGAATAGTGTTGTTTTAAAAAACTTAATAAATTAAAATTGATGCAACTGTTAAGTCGACTGTAAACAAGAGATCAGTCGACTGTTGCGCCAGATAAAAGAGAGTAATCAACTGAAGAACATCGAGTCTGTTAAGTCGACTTAAATAGAGAACCAGTCGACTGGACAGACACGATTTACAAAGAAATGCAGCGAAAATAAAATTGCAAGTTAGAGAGTTCAAAACACAGAGAATCAACAATGCTAACACCACGATATATCCTGGTTCGGTCCTCCTGACCTACATCCAGTCCCCAAGCAACCGACTTGAGATTTTCCACTATTCTTGAAAAAAATACAAGAATACTCTACGCCCTTTGACAACAACTATGTCAAATCCGTAGACCTCTCTCACCACTAGAGAAAGCAAGACCCCACTCTACAACCTAGAGTGAAACTGACTCTACACCACGAGTCCTCTCCAACCGAGAGAACCACTCTCACAAACCGAGAGTAAACAACAAAAAATGGAAGATTACAATAACCTAAAGCCTTGTTTTTGAGTGCTTTTTGTTGAGAGGCTAAAGGTCAACTTCTAACTTTAGTCTTAAATAAAATCTTCGTTATACAAGACTGAAATTAGAAAACCAAGTTTAGAGAATGAGAGTATTAGAAAACTTGAGTTCTTTTTTCACAAAAAATAAGAAGACTTGTTATTCAATTGTGGGAACCTTTTCCAAGTTGATTCTACACTCTATTTATAGAGTTAGAATCTCCAAGACGTTGGGAAACAGTTCCACAACTGCCATAAAACAACTGTAAAAGATTTGAATTTGAAAAACAAATTTTAAACTTTAGAAAACTGTCAAAACTGCTTGAACCTTCGACTGGGTTGCCATATGAGTCAACTGCTTAGAGCTTGAGTGAGTTCAGTTTGTTTCGTACTAGAACAGTCGACTGTTTACTAGAGTAAGTCGACTGGTACTTGACAGTTGAACTTATACAAGCTTTATATTGACTTTTTTTATTCTTAGGGGATGTGTGAGTGTGTGTGACAAGGCTTTTTACAAAGATTTCTAAGACACAAATATTACAAATAGATTACAAGACATTTGGTCTTTTAGCTAATCACATTTGAAGCTCTTTGAGAAGTCTTCGTCTTGTATCTTTATCTTGAGTCTTGAAATCGTTCTTGTCTATGTGGCTTGAACCAGTGGTTTTGAAAACTTCATCATTGTACACTACAACATATAGGGCATTTGATAGCATTGGTAAAATGCTATAAAAGGTCTACGATAGCGTTTTACAAATGTTGTCGTAGCCCCCGCTACCGTAAGTTTATAGCGTTTACTAGAAACGCTATGCTTTTTATAGCGTTTCAGAAATGTTGTCGTTTTGATAGCATTTTCTGGAAACGTTATCATTTTTATAGCGTTTCAAAAACGCTATTGATTTGACAGCGTTTTAGAAACGCTATCAAATGACAGTGTTTCAGAAACGCTATCAATTGACAGCATTTCGAAAAACGCTATAAAAACTGAGCGTTTTATTAAATTCAATCTCTTTCACAACATTTGCAAAATGCTATCGTTTTAAGAGAGATGGTTTTTTACAGCATTTTAAGAATGCTATTTCTTTTTACCTATGTAAAAAAAAAAATCTCCAAATGCATATAAAAATTTATATATATATAATATCAATACACCATTCACCTACAAAAGTTTTGAAAATTTGTATACAAATATATCACAAATTAGTATACAATAAACTTGATTCCGTACAATAAACTCAAAAAAAAAGCCATCAAATATACTTAAAACTGACGACAAAAAATCCTTAAGTGACTAACATCAAAACAATTTGCATCCACGACAGCTTCAACCTGCAATGGAGAAGAAAAAAATGTCAAGGTGTGATTAATAATGGAAAAAGAAGTAAGCACAAATGTTCATTCAATTTTTAAGTGGGATTTAAAAGTGACATGGCATAAGAAATGAGAAAAAATTCTACGTCACTTCTACCAGCACATAGGCTTTTTTCCCCATGACAATTCAAGGATATATAATACATATTTTCTCCATTTCTCACTTTAAATTTCCTTCACTTGTGTAAGAAGAAAAACAATTGAATGCATAAAATCCCATCATTTTTTTTTCAAATTAAACACAGAATAAATAATATAATGAAGATAGTTCATATTTGCACAAATGTCAGATGAAAGCAATAATGTAGTTACTTTAATGAATACTTTAGCATGACATTAGTAGACTACATCATGAAGACATTAAACTTCAAATCAGAGAGTCAAAATTTGAGTTTAAATACGCGAATTAACTAATACTCATTGAGTTTATATATTTGATTTTATATAAAAGATATTTTATTACAAGTTATACAAAAAAGTATACACAGTTACCTTGAATTTTGGGTTGTTTCTTGAGACAAATTCATCCCACTCTCTGACTTTTATAAATTGGTATCTTGTTTAAGCTTGCTCCCAATTTTGCTTTGCGTGCCCTAGCGGATCTTCCCATCGTTTGTAGGGTGTAAACTTTTGCTTCTCTATCACGTCTATTAAATGTGAACTTTTGCTGCAGTAATATGTATAGATTTAAATCATTATCATAAACAAGCACAAGAATAATGAAGGAAAAGATCACTATAACAAACATATATAAAGGAAACAAATGATTATAGAAATGATTATAGTACCAATGGTATTATCAATATTACCACTCTTCATTCATTGGCTTTCATAAAATGTGAACTGAAATAGTTCGAATTTTTAGGTAAGAATATTAATAAGTCTTTCAATTGACAATATCATCAAGTTGTTGCAACAATCAAACAAAACTTAAGGAATTTTTTTTTATATCTACAATACATCTGAGATATGAGATATTTTTTGAGTACTTATATTTCACATTTAATCTGTAATCTTTCTACCAGATGAAAACTGAAAGCAGCAGCTAACTTCTATTAGCTCAGTCAATCTTTACCAACTGATCCTATCCCCCCTGAAGAAAATAATTTTGGGGAAAATTCTTATTCTTATTGTTCTACTTTATTCTTCACTGTATACATCTATATATAAGGATTACATTTTTGGAGAAGAAGAAAAGAGATTGAGAGAAGATTGGGAAGATGAGAGATTTGGGGAATCTGTTTCCTATATTAGGAAACAGAATATACAATTACTATATTTCAACACTCCCCCTCAAGTTGGTGCATAGATATCGAGCATGCCCAACTTGTCAACAAATTTCAAGAAGAGCCGACTCGAAACAGCCTTGGTTAGGACATCTGCGAGTTGATCTTCTGACTTCACCTTGGATATCTCAATAACTTTCTCATCTAATTTTTCTTTGATGAAGAATCTGTCCACCTCTACATGTTTCGTCCTATCATGCTGAACTGGATTAGCTGCAATATCACACGCCGCTTGACTGTCACAATACACCTTCATAGGTTCCTTTGGACCATAGCCTAAGTCCTGCAACAGGAGTTTCAGCCATAAAGCTTCTGTTATACTTAAAGCTACTCCGCGATACTCAGCCTCTGCACTAGAGCGTGCAACAACATTTTGCTTCTTGCTCCTCCATGTAACTAAATTTCCTCCAACAAAGGTGAAATATCCTGAAGTGGAGCGCCTATCGATTGTAGATCCTGCCCAATCAGCATCAGTATATGCCTCAACCTTCAAGTGACCATATTTTGCAAATAAGACTCCTTTTCCTGGGGCTGACTTAATGTATCTCATAATTCTCATCACCGTGTCCATATGTTGTTCCCGAGGTGCATGCATAAACTGGCTTACCACACTTAAAGCATATGACAAATCTGGCCGTGTATGTGCAAGATACATTAGTCGTCCAACCAATCTCTGATATCTTTCCTTATCACAAGGCACTTGATCAGCTTCGTTGCATAGTTTCAGTCCTTCTTCCAATGGTGTACTAATCGGTTGACAGGCGGACATTCCAGTTTCCTTCAATAAATCCAGAGCATATTTTCTTTGAGAAAGAAATATCCCCTTTCTTGAGCGAGAAACTTCAATACCAAGGAAGTATCTCAAAGAACCAAGATCTTTCATTTCGAACTCTTGTGACAAGTAGTACTTTAATGCCTTCATCTCCTCGGAATCATCTCCAGTTACTATCATATCATCAACATAAATAATGAGAGCAGTAATTTTACCTTCTTTCCTTTTTAGGAATAGAGTATGATCAGAATTACTCTGATCGTATCCGAATGTCCTCATTGATTTTGTAAATCTCCCAAACCAGGCTCTTGGCGACTGTTTCAGTCCATACAATGCTTTCTTCAGACGACATACTTTGTTGCTGTGTTGAACTGGTCTGTTCGACCCTGGTGGAAGATCCATATAGACTTCTTCTGTCAATTCCCCATGCAAAAATGCATTCTTCACATCAAATTGCTCCAACGGCCAGTCAAGATTTGCAGCAAGTGACAGTAGAACTCGAATAGTGTTGAACTTTGCCACAGGTGCAAATGTTTCGTCATAATCAATTCCATAAGTTTGAGTGTACCCTTTGGCAACAAGCCTTGCCTTGTACCGCTCTATCGAACCATCCGATTTATATTTCACTGTATAAATCCATCTGCATCCTACTGGCTTCTTCCCTGCTGGCAGCTCGACTATCTCCCAAGTCTCATTCTTCTTCAAGGACTTCATCTCCTCATCCATAGCTGCTTTCCACCTTGGATCGGCTAAGGCTTCCTGCACACTATTAGGAATAGATACAGCAGATAATTGATTTACAAATGACTTATTTGATTCAGACAATCGGTGAGTGGACACATAATGACTCATGGGATACTTAACATTACTAGTGGGATTAGGCTGTAAGTGGGTTTGGGGATACCTCTAGTAGTACGGTTTGGGAGTTCTCTTCTTGGAGCTTCGGACAGCGATGACGATTGGTTTTGGGGTTCTGCTGGGAGTAGATATAGATCTGATGGTATTGGTGGTGGAGATGGTTCAGATGGTGCTGGTGGTGGAGATGGCTCATCTTCATGGAGGTTTGGCACTGACTGCAGATCTTCGTGAAAATTTTCTTCCTCCTCAACCAAGTCTTCATTCGAGTAATCGTCATTACTTACATCCTGATTTTCTCCCCTTATATCTGATTGTTCAGTTTGAATAGTAACTACTTCATCATAGGCAAGAGTTTGAACTTCATTTCGGTGCTCCCCCTGAAGTTCAACCTCAGAGAAAAAATACATCTCATCCTCATGGAACACAACATCCATAGTCACAAATATTTTTTGAGTTGGTGGGTGATAGCACCGATACCCTTTCTTATTCTGTGCATATCCTACGAAAACACAGCGGACAGCTCGAGGAGTTAACTTATTGCGTTCATGTTGATGAAGATGAACAAATGCAACACACCCAAACACACGAGGTGGCAAGTTGACGACTTTTGGTGCATTCACAGCTTCAGTTAATGCTTGAAACGGTGTGAGAAAGTTTAGGATATTAGAGGGAACTCGGTTGATTAAGTATGCAGCAGAAGCAAGGGCTTCTCCCCAATAAATGAGTGGCAGATTTCCATGGATGAGAGAAGCACGGACCACTTCGAGCAAGTGTCTATTTTTCCTTTCTGCAACTCCATTCTGTTGAGGTGTATACGAGCATGTAGTCTGATGAACAATTCCGTGTTCCGCCAAATATTGTTGCAGATTTGAACTCAGGTACTCTTCGCCATTATCACTCCTAAGAACTTGAATTTGTGATTTATACTGAATCATAACATGCTTGTGAAATTTCTGAAACAAACCACTAACTTCACTTTTCGACTTCATCAAACAAATCCAGGTCATACGGGTACAGTCATCAATAAAGGTCACAAACCATTTGGCTCCTCCAAATGTAGTGATTTTGGATGGACCCCAAACATCAGAATGAATAATCATAAAAGGAAGGGAGCTTCTACTTGGACTTGGAGGAAAAGAGGCACGATGACCTTTTGCAAGTTCACACACATCACACCGAAAGGCAGATATATCCAATTTTAAAAATAAACTTGGAAATAATTTCTTCAAATAACCAAAAGAAGCATGCCCTAGACGTCGATGCCACAGCCAAATATCTGATTTCTTCTTCTCATCTTCGGATCCTTCCACACTTAGAGCTTGAGTCAACTTGCTCGAACTTTCAGATTCTAAATCTAGGTAATAGAGCTTCCCGTGCCTAACCCCATAACCAATCGTCTTACGAGTCCGAATATCCTTAAACACGCAATGAGAAGGCCAAAAGACTACAATACAATGTAAGGCAGTAGTTATTTGAGCTACGGATAATAGGTTGAAATTCAAGGATGGCACAACTAAGGCAGTATCTAAGGTTAGGTTATTTGTGAGATGTATGGTACCCTCGCCAGTAACAGTGGCAGGGTCACCATTGGCAGTGGACACAGTCGATTTAGTGGATGGTTGAAAATTTTGAACTTGTCTAGAATCAAAAGTCATATGGTCGGTAGCACCCGAATCAATTATCCAGGCACTATTCTTAACAGAAGCAGAAATATTAAATACCTTACCATCCTTACCTGCAGCTGTGACTAATGTAGAGGCCTCCGTAGAGGCGAGTCCAATACTCTTCTCAGCTCTATCAGTTTGTCCCATGGTAGCGCCACAAAGGGGGAAAAACAATGAATCTGATCTTCAGCAACCAATAGCAAACAACACAACTTGGTCAAGAACAGCTCCAAGTCTTCAACAACCAGCAAAACAGCAACAATCCAACACTGGATCAATCCCTCCCCTTCTTCACAAAACAGCAACTCAAAGGAGACCACAGCAACAATCAAAAAAAGGCAGCAGCAACGATAGAGAGGGAAGTATTGGCAACCGTGGGGCTGGGTGGCGTCGCTGGCGGCCGGGGTACGCGCGTCACGGGCGCGACGGAGGACGACGACGGGGCTGGGGGTCGCCGGAGTCGGGGGCAGCACCGGAGATAGGGCGGTGCGCTGCGACGGGGTGAGAAGGCAGATGGGAGGGCGTTTGGAGACGGTGTAGAGGATGAGACGAAGGTTGAAGAGGCGGCGCTAGGTGGCGTCGCAGGCAGCCGCGACACCGAGAGGAGACAGGGGAACGCCGGCTGCGATGGAGTTAGCTGCTGCGTCGGGATGCGACGGAGAGAGAAGGAGATGAGCGGGGAGAGGGCTGAACGGCTGTAGTCAGCGTACCGGGGGGGAGCACTGGGATAGGCCGGGAAGACGAGGTAAGTAATGGGTTTGATCTGGATGAGGAGGTCGGGGCTCAATGGCCGTGGGTTCTGTGTTGGGGAAGATGAACAGTGCGGAAACAACTGGCAGATTCGGGGATCTGGGTTTGGTCGGGATCGGGATGGAGGCGTTAGATCCGATGGCCTCCGTCTCTTCTTCTTCTTCAACTAGCCTAGATCATGTTAGGCTCTGATACCATGAAGAAAATAATTTTGGGGAAAATTCTTATTCTTATTGTTCTACTTTATTCTTCACTGTATACATCTATATATAAGGATTACATTTTTGGAGAAGAAGAAAAGAGATTGAGAGAAGATTGGGAAGATGAGAGATTTGGGGAATCTGTTTCCTATATTAGGAAACAGAATATACAATTACTATATTTCAACACCCCCCCCCCCCCCCCCCCCCCCCCCCCCCCCCCTTTGGCATTGATATTGATTGATTGATTGATTGTTATTGGAGGAGATGAATCTTAGAAAGCAACGAGCACAATTCAAGAAAAGAATTGGTCATTCCGCAATCTGAAGGACATATTTGTAAAAAGCAAACACAGATAATGAGCAGCTTAAGGACAACAAAATTCAGTGGAATTTTCATACCCTGTATTTCCAAATTTGAGACAGGTTGCTAAAAGATCCATGGACCAACAATGGGATATCTGTGAAAGTGGAAAGCATCATAGCAACATTAGCATCTGGTCGTCTAATCAGCAATGGGAAAGACTGTTACAAAATCATGTTAAATAACATTACTCAGACAAAGAAGGATATAACAAGAAGCAGGCTTTAATCAGGTTGGCATTTACTATTGGATGAAAACTATAAAAATTGAAGGAAAAGTATGGGGAGTATGTGATACCTGTCAAAGTGTATCCAAGGTATATGAGCAATTGTGGACGTATCAGCTCCAAGGTCTTTCTGGCACCACTCCTTCAAATCTGGATGACAGTTCCAGAATATTAATTCTTCAAGTGAGCCTAGCAAACACTTATCGAGCATTGACTTCAAATTGGAGCAGTTATCTATTGTTAAGCTCTTCAGGGGGAAATCATGGATAACTCTGGAGGTAAGGACTGAAGATTGACACAATCTATAAACCTTAGTACTTCAAGAGATTCCAGATTTCGCAACCACTCCCACTCATGTTCATCATGGAATAAGGAGTGTCGCAGAGAACTACAAAGGGCTAGTTGCTGGAGGGATGATAGTCTTGCTTTAATATGTCGCAATGTGAGTAGCGAAGTGTCATCGATCCAGAGAGCCAAGACTGATGGTACCCCTTCCCTGACAGCTTCCTCTCTCGGCAGTAAAGATGCAAAGAGCCTGGGGCATTTTAAGATTTTCAAGCTTTTGAGGGATGTGATGTACTGCAACTTTCCTATAGATCTTAGTTCTGCACACTCCTTTAAGCTTAAATCTTCAAGTGTAGTCAGGTGACAAAGAATCTCACTAGGAAGTGACCATATGTGTTGATAGCTAATATCAGTAATATGAGATACTATATGCACTCTTTTGTTTTATGTTTTCGCTTAAAGTCTTGTACTTCAACCCTATTAATAAAAAGAAACTACATAGCTATTTCTAGTATACCATTCACCTCATTCACAACTGAAGACTTATGAGAGATATTTGATTTCGCAACTCCAGGACAATTATCAAGGCCAAAAGTGCATCTGTGTTCCAAGTCTCGAGGTATGTTAATTAACTCGGCTTTGGGGTACTACAAAAGTGCAATTGAAAATTTATTCAACTGATGTTACATCGCCGCTGATTACACCAGCTGATCTTAATGTTGCCAAGTTCTATACAGGTCTTGAATGTTCTCAATGAATTTTGAACTCGATGACAACTCAAAGTGTATATAATCATGTGAAAGTGCTACATGTATACAATTGAAATACACATGAATATAGAGACAAGATGAATGGTCACTTGTACATAATCATAGTTTTATAACTTCACAGAAGAAACAAGATACAGAAAGAGAATGCAATATTCAAAATCACGAGCCATTTATTTAATTTAAAATAGTTACCACTACAATATGAAAACTGTAATACTTGACTAACCTTTGACCAACCATAGATGACATCCATCAAGTATGGTCTTCTTGTTGATTCTACATATTCTTCTACATTTACATCCAATTTGCACTCACGTTGTATCTGCATTGAGTTCAACTCATGCTTCAGTTATTCATATAAAGTATTAATCTTAAGGTAAATGAACAAGAGTAAAAGCTAAAACCTCTGCGATTCTTCTTGCGCTGTCCTAAAGTTGTTGCAAAGGCGTAATAGCTCCTTTTTTGTACCTAGAAAAAGAAATTTAATATATAGAAGTTGGTACTTTATATCAGTAATTAGAAGCCTATTAAGTAAAACTATAGTCTAACTAATAAATTCACCATTGAACATAAGCTCAGTCACGAGAAGCTCATCTCCTGTGTCTATCAAACAAACAGAAACAAACAGGAAGCACGTCCCTCATTTCACTTGATTCAACACTTCCCAAGCAAAATTCACATCAGTTAACCTGTCTCAACACAACCAAAGAGACGAGCCGAAAAAGATATTCCAAACCCAAAAATAAACTTGTCAAATTTTTTGTTCATCATTAATTCGTAGTTTAATCCCTTCATAGACTCATTTTAGTAATTTGAGCCGGAGAAAATGCTCCAAAACCCGGACAAAAAGATTAACAATACAAAGTTTGTAACATCTCTAGATAGAGAAGAAAAGCTAAGAGTAAATAAGTTGATGATACATTAACGGCTAAAAAAGGAAAATTATGCTCTTTTCTTAGTAACTAAAAAACAATGCTAGATCAAAGGCCATCCACAGTTAGCATTGCACACTCTACGAACTTTTGCCTTAACACAGAAAAACACCAACCACATTGATAGGTAGTGTTCACTTGTATGTTCAAAATGGAAGAAATGTAAGCTAAGATAGGTCCCCTCAAGCTGATAGGATTCTTGAAAAACATCAGCCATCATGACCTTCCCAGTTCCCATACTTGAAACAAGCTCAATCCTGACTCTTAAGCAAGAAACCCAAATCCAACTCATACATGAAAAAAAATTGATTGCTCATGTTCACTTATAGGTTAAAAATGATAAAAATGTAAGCTCAGGTAGGTCCCTTCAAGCTAATAGGATACTTGGGAAACATCAACCATTAACTATCATTAGCTTCCTATACTTGAAACAAGCCTCAAACCTGACTCTTAAGCACGGAAACTTCAAGCCTACAGATTTACAAAAAAACATAATTTATCTTTAGTGTTTTCCAACATCAAAACTATTTTTAAGGCGGTTAGTCAGTAACTATTGTCATGCTTAATCAGAATATGTAATTTTCAAAAGAAAACTACTATCTCCCAAAAATGTCAACATTAATCTGATGCTTCGTTTTTCCCCCTAAAATCTCAATTATACAAAATATTGAATAAACATACAAAATATAGAATAAACATAGAAACCCTAAACCCTAATCCTAACTTCAGTTACCTGCAAAGATCGTGTTCCAGGTCGATCGCCCACAGCATCGGCGGTGACCGGAGCTCTCCTTCTAGGCATCTCTCTCTCAGACCAACAATGGAGAGGTGTGAAGAAGAGGGGATGAACAAAGAACTCAAGTTTTCATTCATAAGGAATTGGATACAGGGTGGGGTATTTATATAGGAAGACACGTTATTTGCACGTGTTCTCACAGTCAGTTAATCTGTTACAAGAGGGTCCCACCTACTACAACATCCAACTAACAAATGCCAGCTGTTCTAACAGCTGACCAATCTTTGAAATTTTACAAAGAAGACCCTCAAAGACTCCAAATTACTCATCGACTGATACATTCACTGATACCAACATATCTTTTCTTCCTCTCTTCCTGTGCTGGTTCTTTCTCTCTTCCTTTGCTGATTCACCCATTTGCTTCCATGGATTCTGGTGCCATTGTTCTCGATCCCTGAGCTGGATCAATACACCCCCTTGAAAAGGCGATTCCAAGGAGTTACGAAAATCAGGGAATCGCCAGTAGATGTCCCAATACCGCTCCCAAGTAGCATCAGAAATTTTCGAAATTTTCCACTGAATGAGCACCTCAGATACAGCTATTCCTCTCTTTGGGACCATCCGCCTTGATAGAATTTGAGCTGGTTGTGGAGATTCCGTCACAAAGTATGCGAACAACGCTGATGGAGATGCTGCAATATGACCCTGCCGACTAACATGCGCTTTTAACTATGAAATATGGAAAACATTGTGAATGCGTGCTTCAGCAGGTAAGTTGAGTCGATAGGCAACTGTGCCTACTCTTGCCAGAATTTCATAAGGGCCATAATAAAGAGGGGAAAGTTTATGGATACGATGACCCCCAATTAAAACTTGCTTATACGGTTGAATCTTCAAAAATACCCAACTTCCCACTGTGAATTCTTTTTCAAGTCTGTGCCGATTAGATTGAGTTTTCATCCTTTCCTGGGCAAGCACCAAATTGTCCTTCAAAATTCTCAATGCCTCATCTCTAGAGAGAAGAGTTTCTTCCACTACTTGAACCCTTGCAGTCTTGGGTATATAAGCTAACAATGTAGGGGGTGGTCGACCAAAGACAGTGTGATAAGGGGAAGTGTTTGTCGAACTGTGGAGATGAGTGTTGTAACAATATGCAGCCCAATCTAACCATTCCGACCAAGCTTGGGGTTTATAAGCAGTAAAGCATCGTAAATAAGTTTCCAAAACCCTATTTACAACCTCAGTTTGGCCATCGGATTGCGGATGAAATGTTGTGCTCATACATAACCTTGTTCCCTGCATAGCCATAAGCTCCTTCCAAAAATTTGAAGTAAAGATCGCATCACGATCACTGACAATGCTCTTGGGTAACCAAAGAGCTTAATGACATGGTGAAACAAAGCAGCAGCAACTACTTTAGCTGTATAGGGGTGTCGAAGGGGAATAAAATGACAAAACTTGGATAATCTGTCAACGACCACCAAAATTGTAGTATACCCTGCACTTCGTGGTAAACCTTCGATAAAATCCATACTTAAATCCTCCTAAATATGCTCCGGTATGGGAAGGGATTGGAGTAGGCCTGCAGGTGAAGTGCTCATATATTTACAACGCTGACATTCCTCACAGGAACGAATAAACTCCTTCATATCCTTCTTCATGCCCTGCCAAAATACTAATTGTTTCAATTGGTGCCAGGTTTTGTCTACTCCCATGTGTCCCCCTTGAGGTGTACAATGTACTTCTTCCAAGAATAAATGCTTCGCAGTAGAATTAGGACTTAACAGGATACGATTCTTGAAATCGTATACTCCCTCAACTAAGGAAATCCTATCATCCCTTTCCGCAGCTAACCTTTGACGGAGTTCTTCATAGAATGGATCAACAATAACCAATTGTTTAACTACTGACAGCCAGGAAGGTTGCACTACCGCAATAGAAGAAAATTGAGCTTCTCCTTCATCATCAAACTGCCTTGAGAGACAATCCGCGGGAACATTATCTCTACCTTTCTTGTATTCTACTACAAAGTGAAATCCATGGAGTTTCACTAACCATACTTGCTGAGCTTCCATATAAAGCCTTTGTTCAAGGAGATGTTTCAAAGGTTTATGGTCAGTACGAATAATAAAACTTATTCCCAGTAAGTACTGCCGCCATTTCTTAACAGCAAGGAGTATTGCCAACATTTCCTTTTCATAAGTAGAGAGGAGTCTACTCTTGCCTTTGATTTCATGACTTAAATAGGTGATAGGATGTTTTTGATGAAGAAGTACTGCCCTTAACCCAGAGCCGCAAGCATCACATTCCAACTCAAATGAAATGGAAAAATTTGGTAGTTGTAAAACCGGTGGAGAAGACAAAGCCAGCTTCAATTGATCGAAAGCTTTTTGAGCTTCTTCTTGCCAACAAAATGCCCCTTTCTTAGTTAGTTTCACCAGAGGCCAGGCTATAGAACTATACTTTGCTATAAATTTGCGATAGTAACCAGTGAGACCAAGAAATCCCCGTAGAGCTTTTAAGGTTCTTGGTACTGGCCATTCCTGTATTGCTTGAACTTTGGCTTGATCAATTGCTACTCCATTAGTCGACACTACATGTCCCAGATATTGAACCTCTCCTGCACCAAATGAGCATTTACTGAGTTTTGCAAATAACTGGTTATCAACCAAGATTTGCAGCACTATAGATAAGTGCTGAACATGAGAGCACAAATCCTTACTATACACCAGTATATCATCGAAGAAGACCAAAACAAATTTCCGTAAATGGGGTTTGAAAATTGAATTCATGAGAGCTTGAAAAGTTGAAGGTGCATTAGTCAATCCAAATGGCATAACAAGAAATTCATAATGTCCTTCATGAGTTCTAAACGCTGTTTTGGGCACATCGTCCACACACATGCGTATTTGATGATATCCACTACGCAAGTCCAGTTTGCTAAACATCGAAGCCCCATGGAGCTCATCAAGTAATTCATCAATAACAGGTATGGAAAATTTATCCTTTATTGTTACCTCATTTAGAGCTCTATAATCGACGCACATCCGCCAACTACCATCAGGTTTCTTCACCATTACAATAGGAGAGGAATAAGGACTGCGACTAGGTTGTATAACTCCAGAATTCAACATCTCTTTGATCAGTTTTTTCGATTTCATTTTTCTGATGCCAAGGATGTCTATAAGGGCGTAGGCTTACTGGTTTACTTCCTGGAATAAGGGAGATGGAATGATCACAACTTCGATGTGGAGGGAGTCCCATATCTTCTTTGAATACTATCACAAACTGATCCAACACTTGTTGTATAGGAAGAGGTACACCTTCAGCATTCTTACGATCATCTGTTGTCTCAGGAGTTCCAATCATCTGCAAAAACCATCCACTCTTAGTTTGCAAGAGTGCCTTGTTCATATTCTTGGGAGTCGTCAGCTCCAACTCCAAAGGAGTAACACCCAACAACGTTCTCTCTTGATCATTCAATTTAAACTTCAATCGTTTCTCCTTCATATTCCACACAACATCTCTTAATGTTTCAATCCACTGAGAACCCAAAACAAGTTGGCAAGTGCCCATAGAGAGCACATAGAAGTCTGTTACAATGGGTACTCCTTGACACACAAATCTCATTTCTTCACAAAGACCCACACATTTCAACTACCCTCCCCCAAGTACAGTTACTTCCAAATGAGCTTGTTGATTGATTGGTAGTCGGAGTTTGTGTACAAGTTGATCATCAATGAAGTTGTGTGTTGCCCCCGTGTCTAGTAGAGCACAAACTGGATGGGAAGAGATAGTTCCCATAATTCTAAAAGTGGTGGGACGATTACTTCCTGTAAGTGTATGTAAAGAGATGGCTCCAGGCTCTGGAAGGGGTTGTGTAGGTTTTAGAGATTTAATATCACTCTGATTTTGGACTGCCACTTCTTCTTCATCTTCAGAACTTTCATAAAGCTTGTCTGTTTCTTTGTCTAGGGTACCCATGACCTGCATGAATACTCCCTTCTCATAATTTCCTACCATATGCATGAAAGTCTTACCAGCACATTTATGCCCTCTCACATACTTCTCATCACAATGAAAACAAAGCCCCTTCTCCCTTCTATCCTTCATAAACTGTAATAAATGATGATCTCTAGTTGAAGGAGTACTGGAAGAAATATTCACATTACTTCCTGTAGAGGATTTATTACTGGAGAATGCTGAAGACACTGCTGAATTGGGATTAGCTGCAGTTAAGGACTTATAACCAGTTGATAGAGAACCTGGTTTAACAAAAGAATGAGTCTTCCAAGTTCTTTTCGGATCATTAAGAATTTCTTCTCTCGCAATAGCCTCCCTGTAAGGAGTGAGTACAGTCGAGGGATTCTTGATCTTAACCTCCTTCCTCAGCTCACTCTTCAACCCTGACAAGTAACAGCTAACAAAAGAAGATTTGGATAATGGTTTTGTGAGTTGGCTATACTTCAAGAATTCTTTATGATACTCCGCCACAGAACTTGTTTGTTGTAGCTTATATAAAGAAGCTTCGGGATCTTCCAATTCTGATGGGCCAAATTGCAAGAGGAGTTCTTTCTTACGAATGACCCAATCAATCTCACCTTCTTCCTGTCGTTCAAACCACCTCCACCACAGAAGCGCTTCCCCTCTCAAATAATAAAGGCAAAAAGGAAGTTTATCATAGGAGTTAACTCTTTGGGTATAAAAGTGGTGTTCCATATGATAGATCCAATCAGTAACATCTCCAGTTCCATCGAAGCTTGGTAAATCTATTTTGGGGTGTTTTGGGAAAGAAGTGTTACCTTCTTGAAGTCTTTCCTCAATTCTTGAATCTCTTCTCCTATGTCCTCTGCTGTAATGTTCAAGATTCTGAGACCTTCCATGGTTCACATTCCGAGGATTTGATCGACGTCTTCTTTCATCTCCACCACCACATGGACATCTTCTTCAGAACCTGCCCTACTACCCTCCGAACTCCAAGATTTCTGCCTTCGATGCGTTCTAGGATTGCTTCTTGATTCCCTAAGCAATCGCTCTAGAATGGACTCCAGTCGATCAAATCGTTCCTCCAAGCCAGCACGCTTGTGAGTTTCAGCCTCTTGATTGGTGGAATCTTTCGCATTTCGATCCCTAATCTTAGGTCCAGATTTGTATCCAAACCCAGAGTCTAAAAGATTCTCAGCTTCTACCAATGGTTCTTGATCAATCTCTTGCTCAACAGCGCCCTCAGGCCCAAGCTCATGCTCTGATACCATTGTTCCAGGTCGATCGCCCACAACATCGGCGGTGACTGGAGCTCTCCTTCTTGGCATCTCTCTCTCAAACCAACAATGGAAAGGTGTGAAGAAGAGGGGATGAACAAAGAACTCAAGTTTTCATTCATAAGGAATTGGATACAGGGTGGGGTATTTATACAGGAAGACACGTTATTTGCACGTGTTCTCACAGTCAGTTAATCTGTTACAAGAGGGTCCCACCTACTACAACATCCAACTAACAAATGCCAGCTGTTCTAACAGCTGGCCAATCTTTGAAATTTTACAAAGAAGACCCTCAAAGACTCCAAATTACTCATCGACTGATACATTCACTGATACCAACATATCTTTTCTTCCTCTCTGCTTGTGCTGGTTCTTTCTCTCTTCCTTTGCTGATTCACCCATTTGCTTCCATGGATTCTGGTGCCATTGTTCTCGATCCCTGAGCTGGATCAGATCGAGAACAACCCTAACCCTAACAATTTGATTGATGAAGGGAGGCGCCGAAGGGGGCGGGTGGCGGCGATAGGGGAAGAAGCGACAACGGGGGAAGGGGACGGGGACGGCGGCGTTTTAACAACATTAACACTTAACGCTGTAATATGTTGTAAAATGTCATATATATATATATATATATATATATATATATATATATATATATATATATATATATATATATATATATATATATATGTTGTAGTGGTATTGTGGCCTTGAACACTTTTAGTACACACTGTAAAAGATATGTAAGATAAGAACAATTGTGCATTGTATTGTAGTCATCAAAATCAAGTGTAAGCCCCATTTTCCCAAATACACATTTTCTGAATATTTCCTGTATTTTGACTAATTATAAATTAACTTTGTTTTGAATTTTGTTTCGGATATTTTATTAAAGACTTTTCTAATCGAAAACTATATTTTGTTCGAATAATGGCATGATTTAATTTCTGTTCCTAACTGATCAGTTATTTGTATTGTTACTCAATTTAAATTTAAATGTATTATTGCTTTTCGGTTATTTTGATAAATGTATATTTTGTTATATAATCTTCTTCTTCTTCTTCTTATTATTATTATTATTATTATTATTATTATTATTATTATTATTATTATTATTATTATTATTATTATTATTATTATTATTATTATCTTATCCCTGTGATTTTACTATTGTTATTATTGTTATTATTAGTATTATATTTTTTTGTAAAGCCCTTATATACTTATTTAGTTGTATTTTATTATTCGATTTGAGGTATGTTTATATGTATATTTTTAAAACTCATTTTAAGCTCTTATTGGATTTTAAATCCTAAAACTCTATTTTCTCTAATGGATTCTACCAAAACCCTATATACTTAACCATACCCAATAACTATCCCTTGAACCCAATACACCCTACCCGTTTACAAACCTACTTGTTAAGCCATTTTTTTAACCTAATATCTATTCATATATAAACCTGTTTATTTATCCTATTATTCCTAAACCCTAGCTAGCCGCCAACTCCTTTTCACCTACTGTTCCATCATCTTCCCCTTCACCCTTTCATCTCCTCACCCCGTCACCATGGTCTCCTCCCTGCTCGCAACCCCAATTGACCCGAGACCAGCACCCCATGTGCTTCCCTTGACCTCACGCCACCTTTCAGTCGGCGCTCACCTACCCCCCGACCTCACGTCGCCCTCCCACAGCGCCCTCGCCTTGCAGCCAGCGACAACAGCCAGCATCCCCCATCGTTGTCCCTCTCCGGCAGCAGCGACTAGCAATGTTCTAAAAAGCGCTAGGCGGTAGTCGGGCGGCCGATAGGGGCCTAGTGCCTAGACCTTGTAATCGGGGATTAAGCGGCTAGGCGGTAGGCGGTTTTTATTTATTTATTTATTTATTTATTTTCCGATTTTTGGGGTTTATTTTGTTGTTACCCCTTTTTACTCTTTATTGCTACTCATTCTTACTATTGATCTTTTTCTCTTTGCAATTGTAGGATGGGTTTCACATAGTCGAATCGGTGTATTATTGTATCGGTGAACATGAGGACTCTATCTTCTCCATATCCGATGTAAACCACATTGTGGCTACTCATAAAAGAATACAAGTTCTAAAGAGAGAATAAATGTAAAGTTGATAGATGATCTCATGATATGCTTGATAACGATGAACAGCTTTAACTAATAACCACACTTAAAACAGATAACTTCCTCCCATCTCATGACATGTTGTCCCATACTAAGTGGATTGGCCATCCATAGATTGCTTTGGAAAGATATGTAGATCTGGGTGACATTTTAGGAGCTGAAAATACAAAATGAATAAATAGCTTCACTAATGAGGAAAAGCATACTACTTATAATCTGGTAGACTGATTGAGCCTTGAAGTTGTTGGCACATGATACTTCTTATAAACTTCCCCCTTTGGGGCATAACTTCACTTATTTGGCTGCGTTAGTGATATTAAAGTCCATACTTGTTTTAACATGATTGCTGTGAGAGTGCGAATACATGTCAAATTATGCAAGATAAAAAAAAGACTAAAGATATGCTTAAATTTTATTAGGAGGAGAAAGTGAGAGCGGTGGGTTTTTTTTACTTTCTTTTTTTTAAATTACTTAAGGCGACAGCGGTGGGTTTTTTTAACTTTTTTTTTAAAAAAAAATTACTTAAGGCCTAAGCGGGTCTAGTCCGCCTAGACCCGCCTAGACCGATTAAATGCTGCCTAGGTCCGATTTTAGCCGCCTAGAACCCATTTCCGATTTTCATAAACGCCTAGGCCCTAATCGAGGCGTGGGGGGGGGGGGGGGGGGGGGGGCCGCCTAGCGCCTAGGCGGCCGCCTAGGCCGTTTTTTAGAACACTGGCGACTAGTGCCGCTGCGACTCCCCCGGTGCTTTCCTTCTCCCGTCAGCCAGTGCAGCAGCCAGTCGCGACTTCTCCGCCTTCGTCTGCAGCAACAACTGCACTCGTCGATGACCAGCAGCCACGTCAGTCCTCATGCGCTACCGCCTGCCTTGCATTGCCTGCCCTTGTGCGCCGTCCACCGGCCACTGCCTTGCCGTCCTGTGTTGATCACAGTGCAGCCCATTTGCCATGGGTTACTGTGATGAAGTAGTTCTTGATCAAGATTCATCCTGGCCTCTATTTGGGTCTGATCTTGATCTCCACCATCATCTGCTCGATCTAAACCGTCTGATCGTCGATCGATCTTCATCAGCAGCTCTTGATCACAGCCGTCTGATCCTCCATTTGATCATCACCAAGCCATTCGATCTAGGCCGTCCAATCGTTGATCATCGCGATCATGATCATCGTCTCCATCATCATCAAGATCTTGATCTCGACCGTCAGATCTCTTTTGATCGTCGCGATCGTGATCTTCGAACTCAGCCGTCCGATCAACCGATCACACTTGATCTCGGCCCTTGATCGTCTCGTTCGTCTTCTACTTGGTGAGTTAAACATTTGATCCACTTTTTTTGTTCTCATTCATCAAATTGTCAATCTTGATATATTTACTCTTTTGGTACTCTTCTAATTCTTATATGTTTTATATTCGATCTCGACCATTGGATTCGCTTGATCTTCTTTATCGAGATCCGTGCCCGATCGTGATTATTGTGATCGTTGCTCTTCGCCGTGTCTCTGGGAATCCGTTCCCGTTATTCCTCCGTCAGATTCATCGTCTACACCCCCAAGGCAAGTATCTTCTTGTACATTTTGTTTTCTAGTACAAGCTTTTCCTTGAAAATACTGCAAGTAGATTGTAAATATGGCTCCTCTTTGTTTATCGTTGATGATCTCATGTTTCACCTTATCTATCACATGATCTAAGAGTCACAACCCTTCATTGATACACTTGCTTACAACTAGTATAATAATGATACATTTCATGCAAAAAGTGTCTTATTTGGTTTCTGTCCTGTCTTGGCTTGTTGTTTCGACCCTGATAACACTAGAATCTGAACTTAAGTCCTGAATATGAAATGTAGCCCTAAGTGTCTAGTTTCCAATAACATCCAGAATTTTTGAATTCCAAGTTACGGTGTAGGAGATATCGCAATTTTACTGCAGCTGTATCGGTAATTGCAGATTCATAAAAACTGCTGCACCTCTTTGGTTTACAATTATTTTAACTATGCTATCAGTAAGTAAATGACTTGAAATTTTGCATTCTGTTACTGGACACCCTAGAGAACATTCCCTAATTTTCTCAGAATTAATTAATAATGTTTCAACCTTGTTTTATATGTATAAACTCAGTTTTACAAATTCTGGCTGAACACAAATGCTGTATAGTTTGCTGTTTTGACACATGTTACCACAACTTTTATATACCTTAATTATATGCGTTGGAACCGGGAAAGAGTCTAGTTTCTAGACCTTCTGACGGATCCATATTTTCTATCTTGTAGCAATGGGAATCGCAGTTTTTGGTGCAGCAACGTCATGCTGTCCAGATTTGGAATTCTCGTTGTTCTTGATACTTTGATTGTTTTGACCCTCGAACATGTATCCTACCTAGCCTAGACTTGTTCCATGTTCTTGATTATGTTTACTTGACTTGTTTCACACACTTTCATGCTTTCTTGATGATAATAATAAATAATAAGTCGGGATTTAAGGGAAAGACCATAGTAGTGGACAATATAGGTAAGTATACTCGGAAGGGGGCCCGTGTTTCTCAGTACTCGGTTCATGAACTTGTTGCACCTTGATATATTCATGAAGCCATTACTTGGCTCATGAACTTGTTGTATTCATGAACCCACTGTGTGGTTCTTGAACTTGTTAGTATTCATGAACTTGCTTCGTGAACTTGTTACTTTATTTTCGTATTCATGAACCGTGCTTACTTGATACTTGATGTCTGAGTACACCGCCCTTTAAAATCTACCACTAGGCCTAAACGAAATTGCATTAACTGTAGCAACCATGTGATAAAAGGATGGCACATGAAGTGCTACCTAGATAGTAATAACTACAAGACTTAATACATGATACTTGAACATGATACATGCTTACTTGATACTTGATTACATGATACATGAGACTTGATACTTGAATATAATACTTGACACTCGCTACTTGATACTTGTACTTGACAACTTGACACTTGAGACTTGTTACTTGTTACTCGATACTTGTATGTGGTACTTATTACTTGATACTTGATACCATTACATGTTCACTAGCCACTTGTTCTACTACTAGTATTTGTTACCAAATCTTGTCATTCAAGTTGTCTTTCTTGCTAGCTAATTTCTTGAATCTCCACTACTTGTTGCATCCCTATTACATTCTTGATTCCAAATTTTGTTCCATATTTCTTGTACTTGTTTTACTATTTGCAGCCCTAACTTGCACTAAGGGCGTTTATCTTGTTTTCTCTATTTTCTCCTTGTTATATTTTTACAAACAGATTTTGGAGACGAACTGCCTGCTAGAATTTGTGAGCAAACGTTCTAGGCTTCGCTTGGGAAAACTGCTTTAATTATTTTCTTGTATTTGAGTTATTTATAATTGTTGCTACTTGAACCTTGTAACGGGCTTATAGTCCCGAGTGTTATCTTTTGATCCAGACTTGAAAACTATTTGGGATATTATTATTTTGTGGTTTCAAATGTTTTTTGTTGATTAATAAATTATTCATGCATGCGTGGTTGTGTACATCTTGATATATTCTTGTTATGATGCTGAGCCGATCCTACAGCTCATGAATGATGAAAATCATTCGTTCGGCTTTGTCACGCTCTCGTATTCCATATTTTTGGGAAGTGGGGCGTGACATCAAGAATCTACATTCTTCCCTTTTTTGATGATGACAACATAATAACTTAAAATTGTATATGGTATGAATTTACACAACATGATGCTTCACACATAATTGTAAAAGATATAAACTTTTAAACAAAGTAAAAGATATAAACTTTTAAACAAACTCCCCCTGAATAAAGTACAACATGCACAATAAAGTACAAAAAACATGCACGGAACTACATACGATATTTCCCCCCCTTTGTCATCAACAAAAACAATGAGTAAAGCCAACAGCATAGATGAAAACCATAGCATAAAGAAAGAAAGGTATACATAAGTATCCAAATAGAGTGTGCATAAGACAAAGTACATCATAAAACATAATTCAAAAGTACAGAAATCAAATGCGAAAAAGAAAACATCAATCTTCATCGTCATCTTCATCATCACTGTTTGAGGCAGGGGTAGGGTGAGGAAATTGCCTAGCAAACATTTGAGTGAGGTTAGCGATACTAGCCTCAAGAAAGTCCTGCCGACCTAAGATAAGATCCTGATGATCCATGAGATAGTTGACAGATGTATAACGACTCTAATGATTGGAAAAACTAGCTCTAGAATGAGAACTAGAGGACGAACTAAACGCAGAAGATCGACAAGGAACAGAAGTAGCTAAAGGAATAGGTGGAGCATTTCTTTGACGAGAAGTAGGAGGTGAGTGAAGTATTTTCATACGGACTAGACTCGCACGATCAAATGATTCATAACGAGTCACGACATTCGACTCCGAATCGAGATCAATCTGATAGTGATTGAAGATATGGGTAAGAAGTGCACCAAAAGGTAGAAAAGAAGAGTGGGTCTTATGGAGACGACTAAAGATAACTCGACTCCAATTAATTTGAATGTTTCCAAAGATAGCATACACCGCTTGTTGCAATTCATACGAAAATTGATCGTAACTACCCGTTTTAGGGATAATATTGTACGACAAGATTCGTGCAACTAATTTGGAAAACGGGGTAATAGATTTATTTGTCATTGGGGGACCACGACTGGGAGGGAAAATTTTGGAAAAAATGGATTGATCATCGAGTTCAATTTCCCCTAAATCTAACCCTTCATTAGGAATGTTCAGAATTTGCCCTAATTTCTGAACAGTCAATTTCATTCAGACATTTTTCACAGAAGTAGTGAAAAGTATCTCACTACCATCCTCAGAAATAGCTACTTTCATAGTTGTATAAAACAAATAAATGAGTTGGGGATAGTTGTAGGATTGATTTACTAACGAGAGAAGATTAAATAACCCACATTGTTAAAATAATGGGAAAATAGGATATCTATCTAAATCAGGAAAATTGATGAAACGACCCAGAAAAATAAGGATTTGACAAATAATGAAATATTTTTCCACTAGTGAGGGATGCCTCAAATATTGAAGATAATTATGTTGAGATTGTTCATCTTCAACATTGGAAGATCTAGTTCTCTTAGGCTTAGGCATTTAAAAAAAAACTAGAACACTTTAAAAGAGAAAGAAGAAGATTACCCAAAAAGATGACAAGAACACAAGACTCCAAACAGAGAGATGTCACAATCGACAAGCAAGGAGCATATCTGGACCGAGAGAAAGCGAAATCCAGAGTTGCAAACCAGAGAACCCAGAACCCAGACAGCAGCCGACTGGATTGAAGAGGAAAGCTAAAAAGTGAAAGGGGGTAGTGAAGAAGACTAGGGTTTTTACCGTGAATGGAGGGCTGCGATCCAGTAGGGGTTGAATCAAGGGTGCTGGTTTGAAGAGGGTAAAAGACAGACTGTGACAATTTTAGAATAATAAAAAATATAGTCACGGCAGTCGACTGGTTTTTAAATCAGTCGATTAAGTCGAGAGCAAAATAAAACCAAACACTTAAGTTTAATAAAGTCATCTTCAGTCGACTGGAGAAACCAATATAGTCGACTTGTCCAGAGACAAAAATTTAGAAACAAAACACATCACAAAATCGCTGTATAAGTCGACTGAAACATAAATATAAGTCGACTTAGGGACTAAAATAATTTTAGAAAATATCATGATATGAGCAAATTCCTAGTTCTCTTCTAAATTTGATAATGATATGGCTAAAAATAGGGGTTTAATCAAGACCTTCCAAATGGGGCACGAATCCCGAGGTCCAGGGGTAAAACGGTAATTTTACCTACAAAACGGGTCTGAAGCGGGTACTGGGTCTCCTTCTTGCAAATCCAGTAACCCGCGAACGGATCCACCTCAACTGGGCGCGGGTTTCAACCCGTAACAAACCCGGTCCAGCAGGATAGAATTAGGGTTTCTGATTAATATTAATCAACGGCCCTGATTCATATCTATCCATTCACTGGGGATTAGGGATTACATTCCTTATCTATATACACAGGAATTACATGCCTAATCTGTTCCCTAAGATGCCTATAAATACCCCCCACCCATCTCCATTAAGAGGTAATCAATCTTTCACCAGTTTTTGCGCTCTTTCATAGTCTTTCAGATTATTGACTTGAGCGTCGGAGGGTGCGTCGCCGGGAACAACCCCGGTGTCTCGCACTTTTTGCAGGTGTACGGCGGGAGCAATGATCGAAGCCCACGGAACAGGTATACAGGTTTACTATTCAGTTTCCCTAAGGACTCACAAATTCTATATGTTTGCCCCCACACCAAAATTAGCGGCAACAGATTGGCACCGTCTGTGGGAAACTAACGAATAGAAACCTCTCCTCTTCCCCGAATACAGGTCTTCTCCAGCCATGCCACCTCGAAAGGTCAGATCAAGGGGGTCCAACTGAGGACCCAACCCTGATCAGCAGCAAGAAGTTCCCAACAACCCTGCTCAACAACAGGGGCAGCTCCCCCCTACAGCGGAAGACCCGATTCAACAGGACCTTCCCCCTCCTAATCAGCAGCCTCCAAAAGGTCCTAACCCTCAGAAACAGCCCCTTCACCAAGAGCACCTCTCCATCCACAACGCCTCTACGGACTCTATGGCCTCCCATCACCCCCGAGCCTCTGGCCACCACAATACCGCCTTCAACCGCCAGAAAGATGATGACCTCCGCCGCCATCTGGATGAAAAGCGGGCCCGAGAGGGAACCTCCCACCAACACCATCCGGGCGATCGGTCTCCGCGCCGCCGGTATTACAGGTCTCCCGTCCGCAGAGGGAGGAAAGAGTCCCCCGATCATTACCGAAGAAGGCACTCCTCCGCTGGTCGGCAACAGCCTAGGAACAATGAGGCACCAATCACCGTGCCGAGTTCCAGCAGTTCCAAGCGACCGTCCTGCAGGCTCTCAACCTCCGTCAAAATCCTAATGAGCCGAAGGACCCGTCCCCTCCTCCAGTCCGAAGCCCTCACCGACGGTCCCCATCTCCTCATCCTGCTCCTACCAATTTCCGGCGTACCCCAAGTCCTCGTCGCTCCCAAAGCTACCATCGCCGCAGCCCTCACTCTCCCTCATACGAAGACGAGTCTCGTGGCTCGGCAGATTACCGTCGGAGAGATGACACCATGAACCGCCGTCTTCACGAAGTAGAAAGACGCCTGGGTCAGATAAACCGAGAAGAGGAGCTCACGGGGAGGACCCTACGTCCTAGCCGATCCCCTTTCTCCCGAACCATAGTGGATGTGCCTGTCCCGTTCGGCTTCAAACCTCCCCAATTTGAGACTTACACCGGGGAAACTGATCCAGTTGATCACATCGAAAGCTTTAAGACTCTGATGCTCCTCCATCAAGCTTCCGATGCCCTCCTCTGCAAAACCTTCCCCGCAACTCTCAAAGGACCAGCTCGAGAGTGGTACTCTCGCCTCGCCCCTTCCTCAATCTTCTCCTTCGAGTAGTTCGAAACCCTCTTCGTCACACATTTAGTAAGCAGCCGTAGAGCTGAGAAAACCAGCATCTCATTATTGCACCTCCGTCAGAAGAAGGGGGAAAAATTGAAGGACTACGTGAAGAGGTTTACGGCCGAAGCCAGATCCATAGCATCCCTCGACCAGTCAGTCGCTACGGTAGCATTTCAATCTAATGTCCTCAATTCCAACCTCCGCTCCTCCCTCGCCAAGAAACCACCACAGGACTTTTCCGACCTTCTCTTTCGCACTGAAAAGTATATCCGGGCCGAACAGGCCGAGCAACAACCCAACTGGGAGGGGTCTGCCTCCGGGTTCAAGAAGAAGGGAACCGAAGAAGAAGGAGCCAAGAAGCTCCAGAAGGATAATGCCGGCCAGCGCCGACCTCCTCCAAGATTTGAGAAGTTCACTCCCCTCACCACAAACATCTCCGCCATCTTCATGGAAGTCGAAAAAGAAGGGGTCTTGCCTCCAGCTCCGAGGATGAACACCCCCGCCAAGAGAAGAGATAGAGAGAAATGGTGCCGCTATCACCGGGACCATGGGCATGACACCAACGATTGCCGTGCTCTGAGAAATGAGATCGAGGCCCTTATTCAGAGGGGGCAGCTGGCGAAATTTGTAAAAAAGGACCGAGCAGAACTTCCTCCCCAGCCTCGGGGGGCTAACAAGCGTCCGGAACGGGAAGAGATGCCAGACTTTGAGGAAGAGCGAGTCCTCCACCTCATCCGTGGGGGTCCAATGGGGGGCTCCTCGAACTACTCTCGAAAAGCATTTATCAGGGAAGTCAACTCAGTCCGAACCACCCCTCCTCCCAAAGGCCTCAGAGTGCCCATCACCTTCTCTGACGAAGATCTCGAGGGTGTCCGCACCCCTCATTGTGACGCACTCGTCATCAGTCTCCACATGGCCAATTTCAAAGTGGAGAGAATCTTAGTAGATAACGGCAGCTCCGTCAACATCCTCTTCCTCGACGCTTTTAAGGGCCTGAAGCTTTCACGGGACCGACTCAAGCCCGCCGGCTACACGCTCCATGGGTTCACAGGAGTGCCGGTGACTATTGAAGGGGTGATTACCCTCGATGTCACAGCTGGCAAAACTCCTACTACTCGCACGGAGTCGATGGATTTCATGGTTGTAGATGTCCCAGCAGCCTACAATGTCATTTTGGGTCGGCCCGGTCTAGCCGCCCTTGAAGCCGTCCCTTCTGCCTATCATCTCAAAATGAAATTCCCCACACGGACCGGAGTAGGAGAAGTAAGGGGCAATCAGGAGCAGGACCGCAAGTGTTATATGACCTCTACCCTCGGACCCGTCCTCTCTTTGGAAACACTGGAAATTCCCCAAGATGCCGCTCGGCCGACTTCCGAGCCGGTGGACGAGTTGGAGGAAGTGCTCTTCTCGGAGCAAGAGCCGACCCACAAGTTCTTCGTTAGCAAGACCCTACCGTCCGCCCTGTACTCAGATATTGTAAAATGCATCCGGAGCAATCAAGACCTCTTCGCATGGTCAGCTGCAGACATGCCCGGTATCTCCGAAGAACTCTTGGTCCACCGCCTGAGTGTTGATCCGGGGTCCAAACCGGTTCAGCAGAAGAGACGCAAGTTCGCCCCCGAGTGTCAGCTCGCTATCAAAGAGGAAGTGGACAAACTGTTGAAGGCCCGATTCATACAGGAGGTAAACTATCCTGAGTGGTTGTCAAACGTAGTAATGGTGAAGAAGTCCAACGGGACTTGGAGGATCTGTATTGATTTCACCGACCTCAACAAGGCCTGCCCCAAAGATCCCTTCCCTCTGCCGAGCATCGACACTCTGATTGACGCAACCTCGGGACATGAGCTCCTCAGCTTCATGGACGCCTTCTCGGGTTACAATCAGATAAGAATGTTCCCCCCGGATATCTCGAAGACATCTTTTGTGACCGACCAAGGCCTTTATTGCTACAGAGTCATGCCATTCGGCCTAAAGAATGCAGGGGCGACGTACCAATGCCTCGTCAACAAGGTTTTCCAGGCCCAGATCGGCCGGAACATGGAAGTGTACGTCGATGACATGCTTGTGAAAAGCATCCGAGGCGTTGATCATGTAGCTGACCTCCAAGAAGCATTTGATGTTTTGAGGAAGCACAATATGAGACTCAACCCGAACAAGTGTGCGTTCGGTGTCTCATCAGGGAAGTTCCTCGGCTTCATGGTTAGCCAACGAGGAATTGAAGCAAATCCGGAAAAGATCAAGGCCATATTGGACATGGCCCCTCCGAGAAATGTCAAGGAAGTTCAAAGATTGACTGGTCGCCTAACCGCCATAGGGTGCTTTCTGTCGAAGTTAGGGGAGAAGTGCCTCCCGTTCTTCAAAGCCCTCAAGGGGGCTAAAGGATTTGAGTGGGGGCAGCAACAACAAGACTCATTCGACCAGCTTAAAGCATACCTCGTCAATCCACCTCTTCTCAGCAAACCTGTACCTGGCGAACCGCTCTACCTCTACCTAGAAGCTTCCGAACAAACGCTTAGTGCGGTCTTAGTCAGAGAAGAAGAAAGTGCTCAGAAGCCCATTTACTACGTCAGCAAGGTGCTTCGAGACGCCGAGCTACGATACCCGAAGATTGAGAAAATAGCCTACGCCCTGATAATGGCCGCGAGAATGCTTCGACCCTACTTTCAGTCCCATTCGGTGGTCGTTCTTACCGACCAGCCGCTGAAACAGGTCCTTCACAAGCCCGAGACATCCGGTTGCCTTATGAAGTGGTCGATCGAGCTGAGCCAACATGATATAACTTATCAGCCTCGGACCGCGATCAAGGCATAGGCACTGGCCGAATTCATAGTCGAAACCACTATCCCCGACTCCAGCCAAACAATGAAGGGACCACCCGTCTGGTCGGTCTATGTCGACGGGTCCTCTTGTAACGAGGGAAGTGGGGCAGGGGTCATCCTGGCAGGCCCAGATGACTTCATCCTCCAATACTCCCTCCGTATAAACTTCAAAGCCTCGAACAACGAAGCCGAATACGAGGTGCTCATAGCCGGCCTTGGAATGGCCCGAAATACAGGGGCACAATGCCTGTGGATCTTCAGCGACTCTCAGTTGGTCGTCAATCAGGTCCTCGGCGAATATGAAGCCCGTGATGACAGGATGGTTAAGTACTTGGCTAAGGTGAAAAGCCTCATGGCACTGTTCGAGGAGGCCCTCATCCTTAGAATCCCCAGAGAAGAGAACGCTCAGGCCGATGCCCTATCCAAATTAGCCTCCTCTTCCCTTCAAGGCCTCGAACAAACTGTTCTGATAGAAGTCCTCCTGAAGCCGAGCATAGAGGACGATGCGCTCGACTCCGTTGAAACACTGTCAGTCCTCCTCGAAGACAATTGGATGAAGCCCCTCGTCGAGTTTCTAAGAGACGGACTCCTCCCCCAGGATCCGAAGGAAGCACGAAGGATAAGAACCCGAGCCGAGCGTTATGTGTTAATCGAAGGCATTCTGTATAAACGCTCCTTCACCCAGGTAGACGGTCGGCCCTACCTAAGGTGCCTCTCCCCCCGGCAAGCTGACTACGCCCTACAAGAACTCCATGAGGGCATTGGCGGGGCTCATTCTGGCTCTAAAGCCCTAGCGCGCAAAGTGTTGAACTATGGGTATTATTGGCGCACTCTCCTACGGGACGCCGAACAACACGTTCGGCAATGCGGCTCCTGCCAGAAATACTCCGACATCCGACGCCTTCCACAAGCACCACTCACCTCCCTATCAAGTCCGATCCCCTTCGCAATGTGGGGGATGGATTTACTAGGACCGTTTCCGCCAGCTCCCGGACAGCTAAAGTTTCTAGTCGTGGCAGTCGACTATTTCTCGAAATGGGTAGAGGCCGAGCCCCTGGCTACAATCACCGAGCATAGAGTCGTTCAATTCTTCTGGAAAAATGTGATATGCCGATTCGGCGTTCCCCGGGTCATCGTTACAGATAACGGGACGCAGTTCGCTGGGGCTGCCTTCCGAGCCTTGTGTGAGGACCTCGCCATACAACACCGCTTCTCCTCCGTTTCACATCCCCAGTCCAATGGCCAGGCCGAAAATGCCAACCGACAGATCCTCTCAGGCATCAAGAAAAGACTAGACAAGTGCTCCAAGGGCTTGTGGGTCGATCAGCTGCCCAACGTGCTATGGAACTACCGCACCACGAAGTGGACCCCAACAGGCGAGAGCCCGTTTAATCTCACCTATGGGTCCGAGGCCCTCATTCCCCTAGAAGTTGGGGTACCCTCTCCTCGTTTGATAGCCTTTCAAGAAGAGCAGAATGCCATAGAGCTCAGAGCAAGCCTAGACTTAATGGACGAAATCCGAGAAAGAGCTGCTATACGGCAACAAAGTTACCGAAGAAGAATTGAGCTCGGATACAACAAAAGAGTCCGCCCAACGGACCTCAAAGAAGGGGACCTGGTCCTCAGAAAGTTGGCCATCTCGTTCCCCGGACAGAAAAGCAAACTGGTCCCAAATTGGGAGGGACCATACAAAATCTCAAAAGTGATCCGCCCCGGTGTGTACAAGCTAGAAGATCTTGAAGGCAGAGAAATTCCCAGGACTTGGAATGCCAACCATCTTTTGAAATACCGAGAGAAAGCAACTATGCCTCTCTAAGTAACTCGAGATGTCGGACCATTCCCTTCCTGTTACTAGTATTGATTTTTCCTTTATTTTTTCATTGTAATAACGGCTAGCAACTTTAGAAGCAGCCGATCATTTGATATTAATAAATAAAGTTTTTCATATTTTGGATATTGTCGCATCTCTGCCTTTAATTCTTTAACCTCACGATGGTTCGGAGTCCAGCACTCGGCTCGACTCTTCTTCCTCGGCTCGCCCATAGACGAGCCGGAAGCAGATCGCCGTTCGAAATTGCTCCTGCAGCCGTTGAATGGATCGGAGTCCAACACTTGGCTCGATTCTACTTCGCAAGTTCGCTCCTAAGCGGACTAGAAGTAGCTTGCCATTCGGAACTGCTCCTGCATCCCTTAAACTAACCTCACGATGGTTCGGAGTCCAGCACTCGGCTCGACTCTTCTTCCTCGGCTCGCCCATAGACGAGCCGAAAGCAGATCGCCGTTCGAAATTGCTCCTACAGCCGTTGAATGGATCGGAGTCCAACACTTGGCTCGATTCTACTTCGCAAGTTCGCTCCTAAGCGGACTAGAAGTAGCTCGCCATTCGGAACTGCTCCTGCATCCCTTAAACTAACCTCACGACGGTTCGGAGTCCAGCACTCGGCTCGACTCTTCTTCCTCGGCTCGTCTATGGACGAGCCGGAAGCAGATCGCCGTTCGAAATTGCTCTTACAACCGTTGAATGGATCGGAGTCCAACACTTGGCTCGATTCTGCTTTGCAAGTTCGCTCCTAAGCGGACTAGAAGTAGCTCGCCATTCGGAACTGCTCCCACATCCCTTAAACTGATCTAACGATCGGATCTCTCCTATGGCTCGACTCTATCTCACCGGCTCGTCCTCAAACGGGCCGGAGTTAGATGCCGATCATAACATGCCCCGCGACCGTCGAGCCGAGCGGACGAGGTACCGACCCTCGTATATGGCAAAAAATCCACCCGAGACAAAACCACCGTCGGATCATCTAAGAAAGTGTGCTAGGGCGTGATGAGCGGATCTCATTCAGCCACGTGTCCACAAAACGACAAGATAGTGTTTTCTTGGGAAATGGACCCGCCTCAAGATTCGTGCAAACATCAGACGGCCCTGATCGCTTCACTTCGCTCGGCAGACGTCACCCCGGTCTTCAAGCTAAGGTCAGGCCACGTGGGCACAGTCAAGAAACAACTGCGCTTAAGCAGCCGAACTAAGCCGTACCTGAAGGGACCGGGCAAGGTCCAGAAGCGCAGCAAAAGGGAGAGCTTCAAGGCCAAGGTGCTCGGCAATGCGAACACCTGCCTCGCAGCTCGTTTCGAGCCTACCCTGGTTAGCGCGATTAAAGCACAGATAAGAAGACAACAGAGAACAGTTCGGATAAAACAACCCCAATTCTATTAATAACTTGGACAAAATTACAAAGTGGATTACAACAACAAAAACTTGCAAATGGGTTACAACATCGAGACACGACCCGTTTACTACTTCCGAGGAAGGGGTATGCTCCGGTTCAAAGACACTTTGGGTCGGCGCTTCTTGACCCCCGAGCTCGTCTCCAGTCCGACGAACCGAGACGCCTCCTCGCCGCTGACCCTGACAGTTGCTCCAACCGAAGCACCGCTTGAAGACACCGCTACACCGCTCTGGGCGTCGGCTGCTGACCTGCCTCCGATAGGATCCCGGCTCGCCGCTTGATAGAACATGATCCCTCGCTCGATCTCTTCGCGAGTGCACGAGGTGCTTCGGACGTTAGCCCTCACCGGCTGAGGCTTGAGCCGAGAAACCTCTTCCTCCAGTTCGACGATCCGATCCTTCAGTGTATCGTCCTTTACTATCACTTTAAACCGAGGAAGGTTTGCCGAACCAGGATACTCGGCACTGTCGGATATAACGCGGCGCAAGTGGGTCACTTCGATACTCTTGTCGACCGTCACCCTTTGCAGCTCTTCCACCTTCTTCGCTAAGCCATCTCGTTCCGCCGAAACTCGCGCCAGTTCCTCTTCCTTAGCAGATAGCTCGGCCTCGACTATCCGTAGGTGGTGCAGCTCGACCAAAGCCTCGCTATGCCTAATCTCTAAGTTGTGAAGTATCCTCCTCGTCAAGTGAACCTCACCCTCGAGACGATCCTCCCGAAATCGCTTAAACAACTCGGCTCGACGCCGTTCAGCCGAGGTGATATGAGTCTGCTCGGCAACCTGAAATGAGAGGGATAGCATTGAAATACTACACTACCGAGCCAAACACTTAGACAAATTTCGGAGTCAAAATACTTTTCATTCATTAAAAGCGGTGGCCAGTCCGCAAAAGGCATAACAATGCTCGGAAGAAAAAACAAAACGAAAACTACAAAGATTTAACAAGGGGATCAAGGGTCCACCTGCGTCGCCGCTTCGACCACGGGCGCATTAACAGATGGCCCCTCGATCCTCCCCTCGTCGACCTGGCCGTCCACCACCGGTCGGTCGTCCTCCCCCTCCTTATCTTCGCCTTCTGCCTCGTCGCCTTCGCCTTCCTCCCTCTCGTCGCCTGAAGGCGACCCTGGCCACAGTCGGTAGCCGACCCGCTCGAAGCCCGGGATCCGTTCTTGGACATGGTCGAGCGCCGTTTGATAAGATCGCTCCATGTTCTCGGCCATGTGCTTCTTCGCCTCGGCCTCGACCTCCTTCTCCACCTCGGCCCTGATCTTCGTCGCCAGGGCCTCCTTCTCCGCCTTCTCCTCGGCCAAGGACTTCGTCGCCGCAGCCAGCTCCTCGGCAGCCTTGGCGGCCTTGGCAGACTCCGCCTTGAGGGCCCCTTGGCTTTCTCCAGGTCGGCAACAAGGTCGGCCACCCGGACTTCCAAGGCCTCGGCTCTCCTCTGCTCGGCCTCGAGTTCCTTGACCGCCCTAACCTTCGCCAACCGGTCTTTGTCGCTGGCGGCCCTCAACTCCTTCTCCTGCTCGGCGAACGTCTCGAGGAGATGGCCGAAGTGACAAGTAGCCTGCGAAGACAACAATGAGTGCATTAAACAAACCGAGTAGTAAACTTGGAAAAAAAAATTTAGCAACAAGAAACTTACCGAGACGAGTGACCGAGCCACCTCGTAGGTGTCGTCACCCACCGTCCCCGCCCTTAGCGCGGTTGGATCCTTCGGGGTCGCCAAGTGCTTGACGACCTGCACCGACATTTGCGAATTGCCGAGGAACTCGTCATGGTTCTTCACTCGCCAATTCGGCACGAACAGCTGCTTGTGCTGCTCGGTCAGAATCTCCTCGGCGGCCTTGGTCAGCGGTGGTGCCTCGATCGACAGCGCCGCGTTCACGTCGAAGACCCCCTCGATCACGCCAGGGGCCACAGGGGACGAGGGCTCCTCAACAACGGCGACCTCCGAGGGTGCCTCAACAGTCGGAGGGGGCGAGGTAATGGTCGAGGCGACCGTAGGTGGTGGAGTCGACGAGGCAGTCGCGGCCGCCCTCTTCCTCTTTTTACCCCCGACCAACTTGGACCTGTCGGCCATCATGGAGTTGAAGTCGATCTTCATTGCTTCTGCGTCGAGCCAAAAAAAAAAAAGACGAGTTAGCGAGTCGAACTAAAGACTTGAAAGAAAAACGAAAATAAATGAGATGTCAGGAGCATACTCGGGTCGATGGGGCTTAGGCCGGACCCGAACAACACCTCCTCCATCAACTCCCTCCAACTCAACATCGGAAGAGCCATTATCCTCCTCGCCATCTCCTCCTCGGCCTCTGACAAAACAGGGTCAGCTCGTGCGAACTTCGGCACCTCCACCTTCCACCGGGTCGGAATAAGCCGAATCGCCTCGCCCCTTATTATAAAATATTTTTCCTTCCAACCCTTAATCGAGTCGGGGTTCTCTATAATCCTAACACCCTTCCTCGGCCCCAGGTAGTATCGATACTCCGTCTTGTGCTGCCGATTTACACGATACATTCCTCGGAAGACCGTGAGATCCGGCTCTACTTCGGCTCTGTGGCACTGAAGCAAAAAGGCGTTCACATGGCGCCATGTGTTCGGCATGAATTGGGTCGGCGCGAGGCAGAACCAGCCGAGGATCTGAAGAATGAAGGGATGCAGCGGGAAACGTAGCCCGGCATTCAAGGAGTCGACGTCGAACATACACATATCCGACGACGGCAGCTTGGAGTTCGCTCGCATCCCGGGACCGGGGAGGATCAGCTTGAACTCCGGAGGGATGGCGAAGGCCCTCCTAACCCGAAGTAGGTCCTTCTCGGACAACACCGAGATGAGCTCGTCGGCTTCGGTGGGAAGGGCCGGGTTAGGTTCCTCGACGATCTTAGACTTTCCATAGATCGCCTTCTCCAGCAGGTCGCCCTTGTACTGCCTGACCCCCGAATGCCCGGACAGGATAGAAGGATACCGTCCCATCTCGGGGGCTTGCTTCGGATTCTCCACAATCACCGCCACTACGGGAGATTGGGTCTCCACCCTCCTCTTCTTCTTCTCCTGCCTCGTCTCGGCTACAGACGGTTCGGCGACCTGTTTTCCCTTCCTCCGAATCTCCGACCCCCTCCTCTCCTCGGCACCATCATCGCCCGAAGACGAGGCCCCACTCCCCGAGTTCACTCGAGACATCTCTAGAAAAATTATTTAGACTAAGTGAACTGACCTTTTGAAGTGACGTTCACGGTCGGAGTGCTCTCGCCGGAAATCGCTTGGCCCACGCGACAGCTAACGGCAATGCCTTGGAGAGAAAATCGCCGCTAGCAGAGAACTTGGAGATCGAAAGTGAAAACTTGAGAGTAAAAAGTAAGAAATGAGCTTGAGAGTGAGGGTGAAAGCTTAGAACCCCTAACAAGTTGGGCCTTCTTGGGAAACGTGAAAAGCCCACCAAGAAGCCAAAGCGACAGGCGGAGAACAGCGACGTTACGAGAAGTGGAGAACTCTTCAAATCACCAAGTCAACAACTCGGCCACCGGTCTGCCGAGCCGAGCTACCGAACAGCCCGGCTGGGCAACCGAGCTACTGCCCACCTTCAACACATCCAACTCAGCAACTCGGCCAAACAGCCCTGATGCGCCGAGCCGAGATGACGAGGTACCGACCCTCGTATATGGAGAAAAATCGTCCCGAGGCGAAGTCACCGTCGGATCTCTCCAAAATTTGCGGCAGAATCTGATGGACGGTTCAGATCATGCCACGCCCACAAAACGACAAGATAACATTTTCTCGTGATCTAAACCCCGTCCTCGTGATGCGCGCCATGATGGACGGACCAGATGATGCCACGCGTATCTACCGAGCTGCCTGCCATCGGCTTGCCCAGCCGAGCTACCGAACAGCTCAGCCGAGCAGCCGAGCTACTAGGCGCAGAAAGGTGGAACCCTCAAGACGCTTCCCCCAAAACAGACAACTCAGCACCTCGGCCAAACAGCTCTGATGCGCCGAGCCGAGATGACGAGGTACCGACCCTCGTATATGGAGAAAAATCGTTCCGAGGCAAAGTCACCGTCGGATCTCTCCAAAATTCGCGACAGAATCTGATGGACGGTTCAGATCATGCCATGCCCACAAAACGACAAGATAACGTTTTCTCGTGATCTGAACCCCGTCCTCGTGATGCGCGCCATGATGAACGGCCCAGATGATGCCACGTACCTCGGATCCTTCGAGCCGAAGCGCTAACCCTTCGAGCCGAGGCACTGACCCTCCGAGCCGAGGTGCCGAGGTACCGACCCTCGTATATGGCAAAAAATCACGCCGACCCATATCAGCCGTTGGATCTTGTGAAAAAGCGCGCTCGTCATGATGGACGGCCCAGATTTGGCCACGTCCACTAAACGACAAGATAGCAATTTATGGAGATCCACGCTGAAATAGACGGCCCAGATGATGCCACGTACCTCAGATTCATCGAGCCGAGGTGCTGACCCTCCGAGCCGAGGCACAGACCCTCCGAGCCGAGGTGCCGGGGTACCGACCCTCGTATATGGAGAAAAATCGTCCCGAGGCGAAGTCACCGTCGGATCTCTCCAAAATTCGCGACAGTATCTGATGGACGGTTCAGATCATGCCACGCCCACAAAACGACAAGATAACGTTTTCTCGTGATCTGAACCCCGTCCTCGTGATGCGCGCCATGATGAACGGCCCAGATGACGCCACGTACCTCGGATCCTTCGAGTCAAAGCGCTGACCCTTCGAGCCGAGGCACTGACCCTCCGAGCCGAGGTGCCGAGGTACCGACCCTCGTATATGGCAAAAAATCACGCCGACCCATATCAGCCGTTGGATCTTGTGAAAAAGCGCGCTCATCATGATGGACGGCCCAGATTTGGCCACGTCCACTAAACGACAAGATAGTGATTTATGGAGATCCACGCTGAAATAGACGGCCCAGATGATGCCACGTACCTCGGATTCATCGAGCCGAGGCACTGACCCCCCGAGCCGAGGCGCTGGTCCTCGAGGTATCAAGCCGAGCCGAGGTACCGAGGTACCGACCCTCGTATACGGCGGAAAAACTTTCCGAGGAGCAGCGACCGTCTGATCACTCCGAAACTCGCGCTCCGCCCTGATCGACGGATCTGATGACGGCACGTCATAAATAAATATTAAAAAATCGATTTTTATTTATTTAAATCATTTTATTTATCTAAAAATTGCAAAAAATTGCTAAAAATTCGGAAAAATTAGCTAAAAATTCTAGGAAATAATTGAAAATTCGGGGGATATTTTCAAGCCTCCGAACGAACAATTATGGCCTAGAACGTACGGCTAAAACCCCCGAACGACTAGCTAACGCATCGCAAAATTAGATAAATAGCCTGAAAAAATAGATAAAAACTTAATATACCACATGGCTTCAAGAAAGAAGAAGAAATTGCCTTGCCATCCACTTCGGGATTCCAAAAACACCCATTCGGACTTCGATACAACTCCATTAGCCACTAAAACAGTCAAACTACTCCTCAAAGACTGATTGTCCTCAGCCTTTAGGAGTGGGGGGCTCGTGATATGGCTAAAAATAGGGGTTTAATCAAGACCTTCCAAATGGGGCACGAATCCCGAGGTCCAGGGGTAAAACGGTAATTTTACCTACAAAACGGGTCTGAAGCGGGTACTGGGTCTCCTTCTCGCAAATCCAGTAACCCGCGAATGGATCCACCTCAACTAGGCGCGGGTTTCAACCCGCAACAAACCCGGTCCAGCAGGATAGAATTAGGGTTTCTGATTAATATTAATCAACGGCCCTGATTCATATCTATCCATTCACTGGGGATTAGAGATTACATTCCTTATCTATATACACAGGAATTACATGCCTAATCTGTTCCCTAAGACGCCTATAAATACCCCCCACCCATCTCCATTAAGAGGTAATCAATCTTTCACCAGTTTTTGCGCTCTTTCATAGTCTTTCAGATTATTGACTTGAGCGTCGGAGGGTGCGTCGCCGGGAACAACCCCGGTGTCTCGCACTTTTTGCAGGTGTACGGCGGGAGCAACGATCAAAGTCCACGGAACAGGTATACAGGTTTACTATTCAGTTTCCCTAAGGACTCACAAATTCTATCTGTTTGCCCCCACACCAAAATTAGCGGCAACAGATAAAAATATCTTCTTTTAATGATTTGGTAAAGATATCTGCTACTTGTTTATCAGTTGAAATAAAATCCAACAGTATGTCTCCTTTTAAGACATGATCACCTAGAAAATGGTGTCGAATATCAATATGTTTTGTACATGAATGTTGAACCAGATTTTTAAATAGATTAATGGCACTGGTATTGTCACACATTATAGAGGGTTTTGAAAAGGAAATAACATAATCTAATAAAGTTTGTTTCATCCACAAAATTTGAGCACAAGCCAAACTTGCAGCAATATATTCAGCCTCTGTAGTAGATAGAGATACCAAATTTTGCTTTTTTTACTACACCAAGATACTAGTGAATGTCCCAAAAAGTGACAAGTTTCACTAGTACTTTTGCGGTCAGTTTTACTACAGCAAAATCAGCGTCATTATACGACAGTAGTTGAAAATTATTGGTGCATGGATAAAATAAACCATATTCAGATGTGCCTTTAATATATCTTAAAATTCATTTTACTGCTTTTAAATGATGTTCTTTTGGATCAGACTTATATCTAGCACACAAACATACGCTAAACATTATATCTGGTCTACTAGCAGTTATATATAAGAGTGAGCCAATCTTACCTCGATAGAGCTTTTGATCGACACTCTTCCTAATTCATATTTGTCAAGTGTAGTAGTAGCCATAGGTATGGTCTTACTACTAGTGCTATCCATGCCAAATCGTTTGAGTAATTCCTTAGCATATTTTCCTTGATTAATAAATATGCCAGTTTGAGACTGTTTTATTTGTAGTCCAAGAAAATAATTGAGTTCACCCACGTGACTCATCTCAAACTCATTTTCATGGTAGTAGCAAACTCTTAACAGAGATTACTATTAGTTGATCCAAAAATTATGTCATCTACGTAAATTTGTATGATTAATATGTATGTTTTTATTTTCCTAATAAACATAGTAGTATCAACTTTACCAATTTCTAAACCTGTTTCTAAGAGAAAAGTTTTTAAACGATCATACCAAGCATGAGGTGTTTGTTTAAGACCATATAAAGCCTTTTTCAATTTAAAAATATGGTTAGGGAATTGTTTATGTTCGAAATCAGGTGGTTGCTTAACATAAACATCTTCCTTAATGAAACTATTTTAGAAAGCACTTTTAACATCCATTGGAAAAGTGTGAGATTCATAAAACACTAATTGATTTTCGTCTAGCAACAGGAGCATATGTTTCATCAAAATCAATTCCTTCTTCTTGATTATATCCTTGAGCAACTAATCTAGTCTTGTTCCTAACAACTTATTCTGATTCATCTAACTTATTTTTAAATACTCATTTGGTACCAATAATAGTATGATCAGGAGGTCGTGAAACTAAATCCCATACATCATTTCTAACAAATTGGTTAAGTTCATCTTGCATCACATTCAACCAAAATTCATTCTCACATGCTTCTTGAATATTTTTCTGTTCAAAATCCGATAAGAAGGCAGTATGAGAAATCATATTGAAATGTGACCTTGTTTGAATGCCATGTGAGATGTCACCAATAATTAAGTCATGAGGATGATCTCAAACTTCAACAAATGACTTTGGTAAAGTTGAAATTATTTCTACAGGATCAATCGACTTAATAAACCCATCAGCCGACTGATTCAGAAGATCAGTCGACTTATGAAGCCCATCAGTCGACTTATCTAGGGTAGTCTGATCAAGTGATTTAACTATGTTATCTAGTGGTGATGATTCAATTTCATCATCTTCAATAATATTAGATGAAGGTAAAGATTCATCAAATGAAACATGCATAGATTCTTCAATAGTCGAAGATGACTTATTGGTAATTCTATAGGCCTTACTCCAATTTGAGTATCCAATGAAGATACCTTCATTAGATCTAGCATCAAATTTATCTATATTATCTTTTCTGTTTAATATGAAACACTTACAAGCAAATACTTTAAAATAAGATACTTTAGGAATTTGTTCATAAAATAATTCAAAATAAGTTTTCTTAAGCTTTGGCCTAATTAATATTCTATTTAAAACATAACATGCTGTAGAAACAGCTTCAGCCCAGAAGTATTTAGGCAAATTACTTTGAACAAGCATGGTACGTGCACATTCTTACAATGTCCTATTCTTTCTTTCAACCACTCTATTTTGTGGTGAAGCTCTAGGAAACGCAAAAGTATGTGTTATACCATTCTTGTTGTAATATTCTGAAAACGTTTCATTCTTAAATTCTCCACCATGGTCACTTCTAATAGTGACTATAGTTAGAGATTTTTTATTTTGAATACGTTTGCAAAAATTTGCAAATTCTTCAAAGGCTTCATTTTTATGTTTTAAAAAGAATACCCATGTAAATCTTGAAAAGTTATCTACTAAAACAAATACATATCTACTTTTATTTAAAGAAGCGACTCTAGTAGGACCAAATAAATCCATATGGATCAATTCGAGAGGCCTACTAGTAGAAATCATTTCTTTTGTTTTAAAAATAGATTTTACTTGTTTTCCTAATTAACATGCGTCACACATTTTATCTTTCTTAAAAGATAATTTTGGCAGTCCTTTAACTAGGTTATTCTTAGATAGCTTAGCAATGTTTTTCATATTTACATGTCCAAATCTCTTATGCCAAAGCCAAGAATCGTTGTTAGAAGCAACTAAACAAAAATTATTCGAAAACTCATTTGTTTTTAAACATAGTTCATATAAATTATTCTTTATAAAACCTTGAAAGATTACATTTTTCATAGAGGAATCATAAATCAAGCATGCATCTTTTTCAAACATTATTTTATAATCTTTATCACATAATTGACTAATACTTAACAAGTTATGCTTTAAACCACTAACTAAGAATACATCTTCAATAATAGGAGTAGTATTCTTACCGACCATGCCTATTCCGATGACTTTTCCTTTGTTATTGTCACCAAATGTAACGGTTCCTCCATCTATCTCTTGTATGGAAGAAAGCAAGTTTGCATGGCCAGTCATGTGTTTAGAACATCCACTGTCAAGTATCCATCGTTCCTTTTTAGGTACCTACAAAATATTAATTGTGAATATGGTACCCTTTTCATTGGGTCCAAAGGAAATTAGTGTTTGGAAAACCAAACCCAAAGTGAGTTTGATTTACCACCATATGCAGTCTTATAATTAACAGAATTACAAACATTATGAACAAAAGAATTTATATAAGAAACTCTATCATTAAGACTCAGGTTGACTGGAACCCAAATATTTTTTCTCTGTTCAGTCTACTTTTTTGTACCCATAAGTCGACTGTTTTGTGGTGGCAGTCGACTGGGAGGTGAAAATAATCGACTTATATGAGGTTGTTGTCTTTTTGAATAAGACTCCATATCTCTGGACAGACGGCTGAATTTAGGGGTTAGTCGACTGGTCTGGTCTGAATGATTACTATTTTCACGATTAAAAATATTTTTTTGGTTTTTTCAAAAAAATCATATAGCTTATTCTTTACACTAGAATTGCAACAGAATAAGTCTTATTATTACTAGTGTTATTAGAAGAATGACCTTTTTCAAGAATTTTTTAGAAACCAAGTCCAAATCTTTTATTGGATTGAACTTGATTTTGGAGAACTTCATTTAAATTCTCTTTTCCCTTATTGAACTTAGATACATTCTTAGATATCTCTTCATAATTCTTTTTAGAGATATAAGATCTATATCCAAGTTGGAAAGACGAGAATTTAAAGACTTGACTTCAACTTGTAAATCAAGATTTTCTTGAGAAATGATTTGATTAACTTTCTCTAGATTTTTAGCTTTTATCTTCTCCCTTTTTAGTTCTTGAAAAACTTCATTAAAAGCTTCTAATAAATCATTAGATTCAATACTATCATTTACATTGCTATTTGCCATGAAGCACACGTTTGCGACTTCATTTTATTCTTCATTTTCTTCTGATGATGATGAGTCACTATCATCCCAAGTTGCCTAGTAGGCCTTCTTGTTCTTCTTGTACTTGTTCTTGGTGACTTTTTCCTTATTGAAATTAGAGACTTTCCCTTTAGATTTCGCATTCTCCAATGGACAGTCCTTCTTCATGTGACCTATTTTATTGCACTTGAAACAAATAGGAGGTTCATTAGTATCCTTAAACTTAGAATTAAATTTATCTTTGCGAAGAAATTTCTTGAATATCCTTGTGAACATGGCCATTTCTTCTTCATCATCATCATCATCTTCTGAATCGAACATGGCTTTGAAAGCAAGAGTCTTCTTTTTGGTTTATTGCGGTTCTAAGTCCTTCTTGCGTTCCTCCAATTGTACTTCATACGCCATTAGATTTCCCACAAGATTCTCAAGCGTGAGTTGTGTTAAATCATTGGCTTCTTCAATTGCGGTGGTCTTCTTTTCCCATTCGGGGGTTAGAGCATGAAGAATCTTTCTCACCATCTCTGCTTGCGTATATGTTTTGCCAAGAGCCACAAGAGAGTTTGTGATGTCGGTGAATCTTGTTATCATGTCTGATACAATTTCATTCTCCTTCATTCGGAACATCTTGAACCTGTGAACAAGAACAGAAATTTTAGATTCTTTGCCCTTATTTGTACCTTCATGTGTTACCTCAAGAGTATGCCATATTTGAAATATCGTTGTTGCGTTTGACATACGGTTGAATTCTTCTTTGGTAAGTGCATAAAAGAGAGCATTCATCGTCTTTGCATTGTTCATGGTGTTGTTCTTCATATTATCATTCCATTGGGCATAGGGAAAAGTAGGCACGGTGTACTCCGTCTCGGTCATGTTCCAAATCTCATAGTTGATGGATTGTAAGTAGATCTTCATTCTACATTTTTAGTAATTGTAGTTTGTTCTATCAAATAGAGGCGACCTTTGTGTGGATTGACTTTCGTGGTATTGACTTGCATTTGAAGTAGATGCATTGCACTTAACCAGGCTCTGATACCAAGTTTTGGATCCTGTATGCAAGGCAAATAACACTAAGGGAGAGTGAATAGTGTTGTTTTAAAAAACTTAATAAATTAAAATTGATGCAATTGTTAAGTCGACTGTAAACAAGAGATCAGTCGACTGTGCCGCCAGATAAAAAAGAGTAATCAACCGAAGAACAGCGAGTCTGTTAAGTCAACTTAAATAGAGAACCAGTCGACTGGATAGACACGATTTACAAAAAAATGCAGCGAAAATAAAAATTGTAAGTTAGAGAGTTCAAAACATAGAGAATCAACAATGCTAACACCACGATATATCCGGGTACGGTCCTCCCGACCTACATCCAGTTCCCAAGCAACCCACTTGAGATTTTCCACTATTCTTGAAAAAATACAAGAATACTCTACAATTTTGACAACAACTATGTCAAATCCATAGACCTCTCTCACCACTAGAGAGAGCAAGACCCCACTCTACAACCTAGAGTGACACTGACTCTACACCAAGAGTCATTCTCTCCAACCGAGAGGACCACTCTCACAAACCGAGAGTAAACAACAAAAAATGGAAGATTACAATAACCTAAAGCCTTGTTTTTAAGTGCTTTTTGTTGAGAGGCTAAAGGTCAACTTCTAACTTCAGTCTAGAACGAAATCTTAGTTATACAAGACTGAAATTAGAGAACCAAGTCTAGAGAATGAGAGTATTAGAAAACTTGAGTTCGTTTTTCACAAAAAAATAAGAAGACTTGTTAATCAATTGTGGGAACCTTTTCCAAGTTGATTCTACACTCTATTTATAGAGTTAGAATCTCCAAGACGTTGGGAAACAGTTCCACAATTGCCATAAAATGGCTATAAAAGATTTGAATTTGAAAAACAAATTTTAAACTTCAGAAAACTATTAAAACTGCTTGAACAGTCGACTGGGTTGCCATATGAGTCGACTGCTCAGAGCTTGAGTGAGTTCAGTCTGTTTCGTACTAGAACAGTCGACTGCTTACTAGAGTAAGTCGACTGGTACCTGACAGCTGAACTTATACAAGATTTATTTTGACTTTTTTTTTATTCTTAGGGGATGTGTGAGTGTGTGACAAGGTTTTTTACAAAGATTTCTAAGACACAAATATTACAAATAGATTACAAGACACTTGGTCTTTTAGCTAATCACATTTGAAGCTCTTTGAGAAGTCTTCGTCTTTTATCTTGATCTAGAATCTTGAAATTGTTCTTGTCTATGTGGCAGTCAACAACAACAAATTGAAGGCCATCAAATTGAAGACAATTATAAATAGATAAAAAATTGTATTCAATCTTTGCTTGTTATTTAAAATTAGGAAAATTGAAGTAACTTGAAATTGTATATAATAGATTTGTTATTGTATAAAACAAATTTGTAGAAAATCTTTATTTCTTATTACAAATTGTGAAACTTGTATAACTTGAAATCATATGAATAATGTAACGCCCCGATTTCCATATACTGGGAAACCGTGACACGAGCCAAGACCTTTTCTTCAATTAGTCACAATACACAGAAAAACAGGAGAATTTAAAACTTTTTATTCAATACACAATGTGTTACAAGTGTGAATATTGTACAACTGTAATATCTTACAATAGAGTTACAATATTACCTTTACACTTCTAAATATTACACCCTTCAACGTCTTACATCAGAGTACCTCTCAACTAACAGATAATCAATACATATACTGTAGCGGAACTAAACATAACACTAACTCCTTGCTTTCCTCGCCTTGAATCCTTCTGAATCTCGCCCTTGTACTTCGGCGATCCAGTACCTATGGAAGTGGGGACGTCAGTATTTACTGACGCTTAAAGGCTGATCATATAGCAGCGAATCTCCCAAACAATATACAAAATACAGCAATGGTGTTAGTGTAGTTTAAGTGTTCGTGAGTGCTATGGCTAGACTCTAAAGCAATATTTAAATAGAACTAGGATGCTCCTATTCTAATGTCAGCAAGTCTCCGAAGCAACATGCATCCCATACTACATGCGCCCCATCTCAAGCCATTTCTCCATATAGGGATTTGAACCCGCGTTATGAATTCTAATTGTACGCAACCTGTTCCTGATATAATACTACATGACTGGCAAAGTTGCAGGTACGGTCTATTCCCGTTACTGCAGTCAATAGTGGTGTCCTTATTTGCCACTATTGCCCGGCCGCACCGGACCCCGCTCAAAAGCTAACACGAACTACAAGGTACTCGCAACCTTCTTCCGTGCCCTCAACTGGTCATGAGAAAGCATAGAACCTGACAGGGTCGAAGGGTCTATTCCTTAGGAACCCTCTCGTTCTTATCATGGCATATTCATGAATTAACAATCAGGATACGCAACCCATGTCCCCAACTAGTGAGAAGGCATCGTACGTATCCCTTTTGACAGGAAGGTATAACCCAATAACACCACCTGGTCTGCCTCCAGGGACGAGTGAGTCGTAAGGTGCCCCCTACAACCGACTCCTCTCTTCCGGCAAGGGGTTTAAGTAATGATCTTTATAAGTCACTACCCTAATAATGTCCCTAACCCTGAACACTCCTCGGGGGGGACAGTATTATAACCACAATATACTAGGCCTTAATTTAGACTTTGCAAGACAACTCTACTAGGCTGCTCAACCTAGATTTACCAGAACCCTTCGGGATCCGGTTCGTGGCTTATCGATCCAAGACCTCGACAATGTGAATATATATGCATGCCACTATACTTCCAACCATACATGTAAAGCCCCGTATGTGTCCCTTTTCTAACCAAACAAGCGAGACACGGCACCGTGCTTCCAACTCGACATGAAAAAGCACTGTACGTGTCCTTCTTCTAACCAAACAAGCGAGACACGGCACTGTGCTTCCAACTCGGCATGAAAAGCACCATACGCGTCCCTCTTCTAAAGAGTGCCACAATTAACCCCGTCTTAACCCAGACTTCTCAAGATCTCATCGGATCTACTCACAGCCTACAATACCTACATACGAGCCAATTAAGCTACGTATGAGGTGACTTCATACAAAAACAACCGTACAGGTAATCAAACCTAGAAGCAACCAAACGTGCTTACTAGTAACTTGATCTTCTATTATTAAAAGCAACAGAAGAATCTACTAACAGCCTGAAACAGACATTCTACCAATGCGAAGCCCAAAACGACCTAACAACTTTTATATATGAAGCCATAATATACCATTCAAGTATGCATGGCTCTTGAATCTAGAACGACTAAGCAATCTCAACATGAGTTCCTTCTAGGGGATTGGCTAGAATGACCTCGCAACTTAATATTGCAACTACAACATGATTTGTTCTTCACTAGTTACAATCCACATCATGCTAGTTCTCTACTAGCACAATTTACGATAACATGATAGTTCCTTACTAACGCTATAACTACAACGCGATAGTTAATACTACAACCACAACGTGATAGTTATTACTATAACTGCAACACGATTAATCTCTTTGCTATACACTTTAACTACAAGTATGGATACAACTTACGTAGAAATCCACTATAAGTTAAAGCATGAATAGCCACTAGATTTAAGCATGGATATCTCTTACTACTTTAAGCATGGTTAATTGCTACAACTTAGCATGAGTACTAATAATTTAGCATGGTATACAACCTTAACCATTCCTATAACAATCTTAGGCATGGTAGGTAACTCAACATCAATCCTACACATTTCTAAGCATGGATTATACTTTTCTACAACAATCTAAGCATGGTAGATTAATTCAATATGAATCCTACAACAAGCTAAGCATGGATAGGTACTTAGCATTAACCTACAACATTCTAAGCCTAACTAAATTAATCTAAACATGGTAGGAACTTTAGAATGAATCCTACAACATTCTAAGCATAAATAAATTAATCTAAGCATGGTAGGAATTTTAGAATGAATCCTACAACATTCTAAGCATAAATAAATTAATCTAAGCATGGTAGGAGTTTTATTATTTATCCTACAACATCCTAAGCACAAATAGGCTAATCTAAACATGGTAGGATATTTTTAGAAACAATCCTACAACATTCTAAACATAAAGCATGGTAGGATATTTTTATAAACATTCTACAATTAATTAAGCATAGAATCATGGTAGGATATTTTTATAAGTAATCCTACAACTAACTAAGCATGGATATGACTTCTAATTATTTTTAGAAATGATCCTACAACATAAGTAGCATGAATATGGCTTCTAATTATTTTTAGAAGCAAAGCTACAACTAACTAAGCATGGTAAACATGGTAGGATATTTTTACAAGCAATCCTACAACTAACTAAGCATGGATTATGGCTTCTAAATATTTTTAGAAGCAATCCTACAACCTTAGTAGCATGAATATGGCTTCTAATCATTTTTAGAAATGGTCCTACAACATTAGTAGCATGAGAATGACTTCTAAATATTTTTAGAAGCAATCCTACAACATTTTATTACTACTACTACTCCTACTTTAATCAAAACATAACACACAATTATCTACTACTACTACTACTTCATTCACAACAAAATCACCACATACAACTATCTATTACTACTATTACTTTATGGACATAAACATACTACTACCTTATTAATTACATACATGCTACTACTACTTTATTTATTACATACTACTACTTATTATTTTAGCTTACTACTACTTAGTTGCTTACTAATCTTATTTATTACTAGTGATAAAGAAAAGATTATTTTTTATTTATTTTACTTTACTTTACAAAAGAAAGATCTCTTTAATTAACTACAACTAGTGATTAAAAGAAAAGGAAGATCTTTTTATCATTTCTACAACTAGTGATCAAAATAAAAAGAGAAGATCTTTTTAATTAACTACAACTAGTGATTAGAATAAAAGAAAAGATCTTTTTAATTAATTACAACTAGTGATAAAAGAAAGATCTTTTTAATTAATTACAACTAGTGATTAAAAATAAAAGAAAGATCTTTTTAGTTAATTACAACTAGTGATTAAAAATAAAAGAAAGATCTTTTTAGTTAATTACAACTAGTGATTAAAATAAAAGAAGATCTTTTTAATTAATTACAACTAGTGATTAAAATAAAAGAAGATCTTTTTAATTAATTCTACAACTAGTGTTTACAAGGAAATATCTTTTTATTAGAACTTATGTTCTTATTAGTCCAAGTTTCATAAAGAGTCCTACAACCCACAATGGTTGTAAATTAAATGTTCATATGCTTATGTGAATCAAGTCCTACAACCAACCATGGTTGTATGTCCAACATTATGCAATATGTGAATTTCTTTAGTCCAATAACATACAAACAACAACTTCAAATTTAAAGGTGTGATCTTTATGTATTTTAGTAGCTACTTCTTTCTTTCTTTTTCATTCAACATTCACAACACACACCCATAAAAACAAAGGAAACAAAACAAGAAGGTGAGAAGAAGAAGTCAAACAACAAAACAACAACAAACAAACAACAAACAAACAAAGAAATCAAAGAAGTGAAGAAACCCCCACCTTCCTTTCTTGTAGGAAGGACTTGCTATGCTCCTTCTCCTTCCCCTAGCTTTTAGAAAGCTTCTAATCAACCTACAAAACAAAACTCTCAAGCTATTATTTTTGTTTTCTCTTTCTTTTCCTTTCTTCCTTTCTTTCTTTCTTTCTTTTTGATCTTTCTAAAATGAGAGAAGTGATGAAAGGAGGGGGTATTTATAGGTGGGAAAAAGGGGGAGAATGCAAATGTGCACACACACACATTTGCACCTAAGCCCTTCCCTAAATTTGGGCCGGCCTCATCTAGGGGAGAAGGAGATGATGTGGGGGAGGTGGTATGTGAGGGAAGGTTTGATGTGGGGGAGAAATTTTCTAGAAGGATTCTTAACCCTCTTTTGTCTTGTAACCCTAGGTTTAGCTACCAAAAATCCCTAATCAAACCCTAACCATCCTACTAGGTTATAGCAAAATAAGTGTTGTCCAAAATATACAACACATAATTCGTATAATGCACTAATCGACATACTACTCGTATGTGCGCGTATATGTCCGTATACTGGAAAATCTTCGCATAATCCACATAAAATAATTAAATCTTGGAAATAATAATAAAATAAATTTTATTATTAGTTCGGAAGATCACGGTATCAATTTGATACAATACGGATATATACTGGCCGATATCTGGATACAGATAATGTCTAGGAGCAAACCGGGTAAAAATCACCAAAATGTTCTAATTTTGGAATTAAAACAGAATAATAATAAAATAATAATAAAATAATAATTTATATACGGTAATATCCGTCCGGGATATTACAAATAATATATCATTTTTTTTGGCAATTTAACTCTTTCAATCTTATTATTATTATTACATTTTGTTATGTTTATTATTAAAATTACTTTTTTTTAAGAAAAAAAAAAGTTAACTCTCTAATCGGGCCAACCCACGACCCGACCCGAACCGACCCGGGTTGGACCCGAAAGGGTTCATGGGTTGCGCGGGTCGCGAATTCAGCTTTTCGACCCGGCCCGGCTCGGTTAAGCCTCCGACCCGACCCGAACCCACCCAAGTCAACCTTCAACCCGGGCGGGTCCAACCTGACCCAGCCCGATCAACCCGAATGCAAACCCAACTCTCAGACAGACTCAGAAGAAGAAGAGATTGTAAAATTGAAATGGTGTAAAATGACAGACAAAATCGGCTGGACTTATAGGATATGAAAGGCATAACTGATGGATCCATGACTCTGCAAGCCAGAACAAAACCAAACCAAACCAAGCCCGGGGTCAGGCCGGGCGCGCGCACGCGTGTGTTTATAACTTTGGCTATGTCCTCTCTCCACTACACATTAGTGGTAACCCTAGGGCTACACCCTTTAGTCCATTTCTTTAGCTTATACACTAGAGTAATCTTTCTCAACTTTCGATGTGGGACTATCCATTTTCTCCAAATTTTCAAGTTAGTACATTTCGAGTACCCAACTTTCGAGCAACATTTCTCATTCATACGGAACCCATTTTTGGCAAACGAGTACATTACGGAATAGTACTCGACGAGAGGAATGCAGTCCAATCACTTTCTGGCGCCGCCGGTGGCCGGAGCCCACCGGAATCAGGCCCATAAAATCTGCCAAAAATATTTCCAACAATATATACGTATTTTGTGTGTAAAGTATCTTTTAGGAGCCCCAAATTTACTTTTTTTTGTTTTTGTTTTTAAAATTAGTACTTGCAGCGGCTTATTTAGTTGAGTTTGGATTTGTATAGAGATTTTTTCCCTCAAATCTCCATCTATTTTTTCATATATATCGGTTTTTAAAATTTGTAGTAAAAAAAATAATAACAATTTTTTTAAACTATTTTTTTATGAAAAAAATTGTGTGGAAACCCCATTTCGAGAGTCGGCCTCCAGCACCGGTAAACTTAAGATCGGCCCTGTATCCATGTAGACGTGTCTATGTTCTTGTTTCTTAGATGAGGAGATTAAAAATTGTGAAAGGAAGAGGGTAAAGGGAGAACCAGGGTCAGAAGAGGGCAAACTGAACTATATTTTCTCTATATAATTAACAATCTAATTAAGCTGATGTTGAAACCATACAACCAACCACTAATCATCCAAAGCTGACCTAAAAATTGGAAAGCCGTGAGAAACACACCGAAAGAGCACGCGGTTTGAACTTGGAATTTTGTGGAGTTGTACGTGACTTCCTAATTAAAGAATGAGATTGATTGATAGCACAAGCAAGTTGATGTTAATTAAGGTCTCTTGTTATGTTTTAAGTTAATTATAAAGGGCCACACTGTAGTCTGATCTTGAATCTGAGATATCCCTTTTTCCATCCACCACTTTTACCGTCTCATCTACATACACCTCAGTGGTTTAGTTCTGCTGTATTTGGAACTACAAACTAGCTGAGAGCCATGTTTCCAATCTGTGGGAGACGCAAGCATAATTTATTATTATTATTATTATTCATTTATTTATTTATTTATTTATTTATTTTTAACGAGAAAGCCTGGGCTGGGCAGGAATCAGGTTCCTGGATTCAAGCCGAAACTCAATTACCCACCCCAATCAATACCAATCACGACACATTGCATGTTGGTATTCCTCATTGTGCGGAGAGCCATGTTTCCGATCTGTGGGAGACGCAAGCATGAAGTAGTTTTTTTTTCTTTTCTTTTTTTCTTTTTTTTTAACGAGAAAGCTTGGGCTAGGCGCGAATCAGGTTCCTGGATTCAAGCCGAAACTCAATTACCCACCCCAGCCAATACCGATCACGACACATTGCATGTCGGTATTCCTCATTGTGCTGAGAGCCATGTTTCCGATCTGTGGGAGACGCAAGCATGATGTATTATATATATATATATATATATATATATATATATATATATATATATATAACGAGAAAGCTTGGGTTGGGCGCGAATCAGGTTCCTGGATTCAAGCCGAAACTCAATTACCCACCCCAGCCAATACCAATCACGACACATTGCATGTTGGTATTCCTCATTGTGCTGAGAGCCCTGTTTCCGATCTGCGGGAGACGCAAGCATGAAGTAGCTAGTTTTTTTTTTTTTTTTTAAATTTTTTTTTATTTTATTTAACGAGAAAGCTTGGGCTGGGCGCGAATTAGGTTCCTGGATTCAAGTCGAAACTCAATTACCCACCCAGCCAATACCAATCACGACATTGCATGTTGGTATTCCTCATTGTGCTGAGAGCCATGTTTCCGATCTGTGGGAGACGCAAGCATGAAGTAGGTTTTTTTTTTTTTTTTTTTTTTTTTTTTTTTTTTTTTTTTTTTTTTTTTACGAGAAAGCTTGGGCTGGGTGCGAATCAGGTTCCTGGATTCAAGCCGAAACTCAATTACCCTTTTTTTTTTCTTTTTTTTTTTTTTTATCGAGAAAGCCTGGGCTGGGCACGAATCAGGTTCCTAGATTCAAGCCGAAACTCAATTACCCACCCCAACACATTGCATTTGGTATTCCTCATTGTTTTATGATCCAAGAAATTAAGTAGACACAAATAAATTATGTACAAGAACCAATCTCAGCTGTGCATGATCAATCTTTTTCGGAATAACAAAGAATTTGTAAGAATGTTTGAAGCAACTGCATGAGAAACTAGCATTTATCTTCTAATAAAGCCACCTTTTCTTTAACAAAAAAAGAAACGAAGAAATTAAATGAAAATATATAGCAGAGGTAAGATTTGGTACAATAATATCCATGGAGAAACTCTCAATTAGTAATCTATCTAGTCTGAAATCTAACATTAATCAAACTGTACCGCGCTGCCCCAATGCAAGCCATGCTCCGGCATCTTCGACGACTAGTCCAGTTTTCGCCTCCGTTTTAGAGGAGGCATTCACTTGATAAGGTGCCAGCTTGGCGACAATCCTATCCTTTCTTTTCTGCAGGAATCTGTGTAGTGAAGCCCTCCTCGCTATCGGTATATGAATATGATCAGAAGCATTGATTTTGTCCGAGGAGGAGTTGCTTGAGAGAGCGGAGACAGAGCTTCCTTTAGACACCAAATTCATCATTAAGTCTGCAGCCTTATCAGCCGGAAAATTCTCAAACACCATCATTTTTCCGCCATAAAATATCGTCAGAGGTGCAGCTTCATTGCCTGAAACCGCAGTAACTTCCTCCGTATCAGTTTGATTTTCAACCGATACTTCTAGTCCTGATAACAAGTTCAAAGTTGTTGGCACCTGAACTAGTCCTGAAATTATACAACACCAGTATTCGTTAATTGTTCATTAATGAAACAGGTGACCAACCAAGTGTCACTTTTATTTCTAAAAAAAATAAAATTATACAACACGAGTACCTAGCTATTACCATCAGCTCCAAAATTACATACAACAGACGATCAAATTTTCACTAATTTGCTTCAAAATTCTAAGGAAGTTAAAGAAACAATATAATATACCTTTGTTTGGTTCCAACAAACCGAGCTCGCCAGAGCTCCTCTTCTCCTTGATGTACTGACTCAGCAAACTGCACGTAACGGAAAAGCCCGACTTCTTCTCGGCCATCTCTATGCTTTACTATAACAACAACACCCCGATCTCCAAATCTCTTTCCCAACTTAGAAATTTTCTCTCCTACTGTTTGGCTGATTAACCTTTGCTTGCTTGTGTTCTTGGCATCCTTCCCCTGTTCTTTGTTTTTATATATAAACCTCTACCTCTTACTTTGTTTTAAACCATAAAAAAGGGAGGGATTGAATATTAAATATAGCACGTGTTTAAAATGATATGGGGTGGGAAAGAATCGACCACATAGTATTCCAAATTTCCAATTGAGTTGTGAATATGATATTATAAAGTTTTAGGAGAGTTGTGAGAAACACACAAAACAGCACACGGTTTGAACTTGGAAAATTTTATACCACTTCCATGTTGAGTCTCTTTTTATAAAAGGTATATGGAAAAAAAAAATTGAAGAATTTTAAATGAAGGGTTTTTTTTTTCTTTCCGAAAAGGTCCCGGACAGATATTGAAATTGCATATTAGTCTCTCGCATGTATGACAACTGGGCCGGGTCAACCGGCGACCCACCTGCGACCCGCCCGTTGAACCCGGCCGTTTAAGGGTTTGGCGGGTTCGGGTCGAACCCGTGTACAGTAACGAGTCGACCTGGGTCGAAAAAAAGGCGAATCCAACCCGGATAACCCGGCCCGCGAACCCGTTAAAGAATACCCAACCCGTCGCCAACCCGCGGGTCGACCCGCGGGTTACGACCCGTTGGACCCGTACGAGTCGAACGTTCGACCCGTTACGGGTCGACCGTTGACCCACGGGTCCTGTACAACAGAGCCAACGGCTCTCTTAGCCATTTTTCGGTTTTTTTTGGGTTTTTTGGCTTTTTTTAAAACATTTGTAGCCCATAAATACCCCCCGAAAATCCCTAAAAAAATCACACATTACTCTCCTACTCTCTCTACTATTATAAATCTTTTTTAAGGAATTTTTCAACAATTGAAGTATTCAACAAGCAAGTCTTCAACAAGGCATATACACGAGAAATTTTCGATCGTATCGAAATCAAAATTCAATGCCTTCAACTCTCGTCAATTCTCCTTCAAGCTCTCCTCAACTCTTCAATTGCGGAATCGCTTTTTTATAGTTCTACTTATATTCTTATTTTCACGATTTATTTTACATACGCGTATTCCACGGTGAACGGTATCAAAATTTCATACCTCTCTCGTTTTTTTTTTTGTGTTGTAGTTAAAATTATTGTTGGTTTTTTGATCTTCTCTATCTCAACCCTCTTGTTTTTTAGATTTTTTTTTATAATTCACCGTTCCTATATTTTGTATTTTTTTTTACATACAATAGTACATTACTACATTATGTCTAGATAACGCGATAACGGTCGTAGCGGGCAAGATTCCTCATTCTCTTTCCGTAGACCACCAATTGTCCCAATTAGTGAGCCCGCCCAAGAGTACCATGATCCTCCTACCCAACAATGGGGTGCACACGACGAGTTTGTAGGTGACATACAATTAGAAGAAAAAGAAGAACAACAACAACCAACCGAAACCACACAACCCCGCAGTATTAGGAAAAGTAGAGGAGAAACTAGTGATTGGCATAAGTTTTACGATTATATCCCGGACGAACAAACTCCGAGTATAGGTTTGAAAGTTTGTAAAACATGTGGTAAAACATACAAATTCAAGAGGGGTGACGGCACCGGTACAATTAGTAGACACATCCAACATAACCATAAAGACCTTCTTGCTGACCTACAAGGCCAACAAAAAATCAACCCTAGGACCGGTCTAGTTGATAGCCACCCTCATGATCCCGATCTTGTTCGTCGGGAAATGGCCCGATTAGTCATAAAGGATGAGTTACCATTTTCCTATCCCGAGAGTAGGGACTTGGAAAATTTTAACCAAACGGCCTTAAACCCTCATTTTAGAAGAATTCCGAGAAATACTTGCAAATCGGATTGTTTTAAAATGTACATCGAAATGAAGGACGCTTTGATTGTAATTTTATGGAGTTTAACTTATAGAGTTAGTTTAACTTCGAATTGTTGGACGGGTATCGACAATATTTCAATAATGGGAATAACCTGTCATTGGATCGACAATGATTGGATTCTTCAAAAAAGAATCATATCACTTGCGGCGTTGCCATATCCCCATAGTGGTGCTGAAATAGCAAATCGTATTATAGAAATTTGTGATATTTTTCATATTCGCGATAAAATTATGTGTATTAGTTTTGATAATGCATCCAACAACAATATAGCAATTACTACTTTAAAATCCGTATTAAACCCTCCATCTAACAATATTTTTCATGTTAGATGTGCATGTCATATTATAAATTTATGTGTTCAAGGTGCATTAAAAATAGCCGATCCATATATAGTTAAAATTAGAAATTGTGTACATTTCATTGCATTAAGTCCAAGCGTATTACAAGAATGGAAAGCTTGGTGTAGGCTTTAAAATGTACATTTTAGAAGATTTTCAAAGATGTTAGACACACCGATGGAATTCTACCTTTGATTTACTACATGTTGTTACCGAATATAAAGTAGTTGTAAATAATTTTTGTATCGCATTTCATATGCCAAATTTTGAAATGACTCCCACCGATTGGTATTATGCCGAAGCTTTGTTGAAATTTTTAGAACCGTTTAGAACCGCAACTTTAAAATTTTTAAAAACATATGAATCTACTTCTAGTAGCATTTTTATTTCATTAGTTAGCATGATGCAAACATTTAACGAAATGTTAAATGATACCAATGTTGGTGAGATTGTAAAACCTGCATACAAAAAATTTTTGAAGTATTATTTTCCTCCTCCTATATTGATTTGTGTTGCTACCGTTATGGATACTCGTATAAAATTAGAATGTATGAAGAGTTTGATTGAAATGTTTTTTGCATTACTTGAGAAAAATGTAGAATTAGTAATTGATTGCGCTACTTTTTTAGTTCAGTTTGAATCTACATTAAATAACTTGTATGATTATTTTTTTTGATGTAAAACTTGTATGATTATTATTATAGACGTTTTGCTTCTAGTAGTACAACTTTTGTAGTTAGTTATTCTTCTGGTACTTCTAAAGGTAAGGGTAAGAGTAAATTTGATGATAGAATATTTAATTTACTTGAACAAATTCAATCAAAAAAACCTAGGACTAATCAACCAAATGAATTAAATTGGTATAACCAACAAGATTCTGAGCCTTCTACTTCTCCACTAGATATTTTACAATGGAGAAAAGACCATGAACACACTTTTAGTATTCTGTCAATTTTGGCTAAAGCTTTACTAACTCCTCCTGTCTCTACAGTTGCTTCTGAAAGTGCATTTTCTTCAAGTGGCAGAGTTCTAACTGATTACAGGAATCGCTTGAAACCCGACACGTTAGAGATACTCGTTTGCACAGAAGACTAGCTGAAGGCTGAAGATAGGACACAAGGGAAAGCACTATCAACGTCCACAAGTGGGAGCAACTCGCCGGAAGAACAACAACAACAACTGTAGCGCCCCGAATTTCTAATATGAGAGCTTGGAAAATACGTGGCGAAATCCCAGTAATCCACTTCAATACAACAATAAACACCAACAAACACCACTAAAATTTTCTTTCTTTTATTACAACAATTATTACAAATCCCAGCGGAAGTCTAATCATTTCAACACAAACTAATCTTTTTATTTACAATTCAAAATGATCTCAAATATCCTTTACAGTTTTACACCAATCACTAAATAATCCAATTATCTCAAACTGCCCACTCAAGCATCCAACCTCCAATCTAAGCAATAACCTGCAACATGTGAGGCTAGAGTTGAACCCTAACCCCCAAACTACGGGGTCAGCCATAAATGGTGTGAGTGGCAACAAATCAAACAAATAACAAAATGAACTTAAAACATAATGTCCAACAATAATAATCAAACACTAAAGTATTGAAGTAACAACAAAGAATGATGGGTGATGTCCAAACCAAAAGCCAAGTGTGTAAAAACAGGAAATCCAAATGCATAAAAGTGATTCAAGAAAAACATCATGACTACATGCTGACAACGATGACTACTAAGAGATGAAGATAAACTATGATAATTTGCCCATGCTTGATCATTCAGGAGATAGATCCCACATCTCAGGTATTTCCCTGGATAATTCAGGAGATCTTCCCTCATCTAAACACAGTCTCATCATCACAAGAATACCACAAAAGCGTCGCCTCGACCTTGATAATTCAGGAGTTCAATCTCACATCTCAAGATAATTACTTGGATAATTCAGAAGATATACCTCACATCTCAGGTTAACTACCTGGATAATTCAGGAGATAAATCCCACATCTCAAGTTAACTACTTGGATAATTCAGAAGATTGAGTCTCACATCTAAAGCCTTACTGAGGTGCCTAACTCATGTTCCCCTTCGTCATGACTTTACGAATGCCTGTCCTTATTAATTTGGGTTGCTGAACAAAATCTCCTAGAGTAGTGTACCCTACCGGACTAAAAATATGAATACTGAAAATGTGCCTCAATGGGCCTCAACAAATAACTGAACAAATATCTCAACGCCGGTATACTAGGGTCACATACCTCTAGAGACTCAAAAACAAATAACTGAACAAATTTCCACTAAACAAGTGGCTCAACAAAATATCTCAAAATCATGTTCTTAACTGAACATCTCAAAATCAAATACTGAACAAATGTCTCAAAATCAAATACACAGATCCCTCAGTACCAGTCGACTTATGCTGAGGTAAGTCGACTGTCCAGAGGACAATTCTACAGAACTTTACAAAATAATCTAAGGCATGATCAGTCGACTTGAGAAAGTCATCAGTCGACTGCCCCGAGACAAATACAAATAATTTCTCATCAAAATATTCTAAGTATTTAAGCTGACTGAAAGGTTCATAGGTCGACTGTCCCGAAAGGACTGAACAAATTCACAAACAGCGGACCAGTCGACTGACAGTAGTCTAAGTCGATTGTCCTGAACAATTCTCAAGACTGAAAGTACAGCAGTGGGCTCGTATCAGTCGACTGCTCCGTAGGCCAGTCGACTGTCGGCCTACAGTTTTTAAAATCAGGTCTGAAAACAAATCAAACTAAAGGTTTCTGACGATCCATTGTTTATCAAACAATAGTTCGTACACAGGCAAAATAACCAATCTAAATAGTCTCCATTATGGATACGATATTCATCAATCAATTCCTCAAATCTCAAATTCTCAAGATCTAAACTTCTAATCTTTTCATTAGGGTTTCTCAACTAAACTTCTTCCTCAACTCATAATAAAAAATCTGGTTTATAATCATAGATCCAGATATTTTAACATCCGATCACAAACATAATCAAATCTTAATATGCTTCCAACCATATGATCTCATAAAAATCAATATTTCCTCAACAAATCTTAATATTTCTCATACATGATCCAAATATCAACAAGAGTTCTCATCATCCATATCAAAATAGAAGATCCATATCATACATACAATGAGACTAACAAAACAATAGCATAACGATCACAAACAAGCGTAACAAGAGATCTTACGTCATTCATCAACCAAAGCAAACAAAGCAACAAACAAAACAAACCACTCACCTTTGATTTGAAGAAAAGATCCACAAAAGCTTTCTCCTTGCTAGATCCAAGAATCCTCCTTTTTTTTTTTGCTCCTCAAAGAAATCCCAATAATCTGAATATACTCAATGACGGCTGGGAAAAGAATTTCCCTTAAATATGCCGGATTGTATATTAGGGTTTTATTCCCTCTTTGCAAAATAATCCTTTTAAGAATACAACTTTATATCCCTAGGTTTAGTCTTGAAGATTCAATCAAATATCGTTTAAATTAGGATCTAATAGAAAAATATATTTCCAAACCTCAACAAATACTGATCGGAAAGTCCAACAAATACATTTTGCACTTCAACCCTCAAAATTGTCAATTTTGCAAATAAGTCCTTCTTTTCTCAAAAATTGCAAATAGTACTAATTAATTTCAAAAAAATCTGGAAAAATACTACATAATTCCAAAATAATAAATAATGATTTTTCATAAAGAAATCTTAATTTTCCAAACTTCTCAAGAGTCATTTGCACGTGTTTTGCACGTGTACCAAAGATAAATCTTTTAGAAAATATCAATTAAATCCTCAAAATTCATTTAAATTCATTTTCAAATAATAAAATAATATTTGAAAATACGGGGTTCTACATCACTCCCTCCTTAGAAGAGTTCTGTCCTCAGAACTACTACTAATGAGCTCAAACACATATTATCAAGAGGAAACAATATTTCATATAGAACATAATCCAAACAGTTTCATATAACATCACAATCAAAATAAAGGAATACATCACATGTCAATCAATAGTACAATCATTCAAAGAATTACAATCATACAAAAGGAATACACTTATACAAACAATTCAGGAAAATCCTTCTGCATGCGATCCTCTGGCTCCCATGTAGCCTCCTCGAACTGTTGATTCCTCCACAATACTTTGACCATAGGTATCACCTTGCTTCTAAGGACTTTCTCCCTACGATCAACGATCTCAACAGGCTATTCTTTGTAGCTTAAGTTCACCTGTAGATCTTCGGGAACCTCTACCAACTGATGATTCTGATCGGCCACATACTTCCTTAATAGCGACACATGAAACACATCATGCACTTGCGCTAACTCCTCAGGAAGTTTCAATCTGTATGCTGTCTTGCCAATCCTCTCCACGATCCTGTACGGTCCGATGTACCTCGGCGCCAACTTGCCTCCCTTACCGAATCTTATCACCCCTTTGGTCGGAGAAACCTTGAGGAAAACTGCATCCCCAACTTCAAACTCCAAATCTCTTCGTCGAGTGTCAGCATAACTCTTTTGCCGACTCTGAGCTTCAACTAACCTCTTGCGAATCAGCTCAATCTGCTCTGACGTCTGCTGCACAATCTCAGGACCATACATCTGCCTCTCGCCCACCTCATACCAACAAACAGGTGTCCTGCACCTCCGCCCATACAAAGCCTCATACGGTGCCATCCCAATACTTGCATGGTAACTGTTGTTATAAGCAAACTCAACCAATGCCAAGTATCTCTCCCAACTACCACCGAAGTCCATAACACAAGCTCTCAACATATCTTCCAGCACTCGATTCACCCTCTCCGTCTGACCATCTGTCTGCGGATGAAAAGCCGTACTGAAATCAGTTCTGGTGCCCAAAGCTGCTTGTAGACTCCTCCAAAACCTCGAAGTAAACCTTGGATCTCTGTCCGAAACAATTGACACAGGAACTCCATGAAGTCTCACAATCTCCCCAATGTACAACTCAACCAACTTCTCCATTGACCAAGTAATCTTCATGGCTAGAAAATGTGCCGACTTAGTCAATCGGTCCACAACAACCCAAATCGAGTCATTGCCCTTCGAACTCCTCGGCAAACCTGTAAGTCCATACTGATATTCTCCCACTTCCACTCCGGAATGGGTAATGGCTGTAATAAACCTCCAGGTCTCTGATTCTCTGCCTTGATCTGCTGACAAGTCAGACACCTTGCCACAAAATCTGCTACATCCCGCTTCATACCAGACCACCAAAAGTGGGGTTTGATGTCCCTGTACATCTTCGTACCTCCTAGATGAACTGACAATAATGTACTGTGTGCTTCCTGCAAGATACTCTCCCTCAACTCTGTATTATCTGGAACACACAACCTTTCACCCATCCAAAGAACTCCATCTTGTACACGAAATTCTGATAACTTGCCTTCTGAAACCTGCTGCATCATCTTCTGGATCTCTGAATCTGATCTCTGACCTTCCACAATCTTCTCTCTCAAAGACGGCTGCAGCCTCAACTGAGCCAAAGATGCCCCCAAACCTCGCAGTACCACCTCGATACCTGCCTGATCGATCTCTGCTGCCAACTCCCTTCGAGTAGTGATCAATCTCGATAAACTACTCTTCCTGCTAAGTCCATCAGCCACTACATTCGCCTTGCCCGGATGATACTTGATCTCAGGACGAATGTCTTCCAAAACTTCCAACCATCTTCTTTGCCGAAGATTCAAATCCCTTTGCTGATAAATATACTTCAGGCTCTTGTGGTCAGTGTACATATTGACCTTCTCCCCATAGACATAATGCCTCCATAGCTTCAAGGCATATATGATAGCTGCTAACTCCAAGTCATGCGTCGGATAATTCTTCTCATGCGGACGCAACTGCCTCGAGCCATAAGCAATGACCTTGCCTTCCTGCATCAAGACACATCCCAAACCTCTGAGAGATGCATCACTGTAGATATCATAATCCTTCCCTGCTTGCGGCAATGCTAATATAGGTGCAGTAGTCAACCTTTCCTTTAACTCAAGGAAACTCTCCTCGCACTTATCTGTCCACACAAATGCCACACTCTTCCGGGTCAAACCTGTCAATGGAACTGCAATCTGAGAATACCCTTGAATAAACCTCCGGTAGTAACCAGCTAATCCCAAGAAGCTTCTCACTTCCTTCACTGACGTCGGCCTGGGCCAATCCTTCACTGCTTCCACTTTCTGAGGATCAGTAGCTACTCCCTCCTTAGAAAGAATATGACCAAGGAAAGCTACCTCAGACTTCCAAAATTCACATTTCGACAATTTGGCATACAAGCTGTGCTCCTGCAATGTCTGTAATACCGCTGTCAAGTGCTTAGAATGATCCTCCTCCGACTTCGAATACACCAAAATATCATCGATGAAGACCACCACGAAGGAATCAATGAATGGCCTCAACACCCGATTCATCATATCCATGAAAACTGCTGGCGCATTCGTCAACCCGAATGGCATCACCAAAAACTCATACAGCCCATGACGGGTCCTGAACGCTGTCTTACTCACATCTTCCTCCTTGACTCGCACCTGATGATACCCTGACCTCAGATCAATCTTCGAAAACACCGCTGCTCCTCGAAGCCTGTCGAACAAATCATCAATCCGCGGTAGTGGGTACTTGTTCTGAATAGTCACCCTATTCAATTCCCGATAGTCAATGCACATCCTCATCGACCCATCCTTCTTCTTGACCAACAACACTGGCGCTCCCCACGGAGAAGAACTCGGTCTGATAAGCCCTTTGCTCAAAAGCTCCTCAATCTGCTTCTTCACTTCATCTTGCTCTACCGGTGCCATCCTGTATGGAGCCTTGGAAATCGGCGCACTTCCCGGCTGAACATTGATGCAAAACTCTACATCTCTCTGCGGCGGTAATCCTGGAAAATCATCCAAGAACACCTGAGGAAAATTTCGAACAACCGGAATGCCCTTGATTTCATCCGAAATTGCCATCTTAGATATCATTGCAGCCACCTTCGAAATCTTCTTCTTCCCTTGGAAAGTTACTGCAGGTCCACCTGGTGCTTTCACCAACACCTCCTTCTGCTTGCAATCAATTGTGGCATCATATATAGCCATCCAATCGATGCCTACAATGACATCCACTCCCAACACTTGCAGTTCGATCAAGTCGATGCCGAACATCCTTCCACCAATCTCGATATCACAGTCCTCGTAATATCGATCCGCTACTAGCTCTTCACCTGACGGCGTTGCCACCGACAAAACCTTGCCTGGAAATAACTTAGGTTCCAAACCTAAGATCTTTGCAAAACTTGGTGATACAAATGTATGCGATGAACCAGTGTCAAACAAAACCCTTGCTTTAATTACATTTATTAAAACAACTCCTGTTACAATAAGAATGATACTCAATCTTAAATTGTTCTAAAATAAAAGCTTTATTCATTACACTGATTCAAAAATGAAAGAAATCAAAATTCCTGCATACCCTGTATTACATCTTCCGAGTTCCTCGCATCCTCCTCGGTCAATGCAAATACTCGCCCTTGCCTCTTCGGGACTTTGCTTCCACCCGAACCGTCTTTCTTCAGTTGTGGACAATGGGACTTTGAGTGTCCAGTCTGCCCACACTGAGAACAAACATGCTCTGCCAACTTCGGACATGCTGACCTGTAATGTCCTACTTCCTTGCAGTAGTAGCAGGTCACTCCCTGAGCTCCAGATGCCTTCTGCGCCGGTCCACTGAACTTTGCCTGCTTCGCGGGGAATCCCTTCCCACTCTGTCCTGATGCTGGCCTCTTGTTCCGGTTCCAAGAATCCTGCTTCTTCTGAAACAAGTCCATATCCTCTTCAGTCATCGCGGCCCTCCTGACCAGCTTGTCAAATCTTCTAATGCCCAATGGAACCATCCTTGACCTCAAGTTTGGCCTCAATCCTAGCTCAAACTTTTTGGCCTTCTTTGCTTCGTCCATGACCAACTCTGGTGCATACCTCGGAAGTTGAGCAAATTTCGTCTCATACTCCCGAACAGTCATGCTGCCTTGCTGAAGGTTCATGAACTCGGTCGCCTTCTTCTCTTGAACATCAAGAGGAAAGAAACGATCTCTGAACTCCTCCAGAAAAGCTTCCCATGTCAGCGGCTGATCTCCCAAATTCCTCTTCAGTGATTCCCACCAAACACCAGCATCTTTCTCGAGTTGCATCGAAGCTAACTTCACTTTACTAGCTGCCGGAGTCTCTGACACCTCGAAAATCGTCTCCATCTTCCTAATCCAATCATCTGCTGCTGTTGGATCAGCTTGCCCCTCAAAGACTGGCGGCCTCATCCTCTTAAAGGATTCAATCTGCTTGATGGGGTCGACATTCACCAATCCATGTCCAGCTCCATGATTGGGCGGCGGATTCTGCTGCTGCTGAGCTTGCTGCTGTTGCGCCACGTTGAATGCCATCAACGTATTCAGTGTTTGATACACCTTGGCGAATTCAGCCTCTAGGTCAATCCCCGTTCCTCGAGAACTACCTGATCCAACCTCATTGTTGCCACCATTTCTACCTCTGGGTGCAACCATTTTGATTACTGCAAAACGAGGGTAAAGTTAGAGTAACACACAATTCAAACTCATATCAATGCCCTATGGCAAAGTCAAACCATAACCATACCTCAAACCATAACTTCATACCAAACATCATATTTTAACTCTATGTGATACTCACACTCTGATGTCCACACCTAGGTACTCACTCTCTAGTGTCCACACCTAGGTTGGTTGTCATACTAAGTCTATTATTACATTGAAGCGGAGCTCTGATACCAATCTCTGTAGCGCCCCGAATTTCTAATATGAGAGCTTAGAAAATACGTGGCGAAATCCCAGTAATCCACTTCAATACAACAATAAACACCAACAAACACCACTAAAATTTTCTTTCTTTTATTACAACAATTATTACAAATCCCAGCGGAAGTCTAATCATTTCAACACAAACTAATCTTTTTATTTACAATTCAAAATGATCTCAAATATCTTTTACAGTTTTACACCAATCACTAAATAATCCAATTATCTCAAACTGCCCACTCAAGCATCCAACCTCCAATTTAAGCAATAACCTGCAACATGTGAGGCTAGAGTTGAACCCTAACCCCCAAACTACGGGGTCAGCCATAAATGGTGTGAGTGGCAACAAATCAAACAAATAACAAAATGAACTTAAAACATAATGTCCAACAATAATAATCAAACACTAAAGTATTGAAGTAACAACAAAGAATGATGGGTGATGTCCAAACCAAAAGCCAAGTGTGTAAAAACAGGAAATCCAAATGCATAAAAGTGATTCAAGAAAAACATCATGACTACATACTGACAACGATGACTACTAAGAGATGAAGATAAACTATGATAATTTGCCCATGCTTGATCATTCAGGAGATAGATCCCACATCTCAGGTATTTCCCTGGATAATTCAGGAGATCTTCCCTCATCTAAACACAGTCTCATCATCACAAGAATACCACAAAAGCGTCGCCTCGACCTTGATAATTCAGGAGTTCAATCCCACATCTCAAGATAATTACTTGGATAATTCAGAAGATATACCTCACATCTCAGGTTAACTACCTGGATAATTCAGGAGATAAATCCCACATCTCAAGTTAACTACTTGGATAATTCAGAAGATTGAGTCTCACATCTAAAGCCTTACTGAGGTGCCTAACTCATGTTCCCCTTCGTCATGACTTTACGAATGCCTGTCCTTATTAATTTGGGTTGCTGAACAAAATCTCCTAGAGTAGTGTACCCTACCGGACTAAAAATATGAATACTGAAAATGTGCCTCAATGGGCCTCAACAAATAACTGAACAAATATCTCAACGCCGGTATACTAGGGTCACATACCTCTAGAGACTCAAAAACAAATAACTGAACAAATTTCCACTAAACAAGTGGCTCAACAAAATATCTCAAAATCATGTTCTTAACTGAACATCTCAAAATCAAATACTGAACAAATGTCTCAAAATCAAATACACAGATCCCTCAGTACCAGTCGACTTATGCTGAGGTAAGTCGACTGTCCAGAGGACAATTCTACAGAACTTTACAAAATAATCTAAGGCATGATCATTCGACTTGAGAAAGTCATCAGTCGACTGCCCCGAGACAAATACAAATAATTTCTCATCAAAATATTCTAGTATTTAAGCCGACTGAAAGGTTCATAGGTCGATTGTCCCGAAAGGACTGAACAAATTCACAAACAGCGGACCAGTCGACTGACAGTAGTCTAAGTCGACTGTCCCGAACAATTCTCAAGACTGAAAGTACAGCAGTGGGCTCGTATCAGTCGACTGTTCCGTAGGCCAGTCGACTGTCGGCCTACAGTTTTTAAAATCAGGTCTGAAAACAAATCAAACTAAAGGTTTCTGACGATCCATTGTTTATCAAACAATAGTTCGTACACAGGCAAAATAACCAATCTAAATAGTCTCCATTACGGATACGATATTCATCAATCAATTCCTCAAATCTCAAATTCTCAAGATCTAAACTTCTAATCTTTTCATTAGGGTTTCTCAACTAAACTTCTTCCTCAACTCATAATAAAAAATCTGGTTTATAATCATAAATCCAGATATTTTAACATCCGATCACAAACATAATCAAATCTTAATATGCTTCCAACCATATGATCTCATAAAAATCAATATTTCCTCAACAAATCTTAATATTTCTCATACATGATCCAAATATCAACAAGAGTTCTCATCATCCATATCAAAATAGAAGATCCATATCATACATACAATGAGACTAACAAAACAATAGCATAACGATCACAAACAAGCGTAACAAGAGATCTTACGTCATTCATCAACCAAAGCAAACAAAGCAACAAACAAAACAAACCACTCACCTTTGATTTGAAGAAAAGATCCACAAAAGCTTTCTCCTTGCTAGATCCAAGAATCCTCCTTTTTTTTTTTTGCTCCTCAAAGAAATCCCAATAATCTGAATATACTCAATGACGGCTGGGAAAAGAATTTCCCTTAAATATGCCGGATTGTATATTAGGGTTTTATTCCCTCTTTGCAAAATAATCCTTTTAAGAATACAACTTTATATCCCTAGATTTAGTCTTGAAGATTCAATCAAATATCGTTTAAATTAGGATCTAATAGAAAAATATATTTCCAAACCTCAACAAATACTGATCGGAAAGTCCAGCAAATACATTTTGCACTTCAACCCTCAAAATTGTCAATTTTGCAAATAAGTCCTTCTTTTCTCAAAAATTGTAAATAGTATTCATTAATTTCAAAAAAATCTGGAAAAATATTACATAATTCCAAAATAATAAATAATGATTTTTCATAAAGAAATCTTAATTTTTCAAACTTCTCAAGAGTCATTTGCACGTGTTTTGCACGTGTACCAAAGATAAATCTTTTAGAAAATATCAATTAAATCCTCAAAATTCATTTAAATTCATTTTCAAATAATAAAATAATATTTGAAAATACGGGGTTCTACAACAACAACAACAACAACAACAACAATAGCTTTGCTTGTAATAGTAACTCGATCGACACGTTAGAAATTGTATTATATCTTTACTTGTTATGTTAAATTAGAAAAATTGGAGTCAATTAAAATTGTATATAAGAAATATGTTAGTGTATAAAATATATTTGTGAATTGAATTCTCCATTTCATTAGAAATTGTGAAAATTGTATAACTTAAATTCATATGAATAATATTTCAAATTTTTTTGCCAATTTCACTCTTTCAATCTTATTATTATTATTACGATTTTTAATTTTTATTAGTATTATTAGTTACTTATTATTATTATTATTATTATTATTATTATTATTATTATTATTATTATTATTATTATTATTATTTTAAGCTAAAAATATTAATTAAAAAAAACCTATCTATCTAAACGGGCCAATCCGCGGGTCGACCCGATCCGACCCGGGTTGGACCCTAAAGGGTTCACAGGTTGGGCGGGTCGCCTAAATCAACTTTGGGCCCGGCCGGCCCGGCCCGGCCCGGTTAAGTCGCCAAACCGGCCCGAGCCCGCCCAAGTCACGGGCCAACCCGGACGGGTTCGGCTCGGCCCGGCGCGTTCGACCCGAATGTCATCCCTACGCATGTAGCTATTTTCATATTAGTTCATTGACCAACTTCGAAAGTATCATTGACCATTCTGGATGCAATATTATGAAAAATTATGATCTATTAAACAGATTTTAGAGAAAATATTTTTTTATGAAAAGTAATGATGTTGTAATTGAGGCTGTAATTAATTACTTTTGGAGCTAACTAAAGAAATAATATAGAAGTAGCGATTTAGGAGGGACTAGTATGTAATTTCAAATTTTGTTAGGACATGTGGGAGACGCAAGCATGATTTTTTTTATTATTATTATTTATTTATTTATTTTTAACGAGAAAGCCTAGGCTGGGCACGAATCAGGTTCCTGGATTCAAGCCGAAAATCAATTACCCACCCGAGCCAATACCAATCACGACACATTGCATGTTGGTATTCCTCATTGTGCTGAGAGCCATGTTTCCGATCTGTGGGAGACGCAAGCATGAAGTAGTTTTTTTTTTTTTTTTTAATAAAAAAAAAACGAGAAAGCCTGGGCTGGGCGCTAATCAGGTTCCTGGATTCAAGCCGAAACTCAATTACCCACCCCAACACATTGCATGTTGGTATTCCTCGGTATTCCTCGTTGTTTTATGATCCAAGAAATTAAGTAGACACAAATAAATTATGTACAAGAACCAATCTCAGCTGTGCATCGATCAATCTTTTTCGGAATAACAAAGAATTTGAAAGAAAGTTTGAAGCAATTGCATGAGAAACTAGCATTAATCTTCTAATAAAGCCACCTTTTCTTTAACAAAAAAAGAATCAAAGAAAATGAAAATATACAGCAGGTAAGATTTGGTACAACAATATCCATGGAGAAACTCTCAATTAGTAATCTATCTAGTCTGAAATCTAACATTAATCAAACTGTACCGCGCTGCCCCAATGCAAGCCATGCTCCGGCATCTTCGACGACTAGTCCAGTTTTCGCCTCCGTTTTAGAGGAGGCATTCACTTGATAAGGTGCCAGCTTAGCGACAATCCTATCCTTTCTTTTCTGCAGGAATCTGTGTAGTGAAGCCCTCCTCGCTATCGGTATATGTATATGATCAGAAGCATTGATTTTGTCCGAGGAGGAGTTGCTTGAGAGTGCGGAGACAGAGCTTCCTTTAGACACCAAATTCATCATTAAGTCTGCAGCCTTATCAGCCGGAAAATTCTCAAACACCATCATTTTTCCGCCATAAAATATCGTCAGAGGTGCAGCTTCGTTGCCTGAAACTGCAGTAACTTCCTCCGTATCAGTTTGATTTTCAACCGATACTTCTAGTCCTGATAACAAGTTCAAAGTTGTTGGCACCTGAACTAGTCCTGAAATTATACAACACGAGTATTCGTTAATTGTTCATTAATGAAACAGATGACCAGGTGTCACTTTTATTCAAAAAATATATATATATATACAACAGGGGTACCTATTACCATCAGCTCCAAAATTACATACAACAGACTATCAAATTTTCACTAATTTGCTTCAAAATTCTAAGGAAGATAAAGAAACAATATATATACCTTTGTTTGGTTCCAACAAACCGAGCTCGCCAGAGCTCCTCTTCTCCTTGATGTACTGACTCAGCAAACTGCACGTAACGGAAAAGCCCGACTTCTTCTCGGCCATCTCTATGCTTTACTATAACAACAACACCCCGTTCTCCGAATCTCTTTCCCAACTTAGAAATTTTCTCTCCTACTGTTTGGCTGAACCTTTGCTTGCTTGTGTTCTTGGCATCCTTCCCCTGTTCTTTGTTTTTATATATAAACCTCTCCCTCTTACTTTGTTTTAAACCATAAAAAAGGGAGGGATTGAATATTAAATATAGCACGTGTTTAAAATGATATGGGGTGGGAAAGAATCGACCACATAGTATTCCAAATTTCCAATTGAGTTGTGATTATGATATTATAAAGTTTTAGGAGAGTTGTGAGAAACACACAAAACAGCACACGGTTTGAACTTGGAAAATTTTATAAACTTCCATGTTGAGTCTCTTTTTATCTCTAATACTATAATGGGAGAAGGACTTAGTGTAATTTATCAATGTCCGAACCAGTGCAACGCACGTCTATCTCTATCTCTTCAGTCTTTATATATCTCTACATATATAATAGGAAATGGATGATGACTGACGAGTCTACAGTGTAATTCATTTGTTCTTTTTTTTCCTTCTTAATTTTTCTTTCCAAAAAATTCTCCCACGTGCATAGCACGTCTAAAATACTAGTAAAATTATAAACAAAAAGCATATGGAAAAGGAAAAAAATTGAAGATTCTTAAATGAAGGGTTTTTTTTTGTGCGAAAAGGTCCCGGACAGATATTGAAATTGCATATTAGTCTCTCGCATGTAGCTATTTTCAATATTAGTTGATTGACCAACTCCAAAAGTATCATTGACCATTCTAGATGCAATATTATGAAAAATTATGATCTATTAAACTGATTTTAGAGAAAATATTTTTTTATGAAAGTAATGAAGAAATATAATATAGAAGTAGCAATTTAGGAGGGACTAGTATGTAATTTCAAATTTTGTTAGGACCAGTGAGGAAAAAAAATCCTTAAAGAAAAGGAAAAGAAAAATAAAAAAAAAGTTTGATCCTTTTTAAGGGAGTCGGTGGAGTTGGGAAACCATAGGTTGAAAATCATGGCGTGTACCATCTTTATCTAATCAAAGAAATATTAAATATATAATTAATAATCAATGAGGTGTTCCACATGTATTATAGATTGTTGGAATTAGTCTTCGTCGTCGTTGTCGATGGAAATGTTGATAATAAATTATTATTAATTTCTACTTTTTTAGAGTGTAAATTATTACCCGAGAGTACTGTACAGTATTACCGTGTTCTCCGGCTACCCCATTTCAATCATGACAGTGATCTCGTGTACAACGGGTTCCTAATTGGATTCCTTTTTTTTTTTGTAAGAACGCGGATAGAGGACTAAGACTCCAACCCAATATATATAATAAAATAAGAGTACAACAGGGAACAATTTTATCAGAAATAAAACTGCGAACACAACAAATACAAAAGGAACCCAGAGGCTAGGGAAAACAAACTATACAGCCCAAAATAGCCAAATGCAACAATCCGACCGAATCCACAACACCAAGAGCAACAGCAAAAGAGGTGACAACGTCAGAAGTAGCAGGGAGGGGCTAAGACAAAGCAGCCACACACGATCCACCCTGCAAACTCCGGCCACTAACCAGCACACGCAACCGATGCGACCACGGCTAGGCACACAGTGCCGCCAGAACCAGAACAAACAGTCGCTCAAGCATCGAGACAAAAAGGAGGCCAGCCAAAACATCCAAAGACGAGAAAAGCCAAACTGCCGCGAACAAAGTCAGGGCACGAAAGGCCTAACCCCACAGACCAAAATATACTTGGTACCAGTCCGAAGTAAAACTAGACAGACCATCACAACCAGATCGAACAAAGAAAAAACCAAATGGTTGCCAGTAAAAAGAAGAGACTCCACCAGAAATTAAAAACAAAATAGAACCACCAAAGGAAAATGACAACAGAGAAAGCAAAAGAAGCTAGCGAGACATAAGGAGAACAAATACAAGTCTCACATCAGCAAACTTATAATTAAGAGAATTGAATTAGAATAGAATGGGGCAGCAACAACCCAAATAAGAACATCTGAGCTCTCACCTGAAATATGCAGACCACTGATGGAAGCAACAGCCACCACCATAGACCCAAAAGAAATAAGATACCTGGCGATCACCTCCAAAAGCCTCAGACCGATGAAAAGGCCAGCACATTCCACCAAAGGAGGAGAGAAAAGGGATTGGCGGAAACAAAGCCAGAGAACAAAAAGTGGCTAACCCCAAACACAATGAAAACACTAAGTATGAGACCTGATCAAAACGAAACAAAGCCTCACCAACTGCTCGAGCCAAGACAGCCCAAAAAAGGTAACCCACTAAATAGAGAGGCATCACCAGAAAATAAACGAAATAAGCAGCGCAACAGTAAAATCACAACAGAGAGAGCTATATTATATAGCAGTACAAAAGGAGAACATAAACCAGTAGCACTTAAGAAACCTTAAAATCAAGAGAAGAAAGATAAAGGAGAAAGGTGGATCTACAATCAAAATACAGGCTTTTGATATCCCACCCAAAAAAAGGTAGACCATTAAAGGTCCAAAAACAGCAGCCGGCGTCAAAAAACCAAAAAGAGAACATAAACTGGCGAACAACTCCTTAGGCCTGCATAAAAGAAAAGAAGAAGAAAATTATTGAGACGCAATAACAGCCTGCTGAACAGTTGAGTTAAAAGAACGACAATAAAAAGCAGCATCGTCTACGCTATGAAGGCACAAATTCAAAATTTTATGTGGAGGTAAAAGAGAAGACCAGTGATTAATGTAAAAGATAACATCATCAATAATAGTGTCAGTGGGTCAAGAGGTATGATTAAAAATGCGGTTATTTCTTTCTCTCCAAATGACCCAAATAATAGCCATGATAGATAAAATCCAAGACTTACGAAATGCTTTTCTAACTACCTTAGAGTTCCAGCTAGATAGGAAAGAATTAGGGAGTGAAGGGAGCAACCAAGCCTGAGTACAGATCAGCCATAACGGTCTGGTATAAGCGCAGTGAAGAAAAAGATTATCAATGTCTTCATAACAAAATTCATAATTGGATTCTTCATAACAAAAAGATGATCAATGTCTTCATAATTGTATTCTTTTAAAGTAGCAAAATTCATGTAGTATGATTTTTTTTCTAGAGCAATGCTGCAACTATTATCAAATCTAGTCTTTTTTTTTACTACCTTAGTTGGCACATTACTATTAGATATTTCTACCACATATACTACAAGAGTAATGCTACATCCACTACCAAATTCACTACATTTCTCTTCACTACCTTAGGTGGCACATTCCAATAGGTAGGGAAAGATAGAGTATGTGGGGGAACTCTTGGAGTATGCCACCTAAGATAGTGAAGAGAATGGTAGTGAAATTGGTAGTGGATAAAGCATTACTCATACTACAATAACCTCCACTAATTTGTCATCCAAGATATTAAAAAAAAGAGTAATGCTTCATCCACTACCAATTTCAGTACCATTTTGTTCACTACCTTAGGTGGCAAACTCTTATTGGAGAGTTCTCCCACCTACTCTATCTTTCCCAACCTATTGGAATGTGCCACCTAAGGTAGTGAAGAGATATGTAGTGAAATTGGTAGTGGATGTAGCATTACTCTAAAAAAAATACTAGATTTGTTAGTAAGTGTAGCATTAGTTATTTTTTAATGAGGTTTTTTTTATAATGACACCGAATAAATTTGATATTTTTAAAATAACATCCCGCAGTGTTTATATTTTTAAAAATGCACCTGTAAGTATTTTAAAAATTCCAAAATATCATCCGGTTACATATAGTGTTTAAGGATGAAAATGACCACGATTGTGTACTTGTACCACACCACAAGCCGGAACGTACTACAAATCTGGTCTAGACTCTACAGTAAGTTAGTGTATCTTGTATTACAAAATATTGTGTATACAACACGAGCTTGTCTAATTAGGCCATCGAACCTGAAGCAAAGTTATGAGCATGCATTGAACTTGATTATGATCCTTGTGCAAAAATATTTACACCTATTACACATGATAATAATCCTTTGTCGGGTGGTCTTTATTATCCCTCTATATTATTTTTTGTATAGCATCAGAAATTATATTGGGGTTTTGTTTATTTAACTCGATCATTTTCCCTAGCCTCTACAAATACTTTTTTTTTTTCCTTTGTCAAGAAAAGGTAAGAGTATGACCACTCTATTTCATTAATAAGGAGTTAATAAAAACAAATTCAGAGTACCGAGCCAAGTACAAGGTCCTACAACACAATAAAATTACATACCTCCACCCCAAGCATGGTGGATGGGACAAAATCAACAGATACTTGTTTCAACTAAATAAGTGTTTGCGATCACAACTGAAGTTACTTTAGAGTTACCACTGAGTTAAGTTGAGTTGTAGCCCAAATGGTAAGTGTTTGTGATGGATTCGAGGAAGGCATCAGCCTATCAGGTCCAGAAAGAGCAAAAAATATAGACTGATATTTCCCATAAACGACAACGGTATAAGAATATTGAATGAACCAATATAATGTTCTGTTAAAATACAAATATCTTTCACTTAAAACAGCATGAAGTTCTGTACAAATGATCAAAAGAACTAAAGATGGGGAAAAACTCAGACGGAAAAAAAAACAAAAAACAAAAAACAAAAACACTTGTATAATATGATGTTTTCAGAAGTCATAATCAATATCAGTAATATTCTGTAATTTCGACCTCTTTACCAACCTCCCATCTTCATCGTACCGGTCAAGGTTTTCACAGGGTGACGGAAAAATCGAACCTATGACCCTCCCATCCACATAAGAGCACTGAAATATGTGTTTTTTCTTGTATGTTATCCCTACAGAGAAATCCCGAAATGTTACATTCTTTATAGGTATTTGTTCGCTGCCATGTATCCGAACTGGGACCCGCACTCCCTGGCCATGGAAGCCAGTGAATGTAAGGTTCATGATGGTGGGCAAAGCCTTTGGGTCGAACCCTTCGTCTGGGTGCTCATTGTAGTCCGTTTTGATTACAATACCGACACGAACAGCATCAAGGGTGATGTTGCGGTATGTTACATCACGAACGTAGCCACCTCGACCTGCAGCTGTCTTTATTCTCACTCCGCGTCTAGATTCCCATATGTAGAGGTTCTCGACAGTGATATTTGAGACACCACCAGACATCTCGCTGCCTATTGATACTCCAGCACTGGCAAAAGCAATGGGGGATGGTTAGAAAATTAGAATATTATGTTAAAATTGATAATTGAAGTAATTTATATGCACATTACTTCGTTACTTGGATCATATATTTTAATAAAAATGATCAGGTCAGCTAGAAGATAACTGTAATATATTACATTTTGAATGTCCACCAACATGTGGTTTTTGGAGTTTAGTTGACAACCGTAAATAAATAAATAAATAAATAAATAAAAAGAATTTCAGGACATTTTTCACCCTAAATCTGTGTACTATTTGGTTGATATCTGAACATTTTGGTCAAAGTTTGTTTATGTCTTTGTGGGTTTAAAATTGAAGACAGTTAATTGAGATTCCCACACAACCCTCAAAATAATGTAAAGAAAAATTACATTTGTTGTCGAATTCAAATTGATTGTCTGAAATGCATAGCCAAGTAAATGCAAGGTTATATTCGGTTATTTCTGTTCATAATGCCAAAGTGTTGTTATATATAATACGCAATTATATGTGTACACACCTCTCTTTACATATAATACGCAATTATATGCGGACATGTATATGTTTGGATTATAATTTATAAACACATTTAATGTTAAATAAATGTTAACCATAAACATATAACAAATGCAATAGCTATCTAGATCACTTTCCAGATATTTTCCTTCTTTAAACCCCTACACCCTGAAAATTACTAAATATGCTCAATAATGTCGGCAACATTTGCCATCCAAGATATAAATTTCTCAGTCCGACGCGATCAGCAATAGAATATTCGTGTCTACATGACAGCTATTATGGTAAACATGTGACAGCCAAGAATAACTTAGGAAAGACAGTAGAGAAGAAGCACAAGCATTAGATGCAAATTTAGTATGGATAAATTCTCATAAAAGATATTTTAAGTCAGTATGGAACCCTTAATACCCTTAACTGTAGACAAACTTATAGATCAACAGCCTTGCCAACTCCACCAATCCAATCACCTGAAGATATTAAAGATATCACAATTTTTCTGCATCCTATATAAGATGTTTAACAATGGTTAATACTAGCCATATTTTCTGTTGTACTCTATAACACTACTGTGCTTTCTACAGCCATAAGTAAATCTGTAATTTCTAGCAGATCAATGGTCAAAATCCAAGACGAGGGAGAACAGCCAATACCATCTGAATCTCAAGCATTGCTAGTCATAACTATGTATATCTTGCATGAATTTCAATATTTTAGGGCAAATGATAAAAGAATGGGAATTCAATCATGCCTCCAAGGTTTCGTCTCTAATTCAGAGATCCTTCCCACTGAATTTAGAATTATTGCCCTCGAGAATCCAAAAAACCTAGAAGAATAAGTCCCAAGTCAATAAACCAATGGATCAGGGACAACAAAGCAGAAGGAATATATATTTCTTGAATATGTCGAGCTGCCTCTTGGGGGAAAATGTGCCACAAATTTTCATTTATCCAAAGGATTCAGCACCTAGTGTACACAAGTCAATACCCAAATCTTAAATAGGAAATAGGAATACAACTATAAGAAACAATTGACTTGATCGTAAAGCAACACCAAATAATAATGACTTATTTTTAGCAGTGACTAATTAAGACCTCTTATACTGCTCAACCAACGGTCTAGGATAATTGTTTTAGTTTAAAATGGACTTTCTTATTTGGCAAAACGACTTTTGATTATTTTGTAAAGGATAAAAGAAAATCTGAAACTTGCATTTAACGATAGAAACAGCAAACTGATGTTGCTGACTAAAACATAATGGACATTATTTGAATTTAATTAATTAGCACATAGTAACCAAATATAACAAGATAAATTCCTAAGTATTAAAAATTCATATCAGGTGGATTCTTGTACAGGAGAAAGACACCACGTACAAAGACAAAGGAACTTATAGGATCAAGATACTATTAAAACTCTATAAAAGCATCCACGGTGGTTTGCTATATTGCCATATTTTCCATTTTTTAGCAAATGAGCGTTGCAGTAGTTTGCTATTTTGCCATTTTATCAATTTTTCGCTACAGTATCGTGCTATATTTGGCAAACGATTTTGCAAAATGCATAATATAGAGGACAAAACATTCCGTCGTACTTTAATATATTTTAAATGCATCGGACGAAACATCAAGTTTCGTCCGATGCAAAAAGAGAATTTATTTAATTTAAAAAGCCCCGAAAATGGGAACTTAGCTTAGACAAAACATGATGTTTCATCCAAGAATTTAGAATATTTAATAATTAATTAAATAATTATTTAATTAATTAGTTAGTTAATTATACTTAATTACCTTGTTAGCTCATTTAATAATTAATTAGTTAGTTAATTATACTTACAGGGTTTAATGGTGATTAGTGGGCTTTGAAAATGACAGGTGGCTTTGAATTTGGCAAAATGTCCCGGACAAAACATGATGTTTCGTCCGAGACTTTTGCATTTTTTGCAAATAAGTCCGGACGGAACATAATGTTTTGTCTGAGGGCAATTTTTTTCCCTCTCCGACGAAACATATGCAAAAAAAATATATATATATACAAGATCAGCCAAAAAAATTATAAAAAATTAAATTTTTTATTTCGGTCCGTTCGATTTTTCCTCTACTTTGCAATTTTTTAGCATTTCAACATTGCAGCAAACATCGAAATTGCTATTGCTATTTTGTCATTTTTTAGCATGCACCGCTGTGGATGCTCTAAGTACCAGTATGCGACTTAAGATTTCATTTATCACCCATTAACAAAAATATACATTAATCTATATCAAGAAGAATCTGGAGATAACTAACCTCACCGCAGAGCGAACAGTAACATTGCGAATTAGGATATTGTTAGATGGCCTCCCGTAGGAAATCCCATATTGATCCCAACCACTCTTTATTGCTATCCCGTCATCACCCACACATATGTAACAATTCTCTATAACCATATCTTCACAGGAATCTGTATGTAAAAATATTAGCGAATTATTTGTTATTCTAAGAAATGAAAATCTAACAAACGTAAAGATCAAGAGCACAGCTGACCTGGATCTATACCATCTGTGTTTGGAGCTCCATTAACAGGAGCCAAAATAGTAAGGTTAGAGATAGTCACATTCTTGCAATCATAGGGATGGAGAGTCCAGAAAGGAGAATCACGTAATGTGATGTCAGAAATCACTATGTCCCTTGACCACATTAACTGCACAAGCGGCCCTCTAGTGTAGTTAAGAAGTTTCTTTTTGTACTTGGACCACCATGATTGACCTTGGCCATTGATGGTGCCATTATGCCCTGTCAAGCAAAACAGACACAGCTTTAATCAAGCTTAATGTTCGTTCATAATCTCAAGAACTTAATCTACATGACCACCATACAGCCAAGTTTTGAAAATAAAATTAAGGCACGTGGATTTTGAAAGATATTAAGATAAAACCTGTAACTTATTGTCATGCCAAATCTAGAATGCAACTGTTGTTATTCATAATGAAAATGAAAAATCTTAAAATCAGTAGCAAGCTTGCACAGTGAGATCTGAGAAGCCGAAGAAAATTCTATACAGATAAATAAAATACTGATAATAGAATATGCCATCTTCAAAGAGTAGTGTTTACAAGCATCAAGCTTGGCAACCATTTTTTGTGCAACAAGTGGTTGTATACCAATGTATTGATGGTAATATCCAGCTACCTCGTTGCACTCCATCTGTGGTATACTCTACCATAAATCATTTCTTAACTAATGTTAACTTCTATTTATGTAAGTTAGATATGAATCAAATAGTGGAATCAGTACTCTCAATGTAATTACCTGTAATAAGGACATCCTTAAGATTTACACCGTGTATAAGACTTCCATATCGAGGTCCAACATGTTCCCTTCCCAATCCATATGATGGTAATGGAGACATTAATGGCCAGTATTTTTCATCCTGTTCCAGTGTACAAACACGAAATGTAAACAAATCCATCCAATGTTAAAGTTCTCTTCCATGCTCATAATCAGGTGTACCTAAATAGATAGAAAATATGATACAGACTAAACAGAATAGAGAATGGACATCTACCGGACTACCTCAAGAACAAAAGCTTCCATCCCAAACTTTTTGGTCTGTGTATCTATAAAAGGAGAGTAAATTTAAGCACTTCTGGACACAATTATTTATTTTACAAGTGTTTGTATGTCATTGAAAGTGAGTGCATGTAATTTTATTTATATGGTGGTCGGAAAGGATGTCTAATGAGAACATCGGTTCAAGACGATTCAGACGTTTCTATCAACATAGGCATCGTCTAGGAAAGCTGCTTCATTAGTTTAAGTATTTTATTTAGTAATCATATTTGTTTTTGGCAATTATAGCCATATATAGTAGTTTTACGATTCACACCCTTTATTTTATACATTAGAATATTTTTGATATTTTAGAATATTTTGAGAATTGTATCAAGATTTGTTTTGAGCCAATATATATGCCTTGAGATTAACGAGAAGTTATGCTATTCTTGATTTTTTTTAAAAATATTATGATTGAGTTTTGCTCTTCGTTAATCTTTTTTGTGTGAGACAATTGAGATACAATTTTAGGGTTTGTGATAAACTCTAAAACTACATCCAAATCCCCAAATTAAAATTCTAAACCCTAATTCCCAAATCCAAACCCTACACTCTTCTTCATCTTCCTCCTCTCTTCTTCCCCGACCCACCTTGACGCCACCAGCCCCCGTCGACCACTCCCCTCCTCCACCTCGCCAGCCAGCCTCAACCACCACCCGCTACCTTTGACCGCCACCCCCTTCCCTCGACGACCCGAAAGCCCCCCACCATCGACGCCTCCAACATCAACGCCACCACAACCACCAGTCGACCACCACAATGCCCTCATCCCGATTCCCCGTGGCTCCAACTTCCTCCACTCCCGTCCACCGAAGCCCGCTTGCCACCCACGCCATTGCCCTCGCCGACCACCTCCTGAAGTCAACTGCAGCTCCTCGCCGCCGCCAACATCGTCGTCCGCGACCATCATTGGACAACACCGACCGCCACCATCGACCTCCTCCTTCTGCACGCACTTAATCAAGGTTGGGACCTAGTCGGATCTGATTCTTTTCGATTGGATAGCTTTTCGATTGGATAGCTTTGGTATTGGGTGTTGGGTAGAATCCAGATTCATATCCAGCAGCATCGTAACACTGTTTATGAACCCGGTAATTTCTTTCTATTCTCATTTATTTGTGATATCATTTATCGTCTCTAGAATATTATTTAATTTATCTGCTGTCCACAAATATTGAGTGTGCGCTTCTACTTGCTAATTAGGGTACGAATCGTTATTGAATATCTTACATGCTAAGAACAATTAAGTATTATTGTCGATTGATAAGATTGAACTTTTAATTGGGCCTGTTAAACTATTTGACATCTTGAAAATCCATCAAATCAATTAATAGTTATAATTTCTAACTTAATCTGTATTACGTGTTGGTAAACTTAATTTTTTAATATTCTTGAAAATTCTCTATTTAGGGTTAAGTTTACATCATTTTGGTATCAGAGCGAAGGTTCTTAAAACCCTAGCTCTTGTACCATTTAGGCAATTGTTTTTTGCATTCATTTAGGATCCTTTTAGAGTCTTTTTATTTTTATTTTTTTTAATTTATATCATTTCAGATTAAAAAATACAATAAATATAATAAAAAACTTAAGTGCATTTAGGACACGTTTCCCCAAATTCAACAAACACAACCTCACGACCCTAGTTCTCCACCGTTGGTGAATGCATCTTCGCAGCACCATCACAAATCCTGAAGAGCCTTTTTTGTCCTTCCCAAACCACCCCATTAGTAATCTTAGACTTCCGTTGGCCCCTCCTCGAACTGAGATGGAAAACTCTGATGTTTTCACTACCCTAACTGTCATTCAAGCAACTCTTGCCAATATCAATCGGAGGCTTCAGAAAGTGGAATTGAATCAAAATGTTTGCCCCTGAGCTTCATCGTCAGATCCCTCAAGGGAATGTTTGTGACGATCAACGTCAAAAACGTGACCCTGACAAGCAATACAAGAAAAACGTTAAGGTTAGCGTTCCCCATTTTGACGGCCATATGAAACCCCAAGCTTATTTCGATTGGATCCGTGCCATGGACCACTATTTCGTGTGGTTTGACATGAGCGAAGCTCTGAAGGTTAAAATTACCACAATGAAATTGACTGGTAAAACCCAACAACATTGGACCAATCTTGAACACGCCTGTAGAGGCCGAGGCCTGGCACCCATAGCCACTTAGGAAGCCATGAAAGCGAAGTTCACTGAGTGATATGTGCCGTTATCGTTCCACACCCGATTGCTAGATTCATGGAACCAACTCTATCAAGGAAGCAAATCCACCCAAGAGTATGTTGATAAGTTTGATGACTTTCTTATTCGGTGCAATGCCTTGGGTAAGGTGAGCGAAGAACAAACTCATTCTAGGTTCAGGGCTGGATTACGAGTCGATCTGAGGAACGAGCTAATTCATCGAAATGTGGACTCATTAGTGGCAACTTATGCCCTTGTCTACGATATGAATTCCCTTAAAGCAAGTTCTTATTATAAGTCCAGCGATTCGAGAGATCATTCTTCTAAAATGACCTCCACTGACCCCTCTAGGCCTAAGCATCCCTCTTCTCAGTACTCCAATAAATCTTACCCCAGCAAGCCTAATTCAAATTCCTATCCACCTAGAAATGACAATAAGGGTAAGAATACCGAAAAAGACTATTCTAAGATTGATCCTCTCACTAAGTGCTATAAATGTAAGGGATACGGCCATGTTACTGACAACTGTCCCAGCCCCAGTATGATCAATATAGTAGAGGGTACCGCTGTCATCGTTGATGGTTTCAACAATGAGTTTTCCTATGAGCCTATTGAAAGCGATGACTTCGGTGAAGAAGAGGATGACCAGTATCTCCACTGTATTCGGTCGATCCAATCACCTCACTTGAATATAGTCAGATGTGCTTTGTCCCAACCAAAAGAAGAAGATGATTAGAAGGGCACTGCTATATTTCATACCTTCACGACTATATGTGGCAAAAACGGTAAGGTGATTGTTGATAGTGGGAGCTGCATCAACACTGTCTCTTCTGCGGTCTTAGCTAAGACCGGACTTAAAGCTGAACCTCATCCACGCCCATACAAAGTATCTTGGATTGATGCGACAGCTCTCCAAGTAACACATCGATGTTTGGTCCCTGTGGACTTCAAAGCTTACAAAGAGCAAATTTGGTGTGATGTGCGCAAAATAGATGTGGGTCAAGTCATTTTAGGGAGACCTTAGTTACACGACCACGATGTGACCATATATGGTCGATCCAACCAATGTGTGTTCTAACACGATGGACTAAAAATAAATTTCATACTCGTGAGACCACAAACTGTTCTGGCTGAAGCAACACCAGCTGCCTCGAGAAAGGGCAAGAAACTCTCCAGAAACTTAGTAGACATACTTAGGATTCTTTTTCTAATTTTTGTAGATTTTTATATTGATTTTACACCTTGATTTCACATATAAAGCTTTGACTATAAGCTGCTGCCAGAACTCTTAAGCTGTAAAGATTAGAGTAATCGACCTAGTTATAGTCAGAATCAATTCAAACTTACTGAATATTAATTGTAGCCCTAGATGTCTAGTTTACAACCCTTTTGACGGAATCGAATTCCGAGTTATAGTTTGTGAGTTATTGCTGTTTTAGCACTGCTGTGTCTGCTCTTTCCAGATTTACAATTACTTGTATTTTATCATGCATCGCATCATTTTGTTGCATCTTATCATCTCCTTGACACTCTTATATACCTTGCATGATCATGAATGATTTAATAAAATATTAACAAACATGGGTAATAAGGGTTGACGGAGCAGTGGATAATCTCAAAAAATGTACTCGGTAAGACCTTATCGTGTTATATTGTATTGTCATGGAAGGAGTATCGATCGTGAATTATTGATTGTCAATTGTTGACTATAAATTATTGTTATCAATGCCTAGTGCACGCTCTGTAGATCCCATCACGAAGTCTAAAACGAACACTATTTTGCATGCACCAAACCTGTGGTATGGGACGCAGTATTACGTGCATTAATTAGGCTAAATACTAATAGACTAGATTGACACTTGCACCCTGATCATGGCTATTGACATTGACATTGTTTATCGATTATTGTTATTGGAAATTGCATTGTTAAATCTAGACTTTCATCAATCCCTGTTATTGCTTTTGAATTTTGATCTTGCTTCATATTTCTTGATGTATCATATTCCTTGATGTACCATATTCCTTTACTCTTTGCTTTTCACTACTTGCTGTTCGTACTTGCTCTAAGGACATTTTTTTCCACTCAAATTGATCCAACCACAGGTGCACAACGAGAATTGACAGAAGGCATTAGTGAGCAGTTCTTCTAGGATTGGAGCAAGAGCTTGCTTCGCAATAAATTATTTCTTCCATGTTTATCTTTATATTCGTATTGTTACTTTGTTGAACTTTATATCCCGGGCTTTGTTGACCCGTAATTGTTACTTATTTCCAGTTGTTGGTTATTATACTGGACTACTGTATGTTTTATCACAGTAATTGTTTATGTGATTATATTTTTCTGCGTGGTTGTGATTATTCCTTTTCATGTTGTTGAGTTAAGACTGGTACAGCTTATGGATGATGTTAATATCATTCGCTGGGCCTTCGTCACGGACTCGTATTCCCGTATTTTGGAAAGTGGGGCATGACAAATTCTTAACAAAAGTTGAATCCAAGACATGCTCGATGGGTAGAGTTCCTACAAGAATATTTGTATACCATTAGGCATACAAAAGGGATTGATAATAAGGCCGCAGATGCGCTAAGTCGGTGTCACATGATCTTATCTACACTTCCGAAATTATTGATTTTAAGATATTAAAAGATGAGTATGCCTCCTGCCCAGATTTTCACGAGATCTACACCTCCTTGAAAGATGACATCACTCGAGTGATAGATGATTATCTCTTCTATCGCTCCAAACTGTTCATTCCTAGTACATCATTACGAGAGTATCTTGTTTGGGAATTACACGCTAGTAGCCTTGCTGGACACTTTGGGCATAGCAAGATCATTGATGTTGTGGAACATAGGTTTTACTGGCCTAAACTAAAAAGAGACATTGCGAGACTTGTTAACAGATGTCATACTTGTCAACTCGCCAAGAAACAAAAATAAGACAGGCCTGTATACTCTGGTACCTGTTCCCAGTCGCCCTTGGAAAGATGTGAGTATGAATTTCGTGTTAGGCTTACCGAAAACACAAAAGAAACACGATTCCATTCTTGTTGTCGTTGACCGTTTTTCTAAAATGGCTCACTTCCTTCCATGCTCGAAAACTTTCAATGCATCTTGTGTAGCTCAGATCTTCTTTGATAACATTATGAAGCGACATGGGTTGCCAAAAATCATTGTGTCCGATAGGGATGTAAAATTCACGAGTTATTTTTGGAAGACCCTATGGCACAAGATGGGTATGAAATTGAAGTTCTCTTCAGCCTTCCACCCACAGACTGATGGACAGACTGAGGTTGTCAATCGGAGTCTTAGCAATCTCTTGCATACTCTTGTGGAGGAGAACTTGGGAACGTGGGACTTAAAATTAACGGTTGCTGAATTTGCTTATAACATATCTAAGAAAAGAACCACTGGCATGAATCCACATGAAGTTGTACATGGTTATCGTCCTAGACAACCCACAGATCTTGTCCCTATGTTAGAACATCACCGAGTATCAGAGTCTGCATTTACATTTGTATCCCGCATTCATGACTTGCATAGAGAAATTTTCAAGAAAATTAATGAGAATAATTTTAACTACAAGCTAAGAACATATATTAGAAGGAAATTTAAAACTTTTAATGTGGGTGACGAAGTGATGGTTTGGATTCGTCCGGAACGGTTTTTAGCTGGATCTGTTAAGAAGTTGAATGCACGGGCTGCAGGTCCATTTAAAATTCTTTATAAAATCAATGATAATGTCTATGTGACTATGTCGTAGACCTTCCTGAAGGTTTTGGCATAAGTAAGACTTTCAATATTGATGATCTAGTACCCAATGAAGGCCCAGAATTTAACCCAAGAAATCCTCTTATAGATGAGCCTACCCTGCAGCCTACTGGTGAGATACCCACATCACCTTTACTACCTGATACTACTCACCCACCGACAGAAAAATTGGATAATATTTTGGAAGATCGGAGATGGTGGTATTCATAGGTATTTGGTAAGATGAAAAAATAAGCCGGAGCCGGACAATACTTGGATAGATCGTGAAGAGCTCCAGCTCTTGGATGCAGACCTTTTGGAGCACTATAAAAGGACTGGTTTTAACTCGATTGGATCGAGCCCTTTCCCACCCAGGGAGAATGACGAGGACATCAGTTCAAGACGATTCAGACATTTCTATCAGTGCAGGCATCGTCTAGGACAGCTGCTTCATCATCTTAGTATTTTATTCAGTAATCATATTTATTTTGGCAATTATAGCCATATATAGTAGTTTTACGATTTGAACCCTTTCTTTTATGCATTAGAATATTTTTGAGATTTTAAAATTTTTTGAGATTTGTAACAAGATTTGTTTTGAGACTATATATATGCCTTGAGTTTAATGAGAAGTTATGTTATTCTTGATTTTAAAAAATTATTGTGATTGAGTTTTGCTCTTCGTTAATTTTTTTTATACAATTTTAGGGTTTGTGGTAAACTCTAAAACTACACCCAAATCCCCAAATTAAAATTATAAAACCTAATTCCCAAATCCAAGCCCTACCCTCCTCTTCATCTTCCTCCTCTCTTCTTCCCCAACCCACCTTGACGCCACCAGCCCCTGTCGACCACTCCCCTCTAGCATTGGTATCGGGTCGGGTCCTTCACTACCCGAACCCAGGCCCAGTCCCCTGCGGGTCCAAAAATTGGACCCGGATCCAAACCCGAACCCGTGAGGACCGGATCCAATTCTGGGTCCGGATCCTATTAAAATATTTCTACCCGTTCGGGTAGGAGTGGGAGTGTGAACGACGAGCGGGGGCAGTGAGTAGAGGATTTAGAATAGATGAGAGAAGAAAAAGGCATGAGTTTTGAGTTTAAAAGAGAAATATTTATAATTGAAAAGGAAGGAAGAGATGAGGATAAAATATTTATTTTCATATTGATTTGTTGGGGTTTTTTTAACAGGTCCATGTCCGGATCCGGATCGGATCTTTTTTGAGCGAACCCGAACCCGGACCCGAAAGTACAACGGATCCCATTTTAGGACCGGACCCGGATAGGTCGGGTCGGTTCCGGTCCAATACCGGGTCCGAATCGGGTCCGGATTTCAGGTATTTATACCAATGCTAGTCCCTTCCTCACCTCACCAACCTGCCACAACCACCACCCGCTACCTTCGACCGCCACCCCCTTCCCTCGTCGATGCCTCCAACATCGACACCACCACAACCACCAATCGACCACCCTATCGCCCTCATCCCGATTCCCCGTGGCTCCACCTTCCTCCACTCCCGTCCACCGAAGCCCGCCTGCCACCCATGCCGTTGCCCTCGCCGACCACCTCCTGAAGTCGACTGCAGCTCCTCACCGCCGGCAACATCGTTGTCCGCGACCATCGTTGGACAACTCCGACTGCCGCCATCAACCTCCTCCTTCTACACGCACAACAAGGAAGGAATCGAGTCAGATCTAATTCTTTTCGATTGGATAGCTTTGGTGTTGGGTGTTGGGTAGAATCCAAATTCATATCCAGCATCATCGTAACACTGTTTACGAACCCGGTAATTTCTTTCCATTCTCATTTATTTATGATATCATTTACCGTCTCTAGAATATTATTTGATTTATTTATTGTCCACAAATATTGAGAGTGTACTTCTACTTGCTAATTAAGGTACGAATCGTTATTGAACATCTTACATGCTAAGAACGATTAAGTATTACTGTTGATTGATAGGATTGAACTTTTAATTGGGCTTGTTAAACTATTTCACATCTTGAAAATCCATCAAACCAATTAATAGTTATAATTTCTAACATAATCTGTATTACGTGTTGATAAACTTAATCTTTAAATATTCTTGAAAATTCTCTATTTAGGTTTAAGTTTACATCAATGTCTCTGATACTTATAAGCTGACCATGTTTCATTTGAGATATATTAAGTTACTAGATAAGAAAATTGGAGAGAACCTTTATTTTATACACATAATATGTTATAGGTTTTTGATTTAGTTAGTTTTTTTTGTATCCATAAACATAATATGTTATATTATTAGAATATTGTATGAGCATGCATTAACAACATCTATGTATTTGTGCGCGCGCACATTACTTTTCATTTTGGCATGCCTTCATGTCCTACGCTTGACAAGGTATCGTCAAGCATAGGTCGTGTGCGTGCATGCGTGTGGGCAGACTTTCATTTTGGCGCACCTTTGTGTCCTACATTTGACAAGGTGTATCGTCATGATAAGAGTGTGCCATATTCATGATTCTTAGATATGCAACCCTCAAATTATTCAGTAATAAACTTACCTATTGTTAGCAATATTAAGCTATGATTTCCTAGTGTGAGGGTTGAGTAGATAGTAGTTAAATCATTTTCCACCTTTTCTTCAATATAGCGAACCATTGAATGGAGTCTCGTTCTAAATCTTATGATATACAGATAGAGGAGTTATCTCACATAACTTCAGTTATCATAACTTTGGATTGTTTGGGCCTATTTTGGAGTTAAAATAACTACAATAATCTTACCCCCAAAATCGAGAAAATCAGGGTTATCTAAACTCTGCTTAGACCTAACTTATCTAAACTATGAGCTACCAAACACTTAGCATATATACATGTACCTCCACTTAAAAACTAAGTTTAATTGTCCTAGCTTTGCTAATTTGCTTCCAAATGTGCTCTAAAATGTACTCACCTTCAATATAGGGACCAATATCTAATTATAGAGGTGATGCACTTATTGACCTTGTCTGGGAATAAACTCAATAAAGTTATGATAACCAGATTATCTAAACAAAAACTTTACAAAACTCTAGCTATCCTAACTTTGAACTGTTTCGAACTCACTTTGGAGTTAAGATAACTACAGTTATCTAACCCTAAACATTAAGATAAGTATAATTATCTTAATTCCACTCTTATCTAATTTTTCTTTACTATTACTACGAGGCAGTGTCAAACACCAAGTTAAAAGATATTTCTAAGTTGGAGGTAAAGGTAGGATAAGTAAAGTTAGCAAGTCCCTCCAAAGTTAAGGGTGTCTTTAGGAATGGTGTTAAGTAATGATAAATGGAGTTTTGTAAAGTTATCCCACATAACCTTACAGGGGTGTATTGGATTGGAATTTGAAAAGAATTTAAAAAAATGTGAAAATCCCAGTGTATTCAATTAGGATTTTAAAGGAGTTTATAAAAGTCACAGTGTATTCAATTGAGACTTTAAGTGATTCTATTCAATTATTGGTGTATTCAATTGAGATTTTAAATAACCCCATTCAATTTTCGGTGTATTCAAAAAGTTAATGATTTTGGTAAAATTGAGAATTTGGAGGATTTAGATGGAATTTAGGGTTTGAGGTATAAATACCAAAGGCCTTTGCAATTCTCACATTCTCCGTAGAAACTTTCAAGTCATTTGTGATTCTCTCTAGACGTTCCTCCTTCCCCACAGTTGCAGTTGCAGTTGCATCCACCCCTACTATTCATATTCTTCTCCTTCAACATCCCTACCATCCTCTTCTCAAAACCATCCTCTTGAAATCCCGTCGCTGAAATCCCCCCCCCTCTCCGAAATCCTCGCCCCAAACCACCTCGCCGAAATCTGCGACACCCCCCCCCCCTCGTTGAAATCCCCCCTCCGAAATCCTCGCCGAAATCTGGTAGTTTAACATTTCTAATTCAACTATAGAAGAATAGGGATGACATCAAGATACTACATTTTGGTAGGAAAGAAGGTGAGATCTGAAGGATTTTGACTTATAATATTCTTCTCATGGTACAACAAAGTACTTCCGTTCTCATGTACGTAGACTGGGGTTCGGCAGAACCACATATACTGTTCGTGATTGCCTATAAGTTGTTCTGCTTTTGTGTGGTTCTGTATCTATTTGAAATGCCAACTGCAGGAGAAAGTAATTTTTGCTTCCAGTTGTGTATTTGGTATTAGGGATAACCCTAATTGATTTCACTGGTATAGACTCTTGAAAAGAATCGTCTTGCTGGCCTACCCCAAAAATATACCCAACTAATCAGAGATGGAAAAAAGATCACGAGCTACAACATCTACCGCGTCTTGACCAAAATATGATAAGGGCAGAAGTCCATTCACATTCCACAACATCGAACCTTCTTCCAACTATTTGCTGAATCTGTATTCAAATTAAAAAAGCTAAAACCATTGACCATTCCCAATCATTCTATAGTGAAGATAATTAATGACATACTAGACATAACGGAACGTTCTAGAAGTGATTATATAAGTACAAACTCAAACTAAAAATGTCAAGGGCAAAGAGGTTACCGAACATCAATTCAAATCTTCTAACTATATATACTAGTATCATACACGTGCACACGTGCACGTGGAAAAAATTGAAGGGATAATGAAAAGGGTAAAAGGAAAATAATTTCCAAACTGATCCATTTTCGAAAATATTTACCAAACTGGTCCACTTTCAAAAATATTTATCAAAGTTAGTCCATAACCCAACACGTGCGTTGCACGGGTTGGGTTAAGGACTAAGGGGTTCTCCCATTATAGTAGTAGAGATTTTTACATTACTAGATTTGATTTTTCTTTTGATACATTTATGATTTCAGTTGATAATGAACATATTTGGTTTTCAACAGTTAATAGGTTATCCATGTGATGATTTATGTCAATGATTTGCGAGATGCCTTGATATTTATTCGTACTACTCTTATGAGAATGACAATCTTGTGTAGAAAATGAACTAATTATAAAGTCTATGAAAGTTCAATTGTCATCGAATTCCTTCGAATTCCATCCAACTATTTTAAAATCCTTATACATCTCAGTCAAAGTTTTAGGTGAATTTCCCATAAATTTCTTAAATACTGGGATTCTCAATTCTTTTAAAATCTTTTGAAATCTCAATCCAATACACCCCTGGTAGTTTAACTTGAAGTTGAGATAAATATAGTTATCTAAACTCCACTCCTATCTAATTTATCTCAACTCTACTTTCCCAAACACTTCTTACGGCCATGTTTGAACCATCAATGTCGAACACCTGTAGCTAGCGGAGGTAGAGGAATGCAACCTATAGATTTTATACCGGTACCTCCATTCTTGGCTTTAAAAATGAATTTTATTGGATTGGAGTTCAGATACCTACATATGTACTTCCAAACTATTACCAAAGTTTAGATAACTACTCCACTAACTTCATCCACTAACTTCAGTATAACGTTTACCTATTGGTAGTAACAATGTAACATATAGCTACAATTACATATTTACAAACGAATTTCTCACCTGAACTCCAAGGATCTCCGCCCCCTCGGCAAGAAACAGCGTCATGTGACTCGTCAAGTTAAACGGCGCCGTCAGCCACTTCCCACTCAGCACATTCAGCTGCCCTCCCCCCTTCCTCCCCAGCTTCCCAATCGCCTCCACCGCCCTCTCAAACGCCGCCGTGTTCACCCTAACGCCATCCCCCACCCCGCCGAACTCCGTCAAGTTGAACGCCACCGGCCGCAGCCTCGGGATCGGGCGCGGGCTCGGCTTCGAAAACAGCCCGAAGATCCGAATGCCGGTGACGGATCCAACTTGCCAGAGGAAGACGGATCCGAAGGCGAGGACCCAGAGAGTGGTAAGGAGGGCGATGCGGTGGGAGAGGAGGAAGGGGAGGACGCGGCGGCGGGTAGGGTTGGGGAGGTGGAAGCGGGCGGTGGGGGAGAAGAGCTCCACGGCCATGGGCGAGGAAGAGGGGTGTTATGATAATTTTGGGGTTAGGGTTTTGGAGGACATGACATTTGTGAGGTTGAAGATGATGCAGAACAAGACAGTTGAGGGGGTGAAGTGAGGGAATTTACGGGAATGCCATTGGTTTGAATCGGTAGATTTGGGTTATGGGTTTGTCGAATATAGAAGAAATCTTAGATGAGAGATCTAATGGAGAAGTGTAATTATTTATTTATTTTATATAGATTTTCCTTTTTTCTTTTTTTTTTAAAGATAAAATGGCACTAATAAATGTCAGTTTCTTAATCATTAGCGAAGAGGCCTATCTGTATGCTCTTGAGCATCTACATTCTATAGTCGTTCAAACTCACATTTTCTATATTTAGCGTTTAGAAATGAAAATTTTGAGTTGGGTTATTGAAATCCAAATTTTAAATGAACGGTAGATGATATTTTATTTCTTAAATTTCAGTGATTGATCTCCTTAAATAATAATAATTAAATATTAACATCCAACACATTTGTATAAAAAAATTGTACACATAACAATTTTTATAGACTCATTTCATCTCAGTCCTTGGTCAAAAAAATTCACATCAATCTCAAATTTATTTTATATGCATAACAATCATATAAGCCCTAATCCATAGAAGAAAAAAAATCAAGTTTGGGGGAAAAAATCAAGGACACAAGACCTTCTTGCATTTATTCCCTTTTTTTTATAATTTGGTCAAATGCTAAATGATGTGTCCGTTTTCTTTTGCGACTTTTTTTTTAATTTTGTCAGACGCAATATGATCTTGCGTTCGACACCTTTAAAATTAAATAATAAATTGGATCGGACGCAAGATCATCGTGCGTCCGACACCTTTTTTTATATTTGAAAAAAATTAATCATACGCAGGATCATCTTGCGTCCAAGAATTTTTTTTATAGAACAGACACAAAATGATCTTTCGATTTCTATATTTAGAAAATTTCTATATCGTCTCTCAAATATAGACAGACACTGTTCCTATTTTCCAAAATTTGAAAATATAGGGAACGACTACAATAACTTCCCTGTATTCTCCAAAATTTGGAAATATAGGGAACGACTACATATGACAATTGTTTGGAAAAGAGTGGAGAGATTGTGGTGTGTCTATTGAAGAATGGAGAAATCAGTGTGGGTGTAAATCATATTGTAAGATTCAGTTTGATTTTACAATGTTTGTAGCAAGAGAAACGTAATTTTCTATACTTATTTTGCATGTGTTGCTCTACATGCAGTTTTGTTACAAGTTAGCAAAAACTCGACGTGCATACTATACTATCAGAATTGTAATTATCTTCAGTCACATTTTTTTTCATACTAGACAATCAGACAAACCAATAAAGTGTTCATACAGTGACCACTTGATAGAAATAGGGCCCAAGACATTGAATCTATCTTGAAAAGTCCTTACCGTTATAGTAGGAGCGCCCCTCTCCTTACGGTTGAGCGATTCAACGGGAAGACCGGGCAGGTGGGAATATATAGAATAGGGGTTCGCTCCGGTGCTGTTGAGTAATTGATAAATGCACTGTCTTTGCCAGGTAAGCGCCTCTGAGTTAGAAGCGAGGGAATTATGATCAAGAGCGAGGCAAAGCGGTAGAGACGGATTAATTCCTTTTTGGATTCCTCCTTAAGGGGTGATTGACTGCTGCTTTATGGCCTGTAGAGCTAAGAAAGCAAAACGGACCAACCAGCCCCTGAAACTCGGGTTTAGGGATTCTTTCTTACTTTAGGTCTTATGGAGCTAAGGGCGGATCCTTAAGATTTTGCTGATCCATTCCATGGAAGTAATACGAACATCGCTGGTCGCAGGGCCGGCCGGGCGACCGCCCAGGACCCAATTCTGATAAGGGGCACAAAATTTTGTAAGTATAATAGGTTTGTAACACTTTAATTAATTAATATTTGAACTAAAAATGCAAAAGGTCTTCTAGTTTAGTTGGTTAGAGCACCCATTTAGTAAGTTGGAGGTTTTGAGTTCAACTCTCAACAAGAGCATTTTTTTTTACTTTTTATATTCTTATTTACTAATTAATGGTTATTTATTTTTTTATTTTTTTATTTTTTATTTTGTACCTTTTAATTCCTGTTTGCTAATTAATGGTTTTCGATTTTGTAATTTTTCCTTTTAAAATTCCTATTTGTTAATTAATGGTTCAGTAAGTGTTCTTTGTTATGTACTACATTTTGAATCAAGCTTTAATTAAATTAGCAGAAACATAGTGAGCAAAAGGTTGTAGACTAAAGATATGCTTCTTGATGTTGCAATTAAAAACTTGGAAGTGTTGGTTTACATTTTTTTTAAATATAGAGAAAATTGATTTGCTTTTGTTATGATTGAAGCTAAAGAAATTGCATCTGAAATGAAAATTGAGCCCTTATTTCCTTTAACACGTATGACTTTTAAAAAGAGAATTTTTTATGAGATTCCTAATACGGATAGAGAACAACAATCTACTCAAGAAAATTTTACAACTTATTATTTTCTTGTTTTAGCTTTATATGACTCTTTCTCAATTGAAGAGTATATTTGAACAAATGCAAAAAATTTAATCTATATTTGGCTTCTTATTTGATGCATCACAGTTAGTTTAATTGGATGATGATGAAATGAAAAATTGTTGTATGCAACTTGAAATTGCTTTGAAACATTGTGAGATGTCTAATATTCATGCAAATTATTTACTTTCAGAAATACAAAGAAATGCAATGAAATGAAGCATATGAAACAGATAAACCATGACATTCCATAAAAATTATGGAGTTTGCAAAAAAAAAAGGATATGTTTCCAAATATTTTTGTTGCATATAAGATTTTATTGACTGTACTTGTGACTGTGACATCTGCGAAAAGAAATTTCTAAAAATTAAAAATATTAAAATCTTATTTGCGAATAACTATGAATCAGGATATGTTAAATGGATTAGCAATTTTAAGTATTAAAAAGAATATGTTGAAAAATATTGAGGTTGAACATATAATTGATGATTTTGCTTTTAAAAATGCAAGATGAAATAATTTTAGATGAGAAGTGATTGATTTGATTATTTATTTCTTTAAATACAAGAATTGTTGTTACTGTGCTTAATGAAAAATATGAAGTATTTGATATCATAAAGCAAAACAAGGTAATCTTTATTTTTCGGGGTATTGATTTTATGTGCCCCGACGTTATATCATATTTTATTAATATACTAGATTTGCCCGTGGGCATGTGCCTACGGCACGTCTTCGGAACGATACAACATATGAAAGTCTTATAAACGGTAAAACAACAATTATGTAGCTCAAGTTTGAATAGTAAAATAATAATTAGTTGTAAATAAAAGTCCATGTTTCCATTAGTATATGTTGAAAAATAGTTATAAATGGGGGTGTAAAATTCAATTTTTAGAATTTTGAGTGTGAAAAATGAAGAAATTTAACTGTTGATGAGATATTTGCTATTTTCAATGTAACATGAGCAATAAAAAAATGCATGAAAAATCTAAAAATTCACAAACCTGAAATATGAAAATATAAATTTCTGAGTAAATGGAGAGAGAATGAGAAAGAGAAAGCGAAAGAGAGATAAATAAATAAATATAGGAGTTGTTTTGGGATTTGAATTTGAATTTTGGGGAGGAACTTTTGGGCGGGAAAATATGTTTTATGAGGTGATCTGGACAATTGATTTCAACCATATTGAATGAGAGCCACTTGATAGCTTTCTTTGTGTTTTATTATATAGATATAAAAATACATGCATATCTATAAAGGGCAAAATTTTATTTTTTGCCCCGGACCTTAAATACCTCAGGACCGGCCCTGGCTGGTCGCTCTTAAGAATACGGGAGTATAGTATATGGTATAGCCCTTTCTATTTTAGTGTCGTGGGCAAAAAACTTTTTTTCTACACACTAGCTAATTAGACAAGCAAACACCTTGTTATTTAGATGTATAGGGATATATCCTCCGTAACTAGAAGCATAAGTAGTTATGTATTTTCTTTGAAATACTTAACATAGGTTACTCAAGTTATCTACTCCGAGACTTTACCTACCTACTATCTACTTCTCTTAACAAAAACACAATCCACAATATTTTTTAATGAATTCAACAAAGCATATATTAAAATGAAAACTTATGTATGTATCAAAAACTTACATGATTCATGCTATAGTTTGTAAAATTTTCAGAATATGTGGGCAAATAAACACAAATTTGTTTTTAAAATACGGTATGGAAGAACATTTCCTCCTCTTTTGCAATATGGGACTATGATAAGGAAAAGTATTTTTTTTTTTTTGAAGTAAAAGATGGAATAAGGCCACCCATGATAACGAAAAGTTGCCAACCACTGAATGGGGTTCCCTATCCAAAGCCAATTTTATCACCATACTCAATAACATACACACTCATCTCTCCAAAACTTCACCAATCAAAATCTTTAGTTTATACATGGCTTTTGCTCTTGGTTCTGCAAACCAAACCTAAGGTAAATAGAAACATTTCACAACAACTCCCCTGTATTCTATTCCCAAATCCTTATATTCTTTGGTTAGGTACACCTGCCCATTGATTTGCTCATTTCAGTAGTGTATGCTTGTTCATATGAATATTTTCCCAAACTAACCCACTTTTTCAAAACTATTTTCGAAACTAACCCACTTTCCAACTTATTTCCGGGGTAAATATTGCCCACGTCAGCATAAGCCATAGTTGGAAACCGCAACAATTCACATTTCTTTTTTAATATACCGCAATTTCCAACTATGGCAATAGTGTAAATATTTGTCGCAATTGGCAATTGCAACTATGTCTCAAAATTGTGAGACACAAAGAGCTTACTCAAGCTAGAAAGTAAGCTCTCTGGAAAATTTTCTTTAAGGAGATGTCGTAGTTGCTAACTGTGACCTCTCTATGTGTACACTATACTCAATTCGGCTCTCTCATTCAACGAACTAAGTTAGTGAGCACGAAAAAACGCTTTCAACTGAAGCTACAAGTCAGTTGAAACAGTGATACCTAAAAATCAGATATCATTGTTTCTCTGTTTACAATTCACGAAACATCACAATTATACCTCAATTTCACAATATCACAATATAAGAAAGTTGAATCAATATCACAAATCACAATATATAACAAAATGCACCAAAATATCACAATATCTCATGATATATCACAATATATCACAAGTTCACAATATAACACAATCGGCACCAAAATATCACAATATATCACAAGTCCTGAATATCACAATTTCATAAAATGACAAGTTCAACATATCATAAGTCTAAAATATCACAAGTTCAAGATATCGCAATTTATTACAAATCAACAAATCATAATTACAGAAAAAATTTCTCAAACTTGAGCCTAGTGTGGGCTTCCTCTTCTTCTAATAGAGCTTTTGACGACTAACCCCGGCTTGTGTCACCTATGAGATGGGGAGTTCAGGGTCATGAATTTGCTCCTCTTCACCTACGGATTCCTCTTCTTGTGGCGGCTCTTCTTGTTATTGCTCATCTCGTAGTGCACGCCGACAAGGCTTCCTCACGACCTTCTTCCATAAGCCCGTTTGATGAACCTGAACGGACAACATAGCATCTAGCATGACCTTTTCGCCAAAGTGTTCAAGTTGCGACCGGCACGGTTTAAGGATTTCACACTACTTCGCAAGACACGAGCGCATTTTCGTGCAATCACTCATGTATCATCAATCTACAACAAATTATCATGTATCATGTACAGATGAGAATGATTCAAATGGGGGGAAAATGAAGTATATGAAGTAAACAAAAAAACATAATTTGTTACAATGGAATGAGATGTTGATGCCTTCGGTTGATACATGGGCTGCAAAGATGACTATCTGGGATCTGGTTTCATCTCTCTCCTCAGAATCGGTATCTGGACCCCTATGTGCACAGTGGAAGGAGGAGCAATATACAACGATGTCATCCTTCGATACCAAATCATGTATGCACCGTGCAACGATGGATCATATGAAGGAGTTGGCTCTACCACATGTTCGAACCTGTGCTCATTTCAGGCATTGACTTGGATTTGTGATATTTTGTCCAATTGTGACCCGGCAACCGACCCATCCACTTGACATCATGCAGTTTGGTGTTATACAATTGTCTGACTGGGATGCTCTGATGAAATCTAAATTGTCGAAGCCCTCGGTTCGCAAAAATAGAACTCTACAATACAAAAGTTGATGAATAGTGATCTCGTCAACCTTCGCTTCGGGTCGTCGTGCATAAAGATTGTAGTCTCTCTAGTCTCTCGGCCATATAAGGCTCCCATTTGACGAACTCCTCTTGCACTTGATCGAGCACGTCTATGTAGTATGTCAACACACCACGAGGGTTATCATTTCCACGTGTGTGCCCCGGCACAGTATACACCAATGGGATCCAACATGGCTTGATCCTCTACGACTTCCATCCACCCATGTGCTTGTTTGCTTATGCGAGGCTAACGGACATGTAAACGCTCTCAACTCCACATGTGTAATATTACCATCGCCCCCATTATCTAAACTGCATTTAAGGCCCCACCGCACAAAGTCCTATCCAATGCAACTAATGTGCACTACCCCTACTATACTGACCAACTTTCCTAATGTCGGTGATCAACGACAAGTACATTAACTTAACGGTATCACCAGACGAGTTCAGAAAGATAACACTGCCAAATTGTGTCATTATGTAGGCCTTAGTGTAGCACTCAACGTGGAACTTCGGTGAACCCTCGTTCAGGAAACCGTTGAATATTTCCTTCAACCATGAGAGCCTAAATGATTGGCCACTTATCACCAAGGTAATCTCTGACTAACTGCTCTCTTTCGAAGTTCATACTCCTAGTCACGGCCAGCCTATCAACATGAAATCTGAGATGACCGCAATATCCTAAAGTGTGACAGTCATCTCTCCTACGGGTAGTATAACATCCTAAAAAATTGAGTTCTGATAATTTTGCCCTTGCACGCTGATATGGCTAAAAATGGGATTTAATCGGAACCGTCCAAATCAGGCACGAATCTTGAGACCTGAGGGTAAAACGGTAATTTCGCCCACAAGAGGACCAAAACGGGTATTGGATCTGCCCTCCTAGGGCCCAATGATCCGCGAATGGATCCGCCAACAAGAGGGCGCGGATCTCAACCCGCTGCGCTCCCAATCCAACAAGACAGAGTCAGGATCCCTGATTAAACACGATCAACGGCCCTGATGGACATCTACCTTTTCACTGGGATTTGGGGATTAAAATTCCTTAACTGATTACAGGGAATATACCTTATCAGATTACATACCTTATCTGACTACGAGGAATATTCCTTATCTAATCACGGGGATTACATTCCTAAAACCATTCCCTAAGACGCCTATAAATACCCCTCACCCATCTCCATTAACAGGTAATCAACTCTTCACCAGTTTTTACGCTCTTTCATAATCTCTTTGATTACTGACTTGAGCGTCGGAGAGTGCGTCGCCGGGATCCCCCCCCGGTGTCTCGCACTTTTTTGCAGGTGCACGGCGGGAACGACGAACGGGGCCCGACGGAACAGGTACCAGGTCTTTCTATTCAGTTTCCCCAAGAATCCACAAGTTCTATCTGTTTGCCCCCACACCAAATTTAGCGGCAACAGATTGGCGCCGTCTGTGGGAAACTAACGAATAGGGACCTCTCCTCTTCCCGGCGAAGAGGTTCTCTCCTACCATGCCGCCTCGCAAAGTTAGATCTAGGGGCTCCAACCGAGCGCCCAACCCTGACCAGCAAGAAGTCCATCCTGATCCCGCTCAGCAACAAGGGCAACTCCCTCCTACCATGGAAGAGCCGCTTCAACAGAACCCCCCTCCTGATCCAAAGGGTCCTAACCCTCAGAAACAGCCTCTTCACCAAGAGAACCTCTCCATCCACAACGCCTCCAGTGCCTCCATGGCCTCCTATCATCCCCGAGCCTCTGGTCGCCACGATGCCCATCCCAAACGCCCGGAGGATAAGGACCTTCGTCGCCATCTGGACGAAAAGCGGGCTCGGGGAGAAGCCTCCCGCCAAGAGCGATCCCCCCGACACCGGGGACACAGGGGGTCCCCCGCCCGAAGAGGGAGAAAAGACTCCCCCGATCACTACCGAAGGAGGCACTCTCCGGCAGGTCGGCAGCAGCATCGGGACAATGAGGCACCCATCACCCGTGCCGAGTTCCAGCAATTCCAAGCAATGGTACAGCAGGCCCTCAATCTCCGTCAGAATCCCAATGAGCCGAGGGCCCCCTCCCCACCTCCGGTCCGGAGCCCTCGCCAACGTTCCCCTTCTCCTCGACCCGCTCCTACCAATTCTAGACGCACCCCAAGTCCTCGTCGTTCCCGAAGCTACCGTCGCCGCAGCCCTCGCTCCCCATCATACGAAGACGAATCCCGTGGCTCGGCAGATCACCGCCGGAGAGATGACACCATGAACCGCCGCCTGAACGAGGTGGAAAAACTCTTGGGACAGATAAACCGAGAAGAAGAACTCAGGGGGAGGACCCTCCGTCCTAGCCGACCCCCGTTCTCCCGGACCATAGTGGATACTCCTGTTCCCTTTGGTTTCAAACCTCCCCAGTTCGAGAACTACACTGGGGAGACCGATCCAGTTGACCACATCGAAGGCTTTAAGACTTTGATGCTCCTCCATCAAGCGTCCGATGCCCTCCTCTGCAAAACATTCCCTGCAACTCTGAAAGGCCCGGCTCGAGAATGGTACTCTCGTCTTGCCCCGGCGTCAATATTCTCCTTCGAACAGTTCGAGACCCTGTTCATCACCCATTTCGTCAGCAGCCGAAGGACCGAGAAAACCAGCATCTCACTATTGCACCTCCGTCAGCAAAAGGGGGAAAAACTGAGGGACTACGTGAAGAGATTTACAGCCGAAGCTAGAACTATTGCCTCCCTCGACCAATCGGTCGCTACCGCAGCATTCCAATCCAACATTCTCAATTCCAACCTCCGCTCCTCCCTTGCCAAGAAACCCCCACATGACTTTTCCGACCTTCTTCTTCGCACCGAAAAGTACATTCGGGCCGAAGAGGCCGAGCGACCCCTCAACTGGGAAGCGCCCGCCTCCGGGCTCAAAAGGAAGGGGGCAGAAGAAGAAGGAGCCAAGAAGCTCCAGAAGGATAATGCCGGCCAGCGCCGACCTCCCCCTAGATTTGAGAAGTTCACTCCCCTCAACGCTAACCTCTCGGCCATCTTCATGGAGGTTGAAAAGGACGGGGTCTTGCCTCCAGCTCCCAAAATGAATACTCCCGCCAAGAGAAGAGATAAAGAGAAATGGTGCCGTTATCACCGGGACCACGGGCATGACACCAACGACTGCCGTGCCCTGAGGAACGAGATCGAAGCCCTTATCCAGAGGGGACAGCTGACGAAGTTTGTAAAAAAGGACCGAGCCGAGCCCCCTCTCCCGCCTCGGGGGGCTAACAAGCGTCCGGAAAGAGAAGAGACGCCAGACTTCGAGGAAGAGCGAGTCCTCCACCTCATCCATGGGGGTCCGATGGGAGGCTTCTCGAACTCCTCCCGAAAAGCATTTATCAGAGAGGTCAATTCAGTCCGAACCACGCCCCCTCCCAAGGGCCTCGGAGTGCCAGTTACCTTCTCCGACGAAGATCTCGAGGGAGTTCGTATCCCGCATTGTGACGCTCTCGTCATCAGCCTCCACATGGCAAATTTCAAAGTGGAGAGGATCTTAGTCGACAACGGCAGCTCCGTCAACATCCTATTCCTCTCCGCTTTCAAAGGCCTAAAGCTCTCCAGAGACAGACTCAAACCCGCCGGTTACACTCTCCATGGGTTCACGGGGGTTCCGGTAACTATAGAAGGGGTGATCACCCTCGATGTAACTGCCGGACAAACCCCTACCACCAGAACGGAGCCAATGGACTTCATGGTAGTGGATGTTCCCGCTGCCTACAACGTCATTTTGGGCAGGCCCGGCCTCGCGGCTCTGGAAGCGATTCCCTCGGCATATCATCTGAAGATGAAATTTCCCACCCGATCCGGGGTCGGAGAAGTAAGGGGAAATCAGGAGCAGGCCCGGAAATGCTACATGACTTCGACCCTTGGGCCCGTCCTCTCTTTAGAGACCCTGGAAATTCCCCAAGATTCCACAAGACCGACCTCCGAGCCAGCGGACGAATTGGAGGAGGTGCTCTTCTCCGAACAAGAGCCGACCCGCAAGTTCTTCGTAAGCAAGGCTCTCCCGTCCGCCCTATACTCAGATATTGTGGAATGCATCCGAGACAATCAAGACCTCTTCGCATGGTCCGCAGCTGACATGCCCGGTATCTCCGAAGAGCTCTTAGTCCACCGCTTGAGTGTTGATCCAGGGTCCAAACCGGTTCAGCAGAAGAGGCGTAAGTTCGCCCCCGAGCGACAACTCGCTATTAAAGAAGATGTAGATAAATTGCTGAAGGCCCGATTCATACAGGAGGTAAACTACCCTGAATGGTTATCGAACGTAGTAATGGTGAAGAAGTCCAACGGAACATGGAGAATTTGCATTGATTTCACCGACCTCAACAAAGCCTGTCCCAAAGATCCCTTCCCTCTACCGAGCATCGACACTCTGATTGACGCAACCTCGGGACATGAGCTTCTAAGCTTCATGGACGCTTTCTCGGGTTACAATCAGATAAGGATGTTCCCGCCAGATATCCCAAAGACGTCTTTTGTAACCGACCAAGGCCTTTATTGCTACAGGGTCATGCCATTCGGCCTAAAGAACGCGAGGGCAACATACCAGCGCCTCGTCAACAAAGTTTTTCAGGCTCAGATCGGCAGAAACATGGAAGTGTATGTCGATGACATGCTGGTGAAAAGCGTCCGAGGTGCTGATCATGTGACCGACCTCCAAGAAGCATTTGATGTTTTAAGAAGGAACAACATGAGACTCAACCCGAACAAATGTGCGTTCGGCGTCTCATCAGGCAAGTTCCTCGGCTTTATGGTTAGCCAACGAGGAATAGAGGCGAATCCGGAGAAGATCAAGGCCATACTGGACATGGCCCCCCCTAGAAATGTCAAAGAAGTTCAGAGGCTGACTGGTCGCTTAGCCGCCATAGGGCGCTTCCTGTCGAAGTCCGGGGAGAAGTGCCTCCCGTTCTTCAAAGCCCTCAGGGGGGCTAAAGGATTCGAGTGGGGGCAGCAGCAACAAGACTCCTTTGACCAGCTTAAAGCCTACCTCGTCAATCCCCCTCTCCTTAGCAAACCAGTACCCGGCGAACCGCTCTACCTCTACCTCGCGGCTTCCGAGCAGACGCTCAGTGCGGTCTTAGTCAGAGAAGAAGAAAGGGCTCAGAAGCCCATATACTACGTCAGCAAGGTGCTCCGGGATGCCGAACTTCGGTACCCGAAAATTGAGAAAATGGCGTATGCCCTGGTAATGGCCGCAAGAAAACTTAGACCCTACTTTCAGTCTCATTCGGTGGTCGTCCTTACCGACCAGCCACTGAAACAGATTCTTCACAAACCCGAGACTTCTGGTCGCCTCATGAAGTGGTCGATCGAGCTGAGCCAGCACGATATAACTTATCAGCCTCGGACTGCAATCAAGGCGCAGGCACTGGCCGAATTCATAGTTGAGACTACAATCCCCGAGTCTGGCCAAGCAGCAAAGGGACCCCCCGTCTGGTCGGTCTATGTTGACGGGTCCTCTTGTAATGAGGGTAGCGGGGCAGGAGTCATCTTGGCAGGACCAGATGGCTTCGTCCTCCAATACTCACTCCGGATAAATTTCAAAGCCTCGAACAACGAGGCCGAATATGAAGCACTAATAGCCGGGCTTCGAATGGCCCGAAATGCTGGAGCACGTCGGCTACGGATTTTCAGCGACTCCCAGTTGATTGTTAACCAGGTCCTCGGCGAATATGAAGCCCGCGACGATAGAATGGCTAAATACTTGTCCAAAGTAAAGAGCCTCATGGCGCTGTTCGACGAGGCTCTCATCCAAAGGATCCCTCGAGAAGAAAACGCTCAGGCCGACGCCTTATCCAAGCTAGCCTCCTCCTCCCTTCAAGGTCTGGAACAGACCGTTTTAATAGAAGTCCTCCTAAAGCCGAGCATAGAGGACGAAGCGCCAGATTCCGTTGAAGCATTGCCCGTCCTCCTCGAAGACAACTGGATGAAACCCATTGTCGAATTCCTAAGGAACGGACTCCTCCCTGAAGATCCGAGGGAAGCACGAAGAATTAGGGCCCGAGCCGAGCGTTTTACTTTACTCGAAGGCATCTTATACAAACGCTCCTTCACCCAAGCGGATGGTCGGCCGTATCTAAGGTGCCTCTCCCCCGAGCAAGCCGACTACGCCCTACAAGAGCTCCATGAGGGGATCGGCGGAGCCCATTCTGGATCCAGGGCTCTGGCGCGCAAGGTATTGAACTATGGGTATTACTGGCCCACTCTCCTACGGGACGCCGAACGACACGTTCGGCAGTGCAGCTCCTGCCAAAAGTATGCAGACATCCGACGTCTTCCGCAGGCACCGCTGACCTCTCTATCAAGTCCCGTTCCCTTCGCTATGTAGGGGATGGACTTACTGGGACCATTCCCTCCAGCCCCCGGACAGCTAAAGTCCCTAGTCGTGGCAGTTGACTATTTCTCTAAGTGGATAGAAGCCGAACCCCTGGCTACGATCACCGAACATAGGGTCGTTCAGTTCTTCTGGAAGAATGTGATTTGCCGGTTCGGCGTTCCCCGAGTCATAGTCACAGATAACGGGACACAGTTTACTGGAGCTGCCTTCCGAGCCTTGTGTGAAGACCTTTCCATACAACACCGATTCTCCTCCGTCTCCCATCCCCAGTCGAATGGCCAAGCTGAGAATGCCAACCGACAGATTCTTGCAGGAATCAAGAAGAGGTTAGACAAGTGTTCCAAGGGACTATGGGTCGATCAGCTGCCGAACGTACTCTGGAGTCACCGCACCACCAAGCGGACCCCAACAGGCGAGAGCCCATTTAATCTCACCTATGGGGCCGAAGCCATCATCCCCCTAGAAGTCGGGATACCCTCTCCTCGCCTGCTCGCTTATGAAGAAGAGCAGAATGGTAGAGAACTCAGAACAAGCCTAGACCTGATAGACGAAATCCGAGAGAGAGCTGCCATACGCCAGCAAGCTTACCGAAGAAGGATCGAGCTGGCATACAACAAAAGAGTCCGCCCAACGGACCTCAAAGAAGGGGATTTAGTCCTTCGGAAGTTGGCCATATCATTCCCCGGGCAGAAAAGCAAGCTGGCCCCGAACTGGGAGGGACCGTACAAGATCTCGAAAGTAATCCGCCCCGGTACCTACAAGCTAGAGGATCTCGAAGGCAGAGAAATTCCCCGGACTTGGAACGCCGACCATCTTTTGAAATACCAGGAGAAGGCAACTACGTCTCTCCAAGTAACTCGAGATGCCGAGCCGTTCCCCTCCTTTCTCTAGTCATAGTTTGTCCTTTTTGTGCTTTCTTTTATTATTGTAATAACGGCTAGCAACTTTAGAAGCAGCCGATCGTTAGATGTTAATAAATGAAGTTTCTTCATGTTTTCACTACTATTACATCCCTCTGCTTGTAACCCTTAAACTGACAATGGTTCCGGAGTCCAACACTTGGCTCGATTCTACTTCGCGAGCTCGCTCCTAAGCAAGCTAGAAGTAGCTCGCCATTCGAAAATGCTCCCACAGCCGTTGAATGGTACGGAGTCCAACACTTGGTTCGAAGCTACTCCGCAAGCTCGCTCCTAAGCGACCTAGGGGTAGCTCGCCATTCGAAATTGCTCCTACACCCCTTAAACTGACAATGGTTCCGGAGTCCAACACTTGGCTCGATTCTACTTCGCGAGCTCGCTCCTAAGCAAGCTAGAAGTAGCTCGCCATTCGAAAATGCTCCCACAGCCGTTGAATGGTACGGAGTCCAACACTTGGTTCGACCCTACTCCGCAAGCTCGCTCCTAAGCGACCTAGGGGTAGCTCGCCATTCGAAATTGCTCCTACACCCCTTAAACTGACAATGGTTCCGGAGTCCAACACTTGGCTCGATTCTACTTCACGAGCTCGCTCCTAAGCAAGCTCGAAGTAGCTCGCCATTCGAAAATGCTCCCACAGCCGTTGAATGGTACGGAGTCCAACACTTGGTTCGAAGCTACTCCGCAAGCCCGCTCCTAAGCGACCTAGGGGTAGCTCGCCATTCGAAATTGCTCCTACACCCCTTAAACTGACAATGGTTCCGGAGTCCAACACTTGGCTCGATTCTACTTCGCGAGCTCGCTCCTAAGCAAGCTAGAAGTAGCTCGCCATTCGAAAATGCTCCCACAGCCGTTGAATGGTACGGAGTCCAACACTTGGTTCGACCCTACTCCGCAAGCTCGCTCCTAAGCGACCTAGGGGTAGCTCGCCATTCGAAATTGCTCCTACACCCCTTAAACTGACAATGGTTCCGGAGTCCAACACTTGGCTCAATTCTACTTCGCGAGCTCGCTCCTAAGCGAGCTAGAAGTAGCTCGCCATTCGAAATTGCTCCTACACCCCTTAAACTGACAATGGTTCCGGAGTCCAACACTTGGCTCAATTCTACTTCGCGAGCTCGCTCCTAAGCGAGCTAGAAGTAGCTCGCCATTCGAAATTGCTCCTACACCCCTTAAACTGACAATGGTTCCGGAGTCCAACACTTGGCTCAATTCTACTTCGCGAGCTCGCTCCTAAGCGAGCTAGAAGTAGCTCGCCATTCGAAAATGCTCCCAAGCCGTTGAATGGTACGGAGTCCAACACTTGGCTCGATTCTACTTTGCGAGCTCGCTCCTAAGCGAGCTAGAAGTAGCTCGCCATTCGAAAATGCTCCCAAGCCGTTGAATGGTACGGAGTTCAACACTTAGTTCGACCCTACCCCGCAAGCTCGCTCCTAAGCGACCTAGGGGTAGCTTGCCATTCGGAGTTCGACAGTTCAGAAGTTACCCCATGACAAACAACATTCACAGCAACAAAGTTTGACAGTTCGGCAAAAGAGGGGGCATAAAACAGAAATTTCCGAGCACCAACACTTGCAAAAATTTTGATTTCATTTACGTCAAAAGAAGCGGTGGCCAGTCCGCTATTAGGCATTACAAAGTTCGATAAAAAAAAGAGAAAAAGAGCAGAAACAGCCAAAAACAATAAAAGGAGAGGCGGATCAGTGCTCGACCTCTTTCCCCGGGCGACGAGGCGGAGTAGGGGTCGACTTCGCCGAAGGAGACGCCGCCGCCAGTGGAGTGGCCGTGACGCCCGGGACCTCGCCAGTAATCCCGGCATCGGCATCAGCGCCGTCCTCCTCCTCCTCCTCCTCTTCCCCTTCGGACTCGGGGTCGAAGCCCTCGACGTGTCCGGGGAAGAGTCGCCATCCCGAGACGTCCACCCCGGGGTACGCCTCTCGCACCCGGTCGAGGGCAGTGGCGAAGGCCTTCGCCATGTTCTGCGCGAGGTACCCCTGGGCCTTCTTCAAGGTGGCGTCCTCCACCTCCTTCACAGCCGCCGCCTGCTTCGCCTCGGCCTCGGCCAACTGATTGGCCGACCCCTCCTTCTCCCGACGCAGCTCGTCCTCCAGCCTCTTCACTTCGGCCTCGAGGTGCTGGATCCTCGCAGACCGGCCTTCATGCTCGACTCGGAGCTTGTCGAGCTGGTTCGACATCCGAGCCTTCTCGTTCCGAGCCTGGTCGGACTCCTGCTTCAGCTCCTTCTCGAGGGCGGTGAGCCGTTCGGTGAGGTGACCGAAGTGGACGACGATCTGCAAGGAAAAGAGGAAGAACTCAGAGAGTTAGAAAAATTTTTGTGATTCAAGATGAAACGAATGAAGGGAACTCGGGACTTACCGATACCGCCGAACGAGCGATCTCGATCACGTCGTCGCCCTGCCTCCCCGCGTCCATGGCGGCGCGGTCCTTCGGGGTGGCGAGATGCTTGACAGCCTGCATACTCGCCAACGAGTTCCCGAGGAACCCATCGTGCCTCCGGACCTGCCAGTCCGGAATGTGGATCCGCTTGTGCTCCTCCGTCAGGAGCTCCTCGCCTGCTACGGTTAGCGGCGGGGTCGGCATGGCGAGCGCGGCAGCAATGGGGAAATCCCCCTCAGGAGCAGTAGCCGAAGGCCCCGCCACGGTGACGACCGGGTCGTCAGCAACCTCCACCGCCTGGTCGGGTGCCGCAATCCTCGGCACCTTCGAAGTCGAGGGTAGCTTCGACGCGACCCTCTTCCGCTTCCTCGGCGCCTTACTGGCGAGCCCAGCCCGGAGCGCCAACACCGCTTCGTAGTCCATAGATTCTACATCAAATAAAAAAAATGATTAGCACAAAAGAAGAACAGGACAACAAGTACAAAAAAAAAACTTGGCGAAAAGCCGCGTACTAGGATCTACGCGGCCGAGCCCTCCCCTGTAAAGAACGTCTTCCGTCAACTCTTTCCAGTCGTACTTCGGCCGGTCGAGAAGGGTCCGAACCGCCCCTTCCTCTTCTACGGAGAGTCTCGGCAGCGCCGTCGCCCTCTTGGTCACCCCCTCTGCCCAATTGGTGGGGATCGGCCAGGCCTCTCGACTCCGCACGACGACCCACTTCTCTCGCCAATGCTTGATAGAGTCTGGGCAGACCACGAGCCTGCCGCCGTGCCTCGGAGTCAGATAATACCGGTACTCTGACTTGTTCCCTTGGTGGAGCCGGTATATCGTCCGAAGCACGTTCAGCTGCGGTTCGATCCCCGCGGCCTGGCAATGAAGAACGAAGCCATTAATCACTCGCCACGCGTTCGGCATGAGCTGGATAGGGCAGACCCCATACCAGCTCACCACGGTAATTGCGAACGCGTGGAGAGGTAGCCGGGCGCCGGCGATAAAGGCATCCACCGGCCAGCAACACATGGTCACTGGCAGCGGCGAATTGGCCCTAACTCCGGGGCCCGGCAACATGATTTCGTACTCCTCCGGGATGAAAAAAGCATCCCGGATCGCCGCCAACTCCTCCTCGCGAAGGATCGACGCTGCATCATCCGCCTCCGTCGTCTCCCTCGCCTCATTCTCCTCGAAGGTCCTCTCCCTCCCATGGACAATCCGCTCGGCCTGGTCCTTCGGGAGCTCCCTGACCCTATGCAGACCCGTCAACGGACCCGGTAGCTGTCCGAACTCCCCCATCCTCTTCGGCTCCTCGACGATAGAATCCTTCCCGAACACCTTCCCCTTGGGCGGGTTCGGAGACGAGGCCTCGGCGCCTTGAAGGGAGGGCTCAGACCAAGAGACTTCATCTGAGACAGAAGCTACAGACATAACTTATAAATTACCTTGAAAGGAAGGAGCTGCCGAAAAACCTCGCCTGAGTCAAACGCCGGTGCCGGAAAAACTCGTCTGAGACACTAGAGAACGCCTGAGCAAATGAGAGGAGAAGTGAGAAATGAGGGGGGGGGTGAGGATTTATAGAAGGGGGACACGCCCCACGAGGCTAATGGGCTTGTACGGCCGGCCCATCTAAACCAAGCGGCGGAGCGATCCCAATCGTCACCTCGTTAACCGCAGCAAATCATGAGATGCATTTAATGCTATCCCATCTGATGGAATCCCAGAGGTCACAGCATTTAATGCGCGTCCCATCTGTCAGGGTTGTCAGAATTGTCAGAATTGTCAGACGTTCAAATGGCGCACAGAAGAGACAAACTCACATAAACGACAAGTCTGCACGTTCGGCACCCACTGCCGAGCATTCGTGACACCGACCCTGTTATAGGGGAAAAAGTCACGCTCGGCAACCACTGCCGAGCATTCGTGACACCGACCCTGTTATAGGGGAAAAAGTCACGCTCGGCACCCACTGCCGAGCATTCGTGACACCGACCCTGTTATAGGGGAAAAAGTCACGCTCGGCACCCACTGCCGAGCATTCGTGACACCGACCCTCTTATAGGGAAAAAGTCACGCTCAGCACCCACTGCCGAGCATTCGTGACACCGACCCTGTTATAGGGGAAAAAGTCACGCTCGGCACCCACTGCCGAGCATTCGTGACACCGACCCTGTTATATGGAAAAAACAGGTTCGGCACCCATTGCCGAGCGTTCGTGGCACCGACCCTGTTATATGGAAAAAACAGGTCCGGCACCGCTGCCGAGCGTTCGTGGCACCGACCCTCTTATAGGGAAAAAACCGGTTCGGCACCGCTGCCGAGCGTTCGTGGCACCGACCCTGTTATATGGAAAAAACAGGTTCGGCACCGCTGCCGAGCGTTCGTGGCACCGACCCTCTTATAGGGGAAAAACAAGTTCGGCGGACCGCCGAACTCGCTCCTGACGCTCGCAGTCCTGCCGAACTCGCTTCCCTCTCTGGAAGAGCTCGCCGAACCGCATATGGACCTCGGCCCCTTCTCTAGCGAACTCTAGGGGGGTCTAAAGCGTGCTCCAAGTATACAAGACCACCGAATGACGAATTGACACTTTGCGCAGTTAATAGGATATCCCTGCAAGAACACCACACGACCATAAGAGCTCAGGAGCGACTCAGAGTTCAATCCGCTTGAAAAATCACCAAACTACCTCCTTCAAGATTCAAAACCTTCCATTTGGGCTCCGATACAACTCTACCAGCCATTAAAAAACAGCTAGACTACTCCTCAAAGGCCGATCAAGCTCAGCCTTTAGGAGTGGGGGGCTCGTGATATGGCTAAAAATGGGATTTAATCGGAACCGTCCAAATCAGGCACGAATCTTGAGACCTGAGGGTAAAACGGTAATTTCGCCCACAAGAGGACCAAAACGGGTATTGGATCTGCCCTCCTAGGGCCCAATGATCCGCGAATGGATCCGCCAACAAGAGGGCGCGGATCTCAACCCGCCGCGCTCCCAATCCAACAAGACAGAGTCAGGATCCCTGATTAAACACGATCAACGGCCCTGATGGACATCTACCTTTTCACTGGGATTTGGGGATTAAAATTCCTTAACTGATTACAGGGAATATACCTTATCAGATTACATACCTTATCTGACTACGAGGAATATTCCTTATCTAATCACGGGGATTACATTCCTAAAACCATTCCCTAAGACGCCTATAAATACCCCTCACCCATCTCCATTAACAGGTAATCAACTCTTCACCAGTTTTTACGCTCTTTCATAATCTCTTTGATTACTGACTTGAGCGTCGGAGGGTGCGTCGCCGGGATCCCCCCCCGGTGTCTCGCACTTTTTTGCAGGTGCACGGCGGGAACGACGAACGGGGCCCGACGGAACAGGTACCAGGTCTTTCTATTCAGTTTCCCCAAGAATCCACAAGTTCTATCTGTTTGCCCCCACACCAAATTTAGCGGCAACACACGCTTATATTGCACATTTGCGTATAATGTCTTATGTAATACCATGAATATTTTTAGATATTAGTTTATGAAATATAAATATTTGGGAATGTCCCATATGCATATTTAATATACAATTTTGTGAACTTAAGGACTTAAGAGCAATTGAGTTAATGATTTAGGACCTCTAGAAAATTGGTATCATGAAAAATGACCTTAATATCCTTTTTTTAATATCATGCATGCATCTTGCTAGTTAGTGACATAGGAGAGGTTAGGGGGAGGTGATTAAATGATGCGAAGAGGTGGTTAAATGATGTAGGAAAAAGTGATTAAATAAAGAATGAAAGAAGAGCTTGTGAATGTTTGTATATAAAAACCAATAATGCCTCATCTCATTCTCCATTATCCCTCTTTTCTCGTTCACCTAAACTGAAGATTTTAGAGTTGAAGTTCTCATAAGGTTAATTTTATCAAGTTTGATGTTGGAATGCTTCGTGGAGCTTCGAAGCAATCGGATTCATGAACTATGCGTGGGTAACAACTTTATTACTCTAATTTCAATTATATTGTAGAGTGTACACATGTTAGAAAAGCTATATATGTTGTATTTGATAAGTATTTATGCTTAGATTGATTGAATCATGTGTGAATTGTTGTCAATTATTGTGTGAAATTACCGTAAGGTTAACTTGGAAATACTTTACAATTTTTGTCCTGAATTTTAAACTTACTTCTGAAAATCCTTTCTATTTAAATAGATGGAATCTAAAGCTGAAATTTTTATATGTGTATCCTGTATATATCTGTAACATTTCCACAAAATTTCATGATTTTTAGATGTCATTTAGTATTTAAAATAAATCTGAACTTCTTGTTAATAACTGAAATATGACATTTTATAATTCTGTCCTAAATATCATGCTAAAAATCATTTCTCTACAAATATATGTAATTTGAAGCAGAAATTTTTATATACGAATTTAGTACATGTCTATAATAGGTTCACAAAGTTTCATGAGATTTGGATATCATTTAGTATTTTAAATAAATCCGAACTTATGACTGGTTGATAATTTTGCCTTGGTTCTGGAAATTTGTACGCCTTCTGGTTTATGGCCATTTTAACATCTTATATATAGTATTTTGAGAAAACTTAAAACTAAGAATTTGAATTATATTCATTAATCTTTAGTTTGAGTCTAAGAAATCAAATTTCCATAAAGTTTAGGATTTTCAGTGATTTTTATAAGTAGCAAGAGTTGTAGTTTTTAACCTGCTCTTTTGCATATAGATTTAGACAAAATAATTGTGGTTAAATTTAGATGTTCTTAACCACAATATTGTAGTAGACTAATTTAAGTTTCATATGAAACTAAGAAATCGGTTTTTTTGATAAGTATTGGAATTGATATGGTTTTTACAATACTACTATGTTGTCCAAAGACTGAGTTGAATATTCATGGTGAATTTTATATATGGGACTACATATACGCTCGGTAAATCCACATGTGTGGACTAGAGGTAGGCTAGCAAGGTCCATGAATCTGAGAGAATAATTTGGTCAAATCTAAAAAAATGATTGTGACTTAAGTGATGCCTGAGTCCGGTAGAGTTAGAAAACTTCGAGGGAGGAGTGAAATAGGTCGGTGTGACAATGATTCCAGTTTGTGTGAAATATATGTCTAGAATATGGATTGTTAAGTCTAGATTATTTTTTGCATCGCTTAGTGAATAACTTGCATTAGAAGAAGATATGACTGAAACAATGACGAACATGATCGATAAACAGCTGAGGTTCCTAGGAATGTACGGGACTGAGGCATTGCCCGGTAAATCTACAGTGTGTGGGTTAGGGGTAGGCCAGTAAGGTCCACAGTTAATCGGCTTACTGAGGCTCGTGACCGAGGATACGCTCGGTAAATCCATAATGTGTAGGCTAGGGGTAGGCCAGTAAGGTCCAATAAAGTTTTTAAATTTATAATTTCTTTATTTTTTATTTTTTTGTTTTTAAAATTTTTAAACATTTTTATTTTCTTAATTTTTTGAATAGAAGAAGGAGGAAGAGAGAGAGAGAGAGAGAGTTTTTTTTTTTATAATAAATATAGGAGTTGTTTTCGGTGGGGGATTTGAATTTGAATTTTAAGGAAAAACTTTTGCGGGGGAGGGGGGGGATATGTTTTGTGAAGTTAGATCTGGGTCTTTGATTTTTGTGGGGATTGAAGGAAAGCCACTTGATAGCTTTTTTTGTATTTTATTATATAGATATATATATATATGCTGTAAGTAAAAAAAAATAGTTTACTTTAAAATCTAAAATGCATTATAAAATAAATGTACGCACTCCAGAATTTATTTTGAAAAGGATACGCTCAAATGCGGACACCGAAACACGTGCGTCGCACGTAAAACGCCGAAATGTGAAAATTGACTTTATCAATCGGAAAAATGTTAAACATGATAAAAATAAAATATAAGAAAAATATATTCATTAATTTTATTTGTTTCACAACGTAATTGTTACGTACGTAGAAAACACGTGCATTATACGTACAAAAATTATTTTAATCAAAATTAGGGAAAAATAAATTTCTGTTTTATAAAAATAGATTTGAATACATAAAACAAGTAATTTAAACACATAGAAGATATTGCACATAGTGGTGAAAATAAATAATTGATACGTGCATCAAAAACACGTAAAAAACACGTAAAAATACAAAGATTGAAATATTATATTTTAGTTGACTCAAATAGGATAAGATCAATACTGGGAATGCATAAACAGAAGAAAATCCAAATATGTAGTGAAAACACGTTACAAAATACACGTGCGTAACACACAAGGGCAAAATTGTCATTTACAATTTTGCGGGGTGTTACAACATTGAGCCCAAGTTCCCAAACCGAAAGAACCCGAAACCAGATGTGGGTTATCCGCGTGGGTTTTGGTTCAACCCGGTGATGTAGGGTCATGGCCGGGTTGCCCGAACCTGTGATGGTTCTGAGGACTAAGAGCATCTGTAGTCGTTCCGACTCAAATTTTGGGTATTTGGCATATAAGAATATGAAATTTGGGTTTCAACTGTAATCCTTTGAACCCAAATTTTGAGTTTTATTTTTAATAAATTGATAGACGATGAATGATTTCCCGTCCAATGATTTTTATTTTTATTTTTATTTTTAAAAAAAAACAACGGACGATGAATCATTTCCCGTATGAGAGTTTAAAAAAAAAGGAAAAAAATTAACTCATAATTAATTCCTAATTAAATCTTAATATAATCATAATTAAATCTGATTAAATCTTAAATAAATCTTAATTCTTAATTAAATTTCAATTAATACCTAATCTATATACATAAAATTATTTATCGGCTCTAATCTATAGAATATTTTCCACAAAAAAATTTGGAAGTGTATGGGACGGTACTATTTTGTTTTTTTTTTTAAAAATTCAATCGGACAGGAAATGATTTACAGTCTGTCGAAATATTTTAATTTTTTTTTGAAGGGATGGGAAATCATTTCCCGTCCGATCATTTTTTAAAAAAGGGAAGAAAAATGATCTATCGTCCAATGTTTAATTTTAGAAAGAAACCAGCGATGAGACGAAAGATTATCTTTCGTCGGCTATTTTTTTCAAAAAAACCATTTCGTCTCTCAAATATAGCATACGATTGTTCACCCAATACCCAAATTTTAGGTATATAGTGAACGATTGCACCGTCTTTTTTTCTCAAAAAAATGAGTATATAGCCAACGAGTACAGATGGTCGAAGGAGATCAAGAATGGATGGTTGGCTATGCTTGCCTTTGTAGGCTTCTTGTTCCAAGCTATTTATGTCGAAGGGGACTCTATCGACAACTTGATGGATCACTTGGCTGATCCGGCCACTGCAACATTTTCTCAGTATGGATTCTTTCGACCGTTTTTTTTTCTGGCCTAAGATTAATGACAGGTTAGTTTCGCATATTAATTATTATTTTTCCTATTTTTGGACATACTTTTAAATCTCATTAAAAATTCAGTACAAAGATGGATCGTTGATTTGAAGGGAGAGAATAGCTATTGAATTGAATTTTCAAATTTTCAAAAATGAAAAGAGAAAATCGTTTGTCAGAGAAATTTGTAAATACCGAATACTGAAACAAGCCAGGAGAAAATGTTACTTGTCTCAGCCCAATCGATCTTTAAAGATTTTTAAAAAAATTTTACTGGCATAATCCGCAGTTTAGATCAAATCATATAATTGAATTGCTCAAACTTAAACATGAACTACTCAAGCTAACCTCCATCCGCCTTCCTACCTCTCTCATGGTACATGTGGACGATTAAAGATAGGGGTGGCACTCGGGCCGGGCTGGCTCGGGACCGGCCCGCCCAAAACCAGGCTTAACCGGGGTCAGACCGCGCTACAGTACGGAGCCGGTCCGGTTCGGAAAAATGCGAAAAAAGACCGGTAACGGCCCGGCCCGCACCAGCCCGGGACCGGGTTGAACCGGCCTGGGCCGGTCCGGACTGACCCGCGTGCCGACCGTTGGCTGTTACCGTTATTTACTTTTTTTTTTCTTTTCTATTTTTTCTTTCAAAATTTGTATTTAATAAATAGGGTGTGTAAAATTACCAAAATACCCCCAACAGATTTATACTAGTTAGTTTTTGGGGGTATTTTGGGACATTGAAAATTTACATTTTCTATATATACAACCTCATTTCATTCAATTCTCTTCACAATTCACTCAACTCTCTCTACTATCTCTCAACTTTCTCAACAAAAATCAACAACATTCAACTACTCTCTTTCAAGATTTAACAATCAACATCAACCACATCAACAACATTCAACTACTCTCCTTGAAGGTTCAACATCAACAACATTCAACTACTCTCTTTTAAGTTTCAACATCAACAACATCCAACAACATAGGCTGATACACTACAAGTTTCTCAACACCGTCTACCTTCATTCTTCAACAAACATTCTACACTCATACTGTATTTTCGTATTTTTATAATTTTTAGAATTCTCATTTTGTTTGTTATCATTTATTTCGCATAATTAGATTGAGTTTTCTTGTTCTTGTTCTTCTTCTTGTTCTTTTTAGATTTTTTTGGTAAATTGGCAAACACACACTTTCTTTTATTTGCTTTGTAGAATAATTTTATATATCATACATTAATTTATCTATCTTAACTTGTTTTGTAGAATTAAAATTTTAAAACATACACTACAATTAATTTTCATAACATACACTAGTTTAGATGGCATCTAACCGATCACGTGGTAGACATAGCAGCTAAGAGTTCACTAGTAGTCGTCGCATTCCTTTCATTCCTCTTCCATATGTATATAGTAAAGAAACACTTTACAATTATGTATTTATTCACGATATTCATGAAACACACACGAAATAAGTAGAAGTAGAAGTAGAAGACATAGAACCACAACCATCGGAATAAGGTCCATCTCAATCCCGTAAAACAAGAGGGATCAAATCCAAAGTGCACAAATTTTTTGACTTTGTCCCTTCATAAAATGATAAGAATGTAGGATTAAAAATTTGTAAGAAGTGTCAAACGCCGTATAAGTTTAAACTAGGATCGGGAACGGGTACACTTCAACGACACTTAAGTAAATGTCAACCCAAAATTTCTAAAGACAACCTTACACAACAAAAAAATACACCCTAAGACCGGTCAAATAGATAGTCATAGCTACGATCACGATCTCGTTCGTAGAGAAATTGCTTAGTTAGTAATTAGAGATGAATTACCTTATTCATTTGGAGAAGTAGTAGAATTGTAGAGACATTTGCACAAAACGCATTAAACCCCCATTATAAAAAATTTCTAGGAATGTAGTAAAGAGATTGTAAATTAGTTTACAATGAGGCTAAGGATTTTTTAGTAGCAACACTTACGTCACTAAACACTAGAGTTTTTTTGACATCGGATGGGTGGGTAGGAGTGAATGGCATACCAATGATGTGTGTAACATGTCATTGGATAGATTCCGATTGACTACTTCAAAAGAGGATAATTTCATTCGGATTTGTTGGGTACCCACAAAAGGGTGAGATAATTGCCACACACATCATGGAAGCATGTAACAATTTTGGTATTTTTGATAAAATTTTTGCTATTGGTTTTGATAACGCCTCTAATAATACTAAGGCAATTGCTAGTTTGCTAATAATACTTAATCCTTTTGAACTGAAATTTTTTCATGTTAGGTGTGTTTGTCATATTTTAAATCTTTGTGCACAAGATGCACTTAAATATGGACACGATAAAATTGAGGCAATGAGAAATCGTGTTCATTTTATTACGTTGAGTGGTCCAATATATCAAGATTTTCATGATTGGTGTCAACTTAGAAAAATTGTATTTAAACGTTTTCCTAAAGATGTTAGATATCGTTGTAATTCAACTTTTGATTTATTACAATTTAAGCATGTATATCTACTACTTACTTAAACATGGATCCTTTCTACAACTACTTAAGCATGGATAGTTAATACACCTCAAGCATGAATATCTACTATTACTTTAAACATGGATCAACTCAAGCATGAATGCTTACTTAAGCATGAATATCTACTACTACTTAAAGCATGGTTCCTTTCTATTTTTTAGGCATGAATCTACAATGATCTTAAACATGGTAGGTAATTTAAACACCAATCCTACAACATTCCTAAGCATGGTATATAACTTAGCATGAATCTACAACATTCTTATGCATGGTAGGTAATTTAAACATAAATCCTACAACATTCCTAAGCATGGTATATAACTTAGCATGAATCTACAACATTCTTAAGCATGGTAGGTAATTTAAACACCAATCCTACAACATTCCTAAGCACGGTATATAACTTAGCATGAATCTACAACATTCTTAAGCATGGTAGATAATTTAAACATCAATCCTACAATATTCCTAAGCATGGTATATAACTTAGCATGAATCTACAACAATCCTAAGCATGGTAGGTAATTTAAACATTAATCCTACAACAATCTAATAGGGGTGTTCATCGGTTCAAAACCGAATCGAACCGAAAAAAACCGAACCGAATCGAACTTTTCGGTTTGGTAAAACTGGAACCGAAATCCAAACCGAAACTCTACAAGTTCGGTTTAAACCGAACCGAATTTTATCGGTTCGATTCGGTTAATAACCGAACTAACCAAACTTGGAATTCCTTCGACTGCAGTAGCTTATCATCAAAAGCAAGCGGTGGCTTTGCTTCGATGAACTTTTCATGAACGAGAGCCATTCTTCTTTTCTCACCTTGGTTTTCATCACATTGTTCCTTCCCCCAAGCTCCATAGACATCCTTATAATCTATCTCACTCGAAGAATGATCACCATCTCTAAAGCTTCCTTTCGTATTATCTAAAACTGACCGATGACGAGTAGGAACTACCTCGTCGAGGCCCATTAGCCTAGCCACGATATTGGTTTGCTTCCTTTTACACTCAGTTTCTTTAGACATTTCTTGTGCCATGAGCATCTTGATTAGTGTCTCCTTGGATCTACTTTTGATTGAAAAATAATTCACTTGATCACTACTCATCTGAAAATGCAAGAACTACAATTAGGGTGGGTCCTTAATTGTCAAACTTAATTTTCCCCTTAATCGCAAGAACTACAACCAGTGCTCTTTTACCTGTTTGCCCTTTTCATAAACTCCTCGAGGAGCAGTAGTTCTCGAAGCAACATCAGCGTGATTTCTACTAGTACGAGAACCTACCCATATAAATGCGTAGTTCAACATCAAATTCATTCACATTACACATATATATATATATGTAATGTGAATATATATATATATATATGTAATGTGAATATATATATATATATATATATATATATATATATATATATATATATATATATATATATATATATATATATATATATATATATATATATATATATATTCAAAAATTTAAACCACCACATTTTAAACTCCAATTCAACCCTTATATATATTCAAAAATTTAAACCACCACATTTTAAACTCCAATTCAACCCAATTCATAATTCTAACAAATAATCAACAGTCAGTCAGTCCCATTATTAAAAAAAAAAACCATGAGACCCCTCTACTAGCATCATCCTTAGTCAAAACAAGGAAGGAACTTATTATGGCTGATCTTATAAGTTTCGGTTCAAAAAAACCATGGGTCCAAAAAAACTTCGGTTTTTGTTTCGGTTCGGTTTATTCGAAAGCCAACCAAAAACCGAACCGAACTCTCAATAAAAACTTCGGTTCGGGTCAAAACCGAACCGAAAAACCGAAAAACCGAAAAACCGAACCAAATTGGCAAATTTCGGTTCGGTAATCGGTTTTAACCAAAGTGTCAACAGCCCTACAATCTAACATGATATATAGCATAAGTATCAACCTACAACAATCTAAGCATGAATACAACTTAAGTACGATCATCTACCACTACAATCTAGCATGATGGGTTTCTTTACTATATCAAACCTACCCAATCTAGCATGGATACAACATAAACATGAGTTCTTACTATAATTCCTACAACAATTTAGCATGAGTACAACCAGGGCCGGTCCTGAGGTATTTTAGGCCCTGGGCGAAAAATAAAATTGGGGCCCTTTATAGATATGCAAGTATTTTTATATATATTAATAAAATATAATATAATGGCAGGGAACATAAAAATAATACTCAGAAAAATAAAAATTACCTTTGTTTTACTCTATGACATCAAATACTCTATAATTTTCATTAAGCACAGTGACAGCGACTCTTGCACCTGCAACAAAAAAATAAAATAATCAATCACTTCTCATCTAAAATGTTTTCTTCTTGCATTTTTAGAAGCAAAATCATCAATTATATGTTCAACCTCAATATTTTTCAACATATTTTTTTCAATACTCAAAATTGCTAATCCATTTAACCGATCTTGTGTCATAGTTGTTCGTAAATAAGATTTTAATAATTTTAATTTTGAAAAGCTTCTCTCTGCAGATGCCACGGTCACAGGTACAGTCAACAAAATCCTATAAGCAATCAAAATATTTGGAAACATATCCATTTTCCATAATTTTAATTGAATGCCATGGTTTATCTGTTTCATATGCTTCACTTGGTAGCATTTCTTGCAATATTTGTAATTCTGAAAGTAAATAATTTGCATCAATATCAGACACATCACCATGTTTCAAAGCAATTTCAAGTTGCAAACAACAATTTTTCATTTCATCATCATCCAATGAAACTAACCGTGATGCATCAAATAAGAAGCCAAATATAGATTCAAACATTTGCATTTGTTCAAATCTACTCTTCAGTTGAGAAAGAGCCATATCAACTAAAACAAGAAAATAATCAGTTCTAAAATTTTCTTGAGCAGATTGTTGTTCTCTATCCGTATCAGGAATTTCATCAAAATGTCTCTTTCTAAAAATTCTACGTTTTACAGAAAATAATGGCTCAATTTCCATTTCAGATGCAATTTCTTTAGCTTCAATCATAGCAGAATTAAATCCATTTTCTCTATATTTTTCAAAAAATGAAACCAATCCTTCCAAGTTTTTAATTGCAACATCAAGAAGCATATCTTCAGTCTGCAACTTTTTACTTACTAAGTTTATTTTATACAAAATTTCATTCCAAATAACCAAACTTAAAATAAAATCAAAACTTGAAAATTCACCTGATGCTAATTTCTCAGCATCCCAACTCACTTTAGAATCATCAGAAATTTCTGCTAATTTAATTAAAGCTTGTTTTATTTTGGGAGCTTGACTTTTTATTGCTTTTACGCTTTCAATGTGACTTTCCCAGCGTGTAGTTGATAAAGATTTCAAAGTTAATTCATCTACATATTCAAGTAAAAGATTCCATCGCTTTGTTGAATTAGAAAACACATTATAAATGGCTTGACATGCTCCAAAAAAAGATTTTCCTTTTAAACAAGAGTTTGCCATATCACAAAGTACTAAATTGAGAGAATGACAACCACATGGCATATAAAAAGCTCTAGGATTTATATCAAGTAACCTTTTCTGAACACCTTGGTGTTTTCCTTTCATATTAGAACCATTATCATAACCTTGTCCCCTTACATTATCAATATCTAAATCAAGAGAGTTTAGAGCAGCTTGTAATTCATTAAAAAGCCCCAATTCAGATGTATCTTCCACATTTAGAAACTCTAAAAAAAATTCTTCAATTTTTATTGGGTAACTTGCGATATCGACACTTCGTATAATCAGAGTCATTTGTTCTTTGTGACTAGCATCAGGAGTGCAATCAAGAATCACAGAAAAATATTTGGCCTCTTTAATTTTTTTTATAATTGCACTCTTGACACTTGATGCTAACATTTCTATTAATTCATTTTGTATTTTATGACTAAGATAATGATAATGAATATTTTTATCTTGAATTAGTCGAAAATGTTGCATCATTACGGTATCAAACTCTGCTATTGATTCAAGAAAGCCTAAGAAATTTCCATTCGAATCGTCGTAGATTTTTTCATTTGTTCCACGAAACGCCAAATTATTCATAGCAAGACGTTTTACAACAGCAATGATTCTGACCATAACTTGTTTCCAATGGTTTGTATCTTTCTTGATTTGCTCTTGTAATTCTTTATCAATTGTTTGATCTGTGTTCAATCTGACTCGCAGTTCAACTAAAGCTCTAAGGTTAATAAGGTGTTCATGACTATTTTCATGTTGTTTAAGCTTATCCCCAAGATGTTTCCAATCATTAATTCCTTCATCTGCCAATTTACTCCTAGTATGAACTTTCCTTACCACTTTACAACAAAAACAAAACACTCTATCTAAATCTTTTGAGTAAACCAACCATTTTCTATCAGAAAGTTCTCCGTTTGTTAATTTTCGATAATAAAAATCATAAGAAAACCCCCTGTTTTGATTATCCTTAGGAAAATTAATATTGGTCTCTCTAATAGGACCTTTTTCTACAAGAAAATCTCTCATTTTTCCATGTAAACTATCCCAAACTCTAGGATCGTATACATTCAAAGATGTTGTAACTTCTGAACATTCAAACACATTATTTATTTCTATATTATTTTCAGTGTTCTCATTTTCAGTAACATTTGTTGCTTCTTCCATATTTTTGGTTTGTTCATTTTCATTTTGAACCAATTCTTGAACTTCTTCGTTTACCGCATTTTCAGTTTCATTTAAATCTTGAACTCCTTCGTTTACCTCATTTTCAACTTGGTTTTCTGAAGAAATATTTATTTTCTTCAAAAATTTATCTAAAGAACCACTTTGAGCTTTTATAATATCTTCTTCCCTTTGCTTTCTTTTTCTTTTTTCATACCCAGAAGCTTGTTTCTTAGGAAACATTCTTTTTAATCTAGAAATTAAAATAAAATTAATAAGGCATAAAAATATAGAACAATAGAACCTGGAGAGTGAATGTAGGCTTGCAATTTGAAAATTCTCAACTCCGCATTCAAATCAATCGGCAAATCTGAAAAATATAAGAAATTTGAGTTAGTGTCAATTCAAAAAAAATAAACAATTTGGGACGGAACAATAAGAGAACGCTAGTTATCCTCCACAACTTACACTTTTTGGTTGTAAGGTGTCCTATCTAGACCCCCACAATAATATATTACAGAATTAACTCTTTAAGGGTATATATAGTTCAACTGAGAATGTTTTGCTTTTTAGTAGATAATTAAGTTGAAATGGAAAATTTGGATGTGTATATATATATTTTAGATATTTAGAATGAAGGCTTTGTCCATGCTGATTTTATATATATAATTTTATCACCAATTTAAGGTTTTCCCCTCCTCTTAAGCCCATAATTCTACTGATTATAGATGATAAATATATGCAATTAATTCAATGAAAAGATTTCACCTGTACAAGTCCATAGAACTATATATAGTGGTAAGGAACTGAAAATATTAAAATGCTGCTACTACTATGATGACAAATTATTCTTTTGGGTTTTGAAACTCTGAAATCTGGCTTGTCTTATTTATTCATTAGAGAACCAACGTGCACTGGCTCTGGAGTCTGGAATCACAAATGCATGCTAGCTAGTCTTTGCAACCACAGTCCACAGCACTAAACTATTTCAAATCAGACTCCCACCCAATTAGTTAATTGTATTCCTAAACTTTAATTAATTAATTTGTTTAATATGCTATTATTTGTCTAATTAATCAGGTTTTAAGTTGGCTCACAAGATGTACACTGCACCCATTCATTCATTCATGCTGTATATATGTTTGACTTGTTTCTATTAAACACTTTTACTGCAGACTTATAACCACAACAAAATAACAAAATAGAAGGAATATGCAAACCTAAATAGTTTGATTCCCTCAGCTGGATGAATGATCAAATTGCAAGTGATCAATTTAGAAATAACAAACTGAGATGGACTAATACATATATTTGTAAAAGATTTAAATTTCATAAAAGGATTAAGGTTAAAAAAAGACAAGGCACATAAGTGTATTATGCCTGTCACTTGAGGTGTGAAATAAAGTAACAAAGTGAGAGCGAGGATAAGAAGTGGACTGATACCTGCATCTGCTGCTCATCTGATGAGATTACAAATTCGTCAACACCAAGGAAGCAAGGAGACAGTGTGACTGAGTGCTTGGAAGTTGGAAGATAGATGTTTATATTTTTTTTTTTGAAGATGAAGAGGCAGGAAGTAGTGAGAGAGAGACAAAGAGTTAAAGAGATCTCAGATCTGCTGCATGCTGCATGCTGCATTGGGCATAGGACAGACTGCATGTTGGCATGCTGCATGCCGCATTGGGTTGGACACTTGGACATCCCCATCAATTACAAAAATTTTGGGCCCCTCCCTAAACTTGGGCCCTGGGCGGTCGCCCAGCCAGACCTGGCCCAGGGCCGACCCTGAGTACAACATAAGTATGAATTTACTATAACTTAACATGAATGCTTACTACAACTTAAGCATGGATAATTACTACTACCCACTAAGCATGAATGTCTACTAACTATTTAAGCATGGATGTTATTTAAGCATGGATATCTACTTACTAGCTATTACAAAGACTATCTCTTTTTACAAAAAAATGCAAGCCTTGAAATTGCTACAACAAACTAACTTATGAACTACAAATTTCATACAACAATTTACAAGTCCTACTTCTTACAATATTCTTTTCTTAACCACATAGTTCCTACATACGATAAGGTTTACCCTTCCTTATAATAAGAGTTACAAGACTTGATAATTACCAAGTAGAGAGCAATAAATAATTAAGACTCTTTTTTATTGAGTTCTACAACCTCAAAAGGTACGTAATAATTCTTTTATGTGCTTATGCCAAAAGTCATTGTTTGAGTTCTACATCCCAAATGGGTATGTACACAAATATATGTATGTGTTCATTTCAAGTTCTACAACCCATAGATGGGTATGTACATCAATTTTTATGTTCTTGTGTCCATTTAGTCCAAATAACAATAATAACAACAAAAATTGCCACAATCCAAGATTCAATCTTTTTATGTTCTTTTTAAAAGTTCCATCATCCTTTTATCCATACAAATCTCAGTTCCAATTAGTTTAACACAAACAACACACACAAAAGCAACAACACAACCAACAAACCCATAAAAGAACCAGAAATAACACACAAGGAAAGCAACATCAAACAAGGAGAACAAAAGAAATAGAGAACCCCCACCTTGTAGTTTCTTTGTAGGAAGAACTAGTCTTAGCAACCTTCTCCTTCCTCCTTAGCTTTCTACTACAACTCTTAGGATACCTACAAGAAAAACTCTCAAGTTAGGGCTTGTTCTTTCTTTCTTTTCCTCTCTTTTTTTGTTCTTGCACAAATGAGACGAGTGAAGTGGGGGGGGGGGGGGGGGGGGGGGTATTTATAGGATGAAGGAGAGAGTGGAGAGTGCAAATGCACCAAGATATTTTGCAAAAAGCCCCTTGGGCAAGGGAATGGCCGGCCATACTTGGTGAGGTGGAGGTATGGTGGAAAGGATGAGGTGGAGGGGTGAGGTGGAGGAGAGAGGGCTTCTAGAAGAACACTTAAACTCTTATATATCTTAATCCTAGGTTTAATCTCTCAACCAAAACCTAGCCATCCTAATTGATCTATCATGACAAAAAAAGATATTTTTGTCCAAAAAACCACACAACACAATTAGTGCAAACTTAGAAATCGATACAATACGCATACGTATGCATATATATGTATACCGATAGTTTCTGTCTGTTAAACCGCATAATAAATAAATTCCAAAAATAATAATAAAATAAATTTTATTATCGGCTCAGAAGATTACCGTACTAATTTGATACAATGCAGATGTATACAGACTGGTATATATATACTGATAATGTTATTTAACAAAATCGGGTGATATCCACCAACAATATTTCAATAAAAATAAAATAATAATAAAATAATAATTATGTAAATATAATATCCATCTGGGATATTACACCATTAATGATGTAGTAGATGTATTTTCTTTTTGGCAAACTAATGAAAATATTTTTAGTATTCTTTCTCACATGGCTAAAGATTTACTAACGATACCGGTGTCAACCGTTGCATCGGAAAGTGCTTTTTCTCTTGGTGGCGGGATTATGAGCCCGAACAGAAATCGCTTGACGGCAAAGAATTTGGAGATGTTGGTATGCGCCGAAGATTGGATGAAAGCGGAAAAGAGAACTCAAGACCTACAAGAATTACAAAACGGATCAACAAGTAGCGACGAGTGAAAAACTAGTAGAATGTAATTTGTATAATGTATTGTAAATAATTGAAAAATTTTAGGGGGATGAGATTCTATATTTAGGTTAAGTAAAAGTGCACGACAATAGTCCAATGCTTTCTCTTCAATCTAAATAGAGGTCATCTCAATCTCTAAATTCAAATAATTGCCTTGTTTTGTAATTCGATCTAATTTGTATGAAATTGTATTCATGAACTTCATTTTATTTAACATCATGTAATTTATCAAATCAATTAAAATTTCGTTTTAATTTCTTTTATTTATTAATCATTTGCAATTGTTATGAAATTAACATTTAATACTTGATCTTTCATCTTCCTTAAAAAAAATAAAAAATAAAAAATAAAACGACACTAATTAAACCGGCCTGGCAACCACCCTAGGGGTCGAGGGCCAGGTCGGGCCTACATTTTACCAAGTAGGCCCGGCCCGGCCTGGTCGCGAATTGGTCGAGCCCGACCTTTGTTGGCCCGGGACCGGGCAAAGCCCGGACGGTTCCGGCCCGCCCGGACCAAATGGCACCCCTAATTTAAGAGTATTATAGCCCGCAATTGAGATTTTGGCATTTTTCTTTTCTAAGTGAGATTTTCTTCTAGCAGATATGCTTGGTACATTGAGCAACATTACAACTAATACCATTCTCCTTTTCTTTTTCGAATGAAATGAATTTTTTGTAATCAAATTAAAAAAAAATGTAACATTCTTCCAATAAAAGCATTTTGTATTATTATTATTTTTTTTTTTTGAAGGAAAAGGTAGAATCTGGCCACCCTGTAGCATTTTGTATTATTGCTTCCTACCTATTCGAAACAGATGAGTACATTTTTAAATATAAATAACATGATTCTGTATAAGTACAATATAAACAATGTCGAGGTCAAATCCCTAATTATACTATATCTTAAGCTAATAGGTCTATCTCCTCTTTCCTTTCTCCATTTTGAATTGAAGAAACGAGAGAAAAAGTAGTAAACCACACTTACCTTAACACGTGCACACCGTGCTTTTTTATTTAACAAAATAAACTACAAAAACAAATACAAAAAAAAAAAAAAAACTCCTTCCTCTCCCAACTCCTATGTTATTAGAGAATTTTTTCAAAAAAAGTTTTGTTACTCTCACTTTTTAGAAATTTATGTGCAATATACTGCACGAGGTTATATTAAAAAATTATGTGCAATATATTGCACAGGGGTTATACTAGTTGAATGTATGAAGTTGACCATCACATGCAACTAGCTATGACAGCTTTGATTCTTCCATTTTTCTTCTTAACTTAAGCATCCACAATCGTTTGCTATATTTGCCATTTTCTCATTTTTTAAAAAATGAAATGCTGCAGTCGTTTGCTATTTCGCCATAAAATGACAAAATTGCTACAGTCGACTCTCATTTTTGAGAAACCAATTTGCGATTCTCAAATTATAAGAGGCGAGACGACTTGTTTCGTCCGTTATTTTATTTTTTTAAAAATTGATCCAACAGTCGGATTCGCCTGAAAAAAAAAATTTCAAAAATGAGCTCGGACGAGACATGTTGTCTCGGCTTTTGCAAAAACGCATGGGACGGGACAACATGTCCCGTCGATGAATTCTGGGGAAATTTGGGTCTAATTTAGTGGGTTTAAGTAGGATTTAGGTGGGTTTAATTAGGTATGAGGTATTATTATATTATTTAATTTATTTAATTAACCTATTATAATATTTAAACACTAATTAATTAATTCTATAAAAACAAAAACCAACCGAACGAAACAACATGTCACGTCTTTCTTAAATTTTAGCAAAAATTTAGCAAACAATCACTGCAGATAAATACCCTATTTTCTATTGCTGTAAGTGTCATTTTCTAAAAAATGAGAAACGCCATTGTGCATGATCGTTACTTTTTTTTTTTTTTTTTTTTTTTCTTTTCAATAGAAAAGGTGGAGCACCAGTGCACCATCCAGTTACCAAGTCCCAACAATTAAATACGTCATAAATGCCACATAAATAAATGCACCTAAACATATTTTTTTAATTAATGTGTTACTTTTCTTATTGGATGGGTAATCATAAATCTACTGGATATAAAAGCTTGGATTGATAGGAATTATATAAAATAAAATAAAAGACCATCACCATGTTCATTTCATATGGGTTTTAACCTTCCAAAACTCGGCCTTCTTTGATTTGTTGGATTGATTTGAGTTCTATGAAACAACCTAAATAAAACATTAGCAACAAATCTCTAATATTACAGTGGGAGTGTTGGGTTTGTCATTTGTAGACAACCTGTAATTTGTTAACAACCATTCAATTAACTATTTAATCTCAATCATTTATTTTTAAGTAAGAGTATTATTAACAATTTATTTATTTAAGTGCTGTTGGTTACCATAATATCCTTAGATTTCAAATTTATTTACAAAATAATTATTTACAAAAGTGTCACTCATATAAAATAAAAATTAATATCACTAGAATTAATTTGTAACAAGTATGTGAAGAGTAAAGTGAGATATCGTGTTCTCGATGTAAGATTATGTCTTAGTATTATTTACTTTTCTTTAAAAATTACTAGGACTGTAGATTACTAGTCTTGTTATATTGTAGCAAATTGAATTTTTTATAATTTTAAAAGAATAAAAGTAAGTGCAAAAATAGAATGAAGAAATATCAATTTCCAGTTTTCCACACGTGACATCAGCAAAATTATTTTCTTTTATTTTAATAATTATGACGTCTAAAATCTGGACATCTCTGATGTCATCCACGCAGTTCGCACCTATCCCCCCTTCGCCAAGAGGTCCAAGACCAAGGAACCCAACTACTATCGGACTGGAAAGTACGAGATTACCCCTGTACTTATCCACTATTTACTAGCCCTAGTCCATGGCTAAATGTAATTATTTCTAAATGTCGGGTCATTTCTGAATATCTATTTCCACAGTAAACGCCAAACGAAGTCGGTCGTGCCTTGGCTGAAAAGAAAAGAATCAAAATAATAATAATAAAATTTTTTTTGTCGTACTCATCCACTTTTTGAAATTATTTGGGGGTCCGACCCACATTCGAAAATAATTAGCGATCTGATCCAATTTTGCACACGTCAGCATAAGCCGTTATTAGAAATAGTAACCGATGCCGTTCGGCATCATTTTACATTTTTTTTTGCATGCCGTTATTTGGAGTAACGACATCCGTATATTTCTCATACGAGTGTGAATCTTTTGGCTTGGAAAAAATTATAAGTATTGAAACAACTTATAAATAATGTCATTATCCCCAAAAACGACATTCGAATTACTGATGTCATTATTGAAAATAACGGTATCAGTTATAAAAAAATGAACTGTTACATTTGTTTGGAACAACGACAACATTTCATTTTATTATAACTGATGCCGTTATCTTCAATAATGGCATCAGTAATTCGAATGTCGTTCTTGAGGACAACGACATTATTTATAAGTTGTTTCAATACTTAGAATTTTTTCAAGTTAGAAGATTTTTGCTCGTATGAGAAATATACCGATACCGTTACTCTAAATAACGGCATGCAAAAAAAATTGTATAATGATGTCGTGATTGAAAATAACAACTAATTGTTTTCGAAAGTGGATCAGACCCTGAAATATTTTCCAAAAGTGGGTCAGTACAGCAAATCTTTCTAATAATAAAGAGTTGACGGCATAACTAACGGCGTTCCCTGCCGTCTATAAAACCCCTCCCATTTCTCCGTCAAAAACGACCGGAAAAAAAAAAAAACCAGAAAAACGCAAGAAGTGAGAGTAAGCTGTAGACATGACGGAGGTCGTAGTTACGGCGGTCAACATCAACGGTGTGGAGCACTATGATCTGCGATCGTTCATCGCCGGTGAGGAGAGGGATTTCGTCGTCAAGAATAACGGCGATCAGGTAACGGCCTCGAACGAACTCGATCGCTGCCGTTTGTTATGATCGTTGGTGTTAGTTTCGTAATTTTGGTTGAAGAACTAGTTTTGAACAGTTTTGGAGCGGAAAATTGAGAGCTAAGGTGTGTTAGGGTTTTGTGATTAGAGCAAAAGTGTTGTTTTTATTAGTGGATTAGTTTATTAGTTAGTGGTTTTGTAGGTATTTGGGTTGAGTTTGGTTGAAATTTGAGATAAAGGCGTAATTTTGCAAATGTATGGGGATGAATTAGGTTAGAGTGTTAGGATTGGGGCGTCAACAAACGTCCTCTATTCCAGCGGAACTAATTAGAGCAATGAGGAAGTCAAGTAGACGAGGCGAATAAATTGAGCAAGCAAGTAGATCGACCAAACTAACACAAACACAACAACGATGACTTATTCCGGTTAGCTTTTGCTTAATCCGGGAGGAAATATAGGGAGATCTTATATTCAACTAGAAGAGATTACAAGGAGTTACTGATTCACGTGACACAAGGAATTAAACTCACCCACCAAGAACTATCTCTCTCTCGAGCCTCTCTTTGCAATGGAGAAAAGAATCTATGAAGTACTCCCTCTCATATTGGAGGAGTTTACAATATATATAGAAGAATAGAGAGAAAATCTAGGTCTAATCTTGATCCTCAGTCGTCCGATAAAACCTAAAAAAGAAGTAACTGAATAGGAACCGTACGATCTAACTTAGAGTTGAAGATTGGGCTGAACCAACCTAACAAATTGAAGCCCAAAAACGAATCAGCACCGCGGGCAGTCGACGTCGACCATCCAACAAGACCGGTCGACCGTACCACTCTCTGACTTCCCAGTACAACGAGCGGTCGGGAGTGCGGTCGGGGGGTGCGGTCGACTGTCACCCAGACCGGTCGACCGCAACTAGCCTGCACCTACTGCTGCTGCTGTTCTCCTTCTACTTGCTTCGACACTTCAACCTCTGTGCTTTATATTACCTTCTTTTAATCTAAACAACGAGTATACAAGACACAACTCTAACAAACTTCACCTTGGATTGCATACGAGTGCTATCACATGATATGTTACTCATCTCCAAACTCTAACAAATTCCACTTGCAAGGAAAACTTTGATTAATAGCTTCTTCTTCTAGTTGAAATGATCTCTACCCAATCTCACCAAATCCAGTGCAGCCTCTCAAAGGCCCACCTCCGTAGATGTACTCACACCTCCGTAGATGTACTCACGAAGTTGCCAAACTCCGCACGAACTCCACCTACCCTTAGGCTTTCTCCACCTTTCGATGATATTCGAACGTCGTGGTCTCGTCTCGTTGAATCTAGTTGCGGCAAACTAGCTGAGCTTGCGGGAATACCGGGAAAAGAAGCAACATTTGCGCAAATATTTTGAATTCTCCAAAGCTTGTAGAGATTGTTTTGGCTTGGACCAACCATTTTCATACTTCTAATCATCTTACGACGACCTTGAAAAATAGACAGAACTCCACCTCGAGTTGTGTACCTGCAGTCCCGTGCATCAAGAGTTTTTAAGGAAATCAGATTCCGTTTCAGTAGAGGAATATGCAAAACATCCCTTAAAGTGAACATGTGTAGACCTGACATCTTCAACTCAACTGTCCCCTCACTCACTACTTCACAAATCTCTCCAATTTCCGTTGTCACACAACGCCCCGTAGTAGACTTATAAGTAGAAAACAACTCTCTCTCGGAGCAAATATGAGAAGAACTTTCTGAGTCAAGAAACCAACTAGAATCCACTTCTAAAGAATTTGAAACAAAAAGACACGAATCACCTGAATCAAAGGCACCAAATGCACTAACTACATTAGCGGCTGAACTCCCGTTCCTGGCACTCTCTTGATTCTGCAATTTCCAACCGTCTTTCTTGATATGCCCTGGCCTCTTGCAATACCAGTAACGGATCGAATCCTTTTGCAAAGCATTTTGCCTTTCCTCCGAAGGACCATCCACTGCTAGATAACTTGTAGGAATAGACGATGCAGATTTATGAGTCTCCTTTCTAAGTTGATTTTTCTTCATTGCTTTGATTACACCATCTACCGAAATACTCTTCTTGGCAGATCTACCGTGTAACATACTCGTGATCAAAGGCTCGTACGAATCCGGCCGTGAATATATCAGGTTGAAAGCTTTATCTTCCTCATACATATCTGCGTTGATCGCCTAAAGTTCAGATAATATCCTTATTGAACTCTGTAATGTGGTCTTGGAGATCGGTACCTTCCTTCATAGATAAACGGAATAACTTCCTCTTTCAATGCATCCGATCTAATAACGACGAATCAGAGTAGTCAGTTATGAGTCTTTTCCACAGACTCGCCGCGTCAGTTTCTTCAAGAAATCTACACTTGACCTCGTCCGCCAAGGATAGTCGGATTAGACTGGCTCTTTCACAAATATTTTCCCAAATGTGATCCTTCATATCAGTTGGCTTTTCCTTCTTCTTTACTGCTGACTGCAACCGTTCTTGAACAAGAACATCATACATATCAGTCTTTCAAAGATTGAAATTGATTTTACCATCAAACTGCTTGATCTTCAAAATACTGTGGCCTGTTATCTTAACCAAGGAACTCGGCAATCTGAAATTCTGATACCAGTTGTTGAGATTGGGGCATCAACAAACGCCCTCTGGTCGCAGCGGAACTAATTAGAGCAATGAGAAAGTCGAAGTAGACGAGGCGAATAAATTGAGCAAGCAAGTAGATTCACCAAACTAACACAAATATAACAATGATGACTTATCCCGGTTAGGTTTTGCTTAATCCCGGAGGAAATATAGGGAGATCTGATATTCAACTAGAAGAGATTACAAGGAGTTACTGATTCACTTGACACAAGGAATTAAACTCACCCACCAAGAACTATCTCTCTCTCGAGCCTCTCTTTGCAATGGAGAAAAGAATCTATAAAGTACTCCCTCTCATATTGGAGGAGTTTACAATATATATAGAAGAATAGAGAGAAAACCTAGGTCTAATCTTGATCCTCAGTCGTCCGATAAAACCTGGAACTGAATAGGAACCGTACGATCTAACTTGGAGTTGAAGATTGGTCTGAATCGACCTAACAAATCGAAGCCCAAAAATGAATCAACACCGCGGGCGGTCGACCGTCCAACAAGACCGGTCGACCGTACCACTCTCTGACTTCCCAGTACAACGAGCGGTCGGGGGCTGCGGTCGACTGTCACTCAGACCGGTCGACCGCAACTAGCCTGCACCTGCTGCTGCTGCTGTTCTCCTTCTACTCGCTTCGACTCTTTGACCTCCATGCTTCATATTACCTTCTTTTAATCTGAACAACCATTATACATGACACAATCCTAACATAGAGTGTGTTACCTGTTTCTTGATCAATTTGTTAGTTGTCGAAAGTTTGCGAGATTCTTTGAGCATCACCTATGGGCCTTCATTTCTCCATTTTGAGAGCATCTCCAATGAGAGACTTCAAAAGAAATATTCTTGGAATATTTCTTTTTGAAGACTCATCAACTCCAACCACACCTTCAAATTTGATTTCTTCAAACTTTATTCATTTTTTTAATTAAACTAAAATAAACTATGCATTCATTGTAATATTAGTAAAATCAATAACTACTTTAATTTCCGGATAAATATTTTTAATTATCATTTTATTAGATTAATTTTACTTTAAGCGATTATTAATGACATGCAATTTTTCTAAAATATTAAATTTATTTAGTTATCACCTTGCCTAGATCATGAATGAAATAGTAAATTCACATTAATCAAATAATTTTTATAATTTAGAATAATTTTATATTAAATTTTGACTGAAATAGAACATTTAGAATTACAATAATTAAAATTTAAAGTACAACATGCAACAAAAAAACCAATCAAAGCAAATTACGTGATAGCAAATTACAATAATTAAAGGCTGGTGATTATCAATGTAATAATTTTAATGTTTTTTAGCATTCAGTTAAGCTAATACAAAATAAATAAATAATCATAAATATTAATATTGTATCAATTATTATTCTCATTTGATTAAAAAATATTCAAAATTGGTCTCATCTTGAAGGTATTGTCGACATCTTTCCAACGGTACCAAAATAATAAAATTTGGATTAATATTTTATAAGATACATTCATTTAAAAAATTTATATACATTTTTATTTAAATGATATGAAAGTAATTTTTGAAAAAAATGTTAAGATGCAAGAGGGTAGAATAGGCATTAAAAAATATGAATAGTGTTTTGAAGGCTTGGAGCAAAGCCTTCAAATTTGAAGGGTTTGGAGCTCCTCCTTCAAAATTTAGGGGGTGTCTGAAGTCTCGTTGGAGCACTCCCGAGCCTTCAAAATTAAGATTTGAAGGCCCGTTGGAGATGCTCTGAAGGCCGGGGAGGCTCCAACCGGCCTTCATTGCCTCCTTCATTTTGAAGGAGGAGGCCCCAAACCCTTCAAATTTGAAGGCTTTGGAGTTGGTCTTCAAAACACTATTCAAACTTTTTAATTTTCATTCTACCCTCTTGCATCTTAACATCTTTTCAAGAATTACTTTCATATCCTTCTAATAAAACTGTGTATATATATATATTAGATGAATGTATCTTATAAAATATTAATCCAAATTTTATTATTTTGGTACCGTTGGAAATGTCTCGACAACACCTTTAAGATGTGATCAATTTTGAATAATTTTTTATCGCTTGAAAAAAATAATTGATACAATATTAATATTTAAGATTATTTATTTATTTTGTATTAGCGTAACATATTTTCAAAAGACTACTAAATACATTGCACCAACTCATAGAATGTGATCATTAATTGGAAATAGATAAACAACAAACGTTGGATAGTGAAATACATAGAACTGAATGATAAAAACATAAAAAAACGTTGGAGATGACCTATCGGAATATTAAGGAATATTAAATTATCTGTAATTTTTATTGTTATTGTAATTTGCTGTCACGTAATTTGCTTTGTTATTATTGTTTTTTTGGGTTGCATGTTATACTTTAAATTTTAATTATTATAATTCTAAATATTCTATTTATGTCAAAATTTAATATTAAATTATTCTATATTATAAAAATTATTTGATTAATGTGAATTTACTATTTCATTCATCTCGGCAAGGCGATAACTAAATAAAATTAATATTTTAGAAAATTTATAGGCCATTAATAATCGCTTAAAGTAAAATTAATCTAATAATGTGATAATTAAAAATATTTATCCTAAAGTAGTTTTAAATTTTACTAATATAACAATTAATGTATATTTTATTTTATCTTAATTACGAAAAATGAATAAAGTTTGAGGAAATCAAATTTGAAGGTGTGTGGTTGGAGTTGATGAGTCTTCAAAAGGGAATATTTCAAGAATATTCATTTTGAAGGCCCCCGTTGGAGATGCTCTTAGTGTATTATTGTGTTATACTTTTGTTTAGGAATGTAGTGGTAAATGTTATAATGTGTTGTTAATTTTTCTTCATTTCTTTTTTTTATATAATAATTTGTCTATTTCATTATGGGCTCGGACGATATTTCGAGCGGTGAGACCTAAGGATATATACACGTCGTTTTTACGAGTCACGATAATCATCCAATGTGCATTGTGTGTTGGAAGATACTGATAGGATCACAAGTGCCCTAGTCCTAGTGGTAAGCATCTAACTCTAGAAAGCAAGAAGTTGGGGGTTCGAAGCCCCATTTGGCCAATTACGGGATTAGTGTCTCTGCATGTCGGATGGGTGTGTGGCTACGACATTGCTCCCAAAAAAGATTCTGATAGGATGTAATTTATCGTGAATGTTAATAATTGTATTATCTTGTGAGAGAACATTTTTTCAGACAAAGTTTGTTATCTTGCTGTTTTACGATCCTCTGTTTTTGCCTGCATTTTGGTGTGGACATAAGAAAACTTGGGATGTTTTTGCCATTTTTCTTACATCATAATAAAATTCTTGATAATTTTGTACCTTTTATTTCTGACTTCTTTCTATACCCAAATTCAAGAAATAAGAGTCCAGCTTTAGAGGGTCTGAGGATAGTTAAGGCTAGGTATTTTTCAAAAAAAACAAAAGAAATTTAGTTATTTCATTTTTGAAGACAGTTCATCTTTCATTGGGCTCATGGCCAGCTCTGAGTTTACGGGGGGCCCCAAGGCGAACTCCCGAAATGGGGCCCCTATACAAAATTTATTTTAAAAAAAATTGATAAAAAAAAAATTTTGAATTTTTTTTTGTGCTACAATTCTTAAAACCCGATATATATGAAGAAATAGATGGAGATTTAGGGATTTGAGAAAAAAAATCTCCATACAATTCCAAGGCCAACTAAAATAAGCCGCGGCCTAAGTACTAATTTTAAAAACAAAAGCGCAAAAAATTAAATTTGGGGGCCCATAAAAAAATATTACGCACAAAATACATATATATAAATAAAATTGGGGGTCCTAAAATTGTGAAAAATTTGGGGGCCCGAGGCGGCCGCCTCCCCGGCCTCCGTTGGGGGGCCGGCCCTGTTTGGGGTTATGTTCTGTTTTATTCTCTCGTGGGTTGTTGGATCTGACCTTTCTGTGCAAATTAATCGGCTCTTTGTTCACATTTTGTGTACCAACTTCAAACACCTATAATCAACTTTGTATCACCTTCGAGTGATTCTGAGGATTAGTATGGTCTATGATTTAAAGTTAACAATTACATGTGTCATTTGACAGGTGAAGGTAAGCAGTCTTGTGGGGAAGGTTGTCGGCCTATACTTCTCGGCCTCATGGTGTGGTCCTTGTCACCGATTCACTCCTAAATTGGCGGAAGCTTACACCGAAATTTCCTCACAAAATCCTGATTTTGAAGTTGTATTCGTCTCTGGCGATGAGGATGAGGAATCTTTTACCGAATACTTCTCTGGAATGCCATGGCTCGCCATTCCCTTCTCGGACTCTACTACTCGGGAGCAGCTTAATGAGCTATTCACTGTTCAAGGGATACCACATCTCATAATTCTTGATAAAAATGGTGCGGTTGTGAATGATGAGGCTGTCCAGGCTGTGATCGATTATGGCTCAGATGCTTATCCATTTACCAAAGAGAGGATTGAGAAGATTGAAGCAGATGCAGAGGAAGCCAAGAAGAATCAAACCCTTCGGAGTGTATTAGTCTCTTCATCTCGTGACTTTTTGATTTCGAGCAATTTAATTCAGGTATTGTTCTCTTTATTGTCACAGGATTTGACACAGTGACTTACAGAAAGTCTTGATTTTTTCATGGCATAAGGATCTGCCATCATTGTCCACTATTCCTGAATATTAATACCAAATATAGAGCATGTATAACATTGTCATTGACTAATCATAAAGTAACTATGTTTATTAACTGAGGATTCCTTCCTCTTCATCTTTATGTGTTCTCTTATAATATCTATTTGTGTTTCCATAGTGTTTCCGCGAGTGTTTTAAACTTCTGCTGGCACTACTGAAAATTTTGCATTTTCCAGAAACTTAAATGTTGTTGTATCACTCTGGAAAAACTTCCCTTTTTCTTATATGACTCGAAAAAGCTTGATATTTGAATATACACCCCCAATAAAATTATTTTAAAATACTCCATATTGACCAAAATACCCTTTATGCCTATTCTCTGGGGATATTCTCATTCTTTTTCCAATGTAACTCATATAACTTAAAATTTTATATGGGAGCAATATCAAAATATCATGTTTTGTGGTATATCCAAATATGAAAGATCTCTATGGCCTCGGGGTGATATCAAAACAACCCAAACTTAATCCTATCCCTCTGTTAGATTGTTTGTTTGTTACTTATTAATTGTGAATACCAAATTCAAAAATCTGATTTGGTCTTTCTTTTCTTCCTGGCAGGTGCCTGTATCTGAGCTTGAAGGCAAGCTTGTGGTCCTGTACTTTGCCTTAAGCTCATATAGGTCTTGCAGTAAATTCACCCCAAAGCTTGTTGAGATGTATGAGAAACTGAAAGGGAGTGGTGAAAACTTTGAGGTCGTGCTGGTACCTCTGGACGAAGATGAGTCAGCTTTCCAGGAGGCATTTGCTAGCATGCCTTGGCTTGCAATACCCTTCAAGGACAAGAGTGCTGAACGGCTTGCCCGTTACTTTGAACTTACATCTATTCCAACTCTGGTTGTGATTGGTTCTGATGGGAAGACTATACTTTCCAATGCTGCTGAGCTAGTGGAAGATCATGGGATTGAGGCATACCCTTTTTCTCCGGAGAAGTTGGAGGAACTTGCTGCGAAGGAAAATGCAAAACTGGAGGCCCAGACCCTGAAGTCGCTTCTTATCTCCGGGGAGAAAGATTATGTTATCGGAAAAGGCGGCATCAAGGTGAGTCCAACTATATGTTACTCAAATATCTCTATTAGCAAGCATATATTCTCACACATCATTTAATCTGTCGTGAATTTGGATTGAAGAATACATTGTTAGCCTGATAACATTCTATTGTTGTAACTGTAGATGTCCAAGGTTTGAAATCTCACTATTGTTGTTTATTTTGGATATCTATTTTTGGTATTCGTCTCAACAATATTTGGAAGTATAAAATTGATATCTGTGAAGCAAGTATATCTTCAAATATATTTATTTTGTCCTTTAAAAATATTTAAGAAATATTGTAATATTTCCAATAAATATTTTATAGGTGATGGTTGGAGTGGGCTTAGGAGTTAGGATAGATGATCAAAAGATTTCATTCATGTTTCACATTGTGTGCCTCTCATGATTTATTCTTTTGATGTTTGAGCTGAATCAAAGTTCATAATCTGAATGATGTCATAATTTGCATGAATTGAGCCCATTTTCTGTCTTATTATTTACACGATTTTCTGAGCTTACCTTATGTTCTTTCTTCTTTTAGAATTCCATCTATATTTGATTGGTGCTTAAGTTGTTTGAATTTTAGCAAACTTAGCCTACAGGATATTTTCATGAAACAAAAATAAATCAAAGTAAATAAAATTATGTAGATTTACCAGATTATTGGACCATTGGCTGATAGTAAATAGTTATCCTTACAGCTTTCATGTTCTTTCTTACTCTGTGTACATATGAGCTAACCCAATATATTCAACTATACCTTATTTTCTTCTTGAGCTTCCCTAAATTGCTCATAAGGTGTTATTGCCATTAGTTAATTGTTTATAGCATTCAACTCTGATACTGTTTTGTTTTTTGGGTTTTTTTTTTTTTTTTTGGGAAGATCAACTCTGATACTACTGATACTAGTTATTTAACGTGTCATGTGCAAGACTATTTATTTTAAATGTGTGGTTGAGACTAGTCTAAGTTGGTTGGTTGTCAACAATTTGCACAACTCCAACTCTCTAGTTATAACTAATAATTGTAGGGATATGGAGCATGAGTAGGGATGCTTTCGGATATTGGATGCAACAACATCCGTATCCGCATTCCAAAGACGGATTCGGATGCGGACACGAATCTGACTCGGAAAAAGAAAATCATATCCGTATCCGCAAGTTACGGATATGGATACAAGTCGGATACAGTATATTGATACGAATATGAATCCGGACATTAAATTAATATTATCTAAAATAAATGCAGAAACAAAAAATAAAATCGAACAAAATATGACAAAATTTTAACACTTGAAATATTAATCAGAAGGAAACAAGAAGGGTAATTTAGGTATTATAGAAAAATAATGGATGATGGTAATTTAGTAAATAATATGGATATAAAATAGGTTGGTGATCAAGATTTTAATTTTGAGCAGAATATCAAAGAGATTAAAGATTATATAAAAATGATATATATAGAGAGAGAGAGAGAGAGAGAAATGTTCCGTTGTGCACTAGCCCTCCGTGTGCCCTCGTGTGCACTTGGCCTTCCTGCCTTCGTATCGATGATCTGAACCATTCACATTGATCTACACATCTAAATTAGTCTAAATATGTATAATCAAATTATTTGAAATTCATTTGCCCATCCATTGAGGTGTTACAAAATTGTATGGCTGAAAATCGTTGTTTTTTATAGTCACATGATGGATGGGCAAAATGAATTTCAAATGATTTGATTTTACATATTTAGACTAATTTAGATGTGTAGATCAATGTAAACGGTTTGGATCGTCGATACGAAGGCGGGAAGGCCGAGTGCACACGGAGGGCTAGTGCACAACGGAACATTTCTCTCTCTCTCGCTCTCTCTCTCTCTCTCTCTATATATATATATATATATGGAACTAAGAAAGATATCATGGAAAAAAATGTCATACTCTGGGGCCTAACATATCCCCCCCCCCTCCCCCCCCCCAAATATCAAGAAAAAAGCAATAAAGATTAAAGGCAATTTTTTTAATAATAAAGATGCTTCCGCCGGCGATCAAACCTTGCACCATATCTATACATCATTAGAACCAATCGGCTACAATGGTACTTGTGTCATACACACACACACACGCATCGATAGAACCAATCGGCTACAATTGTACTTGTCTCACACACACACACACATATATAGGTGGAGCTTGGGTTGCGCACTGGGTTCACACCGCTCCGCGAGCCGTTCGATCTTGATCGAACGGCTCGCGGAGCGGTGCGCACCGAGTGCGCACGAACTCAGTGCGCAACCGAATGGGGCCCTATATATATATATATATATCCGATCTGAAAATTTTGGACGGATCTCCGAATCCGATTTTTTTCGTTTTAGTATCTGGATCCGTATCCGAATCTGCATTTTTTTCGGATTTGGATCCAGATCGAGTTGGATATGTGTGTATCCGAGAGCATTCCTAAGCATGAGGCTCTGTGATCATTACCTTAATTTAAGACCATCTGTAAACTAGACACCATACTTTTTGAGTTCGTGTAAAATGCCTAGCCGAGGATCTACAAACAAGAAAAACTCTTGCTTGCCCTGAAAACTGAAAGGGCAGCTTACCTATAGGGGAATTTGTAGTTATGCAACTTTCAATGAAAACTACTTCAACTTTTATACTCATCCAAATAACCTCTTAGCTGTCTTCTTTCTTCTTTAAAATAGATTACACTGAAAAGGCAATTTATATGGGTATGCATTCTTCAATAGGTCCCTGTCTCAGAACTCGTCGGCAAGAACATCCTCCTATACTTCTCAGCCCATTGGTGCCCCCCTTGCCGTGCTTTCCTTCCCAAACTCGTCGAGACCTACAATGCAATCAAAGCCAAAGACTCTTCTTTCGAACTTGTCTTCATATCTAGTGACCAAAACCAGACCTCCTTCGACGACTACTTTGCATCAATGCCGTGGCTTGCTGTACCTTACGGAGATGACAGGAAGAGCTCACTGAGCCAGATCTTCAAAATCCGTGGCATTCCATCCTTGGTAGCAATCGGACCCACAGGGCGTACAGTATCAAAGGAGGTGAGAAATATGGTCATGACCTATGGGGCAGATGCGTATCCGTTCTCAGAGGAGCGAGTGAAGGAACTGGAGGCAGCAGCAGAGGAGGAAGCTAAGACGTGGCCGAAGACATTGGAACACCCACTGCATAAGAAGCATGAGCTTGTCCTGACGAAGAGGGCGGGATATGGTTGTGATGGGTGTAACGAGGGGGGAAGCGGGTGGTCGTTCTACTGTAGGGAGTGTGATTTTGATCTGCATCCTAAGTGCGCTCTCAAAGTGAAGGAGGATCAGGAGGAGGATGAAAACGATAAGAAGACTGAGAAGGAAGGGTATGTTTGTGATGGGGATGTGTGCTATAAGGCTTAATTGAGAGGCCTTTCTCTGAGATTTTTAACTATGTACATTTATGTTGCTCTCTGCTGTGAGCAGATAGGTATGTTTCGTCGACTATTGCTTATTTGTGTCATGAGCCTATAATGTTTGGACAAATCTTGTTTCACTTCATATATATGATGACTGGGGTGTGATCTGTTGTATGTTTCAGGCTGTGGCTTATATTACAAATAAACTTGATTGATGCTTATTTCTTCATGTTAATGTTTTGTTTGTAGAAGAAATATTGTGGCTACAAAATGATATATTAGCTCTTGAATGTGATTTCCTATTTCATTTTGTTTTCCCGCTCGCTTGTATTATGACAAGGCTTTCTTTGTCAATAGTACTCTAGAATTTCGCAGCATATGCCTTGCCTCACAACCCCCTTCAAGGAGAGGTTGCGACTGTCCTTGCTCTGCTTGTGATTGGTTCTGTCTGATCAGCTAGTGGAAGGTCATGGTATCGAGGCATACCCTTTTTCTCCAGAGAAGTTGGAAGATCTTGCGGAGAAGGGAAAGACAAAAATGGAGGCCCAGACTCTGGAGTCGCTTCTTGTTTCTGAGGAGCAGAAGATTAAGTTATCAGAAAAGGCGGCATCAAGGTTTGTGAAACTGTATGTTCCTCAAAGATCTCTATTAGCAAGCATACATTCATATGCATCAATCTCTCATGATATAATCCGTCATAAACTTGGACTGTTAGCTTAACTTTCGATTGTGGTAACAATTAGTTGTTCAACTTTTGGAATCCGTTATTTATTTTTGGTATTCATATCAACGATATTTGCGGTTTTAGAGTGGGTGTGTATCAAACAAGCATATTTTTGAAACAGATTTTATTATCCTTTAAAGTTCTCCTTTTTAGTAGATTAATCTGAAATGGTAAATTATATATCTTGAATAGGTTCCAGTCTCTGATTTTGTGGGCAAGAACATCCCTATATTTCTCAGTGGATTGGAACCAGTATTGCCATGTGTTCCTTCCAAAACTAATTGAGACATACTACAAGATCGAAGCCAAAGATCCTTTATTTGAAATTATCTTCACATCTAGAGACCAAGACCAGAGCTCGTTCAACAACTACTTTGCATCAATGCCGTGCTTGATGTACTCTATGGTGTTCTGATAGAGAGAGCTCACTGAGGCAGATCTTCAAAATCAGAATCCTTCCAACCTTGATAGCAATTGGACCCAGGGGCGTACAATTCCAGAGGAGGTGAGGAATCTGATCATGAACCAGGGGCCGGTGCATTTTTTAGGGTGGTCGGTCTACTATGAGGAGTGTGAATTTAATCTGCATCCTAATTCCTAAGTGTGCTCTTGAAGTGGTTGATGATGGGGAGGAGGATGGCGGCAATTGCTTTGTCAAGAACAATTGCGATCAGGTGACGATCTCAACCTTCAACCCCTTTCACAATCATTGCAATTTAGTTATGTAATTTTGAATATTTTGTAGTGGGAAAGGAAAACTCATTGTTTCTTAGCTATTTATGTTGAGATTAAGAAAACATGAGAAAAAGGTGAAATTTTAGGAATATTTAGGACAACTTAGCTTATGACAGCTTAGAAATTAATGTAAGTGTTAAGTCACTTTGAGGTACTTTAGCTTATTAATATTAGAAATTGTTGCACATCATGTATTGCCTTTTATGATAATCATGTTTAAAATTCTTTAAAATTGTGCCCGTTGGTATCTTTAATATTGTTGCAAATGTACTTCAAGTACCCAGCAAGCAATATAGTTTATTTGCTGGACTTACCTTATATCAGTTAAGTACCCAGCAATATACATGGAATATTAAAATGGGAGTTAATTATAGGTTTTGAGCAAGCATAATAAGAACCCTAAGGTTGATCTCTCCTGGGTTTAGAACTTCTGTGTTTTCCTTGTATGTTTTGTTGATTATTGTTTATTTTGTCCTGAATCTGTAAGCTTGGGACAAAGCTCGTTGCCTATTTATCATATATAATATGATTGTGGTGTGATTCCTTGTAAATTTCAGTGTCTGGCTCATATTACAAATTGAACGTGGTTAAAGCGTATAGAACGTCAATGTTTTGTAGAAGAATAAATACTGTGGCTGTAATGTGTTTTATTTGCTCTTCTATTTAATTTCCCTCCATCAAAAATTTCCTTCCCCCTTACTTGCTTTTACCGGGGTAACTGGCAAGTCGTTTTGAACTACAACAGGACTTTCTTTTGTCAATATTTCTCCTCGTCAAGAATTTGACATCAGTTAGAAGAGGATGCAATGATGCCATTGCCATTCCCAGATTGATGGGAATAGCCTTTGATAATGACAATGGAATTTTGTGGTTATAACGTATAATACAGGCAGTTTTGGATGTTTCGCTTGTTCCAGGCGTTAATGTTCTCCCTCAATTCTCGTTTAGAAGTATCTCATATTTTATTTAGGAAATCAATTATCACAGAACATGCAAACTTCGAAGTATTTGGACTTGCTTACACATTCACTTCGAAGAATCTGGATCAGCATAAAAGTTTGTTGGGTGTATGAGTAATTCGCTACGATTGAGATAAGATAAACTACACGGATATTTCTTTAACTAGAGTGGGTGGATTAGTTGGTAAGGATCCCAAATATAAATTCAAGTAATAATCGGCTATGTACGGATTTGTCAAGACTTGTTTATATCTATAGTAGTTGGCTTCTTAATGTTGATTTGAATTTGCTAAAAAGTTGATTAAAATATCTATAGTAGTTGGCTTCTTAATATCTATAGTAGTTGGCTTCTTAATATTGATTCGAATTTGCTAAAAAGTGGATTAAAATTCATATAATTGTACTAAGGGATGTGATTTAGGTATCACCTTATAGACCAAACTCAGAGAAATAATAATCTGAAAGGTGTATTAATGGATGCATATTGGATTGGTTAATAATGTTAACTGAAATTGGATGCATGATATAACATATAATTGGCCATTGGCCATTGCCCTTTTCCCATTAAAGGGGAAGCTGTAACTGGCTGCAATGGAATGAGACCCACCTTTGAATTGTGAGTGTCAACGTGCATGCTGTCTATATTTGGAACTGGCCTGCAGGTAGTTATTTTTATCCAATTATAATAGTATTATCTCAAAACTTAAATCTATTATTAGGACTTAGGAAGATGTGAGGGGGGGAAAGGAGGAGGGAGTTTTGTTTCTCTCTCTCTCTCTCTCTCTCTCTCTCTCTCTCTCTCTCTTGTTCAATATTTTTTTGGTTTGTTTCAGATAGAAACACAGGATTATAATGGAAGGAGGTGCAATTGATGAATTGATAGAGAGGCTATTGGAAGGGAAGAAGAACAAGACTACTGGCAAGAAGATTCAGCCGAGCGAAGCCGAGATTCGCCACGTTTGCATTGTGGCTAAACAGATCTTTCTCAGTCAACCCAATCTCTTGGAATTGGAAGCGCCAATCAACGTCTGCGGTATTTTTCTTTATCTTCAGAAAATTCTGCTCTTAAGCATGTCTTATTGTCAAGATTCTTTGGAAAATTCTATTCTTTTCTTCGGCCACCATTCAATGCTGATAACAATCAATGGTTTTTATGATTCTTGATACTTTAATCCTTGTGACTTTGATTAATGGAATATAGTTTTAATTTAGTGATGACTCTTTGGTGTTGATTAATGGAATACAGGTTGTGTTTATCGACTCTTTGGTTTGAAGGTTTTTTTTTCCCCTTTCTCAAAACTGCAGTGTAAATCCATCTCTTCTCTGTTCCATAAATGAAATTTGAATGTCTATTATTGATGAATGTTTCATCTCAATTCAGTTTATTCATTAATTTATTTGTTCCCTTAAGGTGCAAAATTTACAAAAAATATTTTTTGTGTCAAATTTATCATTTGATCATTTGTTTTATTTATGGCTGTGCATCTTCAACAAATTTAGGAAACGTTTATTGGATATTTAAGTTACTATGTTCAGACTTCAGAGTTTCCCATGTCAATTTCATCAGACTATCTGACAGAACTAATTGTGTAAAAGGATAACAATTTTTAAACTGAAACGGTTCTTTCTCTAGAAATTCTAGAGAGAGAAGCTCCAAAAAAAACCAAAACAAAGAAAAAGAAACCCTAGATCTGGTGCTGGGAGGCGGTGGCGGCTAGGGTTTCGCCGCCCCCTTCGGTTACACATCAAGCATCGAAGAATTGAAGAAGAAGCTAAAGTTGCAGCTACTGTAGAATCTGCACTTGGGTTGTATGTTGTGTTTCAGTTTACGTTTCAGTCCAGAACTTGTAGGGGTTATTTTGTAAAATTGTTAAGTGAATAAAGGAGAGCTGTTGGATGTAATAGGAGTAGTGGCTGAGATTAAAGGTGGTGGGACCCGTTGTCTAACGGCCCAACTAACTCCCCTTCTCCACTATGAAACACGCACATTGCACGTGTTTGAGTTCTATAAATAAAACAGAACACCCATTGCTTGAGGGGTGATTGTGATCAACAAACTCTTCTACTACTTTCTTGATTTTTGTTAGAATCTGTTAGAATCTTGGGTTCTTCCCCAACCCTGAATCTTGCCCTTTACTCACCTGGTTCTTCTTGATTGGTCTCTAATGCCGAAGAAGTGGAGATCGCGCCAACTACAATGCATCAATTGGTATCAAAGCCGAACGATCCAACAGATCGGGAGGTGAATGTTGATGTGCGAGATGAAGAAACTGGAGCTTCGAAAACTGGTGGTATTTTGGGGGGGGGAGCACCTGAGTTGGAGCTTCAGCAATGGCAACAATTCATGGAGGGGAGAATGACAGGGCTTGAGAGTCGTGTTCAAGAAGTCGCTACTCAGGTACCTGCCATTCTTGCTCAATTACAACATTTAGCGCATCAAATTGGAGGGTTAATTGCAGTAGATAAGACTCAGAAGGAGAATCTGAGCCCAAATGAACCTATTCCTCCGTTTAAAATGCACGATAGGCACAGTTCAGTTCAATTTTATTTAGATGCTAATCTTGGATCTGGTGAAAGGATAATGAGTGGTGGTGCAAATGGTAGAAGGTATGAACAATTTGGGAGAGAATTTTTTTTTCCTAAACCCCCAAAATTGGATGTCACTCCATTTTCGGGAGTGGGCGACATACTCAGTTGGCTATTTCAAAATGAACACTACTTTGATATGTATTAAATTCCGGGGGATGAAAAGGTTCGGGTAGCTTATTTTTTCCTAAGGGATGAAGCGGTGCAGTGGTGTCGTTGGTTCCTCAAGGTGAATGAGGGGGTGGAAACAGTTTAAAGAAGGAATTTGCAATCGCTTTGACTCGGGCGTTTATGAAAATGCTGTCAAATCTCTTTGCAAACTTGAGCAAACAGCTTCAGTTCTGGAGTATCAACAACAGTTTGAAAGACTACAGTGTCTAGTAGATGGTGTGAGCGAGTCGTACTTGATACAGCAATTTGTGAGTGGCCTTAGAGAGGAAATTCAACATGATGTTGCCTTAGCTGAGCCTCAATCATTAAGTGAAACTTTCAGAGTGGCCATTAAGTTTGAGAAGAAAGTTAACTCTCTTAAACAACTACAGCGAAGCTCTTACAGGCCATTTAATAGGAATAATTTTGTTTCCCAAGGAAATGTTCCCTCTACTACTCATCCCCATACAACTTTTCAACCACATAACCCCAAGCTGCATCAACACCTATTCTAAAGAAGCTTAGCCCGAATGAGATCTGGGAAAGGATAAAGAAGGGATTATGTTTCGGATGTGATGAGAAGTTTGTACCAGGGCATATTTGTTAAACTAAAGCATATATGTGCATTGAGGGTGAGTGGGATTTATTTTCCATCCAGGATGAGGAAGAACTCACTCAGTTACTAGCTGTTGATGAGTGCATAGAGTTACCCAAAGATATTGACGGGGGTCACTTGGGTACATCAGCTTTGAGCACAAGAGTTAATACGGAGTGTTTGATTCTTAAGGGTAGCTTACTGGGTCATGATGTCCACATTTTGTTGGATAGTGGTGCTACTCATAATTACATTGATCCCTATATCCTAGATAAAATGGGCCTTCAACTTTCGATCAAACAGAGCTTCAATGTGAGAGTGGCTGGTGGTCGGGAAGTCGAAGGGAGTGGATTTTGTTCTGGTGTTAAAATTAAGTGTCAGGGTTATGAATTTTTTGATGATTTCTTGGTCTTTCCTATTGGGTGCCACGATATAGTTCTTGGAGCAAAGTGGATTAAGCAAGTAAAGGAGGTGACTGTTAATTTGATTGAAAAACAGTTGAAATTCTTTCATCAAGGGATCAATTGGATCTTGCAGGGGTTACATCCTACTCCTACTCAAATCCTGACAATAAGGAGGCCAACAAGATTGCACTTCAAACCAACAGAGGTTTTATTCTATATTTGATATCCACAGCAGTACAAAACTCCAAATCTTCCATTTCTGCAGATATGAATCACTTACTTTAGAGGTATACTAATTTATTTGAAGAACCTAAGGGCTTACCACCGAATAGGTCATGTGATCATCAGGATCCCTTGGTAGCCAACTCTAAGCCCATACGCATTAGACCTTATCGACATTCTTTTGAGCAAAAGAATGCTATTGAGGAGATCATAACTGATATGCTTGCTCAAGGAGTAATTCGGTCCAGTACCAGTTCTTACTCTTCTCCTGTGGTATTAGTGAAGAAGCATGATGGCTCGTGGCGCATGTGTGTGGACTACAGGGCTTTGAATCAGCAAACCATCAAAGATAAATACCCTATTCCTATTATTGATGACCTACTAGATGAACTTCATGGTGCAAAGTTATTTACAAAGCATGATTTGCGCTTGGGTTATCATCAGATTAGGATGAATAACAATGATATTGAGAAGACTGCGTTTAGGACTCATAGTGGACATTATGAGTTCTTGGTGATGCCTTTTGGGTTGAGTAACGCCCCTTCTACATTTCAATCACTCATGAATGATATTTTTAGACCATATATGCGCAAGTTTGTATTGGTGTTATTTGATGACATCTTGGTCTTAAGTAACTCTTGGCAACTACATTTGGAGCATATGCAGCTAGTTTTTCAAGTCTTGCAGAATAATCATCTGTTCATTAAGAAGTCTATGTGTGATTTTGGGCAAAGGCAAGTTGAATATCTTGGCCATGTCATCTTTGATAAAGGTATAGCTGTTGATGAAAGTAAAGTTACTGCGGTTAAGGAGTGGCCAATTCCTAAGTCTGTTGAGGCTCTGAGGGGTTTTTTGGGACTCACTGGCTATTATTGAAAATTTATAGGAATTATGGGTCAAACGCAAGCCCATTAACAGATCTAACAAAGAAGGATGGATTTCAATGGTCGGAAAAAGCTCAAACTGCATTTGATAGGTTAAAGGAAGCTTTTGCATCTGCACCAGTGCTCCAATTACCAAACTTTGCAGAAACATTTGTGGTGGAATGTGATGCATGTAAGGAATGTGTGGGGGCTGTGTTGTTACAAAATAAGCATCCAATTGCTTAAAGGTATAAAGGGCAAGTCTCTACATTGGTCCGCATATGAAGAAGAGATGTTGGCCATATTACTTGCAGTAAAGAAATGGAAGCAATACCTTTTTGGAAGGAAATTTATAATTCGTACTAATCATCAGCCCTTAAAATATTTATTTGGATCAGAGATTATCAACAGAAGGACAACATTCATGGTTAGTGAAGTTGTATGGGTTTAATTTTGAAGTGGAGTATAAAAGGGGAATTAAAAATATTCCTGCAGACAGACTATCGAGGAGAGATTTTGATTGTTATCTGATGCAACTGACAACCTTGGTGGTTGATTGGTGGAACACAGTTGTTCAAATGAATAACACTGACCCATATTCCATAGAGTTGGCTGCAAACCTTGTGAAAAAGCCAAATCCTAAGTTTGCTCAGGTGCGGGGAGTGTGGTACAAGTCATCAAAAGTTGTTATAAGTCCTACTTCACCCTTCAGACAACAGTTAATTTTTGAACACCATGACTCTCCAACAGGAGGCCATTCAGGGTATGATAAGACATTATACAGGTTAAGCAGATCATTCTGGTGGAAAGGCATCAAAAAGGATGTGCAAAAATATGTACAAGAATGTACTACATGTCAGACAAGTAAGTATCTTTGTCGACCTCCAGCGGGGTTAGTGCAACCATTACCCATACCTGATAAGGTTTGGGAGCATGCTTCTATGGATTTTATTGAAGGACTTCCATTAAGTTCAAAATTTTTGGTGATATTGGTGGTGGTCGATAGGTTAAGCAAGTATGCCCATTTTTTCCCCATCCAACATCCTTATTCAGCTGCTGTTATTGCGGGTATTTTGTTTGAAGGAATTTTTAAATTGTACGGGATGCCACTCTCTATTGTGTGCGACAGGGGAGGTGTTTTCACTAGTGCTTTGTTGAGGGAGACTTTGAAACTGCAGGGTACTACACCGAAGTTCTCAACAGCTTATCATCCATAAACGGATGGTCAGACGGAAGTTGTCAATAGATGCCTTGAAACTTATTTGCGGTGTTTCACTCACCACAAACCCAAGGAATGGAGTCGATGGTTATCTTGGGCGGCATATTGGTATAATACATCCTGGCACAGTGCAACGAGAACAACCCCTTATCAGGCTTTGTATGGTAGGCTACCCCCAACATTATTATCCTATATTCCTCACACTGCGAAGAATCCAAGAGTTGAGGAAACTTTGCTGGCTAGGGATGTGCACTTGCAGATGTTGAAGGATCAATTGTTCCGTGCTCAAGATAGAATGAAAAAAATAGTAGATGCACATAGGACTGATAAGGAATTTTTTGTTGGTGATTTCGTCTATGTGAAGCTTCAACCATACCGTCAAGTGTCAGTCGCTGCAAAGGCTGTTCAAAAACTATCTTCTTTGTTCTATGGTCCTTATGAGGTGGTTGAGAGGATAGGAGCAGTAGCTTATAAGCTTGCGCTACCTATTTCAGCAAAAATCCACCTAGTTTTCCATCTCTCACAGTTGAAAAATCACATAGGACCTTTGGTTCAGGTTCAGCGTTCCATTCCCAACACTATATCTTCTGCATTATGTGAACCCGAGTCTATATTGGATAGAAGAGCTGTAGTAAAGGGGAAGAAAATAGTTTTGGAGGTGTTGATCAAATGGAAATCTCAGCCGTTGGAGGATGCATCATGGGAGTCATATTGGGATTTAGTGAAAAGGTTTCCACTTTTCGACCTTTGAGGCAGGGGTCTCAAAAGATGGAGGGAGGAATTGTTACACATCAAGCATCGAAGAATTGATGAAGAAGAAGCCGAAGTTGCAGCTACTGTAGAATTTGCAGTTGGGTTGTATGTTGTGTTTCAGTTTACGTTGCAGTCCAGAACTTGTAGGGGCCATTTTGTAAAATTGTTAAGTGAATAAAGGAGAGCTGTTGGATGCAATAGGAGTAGTGGCTGAGATTAAAGGTGGTGGGACCCGTTGTCTAACGGCCCAACTAACTCCCCTTCTCCATTATGAAACACACGCATTGCACGTGTTTGAGTTCTATAAATAAAACAGAACACCCATTGCTTGAGGGGTGATTGTGATCAACAAACTCTTCTACTACTTTCTTGATTTCTGTTAGAATCTGTTAGAATCTTGGGTTCTTCTTCCCCAACCCTGATTCTTGCCCTCTACTCACCCCCTGGTTCTTCTTGATTGATCTCTAATGCCGAAGAAGGTGAGTAAGGCATTAGAAGTGGAGATCGCGCCAACTACAATGCATCACCTTCCCGTATTTTGCTCCGATCTATCCTCTCATCTCTTTTTTGTCCTTTTCTCACTCTTTCTACCCTTTGTTTCTCATCCTATCTATCCACTACCAAGGAAAGAAATTGATGGGGGTTTCAACGGCTCACCGACCTTATAGCATAGCTGGACTCCGGGGGGGTTCGAGAAAGTGTTCGCGACCAAGGGGTGGGTGGGATGACGGTGATGGGGCACTGCCATTCACCAACGCCGATGGGGGTCAACTTCAGGTGCGGATTGGGGAATCCCGAGTTGATCATGGTTTTGGGGCAACGAAGACTGCAAGCGGTGAACTCGATGGCGCACGACGGCACTTCGGCTTGTTTTAAGGGGCAGAGGTATGGGCGTGGTCGGCGAGGGGTACCGATGTAGCCAGGTGGTCGGGGAGGGGTGGAGCTTGACGTCGGCATGGGCGCGATGGATGGGGATAGCTTTGTGGCTGGATTTTGGTGGGCGTCGGAGAAGAAGGTACAATGAGGGAGTGATTTCGGAGTGAGGGGGTTTGGATTTCAATTTTAAATTTATTCTGGAAGTTGGAATCTGAATTGAGGTCGGTGGCATCCCCTACTATCCAAATGACTCGATTCAATTCCCTAAATATCCAAATCACAACAAACTTTCATTGTCAAGAAAATGAATCATAGTTGTGTGGGATGATGGTAGTCGAGCAAGTTCATAGTTTGGGCTCAACTTTGATCTATTCAGGTCAAAGTGAGGAGTGCGTAGGGTCTCTCATGTCAGGGGGCTTGGAGGCGTTTGTGGAGCCGTTAGGGTAAAGGAGTACAGGCGAGGGAATGAGAGAGAACGAGCTCAAATTGGCACGAGTAACTTGTTGTGGCTAGGTCAATCGACTAGTAGGATTAGGTTTTGTTGTATTTTTGTTTGTTGGTTGGGGTGTATGAGTTTCAGGAGCCAACTTGTTGGATTTCCTGAACTTCATAAGCCTTATGTTTTGTTGTATGTTTTGTTAATTCTCTTTGATAAAATGCGGGGGGCTTCAACCCACCGTTAATGATAAAAAAAATGTGTAAAAATATATAATCTTAAGTTTCCCTTTTCCATCCTAGTTTTATGGGAATCCATATGCATCTTTTTCAATGACCAGGTGACATTCATGGCCAGTACTCTGACCTCCTCCGACTATTTGAATATGGAGGCTTTCCACCGAGCTCTAACTACCTCTTCCTTGGCGATTACGTTGACAGAGGCAAGCAAAGCATCGAAACAATATGCCTTCTTCTCGTCTACAAAATCAAATACCCTGATAACTTCTTCCTTCTTAGAGGAAACCATGAATGTGCATCCATCAACCGCATTTATGGCTTCTACGATGAATGCAAGCGTCGGTTCAGTGTTCGCCTCTGGAAACTCTTCACAGATTGCTTCAATTGCCTGCCAGTTGCTGCAGTAATAGATGACAAGATATTCTGCATGCATGGGGGTTTGTCACCGGAGTTGCAGCATATGGATCAGATCAGGGCGATTCAGAGGCCAATTGATGTGCCGGATCAAGGGTTGCTGTGTGATCTCTTGTGGTCTGATCCTGATAGAGAGATCAAAGGGTGGGGAGAGAATGATCGGGGGGTTTCCTACACTTTTGGGGCAGATAAAGTAGCCGAGTTTTTGAGGATTCAGGATCTTGATCTCATCTGTCGGGCTCATCAAGTAAGTTACTGCATTGATCTAATCCCTTTTCATGTAGAACATGGCTTTGTTATTAATCTTATTAATCATTATAAGGATGCATTCCTATTGTGCATGCTGCTTGATGATGATGTAGCAATAGCATTAATTGATAGGCAAAGATAAATAGAGGGATATATATTTGCGAGTTATAATAATTAGCATGTAAACAAATTTAGGCAATACAGCTTTAGCAAAATTTGAGTATAGATAAGGATATAGCTCACATGATGGCCTGAAGAACTTAATTTGTGAAGTCCATTCTTGTTACTAAAGTTTTGTCCTCAAAACTTTCTTTGGGTGGGGTGGGGGTGTTGAGCTACCACACGCTCAGTATATAAAAAGAATATATTGTTATATGATTTCACCAAAAGAGCTTACAAAATTTTAAAAAAAAGAGTGATAAACAATAATTTGTAAACAATGAATAAACAACTTTTTTGTAAAAGAAAAATACATTCTCTGTAACCAGTTCTAATACCCACAACACAAGGGGTCCAAACATCATAAAGACGAAATGCCCACGAAAGTTCCAAACGTCATAAAGATGAAATACCCATATTGTTTACCGTATAGTTGATGTCCTTTACAGAACATAACCGAAGGTCGTAAATGGAACTCCTCAAGAGAACTCACAAACTTGGGAGTATTATGTGAACGGCAGGGCCGGCCGTGAGTTCCCGGGGGGCCCAAGGGAAAGACCCAATTAATTGTTTTTTGGGACCCCTAATTACAATATAATTTTTTTACGCGCAAAATACGTGCCTATATTTATAAGGCGAATACAAATTTAGGACCCCTAAAATTGTAAAAAGATCGGGGGCACCTGCCTCAAGGTGGGGGCCGGCCCCGGTGACCGGAACCAATGAAATTGTAGATAAATTTAATAAGCTAGCTATTTGACTACTGATGCTTTATATCAAAACATTGACCGATAAAAAAACATGTATAGAACGTGAATGTATCTAAGAGTGTTGAGATGAATGAGTGTATGGTTTTAGACAGAAAATTGGTTTGACATTGTTACCTTCAAATATGATCTTTATTTATCTCAATGTATTATGGCATGAAGAAATAAATTTAGTAAAAATTTATCCAAGCATTGCCCGAGAAGTTTACATTATTAAAATATATATCATAGAATTGATAATAACACACGGAGGAATTGCAAGAAGTTGCGGTGTTTTCAACCAAGTACAACTCAATTGTATGTGCTACATAGTTGTTAACATTACAAACGAGATATATGGAGAATGAAAGATTGATGTAGCCAAACCAAAATTCTGAGATTCAAACTCCTCGTTGCATTCTGTAAAAGTCTGCGAAAGTATTGACTAGTACTACATTACTTTCAATCTCAACAGGTTGTGGAAGATGGATATGAATTCTTCGCTGATAGGCAATTGGTTACCATATTCTCTGCTCCAAACTACTGTGGTGAGTTCAACAATGCAGGTGCATTAATGAGCGTCGATGAGAGCCTTCTTTGCTCCTTTCAAATCCTCAAACCTTATAGAGGAAGGGTGGGAGGACAAGGCGAATGAATATGAATACTATTACCTCTATTAATAGGCAAAGCTGAAGAGGATGATAGATGAGTGTATACAGCTCTGTTTCTTTCTTTGGTTGTTCATTGACAAACAGAAAAGTTTTTTTTTTTCTTCTGCCATTTCCATAGTATATATGATTTTACTTCATTGTTTGTATATATATACACATGTAACGATAGATTCAGCTGGGTTCTTGAATGGTTACGGCCATTTACGTTGATTTCCTTCAATGGAAAGTTACTTGCAACATTTTCTTGCACCTGCATTACATACTGTTCTTTTAGATATTGTGGCTTCTATTTCTTTAGATGTACATGTTTTTACACTTATTTCCAATTAGCATATTGTGCATTTATTATAATTTTTACTTCATTCTTTGATTCTATATCTGTACCTTATAACTTCAAAAGGTCAACAGGAGTGTTCTCAATGGGTGTTTGTGAAGGTCTGTTAGGATGAGTGCTGGCGCCAATTCAAATTCAAATATTTCAATGAGTCCTTGTTCCGATAGCTATCTCTAGTGTGGCAACATTGCAAAATCACAACTGCATTTACATGTTGAAGGATTTTGGGGTTTTTTCCGTCTCTCCTGCTAACGGAGGACGGACACTATACTGGCAAGTTGAGGTTTTACCCTCAACTGGCAACAGTTGTATGATACAGATTTTGTAACCGAGAATCTCACAAGTAGTAGGAGCAGCAGTCGAAGAAAGAGCATCTATGATAGTAACAGTAGTTGTCACTTATCGCAGTAGTAGATGGTACTGGTAAGAGCATCACCTGGCAAAAAAAAAAAAAAGGGTCTTATGCACAAACCGTTGTATCAGTAAAATTTGTCGTTGTTTTGTATAATGAGAGTTGGAGTTGCGTGTTTTGTAGTCAACAATTGACTAATCAATCTAAACTACACATTTTTAAATTAGAGTTATATTAATTATCCACTTAAATCGTTCGTTCACTCGGTAGTTAAATCTCGACCACACTTGACTTCTCATGTGCATTACACGTGCCAACTAACTTTTTTCCCCCTTTCTCCTAACTGACAAATTTAGTAAAGATTAAATCACAAAATTAATGCCCCATATTTATAATTTTACATATCCTTTCATTAATTGACGGTCAATATTAATGCTATTGATATGGGGTAGAAATGACGTGGCCCACTCTGGGCCACGGGATCCCCTCAGGATGCGCGCACCTCCTGATCCTCCGGATCCGCCACGTCAGCGTTGGAAAACCGCCCGGACAGCTGCCACGTCAGCCCGGAAACCGCCCGGGCATCTGCCACGTCAGCCCTATACCGCCCGGGATTCCACCGCTTCAGCCTCACGGGCAACCGGATCCAGACCCGGCCCCAAACGGGTCCAGACCCGGTTGGCATCTTCTATAAATACCAGACCCCTACTCCTTCTCCAGGTAATCAAATCTTTTCCACTCAAACCCTAGTTACTGTTACTTTCCCTTGGTGACTGACTAGATCGTCGGAGGGTCTGCCACCGGGACCAACCCTGGTGTTCCTAGACCGTCTGCAGGTACACGAGACCTCGGATCCGAGCCCCCAGATCCGAGCCGAGCATCAGCCTCCACTTCACTACCGCCTACTTCCGTACCGTTCGCCCGGCCGAGGGTCGTCTGCATAGGAGCTTCCTCCATCAATACAAATCGAGTACGAACTCACGCCTGGTGCATCCACACGCCTCCCAAAAACAAACCGCATCAGGATGGCACCGTCTGTGGGAACCTATCTATCGTAGACGCCAACCCGAGCTCTGCCTCCAATGGTACCCCCATCGATCCGAGCTCACATGGCGCCCAAGGCTGCCAAAACTGTTACCTCCGCACGTCGACAGGACATGCCTCCCCAAGGCATCGCTGCCAATGCTCACGGATCGAACAACAAAGGGGCCAGCCATGGGCCCCAGCCAAATGCCTCCCGTCCGGTCCAGAACGACCTACGGGGGGTAATCTTGAACCGACAGGCCAGCCATGGCAGGGGAAGAGCCGCTTCTAACTCGGCTCCGAACCATCCAAGACCCCCGTCCCAAGGGCGGGAGCCTGTGCTCAGCCGGGTCGGTCGGCGACAGTCCGCCCAACCAAACCAGGCCGAGCGAGCCCCGGTTACCTACCAGGAGTTCCAGGACTTCCGGAGGGAAATCTTGGGTGCCATCCGAGGGGTCCCCGTCGAAGAGAACGCCCGTCATTCCCACACACGGTCGGAGGCCAAGGCTAGCGTGTCTCGCCCCTCAACAATCCCCCCAGAGTATGATGGCGACATTTTGAAGCGCCTCTAAGAAATGGAGGAGCGCCTCGACCACTTTGGCAACGGCGACCCAAGGGCAGCTCAGGGGTACAGGCCGGTACGTCCTCTTTTCTCCGCCCTCATCCTGCAGGTGGAGATACCCCGCAATTTTCGTCCGCCTCAGTTCGAGACATATGACGGTGAGGGCGATCCTGTTGATCACATGGAGGGCTTCAAAACCCTCATGATGATTCACAGCGCATCCGATCCCCTCCTGTGCCGAGCCTTCCTCACCACACTTCGAGGTCCGGCTCGGGAATGGTTCTCCAAGCTCACCCCCGGCTCCATCTATTCTTTCGACCAGCTAGAGGGCAGCTTCCTCGCCCACTTCGTAACCAGCCGAAAGGTCGAAAGAACGAGTGCGTCCCTACTTGGACTCTGGCAAAAGGAAGGGGAGTCACTCCTAGTGTTCGTCCGAAGGTTCACCGCCGAGGTGAGGTCGGTCTCATCCCTTGACTCGGGGGATTGCCTCAGCAGCCTTTCGGCACAACGTCCGACATGGACAGTTGAAGGCCTCCCTGGCAAAGAAGCCGCCGATAGACTTCCTCGACCTTCTCAACCGGGTCGAAAAATATATCTGAGCCGAAGAGGCCCTTAATCCAGAGGATTAGAAGGAAGTTCCCGAGAAGGGGAAGCGCAAGGCCGACGAGGTTGAGCCGGCGAAAAAAGCTCCGAGAGACGGGGGCGCCGCGAAGAAGGTGTCGCCGATCCCCCGTTTCGAGAGGTACACTCCCCTGACGCAGAACGTGTCGACAATCCTCTTAGCGATTGAAGACAATGACCTCGTCCAGTACCCTCCTCGACCATCCAACAACACCAGCAAGAAGAGGGATCAGCAGTTCTATTGCCGTTTTCACCGGGACAACGGGCACGACACAGATCGCTGCCGCGCCCTGAAGGACGAAATTAAGGCCCTCATTCAACGAGGGTACCTCCGAGAATTCAAAAGGGAAGGCACCCGGGAACAGAGGGACAACAGAAACAGGAGAGATTCCCCTCCTCCTTGAGCGCACCGACAGCGTCCCGAGCGGGATCCGGAGCCCGAAGAGCCTGAGGGTCAGGCAATCCTGCATTGCGTCCACGGTGGGCCCATGGGAGGGGAATCCAACACTTCCCGCAAGGCCTTCATCCGGGATGTCAACACCGTCCAGGGCCCTCTCTTCCCCCAGGTCCAGCAACATCCTGTCTCCTTCTCAGGAGAGGATCTGGAAGGAGTCCGGCTCCCTCATTGTGATGCACTTGTCATCAGCCTCAGCATGGTGAACTTCGAGGTCCGGCGAATCCTCGTGGACAATGGGAGCTCGGTCAACATTCTGTTCCTGGGAGCATTCAAGAACTTGAAGCTCTCCTGTGAGAAACTAAAGCCGGCCGGATACACCCTGCACGGATTCTCCAGCGTCCCAGTGACTATAGAGGAGATCGTCACCCTAGACGTCACGGCAGGCACGACCTCGAACAGAAGGACCGAGTCCATGGACTTCATGGTTGTGAATGTCAAGGCAGCCTACAACGCCATCCTCGGCAGTCCGGGGCTCTGCTCCCTCCAGGCGGTTCCCTCAGCCTACCATCAGAAAATGAAATTCCCTACCAACACTGGTGTCGGAGTTGTCCGAGGGAATCAAGAAGCAGCACGTTCGTGCTACATGACGGCGATCGGAAGCGGGGTATTTCCCCTCAATGCCGTCAAGCTGGAGCCCGAAAGGACCCAGCCGGAGCCAGAGCCCGCAGACGAGCTACAAGATGTCTCGTTCAAGACAGGGGATGCGTCGAAGCACTTTTGAGTAAGCTGCTCCCTTGCACCCGACCTCAAGTCCGCCATAATCGCCTGCATTCGGCGCAATGTCGACCTCTTTGCCTGGAAGCCCTCTGACATGCCCAGTATCTCCGAAGATCTCATCATGCACAAACTCAGCGTGATTCCCGGGTTGAAACCAGTCGTCCAAAAACAGCGCAAGTTCGCTCCCGAGCGACAACAGGTAGTAAACGCGGAAGTGGACAAGCTCTTGTCCGCGCATTTTGTACAAGAGGTCAGCTACCCTGAGTGGCTGGCGAACGTCGTCATGGTCAAGAAGGCGAGCGGGAGTTGGAGGATCTGCATAGATTTCACCGACCTCAACAAGGCATGCCCCAAGGATCCGTTCCCTCTCCCCCGCATTGATGCCCTGATCGATGCCACCTCGGGCCACGAGCTGCTATCCTTCATGGATGCCTTCTCGGGCTATAACTAGATCCGGATGTTTCCTCCTAATATTGCCAAGACGTCCTTCGTCACGGACCAGGGACTGTACTGCTACCGGGTCATGCCCTTCGGGCTGAAGAATGCCGGTGCCACCTACCAGAGGCTCGTCAACCGAGTCTTCAAAGATCAAATCGGGCGCAACATGGAGGTATACGTCGACGACATGCTCGTCAAAAACCAGCGGGGACAGGACCACGTCGCCGACCTGGAAGAGGCCTTTGGGGTCCTTCGAACCCACAACATGAGGCTCAACCCGGCGAAGTGCGCCTTCGGTGTCTCCTCAGGGAAGTTCTTAGGGTTCATCATCAGCCAGCGCGGCATCGGGGCGAACCCCGAAAAGATCCAGGCCATAATAGACATGGCCCCTCCCAGGAACGTAAAAGAAGTCCAAAGGCTAACTGGGAGACTGGCGGCCATCGGCCGTTTCCTCTCCAAGTCTGCAGAGAAGTCCCTTCCGTTCTTCAAGGCGCTGCACGGCACCGGACGGTTTGAGTGGGGTACTCAATAGCAAGAGGCCTTCGCACAGTTGAAGGAGTACCTCGCCAACCCTCCTCAACAAGCCCGAACCAGGGGAGCCACTCTGACTCTACCTTTCCACTTCGGAGAACGTGCTCAGTGCTGTCCTCGTCCGAGAAGAGGAAGGGGTTCAAAAGCCCCTGTACTATGTAAGCAAGGTCCTGCTCAACGCCGAGACCCAGTATTCCAGGATGGAGAAAGTGGCGTACGCCTTGGTCATAGCCGCGCGGAAGCTTCGTCCTTACTTTCAGGCGCATTCGATCCAGGTACTCACGAATCAACCACTGAAGGCCGTGCTCTACAAACCCGAGAGCTCTGATCGACTAGTCAAATGGTCGATCGAACTCAGCCAGTATGACATCGGCTACCAACCAAGAACAACCATCAAAGGGCAGGCCCTCGCAGAATTCATCACAGAATGCACCATCTCCGAGCAACCCACGAGTCAAGAAGTCGACCAGACGTGGGAAGTTTACGTCGATGGCTCCTCTTGCGAAGCAGGGAGCGGTGCGGGCATCATTCTCCGGGGTCCAGATGGTTTCCTCCTTCAATACTATCTCCGCCTCAACTTCCCGACATCTAACAACGAGGCTGAGTATGAGGCCATAATTGCCGAACTCAACCTGGCTCACCAGGCCGGCGCCAGACAGATCAGGGCCTTTAGTGACTCTCAGCTGGTGGTCAACCAGATCATCGGGGAGTACGAAGCCCGTGACGATTGAATGATCAGGTACCTGGCCGTGGACCAACGCCTATTAACGTCCTTCGACGAATCGGCCGTATTAAGGATCCCCCGGGAGTTGAATGCCCAGGCAGACGCCCTATCAAAACTGGCTTCCTCCTCCTTTGAAGGCCTCGACCGCACAGTCCTGATTGAAGTCCTGTTGAAACCGAGTATTGACACCCCGGAGGTTCTGTGCGTCGAAGACGGAGCCCCTCCCGACGACTGGACTACTCTTATCAAAAAATTTCTAGTTAAGGGAAAGCTCCCCGAAGACCGGGCTGAAGCAAGGCAGATCAGGGTCCGATCTGAAAGATTTACGGTCATCAATGCCACCCTCTTCAAAAGGTCCTATACAACAACGGATGGCAGACCCTACCTCCGCTGCCTGACCCCAGACGAAGCCAAGTACGCCCTTAAGGAGCTGCACGAAGGGATCGACGGATGTCACATGGGAAGCCGTTCGCTAGCGCGGAAGGCGTTAAATCACGGGTACTACTAGCCCACTATGCTGCAAGACGCCCTCGCCCTAGTGAAGAAGTGCGGCCCCTGCCAACGGTTCTCCCCCGTGAAGAGGGCTCCTCAGGCGAACCTCCGATCAATGGCCAGTCCGACCCCCTTTGCAATGTGGGGGATGGATTTGGTGGGCTCATTTCCAAAAGCAATGGGCCAGCGAAAGTTCCTCATTGTGGCGATCGACTACTTCACTAAGTGGATCGAGGCCGAGCCATTAGCAACTATCACCGAGCGACAGACCCAGCAGTTTTTCTGGAAACACATCGTTTGTCGGTTCGGGATTCTGCAGGTGCTCATTACTGACAATGGGACTCAATTCGCAGGTAGGCATTTCTGTAAGTTCTGCGAAGATCTCGGGATCTAGCAACGCTTCTCCTCAGTATGCCACCCCCAGTCTAACGGTCAGGCCGAGAATGCAAACCGCCAAATCCTCGACGGCCTCAAGAAACGACTCGATAACTCTTCTAAGGGGTTATGGGTCGACGAATTACCCAGCGTTCTCTAGGCCCACCGAACGACAAAGAGGATCCCCATGGGAGAATCCCCTTTCAATCTGACATACGGCGCGGAGGCCGTCATTCCCTTGGAGATCGGGATCCCTTCACCCCGAATCATGGCTTTCGACGAGGCCGCCAACTCCAAATAGCTGCGAGCCGACCTGAACCTCATAGACGAGGTCAGGGAGAAGTCCGCCATTTGAAGAAGCATCTACCAACAAAGAATTGAGAAGTTCTACAACAAGAAGGTGCGTCCCACCGACATCAAACTCGGAGACCTCGTTCTCCGAAAACTGGCGGTGTCCAATCCCGGTCAGAAAAGAAAATTGGCCCCGAACTGGGAGGGCCCTTACAAAGTATCGGAAGTCGTACGCCCAGGGACGTACCGCCTGACCAACTCAGAGGGCAAAGCCATCAAGAGGCCCTGGAATGCGGAACACCTCATCAAGTTCCTAGGAGGAGATTAACCTCCATCCCCCCATGTAAATTATGAAGAAATGTAATCGGCACATCGTGCCTTGTTTTTTTTTTGTAAGAATGCCTTATGATGTAAATATGCCAACTTTCTTAAAACAAGTTTATGGCTTCATATTTGGTTCTCGATAAAAGACCTCTCGAGCTCGGGGCTCGGATAACAGCGCGAGCCTGAAAAGCTTCTCTTACAAGCTTGGGGATCGGCGCTCGGATAACAGAGCGAGCCAACAAAGCTTCTCTTACAAGCTTAAGGGCTCGGCGCTCGAATAACAGCGCGAGCCTGAAATGCTTCTCTTACAAGCTTGGGGCTCGGCACTCGGATAACAGCGCGAACCTGAAAAGCTTCTCTTACAAGCTTGGGGATCGGCGCTCGGATAACAGTGCGAGCCTGAAAAGCTTCTCTTACAAGCTTGGGGCTCGGCACTCGGATAACAGCGCGAGCCTGAAAAGCTTCTCTTACAAGCTTGGGGCTCGGCACTCGGATAACAGCGCGAGCCTGAAAAGCTTCTCTTACAAGCTCGGGGCTCGGCGCTCAAATAATAGTGTCGTCCAGAAAAGCTTCCCTACATATTTGGGACAGCTACACACCCTGAGAACAAGTGCGGGAGCTCGGCGTCGACCTCGAGCAAGGCAGGGGCTTTCTTCAAAGCTCCTCGGCCTTTGACGCTCGGCGGAGACCCTCTGCTATGCCTGCTACTGGCTTTCTCCCCGGTATGGGGGCTCGGCACCCATCCCTCGCTCGGTTTGGGCTTCCTCAAGCCCATCAACCGATGCACGAGGCGACAACCGCCAGCCACGCCCGCACCGTCTCTCCTAAGAACAAGTGCGGGAGCTCGGCGTCGACCTCGAGCAAGGCAGGGGCTTTCTTCAAAGCTCCTCGGCCTTTGACGCTCGGTGGCGACCCTCTGCTACGCCTGCTACTGGCTTTCTCCCCGGTATGGTGGCTCGACACCCGTCCCTCGCTCGGTTTGGGCTTCCTCAAGCCCATCAACCGATGCACGAGGCGACAATCGCCAGCCACGCCCGCACCGCCTTTCCTGAGAACAAGTGCGGGAGCTCGGCGTCGACCTCGAGCAAGGCAGGGGCTTTCTTCAAAGCTCCTCGGCCTTTGACGCTCGGCGGCGACCCTCTGCTACGCCTGCTACTGGCTTTCTCCCCGGTATGGGGGCTCGACACCCGTCCCTCGCTCGGTTTGGGCTTCCTCAAGCCCATCAACCGATGCACGAGGCGACAATCGCCAGCCACGCCCGCACCGCCTTTCCTGAGAACAAGTGCGGGAGCTCGGCGTCGACCTCGAGCAAGGCTGGGGCTTTCTTCAAAGCTCCTTGGCCTTTGACGCTCGGCGGCGACCCTCTGTTACGCCTGCTACTGGCTTTTTCCCCGGTGTGGGGGCTCGGCACCCGTCCCTCGCTCGATTTGGGTATCCTCAAGCCCATTAACCGATGCACGAGGCGACAACCGCCAGCCACGCCCACACCGTCTTTCCTGAGAACAAGTGCAGGAGCTTGACGTCGACCTCGAGCAAGGCAGGGGCTTTCTTCAAAGCTCCTCGGTCTTTGACGCTCGGCGGCGACCCTCTGCTACGCCTGCGACTAGCTTTCTTCCCGGTGTGGGGGCTCGACACCCATCCCTCGCTCGGTTTGGGCTTCCTCAAGCCCATCAACGGATGCACGCGACAACCGCCAGCCACGCCCACACCGTCTTTCCTGAGAACAAGTGCGAGAGCTCGGCGTCGACCTCGACCAAGGCAGGAGCTTTCTTCAAAGCTCCTCGGCCTTTGACGCTCGGCGGAGACCCTCTGCTACGCCTGTGACTGGCTTTCTCCCCGGTGGGGGGGCTCGGCACCCGTCCCTCGCTCGGTTTGGGCTTCCTCAAGCCCATCAACGGATGCACGAGGCGACAACCGCCAGCCACGCCCGCACCGTCTTTCCTGAGAACAAGTGCGGGAGCTCGGCGTCGACCTCGACCAAGGCAGGAGCTTTCTTCAAAGCTCCTCGGCCTTTGACGCTCGGCGGCGACCCTATGCTACGCCTGCTACTGGCTTTCTCCCCGGTGTGGGGGCCCGTCACCCGTCCCTCGCTCGGTTTGGGCTTCCTCAAGCCCATCAACCGATGCACGAGGCGACAATCGCCGGCCACGCCCGCACCATCTTTCCTGAGAACAAGTGCGGAAACTCGGCATCGACCTCGAGCAAGGCAGAGGCTTTCTTCAAAGCTCCTCGGCCTTTGACGCTCGGTGGCGACCCTCTGCCACGCCTGCTACTGACTTTCTCCCTGGTGTGGGGGCCCGACACCCGTCCCTCGCTCGGTTTGGGCTTCCTCACGCCCATCAACCGATGCACGAGGTGACAATAGCCAGCCACGCCCGCACTGTCTTTCCTGAGAACAAGTGCGGGAGCTCGACGTCGACCTCGAGCAAGGCAGGGGCTTTCTTCAAAGCTCATCGACCTTTGACGCTCGGCGGAGACCCTCTGCCACGCCTACTACTGGTTTTCTCCCCGGTGTGGGGGCTCGTCACCCATCCCTCGCTCGGTTTGGGCTTCCTTAAGCCCATCAACCGATGCACGAGGCAACAACCGCCCGCACCGCCATCCCCAAGAGATAGCGGTGCGTCGTTAGCCCAGAGCAAGGCCACAGCTTCCTTCAAAGCCGCCGACCAATCCGCTCGGCTACGGCCTAGTGCTACGATTCAGCAAAATTTTGTATTAAAGTTTAGAGCGTCCGCCTTCGGCAGACGCCCCGAGCTTCGAGTCATTTGGTTGACCACCCTCTCGCCTGCGAACAACTCGGGGTTTATGGCTTTTGCAAGCCCAATCCCCGAATTGTTCGAGGACGGCAGGGGAGCCACCGACCCTCTGCCATCAATCGACCCTCCTCTCGCCCACGAACAACACGGGATTTTCTGCTCTTGCGAGCCCAAAACCCCGAATTGTTCGAGGACGGTAGGAGAGCCACCGAGCCTCGGCTCTCCCCGAACCCCTGAACCGATCGTCCGGCCCACCACTCACCAACGAACAACCCGGGGTCTCGCGGCTCTGCAGGCCCGAACCCCGAATAGTCCGATGGTGATTGGTGTGCCCCCAATCCGGAGCATTCGGAGAATATTTTGTTTCTGGGCGCTCGCCTCCGGCAGGCACCCAAGTCAAGCGACTTCCACTTAACAATCAGTTTGGGGGGAAGTAGGGATTATATAACCCCCTAAAGGGGGCAGTTATTATGTCTGGGAATGCGAAATGGCAGAAGGCAAAATGTCGCCATTAATGATCATGGGAAGGCGAAACGTCACCATTAATGATCATGGGAATGCGAAACGTCACCATTTATGACCCAGTCGCCTCGGCGGCGACCCCTTCGCAGCAGACACAGCAGCCACCTTCGGCAACCCAGACAATCAAGGTTCAAGAAAAACGAATGCTATTATTATTACTCATTGTTTACAACTCAATGAACATCGGTACAAATACAAAGAACAACTCATAAACTCACTCGCACTCGGCCTGAAATTCAAACTCGACGCCTCTTTTGGGGCCCTTCTCACGCTCGGCTGGGCCGGCCCGGGAAGATACTCCTGCCACTGAGCTCCCTGCATCACCGGGCTGGGCCTCATCCAATAGAAATGTCGGAGATCGCCCCGGAATCGAGTTGCTGGCCTCTTCCATCAGGCCCGCGCCTAACACCATCTTCAGCCAGTGAATCTCCAGCTCTTTCTCAACCACGGCCTCGCGAAGGAAAGACTCCGAAGCCGAACTCCCGCTCGAGGCATCCGAGAGGGACCAGTCCGTCTCGATTACCCACCAGTCCCGGCCGGCTATGGACTTCTTCAGGCACGCCACCTCCAGACCGAGCTCCCTAGACTTGTTCAGAAAATATTCAACGGCGGCCGCTCGGTCCCGAGCCTGTTTTCGCTGGCGAGCCAAAGCTACCTCCATGGCCTCCTCCCCCGCTCGAACCAGAGCTATCCTGGCAGAGACAGGGGCGGCAACCCAGGTCTCGTGCGTCTATCAAAGACGAGAGAAAATTTCACAAAAAGTGCAAGTCTTGAAGCCTCGGCCCAAAAAAGTATATTTCATTTCTTTCAAAAATTGATACAAAAGCCGCGGTGGCCAGTCCACTCGAGACATTTACATCAAAATAAAAACAAAAAGAAACTAATCTATTCTTGAGGGGGGGCACCTCTTCTTCGCCCTGGACGCCACCCGCCTCATCGCCACCAGGGGTTGGCGGAAGGTTTGCCTGCCATCCGTAGTAGAGGTGGTCCACGTTCTGCTCGGGGTAGATCTGCTTGAAATGCTACTTGGCCTGATCATACGCCTCATCCTGCGCTATCATCAGGGCCTCCGCTGAAGCCGCCTCCATCTTCTTCAGGGCCTTCCGCCCCTTCTCCGCCTCTGCCTTGATCTTCCCCTCAAGACGCTCCACGTCCACTTTATGGATGTCGCAGAGCAAGGCTATCTGAGCCTCATGGACGGTCACCATGGTCCGAGCCAGTAACCTTGTTCAGGTCGCGGAGGTATTTCTCCGCGTTCCTCCTCTCGATGTAGATCTCCTTCTCCAGGCACTTTTGGAAGTGCTGGCCGTGAAGCATCGCCTGTCCGAGGGGAAAGAGGTTAGAAAAATTCCAAGTTCGAAACCAGAAAAGAAAAGTAGCGCCGAACTGGCTTACCGAGATGTGTGCTTGGGACCACCGCATGAAGGCCTGGTCCGCCGTCTGCACTACCAGCGCCATCCGATCGCGTTCGGTGGCAGCCTTCGTGACGAATTCGATCGACACGGGCCCATCGAGCAGACTATCCCCCTGCACGATCGACCAGTCAGGAGCATAGGGTCGCAGCCCCTGCTGACTTACCATCTCCTCGGCGGAAGGCCTCGGTGGTGGGAGTCTTTTTTCTGGGGCCTCAACAGTCTTGCCCGAGCTACCCCCTGCGTCCCGAGCTGCCCTCGACGCATGGGGGTGATGCTTCTTGGACTTCTTCGCCAGGGAGGGCGCCTCTGCTACCGGGGCCGGCCCCTTGGAGGACGCCCCGGCTGTGGCTGCCGTCTTCGCCTTCTCGGCCGCCAGCCTCTCCTGCTCGGCCTTCTTCCTTTTCTCCGACCTCACCTTCTCATCGGCGGCCAATAGCACCCGCCTTTCGTCCACCTGATGAGAAGTCATCCCTGCGAAAATGGAAGAAGAAGGGCTAACGTTAACACGAAGGCAGAAAGATGCAAAAATTTGGAAATAAACATACTAGGGTCGGCAGGGCTCAGTCCGGCCCGAGCAAGGTGTAGCTCGGTCACTCGAGGCCACGCGATACTGTGCCCCCCAACTATCTTCTCCACCTTCTTCCACTCCTTGGCTGTCAAGTCACTTTTCTTCGGAGGCTTGTGGTTCGGTTTGAAGAAATTCCACCTGGTGGGTATCCCCCAAGACCTCTCATTCCGAACCACGAAATACTTCTCTTTCCACCCCGTGATGGAATCCGGATGGCCGTGCATGATTTTCTTATGCGGCCTCGGCGAGAAATAAAAAATCCCCTCCTGATCTCCGAGCGTGCTAATTCCTAGGATGGCCCGAAAATACGTCAACCTCGGCTTCACCCCCTTCTCTTGGCACCTCAGGATGAAGCAGACTAAGTGCTTCCAAGAGTTCGGCCCGTACTGCTTGGGGCACAGCTTCGCCCAATTCAAAACCCTCTTAACGTAAGGATGCAGTGGCAGCCGCAGGCCCGAGAGGAAGGCGTCCTCGGGAAACATGTAGTAGCCCGGTGCGAGAACCGTTGTGGGCCGAATGCCAGGGCTCGGAATGAAGACTTCGAACTCCCTCGGAATGAAGTAGGCGGCCCTCAGAATGTGGAGGTAGTCCGCCTTTAAAATACATGGGACGCTATCCATTCGAATCTTCACCCGACCTTCTTTGCCCGGCACAGGAGGGATAGGATCGATGTCCTTAATATCATCAGGGTACATCCGTATCGACCCCGGATTTTTGAAAGAGACAGGGGAAAATTCGAGCCCCGGTCTGGGCGCGTACTCATCCTGTGGAAGGGGGCTACTGACCTTCCCGCTGTGCCCCGACCAGCGCCATCTCGAACGGCTTCCTGTTCGTTGCTATCATCCCCCTCATCAACAGCACCCTGGCCCTCGGGATCCTGATCCTCCTCATCTTCCTCCTCAATCTTGGTATCCGAATCTCCCTGATCCTCGTCGCCCCCATCCTGGTCCTCCTGACCCACATCATCCTCGCCTTCCCCCTCTTCTTCTTCCTCCCACTCCTCTTCGTCTTCGTCCACAGGCTCCTTCCCCGTCCTCCTGGACCTCAGCGGCGACACCACAAAGGCTACGTCATCACTGCCATCCGACCCAGGGTCAGTTACGACCTCCTCCTTGACCTTATATTTGCTAAAAGACGAGGACGTCTCTGACTCAGATTCCTTCTCGGAGCGGCCCAACGAGCTAGCCTCGGATCCGGACTGACTACGCGACATTACTGAAACAGAAATACTAACCCAAAGCGTGAACCGTGCGGTCACCGAAAAAAGTCGCCGACGGCAGTTAAAGCCCTGTCCTAGTGAAAAGTGGAAAGTGAGTAAAGAAGTGAAGAACAGAAAATGGGGAGGGGGAAGGGGGATTTAAAAAGAGAAAGCGACGCCTCGATTTTCGCAATTAAGGTCTGGCCATTGGATCTTAATCATCAAGATCTAACGGCCGCAAAGATCTGGAGACACTTCGATCCTTGCGCCTCTGACATCAGCAATGAGCGTGGAATTACCCAAACTACCCCCAGGTTTTTTTCCCCCACAGTGGATTTTTTCAACAAGTCAATGAATCTCGACGCTCGGATGGCATCGGGAGCCACAATTCACCTTCTATTTTTACAGAAGGGACGATGCTTGGATAGTAGCACGAGCCACAATTCCCCTTCTATTTGTACAGAAGGGTCGATGCTCGGATAGTAGCACGAGCCACAATTCCCCTTCTATTTTTACAGGAGGGTCGACATTCGGATAGTAGCACGAGCCACAATTCCCCTTCCATTTTTACAAGAGGGTCGACGCTCGGATAGTAGCGCGAGCCACAATTCCTTTTCAATCCCACAGAAGGGTCGACGCTCGGATGGATCGCAAGCCACAATTCCCCTTCTATTTTTACAGGAGGGTCGACGCTCAGATAGTAGCGCGAGCCACAATTCCCCTTCTATTTTTATAGGAGGGTCGACGCTCGGATAGTAGTGCGAGCCACAATTCCTCTTCTATCCCACAAAAGGGTCGACGCTCGGATGGCATCGCAAGCCACAATTTCCCTTCTATTTTTACAGTAGGATCGACGCTCGGATAGTAGCTCGAGCCACAATTCCCCTTCTATTTTTACAGGAGGGTCGACGCTCGGATAGTAGCGCGAGCCACAATTCCTCTTCTATCCCACAGAAGGGTCGACGCACGGATGGCATCGCAAGCCACAATTCCCCTTCTATTTTTACAGGAGGGACGATGCTCGGATAGTAGCGCGAGCCACAATTCCCCTTCTATTTTTACAGAAGGGTCGACGATCGGATAGTAGCGCGAGCCCCTACCACTCTCCTCTACTCCCAGGGGGCTAAGAGCTCGGACGACAATGCGAGCCCCTACAGCCCTCCTCTACTCCCAGGGGGTTCGGAGCTCGGACGACACCGTGAGCCCCTACAGCACTCCCCTAGTCACAAGGGGGCTCGGAGCTCGGATGACACCGCGAGCCCATACCGTTCTCCTCTACTCCCAGGAGGCTCGGAGCTCGGATGAAATTGCGAGCCCTAAAGAATTCTCCTCAAGCGACGGGCTCGCCGACCGACCCTCCATGCTCGCCTAGCCGACCTCCAACTCAACAGGCGTTGGCATCCCCTCGCTCTTCCAACTAGCGAGCGGGTCGTCTGCCGACCCCAGACTCTCGCCTGCCGACCCTCCATGCTCGCCTAGCCGACCTCCAACCCAACAGGCGTTGGCATCCCCTCGCTCTTCCAACTAGCAAGGGGGGCGCCTGCCGACCCCAGACTCTCGCCTGCCGACCCTCCATGTTCAGCTAGCCGATCTCCAACCGCAGCGTTGGCATCCCCTCGCTCTTCCAACTAGCGATGGGGTCGTCTCCTGACCCTCTACGCTCGCCTTCCGACCCTCTGTGCTCGGTGAGCCGATCTCCATCCGCAGCGTTGGCATCCCCTCGCTCTTTCAAACTAGCGATGGGGTCATCTGCCGACCCTAGACACTCACCAACCGACCCCAGACTCTCGACATGCCGAGCTCCAACGAGATCAACCTCGATATCCCCTCGCTCTTCCAACTAGCGAGAGGATCGCCAACCGACCCCAGACTCTCGGCATGCCAAGCTCCAACGAGACCAACCTCGACATCCCCTCGCTCTTCCAACTAGCGAGAGGATCGTCTACTGACCCTCGGAGCTCCTCTATCAACCCCAGACTACTGACCCTCGGAGCTCCTCTATCAACCCCAGATGCTCGGCAAGCCGAGCTCCAACGAGATCGGCCTCCTCATCCCCTCGCTCTTCCAACTAGCGTTAGGGGTCGGCCGCCGATCTCAGAGGCTCGTCTGCCGACCCTGAGGCTCGGCGAGCGTCACTCCGACTCTTCTATGCTTAGCATCCCGCGCAAACTCCGATAGGGATCCCTTCCTCCTACCCCCTGGCCTCTTCTGGAAGTAGCAAGACCCATTCTCTCACCGCACCTTCCACCTTGTTCTTCCTACAGAAGCGAAGAATCACTCCTACATGGCAGGTTCACCCAGCTCTATAGGAGTGTGGGGCTTGTGATATGGAGTAGAAATGACATGGCCCACTCTGGGCCACGGGATTCCCTCAGGATGCGCACACCTCCTGATCCTCCGGATCCGCCACGTCAGCATCGGAAAACTGCCCGGGCCACTGCCACGTCAGCACGGAAACTGCCCGGGCATCTGCCACGTCAGCCCTATACCGCCCGGGATTCCACCGCTTCAGCCTCATGGGCAACCGGGTCCAGACCCGGCCCCAAACGGGTCCAGACCTGGTTGGCATCTTCTATAAATACCAGACTCCTACTCCTTCTCCAGGTAATCAAATCTTTTCCACCCAAACCCTAGTTACTGTTACTTTCCCTTAGTGACTGACTAGATCGTCGGAGGGTCTGCCACCGGGACCAACCCTGGTGTTCCTAGACCATCTGCAGGTACACGAGACCTCGGATCCGAGCCCCTAGATCCGAGCCGAGCATCAGCCTCCACTTCACTACCGCCTACTTCCGTACCGTTCGCCCGGCCGAGGGTCATCTGCATAGGAGCTTCCTCCATCAATACAAATCGAGTACGAACTCACGCCTGGTGCATCCACACGCCTCCCAAAAACAAACCGCATCAGCTATTTTTCTTTCCTTTTGAATGTATATCTTTTGCAAAGAAGTGGAGGAAATGATAGTGAGAGAAAGAAAAGTGTAAAAGCCTTAAGAGATTTTCTCATCTCTATATGTCAGAAAAAAAATCACTGCTTTGTGTTCTTGGAAAAGATGGAGTAGTTAGAGCTCAAACACTAATCACAATAAGTTAATTTTTTATTAAAAAAATTATAACTGATGTCGTTATTCCAAATAACGGCATCAGTATTGAGAATGCCGTTATTTCACATGCCGTTATTTGAAATAACTGCATCTGTTATATGGTTTTCACACTTGCAATTTTTTCTTTAAATGGAGACTACAAGCTGTCGAAAAACAAAATAACCTATGTCTGCACTCCAAATAAGGGCATGACACTTTTTTTAAATATAGATGCCATTACTGGGAAAAATGGCATGTAAATAACCTATGTCGTTTTTCCAAATAACGGTTTTTGCTTACGTGTCCAAAACTGGGTCAGTTCGCTAATTGTTTTCGAAAGTGGGTCAGAGCACCAAATATTTTCAAAAAGTGGGTCAGTACGGCAAATTTTCGTCAACAACCTATTCAAAAACTAGATTAACCATATGCAATATTGCACAGATTTTCTCAAAAATGAAAAAAAAAATAAGTACACTATTTTTGAAAAGTGTATTTAATATTTTCCTAATATCTAAATTACAACCAACTTACAATTAGCAATGAAATGTACCCTAATTGGTGTGTGCGACTGTTGTCAGGCAAGTTTATAGTTTGGGCTCTACTTTGACCATGGTTGGTCAAAGTTAGGGGTGCCTTTGGTTTCGTTCATGTCAGAGGGCTCGCAGGGGTCAAGTGCGACGTCTACCCTCGTTGCGAAGTTGCGGTGAGAGCCATCGAGGGTGAAGCGAGGGGATGAGAACGATGACTCAATCTTGACATGAAGTTGTTAGATTGGTGGAGTGTCTGCGGTGTCTCTCATATGGTACTTACACTTGTCGTTTGGGTCACTACTGGGGCGACGAGGGAGAGTATACGATAGTTGGCGAGGATAAACGGTGTACAAGCGAGGGACTAAGTGAGAGAGTGAGCCCAAATTGGCACGAAAAATTTGCTCCGGCGGGACGGCTGATCAATAGGAATAGATTTTGATATATTTTTTGTTTGTTTGTTGGGGTGTATGAGGTCCGGAACCCAGCCTGTTGGGATCTGAACTTCATAAGCCTTATTTTTGGTTGTATGTTTTGTTAAATTCTCGTTAATGAAACGCGGGAGGTTTTATACCCACCGTTTAAAGATAAAAAAAAAAAAAGAAGTGTATCTAATAATATCTATATGATAGTGCACCATTTATTAGGTTTGATTAAGAAATATGATTTCAGTTTAGAATTTGGATGGAAAAAAATGTGGTCATCTCGTACATTTACATTTTATTTTTTTTAAGGGAGAAAAATATTTGGAGCAAAAGTGTGTGTGTGTGTGTGTGTGTGTGTATGGGAAATGCTCCATTGAAAACGCAAATGTTGTGAAAACACGTGAAAACCACCTAGGCCGTTGTTGGAAACAACGGCCTAGGTTATATATATATATATATATATATATATATATATAGTAATGCTCCATTGAAAACGTACTGTAGTGAGGAAAACGTGAAAACCATCTAGGCCGTTGTTGGAAACAACGACCTAGGGTAGAATATATATATATATATATATATATATATATATATATATATATATATATATATATATATATATATATGAAAACGCAAATGTTGTGAAAACACGTGAAAACCATCTAGGCCGTTGTTGGAAACAACGGCCTAGGTTATAATGTGGTTTTCCACGTTTTCATTGCTACAGTACGTTTTCAGTGGAGCATTCCTCTATATATATATTATAATCTAGGCCGTTGTTTCCTCGCTAATAGGAAAGAGAATGTACCCCTCTCTCCATTTTTGAATAGAGAAAGGAGAGAAAAAGTAAGAATTCACATATACCTTAATACTTGCACACACTCAGTAACCACCTCTGCTCAATTTTTGACCATCCGATCGTCCAGATGCGCAAAGACATGCGTAATCGGGGCTCTCGATCGCGCCACGTCGCCACCTAATCACACATGTCCAATTCACTCTGCGGGCGAGCCCATCACATGATCAACGTTCCAGGTCGCACCACGTCACAACATCATCCTGACACCTTATTCCACTCAGCGGGCGAGCATAGGCTTGATTGGCGATCCAGATCGCTCCAAAAATCACGCGAGTTCGATAAATCAATAAAAAATCACAGAAAATGATTAAAAATTAAAAATTAAAATTAAAATTCCAAAAATTATTATTAAATACGAAAATTAATTAGAAATTATGAAATATAATTAAAATTTTGGATTCTATATAATATATTATGCTAAACCACTTTTTTCTATGATTTTTCTCATTTTTTTAAAAAATAAAAAAAGGGAAAATGTAGGAGATAACTCTCCACTCTTACTCCATCCAAATTGAAATTTGAATCTTCATTATTATGTAGATATTATTAGATGAATTTTTCAAAAAATATTTTATTATTTTCTTATTTTTTAAAAAAATTATGTGCAATATTGCACGAGTTATACTACATATTATATTATATTATATCATATTATATAATATAAGTTTGTGCAATATTGCACAAGGGGAAAAGTAGAGATTCCTTTTAACTAACACGTGTTATGCACGATTTTATTAAAAAAACAAAACAAAATAAAAATTTCAATCCCTCAAACACGGTCTCTTCTCCTCTCACTTTCCCAATCTCACCCAGCTCGCGCTCCTCGCTGCCCAACCCCCACTCCCCCTAACTCCCTCCCCCCAACAACTTTAGTAATATTCAATTGTATAACACTATAGTTTTGTAGTAATTCTCTAAACCATCTACTTATGTGGAGATGATAATGAATATTTCAGTTACTACAGTATGAATGATATTCATAAGTTACTCCCAATTCTCTCATATTTTTAGAAGGTCTATATAATTTTGCAAGTCCCTCAAAACTATTTTAAGTTGTGCAATTTGCACAGGGTAACACTAGTATATGCACACAGAATGATTTCCTAAAACAGTGAGATTCCATATTTGTTTTCAATTAAAATTGAAATTTAATTATTGATGAAGAGAGAGAAAGAGAAATAACAAGTTGAGACATAAGTATTGAGAAATTTGTTCATATTCAAATTAATAACTTATACATTAATCGAGAGCTTTAAATATATGTGGGCAAAAGCCAAAGTACCCCCCAACGTTTGGCCTGAGTACAAAATGCCCATACAACGTTTGAAAAAGTACAATAAACCCATTTCTCCGTTAACTTAACCGCATCCGTTAAGTTATAATTATTAAATTACTTTTTTACCCTTACCCTTTCATATTAAAACCAATTCTTTTTTCTTTTTCTTCATTCCTTTTTTTCAAATCCCGATCGATCTGTCGATTGAATAAATCAGAGTTTGGAAAAAATGCATCTTAGGAACCTTCTTTATGTTTGGTGGAGCCAAGAGTATCTTTTGGGAACCCTTCTCCCTTTTCACCCCCAGCCATTGCCCTCGTACCAGTATCACAACAATAAGCATTCATGGGACTCGCCCCGGAGACATGGTTTGTATAGTCAAATGAATACAACTGCATTGGTGCCTGGAATGCCATTTTCGCCCTCGGGCAGTGGTTATCCAACACCTTTCGCTTCTTCTGGTAGTTATGGCATGGAGGATCCACTAAAACCAAGGGGCACGGGCACCTACTTCCCCAATACGGTATTTTTTCATTCAAGCCTATTAGAGCCATTTAATTATGTATTTCACTTTGGTCTATAATAATGCAAATTAAATAGACGTGATTTTCTTGGTTTGAAAATTCATTATTTACCCTTTCAATTTGAATATATACCAGTTACAGTTGATAGTATGTCTAATGTAGTGGGAGGAGATCCAGTGAGATGTTGGAACATGCTTACTTGTTGAATTTCCAATAAATATGAGGGGGTGATGCAGGTTCATTTAAACTCGTAACCTAAAACAAAATAAAAATCCAAAACAACTAATCCCAAATCCAAATCCTAATCCTAATATAACAATAATTGGACTCAAAATATGAGCCATCTTTCTAAACCACCGGTCAATACTTATGCTACTCACTTTCTCACTTAGCCTAAATTGTGTTTCACTTAATCAGTCATCCTAATATAATATTGAACATTGCCTGATTTGTGACCTAATTTTGTGGAAGGCATTTTATTCACTTTTGCACCTTTTTTTTCATCTTTATCTACCCGATGTCATCAGATTTTTTTTCATCTATATCACTTTGATTTATTCAATCGACAGATCGGGATTTGAAAAAAAGGAATGAAGAAAAAGAAAAGAGAAGAGGAGGTTTGATTATGAAAGTGTAAGGGTAAAAAAGTAATTTAATAATTATAACTTAACGGATGGGGTAAAGTTAACGGAGAAATGGGTTTATTGTACTTTTTCAAACGTTGTATGGGTATTTTGTACTCGGACCAAACGTTGGAGGGATACTTTGGCTTTTGCCCAATATATGTATATATATATTTGTTCATAGTCCAATTAATAGCTTATACATGGATCAAAAGAGCTTTAATCGTCATAGGCTAACTTATATATATATAAGTTAGCCTAGCCTATACTATGTTTGTGTGTGATTTGGGTAAAAAACTTAGTTAATTAGAACTGTATGATCTTTGGCAAATCTCGAGGCTTCTAAGGAAGGGCAAGACCATAATCTCACAGCAGCTACGGGCCCATAAACAGCACACGATGCGTTCGTAGGCCCACTACCTTAGATCAGCCCACAAGGAAGAATGACTTGCAGCCCAATTGTGGGAGATTGACCAGTCAACCATGACTGACAATCAAATCCCCAAAATTGGGAAGATAATATTTGATTATATTCATTGATTTGAGAAATCTTTCAAATCAGTTATGGAATTTTCCCAATAACAGCCTCATTCTTTGCCTGTAAATACAGTTCTAGCTCCTCCATTATCAAAATATCAACATTTTGTCCACTAAATCCGGTTTTTCACTTCTTGTTACTGACTTGATCTTCGGAGGGTCTGTCGTTGGGATCCATCTCGGTGTTTCAGGTTGTCACTTCTTGTTACCGACTTGATCGTCGGAGGGTCTGTCGCTGGGATCCATCTCGGTGTTTCAGGCTGTCTTTGCAGATTTTTGGCAGTCAGCAACCCGTGCAATCATCACCAGGTCCACAAATCCAATTAAATACTACTCTCGCATTAATACCATATTGACGGCTATGGCTATGATCTAAGCCTTTTACTTCAATACACGAACTCATTATCTGTTGCTCCCTGTCCGAAAAAAGTAGCATCAATATGTGTCACATATAATATATCTCAATTAAAATTATGTATAGATATGTCATTAAATTTGAAGTGATAAAAAAAATGACAGCCTTGGATCCAGATGTGGAAGCCAATTAGGATTAAATTATGATTTAGTTTTATTCTTTATTTAAAATTTCTAATTTTAGTAAGATATGAATCTAATCATTTCTTAAAGTTTTGAATCTCATTACTTGGGAGATTGATTTACTCAATCTTTTAAATTAAATTGCTAATATATACATGGTGAACTTCCAGTCTAGATAGAATTATATCATGTGCTATTTAGATAGGCTTTAATTCGCATCTTGGGGTTTGAGGGGTGGTTATTTATCAGGATATTTAGCACATGAGATACATGTGTCTTTTGAATTATCTTTAAGGGTGGCAATGGGTCATGTTTGGGTTAGACTCTTGTAAACCCGAATCCGGTTCTATTTAAATTTAATGAGTCCAAGCCCGGTCCATTTATTAATCAAACTTGAACATATAAACCCAAGTCCGGATGTAAGATAACTAGGTTAGGCTCGGGCTGGTATTGGACTCTTCACAACACATATACATAATTTTAATTTAAATGAACATATATATGGATATATATATAACTATCTAATCACTAGCATAAAAGTATAGAGGTAAGAAAAATTTTAATTTCATGATTTAATTTGGATTAAGAAGAAGATACAATTCTAGTTAATAAATTCCAAAAGGTAATTAAAGTTTGAAAAAGAAGAGCTGTATACTTATATTTAATAATGGTTAATGAATAACATAATCGATAGCTCAAAAGAAAACTATTGGACTTATATATCTAGGAAAAATTAATTTACATTGTCGGACTATTTCAAACTCGAACCTAACCCATATGATACATGAGCTCAAATCCGATTAGATATAACATTATTTTAGTCCTTGCAGGAACGAAGCAGGGACCATCTGCGAGGACACCAAGCAAGTCATTGCAGACTCGTGGAGAGCCGAAACTTCGCAATCCTCAGCCGTCGGAATTTGTAGGAGATTAAAAGGGTGGGCTGGGCAAAAAAAGATTGCCATTATACAGAGCAGGAACGAAGCAGGCAGTAGAATCGCCGCTCTGGAAACTTGCCAAGAGGAGAGAGAGTTGCGGGAGGAGGAGAAGGACGAGCTGGCCAGCAAAAGACTGGAGATACAACAAAGCATCCAGATGGAGGAGCTGTACTGGCAACAGAGATCAAGAATTCAATGGCTTCGCGAAGGGGACGCCAACACAAAATTTTTCCACAAGATGGCTAATGGAAGAAAAAAGCATAATCATATAACGGGATTAACAGTGGATGGAATTTGGACTGAGAATGACCTGCGTATCAAAGAGCACCTCGACGCTAAGTTTCACGATATCCTAGGGTCTAATTCAGCAGATAGATGCGCGCTAGCTCCTGATATGTGGGGCTCGTCCAGGATAGAGGGGAGCTCAGGCATCGAAGAAAGATTTACAGATTCAGAGGTGCTAGATGCAATTAAGATGCTTGGACAGGACAAGGCCCCAGGGCCAGACGGTCTGCCGATCTTTTTCTACAAAATATACTGGGATGTCATCAGAGCTGATCTCATGAACATCTTCCACGACCTGTACGATGGATCTGCAGATATGGATAGACTGAATTACGCTTCAATTATACTGGTCCCAAAGAAAAGTAAGGTTGAATCCTATGAAGACCTACGGCCTATCAGTCTTATTAACGGCTCGTTCAAAATAATCATGAAGGTCTTAGCTCAAAGACTTACCCCGCATCTGAATGATGTTATTGCCCCATCCCAATGTGGGTTCATTCGTGGGAGGGATATTATGGACAGCATCGCAACCGCCCATGAAATCATTTTTAGAGGTAATAAGGACAAAGCTGACGGGTTTCTTCTAAAATTAGACTTCCAAAGGGCATATGACTCCGTACACTGGGATTGCCTAGACGAGGCGTTAGAACGCAAAGGGTTCGGCGCGAAGTGGAGGTTATGGATGCATAGGTGCATCCGTGGAGGGAAATCGTTTATTCATGTGAATGGGTGGTAAGGTAAAGAGATTAGATGCAAAAGAGGGCTCCGACAAGGGGATCCGCTATCCTCCCTTCTATTCGCTATTGTAGCGGATGGTTTAGCCGAAATGATTAGAAGGGCTCAAGAAAACAACACGATTACAGGAATTGAGATTAAAGGTATAACCCAGCCGATGTCGATTCTTCAATACGCCGATGATACCCTTCTTTTCGGAAGAGCTACCTTGCAAGAAGTGCTTGCCATCAAGGGAGTTCTGGGGTGCTTTCAAGGTTGGTCGGGACTGAAGATTAACTTTAATAAGTCTAGCATTATCCCAGTTTCCGACCATCTATCATTGGCGGCTAACGAGATTTCGGAGATCCTTCGTTGTAAGGTAAGCGAATACCCAATCAAATATCTTGGTACGCCCATTAGACCGGGCGCACTATTGAAGGAGGATTGGAATCCCGTCATAGACAAGATTGAAAAGAAACTTTTAGGATGGCAGAGTCGATTTCTTTCTCTAGGCGGTAGAATCATTTTGCTGAATTCTGTCCTCTCAGCAATCCCGCTGTACCTAATGTCGATTTACGAATTACCAAAATGGGTTATCCACAGGATCGATAAAATTAGAAGAAAATTCCTATGGAAAGGAACGGACGAGGGGAACAAAGGTTTCCCCCTTGTTAAATGGGGTAGAGTATGTAAGAGTAAGGAAAACGGAGGCCTGGGAATCATGAACTTACACGACATGAACCAAGCGTTGCTTAGCAAGTGGTGGTGGAAGATTTCCACTAAGAAGAAGGGTTGGTGGAGCTATTCCTTCGCTCTGTTCCGCAAGAGAAAAATACAGATTTGGCAGCAGAAGCCCTTCAGCTAAGGTGTCCTTTCTCTGGAAGGGCATAGCTAAGCTTGGGGAGATTTTCCACACTAATACCAAATGTAGAGTGGGAAACGGTAAAAACACTAGATTCTGGAAAGACAAATGGTGCGGGAAAACTACCCTTCAAAACAGATTCCCTCAGGCTGCAGCAGGAACGATAAACTTAGATCTAACTGTGGCAGATGTGCGGAAGAATGGAAAACTTAATTTCGTAGTTTCTCCCAACCTCGACCAAAGAAGTCTGTCACAGTTCGAAGAGCTCAACAAACTCATTAACGACGAAGGGGGTCATCTGAATGATGTAGAGGACGATAGACTATGGAATACAGACACGTCTAATGTCTTCACAGTAGCGGCAATGTATAGGTGGATCAATGACGGCGGGACGAGATGTAAAGACCAATCGGCGATTTGGGGAGCTTATGTACCGTTCAAAGTCAAAGTCTTCTGTTGGTTAGTCCACAAAGATGCGATTCTGTCAAAAGTAAACCTGAGGAAAAGAAATTTGCAAATTGATGTCAGGTGCGGGATATGCCTCCATCCAGAAGAGGACGCGACTCATATACTATTCCTATGTCCAAAAGCGCGGTTAACTTGGGAAGTAGTATGTAGGGGTTTCGGGATAGATCGGGTACCTAATTCAATATCAGACATTTGGGGGACTTTTAGAGACTGTCTCATTAGGTCGGGGGATAAAAAGACTTGGGATATAGCAGTAGCAGCATCTATGTGGAACCTATGGCTAGAAAGAAATGATTTTATATTTCGCAACATTTCATTAACATTTATGAATTCCATGCGTAAAATCTTTGTGTTGATTCATGATTGGGCAGGGATTCAGGAGGCCTCAAAGAGGAGGAGGATCATCGATGGCGAATAGTCCAGGGCATGAGCTTTGAGAAGAGGGTTGAGCCCCCGTGTTAGGTGGTTCGGTCGGCTGTGGGTTAGACTACTGTGGCTTTCTTTTCAACTCGGGTTGGTCCGAGTTCTTTTGTTGTTGCGTGTTGTTCATTGCTCACGCGGCTGTGGTTTTGTTGTTGTCGTTTTTATTTGTACTTCATTTTGATGTTTCGTGTAGCCTGCTCACGTGCTTTTATTTCCGTTGTAATTCCTTGTTTCGTTATTTCGTATTAATGGAACGATGACGTTAGTCATCTTTTATCAAAAAAAAAAAACATTATTTTAGTCCAAGCCTGCTCCAAAGTAGGTCAGACTCATCGGACTCGGGTCAGGCTTGGGCCAATTGCCACCTCCAATTGCCTATGTTAACTTCACGTGCACTAAACTCAACTTTGTTGTATCCCAGAATATCACCCCAGAGAGTGTGGTGCAATTCGAGGATTTAAACAATTTAATCGTTCAGTCTGGAGAGGGGGGCAGCTCGACACAAGATGAGAGGTGGTGGGACAGAGAAAACTCGAAGATTTTCTCGGTGTCATCCATGTATAATTGGATCAACGATGGCGGGACGAGATGTCAGGCACAATCGATCATCTGGGGTACCAAAGTGCCGTTCAGGGTCAAAGTGTTTTGCTGGTTAGTAAACAAAAACGCGATTCTGTCAAAAACAAACCTTAGAAGGAGGGGCTTGCTTATTGATACGAACTGTGGGAGTTGCTTGGCGGCTGAAGAAGACGTCAATCATATTCTCTTCCAGTGTCCTAGAGCTAGACTAGCATGGGAGGTTGTCAGTAGAGGGTTTGGGTGTAATCAGCGTCCTAACTCAAGTACGGAAATTTGGGGTACTTTTAGAGATACTCATATTAATATAGATGATAGAAGGGCTTGGGATATTGCGATTGCTGCTTTACTTTGGTCATTGTGGATTCAAAGGAACGATCTTATTTTCCGCAACATTACATACAGATTTCCTCACTTTATGAATAAAATATTTATGTTGATCCATGATTGGGCAGGTGCCATGGAGGCAAACAAGAGACTCAGGACTGCGGAGGGAGAGTAGTAGCCATGGGATTGGAGCATTCCGGGCTACTTTTTGGGGAATGCTTTGGATACAGCCCGCCTTGCCAGTGATCTTGTTTATGGGTTATTTGTATTTCGATGCTATGTTGTTTTTAGATCTTTCGATGCTTTGTTGTCTTTAGATTTCGTCACGTTATTTTGTAACTGTTTATGTATGTTCTACTGTGTTTCTTTAATTGTTCGTTAATGAAACGATGGATGCGACCATCTTTTTCTAAAAAAAAAAAAAAAAGACCATAAATGAGAATCGACAAGTATGTTGAAGATAACAATTGCAGATCCTGGAATAAACAATATCACCTTCCCTACAACGTCAAAAAAAATATCCCCCATGCTCAGATATTGCATATGTAAAGGTTATATCCACACAGACACACACACAAAAATAAAAAATAAAAAAAATAAAAAATAAAAAAAATAAAAAAAATAAAAAAAATAAAAAACCCAACAACCTACCATTGTTTTGGTACATTGTAATTTGTAGGACAGTCTAAGTTATACATTTCTACTTAATTTCTTGGTGAAATTTCTGCAATACTTTAGATTCACCTTTCAAGATAGTAGCCGCTTGTTAGATAACTCGACTAGGCTTGTAAGAAGATTCTAAAAGCAATGATTTCATTGTGAACTTGTCAAACTATAAAAGTGCAACTGAAGATATAAAAAATATACACATTTCTCACGACAAACAGAGATCAAGGAATGAAAAAGCTTTGTTCGAACCCTGAAGCCAAAACCTGAACACACCAGCTCCAAAGATTTCAAAAAACACTGAATTTCAATTTTACTAGTAAGGTATTGAACATCATAAAGTCCAGCCTCAGGAATGAGAAAAAATATTTAATATATGAATAATAATAACCACAAGTATAAAACAAGAACACCCAATGAACATAGCTTACATTACACATAAACGTGCAAATGAAACAGACCAGTAGATACTCCAGGCTCCAGCTCCTGGAAAGCACTCAGACAGTGCACGGTTCGCTTCATCTGAGACATCAGCTACAATGGTTGTAGATTGGATCGGTGGAAACATGTAAAATCAACCTTTGACATGATGCTTTGTTAGGGGGGGCTTCACTTTGCTTATTTTTCCGCAGAAGCTGATATTTGGATACCATCAAGGGGTTGCTTGGTAACAGTTGTCTTCATCATATCACCAGAATGCAACTCGAAACTTGAAACTCTAGAAGCAGCAATCGTAGCCGAGCCCAACCACCCAGGTCAGGCATTAAATTCTCCAAGCTTGACTCGATGAGGGTCTACAAGTTCCATACAGACCAGCCACTCATCAACCTCTATACCACATCAGAGATTAGTTAAAAGTTGCATTTATAAATCACCAGGATTTGTATCTCAATTTTTGATCATTTTCGACCAAACACAAACGATCCTAGATGTCGGGAAGATTTTGAGGAGACAATCCAAGGTGAAGGTTACAAACATACAACAACTATGATATCTTTGTTTTTGATAAAGGCATCCACGGTTATCGCCATCATGCACATATTTTGCTTGCTATTATTCCTGTACCTTTCTTACTTCTTGCCTGTAGGAGAAAGAATAAAAGGGAAAATAATTACTGCTAATACTAACAGCAACTTTCTTTTTTTCAATGAGGACAACCATTACCAGGACGCACTTTTTCCTTTTATCTTGTACTTTGAAACTCCCAGTATGTAATCAGTTGAACGTCAGATTCTGTAAATGAAGCGAAAAGCAAGGACGAATTGGTTGACTGTCAGATTCTGTCAATGGTCTCACTTCCTACAGATCCAAGTACAAAGTTACTCCTATAGATGAAATCAAGTTACCTTGATAAACAAACAAATACTTCCACTGGTACCAAAATCATGGTGTTGTCTTGGACATTTGGATCAATATCTCTATCAAATTGATGCTGCTTTATGTGATCTGAGTCCATTGATCCTTCAGCTAAACCAGTTCACCGAAACATGCATGAAGTCATCATTCATGTTTAACATTCAAAATCCGATATCGAGATAATCCAGGAAATTGTATATTGTAGAGAGAACTGATAGATCACATTAATAAATCAGCACAGGCTATCTACTTCTTTAGCCAGAATGAGTGCTCAGTGCAGGGAACAGATGGGAACTCGGTAGCATGAATGAGCTCTACTCATATTCGCAAGTATAAATAGCTTGCCACCGCAGTATAATCGGTTTGGTCAGGAGTCATTTTGATTAATCAGCTGCAGGGGCTTTATGCTGTCGCCTCATAAATTTCATCGTGCGTAGTCTTGTTGGTTTCCTTGCTCTAGTAATCCTGCCTGTCTTCAACTTGTCCATCTTTTCCTTCCTGCCTTCAATATCAGCTGTAATGACTTTGTCTCTACTTTCTGCTGACAGTAAGGCCAGTCTAGCAAATTTCTTCGGCCTCACTTGCCCCAACCTCTCATGTATTTCTTTAAAGGCTGGAACTAGTGCAGCTCTCATAAAATATCCCTCGGCAAGCACCATGGTGTTTGACCTGGGAAGAACAGATGCATCTTTTAATTCGAGGTCCAAGCAGAAAGAGGAGTCCTTCAGCCACATCCTAAGAGAGTGAGCTTTAGCCACAAGCAAACCACTACGAGTTTTGCACGGAATAAATGGTGAACCCATTTCCCACAGGTAAGCCTTTAGGGTGTTGTTTAATGAAACCATGTTATACTCAGCAGTCCCTGTAATTAAGACAACTGACTTTGGTGATTCAGGAGAACCCTGTAGTGAAGCATCCTGCAGCAAAATAGATACTTCAGTTATGGTTGGACGATTCTACAAAATATTGAAGAATTAAGAATATTGTTAGAGAATCCATGAATGGGGGAAAAGTAAAATATAATATTTTTGAGAAATATTGAAAAGGGACATCATATCCTCCGGACTTTTTTTGTCCATAAAGAAGAGAGGAAACAAAGAAATTAGATGTTACGATGATATAGAGTTAGATATGTTGTATCATAAATATCAATAGCCTCAGATATATCTGCAAGATTTCATATCCCCTCGTGTCAGTTGCAGAGCTATATATATGTGGGAGAAAGGTTCATTGCTAAAAGATATAATTTTAATCTGAAACCATATTTCCATACAAAGATTATTCATCTTGTTGTCGGACAACCAAGGTACTTTCTTTCATGGAGTAATTATTTCAACTCATTTTCAATAAATTTGAATTGAAGAAAAAACAAAATCTTATTTCAAACGATAAGTGAAAAAAATAGGCTGTATTAGAAAGGAACTAAAATTTTACTGCGAAATGGCTAGATATAGTCAATTATCTGACAAACGAAACTGTTACTGTTGTTGTTGTTTTTGTTAACAGGTACCATGCTTAAGCCTTTAGAAAAAGAACAAAATATAACTAAAAATTAAAAAAATAAAAAAATAAATCAGGTGTTTCATCAATTTGCCAACCAAACATCCGCACCAAATTCCAGCTTTTGTTTGAAGCCCACACACAAAGTAATAATTCCAGGTTTTGTTTGAAGAGAGGATCACTTGAAAATAGTAGAACAATTGAACTTTGAAATGTTTGTTATTGACCACCACATTGGCCATACAACTAAATAATATGTATCTATTGTACTTTTGACTATAACTGATGATGCAAACAATATTCTGCAGATCATAGAAAACCTATATGAGAGCACTATAGATTAGCCAGTTTTTTACTTGCTTGATCAGACCCTAAGAATAGAAAACAGTTACAAGAGAAAAACTCAACTAAAGAAAAAGTGAGCAAGAATTTACTTACTTGCATGTGGTCTAGCCATGCAAACTGTAGCTCACAAAATGTGGTTGAAACAGTAAAACATGAAATTTTGCAAAATTTGATAAAACTAACTATATCCCACAAAAATGCAGACAAAAAAGTGAAATACGGAATTCCTCAAAATTGGCCGAAACTACGAGCCCACCAAAAGTCACCAAATTAGTGAAATACACAATTTTACGAAAACGGCAAAAAACTGTGAACTATTTAGCCCATAAATGTGGCAGACATTGTGAAATAAAGAATTTCGCAAAATTGGCCAAAAAGTGTGGACTATAACCCACAAAATGTGGCCAAAACACTAAAATACGTAATTTCGAGAAATTTGCTGAAATTTGTGGACTATAACCCACAAAATGTGGTCAAAACAGTGAAATACAAAGTTTCGTGAAACGGACGAAAACTGTGAACTATATAGCCCACAAAATATGGCTAAAAATTGTGGAATACGAAATTTCGCCAAAAAGGCTGAAAAGTGTGGAATAAAAAACACAATGAAATACGAAATTTTGGAAAATTGACCGAAAACTATTTAACTATAACCCACAAAATGTGGTCAAAACACTGAAATACAAAATTAAGTAAAATTGGCCGAAACTGTGGACTACAGCTAACAAAATATGGCAAAAAACTACGGACATCACTCACAAATGCTGCCAAAACAATGAAATATACAATTTCACAAGATTGGGCGGAAAATATGGCCTACAACCCAAAAATGTGGTTAAAACCATGAAATACGGAATTTCACAAAAACGGTTGAAAATTGTAGTCCACAAAATATGGCCAAAATAGTGAAATACAGAATTTTGCCAAAAAGCCAAAATTTGTGGACTACAACTCATAAAATGTGGCTAAATTGGTGAAATATGGAATTTTGTGAAATTGGCCAAAATTTGTGGACTACAAAACGTGGCTAAAATAGTGAAATACAGAATTTTCCGAAACGAGCGAAAATGTGGACTATATATCCCATAAAGTATGACCAAAAGAGTAAAATACAAAATTCAACAAAATTGACAAAAAATTGTGCATTCCCACAAGTGTGATCAAAACAGTGAAATATGTAATTTCGCGACACGGTAAAAAAACTGAAGAGTATATAATCCACAGAATGTGGCCAAAACTGTGAATTACAGAATTTCGTAAAACGGGAGAAAACTGTGGACTCTAGCCACAATATGTGGCCAAAATAGTGAAACACAGAGATTCGTGAAATTTGTCAAAAACTGTGGACTATATAGCCCATATAAGGTGGCCAAAAGAGTGATACAAAATTTTGCGAAAATGGCCGAAACTGTGGACGATGAATTTGTAGTCGTTCCGTCTCAAATTTTGGGTATTTGGCATATAGGAATAGGAAATTTGAGTTTCAGGTGCAGTCGTTTGAACCCAAATTTTGGGTTTTATTTAAAAAAAATCAACGGACGATGAATGATTTTCCGTCCATTAATTTTTATTTTTTAAAAAAATAAAAAACCAACAGACGGGGAATCATTTCCCGTCTGAGAATTTAAAAAAAGAAAAAAATTAACTCCTAATTAATTCCTAATTAACTCTTAATTTAATCCTAATTAAATCTTATTAAATCTTAAATAATTCTTAATTCTTAATTAAATTTCAATTGATACCTAATCTATACACAGAAATATTTATAGGCTCTAGTCTATATAATATTTTCCACCAAAATGTGAAGAAATGCATGGGACGGTAGCATCCGTGCTTTTTTTTAATTTTTTGATTCGATCGGACGGGAAATGATTTCCCATCCGTTGAAATTTTAAAAAAAATTGAAATGATTTCCCGTCCGATCGACAGGAAATGATCTACCGTCCAATGTTTAAATTTTTAAAAAAACAGCGACGAAAGATGATATTTTGTCTGATTGAACGGACGAAAGATCATCTTTCGTCGGTTATTTTTTCCAAAAAGCCATTTCGTCTTTCAAATATAGCAGACAATTGTTCACCCTATACCCAAAATTTGGGTATATAGCGAACGACTGCAGCGTCATTTTTTCTATTTATTCCAAAAATGAGTATGTAGCCAACGACTACAGATGCTCTTATAGCCTACAAAATGTAGCCAAAACATTGTAACACAAAATTTATCAAAAACAGCCGAAAACTATTGACTATAGCCCTTAAAATGTGGACAAAACCCTAAAATACAGAATTTCGCGAAATTGGCCAAGAAGTGTGAACTACCAACCAAATGTGGCTAAAATATTAAAATATGGAATTTCACAAAAAAGACTGAAAACTATGTACTATATCCCACAATATGTGGTTAAAATTGTGAAATACAAAGTTTCGTGAAAATGACCGAAAATTGTGGATTATAACCCACAAAATAGTGGAATACAATATTTCACCAAAAAAATGCTGAAAACTGTGGAGTAAACGCACATAAAATGTGGCCACAACACTGAAATACGGAATTGCAAAATTGCCCATGAAACTAAATAATATCTATTGTACTTTTGATTAAAACTGATGCAAACATTTTCTGCAGATCATAGAAAACCTATAAGAGGGCACTATAGATTAGCAAGTTTTTTACCTGCTTGATCAGACCCTAAGAATAGACAACAGTTACAGGATATAAATTCAACTATAAAGAAAAAAGCCAGCAAGATTTTGCTTACCTGCATGTGGTCTAGCCATAAAGTAAGAGCAACAAGAGCAGCACCACCTGATAACTTTCTGAAGTCAGCTCCCCAGTCTTTATCTGCAACTCTGCAGAATTCCTTAAATTATCATAGTGCCGAATGTATATAACATATTATCAAGCCAATCAACTTTTAAATTTTTGAATATTTTGTGGATAAATGAATGCTCTTTAAAGAGCCCTGGGAAATAATTCTATTCAAATCCTGGTATTACCTGAGTTTTGCATGGTCAAGGGGTGCCAACTACTATATGAGATTGAGATCTAAGGAGATGAGAAAAAGATGTGAAACAAGGCATTCACAATTTTTTCTGAAGTATCAGAATCTAAAAACTATTACAATATGACAGCTTTTGGAAGCTTCCCCTCAAACATTGTTCATTGGTATCATAAGATATATAGTTCATTCCGAGTTAATAGTGAATTTAAATCTTGTTTACCATCCTTCGATATCTCCTACAGGTTGAATGTGTTATTATTGAGGTCAATTGTTATTCTGAAGTTGAACAGAGAGAAGTTGAACTATTAGTGGTGGCATATAAACCAAATGAGTAGAATATTCATGTATCACTACAGCATTACGCACATATAAACACCTGCATATTGCACGATGTGATTTTCTTTATGAAACAAAGTATCACCAGGGAAAGAGTACTTATGATGCTAGTTATTAGTATGTACCTGAAAACATCGTGGCGATATATGCCTTTCCTGATTGCCAGTTGGAAAACCCAGGATGCAGTAGCTCGGAGTTCAAAAGCCCATAAGAGGTCTTCTAATGCATTTACAAAGTTGAAGGAAGCATTGTCTTCCTCAGAGCTAAGTTCCTCAAGCAATTTATCTGCCTCGGTAATCAGTGACTCTGGCTTCTCAGTCAGGAACCTAAAAGAACATTGATTATAAGGGACTATAAAGATGTGTTTATACTTATTTCTTTTCAGAAAATCTTCAAGGCAATCATAATACCTGAGTGGAAGATCGAACCCGGTGTCCCTCAGACAGTTGAGAAGGTGAAGTGCATCATCAGTTTCCTGGCACAAACTCGCGGCCCTAATAATACATGTCCATATTAAATGATCTGGCTCAACACCTTCTCTCTTCATCTCCAACAACTTTGTAATTCCCATGTTATATTCTTTATTCTTGAGGTAAGCGTCAATAACAGAACTGTAGGGCAATGTACTGAGATTCAGATTAGAAGCTTTCAGGTTCTTAAGCACATTTTCTGCCTCCTGAGGCTGCCCCCCCTCACCATAAGAAACCATAAGCATGTGCATTGTTGCAATAGTCGGTTCAATTCCATCTTCTTTCATTTGACAAAGCAAATTTTCAGCTTTAAAATGGTTGCCAGAATTTCTATATATCTTCATCATTATGTGATAGAAAGACCGGTCCAACTTATATCCCTTTGATCGCATGCTAACAAAAAGATATTCTGCCTGTTCCCACAGCTTCTCCCTACCACAGGCAGCCAGTAAGCTCTTGTAAGAATCTAACTTTGGTTCTAAACCCTTTTTCCTCATCTCATTTAAAAGAGTGAAACCTTCTTCAGGCCTTAAATCCCTGCTATACATCACTATAAGAGTATTATATGTATCCTCATCCGGTTCAAACCCAGCATCTCGAATACTTTGATACACCTCAGCAGTCTTCTTGAAATTCTCAATTCTTGTGTACATCTTGAGGAGTGAGTTAAAAATGGCAAGATCGGGTTTGAATCCAGCTTCTTCCATCTCACTGACCATCAACTCCACATCTCGAACCCTTTTTGCACGAGAAAGTAAGCCAATCATACTTCTATATAAATGCATTGTGGGTAAATATCCAGCTGCCTTCATACCGTGATATATTTTCTTTACCTCAAAAATGTTCCCATTTTTTGCAAAAGCATCAAGCATCAAAAGAATAGTGCTCTTGCTTATTTTAAAATCCATATCTTGCAACTCCTCAACAACAACATAAAGCTCCTCTAGCCTCCCATCAACAATCAATGCTTTCATAAGGCCATTTACAGAATCCACAGATGGTTTAGGGCCATTTTTCATCATCGTATTAAAGATAGCTCTTGCTTGCTCGTAGCGACCACTCTCTGCATAAGCATATATAAGTGCATTCCATATTTTCCTATCAACCGCTGACTTTATTCTGAGCTTCCCTACGATACTTTCTGCCCTCTGCCAAAGCTTTACCTTCCCGTAACTCTCGATCAAATTAACATGAACTGAAAGATCATCGAACACAAATCCAGCTTTATCAGCCTTGTCTATCAAGTGATGGGCAGTTTCAGGGAAACCCATATTAGTGTATGCAGTGATCAGACTCTGATAAATGCTTCTAGAAGGTTCCAGACCCAAAAACCTCATGTCCGATAATAGCTGTGAAGCTTCAGAAAATAGCTCCATCTTCACACAAGAACATATCAAAGTTTCATATAAGCTACAACTGAAAGGCTGAAACACAAACCTCATCGTCTTATTGTACTCCTCCATAGCAGCTTCCAATTGGCCAACTGTACACAACATCGCTATTGAAGCTTCATTTACTAATCGGTGCGAATTTGGTGAGTGTTCTCTTACAAAATTTAGCAAATGGCGAGCTTCTTCATGTGCTTCTGACAAGGAATAGGCATCCAGGATGGCTATCAAGATCTTAGTGTCAAGTTCGTAGCCTTGTTGAACTGCCTTCTTCAACATCTCGGCCCCATCAGTAAAACAGTGTCCCTTAACAAGAATCACAGAAATATCTTGAGGGCTCAGCCCACAAATTTCCTCCATGTCCTTGACAACCTTAGCTATCTCCTCATCCTTTTTCCCCTTCACAAGAACCCCAATCATTACTTGAAACAGTGCAGCATCAGGCCAGAAACCATCCCTCATCATTCTCCCATACATAACCATTGCCTTTCTTGTCTCGTCCGACCTCAATAAGATGTCTAACATAACAGAATAAGCCAAACAATCCGGCTTAATCCCTGACCTCACCATGAGATCAAAAGTCCTCTCTGCCTCCACCCTCATCCCCGCTTTGGCATACCCACATATTAAAGCACTAAAAGTTCTCAAGGTTGGCCTCACCCGAGCCTCTACCATCTCCTCCATCACCTTCCCTGCTTCGGAAACCATATCGGCCTTCCCCAATGAATCGACCAACACAGTATACGTCACAGCATCAGGCTTACAAGCTACCCTCTTCATCTCCTCGTACAACTCCAATGCCAACTTAACATCACCACTCTTCCCATACATATGTATCATCGTATTATATGTGATTTCGTCCTTCTTAAACCCCGCCCCAACCATCTCCTCACAAACCCTCATAACCCTTGCAACATCCCTCTTCTCCGCATACGCATACAACAACGAATTATATGTAACTGCATCCGGTGAAAACCCCTTCTCCTTCAACTCCAAGAAAGCCCCCTCCGCCTCCCTAACAAAACCACTCCTCCCGTAAACCGACACCATTGCATTATAAGTCCACAAATCAGGACAACAGTTCTCCTCCTCCATAACCCTAAAAACCCTAACCGCATCCTCAACATTCAAACTATATGCACATGCACTAATAAGCGTATTATAAGTGATTGCATCCGGCCTAAGCCCCGCTCTCCTCACCTCATCAAGAAGCTCGACGGCCGATCCTCTCGGTAAGTTCCGTGATTTCGCACGCGCATTGATCAATGTGTTAAAACTAACTAAATCGGGTTCTAACCCCTTTGACCTCATCAAATCAATAAAGAACCGAACTTTATCAAAATTTCCACTCCGGGCAAAAACCCCCATCATGGCATTGTACACCTGTGTATTAATCAATGTGTTAAAACTAAGTGAAGTTCTAACCCTTATTACTCTCTCTTTGGAATTGCTGTGAGCAGAAAAAGTATTTTCACTAAAACACGTTGTTACCAAAAGTGTTGTAAGAGAAAAACATGTTAACCTTCAAAATTTTCTAATGGTAGCTTGCAAGTGAAACTTTAAAAAATACTCCAAAACTTTTTGTCACAATTACCAAAATATCCTACAGTTTTCAACAAACCCTCTGTTTTATGTATAATAACAATCATCATTTACCTCCAAAACCTGTATTATGGGTAATTGAGTCAAAAAATTGTGGATGAAAATTTAAAATTTTCACTAACAACTACACGAGCAATTTGTAGAGATACCAAACACCGAGTAAAAGCACTTTCTTAAAAAACTAAAAGCATCATTTTAGTATAAATGATTAAAAGAAGCCCAAAAGGCTAAACAAACCTTCAGAACCCAAAACTGCTTTCAAAACCACAAGCACTCTCCAAACCCAATGTCAAATGGAGCCTAACCCTCAGGAAACCAATAACCCATTAAGGCTCTGTTTTACATTGCTTTTCAAGAGTGCTTTTGGGTATGAAAGCTCTTTTAGGCTCAAAATAAGTGTTTGATAAACATAATAAAAGTGTGTTTAGCCAAAAAAAAATAAAAAATCTAAAACTACTGTTTTTTACTTTTTTTCTCAAAGCATGGTGTATTTAGCTTTTCAAAAAGTGTTTTTTTTACTAAATAGGAAAATTTTATGAAGTTAAACATTATTCTTTCTATCAGTAATGTGATCAACACTATTCACCAAAGCATTTTTCATTTACAGCAATGGCCAAAAACATGGCAATTCTATACCTGAACCGACGGCTCAGATTGCCCGTCCTCGACGGACCTCATGAAGATCTCCTCAGCCAACCCCGCTTGCTGCGCCTTCCCCAGCACCGAAATCACCGCCGAAAGCAACCTCGGAAACGGCGCCATCCTCCTCCTCAGCGTCAGCCACTCAAACAGCTCCAGCGACCGCTGCCAGCTTGCAGCACCCACCGACTTCACCAAAAACGCATAGTCGGTAGGTGTCATCTGGATGACGTCACGTGTGGAGTCGATAACGTCGGCGACGGCGGAGGAAGGCGGGAGGGAGAGGATGCGGGCGGTGAGGAAGGCGACGCGCTGGCGCCAGTCCTTGGCGCGCTTCAGGGCGAGCTTGGTCAGCTTCTTGGTCCGGGTCCGGGTCTGTTTGGAGCCGATGGGTTCTAATTGGGTTTCTGGTTCGGGTGGAGGCGGTTCGGGTTGAACTTGGGGTTGGGGTTTGGGGAGAGGGGAGGAGGGGAAGTGTGGGAGGTGGAGGTGGGGCCACCGGACGGAGGGGATGGATTGGGGGTAGAAGAATTCGGGTGCGGGTGCGGGTGCGGGTGCGGGTTCGGGTTCGGGTTCGGGTAGGGAATGGGAACGGGTCGGGTTTGCACGGGGAGGATGAGGAGGAAGGAGGGAGGGAGAGGCGAATGCCATTAGATTGAGATGCATGTTGAGGAAATTAGGGTTTTGGATGAGGGGCTTGGAAGGCGGGAGTGAGGAGCAGGACAGGAGGAAGACGAAGATAATGGATACTAATTTTTTAAAGCTGCTACGATTAGCTCGTGCAATGTTTGTGATAAAAATGAAGTTTGAGCATCCACCGTCCGTTTGTGGCAAAAATGACAAAATAATAACAAAATAAAAATTGGCAATTTACTAAATTTGATGCTATCGTTAAGGAGAAGGCCGTAGTCCTTAACCCAACCCGTGCAACGCACGTGTTAGTAAAATTTTTTTTTGCCCTTTTCATTCCCCCACCAAAAAAAATTTCCCCACGTGCAAATCACGTAATTTTTTTTCCCTTTTCATCCCCCCCCTCAAAAAAAAAATTCCCACGTGCAAAGCACGTGTATAATACTAGTGTAAATTATGGCAAATTCGTTGATGAAATTGAACGGATGAAATGTCCAAATTCGTTAAATTTTTAAAATATTTTTCAATATTATAACATTTTTTAAAATTCAGAGGGACACTCGCAAAATTTTTATTAAAAGTTTTTTTTTTAATAAAAAATGACCGCAGTCACCATTTCATTAACGATAATTAAGAAAACAAAATAGTACAGTAGCGTCCGACAAAGTCTGACCTATGAATCAAAGAAACAACATGAAAAGCAGACCTACAACCCAAAAAAGCAACTACAAAAGCAAATTACAATAGTTGCTACAAAAACAGAACTCATACAAGGCAGACATCAAGATCGTGGTATAACATCTACAATCCCCACAGGGGTGGTCTGACGGCCCGACTCCGCTACCTCCCTTAATTACTCTCCCTCGTTGATCTTCATCTTCTTTGCTGCCTCAGCAGCTCCTGCCCAATCATGAATCATGAGAAAGATTTTATGCATAGATGTTTGGAAAGTATATGTACTGTTGCGGAATATAACATTGTTACGATCCAGCCAAAGGTTCCACAAAGCGGCCGCTATTGCTATGTCCCACGCCCTTTTATCATCTAGTCTAATATGAGCATTTCTAAGTACCCCCCATATGTCAGTGGTTGATTTGGGCAACTGAGTACACCCAAATCCCCTACAAACTATCTCCCAAGTTAGTGTAGCCTTAGGACATAAAAATAGGATGTGATTCGTGTCCTCTTCCGCACTTTGACAGAGTCTGCATGTAGCATCGACTAGCATGTTTCTCTTTCTGAGGTTTAATTTGGATAGAATCGCGTCGTTGTGAGCCAGCCAACAAAAGACTTTGACTTTGAAGGGTACTTGGGCCTCCCAGATGACGGATTGATCTTTACCTCTTAGGCCTCCATCATTAATCCATTTGTACATCGATGAGACTGAGAATGTTTTTGAATCATCCCTATCCCACCATCTTTCGTCTTTGGCTCCTAATGGGTGGCTCTCTTCTTGTAGGATCAGTCTGTTCATATCTTCGAACTGGGCGATGCTCTCCGGAGTGAGAATATCGTGCACGATAAATCTTAGTTTACCATTCTTTAGAACGTCTGCCACCAAGAGGTCTATGTTCGATGTTACCGCCGCCGCTAATGGGAATTGGTTTTGAAGTGTAGTATTGTCGCACCATCTGTCCTTCCAAAACCTGGTATCTCTCCCGTTTCCAATTCTGCATCTAGTGTTGTTATAGAAAATGTCCCCTTGCTTAGAGATACCTTTCCAGAGAAAGGAGACCTTTGCCGACGGGCTTCTGCCTCCGAATCGATATTTTCTCCTTCTGCGGAACAGATCGAACGAGTAGTTCTACCAGCATTTGTGCTTGTTAGTTATCTTCCACCACCACCTGCTGAAGAGCGCTCTATTCATATCGTGAAGATTCATGATACCCAATCCGCCATATTCCCTCCCCTTACATACTCTGCTCCACCTGACCAGTGGTAGACCTCTGTTGCCCTCATCCGTTCCTTTCCATAAGAATCTTCTTCTGAGCTTATCGATCTTGTTAATTACCCACTTCGGAAGTTCGTATATAGACATGAGGTAGAGAGGGGTCGATGAAAGGACTGAATTTAACAGAATAATCCTTCCCCCTAGGGAAAGGAACTTGTTCTTCCATCCTGTGAGTTTCTTTGCTACCTTTTCGACTAGAAACGTCCAATCCTCCTTTATAAGTGCTCCAGGCCTGATTGGCGTGCCTAGATATTTGATTGGAAATTCACTCTTTCTGCATTGTAATATATTCCTTATCTTTGTAACCGAAATAGTGAGATGGTCGCTAATGGGGGTGACACTAGTCTTATCCAGGTTGATCTTCAGGCCTGACCACCCGTGAAAGCAAGCTAGAACTGCCTTTATAGCCACCACTTCTTCGGCGGAGGCCCTTCCGAATAGCAGTGTGTCGTCTGCATATTGTAAGATCGTCATCGGCTGTTCAATTCCTTGTATCTGGATCCTGTTGATAACGTTGTGTGCTTGAGCCCTCCTTATCATTTTTGCAAGGCCATCTGCTACGATTGCAAATAGAAAGGAGGATAGGGGATCCCCTTGTCAAAGACCTCTTTTACATCTTATCTCTTTTTCTTGCCATCCGTTCACTTGGATGCACGATTTTCCTCCCTGTATACACATATTCATCCACGTCCTCCATTTCAGTCCGAAACCTTTGAGGTGAAGGGCTTCATCGATACATTCCCAATGTATTGAGTCATAAGCCTTCTGAAAATCTAGTTTTAGGAGGAATCCGTCTGCTTTTGCTCTGTTGCCTCTGTAGACTATTTCGTGTGCTGATGCTATACTTGTGATGAATAGATGATGTCATCCAGGTGCGGAGCCAATCTTTGGGCCAAGGCTGTAGTGATGATTTTGAACGACCCATTAAGCAAGTTGATTGGTCTGAGATCTTCGCTCTTGATAACCTCCTGCTTTTTAGGCACCAGAACTACTAAGGCATAGTTAATCCTATATAGCTTTGCCGTTCCGTCGTGCAGCTCATGGAATATGTTCATTAGATCCTCCTTTATGATATGCCGGTACACCTTGTAAAAAAAGATCGGCAGTCCGTCTGGGCCGGCCTCCTGCCCGAGATTCTTAATAGCATCAAAAACCTCTCTCGCTGAAAAGCTCGCTTCAATCCCTTCGCTGCCCTCTATTCTGGAGGAGCTCCACATATCCGGTGCCAGCTTACATCTATCAATGGTGTTCCTCCCCAATAAGTCGTGAAATTCTTTGTCTAGGTGGTCTTTGATGAATCCCTCATTCTCGGTCCAAGCACCGTGCACTGAAAGTCCAGTTATGTGATTCAGTCTTCTTCTCCCGTTAGCCACCTTATGGAAATATTTTGTATTAGCGTCCCCTTCTCCTAACCATTGGATCCTAGATCTCTGTCTCCAATACATTTCCTCCATTGCTCCTATATGCTGTAATTCCAGTCTTTTGCTTGCTAGTTCGTCTTTCTCCTCCTCCGAAAGAACTGCATTCTCTTGAATAGATTCTAGAGCGTTGGTTCTAAAACATAATGTCTCTCTTCTAAGATTAATGTCTCTCATCTTCAGTCTAGCCCACCCTTTTAGTTTCCTACGGAGACGTCTCGTCTTCTCTACCCATATACCCACTGCTGTAGTCTCGTTGGTGTCGGCTTCCCATGAGTCAGCAATTACCTGTCTGGTTTCCCTGCAAACAGTCCATGCTTTCTCGAATCTAAAGATGAAGTGCTTGTCCTTCCCACCCTGATTACAGTCAATCACCAGAGGTAAATGGTCCGATGTGTATCGTCAGTGGCGGAGCCAGACAAATCAAAATGGGGATCCCTTTTTTTTTCCTCCCGGCATCGACATAATTGTTGCCGAAAATCTCTTACTTTACTTTTGTTTTGAAGAATTAAAGTAATTGGATCAAAATAAAATTATAATCAAGGTAGATATTCGAATTTATATTTTTAGTATCATGTATTTTTGCGCACTTGTACAGTTGTACTCTAAATTTGGTAAGAGTAATACTAATCAATAATCATACTACACTATTTATACTGTTATAATACTTGAGGCTAAGAGATACGACTCAAATGAATAAATATACTTGTAACTTGTGTTCACACTATTTTCTTATTCAAAATTTTATCCAATTATTACACAGATCAAATAATAAGTATCACTGTTAATTTTTAGCCCAAAGCTCATACCACTATTTTGAGCCTTTAATAGGAGGTGGATTAGACTTGGGGGTCCCAAAAATTTTTTAACTGGGGGGGTCAAATAGAAATTTTGGTCTATATTAAAGGGTTTTACAAAATTTTTGGGGTCCCAAGTGTTCCCCCTCCTCTCTTCCTCCCTCAGCCACTGTGTATCGTATAGCGGATTTGACCTTAGCTAATGGAAATACGTCCTACCACTCGTTCGATACCAACACTCTGTCCAGCTTGGCTAAGATAGGGGTGCGTTGCAGGTTCAACCAAGTGAACTTTCTGTCAGACATATCTAATTCCAAGAGCTCTAAATCGCCTATAGTCTCATTGAAGGATTCCCGTTGGGGATGACTATGAGCCCTACCCTTGTGCTCATCCTGAAATCTAGTGATATTGAAGTCTCCTCCTAGTATCAACACCCCGTCCCATTTGTTCATGATGTATTTGAGTTCCTTCTTAGTTTTTTTTTGAACGATACCACATGCAATGTATGTGATAAAATAAAGTTTGAGCATCCACCGTTGTTTGTTGCAAAAATGACAAAATAGCAAAATAGAATTTGACAATTTACTAAATTTGATGCAATCGTTAAACGTAAAATATGGCAATTTCGCAGACGAATCTACGAAATTGAACAGACTAACGTTTAAATTCATTAAATTTTTGTTAAATATTTTACAATATTATAATATATATTTTTAAAATTCGAAGGGACGTTGGCAAAATTTTATTAAAAGATTTCTTTTTGGTTGCACCCACTATAATTGCACTAATTAACTCTAGGGATGGCGAACGGGTCACTCGGGCCGGGCCGGGCCCCACCCGGACGGGTTGGGACGAATTCATAACCGGGCCGGGCCGGGTTGGTCCCCTATACGGGCCGGGCCGGGCCGGGTTACATTCTCAAATGGGTGGCCCGCCCAACCCGCGAACCCTTTAGGGCTCAACCCGGGTTGGGCCGGGTCGACCCGCGGGTTGGCCCGTATAATAATTTTTTTTTTTTTTTTTTTTAGTTTAAATTAAAATAATAATAATAATAATTTTTTGAATGTTGTATACTTGTATACAAACAATCATATCTTTGTTTGATGAATTATGAATACTACAATTCTTAAAAAATTATATTACTAAGTAAGTTACGTAGTATTAGTATCAAATTGAGGGATATTTCAAAAATTATGTTTGAATGTTACTAAGTAAGTAATTATATTAGTAAGTAATTTTGGGGAAATATCCCCAAATAAGTAAAACTATCAAATATCAATAAGTATTTATAATACTACAATTCATTAAATTCAGTAATAATAATATTAAGTAATAATACTACAATTCTTCAAATGTCCCCAAATGATGTTTAATTATAATACTAAGTAATTAATAATATTAATAAAGAAAAAAAATCGTTGAAGAGTGAAGACTAATAATAAGATTGAAAGAGTGAAAATGACAACAAAATTTGGAATTTTATTCATATGAATTTAAGTTATACAATTTGAACAATTTATAACGAAATGAAGAATTCAATTCACAAATAAGTTTTATACAATAACATATTTGTTATATACAATTTTAATTGAGTACAAGTTTTCTAATTTGACATAACAAGAGAAAGCTATTGTAAGTGTTGTCATTGTTGTTGTTCTTGTTGTTGATCTTCGGGCGAGTTGCTCCCACTTGTTGAACTTGATAGTGCTTTTCCTTGCGTCCTATCTTCAGCCTTCAGTCAGTCTTCTGTGCAAACGAGCATCTCCAACGACTCCGGCTTCAACCTATTTCTGTAATCAGATAGAACTCTGCCACTTGTAGAAAATGCACTCTCAGAAGCAACTGTAGAGACAGGAGGAGTTAGCAAATCTTTAGCCATAATTGACAGAATACTAAAAGTGTGTTCATGTTCTTTCCACCACTGTAAAATATCTAGTGGAGAAATAGTAAGCTCAGTATCCTGTTGGTTATACCAATTTAATTCATTTGGTTGATTAGTCCTAGGTTTTTTAGATTGAATTTGTTCAAGTAAACTAAATGTTCTATCACCAATTCTACTTTTACCCTTATCTTTAGAACTACCAGACGAAGAACTAACTACAGAAGTTGTACCACTAGAAGCAAAACGTCTATCATAATAATCATACAAGTTATTTAAGGTAGTTTCAAACTGAACTAAAAACTGATCGCAATCAATTGTTAATTCTACATTGTTCTCTAAAAATCCAAAAAACATTTGTATCAAATTCTTCATACCTTCTAATTTGATACGGGGATCCATAACAGTAGCAACACAAATCAACATCGGAGGAGGAAAATAATACTTCAAAAATTTTTGAAATGCAGGTATTACAATGTTACTAATATAGACATCATTTAACATTTCGTTAAATATTTGTACCATGCTAACTAATTCAATAAAAATGCTACTAGAAGTAGATTCATATGTTTTAGAAAACTTTAAAGTTGCGGTTTTAAAAGGTTCTAAAAATTTCAACAAAGCTTCAGCAAAAAACCAATCGGCGGGAGTCATTTCAAAATTAGGCATATTTTGTGCGATACAAAAATCATTTACAACTGCTTTATATTCGGTGACAACATTAAGTAAATCAAAAGTAGAATTCCATCGGTGTCTAACATCCTTTGGAAATTTTCTAAAAGGAACTTTCCTAACTCTACACCAAGCTTTCCATTCTTGTAGAATGCTTGGTTTTAATGCAATGAAATGTACACAATTTCTAATTTTATGTATATATGGATCAGCTATTTTTAATGCGTCTTGAACACATAAATTTATAATATGACATGCACATCTAACATGAAAAATTTTGTCAGATGGAGGGTTTAATACAGATTTTAAAGTAGTAATTGCTACATTGTTGTTAGATGCATTATCAAAACTAATAGCCATAATTTTATCGCGAATATGAAAAACATCACAAATTTCTATAATACGGTTTGCTATTTCGTCGCCACTATGGGGATACGGCAACGACGCAAGTGATATGATTCTTTTATTAAGAATCCAATCATTGTCGATCCAATGACAGGTTATTCCCATCGTTGGAATATTGTTGACACCCGTCCAAACATCCGAAGTTAAACTAACTCTACAAGTTAAACTCCATAAAATTGCAATCAACGCGTCCTTCATTTCAACATACACTTTAAAACAATCCGATTTGCAAGTGTTTCTCGGAATTCTCCTAAAATGAGGGTTTAAGGCGGTTTGATTAAAGTTTTCCAAGTTCCTACTCTCGGGATAGGAAAATGGTAACTCTTCCTTAATTACTAATCGGGCCATTTCCCGACGAACAAGTTCGGGATCATAAGGGTGGCTATCTACTTGACCGGTCCTAGGGTTAATTTTTTGTTGGCCTTGTATTTGATCAAGGAGTTCTTTGTGATTATGTTGTATGTGTCTACTAATTGTACCGGTGCCGTCACCCCTCTTGAATTTGTATGTTTTGCTACATGTTTTACACACTTTCAAACCTACACCCGGAATATTTTCGTCCGGGATATACTCATAAAACTTGTGCCAATCGCTAGTTTCTCCTCTACTTTTCCTACTACTACGGGGTTGTGTGGTTTCGGGTTGTTGTTGTTGTTCTTCTTCTTCTATTTGAATGCCACCTACAACATCCATGTCGTGTGTACCTCATTGTTCCATAGTAGGATCAATGTAATCTTGGGCGGGCTCACTAATAGGGACAATTGGTGGCCTACGTGAAGAGGAGGAGGAATCTTGTCCGCTACGACCGCTACCGCGTGATCTAGACATAATGTAGTAATGTGGTATGTAAAAAAAAATCTACTCAGTAGTGGCGGTGAATTATACAAAAAAAAAACTAAAAAACAAGAGGGTTGAGAATCTTGAGATAGAGAAGTTCAAAAAACGAACAATAATTTTAACTACAACGCAAAAAAAAAAAATAGTAGAGAGATAGAGATATTTTGATACCGTTCACCGTGGAATACGCGTATATAAAAAAACCGTGAAAATTAGAAAATAATAGACAAGATGGAGGAGCGCTTTGCCGATTTCGCAATTGAAGAGTTGAATTGAGAAGAGGTTGAAGTAGATTTGAGCCGATGGTTGAAGAGAGTTGAAGACGTTGAATTTTTTTCTCCGATACGACCAAAATTTGATCGTGTATACGCCTCCTTGTACACTTGTTTGATGATTACTACAATTGTTCAATTTTTTTTTTTTTTGATGTATAATAGTAGAGAGAGTAAGAGAGGAAGGTGTGATTTTTTTGGAGATTTTTGGGGGCTATTTATAAGGTTAGAAGTGGGTAAAAACAAAAAAAAAACAAAAAAAAAAAAAAGAAGCAACGGCTGGCAGCAAACGGCTCTAAGAGCCGTTGCTGCTGGCCAGAACGTGCGCAGGTGTCACAACGGCCACACGACCCGTGGGTTTCGACCCGCGGGTCGAACGGTCGGCCCGTCACGGGTTCCGCGAATCCAATTCGCGGGTCGACCCGCGGGTTGGCGGGTCCGATTCGCGGGTTGAGCGGGTTCGTGGGCCGGGTTTCGCGAATCCAATTCGCATAAATGGCGACCCGGGTCGACCCGGTACTGTTCACCGGGTTCGACCCGAACCCGTGAAGGTGTTAAGCGGGCCGGGTTCGTGGGCCGGGTCGCGGGTGGGTCGGCGGTTGACCCGGCCCAGTTGCCATCCCTAATTAACTCGACTAACAAACTAACCCCACTAAATAACTAACTAATTAAATTTCAATATTGTATGCTCATAATGTGTCAGATGAAACATATCCGATCATTTTTTTTAAAAAAATTTGGGGATTATTTTATTTTTAAAAGTACAATTTTCATCGGAAGTGATAAATTTAAAAAGTAATAAAATAATGGGTAACGCTTTAGCTACTACCAATTTCACTACCATTTTCTTCACTACCTTAAGTGGCATATTCCTATTGTAGAGTTCCCACACCTACTCTATATTTTCCTACCTATTGGAGTGTGCCACATAAGGTAGTGAAGAAAAATGTAGTGAAATTGATAGTGGATGTAGCATTACTCTAAAATAATAAAGACGAAACATATAATATGCGAATTGCCAAATCGTTCACAAATATAGTAACGAATTTTTCATCAAAATATATAAAAAAAATTGTAAAATGCATAACAGCTGAAGCTCCGCTTTTAAATATATATATATATATATATATATATATCTGTGTGTGTGTGTGAATTTACACAACGACTGTAAAGGTTGTTTTAGTCAAGATCGATGCACTATTTGACCATGGGTGGTTGATTGGCATGTTAATCCCAAGGCCAACGGTGCATATTAGAGGATTGACCACCTCATTCCTCGCTAATGAAACAAACAACAACAATAATAATAATGTTTTTTTCTCAATTAGTTGGGGTCGGCTACACAAATCCTGATTTTCATTCTACTCAGTTTAGCACTATATCTTATGTAAGTTCATAAGCTATCATATCTTTTTTCACCATTTTCACCCAATTTAGTTTAGGTCACTAATGAAGGAGGGAAAAAAAAAATTTTTGGATCATAGTTCACATGATGCATATGAAGAGGAGTTTTTTCGGCCTCTAATTTGCCTTGGGTAACGTACGTTTTTTTTTTCTAAAATCCTCCGATATTGAATTTTTTTTTGCATAGTAAGGACGTTTTCTGAAGTAAATTCAGTGGTGAAAAGCCTCAACTAGTCCACATACCATGGTGCAGCATAATTTTTTCATAATGAAGGGGAGGTGCTTGTTGTAAATCACCTTAGGGGGTGAATAGGATGATTGTGTAGAATTTTGAAACTTAAATAAAATGCGTAAAATAAATATATAAGGTAAAAGAAAACAAACAAAGCAAATACGCAAGACACAACGATATAACGTGGTTCGACCCTTAGGTCTACGTCCACACCACCTATTTGTAACAATTCTCCATCACAAGCATTCCACTCATTGTACAGTGATTCTCGAAAATTCAGACCAAGAGACCTATTACACCTGCAGGGCTTCTACAAACAAGTCCCGCAAAACTCACCAAAGTGGAAGAAAATAAAAACTCTCAAGATCTATAACGACATTGACTGAATAAAATAATAAAAGCTCTTACACTCGGATCGTTGATTGAATTATTAGTTCAGAAAAATTATGATTGCAGGGGATGAATAATACTCGGCGAATTCGTCCCAATTTATAGAGCAAGAAAATGTATCTTCCCGAAAATGAAAAAAATTTCCAAAATAGTCTAATCTAGAATTGGACGGTCGAGTAATCAACCGTTCATCTTTTAACTCGAAAGTCGGGCGATGACCGGTCGGCTGATTCATCTTTTCCACTGCGATGAGCAGTTGACTGTTGTGACTGTCACGCCCGCTTCCCAAAATACGGGTATACGAGTCTGTGGCGATGGCCCAGCGAATGATATTAACATCATCCATAAGTTGTACCAGTCTTAACTCAATAATATGAAGAAAAAAAATCACAACCACGCAGAAAAATATAATCACATAAACAGAATAAAATCTAATAACCAAATCTGGGATACAATAACTTAGCTTGAGAATATGCAGTGCAGTAACAGTTCGACGAGTTTTTTTCGGTTACCCATCACTGTACCTGTATAACATAACTCAAAAGAAAGAGGAAGAGAACCCGAGTCAATAAATGATAAACGGTAACAAAATCAAAAGTTGATAATCAATAATTTAGAATCAGGAATCATAGGAAGCAGTAAAATATGAAATAAAGGACTATATAACAAGAACAGAAATTAGAACGATATTGGAGTCAATAAATAATAAACGGTAACAAAATCAAAAGTTGATAATCAATAATTTAGAATCAGGAATCATTGTTTAATATCTAGTATTCAGTATTAGTGTCAATGTTCAGTGTTCATTTTTGTCTATAAGTCTATTATTCATTTTAATCCTAACTAATACACGTACTACTACATCCCATACTATACAAACAAATAAAAACAGGCGAGGATGGAGATGACGGTGGTGAGGATGGAGGTGGACGATCGGAGAAGCCGATCGGAGCGACGAGGTGGAGGTTGCAGGCGGGAGTGGTTCGAGCAGAAGAAGATGACGGGAACTCGAGCTTCGAGTTCGGCAATGGCGGAGGATGTAGGCGAGGAGGTAAACGATGGGGTTACGGTGGAGGCGAAGGCGGCTCGCGAGGTGGAGCGCGAGGAGCGAGATGCTCACGGTGGTGCACTGTGGTGGGCAGTGGTTGCTCTGACGAGGGGCAACAATGGTGGCAGGAGTGGAGTCGATGGCGCTCGAAGGGCTCGGGGTCGAGGAAGTCGATGGAGGGGATGGTCGAAAGTAATGGCGATGGATGGGGAGTTGGTTTCTGTTGGTTTTCGAAACAGGGGAAGAGAGAGGAGACGGGGAGAGAAAGTGAACAGGGGGGGTTTAATAAAATATAATGATATAATAATAGGGGAGAGATTATAGAGCTGATTATTAGGGATTCAATTTTGGGGGTTACGGGATGTAATGGGAGAGAGAGTGATTGAGGGGATTTGACTGTTAGTGGGGATGTTGAGTAATTTTAGGGAATACAGGGAGGTGTGGTATTGATCTGGTCAACAACAGATTAGAAGGGGAGTTGGGTTATTGGGTACTGGGTATAAAAAGGGGATCCAATAAGAGATGGGTATGGGTTTGGGTTAGAATCCAATAGGAGAGGGTGTAACACCCTAGTTTTCATTTATGGGATTTTTGTGATTCTACGTGTTTTGCACGTATGATTTCATTTTGAATAATTTTCGTATAAAATATTTCTATAGTATTTGTTCTCCCTTATTTTTCCAAAAGTTATATTCTTTTAAAGCCAAATTAAAATCTAAATTGTCTTTTAGCCCACTTTATTAATTAATTATTTTAATTATTTGAGTTCATAGTCTCTTGGCCCATTAGTGAGCCAATACAATTTAATTAATCTCTATTCTAGTGTAACTTGTAGTGTAGACTCAAATAATAGACAATTAATTAATTAGCATGTACAAGTTGTGAGTGGGGGACACTAGGGTAACACGTGTATGCAATGGGGTGTGCATTGCACACCTTTCACCTAGGCCGGATGGACAAAGAGAGAGGGAGAGATGGAGCTAGTGGAGAGGTAGTTATCTCATCATGGGTAGTTGCTACAACTCCCTAATTCATCTAAGCTCTTGATCCTAAACCACTTGATTTAATCCTAGCCCTTTGTTTCCACTAAAATTATGTATAAATACCCCCTAGTTCTTCTCATTTTAGTACATTAGAAAATTGATTAAAGAAATAAAAGAATTAGAGTGAGAAAAGATTGAGAGTTTTGGGGAGTAACAGATTGAGGAGATTCTTGTGTGTGGGTGCTCATCCAAGAGAAGGCCGGAATTTCACTAGGAGAGGCTCAGTTTGCTACACCAAGGAGGAGGAGGCAACTTTGAGGCACTACCTAGGAGGAGAAGGATCTATTCGTGCATTCTAGAAGATTCCTAGGAGCTTTATATTCATTTTCTTCAAATAGGTGGGTGTTTCTCATGACTTCTAATTTTAGTTACCATGCTAGGAATATTTTGATAGAATGACTAATGAAAACCTAAGTGAAAATTGACTCCATGATTGCTTATGTAGAGATGAATTGATAAATTAGAAGATGTTTGTTGAAAGATTGCTAGTGGATAAATTATGAATTAAAATACTAGAAGACATCATGTATTGCCATGCTAGATGTTTTATTGTGTGAAGAAAATCTATACATGTGAGACAAAGTTGAATGTATCTTGTGAAAGTGATTGTTTAAATTAAGGTAACTCTCTTGTAGTAAGATGAGAATCTGTGAAGATTGCTAACAAATGAAAGAACGAAGTAATGGAGTATTTTTGTAGAAGTTATATTTCAACACGTGTGCAAACATGATGTGTTCTCAATATCGAAATTATGGACATAGAACCTAATCTAAGGTTCAAAAATGCATGTTTTATAAGCAAATAATGAATCTAAAATACTGGTTTACTGCATTTGTATATGTTTCAAAATTTGGAAAGTTATGGTTCAAAAAGAGAAGAAAAGAAACAGAGAAAAATATTTTGAGAATTGGAAAAACCCAGTAGTACAGTCGACCGATCATATTGAAACAGTCGACTGGCCTGAGAAAGATGAAAATATAGTTCAAATCTCTCACGGAACATTCGACCGATCATGGCTTGACAGTCGACTACTCTGACCAATTATATTTTTAGCTTTAGAACCTCGCAAAACAGTCGACCGACTGTGTTGTAATAGTCGACTGCCCTGAGTATTTATCTTTGAGTTTTTTTTATTCTAGCAGAACAGTCGACTGGCTATGATTGACAGTCGACTGCCCTGAAGTTCAAATGATATTAAATTTTCATAAATTTTTCTATAATCTTTAGCCTAGTATATTCGTGACTACTTCTGCAAGAAAGAACAACTACAAATTGTTAGCCTAAATTATTTTTGTGGATAAAGAAAAACGTATCGATTAAAAGATGCTTTGAAAAGAGTTTTGTTAATGAAAGAAAAATAGAAGTATGATTGTTAGACTTAGTATTGATAAAGTGAGAATACGGAGTTTATGAACCATCGACAATGACCAATTGAATTTCTTTGTTTATGCATGATTATTTTACATGAAATTGAAATTTTTATTGACATGTTGAGTTATGAAGGACATTATGAATATACAAATGTTATGAACATGAAAAGGAAAAACTATTGTTAATCTTGGAAAGAGAACTTATAAGTTTGAAAGGTTCAATTGTGTGTGAGTGTGAATTGAAATTGAGTACTAGAGTGTGGTTAAGCCTCATACCGGCATTGAAAAGAAATAAATTGAAAAGAAATTTGAAATGAAAAGACCAAGATTTGGGTCATGTTGAATAAATGGTTAAAGCCGGTATAGTGGAAAGGCTAACTCTAGATATTTGATTTTTGTTCATGATTCTAAGAACTAAGGACTAGATACATAGTGAAGATGTGATGAAAGTAAGAGAAAAATATTGAGTATGAGGGCCATTAGATTGGCGGCATGAGAGTATTCACAGGCTGTCTTCATGATGCGTCGTGACATGACGTGGATGCTGCTCCAGAGTACCGTCCCGGTGGCGACTCTCGTGGGGTGTTTGACGACTGCGGGTGGTGTCATGTCTATGGTAGGAGCTGAATTACCACAGGATGCCTGCATGATGAGTCATGTGTCAGTGCATTGGGATTCCCTCCAGGATGCCTAGACATGAGTTCGTAGGTCAGAAAATATCTAGAATACTTACCGTAGTTACAGTAGTAGAATAAGTCATGGCGAGGGATTGAACTCTACAAGATGAAGAACGATTAAGCGCTTGCCCTCGGACTTATGTAGTATGGGCTGCATAGACTCTGAACAAGTGCACATTAGTGTCATATAATATAAGTAATTGCATTATGGATTAAATGCACATTCACAACATGACATCAATAGGATGGTCCCTTTAGTTCTGTTTGTGACAAGTTTGTGGTTTGCTAAGAAATGAGAATCATTATACTGTTTCAGGCATAGAGAGGATGGCCATTGATATGGCTAAAAATAGGATTAAATCGGGACAGTTCACATCGGAGACGAATCTTAAAGCTCAGAGGTAAAACGGTAATTTCACCTACTAACGGGTCCGAAGCGGGTACTGGGTCTCCTTCTCACAGATCCAATAACCCGCGAACGGATCCACCTCAACTGGGTACGGGTCCCGACCCGATACAAACCCAGTCCGACAGGATAGAATTAGGGTTTCTGATTGAACCAAATCAACGGGCCTGATTCGCTACTATCCTCTCACCGGGAATTAAGGGATTACATTCCTAATCTGATTACGAGGATTTTACGCCTTATCAGATCACAAGAATCACATTCCTAATCTGATCCCAACGGTGACTATAAATACCCCCCACCTACCACTGTTACAGGTTAATCACTCTTTTTCCAACTTATGCTCTTTTTTAATCATCCCTGGTTACTGACAAGAGCGTCGGAGGGTGCATCGCCGGGATCAACCCCGGTGTTTCGCACTTCCTTGCAGGTGCACGGCGGGAATCAGCAGCCCAACCCCGACGGAACAGGTTTGGATCCGCTATTCAGGTTTTTCCACGAACTCACAAATTCTATCTGTTTACCCCCACACCAGATTCAGCGGTAACAGATTGGCGCCGTCTGTGGGAACACCATATGAATAGCCTCCGCCTCTTCCTCGTCGACTAGCTCTTCTCCAGCCATGCCTCCCAGAAAAGTAAGATCCAGGGGGTCCAACCGCGGACCCAACCCTGTTGATCAACAGCAGGAAGTCCCCGTCCATCCGGCTCCGCAGCAGGGGCAACTTCCTCCTCCGGCCGAGGACCATTTCCAACAGAACCAGCCTCCTCTTCTGAGTCCGCAACCCCCTAACGGTCCCGCTGGTCCTAACCCGCAGAAGCAAAAGCAACCTCTCCATCAGGACCGCATCTCGATACACAATGCCTCCACGGACTCTTACGCCTCCCACAGTCCTCAGGCCCCTGACCTTCGAAATACCGTCCTCAATCGGCAGAAAGATGAGGATCTCTGCCGCCGTCTGGATGAAAAGCGGGCCCGAGAGGGAGCCTCCCGCCAGCAACGTCCAGATGAGCGAAATCCTCACCACCAGACTATGGAAGGTCCCCTACCCGAAGAGGGATGAAAGAGTCCCCCGAACACCATAGGAGAAGACCTCATTCCCCTGCCGGTCGACAACATCCGAGGAACGATGAGGCACCCATCACCCGTGCCGAGTTCCAGCAGTTCCAAGCAACGGTGTTGCAAGCCCTCAACCTCCGACCCAACAATAACAACGCTCAGAGGGTTCCTACCCCTCCACGGGTCCAAAGTCCTCACCATCGGTCCATAACTCCTCCTCCGGCTACTAGCAACCAACAGCGCATGCCTAGCCCTCGCCGCTCCCAGAGCTACCGTCGTCGCTCCCCTTCCCATGAAGACGAGTCCAGAGGCTCGTTTGACTATCGTCGAAGGGACGATGCTCTCTACCGCCGTCTCCACGAGATGGAGAGGCGCATCGGCCGAATAGACAATGATGAGGAGTTAAGAGGCAGGACCATCCGCCCGAGCAGACCTCCCTTCTCCCGGACCATCATGGAAGCTCCTATCCCAAGAGGTTTCGAACCCCCGAAGTTCGAAACTTACTCGGGGGAGTCGGATCCCGTGGACCACATCGAAAGCTTTAAGTCCCTCATGCTAATCCACCAAGCTTCCGATGATTTGCTGTGCAAAACCTTCCCCGCCACTCTTAAGGGTTCAGCTCGGGAATGGTACTCCCGCCTCGCCCCCTCTTCTATTTTCTCCTTCGAGCAGTTCGAGACCCTCTTCATCACCCACTTCACGAGTAGCAGACGCACGGAGAAGACCAGCCTCTCATTGCTCCACCTTTGTCAAGAAAGGGGAGAGAAGTTGAGGGACTATGTGAGGAGGTTCACTGCAGAGGTCAGATCGATTGCCTCCCTCGACCAATCGGTTGCGACTGTCGCATTCCAATCCAACGTCCTCAATTCTAACCTTCGCTCGTTTCTTGCTAAGAAGCCCCCACATAATTTCGCCGACCTCCTTCTTAGGAGCGAGAAGTACATTCGGGCTGAAAAAGTCGAGAATCTCCCGGGCTTTGGGGAGACATCTTCCGGGAACAAACAGAAGAGCACAAGCGAAGAGGGCTCCCAAAAATCCCAGAAGGACGGCAATGGACGGCGTCGCCCGACTCCTCGGTTTGAGAAGTTCACCCCCCTCATTGCCAATATATCAGAAGTTCTTATGGAGGTGGACAAGGAAGGGCTCCTCCGCGCTCCCCCGAGAATGAATACACCTGGCAAGAAGAGGAGCAAGGATAAGTGGTGCCACTTTCACAGGGACCACGGCCACGACACGGAAAATTGTCGGGCTCTGAAGGAGGAGATCGAAGAACTCATATAGCGGGGGCACCTGACCAAGTTCGTCCAGAAAGAGGGGGCCAAGCTTCCCCCCTGAGGAGCCAACAAACGAACCGAAGGGCCCGCCAAGCTTTAAGACTCAGAACCTCCCGGCTCTTCCCAAGAGGTCTTCACCTTATCATAGAAGCAGGATCTTGATTTTTAATAAGGCCGATGCTTGTAATCCGGTCAATAGCATGTAATAAGGGCTCGCCATATTAAAGCAGCCACTTAGTTTATTCCAATAAAACTTTACGTTTTTTCATTGGAAATTGTTGCTCTTGCTTCATCTCCACCTCTCCGAGTCATGACTCGCTGAATGGTGAGTTCGGAGTCCAGCTTCTTCTACATGGCTGCTCCCGCAACTTACTAAGCTCTTCACAACGAGTTCGGAGTCCAACACTTGGTCCGATTCTGCTTCAAATAACTTGCTCTTCAGCAGGTTAGAAGTGGTTCGCCATTCGGAATTGCTCCCACAACCGTTGAATACCTCTACCGATGGTTCGGAGTCCAACACTTGGCTCGATTCCTCTTCAAATAACCTGCTCTTCAGCGGGTTAGAAGTGGTTCGCCATTCGGAATTGCTCCCACAACCGTTGAATACCTCTACCAATGGTTCGGTGTCCAACACTTGGCTCGATTCCTCTTCAGATAACCTGCTCTTCAGCGGGTTAGAAGTAGTTCGCCATTCGGAATTGCTCCCACAACCGTTGACTACCTCTATCGATGGTTCGGAGTCCAACACTTGGCTCGATTCCTCTTCAAATAACCTGCTCTCCAGCGGGTTAGAGGTGGTTCGCCATTCGGAATTGCTCCCACAACCGTTGATTCTCTCACATAAGCAGCGAGTTCGGAGCTAAAGCTTTCCCCTAGAGTTGCTCCTCACACTCGTATCACAAATGGCTCTCTTCCAGAGCCGAGCTCTTCACTCCGCTCGCCCCCGAAGCGGACCTCTTCTCAACGAGTTCGGAGCTCACAACTCTCTCCTAGAGTTGCTCCTCAAACTCACCTCACAAATGGCTCTCTTCCAGAGCCGAGCTCTTCACTCCGCTCGCCTCCAAGACGGACCTCTCCTCGATAAGTTTGGAGCGCAACTCTCTCCTAGAGTTCCTCCTCAAACTCACCTCACAAATGGCTCTCTTCCAGAGCCGAGCTCTTCGCTCCGCTCATCTCCAAGGCGGACCTCCTCTCAACGAGTTCGGAGCTCACAACTCTCTCCTAGAGTTGCTCCTCAAACTCGTCTCCCAAATGGCTCTCTTCCAGAGCCGAGCTCTTCACTCCGCTCGCCTCCGAAACGGACCTCTCCTCGACAAGTTTGGAGCGCAACTCTCTCCTAGAGTTCTTCCTCACACTTGTCTCACAAATAGCTCTCTTCCAGAGCCGAGCTCTTCACTCCGTTCGCCTCCAAGACGGACCTCTCCTCGACAAGTTTGGAGCGCAACTCTCTCCTAGAGTTCTTCCTCACACTTGTCTAACAAATAGCTCTCTTCCAGATCCGAGCTCTTCACTCCGCTCACCTCTAAAGCGGACCCCTTCTCGACAAGTTTGGAGCACAACTCTCTCCTAGAGTTCCTCCTCACACTTGTCTCACAAATAGCTCTCTTCCAGAGCCGAGCTCTTCACTCCGCTCGCCTCCAAGACGGACCTCTCCTCGACAAGTTTGGAGCGCAACTCTCTCCTAGAGTTCTTCCTCACACTTGTCTGACAAATAGCTCTCTTCCAGATCCGAGCTCTTCACTCCGCTCACCTCTAAAGCGGACCCCTTCTCGACAAGTTTGGAGCACAACTCTCTCCTAGAGTTCCTCCTCACACTTGTCTCACAAATAGCTCTTTTCCAGAGCCGAGCTCTTCACTCCGCTCGCCTCCAAAGCGGACCCCTTCTCGACAAATTTGGAGCACAACTCTCTCCTAGAGTTCCTCCTCACACTTGTCTCACAAATGGCTCTCTTCCAGAGCCGAGCTCTTCACTCCGCTCGCCTCCAAAGCGGACTCCTTCTCGACAAATTTGGAGCACAACCCTCTCCTAGAGTTCCCCCTCACACTTGTCTCACAAATGGCTCTCTTCCAGAGCCGAGCTCATCCCTCCGCTCGGATGCCGAGCAAGTGCCGATCCGAACCCAACATCAAAGAGCCCGGTCGGCTAACCGAGCAAGTGCCCATCCGAGCCCCAAAACGGAGAAAAATCACTTTTCCCTCAACATTCGCGTAAGATTTCGATCAGACGGCTCAGATCATGCCAGCACCACTAAACGACAAGATAGTATTTTCTTGGAAACTGTGCCCGCCTCGAGATCCGCGCTGAGATCAAAGGCTCAGATCGCTCCACGTCGCTCGGTATTCCGAGTCGAGCGACTAGCGATCCGACCCACTCGTGCCTCTTCTTTGCCCCAAGGATCTTCCTAGCACATCTTACAAGGGTCTTCCTAGCACAAGGGTCTTCCTAGCACATCTTCTCCGCCCCTAGGAGTGGAGCTCCTCTTCCAAAATCCCCAAGACCAAAGTACTTATCAACTTCATGAAGACAAGCATGTTGCGGGGCTATTTTGACCATGAAGGAGGGTGAATCTTCATCCCACTCCTAAAGAGAAGTTGTAGATCTTCGAACTAGCTTCGAAACGAGGGGTCGCACGCCCCGATCGGACCTCCGTAGCACCGGAAAAGTGGATCTCAATGCAGCTGCGCCGAATAGCTCGGAAATCCGAGCCGAGCCACTCGTGCGAGGGAGAAATCCGAACCGAACCCGAGCAAGAATCCGAGCTCTTCCCATCCGAGCCCCAACATCAAAGAGCTCGGTCGGCTAACCGAGCAAGTGCCCATCCGAGCCCTAAAACAGAGAAAAGTCACTTTTCCCTCAACATTCGTGTAAGATCTCGATCGGACGGCCCAGATCTTGCCAGCGTCGCTAAACGACAAGATAGTGTTTTCTTGGGAACTGAGCCCGTCTCGAGATTCGTGCCACCATCCAACGGCCCAGATCGAGCCACGTAGCTCGGATCTACCATCCGAGCTACTGCCCTACCGAGCTGCAAAGTGGCAAAAATGCACCTCAAAATCCGTGCTCGGATCTGCCGAACAAGACGCATCTGCCGAGCAGCAAGGAAGGAGGAGAGAAGAGAAGAGAAGAAGAAAAAAAAAATTAGAAGAAGGGTCGGGTCGGACCCGTTAGGGTCCCAAACCCGAACCCTTCCCTTCTCCACCCCTACACTCTCCCGCCAAAACCAAAAAGAACAAAACCCAAGCTCGCTCATCTCCATTGCCGACCTTGTCCAACTCCTCGGCGAGCTCTACCCCGTCTCTAGCTTCCTCGACGAAGCTTCGCCGCCGAGCTCAATCTCCTCCGACCTCCAAGCTCGCCCATTCGCTGAGCTCTTCGTCCAAGCTCCGAACCCATCGTCGGAGTTCTCCCGAGCTCCACGTACGACGAGCTCCACAAGCGCTCCTAGCCAGAGCTCTATCACTAACTGCCTCCGACGCCGAGCTCACAGCTCTTCTCCAATGCCGAGCTCGCCCAACCTCGCCGACCTCCACGCTCAAGCCACCCCGTCGTCAACCTCCACAACGTCGAGCTCCTTCAACACCGAGCTCACCGCCTCATCGAGCTCTATGTCTTCTTCCCCGAGCTCCAAAAGCCCAAACTCCTCTTCCTCACGCCGCCGAGCACTGTCGAGCTCACCACCTCCGTCAAGCTTGAGCTACTCTCGACGAACCCATGAGCTCCGAACCACATCCGCCGAGCTCCACTCCCCAAAGCTCCGTCGAGCTCTTCTCCATCGCCGAGCTCGCCCAACCTCGCTGGCCTCCACGCTCGAGCTCATCACCTTCGAGCGCCTCGAAGAGGCTGGCGACGCTCCACGTTCGTCAAGCTCCGCTCGCCGCTCAAGTTGCTCGAATGATGGGGACGAGTTCGGAGAAGGGATCGAACTAAGGCGAGTTCGAAGGGCGAGGGGCGAGGGGCGAGTGGCGAGGTTCGAAGTAGAAGCAGACGAAGGAGAAAAGAAACAGAGAAGAAGAAGAGAAAGAACAGGGCGGGAGAAAAGAAAAAAAAAATCATGTGGCCCGGTCGGACTGCCGAGCAAGTCCCAATCCGAGCTCCACAAATGGAGAAAAAATCCGCCGAGCGACTACGACCGTTGGATCTTCCAGAAATTCGCACTTCTGGTGATGGACGGTCCAGATCGCGCCACGTGCGCTAAACGACAAGATATCGATTTTTTAGGAAATGCGCCTCCTCGAGATTCGTGCCAGGATCCGACGGCACAGATCGCGCCACGTGTCCAGGTATATTTAATTAATTAATTAATTTATTTAATTGTTTTAATTATTTAAAAATTCCGAAAAAATATTTAAAAAATCGGAAAAAATTAATTAAAAATTCTAAAAATAATTATTAATTCAGAAAATTTATTTTAAAATTCTGGAAAAATAATTATTAAATTAGAATAATTAATTAATATTTTCGATAATTAATTATTTAATTCGGAAAATGAATAAAAAATTCAAAAAAATAAGAAAAAATCCAGAAAATCTGGAAAAATCACAAAAAATACAGAAAATTCTGAGAATATTTTTGGGCATTTTACAAGCCCAGAATAACACTGTTACACCCCAAGAAAGATCCAAAACTCCCTTAAGAACACCGATAAAATCCCGTACGCCATTAGAACAGTAAAACTACTCCTCAAAGACTGAAAAACTCAGTCTCTTGGAGTGGGGGGCTCATGATATGGCTAAAAATAGGATTAAATCGGGACCGTTCACATCGGAGACGAATCTTAAAGCTCAGGGGTAAAACGGTAATTTCACCTACTAACGGGTCCGAAGCGGGTACTGGGTCTCCTTTTCACAGATCCAATAACCCGCGAATGGATCCACCTCAACTGGGTACGGGTCCCGACCCGATACAAACCCAGTCCGACAGGATAGAATTAGGGTCTCTGATTGAACCAAATCAACGGGCCTGATTCGCTACTATCCTCTCACCGGGAATTAAGGGATTACATTCCTAATCTGATTACGAGGATTTTACGCCTTATCAGATCACAGGAATCACATTCCTAATCTGATCCCAACGGCGACTATAAATACCCCCCACCTACCACGTTACAGGTTAATCACTCTTTTTCCAACTTAAGCTCTTTTTTAATCATCCCTGGTTACTGACAAGAGCGTCGGAGGGTGCGTTGCCGAGATCAACCCCAGTGTTTCGCACTTCCTTGCAGGTGCACGGTGGGAATCAGCAGCCTAACCCCGACGAAACAGGTTTGGATCCGCTATTCAGGTTTTTCCGCGAACTCACAAATTCTATCTGTTTACCCCCACACCAGATTCAGCGGTAACAGCCATGTATAATATTTCGTCAGTTGAATGAACTGACACGCCCACAGTTTTATATGCAGGGTAAAGATGCTTGACAATTGAAGTATACATGCTGCGCAAGACTATTTTAAGTGTTGTTTCATGTAATTTATTGTAATATTACTTCCACTGTGATAATGTACAAGTGTAATGTAACTCGGATGTAAGAAATGTTTCAATTTCCATGTAAAATTGTACGAAAGAAGTGTAAAGATCATGTGGAACTCGAATTCAGTTGTATTTTGGAATTCGGGGTGTTACAGAGGGGCTTGGTCTATGGGCTCAAAACAATTAATTAAATAATATAATATAGATCACATCAATGGGCTTTAACAAAATAGTAATAGTAGTTGTTACCGCTGATTTCGGTGTGGGGGTAAACAGATAGAATTTGTGGATCCGAGGAAAACCTGAACAGCTGACTCGGCCTTCTTGCTCCCGCCACAACCTGCAGGGAAGTGCGAGACACCGGGGTTGATTCCGGCGACGCACCCTCCGACGCTCTTGTCAGTAATCAGTAAAGGATTAAGAAAGAGCTTAAGTGGTGAAAAAGTGATTAACCTGGTCTTGGTGGTAGAGGGGCTGTATTTATAGTCGCCTTTGGAATGATTTGGGGCCTGATTTCCTGCCTAACAGTTAGGAGAAAAATCCTCTTATTCTGTTTTTGGGAAGTTAGCCCCTGATTCCCTGGTGAGAGCCAATCAGGTTTATTGATTTGATTTGATCAAATCAGTGGCCTGATTCTCCTCTCTTGGTGGATCGGGCTTGTATCGGGTCGGGACCCATGCCCGGTTGAAGCGGATCTGTTCGCGGGTGGTTGGTCCTGTGAGAAGGAGGCCTAATACCCGTTTTGGATCCATCTGTATGTGAAATTACTTTTTTACCCCCGTGCTTCAAGATTCGTGCTCGATCTGGACGGTCCCGATTTAACCCCAATTTTAGCCATATCACGAGCCCCCCACTCCTAAAGACTGAGCGTGATCAGACTTTGAGGAGTAGTTCAGCTGTTTCAGTGGCTGGTGGAGTTGTATCGGAGTCCAAATGTGGGATTTTGAATCTAGAAAGGGGGTAATGAGATAATTTTTGATGCGGTGAGCTGCTCTTGAGCTGAGTCGGGTATCTGATAGTCTTTTATCTACTTTTTTCGAAGTACCTGTTTAATTCTGCGATGTGTTTGCTAATCATTCGGGGACTTTAGCGGTGCGTTCGGGGTAATAATTGTTCGCTCCGGGGTTCGAAAGCGTGTCCCCGAATTTTCAATCATTTCCCAGAATTTTTAGCTAATTTTCCCGAATTTTTTAGCAATTTTTTCGCAAATTTTAAACAAATAAAACGATTAAAATAAATAAAAAATGATTTAAATACCGATTAACGGCGTGGCTTGATCTGAACCGTCGATCGTGGATGGGCGCGAATTTCGGAAAGATCTGACGGATGTTACCGCTTGGCAGCATTTTTCTCCGTTTACGAGCTCGGAAAGGCGCTTGCTCGGCAGCCGACCGGAGGCAGGGGGTTCGGCAGGCCGAGCGACGTGGCGCTGTCTGAGCCGTCGGACGTTGGGCACGCATCTCGAGACGGGCGCAGTTCCCAAGAAAATGCTATCTTGTCTTTTAGCGCATGTGGCGCAATATGGGCCCTTCTTCATTGGGAGCGCGAATTTTTGAGAGATCCAGTGGTCCACATAGCTCGGCGTCTTTTTTCTCCATTTACCAGCTCGGGAAGGCACTTGCTCGGATGCCGACCGAAGGCAGTGGTATTCGGCAGGCCGAGCGACGTGGCGTTATCTGAGCTGTTGGATGTCGTCACGCATCTCGAGACGGGCGCAGTTCCCGAGAAAACACTATCTTGTCTTTTAGTGCTCTTGGCGAGATCTGGGCCGTCTGATTGAGATCAGACGCGAAAGTTGAGGGGAAAGTGATTTTTCCCCGTTTACACGCTCGGAAAGGTACTTGCTCGGCAGCCGACCGAGGGCCTGTGGTTTTTGGCAATCTTAGATGGCTCTGTTCCCAATGGTGTTAATGGCGCTTCGTGACCTGTGTGGCGTTTCGCCTTCCCGATGTCATTGAGGATAATTCCTTTAATTAATGCGTGGTGTTTCAACTTCCGAGGGTCAGTAATTCCCTTCATTAAAACGCGGCGCTTCGATTTCCGAGGGTCATAATGGCTGGTTCTAGGAGGCAGGCTATAAGTACTCCACTCCCTTTGTCATTTTAGTCACAACCAAATTGAGTTCCAGACCTCGGAGGCATCTGCCTTGGGTAGCTTCTCTCTTGAAGTTCGGAGAGGTGGTCGCTCTTCTGCCTGGTTTTCCCTTTGTTCCTGACGGCCCCCAAGTGGATGTCAGGAGCGAGGGGGGACGAGGTAGTAGTGGTGATGACCGTAGTCCGAAACCGGGGGATGAGTTATCTCAGAAGGACGGGTGGTTGCTCTCTTATCTTTATCTTCTCCCGTTCCGGACGATCCCTAAGTGGATGTCAGGAGCGGGGGAGAATAAGGCAAGAGTGGTGACGACCATAGTCCGGATCCGAGGGATGGGCTGTCTCGGGAGGATGGGTGGTCGTTCTCTCACCAAGATCTTCTGCCTTCTTTGGTTGCTCCGAAGTGAGTGCCGAAGTAGGCGGAGGTCTTGGTGGGAGAGTGACGATCCATGTCCGATGCCGATCTCCGGACCATCCGAGTCCGTTTGTTGCAACTGTGAAGGCGCCGCTGTCAGAGTCCTCTGACAAACTAATCCTTCCAGTTGCAACCAACTAGCTCGGGATGGCGCGCTTCTCTATCATGAGTTGCAGCTCGGGCTTCTGGGCCGTCCGAGCCTGTTGTTTGTAACTGTGAAGGCGCTGCGGTTGGAGTCCTCTGACAAGCCGCGCCTTCCAGTTGTAAACAACTAGCTCGGAATGGTGTGTTTCTCCTGTTCTCTGAGTGTTGATGGGCCTTCTCTCATCTCTGTCTTCCTTCCGGGCTGATGGCTTCTGTTGGATGTCAGCCCGGGGGAGTTAGAGATGAGGGGAGCGCCGATCTGTTCCCGACTGGGGCCCGTGGTCGGTGGAATACCGACTGATGCACGGGACCTGGGGGGCTCTCGCCGAAGGCGGCGCCTCAAAACTGAATCAAAATTTTTCCAGGTTTCTTTAGGCATAGGTGAGGCGTCCGAGGGTTCAATCGTCCGAGCGACGTGGCGCACCTTGAGCCGCTGGATGATGGCGCGCATCTCAAGACGGGCGCAGCTCCTAAGAAAACACTATCTTGTCGTTTAGTGCTCTCGGCGAGATCTGAGTCGTCTGATCGAGATCGGGCGCGAAAGTTGAGGGGAAAGTGAGTTTTCCCCGTTTACCAGCTCGGGAAGGCACTTGCTCAGATTCCGACCGGACCCTACTGTCGGCGTGTTTGGATCGCTCGTAGCTCGGATTTGGATCCGTCGGGGCCGAGCCAGTTGACCTGGTGAGAGGAGTAGTGGTGATGGGCCTTCATGACGTTTCGAGAGTAGCCCAAAAGTCGCGAAGTTTCATTGGAAGTCCAAGGGACGTTCCAATTTTACTATAAATCTTCACCCCCCCCAAGATCAAGTCTCCACTTTTCACTTTTACTCTCTCTCTTCCGTTTTTACTTTGCTTCGCAGTTTTTAGCTCCCTTGGTGGCGTTGCTAGCTGTCGCGGTAGCGTTCTTAGTTCCGGCGAACTTTCCGACCGCACCTGTCACTTCAAGGTCAGTTTCTTTCCCTTCTCTTTTTAGGAAAACATGGTTAAGATTTCGGCTGAGACCCCCGCCTCGGAGCAAGCCGTTGGCCGAGGGGATAAAGGGAAGGGAGTAATGGAGCCGAGCGAGCAAGACGTTGTTCGTCCGGATAAAGAGGGTGAAGTGGTCGAAGTGCCCGAGGAAGTCGCGGCGGAGTCCCGAAAGGGTAAAGCCGTGATCACAATAGTGGAGACGCCGAAGAGAGCGGGGGCGTTCGGTCGGCAGCCCATCGCCGTATCGAGTGTGGGAGGTGTTCGGGACTACGCCGAGGATGCCTTGGAGAGGGTCACTCAAGGTACGACAAAACTGGTGGAGGAGAACGAGCCTAGGGAGCTGTCCGAGGTCGACCACAGGATCTCGACTCTCACCGAGACCGATCTCCGTATGATCCGAGAGGGTTTCCGGATCCCGCTTGAGTATGCGCTGCTTCTTCCTGGGCCGGGGTTCCGAGCCAACACAAAGTCCTCGCCGGACATATGCGTCTTCCCGGTCGATTCCCTCATCGCCGGGCTCCGCTTTCCCCTACACCCGTTCGTGGTCGAAGTCTTGGTCTGGTACGGTCTGAGTCCTGCCCAACTGATGCCGAACACTTGGAGGCATGTCGTGGCGTTTCTCCTCCGATGTCAAGAGATCGACGCCAAGCCGACTATGTTCCTCTTTCGGAGTCTTTTCCGACCTTGCCAGCCGAGGCGTGACGAGCAGAGGTTTTTCCTTTCTCCTCGGACGGGAGTTAAGTTGATCGAGAACCCGGACTCGATCAAACATTGGAAGGATAAATACTTCCTCGTCCGAAATCTGACGCCGTGGGTGATATCGACAGTCTGGGCGGACGGCTTGCCCAAGCGTACAAAGAAGGATGTCCCGCTGAATGCTGAGGAGGCTGAGGTCCAGAGGAAGCTTCTCGCCCTGCCAGCGCTAAGCTGGAAGGATATTACGGAGGAGCATCTGTTCCGTGGGGGTCTCAGTCCGATCGACCCTCGTATGCATCTGGTATTTATACTCCTTGTTTAGAGTTCATGAAAAATTTTCTAAGTTTTTCCATCCGGCTTTTGCAGAGACAATGAAGCTTGATTACAAGGCTCTGGTGGCGAAGGGCCGGGCAGAGCAGGAGAAGAAGAAGAGGCCGTCGGCAGCGCCTCAGGACAGCCGGGCTTCGAAGAAGCCCTCGGTCGCAAAGACTGCCGACCAACCGAAGGTCGCGGTCCTCAAGGAGGGGGAGATTGAGGACCTCGTCTCTCCGACGAAGGTCGTTGTCCCCGAGCAGGGGGAGGCCATTGTCTCCGATCCCCCTACCTCGGATGCACCTGTGCCGACCCCGGGGACGGACGCTCCGGGCTCGTCGAGCGGCGTGTTCGGGGTGAAGGATGCGCTGTCCATGCAGGTTCCGCCCCTCACTGCCGAGGCGGAGAAGATCTTGACCGAGCATCACAAGCAGATCTTCGTCCCCGACTGGCAGGTGATGAACGCCGATGGTTTCCTGGGCGACGGGAACATCTGCATGGAGGCGATAAGGCACTTGCCGACCCCGAAGGATCGAGCGACCCTGAAGGCCGGGATGGCAGGGGACGCCGTGATGCAGATCGCCCGGGATACCATGTCGGTAAGTAGGCTGATTTCTTCTTCATCTGAATTTCTTCCTTAGAAAATTTTCTAAGTTCTTGGATTCGGATTGTAACTCTGTTGTTCTCTTTCAGACCATCTGCCACTTCAATTTCCTGCTCGAGGAGATGGCGAAGAAGGATCAGGAGAAGGAGAATGAGAGGGCGGAACGCGTCAAGGTCGCGAAGCGGCTTGATTCCGAGTTGCTTCTTTCGACGAAGAGGGCCACCGAAGTGGAGGGGCTGGAGAAGCAGCTGGCCGATGCTGTTCAGCTGTCAAAGGATACGGCGGCCAAGCTCGAGGCCTCGGAGAAGGAGGCGGCCGAGCTGAAGGATTCGGTGGCCAAGCTCGAGGCGTCGGTGAAGGAGGCTGCTGACCTGAGGGAGGAGCTGGTCAAGGCTCGGTCGGAGGCGGAGGACGCTCGGAAGAGGGCCGAGAAGATCAAGGCAAAACACCTCAGGAAGGTGAAGAGGGTGAAGAAAGCCGTGCAGGAGGAGGCCGCGATGCACATGATCCAGAACATGCTGGACGCCTACGGCCGTGCCTTGCAACACGTGGTCGCCAAGAACCCGGGCTTCGACACGTCCTCCTACAACTTCTATGACCTCGTGGAAGGGGAGGAGGTTGTCCCCGAGGGGTTGATCGGCCCCGAGGGGGAGACAGAAACCGTCGAGGACCCGTGGAAGGCCGCGGCCGAGGAGGAGAAGGAGGACGACTCCGAGGAGGAGAGTTGGAGCGAAGGAGGTGGTGGAGGCGAGGGCGAGGACAAGGCCGAGGGGTCGACGGACCCGAACGACAAAAAGGTCGACCCCTGACTCGGTTGTCTTCTTTTCTCTTTTTTTTTTGTTTTTGTAAGCCTAACTGCGGACTGGCCACCGCTGTTGTAGAACTCTTCGAATTTTGAATGAAAAAATGCTTTGTTTGGCCAAAATTTGCCCAAGTGTTGAGTCTCGGACTTAGTGTTTGTTTTGGCGTAACTTTCTCCAAGTGTTGGGCCTCGGATTTATCTCTGCATTTCAGGTGAGATTCGGTCCGATCACGGAGGCTGAATACCTTCGGCAGGAGCTGGTGAAAACGAAGGACGAGCTCTCTCAGAGCCGGTATAAGCGATATCTCCTGCTCGGCAGGCTGGAGGATACGAAGGCGGTTCTGCGGAGGTATGGTCGCGAGCTGTACTAGTACCGGAAGCGCTCTTCAGCCCCCTATCCCGAAGGCGAAGTTGAGAACCTCCGTAGAGAGCTTACTGCCGCCGAGCAGAAGAATGACGACCTCTTGGCCGAGGTCCAATACTTGGAGCTAGCGGAAAAAGAGCGTTCGGTGGAGTGGGAGAAGCTGGCTTCCGAACTGGAGAAAGCGTCGACCGAGCGCAAGAGGCTATCGGCCGAAGTCGACAGGCTCAGAAGGATCACAATAGATAGGGGGATTGAAGTCACCCATTACCGACGGCTCGCGACTGATAACGCCAATGCCTCGGGCTCGTTGACGGCCCCGCGACCGAAGAAGTTGGCGAAGGACGACGTCTTGAGGGATAGGATTATCGAACTGGAGGAAGAGATCGCGTCGCTCAAGCCGGCACCGGTCAGGGCTAACGTTCGCAGCACTTCGTGCACTCGCGAAGAAAGCGAGAGGGGGATTACGTTTCACGAACTTGCGATGCGCTCGCCGTTGACCAGGCGGAGTCCAGCCGATGCTCAGAGCAGTGCGGCCGCCTCGTCGAGCGGGGCTTCGGCTGGCGTCGCAGTTAGAGCTAGTAGCGAAGGGGGGTCGCGCTTCGTTGGTTTAGGGTCGGGTTCGGAGGGTAGACCTCGCCGTCCTCGTGTTTCCCTAAACCGAAGCATTCCCCTTCCGAAGAGGCTCTGATTCTGCCGTTTTCCTATTTTTGTTGACCGTTGTAACAACTTAGCTGTAGGGTCGACCGACCGTTTGTAACACTATCATGTCTGAATGCAAATAGTTCTGAAAAATTTTCAAGTGTTAGACTCCGGCAGTGTATTGAAACTGTGTTATTCGTTTTCTCTTCTTTTCAGCTCGTTGTGACGATCCATGGCTCGGACTCTGAGCGTTCGAACGATGACTCTGAATCCGAGGCCACCTCTGGAACAGTGGTTCTGAGCCCTAGGAGCGCCGATATGAAGTTACGCCGAGCCGAGAGTGAGTGGGACCACCTTTCGTTGGTCCTCAGTCTCCGGGAAGCCGAGATCCAACGCTTGGAGAATAAGATCGTCGAGCTGAGCCTCGCAGGGGAGGATGAAGACCCGCAGATCACATTCAGCAACGCTCTTCGGGTCAAAAGCATTCGGCACATTCAGTCGAAGATCGTCGCCGAGCGGGATGACCTGCTCTCAGAGATGTGGCATCTGCGTGGTGTGATGGCGAGGCTCCGGGGGGAGAAGGAGGAGCTATCAGCCGAGGAGGACGAACAGTTTAGTGAGGATGTTTTTATATGAGAGACAAGTGTAGTGGGTCGGGCATTGTGTGTTTTGTTTGCCAACACTTTGTAATGGAATGTTTTGTATTATGCGCCGACAATTAATAAAATTCCTTTTCGTTGCTTTGCATGTTTGTCTTTGCTTATAACCGTATCGGTCGTGCCGAGATCTTTGAACCGAGCGCGCCTGTTTAGCCGAATGGATCTCCAGGGGTGCGGCTTTTTGTCGTTTAGTGGATCTGACACGGTACGGCACGGCTCCGTACTCAAGAAAGCGTTATTTTGTCGCATAGAGTAGGTGGCGAGATCTGAGCCGTCGAACGTAGGCGCGAATCTCGATGCGGCTCAGTTCCCAAGAAAACGTTATCTTGTCGTTTTGCGCAGGTGGCTTGATATGAGCCGTCTGATCGAGATCACGTACAAAAGTTGAGGGGAAAGTGTGTTTTCCCCGTTTACACGCTCGGGAAGGCACTTGCTCGGGAACCGACCGAGGGTCTGGGTCTTCGGGCTTCGGCTAATAGTTAGGAGAGTTCGGATTATTTGTTTCGGACCTTGGGTAAAGTTCAATGGCTGTGGGAGCAATTCCGAACGGCGATCTACCCCTGGTTCGTCCAGAGACGAGCCGAGGAGGTAAAGTCGAGCCGAGTGTTGGACTCCGAACCATCGGTATAGTTCAACGGCTGTAGGAGCAATTCCGAACGGCGATCTACCCCTGGTTCGTCCGGAGACGAGCCAAGGAGGTAAAGTCGAGCCGAGTGTTGGACTCCGAACCATCGGTGTAGTTCAACGGCTGTGGGAGCAATTCCGAACGGCGATCTATCCCTGGTTCGTCCAGAGACGAGCCGAGGAGGTAAAGTCGAGCCGAGTGTTGGACTCCGAACCATCGGTGTTAGTTCAACGGCTGTGGGAGCAATTCCGAACGGCGATCTACCCCTTGTTCGTCCGGAGACGAGCCGAGGAGGTAAAGTCGAGCCGAGTGTTGGACTCCGAACCATCGGTGTTAGTTCAACGGCTGTGGGAGCAATTCCGAACGGCGATCTACCCCTTGTTCGTCCGGAGACGAGCCGAGGAGGTAAAGTCGAGCCGAGTGTTGGACTCCGAACCATCGGTATAGTTCAACAGTTGTGGGAGCAGTTCCGAACGACGTTCTACCTCTGGCTCGTCCGGGGACGAACCGAGGTGGTGAAGTCGGGCCGAACGTGGACTCCGAACCATTGGTTAACATCACACTGTAGAAATTACACGACAAGAGCAGGGAGAAGTATATAAATTCATAAGAATGAAGGGAGCTTTCTTTATTGATATTCGACGGCGAACCGTTTTACATAGTACGATTTATGAAAAAAAAATGGGTTACAAGTTGGAGGAGAGGAATGGTTCGACACCTCGGATTACTTAGAGAGGCGCCGGAGCGCTCTCTTGGTATTTCAGGAGGTGGTCGGCATTCCAGGTCCTCGGAAGCTCTCTGCGATCCATGTCTTCAAGTCGGTATGCCCCAGGCCGAACAACTTTTGTGATCCGGTACGGCCCTTCCCAATTCGGAGCTAACTTGCTTTTCTGACTGGGGAGGGATATGGCTAGCTTTCTCAGTACTAAGTCTCCTTGCTTAAGGTTGGCGGGTCGGACCCTCTTATTGTATGCTAGCTCGACCCTTCTTCTGTAATTCTGCTGCCGAATCGATGCCCTTTCCCTCAGTTCATCTATCAGGTCCAAGTTTCCTCTGAGGTCCCTGGCATTCTGCGCTTCGTCATAGGCGATGAGCCGAGGGGAAGGTATTCCGACTTCGAGGGGGATCACGGCCTCGGCCCCATAAGTAAGGTTGAAAGGGGATTCTCCGGTGGGCGTCCGCTTGCTTGTGCGGTAGTTCCACAACACATTGGGGAGTTGGTCGACCCACAAACCTTTGGAGCACTTGTCCAACCTTTTCTTGATGCCTGCGAGGATCTGCTTATTAGCGTTCTCGGCCTGTCCGTTCGACTGAGGGTGTGAGACGGACGAGAAGCGCTGTTGAATGACGAGGTCGTCGCATAGGGCTCGGAATGCTGTGCCAGTGAACTGAGTCCCGTTGTCCGTCACGAGGACGCGGGGGACGCCGAATCTGCATATGATGTTCTTCCAGAAGAACTGCGCCACTTTGTTCTCGGTTATAGTGGCGAGGGGCTCGGCCTCGACCCATTTCGAGAAGTAGTCGATGGCTACGACTAAGAACCTGAGCTGACCCGGAGCTGGAGGGAAAGGCCCTAGTAAGTCCATTCCCCACATCGCGAAGGGGATAGGGCTCGATAGGGAGGTGAGGTTGGCCTGGGGGAGACGTCGGATGTTGGAGTGTCTCTGGCAGGAGCTGCATTGCCGAACATGCCGCTCGGCATCTTGAAGAAGGGTCGGCCAGAAGTACCCATAGTTCAAAGCTTTCCGGGCCAAAGATCTAAATCCGGAGTGCGCCCCTCCGATGCCTTCATGAAGCTCCTGTAGGGCATATTCGGCCTGATCCGGAGAGAGGCACCTTAGGTAAGGTCGGCCATCTATTTGAGAGAAGGAGCGTTTGTATAAGATGCCCTCGATCAAAACATAGCGCTCGGCCCGAGTTCTGACTCGGCGTGCTTCTTTGGGATCTGAGGGCAGAACTCCATCCCTTAAGAATTCTACCAGTGGCTTCATCCAATTGTCCTGCAGCATGACCGGCAATGACTCCACCGAGCTAGGTGTCTCGTCTTCGATGCTCGGTTTAGAGAGGACTTCAATCAGTACGGTCTGTTCGAGACCTTGTAGAGAAGACGAGGCCAACTTGGAGAGAGCGTCAGCTTGTGAGTTCTCCTCCCGGGGGACCCGTTGGATGATGGCTTCTTCGAAGCGGCCCATGAGGTCCCGGACCTTGGCGAGGTACTTCACCATTCGCTCGTCCCTGGCCTCATATTCGCCCAAGACCTGGTTCACGACTAGTTGGGAGTCACTGTGAATCCGAAGGCGCTGCGCCCCAGCACTTCGTGCGAGTCCGAGACCAGCTATGAGAGCCTCATACTCCGCCTCGTTGTTCGAGGCCTTGAAGTTCATGCGGATTGCATACTGCAGGACGAAGTTGTCAGGGCCGTTCAGGATAATGCCGGCGCCGCTTTCTTCACTGCAAGAGGATCCGTCCACGAAGACTGTCCAAATGGGGGGCCCATTTGGGACGTGGCCGACCTCAGGGATGGTGGACTCTACAATGAAGTCGGCGAGAGCCTGTGCCTTAATTGCCGTCCGAGGCTGATAGGAGATGTCATGCTGACTTAGCTCTATGGACCACTTCATCAGCCGGCCCGAGGTTTCGGGCTTGTGGAGGACTTGCTTGAGGGGTTGATCGGTGAGGACGACGACCGAGTGAGATTGGAAGTAGGGCCGAAGCTTTCTTGCTGCCATGACCAGAGCGTAGGCTATCTTCTCTATCCTCGGATAGCGGAGCTCGGCGTCCCGAAGCACCTTGCTCACGTAGTAAATGGGCCTTTGGGTCCGGTCCTCTTCTCTTACCAAGACAGCGCTCAAGGTCTGCTCGGAAGCGGCCAAGTAGATGAAGAGAGGCTTGCCCGGGACTGGCTTACTGAGCAGAGGGGGGTTCACCAGATAGGCTTTCAGCTGGTCGAACGATTCTTGCTGTGCTTGGCCCCATTCAAATCCTTTAGCCCCCCGGAGTGCTTTGAAGAAGGGGAAGCACTTTTCCCCTGACTTGGAGAGGAACCGACCGATGGCTGCGAGCCGACCGGTGAGCTTCTGCACCTCCTTGACGTTCCGAGGCGGGGCCATGTCTAATATGGCTTTAATCTTCTCGGGGTTAGCTTCAATTTCTCGCTGGCTCACCATGAAACCGAGGAACTTGCCAGAGGAGACTCCGAACGCACACTTGTTCGGGTTTAGCCGCATGTTGTACTTCCTCAACACGCCGAAGGCCTCCTGGAGGTCGGCTACGTGGTCAGTGCCGCGGATGCTCTTGACGAGCATGTCATCAACGTACACCTCCATGTTTCGGCCGATCTGATGCTGGAAAACCTTGTTGACGAGGCGCTGGTAGGTGGCGCCTGCGTTCTTCAAACCGAACGGCATTACTCGGTAGCAGTAGAGGCCTTGGTCGGTGACGAAGGAGGTCTTCGGGATGTCCGGAGGGAACATCCAGATTTGATTGTACCCCGAGAAGGCATCCATGAAGCTGAGGAGCTCATGGCCCGAGGTGGCGTCGATAAGGGTGTCGATGTTCGGGAGAGGGAAGGGATCCTTCGGACACGCCTTGTTGAGATCGGTGAAGTCGATGCATATCCTCCACGAGCCATTGGACTTCTTGACCATTACGACATTCGACAGCCACTCGGGATAATTTACCTCCTGGATGAACTTGGCCTTCAGCAGCTTATCCACTTCCTCCTTGATTGCCTGCTGTCGCTCGGGAGTGAACTTTCGCCTTTTCTGCTGAACCGGTTTGCACCCCGGTTCGACGCTTAGGTGGTGGACGAGCAAGTCCTCAGAGATGCCGGGCATATCCGCGGCCGACCAAGCAAATAGGTCGCGGTTATCCCGGATGCACCTCACCAAGTCGGAGAACAGCACGGTCGGCAAGGACTTGCTGACGAGGAATTTTCGGCTCGGATCCTCGTCGGAGAAGAGTACTTCTTCTAACTCGTCCGCCGGCTCGGACGTTGGACGGGCCTTCGGCTCGGGGATCTCTAGTGTCTCGAGCGAGAGCACTGGTCCCCCGGTGGAAGTCATGTAGCACTTCCGAGCTGTTTCCTGGCATCCCCTGACTTCCCCTACTCCCGAGCGAGTGGGGAATTTCATCTTCAAGTGGTATGCCGAGGGGACAGCCTCCAGAGCGGCTAGGCCGGGACGGCCTAGGATGACATTGTATGCTGCCGGGACGTCGACGACCATAAAGTCCATCGGCTCGGTCCGGGTAGTAGGGGTGCTTCCCGCAGTAACGTCTAGGGTTATCACCCCTTCGACGGTTACCGGGACCCCCGTGAACCCGTGGAGAGTATAACCGGCCGGCTTAAGACGGTCCCGGGACAGCTGCAGGCCTTGAAAGGCCGAGAGGAATAGGATGTTGACCGAACTCCCATTGTCCACCAAAATCCTCTGCACCTTGAAATTGGCCATGCGGAGGTCGATGACGAGGGCATCGCAATGGGGGGTTCGGACTCCTTCGAGGTCGGCATCGGAGAAAGACACAGGGACGCCGAGACCCTTCGGGGGAGGGGCACTGTGGACCGAGTTGACTTCCCGGACGAAGGCCTTTCGGGAGGAATTAGAGGAGCCCCCCATTGGGCCTCCGTGGATCAGGTGCAAAACCCGTTCTTCTTCGAACTCGGGTGTCTCCTCGCGCCGCTCGGAGCGCTTGTTAGCCCCCCGAGGGGGAGGTGAGTTCCGATCTGTTCGATCGTTAGCTTTCACGAACTTGGCCAACTGCCCCCTCCGAATGAGTGCTTCGATCTCATCTCTCAGAGCTCGGCAGTCGTTCGTGTCGTGCCCATGGTCTCGGTGGTAACGACACCACTTATCTTTGTTCCTCCTCTTCGCCTGAGTGTGCATCCTCGGGGCTGGAGGGATGATTCCCTCCTTCTCTACCTCCATGAGGATAGTAGAGACATTAGTGGTGAGGGGAGTGAACTTCTCGAACCTGGGGGGAGGGCGGCGCTGACCGCCCATGTCCTTCTGAGCTTTCTTGGACCCTTCTTCTCCCGTCGCCTTCCTCTTTGACCCCGCGGCGGTGCCCCCGAAGCTCGGAAGGTCTTCGGCCTCCTCCGCCCGGATGTACTTCTCGCACCTCAGGAGGAGGTCGGCGAAGTCATGCGGGGGCTTCTTGGCCAGGGATGATCAGAGGTTGGCGTTAAGGACGTTCGACTGGAACGCCACGGTAGCCATGGACTGGTCCAAGGAAGAAATTGACCTGACTTCCACGGTAAACCTTTTCACATAGTCCCGTAACTTTTCTTGCTTCTCCTGCCGCAGGTTCAGCAAGGAAAGACTCGTCTTCTCGGCTCGTCGGCTACTCACGAAGTGAGTAATGAACAGTGTCTCAAACTGTTCGAATGAGAAGATGGACGAGGGGGCGAGCCTAGAATACCATTCCCGAGCCGACCCCCGGAGGGTGGCAGGGAAGGTCCTGCAGAGCACCGCGTCGGAAGCTTGGTGGATCAGCATCAGGGTCTTGAAGCTTTCGACGTGGTCGACCGGGTCGGATTCCCCAGAGTATGTTTCAAACTGCGGCGGTTTGAAACTCCTCGGTATGTGGGCCTCCATGATCGACCGCGAGAAGGGGGGTCGGCTGGGACGGAAGGTTCCTGCTCGGGACTCTTCCTCCCTGTCCATGCGGCCGATGCGCCTTTCCACCTCATGGATACGGCGGATGAGGGTGTCGTCCCTCCGCTGGTAGTCGTACGACCCCCCGGACTCCTCTCCATAGGAAGGGGAGCGTGGACTGCGGCGCCGGTACTCCTGGGACCGCCGAGGGCTCTGTTGCCGCTGCTGTCGGCTGGGAGTCGGGGAAGTACTCCGGGTTCGGCGCCGAGGACTAGGATCCCTGGGGGGCGTCGGAACCCTCTGAGCATTCTGGGCGTTCTGTCGGAGATTGAGGGCCTGCAGAACGGTCTCCTGGAACTGGAGGAATTCGGCTCGGCTGATAGGCGCTTCCCGGTCCCTCGGATGACGCCGATCCCTGGGGGAACGGGACCTCCTCCTTCGGCGATCGGGTGACGCCGCTCGGCCTCTACGTTCCGGTGTCCTTCTGCCGTCCCGACGACGTGGTGACCGCTCACCTTGACGCTGGCGGGAGGCTCCCTCTCGGGCCCGCCTCTCGTCAAGATGGGTACGGAGGTCGTCATCTTTCTGACGGTTCAGAAGTGTGATGCGGAGGTCGGGGTGATGAGAAGCCATTGAGTCCGAGGACCCGTTGTGGACCGAGACATGGCCCGGATTGAGAGGCTGCTTCTCCTTCCGACCGTTATGACCGGACGGACCGTTGTTGGGCTGCTGCTTGGGAGGAGGAGGAGGTGGGACCTGCTGGGTCAGCGGAGGGAGGTCGGACTGAAGGATAGGATTGACCGGAGCTTCATTTGCCGGGTCGGCGGGGTTGCCCCCATGGTTCGACCCTCTGGATCTGTTCTTCTTCGGCGGCATGGCTGCAGAGGACGACGGAGAATGGGCTGAGACTGTTCGTGTGGTGGTTCCCACAGACGGCGCCAATCTGTTACCGCTGATTTCGGTGTGGGGGTAAACAGATAGAATTTGTGGATCCGAGGAAAACCTGAACAGCTGACTCGGCCTTCTTGCTCCCGCCGCAACCTGCAGGGAAGTGCGAGACACCGGGGTTGATTCCGGCGACGCACCCTCCGACGCTCTTGTCAGTAATCAGTAAAAGATTAAGAAAGAGCTTAAGTGGTGAAAAAGTGATTAACCTGGTCTTGGTGGTAGAGGGGCTGTATTTATAGTCGCCTTTGGAATGATTTGGGGCCTGATTTCCTGCCTAACAGTTAGGAGGAAAATCCTCTTATTCTGTTTTTGGGAAGTTAGCCCCTGATTCCCTGGTGAGAGCCAATCAGGTTTATTGATTTGATTTGATCAAATCAGTGGCCTGATTCTCCTCTCTTGGTGGATCGGGCTTGTATCGGGTCGGGACCCATGCCCGGTTGAAGCGGATCTGTTCGCGGGTGGTTGGTCCTGTGAGAAGGAGGCCCAATACCCGTTTTGGATCCATCTGTATGTGAAATTACTTTTTTACCCCCGTGCTTCAAGATTCGTGCTCGATCTGGACGGTCCCGATTTAACCCCAATTTTAGCCATATCAGTAGTAATAACATTGGGCTTTAAGAAGCAATAAAAATAGTAACAATAATGGTTACAAAAGTAACAATAACAACAAATGTTGACAATAATAATAATAATAATAATAATAATAGCAATAAAAAAGAAAATAACAATAACAATAATAATAATAGTAATAATAAGATTATGTAACAAATAGGAATTGGATTTAAACAAACTTATTAAAGTGATCCGAATAGTAATAATGTGAGTAGTCGATCAATTTGAAATAGAAAAATAAAATTAAAATATACTGTCATTCGAAATAAATATAATTGCTTATTAGAAAATACTTTGGTAGAATATTAAAAACGAAATTAATACAAAATAAGTTTATAAATAATCGAAATACAGAAAAATATTTAAGAAATACGTATTTACGAGAATGGGGATTACAGTGACGGTCGACCGGCATATTGTATGGTCGAACGCTATCGTGCAGATTCAACTTTTATTTAACAAATCCACTTTATATTATTTCCAAAACTAATTATTCAATCAACAATACTTTGCGTAATATATTCTCATATAAACATAAATAAAATAAATTATTTTTTGCTGGATTTATTGAGATTTGAAACACATGCTTCTTTTCTTTGATGATTGCAATCTTCTTGATACATGCCTCTTTTGCTTAATTGTCAATCACTTTGAATCTTTTATTTTGATTTTGATTTTTCTGTAGATCCTATAAATCTCGATTGAAAATATTAATTGTAAAAATACATTTTGTGCACACCAAACTTACGGTCAACACTTTTTATCAAATTCAATAAGCTCATGGGTTGTAGTAATTATGAGCCCATACGACAATTGAGCGCCTTTGAGCTCTTCTAGGACTTGCAGTGTAATTGTTGATTAGTCAAGTAGCAAATAAACGGCTAGAAAGAAAATATAAGAAAAACAAAAACTCGGCCTAGTTAACTTTTGACATTAAAAAAACTAGTAATCTGCACGTGCGATGCACATTCTATTTTTTTAAAATAGTAAATAATAAGATATAATCTGGCCTTGAACCTAATATCTACCTTTACTCATCACATATTCTTTACAAATTATCCCTAGTGGGCACAAAACTTTATTTTATATGAGCGGCTCTTTTGTAAATATTTATGTCGTAAATAAATTTGAACTTTTTAGGGTAATATAGTAACCGACAACAGTTGAGTAAATAAATGGTTAATATAACTCAAACTTAAAAATGAATGATTGAGATTAGAAGGTTAAATAAATGTCTCCAAATCACAGATTATCTATAAATAACAATCCTAACTCTTCCATTATAATATTAGAGATATATTTCTTTATGTGAACCGAACATTTAAATTCGACTAATAACTAATGAAAATTTCAAAGATTTCTTCTTTAAACACGGGAAATTTTCAAACTGACCTAGAGACTGGAGTATACTTTGAATTTTTTGCAGTCATAGGCCACTTTCTGAAAATATTTGCGATTATGGGCTAGTTTCGAAACTATTAGTCCTCGTGGGCTATTTTGTGCCACGTCAGCAACGGCCGCTATTCTCATTAGCGGCCTATGTTTTAAATATTTTTGAATTTTTTGTTTACTGTCACTATTCCCACTAGCGACCTTAGTATATATGAGATCGCTGATGGGATTAGCGACATCGAATAAATGTATTGAAACACTTAGTAATTCCTAAAGAGCTTTCCCCAAAAATTTAAAACTGAGGTCGCTATTGGGAATAGCGACCTCAGTAGGAAACACAATCTCACTGTTCTTTGTAAAATTTACAAAATAGTCATACAACTAAGGCCTCTATTTGGAATAGCAACCTTAGTGTTAAAAATAAATTGATTGTCGTTTTTTAGAGAGCAAAAGCTCTCTAGATTTTGCTAAGTGTTAAAATACAGCTCATTAAAGGTCGCTAATTCCATTAGCGACCTCATACATACTAAGGTCTGGCATGCTCCGCTTCCCAAAAATACGGAATACGAGCGCGTGACAAAGCCCAGCGAATGATTTTCGTCATTCATGAGCTGTAGGACCGACTCAGCATCATAACAAGAATATAACAAATGTACACGACCACGCATGCATGAATAATTTATTAAACAACAGAAAACAATTTGAAACAAAATAATAATATCCAAGATAGTTCTCAAATCTGAATCAAAAGTTATAAAACTCGGGAACATAAGCCCGTTACAAGTTTCAAGTAGCAACAAAAAGAAATAAACTCAAATACAAGATAAATAGCAAGTTTCCCCAAGCGAAGTCTAGAACGTCTGCTCACCAATTCCAGCAGGTAACTCGTTTCTAAAGTTTGTATATATAAATATAAAAAGGAAAAGAATAGAGAAAACAAGATAATGCCTTTAGTACAAGTTAGGGCCGCAAATAGTAAAACAAGTACAAGCATCGTGAAATAGATTTGGAATCAAGAATGTAATAGGGATGCAACAAGTAGTAGAGATTCAAGAAACTAGCTAGCAAGAAGACAACTGTAGTGACAAGGTTGGATAACAAGTACAAGTAGTGGAGTAAGTGACAAGTGAACATGTAATGGTATCAAGCACCAAGTAACCAGTATCGAGTACAAGTGTCAAGTAACAAGTCTCAAGTCTAGTATCGAGTTGACAAGTACAAGAATCAAGTCTCATGTATCATGTAATCAAGTATCAAGTAGGCATATGTCAAGTTCAAGTTTCATGTATCAAGTCTTGTGGTTATTACTATCTAGGTAGCACTTCATGCATCCATACTTTTACTACATGGTTGCTACATACAATCAGTTACGTTTAGGCCTAGTGGTGGAGTCTATAAGGCGGTGTACTCAGGTATCAAGTATCAAGTATCAAGCAAGCCATGCTCATGAATCGGATAATCATATAACTAGTTCATGTGTCAAGTCATAGCAAGACAAGTCATGAATCAAATATATACTAGTTCATGAATCAATTAATATACTAGTTCATGAATCGAATAATAATATACTAGTTCATGAATCATATAATATACTAGTTCATGAATCGAATAATAATATACTAGTTCATGAGGCATGTATCAAGTGGGAAACACGGGCCCCCTTCCGAGTACACTTACCTATATTGTCTATTACTATGGTCTTTCCCTTAACCTCGGCTTATTATTTATTATTATATTATAATGGGGAAGGCCTTAGTGTCATTTGCCATTTTGTCATTCTACCAACATGTGCAACGCACGTACATAACTAACATAAAGGAGGTTTCCAGTTCAAATCCTCCTTACGTCAGAGTTTTTATTTTTTTAAAATTATTAAAACGTGCATCGCACGTGTAAATTATTAGTTTATTATTATCAACAAGCAAGCATGAAAGTGTGTGAAACAAGTCAAGTAAACATAATCAAGAACATGGAACAAGTCTAGGCTAGGTAGGATACATGTTCGAGGGTCAAAACAAATCAAAATATCAAGAACAACGAGAATATCAAATCTGGACAGCATGACGTTGCTTCACCAAAACTGCGATTTCCGTTGCTACAAGATAGCAAATGTAGACCCGTTAGAAGTACTAGAAACTAGACTCCTGTCCTGTTCCAATGCATATAATTAAGGTACATAAAAATTGCGGTAACATGTGTCAAAACAGCAAACTATACAGCATTTGTGTTCTGCCAGAATTTGTAAAACCGAGTTTGTACATATGAAACAGTGTTGAAACATCATTAATTAATTCTGAGAAAATTAGGGAATATTATGTAGGGTGTCCAGTATCAGCATGCAAAATTTCAAGTCATTTACTTACTGGTAGCTTAGTTAAAATAATTGTAAACTAAAAGTGGTGAGCAGTTTTTGTGAATCTGCAACTACCAACACAGCAGCAGTAAAACTACGGTATCTCCTAAACTGTAACCCGGAATTCAAAAATTCTGGATGTTATTGACAACTAGACACTTAGGGCTACATTTCATATTCAGGGCTCAAGTTCAGATTTTGGTTTTATCGGGGTCGAAACAGCCAGCCAAGACAGGACATCAAACAAGTAATACACCTTTTTGCATGAAATGTATCATAACTATATTAGTTGTGAACAAATGTATCAACGAAAGGTTGTGACTCTTATATCATGTAATATATAAGGAGAAACATGAGATCATCAACGATAAATAAGGAGGAGTCACATTCACAAACTATTTGCAGTATTTTCAAGGAAGAGCTTGTACTAGAAAAAATGAAATGTAAAAGAGATACTTACCTTAGGGGTGTAGCCGTTGAATCCGACGGAGGAATAACGGAGATGGGTCCCAGACCACGAGCACGATCAGCACGGATCTCGAAGATCAAGATGATGATCAAGTTGAAGATCAAGTAAATTCAACGGCCGAGATAAAAAATAAAACATATAAGAATTAGAAGAGTAGCAAAAGAGTAACTATACCATGATTGACAATTGATGAATAAGAACAAAAAGTGGATCAAATGTTTAACTCACTAAGTAGAAAACGAACGAGACGATCGAAGGCCGAGATCAAGTGTGATCGGTCGATCGGACGGCTGAGATTGAAGATCAAGATCAAGATCGAGGGATCCGACGGCTTGGATCTGATATGGGGTTAATGATCAAGATGATGGTCTGAATTGCAAAGAGATCGGGAGGCCAAGATCAGATCTGATCGGATCCGAATTGCAAGGGAGATCGGACGATCGAGATTCAACCAATCAATCCTTTTTCTTCCCTCCTTCTTCACAGCGACAGAGAGAGGGACTTCGACCGGCAGCGCGAGCGGCGACTGGCTGGGTGGCTTGGGGAGAGGCTGACGGCGGGGGCCAGGGGGACCGGCGGCGCTGTAGGCCGCTATGGCTGCGTCAATACGGGGAGGCAGCGCTGGCTGCTGCCTGGCTGAGCGGCACTATGGCATCGTGACGTCGAGGGAAGCTTGACGACGGCGGGGAGTGGCCTGCAGTCGTGCAGCTGTCGTGGCTGATGGCAAGGCGGACGAGCACCGGAGGAGGCAAGGCCAGGCGAGGGAGACACACAGCGCACATCGGGATGTCAGGGGGAGGCAAACGGCAGGGAGCGCGCTAGGGGGACACCGCAGTTGCTGCTGCCGTCTGTTGCATGTCGACGGAGGGACACGGGGGGCGGCGCAGCAGGCGGGGCACCGGTGGAGGAACACAACGCCGGGGGGTGTCGTCTGTTGTCGAGGTGAGGGAGAGAGGAAGACGAACGATGGGAGGCAGAAGATGAAGTGGTAGGATCGGGAGTTGGCGGCTGAGTAGATTAGGGTAAAACAGTGAATTAGGTTTTGGGTTATTAAGGTTAAGTAGGTTTATATAGATAGGGTTATAGGGTTTAGGGTTATAGGGTATTGGATAATCTAATAAAAAAATGGGTATAGGGTTTTGGGAAAATACAATAACTAATAAATATATATAAATTAAGGTTTATAGAAATTTTTATTAATAATAATAAAAACAATAGCAATAATAATAATAATAATAATAACATCAGTATTAAAAATAACAGTATTAATAACAATACTGAGAACAATCACAATAATGAGAAAAATGACAAAAATAGTAATAGAAATAATAATAACAGTAATACTAATAATAATAGAAATAAAAGTAGCACTAACAATAATAAGAAGAAAAAAAAATAGTTACAATAAAATTATAGATCGAAAATAGATTTTAATAGAAGGTCCAACAATACATTTCAAGAAAAAGAATTTGAAAGCGGGAAAATAATTTACAAAAATTTAAAATACAGAAAATACACAGAAAGTACATCTTTTGAGAAACAGGGGTTACAAGGTCGCTAGTGGGAATAGCGACGGTAAACAAAAATTCAAAAAAAATTAAAACATAGGTCGCTATTCCCATTAGCGACATCTAAAATAAAGATATCGTTATTGGGAATAGTAGCCGTTACTGACATGGCGGAAAGTAGCCCAAAAAGCACTAATAGTTGAAAAAGTGATCCAAAAACGTAAATATTTTCCGAAAGTGGCCTACGTAGGCAAAAAAACTCGTATACTTTCAACATAGCTTTCTTTGGATGAGACAAGCAGATATGTCATCCACTTATTTTTTATTATTTCAGCGTGACATGAATGAATATTTTGAAAATTATTAGTATGGAAAAAAAACAAAAATTACAAAAAAGGCTTTCGACTAAATCAAGAAAAGATCTAAAAGTCAAATCTACCCAAATTCATATAATATTCCCATCTCTCTCTCCTCTTATTTTCATGGCTTCATCCTCAGCAATGAAGAAAGCCTCAGAGGTTGCAGCTCTATTGGATCTGAAACCACACCCAGAAGGTGGCTACTTCTCTGAGACTTTCAGAGACTCATCCATTGCTCTCTCCAAATCTCAACTCCCACCCCAATGTAAGCATTTCAATTACCCATTATTCCTTTTCTTTTTTTTCCTCCCTGTACTTCTAGGTTAAATGATTGATTATGTTGGGTTTCAAAGTTTTACTTGATCTGGGTATGAATTAGTGATGGGATTTTAGTCTTATGGGTATGGATTATGGTATTTGCCTATTTAGTTGTGTCCATATTTAGTAATTACTAGGATCTACCCACGTGGAAAAGCTTCACCATGTGATTTTGTTGCGAGCGTCGATGAGGATAAACGGTGTATAAGTAAGGGACTGAGAGAGAATGAGCTCAAATTGGCACAAAGGTCGGCTGATTAGTAGGATTAGATTTCGTTGTATTTGTTGTTTATTGATTGGGGTGTATGAGTTTCAGGACCTAGTCTGTTGGGATCTGAATCTCATAAGTCTTATTTTTGGTTTTAGTTTTTGTTAAATTCTTTTTAATGAAACGCGGGGGCATTTAACCCACCGTTAACGATAGAAAAAAAAGCCTTCACCACGTGAGATAACAGGAATTCGGAGGCTGATTCTGTTGTTGTCAGGAGAGACACGTTATAATGTTAAGTGTGAAACCCTCAACTTCAAAGTTTTGGTGTAGTGGCAGAGTGTTTCGCATGGTATGAGTATCAGAGCTACACACACAACACACACAGGTTCAATTTTCTACCGGGTGCAGATATTAAAATGCGGGTGAAAAAACAAAAACATCGCTGTGCACAGCCAAGGTCTCAACCCACAGACGCATGTTAGAATATAAGCATAAAATTCTTCAAAAGATATGCATAATAATACACGATAATCTTCCCCAAGTACCCTAAGATACCATTGTGATTTTAGTCAGGCCGGTTCGTTGGAGATCCCCAAAAGTTGGAGGGGCTGTTGATTGATCTGAACACAGTCGCCAATTGACTTTGGCAAATTGCCAGATAATTGGTTGGGTCAGTCTATGATGACTATGATACCCATAGAAATTCTAGCCTTATTTACTTCTTCAGCTCTGATCCATGGCAACTGTTCTTCTTGAGCTTCACCTAGTAATAGGAAAATTATGATGGGATTCTTAACTATCTAATCCTTATCTTGATTATTGATCCCCGTTAAAACCGGTACTACAAGTTGTATGGTGAGTGCTTGTTAAGATGGAGTTATAGTGTACACACTTATTCTCCTGAGGTATAATTTTTCACCTACTTCAAGGTTAGGGGGCTTGCTTGCCATTATATATTGTATTGTATTGTATATATATCTTATAGTAATAGGAGAGAGAGTCTACCCCTCTCTCCTTTCTCTATTTTGAAATAGAAAAAAAAGAGTAAAAGTAGTGGATCCTATCTAACTAACACATGTACTACGCAGGATTTTTATTTAAAAAATTAAAACCCTAATCCCTCAAACATAGTTTCTTCCCCTCTCACTTTCCCAACCTCACAAAATCACATGGCTCTTCCCAAATTCCTACCCCCGAGCTTTAGTAATATTCAATTGTATAACATTATGGTTTGACGGTGCTGCATATATGAAGATGAAATGAAGATCTCAGTAATTATAGTATGAATAATATTCATAAGATTTTTCCAATTCTCTCACATTTTTTTGGACTTTGATATAATTTTATGAGTCCCTCAAAACTATTTTAGTTTGCACAGGGTAACAATAGTTTAAATTTAAGTAACTTTGTTTTCTAGTTTATTTTTTTTCACCATCAATGATGCAGGCAGGTACAACTTCTAGTTCGCATAGGAAAATCAGTCATATTACTATTATTATGCACGGTGTCTGCCTAAAATACAGTATTTCGCCTCAAGCCTATGCGAACAATTGTTCCTCTATTGTAGTTTTAGTAATTCCTATGAACAATTTTATACACAATCCTATTGGATCCTTGTTACGTTAATGTGAATTCCTCAACTTACCACCATTTTTGGTAGAAAACGAATAATTCCATGGTATTATGTACAAGACTGATATACAACAGAAGCACATGATTTTTTTTGTGAAGTTACAAATGTTTTGCATTAGAGATTTGACCTTTGTTTACAAATTTAAATCTAATGAATGTTATGTTATGCAGACAAGGTCGATCGCCCTGTCAGCACATCCATCTACTTCTTACTACCATCAGGGTGTGTCTCCCATCTCCATCGCATTCCTTGTGCTGAAACATGGCATTTTTATATGGGGGAACCCCTCACGGTATGAACCCTCACTCGTTCAACTTAAATCAGAATCATCTGTCCTTCTGTTTTCTCATTTACTCGATACATGCATTGTACATGAGACCAATGTTCACTTACCCTCTTGGAATAGGTTGGTTAGTAGTCACTTATACCCAGTACTTTTTGGCACGGTCAATGCATGATAATGATTAAAGATTCCGATACTGCATATATTGGTCTTTAAATAGGGCTAAAATGAATGTGTGATATATAAGTTTGGCCATATGTCCACCCAGTGGTCTCAACCACAGAACAGCATTCTTTTGGAGTCATACGTGGATGATTCTTGTTTATGTACTGCAAGAGTTAGCTCTCAGTGCTTGTTGTCAATACCCTTCTCGCAATAGGAATTGGTAGAACTCTCATCATTTGGGAGGTAATGCTTTACCCTAATCGCTCTTCATAGTTCCACGAAAGTTGACCTTCAGCTCAGGGTGTGTAATCTATGTCGATACAATCTAGATGCATGTATGTTCTGTGCACATTTTCTATTTGTTGCTGCTTATCTTTGCGCACATCCAGAATGAGCAGATATTATCATGGGTTGAAGGGTAAATGAGACTTAATGATTCTTGTTGCTCCTCATACACATTTAATGTTGCAACGGACCGATATCTTTTTCAAACTGTGTATTACAGGGAGGACAGGGAGGAAGATAAGCCCAATGAGAAAACTACACACTGGTTGTAAGAATAGAATCACAAAAAATCAGAGGTTTCAAAAACATGGGATATATATTTGTTTACTACGATTCACTGCAGTTATGACTACATCCAATAGCACCAGACTTTAAGCTACACATACTCACTCCTCTTCGACTTACATTTGGCAGTATTGGTTCTTTCTTCTTATCCAGGTGTATGAACTTCACGACGATGGCCACATCAAGCTGACAGTCCTCGGCAATGACTTTGATGCTGGGCATCGTCCGCAGTATACACTGCCGGGCAACGTGTGGTTTGGCTCCTTCCCTACCCTGGATGTTGAATCGTTATCTGCAGATGGGAGTAGTCTTGGTAAAGCCCCGGCAAGAGACGGTGAGCTTCATTACTCTCTCGTTGGCTGCACCTGCGCTCCTGCATTCCAGTTTGAGGACTTCGAGTTGGCCACATTCTCGCAGACTGTGAGTCTATTCCCCAAGGCCGAGCCTTTCATCAAATACGTTACGCATTATGACTGAGCTATTTCATTGTGTACTTGTCTTTCTTGTTTGGAATAATAATAATAATAATAATAATAATCTGAGCGGGGTTTTGTATGACCCTACTTTAATTATGTGTTCTCGCGGGTTTTTGAGAAGTTCCAAATGTATCAGTTATGAAACTGTCGGAGAAATCTACTTCCAAGTCGTAGTGCTAATAGCGAAAATGTACCACAAACAATAGAAACTTTCAAGAAAGAAATCTGTGAGTCTATTCCCCAAGGCCAAGCCTTTCATCAAATACGTTACGCATTATGACTGAGCTATTTCATTGTGTACTTGTCTTTCTTGTTTGGAATAATAATAATAATAATAATAATAATCTGAGTGGGGTTTTGTATGACCCTACTTTAATTATGTGTTCTCGCGGGTTTTTGAGAAGTCCCAAATGTATCAGTTATGAAGTTGTCGGAGAAATCTACTTTCAATTCGTAGTGCTAATAGCGGAAGTGTACCACAAGCAATGGAAACTCCCAAGAAATAGATGAACTAAGAACAAACCACCACAATATATAGATCTCACAAAAACACAACTAATATGCAGAGATAATCAATACTTCTTATTCTCAAAAAAATATAAAGATTACAAAAGAGATTACAACTCTCAATCTCTCTCACTTACTGTGGTAGGGTAAAAATGGCCTGGGGCCCAACCAGGGCCCAGTACAGCTCTCGCTCAAAAATGAGAAACAGCGATCTGGCTCGGCTTCGAACCCCTGCAGGGTCGGCACCGAGCCCCAAGTTCACCCCCACAGACTTAGTCTCCTCGTATCCGACGAGTCTCGATGGCCCTCGGCCTCCGATCCACGACAGCCCCACGGGCCATCCACCCAGCCTGGTAAAGAATGAAGACGACCTGGCACAACCTAGGCCATCCGATTCTCCCAGAGGCACAGGAGCCCCATGATCAGCCATGTCAGCTCCAAATACCACCAAGGGCTTTACCACGTCAGCCCTATACCACTCTTAGTACTGCCACGTCAGCCCTAAACCCCCTGGGCCTCCTGCCACGTCAGGCCCATGGGCTTTCGGTTTCAGACCCGGCCCCCAAGCGGATCCAAACCCGGTTGGAATTCCCTATAAATACCAGACCCTCACCCACCTTTTCAGGTAATCAATCCTTGCCACTTAAATTCCTCTAGTTACTGCTACTCTCTCACAGAGACTGACTAGATCGTCGGAGGGTCCGCCGCCGGGATAAACCCCGGTGTTTCAGGACCGTCTGCAGGTACCCGAGGCGAGGCCATCCGAGCCGACCCTCAAGCGCCGAAGCGAGCCTTCCGCTCGTCGTCCCGTGCCGCACTCTTCCCTCATTACAAATTGAGTCCGAACTCACACCTGGTGCATCCACACTGCGACAAAAAACAAACCGCATCAGGTTGGCGCCGTCTGTGGGAAACTTTTATTCGGTACGGACGACAGTCCGAGCCTCGCCACCGACGCTCTCCCTCGACCCGATCTCCCATGGCTCCCCGAGCCCGAAGATCGGACCGTTCTGCCCGACCAGACGGGCCTCCTCCCGAGGGGGCCCTCGACGGAGGGCAAGCATCCAATAATCCGGGTGGAAACCCCGGACCCCAACGAAGCGCTTCGCACGTCGCCGAACCCGACCTTCGTCGAGTCATTCAAAACAGAAGGGCTAGCCAGGCTAGGGGAGGGACCGCTTCCAACTCGGCCCCGAACCATTCTAGGCCTGCACAAGGAGACAGGCCGTCGGCACTCAGCCGCATCGGCCGAATTCCTACGCCTCGACCCAACCCTGCCGACCATGGCGCGGTCACCAGGGGCGAATTCAGAAGCTTCAGAGATGAAATCATGGAGGCACTCCATGGGGCGCCGAGGTCCGCGACTTATAGCCGACCCCTTCAAACGAGCGAAGGCAGGAGTCGCACTCGCGCGCCGACCGCCCCTCCTGAGCGCACAGACGAGGTTCTCCGACGCCTCCTAGAGATGGAGAATCGAATCGAGCGCATCGGCGACAGGAATCCCAACCTAGCCCGAGGTCGGGGGCCTTCTCGACCCCCATTCTCTGTCAACATCATAGAAGCGGAGATCCCTCGGAACTTCCGACCTCCGCAGTTCGAGACATACAACGGCGAGGGTGATCCAGCTGATCACATGGAGGGCTTCAAAACCCTCATGATGATTCACAGCGCTTCGGATCCCCTGCTGTGCCGAGCCTTCCCGGCCACCCTCCGAGGTCCGGCTAGGGATTGGTTCTCCAAACTCTCCCCTGGCTCGATCTTCTCGTTCGACCAGCTGGAAGCCAGCTTCCTGGCCCATTTCATCACTAGCTGGAAGAGTGAAAGGACGAGCGCTTCCCTGCTCGACCTCAGTCAGAGGGAGGGGGAGTCGCTCCGTAACTTCGTCAAGAGATTCACAACCGAGGCCAGATCCGTCTCTGCCCTCGCCGCAGGGGTCGCCTCGGCAGCTTTCCAACACAACGTCCGCCACAACCAGCTAAAGGTCTCCTTGGCAAAGAGACCACCTCTGGACTTCCCAGACCTTCTCAACCGGGTCGAGAAGTACATACGAGCTGAAGAAGCTCTTAACCCAGAGGGCAGCAAGGAAGTCGTGGGGAAGGGCAAGCGCAGGGTCGACGAGGCCGAACCTGCCAAGAAAACAGCGAAGGAAGGGGTCGGCGTGAAGAGGGCACCTCCGGTCCCTCGCTTCGAAAGGTACACTCCCTTGACACATAACGTGTCCGCCATCCTCTTAGAAATCGAGGATAAGGGCATTGTCCGACTACCTCCCTGATCAAATAACAACAAGAAGCGAGATCAGCGCTTCTACTGCCGTTTCCACAGAGATCATGGGCACGAAACCGACCAATGTCGAGCCCTGAAAGACGAGATTGAGGAACTCATCTCACGAGGGTACCTCCGAGAGTTCACTAGAGAAGGCCCACGGGATCGGCGAGATGCTAGGAACCGGAGGCCTTCGCCTCCGAACCCTACTCCGAACCGCATCCAGGGTCGGGACCCCGAACCCGAGGGAGCCGCGGACACGCCATTCATCTTGCACTGTGTCCACGGAGGGCCAATGGGGGGAGAATCAAATACTTCCCGAAAAGCCTTCATCCGAGAGGTGAATGCTGTCCAAGACAACCCCTCGCCCAAGTTGCAACCGATGCCTGTCTCCTTCTCCGGAGAGGACCTCGAAGGCGTTCGCCTCCCTCATTGCGACGCCCTCGTCATTGGCCTCCACATGGCTAATTGTGAGGTTCGACGAATTCTCGTCGACAACGGCAGCTCGGTAAATATTCTCTTTCTCGAAGCCTTCGAGAACCTCAAGCTACCCAGAGGCAAGCTCAAGCCAGCCAGATATACCTTGCATGGGTTCTCTGGCGTCCCTGTCGTGATAGAAGGGATTGTTACTATCGACGTCACCGCAGGATCGGCTCCTGTCAAGAGGACCGAATCCATGGACTTCATGGTGGTAAACGTCAAGGCCGCTTACAACGCCATACTCGGCCGACCCGGATTATGCTCCCTTCAAGCGGTGCCTTCGGCATACCATCTGAAGCTTAAATTTCCCACCCCACAAGGGGTCGGCATCGTCCGAGGTAGCCAAGAAGCAGCACGGTCGTGCTACATGACCGCCGTCGGAGGGGGTGTGTTCCCCCTCGACGCCGTTGAGCTCGAGCCCGAGCGGGACGGACCCGCTCCCGAGCTGGAGGAGGTCCCGTTCGGCGCCGAGGATGAAACAAAGTGGTTCCGGGTGAGCCGTTCGCTCCCCGAGGACTTGAAGCCAGGTATAATCGCCTGCATCCGCCGCAACGTTGATCTCTTCGCCTGGAAGCCCTCCGACATGCCCGGGATCTCCGAAGACTTGATCATGCATCGGCTGAGCGTCACCCCAGACTCTAAGCCGGTCGTCCAAAAGAGGCGCAAAGTCGCCCCGGAGAGGCAGCAAATTGTGAAGACAGAGGTCGACAAGCTCTTATCGGCTCGATTCATTCAGGAAGTCAGCTACCCCGAGTGGTTGGCTAATGTCTTCATGGTGAAGAAGGCAACTGGGGGCTGGCGGATCTGTATCGACTTCACGGACCTAAATAAGGCATGTTCGAAAGATCCTTTCCCCCTCCCCCGCATCGACTCTTTAATCGACGCAACCTCAGGGCATGAGCTACTATCCTTCATGGACGCATTCTCAGGGTACAATCAGATCCGGATGTTTCCACCGGACATCTCCAAGACCTCGTTCGTCACCGACCAGGGTCTGTTCTGTTATCGCGTTATGCCCTTCGGGCTGAAAAACGCCGGAGCCACCTACCAACGGCTCGTCAACAGAATCTTCAAAGACCTGATCGGCCGCAACGTGGAAGTCTATGTCGATGACATGCTCGTCAAGAGCCGGACCGGGCCGGACCACGTCGCCGACCTCGAGGAAACCTTCGGAGTCCTCCGGCATCACAACATGAGGCTCAACCCGGCTAAATGCGCCTTCGGCGTCTCCACTGGGAAATTCCTGGGGTTCATCGTCAGCCAGCGCGGCATCGAGGCGAACCCCGAGAAAATCCAAGCTATTATTGACATGGCCCCACCCTGGAATGTCAAAGAAGTTCAGAGACTCACAGGCCGGTTGGCTGCAATTGGCCGTTTCCTCTCCAAGTCAGGGGAGAAGTCTCTCCCCTTCTTCAAGGCCCTACGCGAGAAAGGAGGCTTCGAGTGGGGTACCCATCAACAAGAAGCCTTCGAACAGTTGAAGCAGTACCTCGCCAACCCTCCTCTCCTCAGCAAGCCCGAGCCGGGCGAACCACTATGGCTCTACCTGTCCGCCTCGGATAGCGCACTCAGCGCCGTCCTCGTCCGAGAGGAAGATGGGGTCCAGAGGCCATTGTACTATGTGAGCAAAGTTCTGCTCCCCGCCGAGACGAGGTACGCGAAGATAGAGAAGGTGGCCTACGCCTTGGTCATGGCAGCCCGGAAGCTTCGTCCTTACTTCCAGGCCTACTCCGTCCAAGTACTGACTGACCGGCCACTGAAGACTGTTCTTCACAAGCCCGAAAACTCCGGCCGCTTAGTCAAGTGGTCAATTGAGCTGAGTCAGTTCGACATCAGCTACCAGCCGAGGACGGCCATCAAAGGGCAGGCCCTCGCCGAGTTCATAACCGAGTGCACAGTCTCCGAGTAGCCCAGTACTGAGGCCTCGGATCTGACCTGGGAGGTCTTTGTCGATGGATCATCATGCGAAACGGGGAGTGGGGCTGGCATCATCCTTCGTGGCCCCGACCAATTCTTACTTCAATACTCCCTCCGCCTCAACTTTCCGGCCTCCAACAACGAGGCGGAATACGAGGCCATGATCGCAGGATTAACCCTAGCACGTCGAGCCGGAGCCAAGCAAATCCGGGCCTTCAGCGATTCTCAGCTCGTGGTCAGTCAGATCACCGGAGAATACGAAGCCCGTGATGATCGCATGGTGAGGTATTTGGCAGTGGTCCGACGTCTCCTAGCGTCCTTTGGCCACTCCACAGTTATTCGAGTCCCTAGGGAGCAGAACACTCAAGCAGACGCGTTGTCAAAGCTCGCCTCTTCCTCCTTCGAGGGTCTCGACCAGACGGTGCTCATAGAAATCCTCCTAAAGCCAAGTATCAACGATCAAGACCAGGAGGCAATGTGTGTCCAAGACGGTGCCAGTCCAGACGACTGGACCACTCCCATCCGGAGATTCTTAGTCAGTGCCGAGCTTCCTGAAGACCGAGCCGAAGCTAGACGAGTCAGGGTCCGAGCTGAAAGGTTCATCATGATTGATGACATCCTCTTCAAACGCTCATACACCTTGGCCGACGGCAAACCGTACCTCCGCTGTCTCACCAGCGACGAGGCCAGCTACGCGCTGAGAGATCTTCACGAGGGGATCGGCGGATGCCACATGGGGAGCAGGACGCTCGCTCGGAAGGCCCTGAATCAGGGGTACTATTGGCCGACCATGCTCCAAGATTCGCAAGACTTAGTCAAGAGGTGCGGCCCATGCCAAAGGTTCTCCCCTATCAAGAGGCTTCCTCAAGCCAATCTCCGATCCCTAGCTAGTCCTACGCCATTCGCCATGTGGGGCATGGACCTTATGGGCCCCTTCCCCGTAGCGGTAGGGCAAAAGAAATTTTTGATAGTCACCATCGACTACTTTACCAAGTGGCTCGAAGCCGAGCCTCTGTCCAGCATCACCGAGCGCCAAGTACAGCAATTCTTTTGGAAGAACATCATTTGTCGGTTCGGGATCCCTCGGATCCTCGTCACGGACAACGGAACCCAATTCCAAGGTCAGAATTTCCAAACCTTCTGCGCGGACATCGGCATCCAGCAGCGTTTCTCCGCTATTTGCCACCCTCAGTCCAACGGCCAAGCGGAGAACGCGAACAGGCAAATCCTCGACGGCCTCAAAAAGTGCCTCGACAGTTCCCCCAAAGGGCTTTGGGTCGAAGAACTGCCTAGCGTGCTATGGGCGTACCGAACCACCAAGAGGATCCCCACGGGAGAAACGCCGTTCAACTTGACCTACGGGACGGAGGCAGTTATCCCCGTCGAGGTCGGCCTGCCTTCTCCCCGGATCATAGCCTTCGATGAAGCTGACAATTCGTCCGGCCTGAGGGCCAATCTGGACCTCGTCGCCGAGGTCAGAGAGAAGTCTTCAATCCGGAGAAGCATCTACCAACAACGGATCGAGAAGTTTTACAACAAGAAGGTCCGCCCCACAAACATCAAGGCGGGGGACCTCGTGTTACGAAAACTATCCATCTCTAATCCAACCAAGAAGAGGAAATTGGCTCCCAACTGGGAAGGCCCATACCGTGTAGTCGAGGCTGTACGCCCTGGTACATACCGACTGGCAGATATGAACGGCCGGCTCATCAGCCGACCCTGGAACGCCGAGCACCTTATGAAGTTCCTAGAAGAGCGAACATAGGTTCTAGCTTGGCTAATGTAAATATTATTTTCTGTAAGCTTCCATGTGTAAAGGGTCGTCTTGGCGACCCTCCCTATCAGGTATGAAAGAAATCTCTTTTTGTCAAACTCCATATGCCTCGGCAGACCCGACCTAATGCCAGACAATGGGATCGGCATCCGAGTCTTCACTCTGGTATCGTCCCCAACGTCTCGGCAGGTCCGACTCGGCTTCAGGCCAGGGAGCCTTCCCAACACACCGCGCCGATCCCTCACGGATCGACAGGGCCGAACCGCACTCCCTTCATCATTCATTACACTATCAACCAGAGCAAAGAATGAAAAGAATTCCTTATTCATACCCCCTTATTAGTTCTGAGAAAACAAACAAAGACCGTTACAGGACCACTCCACTCATCTCAAACTAAAGGAAGCCGCCATCTTAGGGCCCCTCGGGTCCGACGAATGGCGGGATCACTCCGACCGAACGGCTTGGAGCCCTCTCCTTGTCATGACGGTCCTTCGGCTCAGCCACGGTCGACACACCAGCCACGGAGCTCTGGGCATCAACTGGTCGCGTACGCTCCAGCTGCAGCAGCGCAGAGGGAACCCCCTCCGCTCGCCGACCCACTGAGGAAGATGTCGAGACACCCAGCATCGTCTTGTAACGGTGTATCTCCATCTCCTTCTCCACTATGACGTCACGAAGTAGCCTCTCAGAGGAAGGCCTCTGCACCGATGCACTCGACATGGTATATCCAAGTCCGACGCCGCCGAGGTCCCGATCCACCATCGCCCTCCTCAACAGGCTTGCCTCCTCACTTAGGGCTTCAGACTTGTTCCGGTAATAGTTGAAGGCCGCATCAGTGTCGCGAGCCCCCTTTCGGTAGCGAACCAAAGTGGCCTCCAGGGCCTCAACCTTGCTCCGGAGCCACGCCACGTCGGAACGACGGGGGTCCACCTCGGGAAGGGGAGCCGTGACCTACAAGAGAGCCAGCCCACTCAAAACACATAAGCAAGGAGGTTCGGAAAGATCCGAGGTCAAAATACTTGGCCAGTCAAAAATCCTCTTTTATAAGTTGAGTTACTTCTTACAAAAAATACGGTGGCCAGTCCGCGGTAGGCAAATACAATTGAGAAATGGAAAAAGAAAGACAAAATTATACAACTTGTTTCCCCACCTCAACATCGGCCTGGTTCACAGGGGGGTCGGCAGCCGGGTCATCAACGGGCCCCTCTTCATTGGGGGTCTTCGGTGTCCCCTCGATCTCCATGTCATAATCGAAGTTGGACAGGTCGAGGGTCGGGTAGAAGTGCCTCACATGACTGAGGGCCTTCGCGTAACACTCGTCCTGGGCCTTGATCACCATCATCTGACCCGCATTCGTCAACTCCTCCTTCTCCTTGGCGAACTTCTTCTTCAAGGAGACCACCCTCTTCCCCCACTCCGCCTCCTTGGCGTCGAGCTCGAGCTTCATCTTCTGCTCCCTCTTGTGCGAGCCCTCGAGCTCGATCCGCATCTCCTTCATCTCCCGCTCGCTCTTATCCGCCCGAGCTCGCTCTTGTGCCAGGGCCGCTTCGTAGAGGTTCTTTACGTTAGCCCCCTGCACGCAAGCCTGCGACCAACAAATGCAGATAAGAAGAAGACTTCCGCAGTAAAATTAACAAGGGGGATAGGGTCGACGAGCTTACCAGTACGGTGGCCTGCGCCAAGCGCGTGAACGCCACCTCCACGGGCTCGCTCTCCATCTCCTTACGGTCTCGAGGGGTTGCCAACTTCTCCACCACCTCGACAGCCTGGGCCTCCTCGGTCAGACAGTCCCCCATCCGAACCGACCAATCCGGTGCCCACCGTTGCCGCAACATCACCACCACCGGGTCCTCTTCCTCGACCTCGACCAAGGGACCTTTCCCCTTGTCAAGATCGAATGCCTTCGCTTGGCCCTGGCCCTTCGAAGTAGCCACCCCCTTGCTCGTCTCCGAGCGAGTCCTCCTGGTCCTCGGCTCGAGCTGGGCCTCCGAGACGGCTAGGGATGACTCCCTCGGCCTCTTCGCGCCCCCTCCATCATCGGCCTTCTTCTGCTTCTCGGCGAGCCTGCGAGCCTTGATCGATTCGGGATCCATACCTGCAAGAAGATCCAGTAAGGACAATGAGCACGGAGGAATAACAAGACCAAGAGAAAAGAAACAACTACATACAAATAATGGCCGGGCTCAGTCCGACGCTCGCCAGATGACCCTCGGTCATCTTCGTCCAGCTGATATTGTATGACAGACGAAGGCGCTCGACAAACCCCCACTCCTCGGCCGTCAGGTCCCTCGGCCTCGGCGTTTTATGGCTCGGCTTAGAGTGGTTCCATCGAGTAGGGATGTTCCAAGGTTCCTCACTCCGGATCACCAGATATTTCTTCTTCCAATCCGTGATGGAGTCCGGGTGACCGTGGACGATCTTCCCCTTACTCCGGGGCGAAATGTAGTAAACACCCTCAGCCGACGAGCTGATCATCAACATCGCTCGGAACACATTCAGCCGTAGGGGTACCTTCTGCTCCTCGCACATCAGCACGAAGCAGATGATCTGCTTCCAGGAGTTCGGCCCGTACTGCATCGGCGCCAAGGACGCCCAGTTCAACACCTCCCGAACAAACGGGTGGACTGACAGCCTCAGTCCGGAGATGAAGGCATCCACGAGGAGGACGCAATACCAATCAGGCAGAGGGTCGGTCGGGCGAAGGGTAGAGCTCGGCAACATGAGCTCGTAGCTGGACCCTATGTGGTACGCCAACTGCAGGGCCTCCAAGTCACCAGCCTCCAAAACGGACGGAAGTGTGTCCATCTTCACCCTCTTCCGGCTCGGCGACGATGGCTGGACCCCAAAAAGCTCCTTATCAGAAAGGTCATCGGGGTACCGACGGAACGGCTTCGGTTGTACGGGCGACCCTGTCCTCAAGTTACGGTAAACAGGCGCCTGGCTCGAGCCACCGGTCCTCGCCCCCTTCTTCTTCGGAACCCTCTTCTTCTTGGCTCTATCCGGCGAGGGGGTAGATAATCGCCCCAGACCGGTCGGCATGGAACTCGAACCCACGCCCTGACCTCCTATCTGAGCCCCTTCGGCTTCACCCCCTTCGGGGCCACCTTCCTCCTCGGAAGCCGACCCTAGAATCTCGACTTCGTCTGAACTTCCGCTCCCCTCCTCAGATTCGCTACTCTCCACCACAAAAGGCTTCCGAGATCGCAACGGCCTCACATTATACACTGGCTCCTCCTCGCCTACTGGCTCCTCCCACGAAATCGAATCGGAAGGCTCCACATTATGTACAGACTCCCCCTCAAGCACAGACTCCTCCTCAAGCACAGGCTCCTCCCACGAAGTCGATTTGGAGGCGGGTTTCACTCCCCCCTAGACGTCAACGCTGACGAGCCAGACTGAGCCCTGTCCATCTGTGCCTAAACTAAACAGACTTACCAACTAACCTGGGGTCGCTTCGGAAGAACGAGCCTGGTGCAGCAAACTGTGGGGACGAGCGCTGAAGTGTTTGAAGGTTTTTTGAAAAAGAAAGAAGCGAGAGGGAAGTGGACGATAGGGGGAGAGGTGGGGACATTTATAGAGGATGAAAACAACTCCTCGATTTCCGCAATTACTGTTCACCGATTGACGTGTAACTGCCGCCTGGAAAATCACGCCACGTCCTCGAAACGTGCGCTGCTGATGTCACCCAGTGCCAGGCTGGCAGCCAGACACAGGGGTCGGTTCGGAAGAAGTGTTCGGCGGAGAAAATATTTTACTTAAGATTTAAGGCGCCGTCCTTAGACAGGCGCCCCGGGCTCCAGGGCTCGGTCGGCTCCCCTCTCACCCGCGAACAATTTGGGGCTTACGGCCTCGGCAGTCGAAACCCCAAATTGTTCCCGGGTGGAAGAAAAGCCACCATCGCCTGGAGCCCTATCGGAAAACAGGTCGGAGACGACCAATCTATCCGAGGCTCCTCAGCCCCAGGGTCGGAATTCAGTTGATACCCCTCCCGTCGGGATCTTTCTCGGGCGAACAGCCGTGTCAGGGCCGTCCGACCCGAAAAAGGATCCAGACGGCAGAGTAACCACCCCTCCGACACAACCAGGGTGAAAATTTTGCAAGAGACAGACGTCCGCCGAAGTAGACACCTCTGATGGCCAGTGGACCACCCTTGCTGTGATCAAACCTGCTAAGGGGAGAGGGGTATTTATAGCCTCCCCCATAGACCTGCCGTTATGACATCGGGAAAGCCAAACGACGGAAGCCTAAGCGTCGTGCATTTATTAGGCGGCGCCATTAATGCCCCTAGGAACTTGGAACACCTGCACAGATCCCGGAGCGCCTTCAATGCTCCGCAAAGACAGCAGACTGCCCCGCTTAATCCTTCTAAGGCACAACGGCTCGCCATCACCCTTGCCGACCCATAATCCCTCGCCAGCTCGAGGTTCGGTCTCGCACTAGGGAACTCTTCTCAGGAAGACACAAAGGCTCGCCATCACCCTTGCCGACCCATAATCCCTCGCCAGCGCGAGGTTCGATCTCGCACCAGGGTACTCTTCTCCGGAAGACGCAACGGCTCGCCATCACCCTTGCCGGCCCATAATCCCTCGCCAGCACGAGGTTCGGTCTCGCACCAGGGTACTCTTCTTCGGAAGACACAAAGGCTCGCCATCACCCTTGCCGACCCATAATCCCTCGCCAGCGCGAGGTTCGGTTTGGCACCAGGGTACTCTTCTCCGGAAGACGCAACGGCTCGCCATCACCCTTGCCGGCCCATAATCCCTCGCCAGCACGAGGTTCGGTCTCGCACCAGGGTACTCTTCTTCGGAAGACACAAAGGCTCGCCATCACCCTTGCCGACCCATAATCCCTCGCCAGCGCGAGGTTTGGTCTGGCACCAGGGTACTCTTCTCCGGAAGACGCAACGGCTCGCCATCACCCTTGCCGGCCCATAATCCCTCGCCAGCACGAGGTTCGGTCTCGCACCAGGGTACTTCTTCGGAAGATACAACGGCTCGCCATCACCCTTGCCGACCCATAATCCCTCGCCAGCGCGAGGTTCGATCTGGCACCAGGGTACTCTTCTCAGGAAGACACAACGGCTCGCCATCATCTTTGTCGATCCATAATCCCTCGCCAGCTCGAGGTTCGATCTGGCACCAGAGTAATCTTCTCAGGAAGGCCTAGCGATTCGCCCTCCCATTTCCACGACCATAGACACTCCTCCACGGCTAACTCCCGCACCCCTGCAGGAGTGGGGGGCTTGTGTGGTAGGGTAAAAATAGCCTGGGGCCCAACCAGGGCCCAGTACAGCTCTCGCTCAAAAATGAGAAACAGCAATCTGGCTCGGCTTCGAACTCCTGCAGGGTCGGCACCGAGCCCCAAGTTCACCCCCACAGACCTAGTCTCCTCGTATCCGACGAGTCTTGATGGCCCTCGGCCTCCGATCCACGACAGCCCCACGGGCCATCCACCCAGCCTGGTAAAGAATGAAGACGACCTGGCACAACCTAGGCCATCCGATTCTCCCAGAGGCACAGGAGCCCCATGATCAGCCATGTCAGCTCCAAATACCACCAAGGGCTTTACCACGTCAGCCCTATACCACTCTTGGTACTGCCACGTCAGCCCTAAACTCCCTGGGCCTCTTGCCACGTCAGGCCCATGGGCTTTCGGGTTCAGACCCGGCCCCCAAGCGGATCCAAACCCGATTGGAATTCCCTATAAATACCAGACCCTCACCCACCTTTTCAGGTAATCAATCCTTGCCACTTAAATTCCTCTAGTTACTGCTACTCTCTCACAGAGACTGACTAGATCGTCGGAGGGTCCGCCGCCGGGATAAACCCCGGTGTTTCAGGACCGTCTGCAGGTACCCAAGGCAAGGCCATCCGAGCCGACCCTCAAGCGCCGAAGCGAGCCTTCCGCTCGTCGTCCCGTGCCGCACTCTTCCCTCATTACAAATTGAGTCCGAACTCATACCTGGTGCATCCACACTGCGACCAAAAACAAACCGCATCACTTACCTTTGAAACACTCGGCACAATCTCTCTTGAAATTGAAAAATGATCAGCACTAACTAAACCCTAGAGTTTACGGCCATATATATAGCCCCCAAGCAAACTCTAAAAAATACACACAAATCTAGCAAATTGGGCCTTTATCCCGTAAGCCCAAAAGAACAACTCAGCGTCGGTGTCGGTCGACCGCACCCCCAGCCGGTCGACCGCAACGTGCAGATCCAGAACCTGAGGGCTGATCGGTCGACCGCATCTCCCAGACCAGTCGACTATCCCCGCCTCTGTTGGACTCCTACACTCGAAGAATTCCCAGTCGACTGGGTCGGTCGACCGCACCCCTAGCTGGTCGACCGCAACCCTCCAGATTTCTCTTCGTCTACTTGCTGCTTGTCTTCCCTTGCTTCTTTGTCTTTTCCTCTTCTTCTCCAACTTCAAGCACCCCGTGCCTACGTGTATTTGAAGCCACAATTCCTAACAATCTCCCACTTGGACCAAATACACCACGCTTCAAAGTTATTGCAATCTTTCCTCGCATTATCTCTGTCATCTTCCACTTTCATGGAAGACCCAAGTACTCCATACTCTCATGAAGAGCACCTCCGCCACTCCACCACGTGGAGTGCACCAACCACCCCTCATCGCCTCATGAAGGATGTGCTCCACCAATCGCATAGAGCACGAATATCGGAGAAACTACCTCCCGTGTCGGATTCCGTGTTATGAGACTTCCCAACTCGCAAGATCTCCATCAACACCGGACATGGTTCAAAGCCTCTCAATGCACCCTCTGCACTAGAAACTTCCGTGGACGACACCTCCACAAACTCCGCAGAATGTTCAACCCCTACAGTCCCAATTCGGTTACCCTCATCGACATCACCCCGCATATCGATACCAGTGCTCTCTATCACACAAGAGCGACTTGAAGTGTAACACCTCGAATTTTTAAAATACCGAAAATGCCTGTTTTTATATATTTTGAGTGGTGAAAAATTATTTTTGGTATATTTTATTTAAATATTGATATCGGTATGGATATTTGTGGTAGATAGGTATTATTGATATATTAGGAGTCATGAGTGGAGATTTTATGTAAATAAATATTGTTTATTTTATTTTATAATTTTGGAGGACTATTATGAGATAATTTTGATGTATCCTTTTTGCATTGTTCGTATTATTAAAGAGTGGAGTGAGGTTTATTTGAAATATTTTGGGAGTTGGGGGCCTATTTGTAAATATCCATTTATAAATATATTATTATTATTATTATTTTATTTTAATAAAACCCCCCATCCCCCTTTTCTTCTTCTTCCCTTCTTTTCTTTCCCTGATCCCGAACCGACCGAAAAAACCCATCGGCCTCCCCTTCTCCCGCCGAAATCCACTGGGTTTCTTCGTCAAATCCAAATTAATTTGGAGGGATGGCTTATTGGAGGACGCTCTAGCTAGTGGTGAAGTCGATTCGAGGAAAGGACTTAGTAATGGTATCTCTCTTTTTAATTATTTGTGTATTTTCGTATGCTTTTAATTTCTTTTGCTTAGTAATGGAGTATAGGGTTGGGGAGTAGTTCATTTTGATGTTAGGGTTAAGAAATTAGTAAGTTGATGGAGAAGTTGCAAGTTGCTAATAAGTTGGGGTTTTGGGTTTGTAAAAGAGAATTATATAGGTATGAATTATTTTTTGTATAGTAATGGAAAATATAGTTGAGTTATTAAGATATTTTGGGGGTGAGTCTAGTCATTGTTTAGGGGATAAAAACCCCCGTAGGAATTTGTCTATTACGTGCATTGCACGTGTGCATCCCAGACGTTCGATAAAACGCCTGAGTGATATTAGAAATATTGTTATTATTTTCTGTGATTGATTTGAATGATTTGAGCCTTAATTGTGTTGAAATTTGATAATAGGATATGTTAGCAAATTTGGAGGTGGAACGGCGTGCTGGCGCATCGGGTCTTCGCGGGATGCTATGTGAGTATGATCTTTTATTTTATGTGCATAATGTGCTCTGATAATGTCAAAACATGGTTCGTTATATGTGGAATGTGAAGTATCTTAAATATGGGAAAGTCATGAGTATAATACGGAGTAGATTATGAGATGTAAGAAATTAGTATATATATATGTATGGAAATGTGTGGATGCTTGTAGATAAATATCTTTATGCTTCGGGGTTGTAATGATTAAATATGTGTATGTGAATGTATTTGTATGTGTGATGTGTGATCTTATGACTCATGTGAAAAGATGGGAAGCATGGTGTGTAGATATGTTTGAGATGACAATGTGCTATGATACCATGATGAAACGATGATATGGTGTAGGTGTGATATGTGGGTGATAAATTGAAAATTTTATGTGATGTTGTGATGTGAAATGGATATGATGTGTGTGTGACGTGTGGGTGGGAAATGAAAAGTTTATATGATATCAGTGAGATTAATGGCTTGTGTATGTTTATGAATTTCAAGGAGTTTCTATGCTTTCTTGTTATGTTATAAAAAGGAGCTACATTTGTATATGGAGATATATATATATATATATATATATATATATATATATATATATATATATATATATATATATATATATATATGTCTGGAGAAATATTATAAAGGAGATTTATTATAAATGAATATATGGAGATATTTTATTAAAGGAGTTATTATATTAAAGGAGTGTTATATTAAAGGAGTTATTTTAAAGGAGTTATATATTGCCCCAAATTATATTTGGGGAACAGGAGTTATGTATATATATTTATATTGCCCCAAATTGTATATTTGGGGAACAGGAGTTATATTGTGAAGGAGTATATAATAAAGGAGATATGTATGTGTATATAAAGGAGAATTAAATATTGCAGTGCCGCACAATCTCCCGGGGTTTGGGCTAGACCCCACAGGCCCGGGATACACCCGGGAACAGGAGTTATATTTATATTGCCCCAAATATAAAATTTGGGGATCAGGAGTTATATATTGCCCCAAACTATGTTTGGGGATCAGGAGTTTCCCTCGCTGGTATAGGGCCAGGAGGAAGACGTAGCCTCGGACGTGTAAGACTCTGTGTGAGCATCGATCCGCGTGTTATATTTTACTTTTGACTAGCCTTTTGGCTTTAGTCTTGGTTGGACAAGCGCGCAACCGTACTTTCAATCCAGCCCACAAATGGTAGATGCTTAGGACACCTGGATCTGGGTGATGTGGTGGGTTCGCGGGATTGAAATGTACGGGTGGGAGGCACAGAGATCCCTGTGTTGTACGAGGAGGTCAGTTGTGTGGGCACTGAAAAGGAAAAAATATAAAGGTGTATATGTGTAATGAAAGAATGTATATATATGTATAAAGATACTGATGATATGATATATATTACGGAGATTATTTATATTATGGGAGATGTGAATATACCACGGGAGATATATATGTATATATTGGCATATGGCTTGAGATGTGATGTGATATTACCCAGACTATGTGTTTGGGGTGCGGTGAGTATTACCCAAGCTATCGGCTCTGGGGGTGTGATATGTGATTGCCCAAATTATGTTGGGATGGAGTATATTGTGATGAGAATGAAAGCGAAGCTAATGACATTTTGTGTTATAAAAGATATGTTAATGATGTGATGAAATGCAAGTAAATTGCCATGTGTACTGAGATGTTATGGTTGTGTTATAAGATATGAGTTAATATGATATTATGAGAGGAGATGCTTATGCTTATGAGGTGATACGTGATATAATACAAGAAAAAAAAATACATGTATTATGAGTTTGGTTATGGAAATGGTTATTTTAGAAAGTATGCTGTATTATAAGTTGAGTGCCTGGGAATTGTGACTAGGAACTACCCGCCTGCTATTTCGGAGGAAATAGTGGGAACTACCTGCCTAGACACAATTTTCAGGATGAATAGGCGAGTTGTTGATATGATGCCGATATTTCATGTTGGAAATAAAAGAGAGGTAAATTGAAATATGTGTTGCAAGGGAAAATGAAAGTCAGTATAACCAGGATGAATTGATGATGAGTATGATAATGTATAATGAGAGTAAAGGTGTGGTATTGCGAGATGTGATGATAGGTGTTATACGAAATAAATGAATGTGGTGGGGTGTAATGTGAAACTGAGTATGAAAGATTACGAGTTATGAGTTCGTAGAGGCTAATGTATGGCTAACGAAGGACGTGGCTAAATAGGTATGAAGAAAAGTGGTAGTGACATTATGAGATTAGTTGAGAAAATAAAGAAATGATGAGGTGGGGGAAATTATGAAAGGATAAGTATTTGTGTTGGGGATTTTAAAATGAAAAGTAATGGAATGTGAATTAATGTGTTGCTTGTGATTGAGTATAAAGTGAATGAGTTGTGTATATATGTATATATATATGTAGTCATATATTAATATGATGCATTTAGCGAAGGGAGTGAAGTTATGAATATATAGAGGTATAGGGGATATGGGGTGGAGCGTGATACAATACAAGTAAATGAAGTGCGTGGCTACTAAAGATAAGGAAAAGATGTAGTAACTTCATGTGTGTATACAAGTATATAAAGAGAATGAGAAATAAAGATAGTGCTTCTGTGTGTTACTTATGCGATACATTATTATGTGATTAATAAACGAGTAAAGTATATGTATGGTTAGTGGGATATATAGTTGGATGCAGATTCAAAGAATGCTTGATGTAAAGCAATAATTGTGATGTTTTATATCCAGAGTCCAGGTTGATATTTCTTATCTCAATAATTGTAAGATCAATTTATTTTCTTTATACAAGTAATTTATTTGTTAGATTTCTAAATTATACTCACACCAGAAATGGCTAACCCCTTAGTGTTTGGCGGGTTAGGGGAGTCAGAGGACTACCCTAGAACCCCTACTGTTACAGGTTCCCATCAGTGCAGAGAGGAGGCGTAGTTTGCAGGGTGAGGATTTATTTTAAAAAGTTTTGTAGTAATTAGTTAGGATGAGAGGTGATTTTATGATTTAAATTGTATTATGGATGTATAAATATGTAAATGATGATGATGAGTATAGTATGGAGTAATATGTGGTGGTTGTGACCCGTACCCATCTTGTTGTGGTGTACTGGGCTCTGTGGTAGGTTTTCCAAAGCTTTTTCTAAAATTTTACCTTGTTTTTCAAAGAAATTTATAGTTTTTAATTGATATGTGATAATCCGTTGTGAGTTTGGCCCCCAGAGCATTATATATTATTGCCTGTATGTTTATGCTCATTTTGGCCTGGGGAGCCCGTGAATTTATTGTGGGTATTGTGAGCTACGGAATTTTGAGCAGAATTCCGTAAGCTTTTTGTGTTTCGGGGCAAAATTTACAGGGGAGATTCTGTCAAAATTTTTCCTGAAATATAACTTTCTTAGTTTATGATTAAAGTGATATAGAAATTGAAAGAATTGAATTTCGAGGTTTAGTTTTCAAAAAAAAAATTTGGGGCGTTACATGAAGCTTCAACTGCCAATTCGCAAAGTACCCTCTCCGCAGCAACGTCTTGCCCACTAGGATCACTTCCATGGCCAGCAGCTCCCACTAAATTAGTAACCTCCCCACCACAACTGAAAGAACTCGGTTGCACCCCACATAACCTACTACTCGACTCCGACTGAGAGTCAACTACAGGAAAAATGCCCCTCACGTCTCTAAGCAAATACAGCATTCCCTCACGCTTCCCTTTTGCAATCACCCTTGAACCTGCAGCTATGCACCACTCCTCACTACCAACTGTAGTAGACAACCCCTCCTTGTCTAGCCTTCCAATCAAGATAAGATTTTCTTTCAAGTCTGGAACATGCCTTGTCTCCCGTAAGACAACACTTTGATCATCAATGGTATTTACGCGAACAGTACCAACCTCACGTACAGGACACCAGTGACCATTCCCCACGATCACAACTCCAAAAGAACCATCCTCGTAGTCATCAAACACCTCTCTACTTGGAGTGCAATAAAAAGAAGCACCCAAATCAATACACCAATTTTGAGTGCCCAACTTCTCCCGAGCTGATAAGCATTGATTCTCAACAAGCCCCACTTGAGCTTCCTTCGGAGTACCTCTCTTCAGTTTCTCCTGCTTCTTCTTCATATAAGCCTTACAAATGCGCATCATGTGACCCTTCTTATGACAATACCAGCACTCAGGCCCATATCCCCATTGCTATCATCAGACTCACTCTCAGATGAACTACTCTGATCCTTTCTTCTTCGACTGCTCTTAGATCTTCCACGTCTCTTCTCAACGTACATGGCGGAATCTCTAGAAGATGATGATGGATATCCCCCGTTTCTCACCCTTCTCACCTCCTCGTTCAGAATGCTACTCACCATATCCTGTAGAGTCGTCGAATCTGTCATGGTGCCTGTAATAGTCTGTTCCACCGTACCATAACTATCGGGTAAAGTAGATAGAAGTAACAATGACTACCCCCTCTCTGAAAACTTCAAACAAGCAGCTTCCATCTGATTGTAAACCATACAGTAATTGTTCACATGCTCTACTACTGAACCCCCTTCCTTCAACTTCATATTAACCAATTTCTTTATACAAAAAATTTGATTAGATGCCGACGATTTCTAATACATATCCGTGAGAATCTTCATAACTTCCTTTGTGGTCTTTGCCTTCGAGATATGAAATAACGCCTTCCTACTCAGCCCCAAATGAATCTGCCCCAGCGCCTTCTGATCCAAACGATTCCACTCCACCAAGACCTTCGCATCCTTGTCTGCACCTACCTCATCAAACAACGGACCATCAAGATCTTTCCGACGAAGATACGTTATCATCTAAATCTTCCACATCGCGAAGTCACTCCCATCGAATCTCTCAATCTTCATCTTGTTATCGGCCATCTCGAATCAACTGCTCTGATACCACTTGTCGGAGAAATCTACTCCCAACTCGTAGTGCTAATAGCGGAAGTGCACCACAAGCAATAGAAACTCCCAAGAAATAGATGAACCAAGAACAAGCCACTACAATATATGATCTCACAAGATCACAACCAATATGCAGAGATAACCAATACTTCTTATTCTCAAAGAAATACAAAGATTACAAAAGAGATTACAACTCTCAATCTCTCTCTCTCACTTTTGAAACACTCGTCACAATCTCTCTTGAAGTTGAATAATGATCAACACCACCCTCGAGTTTACAGCCATATATATAGCCCCCAAGCAAACTCTAAAAAATATACACAAATCTAGCAAATTGGGCCTTTATCCCGTAAGCCCAAAAGAACAACTCAGCGTCGGTGTCGGTCGATCGCACCCTAAGCCGGTCGACCGCAACGCGCATATCCAGAACCCGAGGGCTGACCGGTCGACCGCAACTCCCAGACCAGTCGACTGTCCCCTCCTCTGTTGAACTCCTACACTCGAAGAACTCCCAGTCGATTGGGCCGGTCGACCGCACCCCTAGCCGGTCGACCGCAACCCTCCAGACTTCTCTTCTTCTACTTGCTGCTTGTCTTCCCTTGCTTCTTTGTCTTCTCCTCTTCTTCTCCAACTTCAAGTACCCCGTGCCTACATGTATTTGAGGCCACAATTCCTAACAGAAGCTTCAGTTTCTTTGCTTTTTTTCTCCCAAAATTTGAAATATAAATATTTTGTCGAAAATGTAAGTATACAATTAAGCAAGTTCAAAATACCCACAATATTTGGTTAAATTATAAATTATAAATGAATAAAAAAAGTGAATATATAAAGTATTACTAGCTATGTGCACCAAAAGCTACTCAGGTGACATAATAATTGTTGGGTTTATGTCTTGCATATTATGTTGGATAAGAAAACGATGAGATGATGGAGGAATCGAGACGATCGGAGACAAAGTTGAATTAAAGGAAAAACAGTTCGCAGCAGTAGGTTGTGGTCGACCGTCCTGGGATGCGGTCGATCGCCCTGCTATGCAGAAGTTCCCGAGAGGGGGACGGTCGACCAACCTTGGGGTGCGGTCGATCGAACGCGGCACTGATGGATTATTTGGGTCGGGTCTTGGTGATTCGTAAGAAGCCCAACTTGCTCTTCAAGTCAGATCATACAACTCTTATCATAGAGTTATATCTTCAGGAATATTCAATGATTATTGTATTAAGATATCAAACTAGGGTTTCTCTAGATCTCTATATATTATTGTTATTGGCCTGCATTGAGAGCCAAGAGAGAGAGAGTACTTCATTGAAGGCAAAGTTTAAGTTTCTCTAATTGTAAACAACTAGTACTTGCTGGTGAGCCTTGAAAGCGGGTCGTGGTGAGAATTGTAATGTATCTTCGCTAGTTGAATAACATCTCGGGTTTCTTCTCCTCCAGATTAAAGCGAAAGCCCCAACCGGGACAAACTTGTGTATGCTTTGGTGTGTTTGGTATGATCTATTATGTGCTTGGTAGTTTGTGTTAATTGCATCGAATAACTCAACAAGATCCTCAGTTAGGTTTTTTTAAAAAAATCCTAACAATTGGTATCAGAGCTCCGGGTTCAAGGGTTTGTTCGAGTTCATTGGAGAAGATGGCAAATTAGATCACGAAGATCAAGCGGTTCAAAGGCAAGATCAAATTTGATCTCTTGAAGGTGGACATGCATGAAGCATCGGTTCGACAGGACTTGGATCTAGTCCTAGAAGGAGATAAAGGGAGACCAATCGACACAAAGCAGGAGAATTGGGAGGATATTTATTCAGAAGCCTTGGGTTTAATCCGTATGTATTCGATGAGCAAAGTCAGGTATAGGAGAGGCGCGGCGAGTCTTTGGGCAAAAGATTCAGAACTGGCTACTCGGGATCGTAATTACAGGGTCGGATGCATCAGAAAGGAAAGTTATGGGATTTCTTAATGAAGGAAAGTACCGCTCTTCCAGATCATGTAGTGGAGTTCAATATGGAGTTATCTGAACTGAGGGCGTTCAACGCAGATGATCTAAAGGTTTCCAACTTGATATATTCACCACCAAATCTATCCAACATGATAACCGTGCCAGATGAGAAATCTACCAAGGAGAAGTTTCTCATAGTAAGTATGATCAAGGGGTTGGAGGAGGATGCACTTAGGAAGGAGAGTTAGAAATCGGCATTAACTTCCGTGAGTTGCTTGGAGGTGGATTGTGTTAAGATTAATCAGAGAAATGAAAACAATACTGATTATTGAATTGAGTTCAACCAAGTACAATACCACCTATATAGGAGGAGAACAAATATAAAAAAAAAATCTACAACCAATATGGGACTATAATAATATCTAACACCCCCACTCAAACTCACGATGCATCAAACAGTGTGAGTTTGCCTACTAAGTATCGAAATCTCTGAACAGTATGGGATTTGGTAAAGAAGTCTGCAGCCTGCTGGGAAGAGGTAACAGAATGAAGAGAAATGGTCCCTGCCTCAAAGCGCTCAGGAACATAATGACAATCAATCTCTATATGCTTCGTTCGTTCATGAAAGATCGGGTTGCTTGCAATGTGCAATGCACTCCGGTTATCACAATGAAGAGGAGTAGCTCTTGTAAGAGTGACACCCATATCTGATAACAGCCAACGAACATGAACAATCTCTCTAGTAGTAGCTGTCATTGCTCTATACTCAGCCTCGGTGGAAGAACATGCAACGAATGCCTGTTTCTTGCTTCGCCATGAGATCAACGAATCACCGAGAAATAAATAGAAACCTGTGGTAGACCTTCTGGTAGTAGGATCACCTGCCCAATCTGAATAAGAATATGCACTGAGCTCTAGTTTGGATGTAGAAGGCATGAATAATGAGCGAGTGATAGTCCCCCGAAGATATCTGAGGATCCGAAGAAGAGCACTGTAGTGAATTGATGTAGGAGCATAAACAAACTGACTGACAACACTAACTGCATGAGCAATATCGGGTCTAGTCATGTATAAGTAGACAAGCTGTCCAACAATCTGCCTGTATCTAGTGGGATCAGGAAGAAGCTCACCATCTGTGGGGTGAAGCTTCACATGAAACTCTAAGGGTGTATTGGCTGATCAACTGTCATAGAGACATGCAGCAGAAATGATATCTGATGTGTATTTCTGTTGAGAAATGAGTTAGTCCTGTAACCCCTGTTTCCGATTATACGGATTTTCATGTATTCTTGTATTTCAAATTCCGTATAAATCCTTCCAATGCATTTAAATCCATTTTGAATCTCCTATTGAAACCCAAATTATATTCAAACTTGAGAATCTTGTCCCACTTCTGTTTATTTATCTATTTTGAAGCCTAAATTAATCCATACTATCATTTATTAATTATTATTGAATTTATATTCATTTGAAGCCCAAAGAGTAGCTCATCTCTTGTTGAAATTTAGCCCATTGATTTTTGATATATGTTATATTATTTAATTAATTGATTGAAGCCCAATAATCAAGCCCATCTCCTATTGGACTCTACCCACAAATTCGTATACTCACCCGTATACAATTTCTCAACTTCTTCCCACTCTTCCCACATCCCCGTAACCACACCCCACTATCTCTAACTACCCTTTAATAAATAATTATTTTATTATTTTAAACCCCCCACACCCTCTCTCAATCCCGTTACTCCCTCTCCATATATTCTCTGTTTTTCTCCAACCAAAACAAAAACCCAAACCCACAGAAACCTGAATAAGCTCAGAACCCCATCGTCTCCATCGTCTCCTCCCTTCTCTTTCTCGCTTTCACCCAACATCATCGCTCGCCACCTTCGGGCTCTCGCCCTCCAGTCTCCGACGTCATTCCCATCGTCACTCCACCTCGCCCATCATGGTCGCCAGTGGCGACGCTCCTCACCTCCATTGCCCTCGCCTCGCCCCATTACTCCCCAGTCCTCGTCGCCCTCCGACCAACAACTCCGAACTAATCCACTACTTCTTCCAATGGGTTGGCTTCGAAAGCCATTGTAGCATCGCCTCCATCCCCTTGCTGCTCCATCAAACCCATTGAAGCGTCGCCAACTCCCACAACGCCATCGCTCGCACGTCCTTCCTCGCTATTCCCCGAGCATCGGCCAATCGAGACTCCACTGCAGCTCCTCACCATCGTGAGTGTCGTTGCCGCCCTCCCAGGCGCAGCCAGTCGTCACCACTGGCCGCTCTCTCTCTCTCCGTCGGAAGGTAGAAGGAGAGTGGTGATTGGTTCGTTACGATGTTTCGCGTTTGAGCGCAGCGAATCCCTTTCCGATGTCCCGTGTTCGCTCCGATCCGCTGCGTGGAGAAGGATCTGATTGGTCGGCCTCTGATGTTCGCTGTTTTGGCTGCACCAAATCCCGTTTTTGCTGTTTCGTGTTCGGATCAGATCGGGTGTGTAGAAGAATTCTTATTGGACAGTTTTTGTGTTCCGTGTTCTGGCCGCAGCAGATCTGATTTTGCCGTCCCGTGTTCTGGCCGATCCGGTGCTGAGTGGAATCTACTATTTGGCATTTTAGCGCGCATTTTGCACGTACTCTTGGGATTGCTCCTCGGGATTCTGATCCCGTTATTCTTATTAATTATTTGAATCATCTACAAGGAAAAAGGCAAGTCCACTTGAACTCTTTTAATTTTCTAGTTCAAGCTTATTGATCTCCTGCAAGTAGTTCCATTTCAATTATCTTAATTTGCCTTGTGTCCTGTCCGTTGGGAGTATCGAGGGTTTATACGAGCTAACCCGACATACTCTTGACATCATATTATTATCCATTGACTCAAACCCAAGCCTATATACACACTTGACATAAATAAAATGATTAGAAATTGTATAATAAGAAAATGAATGGTGATTGAATACATTGATCGATTGAGATATTGTGACTTGAACAATGACATGATAAATGGACTTGTACACTGTAAAGAAATCCTAATTGTTGTACATTAGTGTAATGTATTTCATGATACAATAACCTATTTATTATCGACTTGAATGAACATATATGTGATGGCTTTTTATAAATTCCTGCTGCCTTGTCTATCTTGTACTGAGGTTTCGACCCAGTTATAATAGGAATCAGTCAAAATGATATAAAGATGAATTATAGCCCTAAGTGTTTAGTTGCTGATAACATCCTGGAACTTCAAATTCTGAATTGTAGTCTATGAGTTATCACCATTTTAGTGCAACTGTGTCGGCCATTTCAGATTTACTATTTCATGTTATTATTGTGCAATATATCATTTTGCTGCATTCGTATCTTTCCCTTGACATTCTTATAACCACTTGCATGTACATGAATGACTTAATAATAAAATACTAAACAAGTCGAGGTTTATAAGGGTTGACCTAGTAGTGGATAGTCTCAGAAAATGTACTCGGTAAGGCCTATATTGATATTGTATTGACATGGAAGGAGAAGTAATGATTGTGAATGATTGATTGAGTAATTGGAAATTGATTGATTGCAAATGGTAATTGATTGTTATTGACACAGAGTACACGCTCTGTAGACCCCACCACGAAGTCTAAAACGAACACTGTTGTACGTGCATCGAACCTGTAGTATGGGATGCAGTAGTACGTGCACTAGATAGAAGAACAACTTGATAATAGACCTAGTTGACATGTATATATACTTGATTAAGACCACTGTTACTAGTACCATTATTGTCCTTGCAATTTGATCTTGATTCATATTCCCACATGTACTTTACTCTCTTACTCTCTGCTTTTCACTACTTGCTGTCCGTACTTGCTCTAAGGACAAATTATTCTTTCTTTTTAGATGAACAAGTACAGGTGTACAAGAAGAATTTCTAGAAGGTATTGATGAGCAATTCTTCTACAATTGGAGCAAGAGTCTCTCGAGCAGTTTGGTAAGTCTTTATATCCCAGATTTGGTTATTGAATTTCATTCTCGTTTATGTGATCATGTTTCCTGCGTGGTTGTGATTCATTTTCCTTATATTGTTGAGTTAAGACTGGTACAACTTATGGATGATATGTGTTGGCGTACTTATATCATTCGCTGGGCCTCAGTTACGTGCCTGTGTTTCCGTATTCCGGAAAGCGGGGCGTGACAAGTCCTGACATCCATGAGCAATCTCTAAACCCAGAAAGTAACGTAGCTTACCAAGGTCTTTCATATGGAACTGCTGGTGAAGGTATTTCTGGGTGGATACAATGCCGGCGGAGTCATCCCCAGTAATAATCATATCATTAACATATAGTAGTAGAAGTACCCTCCCTTGCGGTGATGACCGCATAAACATGGAATGGTCCTGGGAACTCTGACGAAAGCCAGCCTTGGTGATGACAAGCCGAAAACACTCAAATCAGGCTTGAGGGGCCTGTTTCAGACCACATATAGCACGACGTAGTCTGCAAACATGACGAGGAGTTGTAGTAAGACCAGGAGGAGGATGCATATATACCACTTCAGATAAGGTATCATGAAGAAAAGCATTCTTCACGTCCAACTGGTATAGCGGCCACTGACAAACGGCGGCAACAACAAGAAGAGTGCAAACTGTAGTCATCTGAGCCACTGGGGCAAAGGTCTCATCATAATCAATGTCATGCTCCTGAGAAAATCCTCGGGCAACTAGACGAGCCTTGTGCCGCTCAATCGAACCATCAGGTCGATATTTGACCTTAAAGATCCACTTGTAGCTAACAGGCTGAACGCCCACAGGTAGTGGAACAACATTCCAAGTACCAGTTTGATCAAAGGCACTGAACTCCTCTGCAACAGCTTTTCGCCACTCGGGATATTGAACGGCTTTCTTATAGATTCTGGGCTCATGTATGTAATACCCTAAATTTCTTTTTTAATAAAATATTGACTTTCACGTGTTGTGCACGTGAAAATTTCATATGTATATTATTTATTTATTTTTATATACAAAATCTCTTTTGATAGTATGAACAACTATTTTTCCCTTCCTTTATTTTCCTAAAAAGCTTAATTTTCTAAAAAGCCTAAAACACTAATTAATTGTTTTAGCCCATTTTAATTTATTACTATTTTGATTGTTTGGCCCACAACCGAAGCCCACAACCGAAGCCCACAAATTTAATAAATTAATTAAATAGCCACACTTGTCATGAAGAGACAAAATGTGAACAAATTAATTTATTAAAATTGTACAAACTTTTAATGAGGGAGGGTAGCACGTGCATGCAATCTAGTGTGCATTGCACACCCTTTAGTGGGCCGGTTTTGAGAGAGAGGGAGAGATGAGAGTAGTGTGGAGGTAGTTATCTCATCATGGGTAGTTGCTACAACTCCCAAATTCATCCTAGCCCTTAATCTCTAACTAGTTGATCTAATCCTATCCATTCAATCCACCCTAAATTGAGTATAAATACCCCTGATATGGCTAAAAATGGGGGTTAATCGGAACCGTCCAAATCAAGTACGAATCTTGAGGCCCGGGGGTAAAAAGGTAATTTCGCCTACAAAAGGGCCCAAAATAGATATTGGGTCTTCTCTCCAAGGACCCAATAACCCACGAATGGATCCACCAACAAGAGGGTGCGGGTTCTAACCCGCTGCGCACCCAATCCAACAAGATAGAATCAGAGTCCCTGATCAATCTTGATCAACGGCCCTGATATACGTCTATCTTTTCACTGGGATTTGGGGATTAAATTCCTTATCTGATTACGGAGAATATACCCTATCAGATTACACTACTAATCTGTTTACAAGGAGAATATTCCTTATCAGACCACGGGGATTACATTCCTAAACTGTTCCCTAAGACGCCTATAAATACCCCCCATCCATCTCTATTAAGAGGTAATCAATCTTTCACCAGTTTTTACGCTCATTCATAGTCTTCCTAGATTACTGACTTGAGCGTCGGAGGGTGCGTCGCCGGGAACAACCCCGGTGTCTCGCACTTTTTGCAGGTCCACGGCGGGATCGAAGATCGAAGCCCGACGGAACAGGTATACAAGTTTACTATTCAGTTTCCCTAAGAATCCACAAATTCATCTGTTTGCCCCCACACAAAATTTAGTGGCAACAGATTGGCGCCGTCTGTGGGAAACTAACGAATAGAAAACCTCCCCTCTTCCTGGTGAACAGGTCTCCTCCAGCCATGCCTCCTAGGAAAGTCAGATCGAGGGGGTCCAACCGAGCCCCCAACCCTGATCAGCAGCAAGAAGTCATTCCTAATCCCACTCAACAACAAGGGCAACTTCCCCCTACCGCGGAAGACCCACTCCAACAGAATCTTCCCCCTCCTGATCCGAAGGGTCCTAATCCTCAGAAACAACCCCTTCACCAAGAAAATGTCTCCATCCACAACGCCTCCACGGACTCTATGGCCTCCCATCACCCCCGAGCCTCTGGTCGCCACAACGCCGTTCCTAATCGTCGGAAAGAGGATCTCCGCCGCCATCTGGAAGAAAAGCGGGCCCGAGAGGGAGCCTCCCGCCATCACTATCCGGGCGAGCGGTCTCCTCAGCACCGGTACCACAGGTCCCCCGCCCGAAGAGGGAGGAAAGAGTCCCCCGATCACTACCGAAGAAGGCACTCCCCCGCAGGTCGGCAATAGCTCAGGAACAATGAGGCACCAATTACTCGTGCCGAGTTCCAGCAATTCCAAGCAATGGTACAACAGGCTCTCAACCTCCGTCAAAACCCTAATGAGCCGAAGGCCCCATCCCCTCCTCCGGTCCGAAGCCCTCGCCGACGGTCCCCCTCTCCTCGTCCTGCACCAACCAACTCCCGGCGTACCCCAAGTCCTCGTCGTTCCCGAAGTTACCGTCGCCGCAGCCTTCGCTCTCCCTCTTACGAAGACGAGTCCCGAGGCTCGGCAGATTACCGTCGGAGAGATGACACCATGAACCGCCGTCTTCATGAAGTAGAAAGGCGCCTGGGTCAGATAAACCGAGAAGAGGAGCTTAGGGGAAGGACCCTACGGCCTAGCCGACCCCCTTTCTCCCGAACCATAGTGGATGCACCTGTCCCGTTCGGCTTCAAACCTCCCCAATTTGAGACTTACATCGGGGAGACCGATCCAGTTGACCACATCGAAAGCTTTAAGACTTTGATGCTCCTCCATCAAGCTTCCGATGCCCTCCTCTGCAAAACCTTCCCCGCAATTCTCAAAGGACCAGCTCGAGAATGGTACTCTCGCCTCGCCCCTTCCTCAATATTCTCCTTCGAGCAGTTCGAAACCCTCTTCGTCACCCATTTTGTAAGCAGCCGTAGAGCTGAGAAAACAAGCATCTCCCTACTGCACCTCCACCAAAAGAAGGGGGAGAACTGAGAGACTATGTGAAGAGGTTCACAGCTGAAGCCCGGTCTATAGCATCCCTCGACCAGTCGGTCGCTACGGCAGCATTTCAATCTAACGTCCTCAATTCCAACCTCCGCTCTTCCCTTGCCAAGAAGCCACCACAAGACATTTCCGACCTCCTCCTCCGCACAGAAAAGTATATCCGGGCCGAAGAGGCCGAACAGCAACCCAACTGGGAGGGGTCTACCTCCGGGTTTAAAAGGAAGGGAGCGGAAGAAGAAGGAGCCAAGAAACTCCAGAAGGATAATGCCGGCCAGCGCCGACCTCCCCCTAGATTTGAGAAGTTCACTCCCCTCACCACCAACATCTCCGCCATCTTCATGGAAGTCGAAAAAGAAGGGGTCTTGCCTCCAGCTCCCAAGATGAACACCCTCGCTAAGAGAAGAGATAAAGAGAAATGGTGCCGCTATCACCGGGACCATGGGCATGACACTAACGATTGTCGTGCTCTGAGAAACGAGATCGAAGCCCTTATCCAGAGGGGGCAACTGACGAAGTTTGTAAGAAAGGACCGAGCCGAACTTCCTCCCCCGCCTCGGGGGGCTAACAAGCGTCCGGAAAGAGAAGAGACGCCAGACTTCGAGGAAGAGCGAGTCCTCCACCTCATTCACGGGGGCCCAATGGGGGGCTCCTCGAACTCCTCTCGGAAAGCATTTATTAGAGAAGTCAACTCGGTCCGAGCCACTCCTCCTCCCAAAGGCCTCGGAGTGCCAGTCACGTTCTCCGACGAAGATCTTGAAGGAGTTCGTACCCCACATTGTGACGCGCTCGTCATTAGCCTCCACATGGCAAATTTCAAGGTGGAGAGGATCTTAGTAGACAACGACAGCTCCGTCAACATCCTCTTCCTCTCCGCTTTTAAAGGCCTAAAGCTCTCCAGAGACAGACTCAAGCCCGCCGGCTACACTCTCCATGGGTTCACGGGGGTTCCGGTAACTATTGAAGGGGTGATCACCCTCGATGTAACTGCCGGTCAAACTCCTACCACCCGAACAGAGCCAATGGACTTCATGGTGGTGGATGTTCCCGCCACCTACAACGTCATTTTGGGTCGGCCTGGCCTCGCAGCTCTGGAAGCCGTCCCCTCAGCATACCATCTTAAGATAAAGTTTCCCACCTGGTCCGGGGTCGGGGAAGTAAGGGGCAATCAGAAGCAGGCCCGAAAGTGCTACATGACCTCAACCCTTGGGCCCGTCCTCTCCTTAGAGACTCTGGAAATTCCCCAAGACACTGCAAGACCGACCTCCGAGCCGGTGGATGAACTGGAGGAGGTACTCTTCTCTGAACAAGAGCCGACCCGCAAGTTCTTCGTAAGCAAGACCCTCCCGTCCGCCCTATACTCAGATATTGTGAAATGCATCCGAACCAATCAAGACCTCTTCGCATGGTCCGCAGCAGACATGCCCGGTATCTCCGAAGAACTCTTGGTCCACCGCCTGAGCGTCGATCCGGGGTCCAAACCGGTTCAGCAAAAGAGGCGCAAGTTCGCCCCCGAGCGTCAGCTCGCTATCAAAGAGGAGGTAGACAAGTTGTTGAAGGCCCGATTCATACAGGAGGTAAACTACCCTGAGTGGTTGTCAAACGTAGTAATGGTGAAGAAGTCCAATGGGACTTGGAGAATTTGCATTGATTTCACCGACCTCAACAAGGCCTGCCCCAAAGATCCCTTCCCTCTGCCGAGCATTGACACTCTGATTGACGCAACCTCGGGACATGAGCTCCTCAGCTTCATGGATGCTTTCTCGGGTTACAATCAGATAAGAATGTTCCCCCCGGATATCCCGAAGACATCTTTTGTGACCGACCAAGGCCTTTATTGCTACAGAGTCATGCCGTTCGGCCTAAAGAACGCAGGGGCGACATACCAGCGCCTCGTCAACAAGGTTTTCCAGGCCCAGATCGGCCGGAACATGGAAGTGTACGTCGATGATATGCTTGTAAAGAGCATCCGAGGTGTTGATCATGTGGCCGACCTTCGGGAGGCCTTCGACGTCCTAAGAAAGCACAATATGAGACTCAACCCGAACAAGTGTGCGTTCGGCGTCTCATCAGGAAAATTCCTCGGCTTCATGGTTAGCCAACGAGGAATTGAAGCAAATCCGGAAAAGATCAAGGCCATATTGGACATGGCCCCTCCTAGAAATGTCAAGGAAGTTCAAAGGTTGACAGGTCGCTTAGCCGCCATAGGACGCTTCCTGTCGAAGTCCGGGGAGAAGTGCCTCCCGTTCTTCAAAGCCCTCAGGGGGGCTAAAGGATTTGAATGGGGGCAGCAGCAACATGACTCTTTCGACCAGCTTAAAGCATACCTCGTCAATCCACCTCTTCTCAGCAAACCTATACCTGGCGAACCACTCTACCTCTACCTGGCAGCTTCCGAACAGATGCTTAGTGCGGTCTTAGTCAGAGAAGAAGAAAGGGCTCAGAAGCCCATCTACTACGTCAGCAAAGTACTTCGGGACGCCGAGCTCCGGTACCCGAAGATTGAGAAAATGGCCTATGCCCTGGTAATGGCCGCGAGAAAGCTTCGACCCTACTTTCAGTCCCATTCGGTGGTCGTCCTTACCGACCAGCCGCTGAAACAGGTCCTTCACAAGCCCGAGACTTTCGGTCGCCTCATGAAGTGGTCGATCGAGCTGAGCCAACATGATATAACTTATCAGCCTCGGACAGCGATCAAGGCACAGGCACTGGCCGAATTCATAGTTGAAACTACAATCCCCGAGTCCAGCCAAACAATGAAGGGACCACCCGTCTGGTCGGTCTATGTTGACGGGTCCTCTTGCAACGAGGGAAGCGGGGCAGGGGTCATCCTGGCAGGCCCAGATGACTTCATCCTCCAATACTCCCTCTGTATAAACTTCAAAGCCTCGAACAACGAGGCCGAATATGAGGCGCTAATAGCCGGTCTTCGAATGGCCCGAAATGCAGGGGCACAACGGCTACAGATCTTCAGTGACTCTCAGTTGGTCGTCAATCAGGTCCTCGGCGAGTATGAAGCCCGCGATGATAGAATGGTTAAATACTTGGCTAAAGTCAAAAGCCTCATGACACTATTTGAGGGGGCCCTCATCTAAAGGATCCCAAGAGAAGAAAATGCTCAGGCCGACGCTCTTTCCAAATTAGCCTCCTCTTCCCTTCAAGGCCTCGAACAGACTGTTTTGATAGAAGTCCTCCTGAAGCCGAGCATAGAGGACGAGGCACTCGACTCCGTTGAGACATTGCCTGTCCTCCTCGAAGACAATTGGATGAAACCCCTCGTCGAATTTCTAAGGGACGGACTCCTCCCCGAAGATCCGAGGGAAGCAAGAAGAATCAGGACCCGAGCCGAGCGTTATACATTGATCGAAGGTACCCTATATAAGCGCTCCTTCACCCAGGTAAACGGTCGCCCCTACCTAAGGTGCCTCTCCCCCGGGCAAGCAGACTACGCCCTGCAAGAACTTCACGAGGGCATTGGCGGGGCCCATTCTGGCTCCAGAGCCCTGGCGCACAAAGTGTTGAACTACGGGTATTACTGGCCCACTCTCCTACGGGACGCCGAACGACACGTTCGGCAGTGCAGCTCCTGTCAAAAGTATTCCGACATCCGACGCCTTCCACAAGCACCGCTCGCCTCCCTATCAAGTCCGATCCCCTTCGCTATGTGGGGGATGGATTTACTAGGGCCATTTCCACCAGCCCCCGGACAGCTAAAGTTCCTAGTCGTGGCAGTCGACTATTTCTCGAAGTGGATAGAAGCCGAGCCCCTGGCTACAATCATCGAGCATAGGGTCGTTCAATTCTTCTGGAAAAATGTGATTTGCCGGTTCGGCGTTCCCCGAGTCATAGTCACGGATAATGGGACACAGTTTACTGGAGCCGCCTTCCCAGCTTTATGTGAGGACCTCTCCATACAACACCGATTCTCCTCCGTCTCCCATCCTCAGTCGAATGGCCAGGCCAAGAATGCCAACCGACAGATTCTTTCGGGCATCAAGAAGAGATTAGACAAGTGTTCCAAAGGACTGTGGGTCGATCAGCTGCCAAACGTGCTCTGGAATCACCGCACCACCAAGCGGACCCCAACAGGCGAGAGCCCATTTAATCTCACCTATGGGGCCGAGGCCATCATCCCCCTAGAAGTCGGGATACCCTCTCCTCGTCTGATAGCTTATGAAGAAGAGCAGAACGCTAGAGAGCTCAGAGCAAGTCTAGATCTGATAGATGAAATCCGAAAGAGAGCGGCCATACGCCAGCAAACTTACCGAAGGAGGATCGAGCTAGTATACAACAAAAGGGTCCACCCAACGGACCTCAAAGAAGGGGATCTAGTCCTCCGAAAATTGGCCATCTCGTTCCCCGGACTGAAAAGCAAACTGGCCCCGAATTGGGAGGGACCATACAAAATCTCAAAAGTGATCCGCCCCGGTGCGTACAAGCTAGAAGATCTCGAAGGCAGAGAAATTCCCAGGACTTGAAATGCCGACCATCTTTTGAAATACCAAGAGAAGGCAACTACGCCTCTCTAAGTAACTCGATATGTCGAACCATTCCCTTCCTTTTACTAGTAGTGATTTTTCCTTTTATTTTTTCATTGTAATAACGGCTAGCAACTTTAGAAGCAGCCGATCATCAGATATTAATAAATAAAGTCTTTTCATATTTTCACTGCTATTACATCTCTCTGCTTTTAACTCTTTAATCTAACAATGGTTCCGGAGTCCAACACTTGGCTCGATTCTACTTCACAAGTTCGCTCCTAAGCGAGCTAGAAGTAGCTCGCCATTCGGAATTGCTCCCACGGCCGTTGAATGGTTCGGAGTCCGACACTTGGTTCGACTCTACTCCGCAAGTTCGCTCCTAAGCGAGCTAGGGGTAGTTCGCCATTCGGAATTGCTCCCACAACCCTTAAACTGACAATGGTTCCGGAGTCCAACACTTGGCTCGATTCTACTTCACAAGTTCGCTCCTAAGCGAGCTAGAAGTAGCTCGCCATTCGGAATTGCTCCCACGGCCGTTGAATGGTTCGGAGTCCAACACTTGGTTCGACTCTACTCCGCAAGTTCGCTCCTAAGCGAGCTAGGGGTAGTTCGCCACTCGGAATTGCTCCCACAACCCTTAAACTGACAATGGTTCCGGAGTCCAACACTTGGCTCGATTCTACTTCACAAGTTCGCTCCTAAGCGAGCTAGAAGTAGCTCGCCATTCGGAACTGCTCCCACGGCCGTTGAATGGTTCGGAGTCCAACACTTGGTTCGACTCTACTCCGCAAGTTCGCTCCTAAGTGAGCTAGGGGTAGTTCGCCATTCGGAATTGCTCCCACAACCCTTAAACCAACAATGGTTCCGGAGTCCAACACTTGGCTCGATTCTACTTCACAATTTCGCTCCTAAGCGAGCTAGAAGTAGCTCGCCATTCGGAACTGCTCCCACAGCCGTTGAATGGTTCGGAGTCCAACACTTGGTTCGACTCTACTCCGCAAGTTCGCTCCTAAGTGAGCTAGGGGTAGTTCGCCATTCGGAATTGCTCCCGCAACCCTTAAACTGACAATGGTTCCGGAGTCCAACACTTAGCTCGATTCTACTTCACAAGTTCGCTCCTAAGCGAGCTAGAAGTAGCTCGCCATTCGGAACTGCTCCCACAGCCGTTGAATGGTTCGGAGTCCAACACTTGGTTCGACTCTACTCCGCAAGTTCGCTCCTAAGTGAGCTAGGGGTAGTTCGCCATTCGGAATTGCTCCCACAACCCTTAAACCGACAATGGTTCCGGAGTCCAACACTTGGCTCGATTCTACTTCACAAGTTCGCTCCTAAGCGAGCTAGAAGTAGCTCGCCATTCGGAACTGCTCCCACTGCCGTTGAATGGTTCGGAGTCCAACACTTGGTTCGACTCTACTCCGCAAGTTCGCTCCTAAGTGAGCTAGGGGTAGTTCGCCATTCGGAATTGCTCCCGCAACCCTTAAACTGACAATGGTTCCGGAGTCCAACACTTGGCTCGATTCTACTTCACAAGTTCGCTCCTAAGCGAGATAGAAGTAGCTCGCCATTCGGAACTGCTCCCACAGTCGTTGAATGGTTCGGAGTCCAACACTCGGTTCGATTCTACTTCGCAAGTTCGCTCCTAAGCGAACTAGAGGTAGTTCGCTCCTAAGCGAACTAGAGGTAGTTCGCCGTTCGAAAATGCTCCCACAACCCATAAACTAATCTAACAGTGGTGCCGAAGTCAGACACTTGGTTCGATGCAGCTTCGCAAGTTCGTTCCTAAACGAACTGCAAGAAGCTTGCCATTCGGAACTACTCCGACTTTATAAGCCTCGGCACAGCAGACAACAGTCACGAAAGTAAAAACACACAGGTTCGGCAACAACACTTTTATTGATGAAACAAATGCGATACAAAGACGAACACAGCAGGATTACAACTCGTCAAAGAAAAAGTTACAATGCCGACTTATTACACTTAGCAAAAAACAAAAAAATACACAACAACTCGCGGAGTCGACCACTTTAGCGCTTTTTTGGAGCCGGGGCGTTCCGCTTCAAAGACACCCGAGGGTGACGACCTTGTCTCCGGAGCGCGACCCCAAGCCTGCGAATTGAGACGTATCCTCCGCACCACTTCTAGTGGCTACTCCGACGGATGCTCTGCTCGACGAAATTGCCACCGAGCTCTGCGCGTCCCCCGGACTAGGTTGGCCGATCCGCTGACGGGTCGCCATCTCATAAAAGGTAATGCCCCGCTCGCTCTCAGCACGAGTGCACGACGTGCTTCGAACATTGATTGGTCCTGAATGCGGCTTAAGACGGGCCACTTCTGCCTCCAACTCCGAGATCCGATCCCGCAACGAGTCGTCTTTGACATTGACTTCGAAACGCGGGGGTATCGCGGAGTTCGGGACTCCTGATCGGCTGGAAATGAGGCGCCGAAGGTGGGTGACCTCAATGCTTTTATCCACCGTCGCTCTCTTCAGTGCTTCGACCTCGGCAGACAGTTGGACCCGTTCAGTCGTCAACTTGGCCACTTCGGCCGTGAGCCCCTCGCCCTCGCTCCGAAGCTTCGCCTCTACGGATTGCAGATGCTATATCTCGGAAAGCAAATCGTCTCTCTCCGCTGTTATTTTGGACAAGTTATGACGGATGCACTGAACCCGAATCTCATTACTGAAACCAGTTGGCAAGTATTCACCTTCGGGGATAAGCTCGGCGATCCTGCTTTCCAGACGACGAATCTCGATGTCTCGCCGGCCGAGGACGAGCTGGAGATGGGTCCTCTCGCTTTCAGCTCGGCGCAATCCGAGCTCGACCTCGTAGAGTCTCTCTCGGCACCTCGCCAGACAAAGCCTCGTCGCCCCTAGGCCGACCTCGGCTCGAGTTCTCTCATCCGAACGCAGAGGTTCAACGTCTTGGGCGATCACCATAAGCTGCAAAGAGATCGAAGCAATCAGCAAAAATGTCGAACACTGCCGAAGCGCCACACTTGAAAAAATTTCTTTTCTAAAAACAAGAAGCGAATGTTCGGCAAAAGAGGGGGCAAAAGACAAAAACTTCCGAACAGCAACACTTGCAAAAACTTCCTTTTCATTAATGTCAAAAAGTAGCGGTGGCCAGTCCGCTATTAGGCATTACAGAGTTCGAAAAGAAAAACAAAAAACGAAAACAAAAGACGGATTCAAGGCTCGACCTCTTTCCCCGGGCGGTGAGGTGGAGTAGGGGTTGACTTCGCCGGAGGAGACGCCGCCGCCAGCGGAGTAATCGCGGTGCTGGGGACCTCGTCAGTAACCCCGGCGTCGGCATCGGCGTCCCCCTCCTCCTCTTCTTCCCCTTCGGACTCGGGGTCGAAGCCCTCGACGTGTCCGGGGAAGAGTCGCCACCCGGAGATGTCCACCCCGGGGTACGCTTCCGACACCCGCTCGAGGGCAGCAGCGAAGGCCTTCGCCATGTTCTGCGCAAGGAACACTTGGGCCTTCTCCAGGGTCGCGTCCTCCGCTGCCTTCACGGCTGCCGCCTGCGCCGCCTCGACCTCGGCCAACTGCTTGGCCGACCCCTCCTTCTGCGAAAGGAGCTCGCCCTCCAGCCTCTTCACCTCGGCCTCGAGATGCTGGATCCTCGCCGATCGACCCTCATGTTCGACTCGGAGCTTGTCGAGCTCGTTCGACATCCGAGCTTTCTCGTTCCGAGCCTGGTCGGACTCCTGCTTCAGCTCTTTCTCCAGAGCTGTCAGCCTCTCGGTGAGGTGGCCGAAGTGGACGATGATCTGCAGCAAAGAAGAGCTAAAAGAGTTAGAAATTTTTTTTTGTGATTCAAGAAATACGACAGACGAAGAAAAGCTTACCGATACCGCCGAACGAGCGATCTCGATCACGTCGTCGCCCTCTCTCCCCGCCTCCATGGCGGCTCGGTCCTTCGGGGTGGCGAGATGCTTGATGGCCTGCATGCTCGCCAAGGAGTTCCCAAGGAACCCATCGTGCTTCCGAACTTGCCAGTCCGGAATATGGATCCGCTTGTGCTCCTCCGTCAGGAGCTCCTCGCCTGCCACGGTCAGCGGCGGTGTCGGCATGGCGAGGGCGGCGGCAATGGGGAACTCCCCCACAGGTGCGGGAGCCGAAGTCCCCACCACGGTGACGACCGGCTCGTCGAGGATCTCCACCCCCTCGACAGGGGCCGCAATCCTCGGCACCTTCGAGGTCGAGGGCAGCTTCGACGCAACCCTCTTGCGCTTCTTAGGCGCCTTGCTGGCGAGCCCTGCCCTGAGTGCCAACACCGCATCGTAGTCCATGGATTCTGCATCAAAAGAAAAAAGTTGGTCAGCACATAAAAAACAACAAGGCAGTAGGTACGGATAAAAGGAACTTGACGAGAGCCGCGTACTGGGATCTACGCGGCAGAGCCCTCCCTTGTAGAGGACGTCCTCCGTCAGCTCCCTCCAATCATACTTCGGCCGATCAAGGAGGATCCGGACTGCCTCTTCTTCTTCTACTGAGAGCTTCGGCATCGTCGTCGCCCTCTTCGGCACCCCTTCTGCCCAATTAGAGGGGATCGGCCAGGCCTCTCGACTCCGCACGACGAACCACTTCTCTCGCCAGTGCTTAATAGAGTCGGAGCAGATGACGAGCCTGCCGCCGTGCCTCGGAGTCAAATAATACCGGTACTCCGACTTATTCCCTTGGTGGAGCCGGTATAGTGTCCGAAGCACGTTCAGCTGCGGCTCGATCCCTGCGGCCTGGCAGTGGAGAACGAAACCATCAATCACTCGCCACGCGTTCGGCATGAGCTGGATGGGGCTGACCCCGAACCAACTCACCACGGCAATTGCGAACGCGTGGAGAGGTAGCCGATCACCGGCGATAAAGGCGTCGACCGGCCAGCAACACATGGTCACTGGCAGCGGCGAGTTGGCCCTAACTCCGGGGCCCGGCAACATGATTTCGTACTCCTCCGGGATGAAAGAAGAATCCCGGATCACCGCCAGTTCCTCCTCGCGCAGGATCGACGCCGCATCATCCGCCTCCGTCGTCTCCCTCACAGCATTCTCCTCGAAGGACCTCCCCCTCCCGTGGACGATTCGCTCGGCCTGATCCTCCGGGAGCTGCCTGACTCTGTGTAGTCCCGTCAACGGACCTGGCAGTTGTCCGAACTCCCCCATCCTCTTCGGATCCACAACGATCGAATCCTTGCCGAACACCTTGCCTTTGGTCGGGGTCGGAGTCGAGTCCTCGACGTCTTCAAGGAAGGGCTCGGACCAAGAGACTTCGTCGGAGACAGAAGCTACAGACATAATTGATGATAAATTACCTTAAGAGAATTAGCTGCCGGAAAACTTCGCCTGAGTCTAATGCCGAACACCGGAAAAACTCGCCTGAAACACAAGAAAACGTCTGAGCAAATGGGAGGAGAAATGAGAAATGAGAGGGGGGTGAGGATTTATAGAGAGGGGCGCTCCAAACGAGGTTAATGGGCTCGTACGACCGGCCCATTTAAACCAAACGACGAAGCGACCCCAATCGTCGCCTCGCTAACCACGCCAAATCATGAGTTGAATTTAATGCGCATCCCGTCTGATAGAAGCCCAGAGGTCACTGCAATTAATGAACGTCCCATCTGTTAGGGTTGTCAGAGTTGTCAGAGCTGTCAGAGCTGTCAGAGCCACCAGAAGTTCAAATGGCGCACAGAAAAAACAAACCCCTAAAAACGACAAGTCTAGAAGTTCGGCACCCACTGCCGAGCGTTCGTGACACCGACCTTGTTACGGGGTAAAAATCAAGTTCGGCACTCACTGCCGAGCGTTCGTGACACCGACCTTGTTACGGGGTAAAAATCAAGTTCGGCACTCACTGCCGAACGTTCGTGACACCGACCTTGTTACGGGCTAAAAAACAAGTTCGGCACTCACTGCCGAGCGTTCGTGACACCGACCTTGTTACGGGGTAAAAATCAAGTTCGGCACTCACTGCCGAGCGTTCGTGACACCGACCTCGTTACGGGCTAAAAAACAAGTTCGGCACTCACTGCCGAGCGTTCGTGACACCGACCTTGTTACGGGGTAAAAAAACAAGTTCGGCACTCACTACCGAGCGTTCGTGACACCGACCTTGTTACGGGGTAAAAATCAAGTTCGGCACTCACTGCCGAGCGTTCGTGACACCGACCTTGTTACGGGGTAAAAATCAAGTTCGGTACTCACTGCCGAGCGTTCGTGACACCGACCTCGTTACGGGCTAACAATCAAGTTCGGCACTCACTGTCGAGCGTTCGTGACACCGACCTTATTACGGGGTAAAAATCAAGTTCGGCACTCACTGCCGAGCGTTCGTGACACCGACCTCATTACGGACTAAAAAATAAGTTCGGCACTCACTGCCGAGCGTTCGTGACACCGACCTTGTTACGGGGTAAAAAACAAGTTCGGCACTCACTACCGAGCGTTCGTGACACCGACCTTGTTACGGGGTAAAAATCAAGTTCGGCACTCACTGCCGAGCGTTCGTGACACCGACCTTGTTACGGGCTAAAAAACAAGTTCGGCACTCACTGCCGAGCGTTCGTGACACCGACCTTGTTACGGGGTAAAAATCAAGTTCGGCACTCACTGTCGAGCGTTCGTGACACCGACCTCGTTACGGGCTAACAATCAAGTTCGGCACTCACTGCCGAGCGTTCGTAACACCGACCTTATTACGGGGTAAAAATCAAGTTCGGCACTCACTGCCGAGCGTTCGTGACACCGACCTCGTTACGGGCTAAAAAACAGGTTCGGCACGAGCGTTCGTGATACCGACCTTATTACGAGGTAAAAATCAAGTTCGGCACTCACTGCCGAGCGTTCGTGACACCGACCTTGTTACGGGGTAAAAAAACAAGTTCGGCACTCATTGCCGAGCGTTCGTGACACCGACCTTGTTACGGGATAAAAATCAAGTTCGGCACTCACTGCCGAGCGTTCGTGACACCGACCTCGTTACGGGCTAAAAAACAAGTTCGGCACTCACTGCCGAGCGTTCGTGACACCGACCTTGTTACGGGGTAAAAATCAAGTTCGGCACTCACTGCCGAGCATTCGTGACACCGACCTTGTTACGGGGTAAAAAACAAGTTCGGCATCCACTGCCGAGCATTCGTGACACCGACCTTATTACGGGGTAAAAAACAAGTTCGGCATCCACTGCCGAGCGTTCGTGACACCGACCTTATTACGGGGTAAAAAACAAGTTCGGCACTCACTGCCGAGCGTTCGTGACACCGACCTTGTTACGGGGTAAAAACCAAGTTCGGTAGATCGCCAGACTCCTTCCTAGTGCTCGCAGCTGCGCCGAACCCACTTTCCGCTTCGGAAAAACTTGCCGAACTGTATAAGGACCTCGGCCTCCTAGCCAGCGAGCCCTAGGGAGAGTCTAAGGTGTGATGCAGATGTATAAGACCCCCGAACGACGAATTGACGCTTCGCGAAGGCAAAGAGGATATCCCTGCAAGAGTACCACATGACCATCAGAGCTCGTGAGTAACTCGGAGCTCAATCCACCTGGAAAGTCACCTCGCTACCCCTTCAAGATTCAAAACCCTCCATTTGAACTCCGACACAACTCCGCTAGCCATTAAAACAGTTAAACTACTCCTCAAAGGCCGAACAAATTTAGCCTTTAGGAGTGGGGGGCTCGTGATATGGCTAAAAATGGGGGTTAATCGGAACCGTCCAAATCAAGTACGAATCTTGAGGCCCGGGGGTAAAAAGGTAATTTCGCCTACAAAAGGGCCCAAAATAGATATTGGGTCTTCTCTCCAAGGACCCAATAACCCACGAATGGATCCACCAACAAGAGGGTGCGGGTTCTAACCCGCTGCACACCCAATCCAACAAGATAGAATCAGAGTCCCTGATCAATCTTGATCAACGGCCCTGATATACGTCTATCTTTTCACTGGGATTTGGGGATTAAATTCCTTATCTGATTACGGGGAATATACCCTATCAGATTACACTACTAATCTGTTTACAAGGAGAATATTCCTTATCAGACCACGGGGATTACATTCCTAAACTGTTCCCTAAGACGCCTATAAATACCCCCCATCCATCTCCATTAAGAGGTAATCAATCTTTCACCAGTTTTTACGCTCATTCATAGTCTTCCTAGATTACTGACTTGAGCGTCGGAGGGTGCGTCGCCGGGAACAACCCCGGTGTCTCGCACTTTTTGCAGGTCCACGGCGGGATCGAAGATCGAAGCCCGACGGAACAGGTATACAGGTTTACTATTCAGTTTCCCTAAGAATCCACAAATTCATCTGTTTGCCCCCACACCAAATTTAGCGGCAACAACCCCATAGTTTATTCTCATCTTAGTACAATAGAAAAATTTGTTAAAGGGAGAAAAGAATTGAGTAGTTTGAGTGTTCCCTTGGAGGCCGGCTATTCACCCCAACTTGAAGCTTCGGTTTTGGCAAGGAGCAAGGAGGAGGAGGCGTGCATCGCAATCTAGGAAGCTCTAAGGGATTTCTCTTTGTTTCTTCAAAGGTGGGTATTTCTCATGACTTCTATAATAGAAATCATGCTAGGGCTGAGAATTGAACTGTGTGTGTTAGATTGATTGAATGATTGTCCCATGCCATATACATCATGTGAAAACTTGAATGAATGGAAAAAGAACTAAAGGCATCTTGAGAAATTGGAAAACTAGCTGTACAGTCGACCGAATCATGTCGACAGTCGGCTGGTCTTAGAGAATAAAAGTTACCTTGTTAAGTTTCATACAAATTATGCATGAATAGATAAGCGAAATTATTGCTCTTGACATTGCTACGATTTGAATGAAAATGAAACATAAGTGTGATTGCAGGAAACGAATGAAATGTTATGGTTAATGTTATTTTGATTGTAATCTAGCATGCTAAATTGGAGTTAATATTCATCTCTGTAGAAAAACAATGAGTAAGAAGAAAAAAAATATGTGGTTAGAAATTGTGGTTGTGTGAAAAACACGAGTTGTGAGAATCTCTACATTAAATCGTAAACCATGCGTGTAATGATGGTAGTCAAATAAAGTTGCATGTGAGTGTTGGTAAATGAACATATTTTAGTTAAACTGAAATGCTGTGTACTAATCGAAAGGGAAGAAGAAACGTTTCCGTACTTCCATTTTTTATTGCTGACCAGTCGACCGAATAGGTATAAGTAGTCGATTGACCTGAATATCAAAACTTTCTGAGTTTGGAACCCTGCAGAACAGCCGACTGTCCTGATCCTTTTTGAATTTTAAGTCTTTTCGGAACAGCCGACTGGTCGCGATTAGCAGTCGACTATCCCGAGCATTTTCTTGAATATTTTCTTTAGCTGAACAGTCGACTGGCTATGTTTTGAGCCGACTGTACATATTATTCTGACGTCTCAGATTTTAATTTCCGTCTCACGACAAAAATAAACACATATATGTATTGCTTGAAAAAGATTTTGATAATGGAGATTGTATGTGACGGATTAGAAAAGTGAATTTTATTTACCTTTGCATGAAATCGCATATGAAGTGAAGTAAATTATTCTGTTGAATTTATGAAAGGTTTTACGATTATGAATGCCATGAACATGAAAAGAAAAATCTGATATAATCATGAAAAATGAACTTATGAGCTTGAAATGCTCAATTCTTGTGAAATTGTGAATTGAAATTGAGAACTAGAGGGTAGCTAAACCTCATACCGGCATTGGAAAAGAAATAAATTGAAATGAGATTTGAAATGAAAAGACCAAGATTTGGATCGCATTGAATAAAGAATTAAGACCGGTATAGTGGAAAGGCTAACTCTAGAGAATTGATTTTTGTTCATGATTCTAACGAACTAAGGACTAGATACATAGTGAAGATGTGATAAAAGTAAGAGAAAAACACGAGTATGAGGGCCATCGGATTGGCGGTGTGAGAGTGATTCACAGACTGCCTGCTTGATGCGTCATGACATGGCGTGAGCACTACTCCAGAATTATTGTCCCGGTGGCGACGCTTGTGGGGTGTTTTGGTGGCTACGGGTGGTGCCATTGTTCCATGGCGGAGGCTGAATTGTCCATAGTCTGCCTGCTTGATGCGTCATGTCAGTGCGTGGGATTCCCCTCCAAACTGCTTGGGCATAGGCTCGTAGATCATAAGATATCTAGGATACTTACCGTAGTTACCGTAGTAGTTTAAGTCATGGCGAGGGATTGAACCCTATAAGATGAAGTATGATTAAGGGCTTGCCCTCGGACCTATGTAGTATGGGATACATAGAATCCGAACAAGTGCGTATTAGTGTCATATAACAATAACAACTGCATTAAGGACTAAGTGCACAGGACGACACGACATCAATAGGATAGCCCCTTTAGCTCTGTTTTGTGAATAAGTTTGTGATTTTGTTAAGAAATGAGAATCGTTATACTGTTTCCGGCATAGAGAGGATGGCCGTGTATAATTTCCGTCGGTTGAATAAACTGACGTACCCACAGTTTTGTATGCAGGGAAAATGGTACGATAAAGATTAAAGGAGAACTGATGCTTAAAGATTATTCAAATATTGTTGTATAATAATGTTGTAATTTGCTTCCGCTGTGAATTGTAAAGTGTAAAGATTCCATGTAACTCGATGTAAAGTGAAAAGTTTTAAATTCCTTGTAAAATTGTACGAAAGAAGCGTAAAGATCCTGTGGAATCTCGAATTCAGTTGTATTTAGAATTCAGGGTGTTACAATGTATAGTGTGTATAGCAGTGAGATATGCATGAAACTGGAGTGAGTAAGAAGCTAGTGTGGCAAAGCCAAATTGGTCAGAGGGACCAGTGGCATCAGGTGTGTAACGAGGTGGTGAGACGCCCGTAGTAGAACGTGTAGACTGGCGAACGGGTGGTGGAAGGGCAATATGTGGAGGTGAGGTAGGTGGTGTGAGTGTATGCAACTGTGGGGATGCAAGTGGTGTGGGTGTATAAGGTGGTGGAGAAGTAAGGGGTGTCTCTGTAGGAGGAATACTAGGGGGACTGTCTATAGCAGAAGTGAAAGGAGCCAAAGGAGTGGGATCAAATGAAATGGGTGGAGTGGAATTAGGCCCAACAGGTGAAGGATCGAGAAAACTAGCATCCTGAGGAGAGGTCAAGTAGTAGGGAGAGTCTTCTACAAAGGAGCCATGTCGAGAAATACGAATACGACCTGCCACATGATCAAAACAACGATAGCCTTTATGCTCAGGACTTAGACCTAGATGAACACATTTAGCGGCGCGAGCGGTGAGCTTCGTGCGCTCAATGGGAGGGAGAAGGACATAACTGGTGCACCCAAAAATATGAAGCATGCTGTAGTCGGGTGGTGAGTGATAGAGAACCTCATAAGGAGTTGTGCCAGAAAGGGCAGATGAAGGAGTAATTTTAATGAGACTGACAGAAGTCATGACAACTTCAGCCCAGAAAGAGCGAGGAACAGAAGAGAAGAGTAGAAGAGCGCGAGCCATCTCAAGGATGTGACGCTGCTTGTGTTCAGCTACACCATTCTGCTCATGAGTATGGGGGCATGATTGCTGAAAAAGAGTGCCATGAGATTGAAGAATTGATCGCATAGTAGCAGAAGTGTACTCACGAGCACCATCTGAGCGAAAAGTTTTGATATGAACCCCAAACTGAGTGTGAACCATCGTTGTAAAGAATCGATAAATGTCAGGTATCTCAGAACGTTGCCACATAAGAAATACCCATGTGTGTCTAGTGAAATCATCGATAAAACTAACATAATAGAGATAACCTTTTTGAGAATGTGTGGGAGATGGGCCCCATATGTCAGAGTGAATAAGTTGAAATGCATGAGTAGACTGAGAAATGCTTTTATTGTTAAAAGGAAGGGCCAAGTGTTTTGCCAACTTACAACCCTAACAAATAGATAATGAAGTAAAATTAAAATGACCAAGGGTACCACTACGAACCAAATCTTTCAAACGAGACGCACTAATATGACCTAAGCGTCTGTACCACAAATCGGCATCAGAACTAACAACACCAGCAAAACTAGAAGTAGAGTCATGAGCATGAAGAAAATCTAGATGATATAGAAGTCCATGTCTACTAGCGTGTCCAATTATATGACCAGTCCGAGGATCCTGTATGGTACAGTCCAAAGAAGTAAAGGTAACGGTGAGGCCACTATCACATAAAGCACTAATGAAAATAAGGTTCATAGATAAATGAGGGGCATAAATGACAAAAGGTAATGTGAGAGTTGGAGTGTTAATAGACCCGGAGTGTGTAGTAAGAAGTAGTGAACCATTGGCAGTGTAAAGTGACGGTGCATGAGAGATCAGTGTAGTGCGAGTGGTGAAAAGAGTGTAATTGCTAGTGAGATAATGTGAAGCACCAGAATCTAAAAGCTAGTAAGAAGACATACCAGGAGTGACAGAAAAAGCAGGAGCAGAGGAACCAGCACTGATGGACTGATCCGAGTTATGAAGATCAAACTGAGATAGACGGTGTTGTGGAATATCATAGAGAGCAGGAGAAGGTATGGCCAGAGTGACGGCCATCGCACCAGGTGTGCGGAGAGGAGGTAGACCTTGTTGCTGTCTGCACTGCTGTGCCTGAACCAGGAGCTGGGGATGCAGAATAAAGCAGTTACTATGAGTATGACCATCCCGCTGATAGTGGGTGCAATGGAGACGGCGATCAGGAACACTGCGATGAGCAGAAGGAGCAGGCATAGGGCTGGGCGAGGCTTGCGTGAGAAGGATGTACGGTGAGCAACAGCAAGAACACTTTCACTGGTAGAGGATGGGTGAGAAGCAGGAGTGGGGAGAGCACGTAATCGAGTTTCTTCAGTAACAAGCTCAGCAATAGCAGCCTCAAGACTAGGAACTGGATCTCGATGGATCAATTGACTGCATAAAGACTGATACTCTGGTCGTAGACCCATCATAAAGAACATAAACTGACGACGTTCACGAGTAACATGCACATCACTGTGCTCTAGTTGCTGTAATTCGCACCAGATATTGCGCATGGCTGTGTAATGTTCCTGAATACTGTGATCACCTTGCCTATCAAGAATGGACTGAACAAGGAGCTGATACTCACGAGCTCCACTATTCCGGACATACTGAGTAACCAAATGTTTCCAAAGAGCCTTGGCAGGACGAACATGAATAAGATCAGCACGAAGACTACGGTCGACAGAGGAGATGAGGAAAGCAATAATCCGACGATCATGATCATCCCAAGTGGTCTGAGATGTGTGAATCAGTTGCTTATCGACAGGGGAAGCGGTAGCATCGGAATCTTTGGGACGAATAGTGGAACCATCAATGTGACCCCATACAGAATGGCCGAGAAGAGTGGCCTTAATAGAAGCAGACCAATCAGTCCAATCGTTAGCAGAGGAGAGAAGGAAATCAGTGGAGACTGGAAGGTACAGACAAAATTGGGGCTCCATGAAAAATCTAAGTACCTGCATTTTTTTTTGATATTTTTTTTTCTTTTTTTTTTGGAAAAAAAAAAACAGATAAAAAATAAAAAGAAAGAGAAATAAAAATAAATAAATAACTAAACAGAGAAATCACGAACGGGCGGCGGCTAGGGTTTGGATATCTTGGACTTCGGTGGGTAGCTTGGACTTCGGAGGACGACGGTCAATGGGTTCAGTCGTCCGGGTTTTGGGTAGTCGGGATGATGATGTTCCGACGAGGGAGGACGACGATGGGTAGCCGATTGGTTCCGACGAGAGAGGATGATGGGGGAGGACTGTGGATTGCTGATGATGGCGACTGTGGATCTCGACGAGAGGTTGAAGATGACTGTGGAACGGGAGGATGACTGTGGATCTCGATGAGTTTTTGGGTTGCTGACGATGGCGACTGTGGATCTCGACGAGGTTGAAGATGACTGTGGATCTCGACGGGAGGACGACTGTGGATCTCGATGAGTTTTTTTTTTAGATATAGGGTTTTGGGAAGAAATTTGTATAACTTGGTTCTGATACCATGTTAAGATAAATCAGAGATATGAAAACAATACTGATTATTTAATTGAGTTCAACCAAGTACAATACCACATATATATAGGAGGAGAACAAATATCAAAACAACTCTACAACTAATATGGGACTATAATAATATCTAACAGAGTGTAATTCGAATGGAATGAAAAGTGTATGTAGGGGTAAGGTCTGTGGCCACCAGTGCAAAGGGATTGAGCATTACATGAGAGACTATTGTAAGCGGTTGAGTCAGAGGGGTGCCAAATCTAGTGCCGCTGAATCAGGTGATGGCTTCAATAGTGCTTTCATTTTAAGTTCCTTAGATGTGGATTGCGGTTGTTCTTTTGATTCGGTTAGTTCTTCTCAAGTTTGCACCGAGAGGGATATGGTTTCTACTTACAAGTTTGCATCATGTCGTTGTGTGAGAACGAATGTTGATAAGATTTGTGATGTAATGGTTTCGACTTACAAGTTTGCTTCATATCGTTGTGTGAGAATGAAGATTGACAAGACTTGTGAAGTAAGGGGTGAGAAAACAAATGAGTCGATGATGACAGATGGAAGGGGACACACACTAGAGGAGGGCAAGTATATTTCTTTGATGAAGCGGAGCCTTACATCCATGAGAACTCTTGAAGTAATGGACTGCAAGTACACAGATCCAGGTGGAGTTCATTCAGTTTGGGAAAGTTATCATAAGGTGAGGAAGAGTGAGAGGGGGATTGAGCAGAATCAGCACAACCTCTACCAGCTTTGGAGGAACAGAAAAACTTGCGCTAGTGTTTCGAAGCCCATTATTCCAAAGCATCATCTAGTATGCCGTCACTAGAATCATCCGAGCGAGACTGCGACGTTCGAATATCGTTGGAAGGTGGAGAGTGCCCTGAGGTAGGTGGAGTTTGTGTGGAGGGTGACACCTCCATGATTATATCTACTGGGGTGTGCTCTTGAGGGGGACATATAGCTGGAGAAAAACAAGTGGAGATAAATTCAACTAGCAGAGGAAGCTATCGAAACGAGTTGTTTGCAAGAAGAGAAGAAAAAGAGTAGAAGTTTTTAAATCGCACAAGTGTGGATTCATGAGTATGCAATCTAAGATGGAGATTGTTGAGTTTATGTCTTGTATACTATGTTGGATAAGAAGACGATGAGACGATAGAGGAATCGAGACGATCGGAGATGAAGTGGAAGTAAGGGGAAACAGTCAGCAGCAGTAGGTTGCAGTCGACCGTCCTGGGGTGCGGTCGACCGTCCTACTATGCAGGAGTTTCCGAGAGGGGGACGGGTAATCGATCTTGGGGTGCAGTTGACCGAACGCTGCGCTAATGGATTATTTGGGTCGGGTCTTGGTGATTCGTGAGAAGCCCAACTTGTTCTTCAAGTCAGATCATATGGCTCTTATCGCAGGGTTATCTCTTCAGGAATATCCAATGATTATTGTATCAAGATATCAAAGTAGGGTTTCCCTAGATCTCTATATTTTGTTATTGGCCTCCATTGAAAGCCAAGAGAGAGAGAGAGAGAGAGTACTCTATTGAAGGCGGAGTTTAAGAGTTTCTCTAATTGTAAACAACTAGTACTTGCTGGTGAGGGTTGAGAGAGAGTCGTGGTAAGAATTGTAATATTCTTGTATCGTCGCTAGTTGAATAACATTTCGGGTTTCTTCTCCCCCGGATTAAGACGAAAGCCCCAACCGGGACAAACTTGTGTGTGCTTTGGTGTGTTTATTATGATCTAGTATGTGCTTGGTGGTTTGTGTTAATTTATCAAATAACTCAACAAGATCCTCAGTCAAATTTTCCTAAGAAATCCTAACAATAATAGCTGAAAGCCGGAAATGGAACAGCACGATTGTACAAAGTATTAGTAGTTCTGAGATTTTAATCTATTCTAAAAATGTATTATAGAGTTCGCCGGGAAAATAAAATCTGTATGGAAAATTTACATCAGGACACTACAAAGAACATAACACAAAATTTGTCATACAATCTGCAACTCGTAATGTAAAGACTATCAGTTTTACAGCAGGTTGGAAGAGGAAAGAAGCAAGAATACACTGATATTCTTTCACAGCTGAGATCCGTCATTTGACGACATGAAAGTAATGTTCCCTTAATCTCAACCATTCATGCAAAGGAACTTGATTGAAATGAGCTCCTACCAACTCCTCTTACCTGAGACATTTCCGACCACATCCCCAGCTTTCTTCTCCGGCCATTAACCCCTCCTTCTCTGATCGTCATGCTCTTCCCTGTCCCTCTCCTCTTCCCCACCTTCTTCTTCACCCAAAACTAATGTTCTACTACTGCAACCTTAGTGCAGTCCTTTGCTTACTTAGATAGCCCAGTTATCCTCTCTCTGCCATGTATCTCCTCTCTGAAAGGGAGATGAGTGGTTGCGACCCCGTAGAGAGGGGCCGCCCCACCTCATCTGGCCCTCCCCCTCCTGTGCCACCACTCCCCCAACATGTGGTTTCCGTTGCTACTTCTCCATCAAAACCATTGGATTCCTCAATACATCAAAAGCAAAACGATAACCAAAGCCAAAATCTATCCCAGGAAAACCCTAAGCCTCATGTGTTGCCGGAGGGGGTATCTGCCGAGCTCAGATTGGCTCCTTCCCCTCCGCGGGCACATCGAGATGCGCGTCCACGGCGAGAGGGCAAGGGCTCCGTTCATCATCGCTCTAATGACGCGTGTCTTTTGGAAGGGAGGGCCCAAAGAAGGGGTCCCCCTTCTAACCATTCAAGGCGTAGGGGTTCTCCATCTTCGAGCCGGCGTCCCACCATAGAGCGCGTCAGCAGGGTGGACCATCAATCACTCTATAACCGAAACAGTAAAGAATTTGACAGGGAGAGGAGCAACAGGATCCACAGCAGATACACTCAACAACATCCCCAACAGGGACTGCAACGTTTCGAAGCGCTGCAGTCCCGTCGACCTCTACTTCAACCAAGGCGTTCCACATCTCCCCCAGGGCCTTATGATGCGACCAAGCTATCCCACCCTCTACACTCAGAAACTTCAACTATTTCTCACCGCACACATCCCCAGCCAAGTCATCCCCCCCCCCCACCTCACAACCCCGACCCTCTGCCGCCAAGGCGGCCGACCACCGAACCCCCTAAAGTAAGCAACATGTGGGCCCACATAAGGGGACCAAATGAGGCTTCTCGGGGGTCCAATCGTCTACCGCCAGTTGGGGACTCAGATGCGCAGTGGCAGGTAGTGGTTCACAAGAGAAAAAGAAACTCACTGTCACCTCCGACATCTCCAATTTCTCTCAAAAAATCCAAAAGAAGGGGTAAGCGAAAGCCATTACCGTGTTTTAATTGTGGTGAATTGGGCCACTTCCGCACGGATTGTACCAAAGATGTGCGATGCCTCCGGTGCTTGAAATGGGGGCACCTTTCCTACAGTTGCACCAATGCGGCAGCATCCATTGATGATGCAGCCAGGAGGGTATTTAGGGGCCGTTCTCCGGACTCACCGGCTACTATCAAACTGGCGAGCAGCCTCCAGACCATTAAAGCAGAGGAACATTGGCTCAAGCTATGGTGTGCGGTGGCTCGTGTGACGGCGGGGAGACCGTCAGAGGCCCACGTTCTCAAAGCGCTGAACGAGAAATGGCCGATGAAGGCTCACCGCGATTGGGTCGTCAAAAGAATGTGCCCCCTCAGGTTTCTGATTTCCTTCCCGTCCACTCAGAAAATGCTAGAGGTCACCGGGGCCATTGCCTTCGACTTTGGGCACTTCAAGCTTGACTTTGAGGCTTGGTCGCCGAGCTTTGGTGCGGAAAAACCCCAAGGTTCAAGATATTGGGTTTGGATACATAACGTTCCTCTTCATTTTTGGAAGAAAAAATCTTTGCAAGAGATGGTGTCCGAATTCGGAACTATTGAAGAACTTGATGAGAAGACTTGTCGAAGATCGGATATTGTTTCGGCGAGGGTGCTGTTAAGGAGTAGGGACATAACCTTGATGTCGAGATTTGCAAAGGTCTTCTCTTATGAGGACTCCTATTTGATTCGATTTGTCTTGGACAAATGCGCCGACGAGGAGTTTGTGCATCCGCCCATCTCCGCCCCTGCACCCCACTCTTCCCTCAGAGACGGGAGGTCCTACAAACAAGTGGCAGCGCCGGTATGGGATCTCACAATTGATGGCTCCCACGAGATCGAGAGGGCCCACCGAGAAGTGATTGAGGCGGCCAGAAAGGCGGAGGCGCTTCAAGGGCGGTCTAGGGATGGATCTGAGACGGCGGAGGCGGGGAGGGACGCCAATGAACTGCGACGAGGACGTTGCAAGGGATCCTACAGCCAGTCACCCACCATCCAAGATCCACTGAAGCTGCCGCAAGCTCAACCTTCCATCACCGACGGCATCACCTCTGATGGACCTCACAAGGAAATTTTCATGGCGGCGACAGCTCAGGGGAGCCAGTGGCCAGATCTTGAACCACCGAACAGGGAGTATCGCCGAAGGGACCGTCCCGTCCAACCCAACGGTCAAAAGTCGTTTGGGACTCTCAACACGCTGGATCGAACGGTGGTTCCGTGCGACAATACTGTTTTGGTGGGTTCTGCAGGAGGTCAGAAGAAAGGGTTAGGGTTTGCTCCTCAAAATGGCTTGGCGACAGTTTTGGGGAAAGAGACAGAAGTTAGGAAGCTCTCGACCAAAGAGTGGGTTGAAAAGCTGTGGCATGCGCCAGTTAAAGCAAAAGAAACATCTGAGGAGCAGTTGAGTCAGGAGCCAGAGCGACCACTGGTTAAAGTAGCGCACCAAGAGGTCACCAAACCCAGGAGAGAGGGAGCTCTGGCGCGCGAGCTGCTCACAAAGGGAGTAGGTGGAAGGAGGTTGCTTTTGGAAGGGGGTGATTTGGGGAAAGATGGCAGAGGAGTTGGTGAGCAGGGGACGAGCGTTTTTGGTTGTGAAGAGGATGAAGAAACATTGCCTTTTGCAATGGTTTCTAAAGGTACACTTAAACCGGATGGCTCCAAAGGCGCCTCGTTATTGCCGCCTGCTGTCTGCACCGCAGTAAGCCCCAATGGGGTGCTGCCAGCTGTCCCGCTCGACAGCTGTGAAGAGGCTTCGCTATTGCCGCCTGCTGTCTGCACCGCAGTGAGCCCCAATGGGGCGCTGCCAGCTGTCCCGATCGACAGCTGTGAAGAGACTGGCCTCGTTGTGTTCGAGGCAGGAGTTAAGGTGCACCGCGGGTTGGGGAACTCTTATGCTGCTTCGATTGGTTTCTTACAGGGGTCCAACATTGGGCCCTGCATAGGGTCTATTGGGCCCAATGAGGGGTCCATTGAGACGGTTTTTGTGGTTGGGTCAGATAACTCCAGAGTCCTGAGCGGTGTTAGACAAGCTATTTTGGGGAGTGGGCCAACAGAGGGGTCCACTTTGGGGGACATTTCTGCTATTAATGTATCTCCAAGCTGCGGGCTCAATGAGGAGTCCGCTATGAGAGTGTCGAGTCCACAGAGGGTGTTACAACTCACAGATAGCGAGGAGGACTTAGAAGGGCGGCTCAACCTTGATGAAGAATTCTCGTTCACGGACGATGAATCTGAGGATCTTGAGTTCATTGCCAACACTCAGAGGAAAATTTCACCCGAAATGGTTATTTCCACTATTCCAGAGTCGGCTCCTAGAGGGAGCGATGGGCCGTCTCAGCGGTCTATGGGGTTTAGAGTGCTTCGCTCACCCAAGAGGGCTCATGCGGAGTCCTTGGATGACTTTTTGGAGAGAGCTACGGCATCCAAAGCAGCTAAACACGTCAATGGAGGTACTAAAACTTTTCTCGCTAATATTTTAAATTTCATGTCAGATGCTGAAATTTTTCTATTAGCTTCTACCTGTGGTTTGGAAGTTTGTGATAAAGAACGCAATGCGTTTCTTCTTAACAAAATGAGGGGTTGGGAATCTGTTAGGGCCAATCATAGTGCTTTAGTGGATCTTGGATCCAACTCCAGGGGGAGTACGATCTATGTGGGAGATCCTCGCCCGAGTCCCCCACCTACTGTTGCCTCGGACATTGTTCCCCAATGAATACACTGTTCTGGAATGTTCGGGGGTTGGGGGATAAAGGTAAACGAGGTATGGTTAGAGATGTTCTCACAAAGTCTAAGGTGGACGTTGTGGGACTTCAGGAAACCAAACTCAGTAATGGGACCAAGTTTAAGAGGGTAGGAGGGAATAGAATCAAGGAATGGGTCGTACACCCGTCCGCTGGGGCTTCAGGGGGAATTGCCATTGGCTTCAACTCAGACCTGCTCTCTTGTTCTGAGGTCTTTCATGGTAATTTCTCTGTCTGTCCGACTTGAACGACGTACGGATAAGTTTGTGCAAACTATCACTGTTGTCTATGGACCGAACGTTGCTTCACTCCGTGAGGCCTTCTGGCAAGAACTAGGCCATATCCGACTCCGGTGGCCGGGGGCGTGGATCGTCGGTGGGGATTTCAATATTACCCGATTTGCGTTCGAACACAAGGGTAGAGGTTCCAGCGACAGGCACAGAGCAGAGTTCAATAGGGTGATCTCGGAGCTGGAATTGATTGACATCCCTATTAATGATAGATTATTTACGTAGTCTAATATGCAAGCCAATCCAATTATGGCTAAATTGGACCGGATTCTTGTATCTTTGGAGTGGGAATCTAAATTCCCACTTGCAACGGCTAGGTCGATCCCCAGGCCTACGTCAGATCATTCCCCAATCCTTCTTGACATTGGGATTCGGGGAGAGAAATGCCAGAGAAAATTCCGTTTTGAGAAGGCCTGGCTGGAGATTCAGGGGTTCCATCACTTGGTGATGGAAAATTGGGCGCTCCCGGTGTCCGGCTCTGATGCAGCTGCTAAATGGTGTGAAAAAATTCGCAGACTAAGAAAACGGCTGCGTAGATGGAACCGATCTAGGTTCTCGGCCATCTGGCGCGCCAAAGATTCCATATTGGAAGAAATTGATGAACTTGAAAGGGTGGAGGAAGCGAGAGACCTAGCACAGGAGGAGAGAAATAGACTCCTCGAGCTCCGAGGTAACATTGCCAATCTCTATAAAATGGAAGAAATTAAGTGGCAGCAAAGATCTCGAATTTCGTGGCTCAAAGAAGGAGACGCGAACTCTGCTTTCTTCCACAGAGTGGCAAGTGCCAGACGCAGGTCTAATCTTATCTTATCCCTAGACACTTCTTCGGGGACGGTTCAAGATGAACATCTGATATCCTCAGCCTTCCAAGGGCACTATAAGGAGCTTTTGGGGAAGCGGAATGACTTCCGGGTCCCCCTCAAGAACGACTTCTGGCACTCTTACCAGATTGAGTCGTCGCCGTCACTTTCTTGTCTGGAGTCTCCGTTCGCAGAGGAGGAAGTGAAGAAGGCCATCAGTCAAATGGGAGCGGATAAATCGCCCGAGCCAGACGGCTTCCCAATGATGTTCTTCCAGATTTTCTGGGACGAAATTAAAGACGATTATATGGCTCTTCTGGATGACTTTTTTAACCATAAACTCAGACTGGGGATGTTCAACTTTGCAGATGTGGTCCTAATTCCCAAACGAGAAGGGGCATCCACAGTGGGAGATTTTAGACCAATCAGCCTCATTAATTGCTCGGCGAAGATACTTACCAAAATTCTTGCTATCCGCCTTGGGGGCATCATGGACAACCTCATCGACAAAACCCAATCAGGCTTCATTAAGGGCAGGAATATCCTAGACTGTGTGGCAACGGCTGAACAAGTTATCCACCGCTGTCACACGACCAATTCTAAGAGTTTCCTGATTAAGCTAGACTTCGAGAAAGCCTATGACTCGGTCGATTGGGAGTGCTTGCTGGAAGCCCTAAAGGGCAGGGGCTTCGGGAAGAGATGGATCTGCTGGATCAGACAGTGCTTGCAGTCGAGCAAAACGGCCATAGCAGTGAATGGTCGGCCAGGACAGCCGTTCTCATGTCGGAAAGGCCTCAGACAAGGGGACCCGCTTTCTCCGCTTTTGTTTACTATCATAGCGGATGTGTTGAGGGTGATGCTGGTGAATTGCCAGGAAAAAGGCTGGATCACGCCTGTGGCCTGTTCCGCGTCAACTAAAGGGTGTACGATCCTTCAGTATGCTGATGATACCATACTCTTTGGTAACGGATCTAGGCGAGAAACTGCCTGCTTTAAAGGGACCCTATATTGTTTCGAGGCCTGGTCAGGTCTTAGGATTAATTTTAACAAGAGTGCGCTGACTCCAATCTCCATACCTGATGCTGAAGCACGGGAACACGCAAATATCTTGAACTGTACGACGAGTGGCTTTCCTATCAAATATCTGGGACTACCGCTCAGACCCGGAAAATTATCTAAAGCAGACTGGTTGCCTATCATTGACAGGGTAGAAAGCAGACTGTCAGGTTGGAAAGGTAAATCGTTGTCCCTAGGGGGCAGAGTGGTACTCATTAACTCAGTATTATCTAACCTGCCAATCTACTACATGTCTTACTTCGAGCTCCCGAGGTGGGTGATCCAGAGGATTGATCGAATTTGTAAACGTTTCCTGTGGAAGGGAGCAGACTCGGATAAAGGAGATTACCACCTCATCAAATGGAGCATTGCCTGCATGAAGAAGAAGCATGGAGGACTTGGTATCCTCGATCTCAGAGATATGAACCTTGCTCTGCTGGGGAAGTGGTGGTGGAAGGTGTTCCACAACAGTGGGGAAGGTTGGCAGGACTTCATTCAACCTTATCTCAGGGGTAAGGGCACAAGAAGCCTTGGCTTCCGAGTAGGGGCTAAAGTCTCGCGATTCTGGAAAGGAATTGCCAAAGCTAGCGGCCCTTTCAACTCGGCTGTTTCGTCACTTATTAGCAATGGCCGGTCCACCAGATTTTGGTGGGATAGGTGGTGTGGGTCCCACACCCTGAAAGAATTGTTCCCAGAGCTGTTCGAAAGGACGAGCCGTCCGAATCAGTCTGTGGCCGAAGGTTGGAGAAGGGGAGGATGGAATCCGGCGATCCGAGGAACGCTCACCCCGTTTTTACAACAGCAATTGCTTGATATGCAAGCTCTCATTAATCGGGCTGGCACCAGGTGTACGCTAGGTCCCGACCAGAAACGATGGGGACTCGAGAGCAAGGGGGTGTTTTCAGTAAGATCTCTGTACCATAGGATCCATTTCCGAGGATGCAGACCCAGCTGGGCACAGGTGTTGTGGAAGGCGAAAACCCCCCTTAAAGTCAGAGTCTTCTTATGGCTAGTGCTTAATGATGCTATTCTTACGAGGCAAAATCTCGCCAAGAGACAACCACAGGTGACGACCAACTGTGATTTTTGCGATCTTCATATGGAAGATCTAAATCACCTCTTCATCCACTGCCCCAGAAGTAAGGCAACCATGGTCGAGGTTCTTCGAGCCTTAGGAACAGGCGTCTACCCCTTAGTATATGAAGACTTGTGGATAGATCCCAAATTTGCAACGATTCGCCATGATATGAAGGATGCGTGGTACATCACAATTGCGGCAACAACTTGGGTGTTATGGCTTGACAGAAATAATTTTTATTTCCGTGCTAAATGTAATAGTATTTCTGGTAACCTGTCTCACATTATGCATCTTATATCTTTTTGGGCTACAGCTGCGGCCACAAGGGCGAGAGGGAGGATAGCCAGAGTTTTCCAGGTTGAGGAGTTCGATGATGAGGAGGTAGAGATCGGCCCGACGCTGAACGGAGGGGCTGGCTCCACCAGACATGACTGTGCTTGTCCAGCTGGTGTTTTTGTTTCCGCCCCTGTTCTTTCGGGTGGATTGACGTTTGAGTAATTTGACCCATCCCTCAGGGCTTGTTGGGGGTTTATGTGTTCTTTTCCTGCATTTTCTTTCTGCATTGCTCTTTTTTGTACTGTACTGTTGTTTTCTCCCGGTACGCCGGGGTTGTTTTATTAACTGCTTATTAATGAAACAGGGTGGCCTTATTCCACCTTTTCCTCAAAAAAAAAAAAAAAACCATTCATGCAAAGGCATTCCTGAGGACTCAAATTGGCCTCATCAGTGCATCATTACTCCCGTTTATCTTCATCTGCAGCCACATTCTGTGGGCCAGTCGTAATTGAGATCGTTGGTACTACGGAATCTGAAGGGTGTGAGGAACTCCAATTGTCATTTGAAGGAAATGGTCTCGGCTTTTTCAATTGAAGGTTAATTTCATCTTGGTCAAAATCTTCATTTGAATCACCGGAGTAAGTATATCTAATACCAGAAAAACGAGAAGTAAGATTACATTGTGCACATGTAGATGAATTCACTGTATTGAAAACAAAGTTTTGGTTCATAAATTACTCCTATCGGTACAATACTTGTGGAATTAGGATTGAGATATTAGAGAAAAGGAGCCCTAACATCACCCGATGGAGTTTGGATGATGGACACCAATCATCATGATTTGCATGTCATAAGAACAGGCTTCTTAGCCATGCAACAAACAGTTGCAAAATGAAAGAAAACACAACAAATTGGGCACTTGATGCATGAGGAAGAGACATCCAAAGCACTTAATATTTTATGCACCTACTTTTTATGACCAACTAATCATGACGAACGCTTAGCAAAAAAAAAAAACTAATCATGACGAACAGAGTCAAACCATTCATAGTGTTGCCCCGTTAATAGTTATAACCACTCTAATGAGGTAATTTTCTCATATTTATATGAGGGCCCTTCTCTTGACATGAGACTTACCCACCAAATAACAAAACTAACATTTCGAGCAACAAATACTACAAAAGGATATTGAAAGGTAAACTACAACAACTTGACAAACAAGTCTTCATAATTTTACGATGCATGTCAAAGTAAATTTGGAATTTGGTGTGGATGTTACTATGTTAGAGATATTTTATTCAATGGCAGAATGAAGAAGATATACATGAATCAAACCAAACCCAGATCTAAAGATATAAATCCATACCCAGTAAATTGAAAATGACCACCTCAGAAAATCTAGTCATCAGCTATACTTCGATCAAATATGATTACAGAAAAAATTAACATAGAGATCTGTTCTTTAAATTTTGTTTTACTAGAAGGGAAAGTACTGATGTGGTTGCAGAACGTCTTAGTGCTTTCTTGGCAGTAGCATCTTGGTGTTAAACATTATTTCAGTATATTAATCACAAACTATCCAGTTAATTATTTGATGGAGAAAATATAGTGACGAACCTGTTGGCTGGAATCCTTTTGGGATTCTATCCCTTTATCCAAATAAATAAATAATAAATAATAAATAATAAAAAAAATAAAAAAATAGTAACAAACCTACCATTTTATAAACTGTATTCAGGATATTACTAAAAAATATTTCCTTTTTCTTTTTTGTAATTTTGATGAGATCACGGTTTAAAGACTTATAATATATGAAAATTAGATACCTGTCACCATAGAATTTAGCGAAGGGGATTTACCTCGTTGAGGTCTGAGAAGGTGCCCAAAGAGTGCAGATGACACAGAGGAGTGAAAAGGAGAGGACCTGCCAGAATGCTGGAATTATCCAGGCACTCTGCCACCGCTCATTGTACACATCAGTTGACTTGAAATAGAGCTGCATCAAGAAAATTATCAGTTATCATAATGGGAAGGAGTGTTTATATGAATAGTAGGAAAAGTAAGTGTATATTTTCAGATTAGCAAACAGCTATTTGGTTTCTGCTATGATTTATCTACCTACTTAGCTGCTCTTTCAACTATGAACATATCACTCTTTCTGCAAGTCTAAAGACTATAAACCATCACAATATAGTTTTGACTTGTCATGAACTGAAGATCCCTGTAGCTTCTTACAATTTCCTTTATTCCTGATCTTTTATCATGTTTCTGTTCATCTCAACATTTTCATTTTTTTTACAATTTTTGGTAGGGACAAGAATCTTAATTCCCTAACTTTCTAATCCATAAAGCATCACTTGTCCTATAGCTGTCTTTAATTCATGCGTACTGGGTGTTCTAAGATGCAAGATCACATAATAACAATTAGCACTGCTCCTTTCACACAAAAAACAATTAGCACTTCTCTACTTAACCATTTCCAATACATCTCTACTATTTTAATGGGAGAGTTTGTCAACAAACAAACCCCATTTGTAACAAAAAAAACCGTGCATCGCACGTGCAACTTCAACTTTCCCATTATATTCTTTATTTACTATAATATATATATATATATTTAGTAAAACATGCATTGCACGGACAACTCCAACTTACGTGTATCGCACGTAATATATCTGTACTATTTGGGAGAGTTTTGTCACCAAATAAATCTCATTTGTAACAAAACAAACCCGTGCATCGCACATGCAGCTCCGACTCTCCCATTATATTCTTTATTTACTTCAATATATATATATTTATTAAAACGTGCATCGCACAAACAACTTAAAGTGTGCATCGCACGAACAACTCCAACTTATTTATTAAGACGTGCATCGCACGTGCAAAATAATAGTTATATAAACAGCATTCCAACTACTCCTTCTCCTCTCAACTTCTGGCTCTTTAAACAGCATGTGGATGGTTCCAAAATAATAAAAATGTTAGCCCTTGGGTAATCGTAGCTTTGGAATCTACATGAACTACACAACATTTTTTGTCATTTGAGTGAAATTACAATTTATAACCATTAAGTCCATCCTAGTAATTCTAATTCTAAAATTTCTCAGCATTTTTCCTATTAAATTAAAAAAAATCTCAACATTTTTACCTAGTTACTATTGTCTACTCCTTTTGGCAAATAATATATACCATGGGAAATCATCTTGAATATGCCTAGGTTTGTCAACAACGATATTAAGAGGCAATTTTATGCAGATACATGATGTATGAATATTGTGATAGGAACTAGGCTGGTTGGTTGGACTTCTTCTGCCTCTGCCGCCAACTTCCTTCATGACCCGGTTGCAAAACACTACAGAGAAATATGTTTCATATGCTTTCTTAACTAAACAAATGAATGTACCTTTAACCTTTGAAGTTATGATATTTCCATTTGACAGAATTATTAGGAACATTGTCATGGTGATTGTTGGGTTGTATGTCTTGCATACTAAGTTAGATAAAGAAGATGATGAAGCGAAGGAGGAATCGGGCCGATCGGAGACAAATGGAAGCAAGCGAAATAGCAACAACAATGTTGCAACTGAGGTGGGTGCAGTCGACTGTACCTAGGGGACGGTCGACCGGTCACTATACAGGGATTTTGCGAGGGGGGGGGGCAGTCGACCGCATGTGTGCGGTCGACCGAGCGCGGTTGATGCAGATTTCGGGTGCGGGTCTTGGTTATTCATTGGAAGCTCGCACTTGCTCTTCATGTTAGATCATACGGCTCTTATCATAGGGTAATCTCTTCAGGAATATCTAATGGCTATTGTATCAATATATCAAACTAGGGTTTCTCTAGATCTCTATATATTAGAGTAATTGGCCTCCATTGAGAGCCAAGAGAGAGAAAGAGTGCTTCATTAAAGAGAGTTTAAGAGGTTCTCCAATTGTAAACAATTAGTATTTTCTGGTGAGGTTTGAGAGAAGGTCATGGTGAGAATTGTAATTTTCTTGTATTTTCTCTAGTTAAATAACATCTAGGTTTCTTCTCTCCCGGATTAAAGCAAAAGCCCTAATCGGATTGTGCTTTGGTGTGTTTGATGCGATATTTTATTTGCTTGATGGTTTGTATTGATTGCATCACATAACTCAACAAGATTCTAGTAGAAGAGGAAATCAAATTTCCTAACAATGATTTGGTGATTTGTTAACTTGATGAAGGAGATGCCCTCAATAGATTTGAGTGGAGAAGAAGGATTCATGTTGCCGGCCTGAAAATTTTGGGATAAAGGCTTTCTTGTTGTTGTTGATTGCCGTGGTGATACTGTGCATTTTTCCTATTATTATGTAATGCTGAGTAATCTTACCTCATAGATGATCCAAGCAACTGACATGACAACAGCCACACCCAAAGCATTTGTAAATTTCTTATATATGTCTAGCTTGACCAACAACCTTCTTGCCTGTCACAAAAAAAATAAGATCCATTTACTATCTAGTTTATCAGGCATGTTTACTAAATTATATAGATACTTCTTGAGCAGTGAAAACTGCCAGCGAACTTATGATAGAAGTGTAAGGGATCAACAAGCAACATGCTTAATTGCAAGCGTACCTGGAGTTTGTCTAATGTTTTTGTCAAACAAATGAATATCCAAATAATGAAGAATGCATCCAAAACTGTAACAGGAAGAACCAAGAACCATATTGCCTTTCCAGATAGATCACTTACAGCACCTACATTCTCTACCAATTCAAGAACCTCAGATGCTAGAAAAAATGTTCCTCCGAGCATGAGCACCTTAGAAGTGAGACCACCTAATGTAGGCCTCACAACACCAAAACCCATAGAAACCATGAGAAGAACCACACGTGCTATTGTTCTTTTAATTGCACCAAACGTCACTGCCCAAAAAGTGATACCTCTAGGTCGGACTCCACTTTTGTTGAATTCAACATACTCAAAGTACCACAATGTCATCTCAAACATGCCCAGTGCAATCACAAGTGTGATACAGTTCTGAAGAGGAAGGACCTCTCTCCAAAACTTTGCATACTGAGAGAACCAAAAGATCGCAAGTATCACAAATGCAAGAGACATAAAACCAAAGAAATCCATGAGAGGAGACATTCTACCAGGTAGGTACCCAGACGGATTCTTCCAGATCGTCTTCCCTTCAATAACAAGCCCTGCAAGTTGAGGGTCGCAATACATAAAATACAGGTTATACATTCCAGTTTTAGTAACTGGAATAGTATTGGATGGTAATGTTGCAATGAGATCCTGTCCTTCGAAGGTAGCCGCAAATGATTTTGGCCAATCGGGGTTTTGAGTAGAGGGCCGATAAATAAGTGTGCCTTCAGTACAAACTCCTAGTTTTGCCAAATCAGGTGTGCAACAAATAGCCTTCTGGCCACCGTAGGCTGATCCTCCAATTGTCTCCCTGTCTTCTACTTCAAAGATTATGGCTTGCACCTTCACAGAGTCGGTAGTTTTAGAGGCCTCAGCAGCTTCCTCTGGTCTTCTGAAAGTGATCTTCTCGAAACTGACATCATTAAACAAAAAGAGCATCAAAATGACAAACCCTAAGTGGTTTGATAGGTGTGTATCTCATATAAGATCTGATAAAAAGCAATCACATCTAGTTATCTACTTAATTCTAAATTTAGAGAAATAACCAACAATAACAACTCCTGTATGATTAAAAAATATCCTTCACCTCCTTCCTATTCAGACTCAAATCATTCAGCCAAATGGCCCAAGCCAAATGGCCCAAGTCATTCGTAAACAGGATTACTCTCATTGCATCAAATTACACATAACCAGTTCAACACTACACTACTAATTGAATGGTTCATATCCAAAATTTTGCCAAGCTGGTAAAATCAAATGACAGCTAACAACTTCTCAAACCATGAAAGCAATACCCATACCACAAACGCATTTAGCTATTAGAAAAGTGAAAATGATGAGTACTTCATATCCAGGATTGAAAGCTGTATACAAAATGACGAACTGTGCACCCATGATTAGCGCTTACCAATAATATTTACAAAAAACATGGTGATCGGTCATGTCGTTGTGCTAAGTTTCTAAACAATGTCAACCTTCGATGCCCATCAGGGCCGGCCCCACCCTTGAGGCTGGTGAGGCAGCCGCCTCAGGCTTTCGGATAATTTGCAATTTTAGGGCCCCCAAATTTGTACTCCCCTTGTAAATAGGCACAGATTTTGCGCGCAAAACAAAATTTGTTATTAGGAGCCCCAAAAAATAAATATTTTGGCCTTTAGAATTTTGTTTAAATTATTTGGGTTTGGGCTTGATTGAATTTGAGACTTTAAATTTGGGTGATTTAAAAATAAATCCACATTTAAACAATAGAAACTCAAACCCGAAACCCTTACCATCAACCCGAAACCCAAAACCCGAAACTCACATTTAAAACAAACCCTCTTTGGCTCTTTCTTCTCAGTTATTCGATAATATATATTTTGCATATTTTGCTTTGAACAATGTGCAATTTTTTTGTATACATATTTTTTTTTATAAAAATGTATGGGAGACCCCATTTCGGGAGTTCGCCTCGGACCCCCGGAACTCAGAGCCGGCCCTGATGCCCATCCTTCTTTAAAATCTAATAACTAAATTTTGGATTCAAAAGTCCACTTCATTTGTAGATAGATGCATTATATACATCACTTATTAATATAACTTAATTCTTTACTACATTTCTCTTCTCATCAAAACTTCCTCGGCTCTTTCAGAACCAACAAAGAGCCCACTCTCCCTGCCTATACTTACTACTATATAATGGTAAAAGAGTGTGTCTACACTTATTAATTGAACTGGCGAGTTTTCAAACACTTATCGACTATAGCTCTAATCTTAAGCAGCATTTCGGCACAAAAAAAACACGAACTTTGCACGTGCTATTAAGAATTCCATTAGATTTTGCTAAACCCTAATTGAGAACCCTAAGCACTCCAGATCTAAGAGAAACAACAAACTGAAAAGAATGAATTACCGAATGAAGGAGTTGCCATTGGCGGCGGTGACGGCGGAGGAGGCGTTGGCGGAGGCGGCGGTGGAGGCGTAGAGCCCCTCGCTGCCGCCGTGCAGGACGAACGCATTGCCTCTGGGCGCAAACTTGAGGCCCGTATACTCGTGAACGGAGGCGTTGATTGAGTGAATGCAGACGACGAAGAGAAGAGCAACGATCAACGACGATGACGACATTGGAGATCTAAGAGAGCTCGATCGCCGAGCACTCTCTTTCTTTCTCTAGAATCTGAGATTGAGTGGTGGACCTGAGAGAGTGAGTGATGAGGACTTTCGGGCAAAACAAAAAAAAAAAAAACTCTGGGTGTTATTTTACCAACCTGGTTGGTGTTGTTGTCGAAGACTGACGAATTTTTTGACTACATCGGCCACTTTTTGAAAATATTTGTGCTTTTGAGCCAGTTTCTTAACTCTTAGCACTTTGAACTTTTTGCCATCGTAGACCACTTTTTAAAAATGTTTGTGATTATGGACTAGTTTCGAAATTATTAGCGCTCATGGGCTAACTTGTGCCACGTCAGCAGCGCCCGCTATTCTCATTAGCGACCTATTCATTTTGAATGTCGCTAGTGAGAATAGCGGTCTGTGATTTAAATGTTTTTAAATTTTTTGTTTGTTATCGCTATTCCCACTAGAGACCTTAGTATATATGAGGTTGCTGAGGGAATTAGCAACCTCGAATGAATGTATTGAGACACTTAGTGATTCCTAAAGAGCTTTTCCCAAAAATTTAAAACTGAAGCCGCTATTGGGAATGATGACCTAAGTTTACCAAGGTCGCTATTCTCAATAGCGACCTCAGTAGGACACACAATCTCATTATTCTTTGTAAAATTTGCAAAATAGTCATACAACTAAGACCCTCTATTCGGAATAGCGACCTTTGTACAATAAAGGTCTCTATTCCGAATAGCAACCTTAGTTTTAAAAATAAATTGATTGTCATTTTTCAGAGAGCAAAAGCTCTCTAGATTTTGCTAAGTGTTAGAATACAGCTTATTGAAGGTCGCTAATCCCATTAGCGACCTCATACATACTAAGATCGCTAGGAATAGCAACGACAAACAAAAAATTCAAAAAAAATTAAAACATAGGTCGTTATTCCCATTAGCGACTTGAAAATGAAGATGTCACTATTGGGAATAGCGGCCGTTGCTGACGTGGCACAAAGTAGCCCAAAAACGCTAATAGTTAGGAAAGGCAAAAAACTGTAGCGCTTTTGGGCTACTTTGTGCCACGTCAGCAGCGACCGCTATTCCCAATAGCGGCATCTTTATTTTCAAAGTCGCTAATGGGAATAGCGACCTATGTTTTAATTTTTTTAAAATTTTTTATTTGTCGTCGCTATTCTTACTAGCGATCTTAGCATGTATGAGGTCGCTAATAGGATTAACGACCTTCAATAAGTTGTATTCTAACACTTAGCAAAATCTAGAGAGCTTTTGCTCTCTGAAAAATGACAATCAATTTATTTTTAAAACTAAGGTTATTATTTGGAATAGAGGCATTTATTGTACTAAGGTCGCTATTTCGAATAGATGCCTTAGTTGTATGACTATTTTGCAAATTTTACAAAAAATAAGGAGATTGTGTTTCCTACTAAGATCGTTATTGTGAATAGCAACCTTAGTATACTAAGGTCGCTATTCCCAATAGCGACCTCAGTTTTAAATTTTTGGGAAAAGCTCTTTAGGAATCACTAAGTGTCTCAATACATTCATTCAAGGTCACTAATCCCATCAATAACCTCATATATACTAAGGTTGTAACGCCTCGAATTCCAAATAAGACCGAATTCAAAATTTCACAGGATCTTTATACTTCATTTCGTACAATTTTACAAGGAATTTAAAACTTTTCAACAACATCAGAGTTCTTTACATTTTGTTTACACAGCGGAAGAGTAAAAGAAAGAACAATGAAATAAAATACAACTTATACAACTTTATCAATGTAAATCATCAACTGCATCATAACATCTTTGCTTCTTCATGAAAATGTCCATTACCTGCATTTTAAGCTGTGGACACGTCAGTCACTTACAACTGACCACAATATTATACTCGGTCATCCTCTCTATGCCGTACATATAACGATCTCATTACTTTAACAATCCACAAAAATTGAATGAACAATAAAGTGTCAAAAGTGATTACTCTAAACATGTAACTGTATGCGATGCCTTAATGCCTAATGCACACATTATATACTAGGATGACACTAATGCATACTTGTTCGGATTCTATGCATCCCATACTACATAGGTCCGAGGGCAAGCACCTACGTACTCCACATTTAAGGGTTCGATCCCCCGCCGTGAAAACTACTCAGTAATAAGATAATGTTTAGATCATTCTACGAATATGAATCCCAGTCCCGGAATCCTCCGCCCGACTGTTATAACAGATCCCTCATCGTGCAAATCATCTCGCAAATGCCCCTCTAGCCCCGGTATACATATATACATTGGAGAACGGTAAACTATCCGCCCGACTACGCATAGTCCCTGATTTAAAAATAAAAGGCCGTCTCCCACGAAGCAACCACAGTCCCGGAATCCTCCGCCCGACTGGGTCTATAGTCCCGGAATCCTCCGCCCGACTATATAGAGAGCCCCATTTACGTTTTCCAAGGTTTACTACATCTTCACTTATGTACCTAATCTTTAGTTCAAGACATGAATAAATTTCCATATCTAGAATTAGTTTTACCTCCTACCGGGCTTAATCAACAAAATACGAGATAGTTCCATCAAAATATATCTCAACTCTTTTCAATTCAATAGTGCCGGTACCCGAGGTCTCACTAACTCTAAATCACAACTTTTTCATGTACAAGAATCCATGGTACACATACCCTTCAATAAACATGTCTTAAACTTAATCACAAATAATCATTATCTTGTATTAACACGTATCCACAAAGTAATCATTTCTTAGTCTTGACACTATTCATGATCTAGTTATTCATTCATAATCTTTATAAGCAAACAATTTCTTTCAAGAACACAACTTCATCACATGAAATTTTATTAACAAATTCAAGCTCTTACAATGTCTCAATTCACTTCAAAGTATTTCTTAAACAAAATAAAAGTGTAATCTCTTTCAAGAAAAATTGCTTCACAAATTAATACTTTGCTTTTCTTCACTACAAAATTCTATTCTCAAAATTCCATTTCTTTTTATACTTCAAAATATACAAGAAAACTTTATACTATCTCTTAATATTTTCCATTTCATTTTATATCAATATTATAAAGTTTATTTCCCAATCCTTCTTATGTCAAAAACTCAATTGTATATAAAAAAAACAAAAAGAATGAAAAAAGGTCTCTATAGGTTTTGAACCCGTGACCTGCCGAACCACACAACCAACGCCTAAACCCAAACACACTAGCCAATAAGTCCAATGGACTCTGGCGTCAAAGTCCTATGCCGAAGTGCTCTTATATCAGGTCTCGATTTCGGAAAGAATTAAAAGAAGCAAAAATATATGTGACTATCAAGTTTCGAACCCAAGATCTTTTACAAATAGTGTTCTGTGTTGCACTAGCTAACTAGTAAGTTCAAGTGTAATTTCTATTTATAAGTTGTATCAATCTACTTTTGTTTAAACTGTTCAGAAATTGGTTCTTTTTCATACAAATTTGTTTATCCAAAGATCCAATCTTTTTGGGATTTTGAAATAAACTTTCTCTTGACTGAGAATAAATTTAAAACACTAAACAACAATTTTAAATCCATTAAAACCCTATTTCCATTTCTTTAAACAATTCTTCTTCTCATTTTACACATAGGCTTGGATTTTTCTTAAAACTTGAATTTATAAAATAGTGTTCATGAAAACTAGTTTATGTTCTCACTTAGACAAATTAAAAATTTATAACAATACCAACATGTCTCTCAATCATGAGAATTTCACATAAACCACTTTCATTGAGAAAATTATTATTTTCAAATACAATATGGCAAAATATACATATGTCAGCACTAACTAAATTTTGTTTAGCTTTCTCTTCTTCTTTCTTAGTCATTAGATTCTAAGGCATGATTTGAATATTACATTCTTCAACAAATTTTCATATACTCAACATGTACAGAATTGCAAGCATACTAACATGATTCATAGTATAAAACATTTCTTCTTTTTAATTAGCATAGTATCTATTATTTACTTAATCACAACAAGACTATTCTCATTCATAGCATATTACACTAGCATGAACTTTATCTACATATTTCACATCAACATTAACTTATACTACTCATTTATAGTTTTTAGCATGCATATTCTACAACTAGAAAGTAAGAAATCACTCACCTCTATGAAGAATAAAATCAATGAGAAAGTTGGAAACAACTCCTAGCGCCTAGCAAGTCCTTCTCCTCCTAGCAAGAATTCCTCCAAGCACAAGAATTCCTCCAACCACAAGAACTCTCTTGCTCTCTTTCTTTTTCTTTCTCTTATTTAGTTTACTTTTGGTGTAAAAAGAGAAGGAGAATGGGGTGCTATTTATAGGACAATGTTAGGATCTAATTTGCAAACTTCTCAACCTAATAACTCATCATTTAAACTCTTCATCCCTTCATTTTCTTAACTCCTCGCTCAAACTCTCCAAATACTCTAACTCCCAAACTCCCAACTCTTCCCCTCCCCACTATTACAAAACTCTTACTCCCCTCCTCTCCCATAAAAAACCGGCCTACCCCCTAGGTTCAAAACCGGCCAAACACGTGTGCAAATGCACACATGCCCAAACAAAATAAATACAATTTTTATAGTTCTAAATGTGTACTAAAAATTGTAACTTGTCATGTATTAGTCCAAGCTCAACTTAAATTAGGGTTATATTAATGGGTTTGTCCCATGGGCTTTCATTTTAATTTACTAACTTAATTATTCTAGTGGGCTATTCTTTTAATCCATCTAATGGGCTAGAATTTAACTTTAGGTCCATGGGTTAAATAAAAAGGCTAAATAAGACTATGCATGCTAAAATTAGTAAATGAGAGTAAGAAAAGAAATGGATAAATTAGCACATGCATCATACGTGCAAAAATAAAAAAATGCATTAAAAAATAAAAATATGGGGTGTTACAACACTCCCTCCTTAGAGCATCCACAGTCGTTGAATGTGAAAAATGGCAAAATGCATTTTTTGCCCATCCAATTCGACGAAACGCTGCAGTCGTCGAATGGCAAAAAAATGCATAAGTTCATTAAAAAAGAAACAGACGAAACATGATGTTTCGTCTGTAACTAAAAAAAATTACGGGATGAAACATGAAGTTTCGTCCCAAAAAGGGGGAAAAAAGGAAATTTTTTTTTGCAAAAAAAATTTGCAAAAACAAATTTTAAAAATAGTTTGTAAATAATATTTACAAAAACAATTTAAAAATTTGCAAAATAAATTTTAAAATTTGCAAAAACAATTAAAAATATTACAAAAAGTTCCCAAAAATTCACTGTAGCTGGACGAAGCATGGTGCTTCGTCCGAAAATTCCGGAGGTTTTTTTTGTAAAACAAAATTGCAAAAAGAATTTTTTAAACAAATTGTAATTTTTTTTTGCAAAAACAATTTAAAAATTTGCAAAATCAATTTAGATAATTGCAAAAAAAATTTAAAATTTACAAATTTTTTTAAAAATTGGATTGGGACGAAGCATGATGTTTCGTCTCAAATTGGGACGAAACATCATGTTCATTCCCACGTTTAAAGGTTATTTTATTCGGTTTGTTTTTATTTTTTACTTCGGACGAAACATCATGTTTCGGCCGATCAATTAAAATAATAATTAAATAATCCAGACGAAACATGATGCTATAATATGCATTTTGCTATATCGATTGCTATTCGCCCCTTTCTACTGTAGCGATTTTGCCAAAAAAGGGCAAAATAGCAGACGAGTGTGTGCGCTACAGTAAAAAAATTGGAAAAATGGCAAATAAGCAAACGACTGTGGATGCTCTTAGAATAGTTCCGTCCCCGGAACTACACTTAGGAGTGAGAAGGATACAAAGAAAAGAAAAAGTTTACAAAAATTTTAGTTGAAGAGTTCAGGGTGATTTTTCATCATCTTTTCCTCTGATTCCCAAGTGGACTCCTTTACAAATTGGTTCCTCCAAATGACCTTGACCATAGGTATTGTCTTGTTTCTCAAGACATTTTCTTGACGATCCACGATCTCAATTGGACGCTCAGCATAGCTCAAATCCAGTTGCAGACCTTCTGGCACTTCTGACAAATGATGACTCGGATCTGGGATATAACCTCGTAACATGGACACATGAAAGACATTGTGCACTTAGGCCAACTTTTCTGGTAGTTCTAACCGATAAGTTGTCTTCCTAATTCTTTTCAATATCTTATAGGGTCTAATTTATCTTAGGGCTAATTTTCCTCTCTTGCCGAAACGAATCACCCCTTTGTCGGAGACACCTTCACAAAGACATAGTCACCTTCATCAAACTCCAGGTCTTTCCTCCGGTTGTCAGCATAACTCTTCTGCCTGCTTTGTGCATCGACCAACCTCTTCCTGATCAGCTCAATCTTTTCTGAGGTCTGCTACATAATCTCTGGTCCATACAGCTGCCGCTCCCTCACTTCATACCAACAAACCGGTGTCTTGCACTTCCTTCCATATAGAGCTTCATACGGCGCCAACCCAATGCTTGCTTGGAAACTGTTGTTGTATGCAAATTCCACAAGAGCTAATTGCATCTCCCAGCTGCCACCGAAGTCCAACACACAACATCTCAACATATCTTCCAGCACCCTGTTGACCCTTTCAGTTTGCCCATCAGTTTGAGGATGAAAGGCTGTACTGAAATCAGTCATCGTCCCCAAAGCTGCTTGAAGAATTCTCTAAAAATGCGAAGTGAAGCGCGCATTTTGGTCGGATACTATCGATAGTGGGACTCCATGAAGCTTCACAATCTCGTCAACATATAACTTTGCCAGCTTTTCCATTGACCAAGTAAGCTTCATTGCCAAAAAATGAGCTGATTTAGTGAGTCGGTCCATTATCACCCAAATTGTATCTTTACCTTTGGAACTCTTGGGCAAACCTGTGATGAAATCCATGCTGATACAATCCCACTTCCATTCTGGGATGGGTAATGGCTGCAACAAACCTCCGGGCTTCTGATTTTCTGCTTTGATTTGCTGACAAATTGCACACTTGGCAACAAACTCAGCTACATCACGCTTCATCCCTGGCCACCAGAAGTATAGCTTTATGTCCTTGTACATCTTGGTACTCCTTGGATGTACGGATAACAGAGTAGCATGCGCTTCCTGAAGAATACTTTCCTTCAGTTCTGCTAGATCTGGTACACACAGCCACTCCCCATACCACAACACTGCATTCTTCACTTGGAACTCTGCTAACTTGCCAACACCAACCTGCTCTATCATCTTCTGGATCTCTGGATCTGTCTTTCAAAGTGGGTTGAATCCTCAACTGAGCTAAGGAAGCTCCCACACCTTGCAAAACCACCTCGATCCCTGCTCGATCAAGCTCCTCTGCCAATTCCTTCTGAGTTGTGATCAGTCGAGACAAACTGTATTTCCTGCTAAGCGCATCAGCCACAACATTTGCCTTACCTGGATGGTATTTGATCTCAGGTCGGATGTCCTCCAACACTTCTAACCATCTTCTCTGCCTCAGATTCAGGTCCCTTTGCTGATAGATATATTTCAGACTCTTGTGATCCGTGTACATGTTGACCTTCTCTCCGTACACGTAATACCTCTATTTCTTCAAAGCAAAGATGATTGCTGCCAGCTCCAAATCATGAGTTGGGTAATTCTTTTCATGTGGTCTTAGCTGTCTAGACCCATAAGCTATTACCTTTCCTTCTTGCATCAGCACACAGCCCAAACCGCGATGGGAAGCATCGCTGTAGACATCATATTAGACTCCTGCTCTTGGCAAGGCCAAAATGGGAGTGGTAGTCAATCTTTCCTTCAACTCTTGGAAACTAGCTTCACACTGCTCCGACCATTTGAAACTCACATTCTTCTTTGTAAGCCCGATAAGTGGCACAGCTATCTGAGTGTAGCCTTGAATGAACCTTCTGTAATATCCAGTAAAGCCCAGAAAGCTCCTAATCTCTTTCATTGTGGTCGGTCTTGGCCAATCTTTCACAGTTTCAATTTTCTGCGGGTCAGTAGCCACTCCTTCCTTAGAAAGGATGTAACCCAGGAAGGCGACTTCGGTTTTCCAGAAGTCACACTTGGATAACTTCGCATACAGCTGATGCTCCTGTAGCTTCTTCAGAACCTCTGTTAGGTGCTCGACATCCTCTTCCTCTAACTTGGAATAGATCAATATGTCGTCGATGAATACAACGACAAAAGAATCGACGAATGGCCGCAGAACTCTGTTCATCATGTCCATGAAAATAGCCGGTGCATTTGTGACTCCATATGGCATGACTAGAAACTCATAGTGACCATGCCTAGTTCAGAAAGCCATTTTGTGCACATCTTCTTCTTTCACTCGGACTTGGTGATATCCTGACCGTAAGTCTATCTTGGAGAAAACTGCTGCTCCTTGTAGACGGTCGAACAAATCATCGATTCGAGGAATTGGGTATTTGTTCTGTACTGTAACCTTGTTCAACTCTCTGTAACTGATACACATCCTCATTGATCCATCCTTCTTCTTCACCAAAAGAACTGGGGCTCCCCATGGTGATGCACTTGGCCTGATGAATCCTTTGCTCAACAATTCTTCGATCTGCTTCTTGATCTCATCTTGCTCAACTGGTGCCATTCTGTATGGTACCTTGGAAATAGGTGCACTCCCTGGCTGAACAGTGATGCTGAACTCTACATCTCAATGAGGGGGAAGCCCTGGTAGATCATCAAGAAATACAGCTTGAAAATCTCAAACAATTGGGATCTGCTTCACTTCTTCTGGAACATTCTGCTCTGACAAAGCTGCTACCAACTGCTTACCCTTCCTCTTTCCTTGAAATGTAACTGCTGGTCCTCCTGGTGCCTTCACCATAATTTCCTTTCTCTTGCATTCAATAGTGACACTGTAAACTGACATCCAGTCTATGCCAATAATGATGTCGACTCTCAAAACTGTCAATTCAATGAGGTCGATGCCAAAGAGACTGCCTCCGATTTCAAGATCACACCCTTCATAGTATCGATCGGTTGTCAAGTTTTCTCTTGACGGAGTAGCCACAGATAGAACCTTGCCAGGAAAAATTTTAGGTTCAACTCCCAATCGTTTTGCAAATGAGGGTGACACAAATGTGTGCGATGATCCCATATCAAATAACATTGATGCTTTTATTCCATTTATTAGAATGTCTCCTGTTACATAAGAGTACTCTCATTAAATAACATTTATTACATAAGTGGAAAAAGCAACAAAACAACTAGGCTTCATCTTCCATACCCGTGATGACGTTGTCTACGTCATCAGCATCTGCCTCGGTCAAGGCAAACACCCCCCCTGCCTGAACTGCTTTTGCCCTGGGTTGGACTGCTGCTGACTCGGTCCTCCCTGCTGAAGTTAAGGACAAAATTGCTTGATGTGGCCCTCCTTGCCACAATGAAAACAAACCTTGTTTGCCGGCAGCTTGGTACACCCAGAAGATATGTGGCCGGCCTCTCCACATTTGTAGTAAGTGGGTACCGTGCCTGTAGAACCCCGTATTTTCAAATATTATTTTAATTATTTGAAAATGAATTTTAAATGATTTTGAGTACTTGATAAATATTTTCTAAAAGATTTATCTTTTGTACACGTGCAAAACACGTGCAGATGACTTTTTAGAATTTTGAAAAAAATTTAGTTTTCCTTATGAAAAATCATTATTTATTATTTGAAAATTATTTAATATTTTTCCAGATTTTTCTAAAATTAATTATGCCTATTTGCAATTTTTGGGAAAAGAATGACTTATTTGCAAAATTGACGTTTTGGGGGTTTAAAGCGCAAAAATGCATTTGCTGGACATTCCGATCAGTATTTGTTGAAGTTTGGAAATATATTTTCTATTAGATCCTAACTTAAATGATATTTGATTTAAATTTCAATAATAGAATTATATATGCAAGATGTATTTTGGAAAGGAGTATTTTGCAAAAGAGGGAATATAACCCTAATATTCTATCCGGCATATATAAGGGAAATCCTTTTTCCCAGCCGTCATTGAGAACTCACAGAATTTTGAGATTATTTTGAGGAGCAAAAAGGAGGATTCTTGGATCTAGCAAGGAGAAAGCTTTTGGCGGATTTTCATCAAAACAAAGGTGAGTGGTTTGTTTTGTTGTTTTGTTTGTCTTGATTGATGAATGACGTAAGATCTTGTTATGCTTGTTTGTGATCATTTTGCCATTATTTTGTTAGTCACATTGAATGTATGGTATGGATCTTTTATTTGTTATGGAGGATGAGAACTCTTGTTGATATTTGAACCATGTATGAGAAAATATTAAGATTTGTTGAGGAAATGTTGATCTATGAGATCGTTTTGTTGGGAGACATATTAAGAACTGATTTTGTTGTGATTAGATGGTAAACACCTGGACCTTATGGTTGTAAATCAGATTTGGATTAAGTTATGGAAGACATTTTGTTGAGAAAAAACCCTAATGGGAGAATTAAGAATTGAGATCATGAGAATATGAGATTGGAGAAATTGATTGATTGAGTAATGTAACCATGATGGGGATTATTGAGAATTGTTTATTTGCCTGGATATAAATTAATTTTATGATCGATGAATCTTTAGAATACTCCCGTTTGATTTGTGTTCAGACCTATACTTTTTGTAAATCTGTAGCCGACAGTCGACTGGACTGCGAAGCAGTCGACTGGTACGAGCCTACTGTGTATTTTTAGTCTTTGAGTTTTGTTCGGGACAGTCGACCTAGACTGAGGTCAGTCGACTGGTCTTCTGTCTGTAAATTGTTCAGTCCTGTCGGGACAGTCGACTGATCTTTCCTTAGTTTATTTTTGAGAAATGTTGGATTATGTCCTCTGGACAGTCGACTGATCTGTTGTGCAGTCGACTGGTCCTGAAGGATCTTTGTATTTGATTGTGAGATATTTTGTTTAGTGTTTGATTTTAAGATGTTCAGTTAAGTATTTGTTTTTGAGATGTTCAGTTAAGAACATGATTTTGAGATATTTTGTTGAGCCACTTGTTAAGTGGAATTTGTTCAGATATTTGTTTTTGAGTCTCTAGAGGTAGGTGACCCTAGTATACCAATGTTTGTTCAGTTATTTGTTGAGGCCCATCGAGGCAAATTTTCAGTTATTCAGATTTTTAGTCCGGTAGGGTACACTACTCTAGGAGATTTGTTCAGTAACCCAAACTAATAAGGACAGGCATTAGTAGTGTCATGACGAATGGGAACTTGAGTTATGCACCTCAGTATGGCTTTTGATGTAGGATTTAATCTCCTGAATTATCCAAGTAGTTAACTTGTGATGTGTGATTTATCTCCGGAATTATCCAGGTAGTTAACCTGTGATGCGAGGTATTTCTCCTGAATTATCCAAGTAATTATCTTGAGATGTGGGATTGAACTATGGAATGATCGGAGTCGAGGCGACGCTTTTGGGGTATTATTGTGATAAGGAATCTATGTTTAGATGTGGGATGATCTCCTGAATTATCCAGGGAAAATACCTGTGATGTGGGATCAATCTCCGGAATGATCAAGCATGGGCAAATTATCATAGTTTATCTTCATCTCTTAGTAGTCATCGTTGTCAGCATGTAGTCATGATGTTTTCTTGAATCACTTTTATGCATTCGGATTTCCTGTTTTTACACACTTGGCTTTTGGTTTTGGTATCACCTATTAATCTTTTGTCGTACTTCATACTTTAGTGTTTGATTATTATTTGTTGGATATTATGTTTTAAGTTCATTTATGCTATTTGTTTGATTTGTTACCGCTCACACCATTTATGGCTGACCCCGTAGTTTTGGGGTTAGGGTCCAACTCTAGCCTCATATGTTGCAGGTTATTGCTTAGATTGGAGGTTGGATGCTTGAGTGGGCAGTTTGAGATAATTGGATTATTTAGTGATTGGTGTAAAACTGTAAAGGATATTTGAGATCATTATTGAGTTGTAAATAAAATATTAATTTGTGTTGAGATGTTTAGACTTCCGTTGTAATTGTAATAATTGTTGTAATAAAGAAGAAAAAATTTTAGTGGTGTTGTTGGTGTTTATTGTTGTATTGAAGTGGATTGCTGGGATTTCGCCACTTATTTTCTAAGCTCTCATATTAGAAATTTGGGGCGCTACACTGCCAGTCACTGCGACAACATTAGCTCCAGTTGGTTTGAAGAGTTGTGCTGGGGGCTGACTCCTGAAATTGCTCGGCACCGTAGGCCTCTTTCCCGTGCTCCAATTGTTCCGCTTGACCTGAACTGCCTGGAACTGGTTCATGTCTGACTCAGTCGCGGCAGCCCTTCTGACCAGCTTCTCGAATCTGCGGATGCCTAGGGGTATCATCCGGGATCTCAGACTTGGCCTTAAACCTTGCTCAAATTTGTGCGCTTTCTTGGCTTCATCTTGTACCATTTCAGGCACGTGCCTTGAAAGCTAATTGAACTTGGTCTCATATTCCCATACTGACATACTGCCCTATTACAAGCTCAGAAATTCCATGGCCTTCTTCTCTTGGACATCCAATAGAAAGTAATGACTCCTAAATTCATCAAGAAACTCCTCCCAAGAGAGTTGTACATTGCCTAAAGTCATTTTTAGAGATTGCCACCAAACACCTGCATTCTTTTCTAGTTGAATGGTGGCCAATTTCACCTTGCTGGCCTCAAGGGTTTCTAGTACATCAAAAACTATCTCGATCTGTCTGATCCAGTCGTCAGCTGCGTCTAGATTTGCCTGTCCTTCAAATACAGGTGGCTTCATTCTTTTGAACGATTCAACCAACCTGATTGCCTCAGAAATTTGCACGGCAGGCCCTGGTCCCCTATTTCCAGCAATGTTTGTGGTGACAGCATTTAGGATCTGATAGACTCGAGCTAGTTTGGTCTCTAGATCTAGCCTATTTTCACCGTTATGCTCTTCGCCGTTCATGATCCTTTGTGCCATTTCTGAGTCATAAAATTCATCATTATTCATCATAATTAACACAAATAACATTGCTTCAAAAAAAAATTATTCATTCTAAAATTTAAACTTTTTACATTCAGAAAAAAAAAATTTGTTCCGATACATCCATTACAAAAGACATCCTAGTTTCTATGGTTTCTCTTGGCTTCTCTGAGCTCTTCCCGTAGTTCTTGGATTTCTTTCCTCATGTCTTCAAAGCTTTGTTGTCGCTCTAGTTTGTCCCAGCGAGTGAGGTGGTCCAACTTGGCAAAGTGCTAATCATTCACGTGCTGGACCTTCTCAAGCTCGCACACTTGAAAGCTCAGTTCCTGGATGCGCTCCTTGTCTTCTGCCCGTTGTGATTCCAAGTGGTTAACTCTCCCCTTTTAAGTGTCCAATTCCCGTCGAAGAGAAGCAACAATGTCATTTGGGTTATCTGGAACGAGTTTTTCGTCTGGATTCTTCGGGGAGATCAGGCGGAGGTAGAGTAATCTCCCTGGACTTGAGAAATTCCTCTTCTATTTCCTCTGATTCCTCTTCTTCCTCTTCTTCTGGGTCTTCTTCTTCTTCTTCCATTGGCTCTTCCTCTTCATCCTCGAAGGGGACAAACCAATGTGCCTCATTCTGGGGATCATGCTGATTGGTCATCTTATAGGGAAAAGGAGGAGAAAAATGTCATTTCATAGAGTAACACAAACATAAGTTTAAATCTCTATAAGTTGAAACTCGCACTCTAGTGTCCACTCTAGGGTATCGTTCCTTATAAATTTGTACTACTTGTGAAACTTTGCTCTGATACCATCTGGGTGATTTCTTGTCTGTAACACCCTGTGTTAAAGTGTGTGTGTGTGTGTGTGTGTGTGTGTGTGTGTGTGTGTGTGTGTGTGTGTGTGTGTGTGTATATATATATATATATATATATATATATATATATATATATATATATAGGGAAAGCTTCGGTTGAGCACTACTCTAGTGCTCACTGCGTGAACACTAGGCCTTCGGGCGTTCATATCGAATCCGAACCGTTCACATTGATCTACACATCTAAATTAGTCTAAATATGTAAAATCAAATCATTAGAAATTTATTTTCCCATTCATTGAAGTGTTACAAAATTGTATGGCTGAAAATCATTGTTTTTATAGTCACATGATGGATGGACAAATGAATTTCAAATAATTTGATTTTACATATTTAGACTAATTTAGATGTGTAGATCAATGTGAATGGTTCGGATTTTCGATATGAATGCCCGAAGGCCTAGTGTTCACGCGGTGAGCACTAGAGTAGTGCTCAACCGAAGCTTTCCCTATATATATATATATATATATATATATATATATATATATATATATATATATATATATATATATAATATGGTGAAAAAGTAAAAGAAGTTGGCTGTTTGTATGGAAATTAATACAAGATGGCAATATTGTAAATGATTTGAAAATGAATAGTGATTGGGGGGGGGGGGGGGGGGGCACGATGTGTAACAGTAAGCTTGGCTGTGTTGTATATATGCCTGTTGACTTCGGCCAAAGGCTATGTGTGGCTGATGTGGCATTTGAAAGTTGGTCCCCACCCGGGATAGTATATTTCGGCTGTTGAATTGAAAAGAGAAAAAGAGATAGACTTAGTCCCATATCAGGAGTAATCATGAATATAATAATATATAAATATAATAGCCTATGATCAAGAGTCACCTAATCGGCTAACCACCTTTTGAGAGGCAGCCTGTGGTGGGCAGTTGTACTACATAGTATTTAATTTGTATTCTAAATTGTATAAATTATCCGAGCTTGGGACAGGGGTGTTACAAATGGTATCAGAGCCGACTTTCGACACAGAGTGTGGGTAAGAGTGGGCGAGATGTATGCCTGAGATGGAGCTAGCAGATGTACGGGTATGCTTGAGAGGGAGCGAGGTGGCGGCCTGAAATAATGGACCACCAACAGAATCAGGGTACGGTGCAGCTAGCAGGATCAGGGTACTCCACTCCACATCGGCTAGAAAGGAGATCCTGCACTAGATTGTGCATGCCCATGCTCAGCGAGGACGCTGATTTCTGAAGGGGGGCGTGTAGTACCCCGTATTTTTAAATATAATTTAATAGATTTATAAATAAATTAAAATGATTTTCTGGAGATTTAATAAATATTTTTCTAAAGATTTATCTTTTACATGTGCAAAACACGTGCAAATATTTTTAGTGTAAATATCCAATTTTATATTTTTAATAAATTCTCCTACTTATAATAGAGTATATTCTAAATTTTGGGATTTTTCTGAGTAAAGAAACTATTTTGATCTCAAATAAATAATGAAAATTCGTTTTTACTGATTTTTGGGCTTTCCATGGTCATCATTGAAATTAAAATATATTTAAATTTTATTTAGGGTTGATTTGGTAAAGATTTAAACAAATATGGAATTTATGTTGGATCTTGTGCAAATGTTTTTCTGGAAAGTAAAAGTCAGATAGTTTAATTGGAAAATATAATATGTATTATTAGATATTATTTCTGAATTTTTTGGATTTTGACTAATATTTTATGATGTATTTGCAAATATTACAAAAAGAAGGACTTTTGTGCAAAAGTGCCACCCTGAGTGTAAATCCGAATTTTCTTTATTTCTGGGCTGTGCTGGATTGCTGGACAACTCAGTAGTAAAAGGATTTGATTTGGTTTTAATTTATTTAACTTATTTTTAACTACTTTATAAAGAAAGGTTATATATGTAAAGTTATATTTTGAAAGGATTATTTTGCAAATGTGTTTCAAAACCCTAATTCTTCTATTTCGGGTATTTAAAAGGTGGAGTGCAGCCGTCATAGGCTGCACAACACAAGGTTTATTATTTTATTTTATTTCTTGGAGATTGAAAGAGAAGATCTTGGATTTCGCAAAGAAGGGTTTTGCTTATTCTATTGGATTTCTTCATTTGAGGTAAGTGATGTAAATTGTTTGTTGTTTTGTTTTATGTATGTGAGTGACTTGTTTGTTTTCTTTTGATTTGTGTATGTTGTATGCGAATGATATGAATGTTTTGATTAATCTTGGATGTCGAATTTCATCTATTAGAAAGCATGCTAGGGTTTGGCATGAATATGTATGTTGGATGGATGATAAAAGTGGATCTTTGATAAGAACCCTAGTTGTTGTGAATAGAATTGCATGTGGAAGATTTTGGATTGTAGGAGAACCTAATATAAATTATGGGTAGGCTAATTTTTTTGGATTTATTGTTGATTTGATTGAGTATGATGGATGTTATGCATTAATTGATTTAAAGATGAGATTTTTGGACTATTGGTGAGTTGGATGAACGCAACTTGGCCATGTTGATGATAAATTTGTTTTGTTCATGAATCAACTATTGAGATTAGTTGAGATTGAGTTTGAGGAATTTTGAGAAGGAGTAATGGTTTAAAAGACCATGTTTTGAGGATTTGAGTTATGATGACTAAAATTGGAGATTTAGTCAAATTTGAGGAAATATATCCAAATTGGGGATTTTCTTTTGAGATTTGGTATTGATGTGGTTTGGATCTGAATACGAAGTTATTTCAACGAACAATTAATTTTTTAAGAAACTCTATTTTGATTATATGCACAAATTCATGTTTGATTGAAAGAAATTAACAAATCTTTATTTTTATAAACTCAAGTAGTTTTGGTTTAGTTTTATGGGTTATTATAAATCCTACAAGTTGTATTTGATCATATAAGAAATATGCTTTTTGCAGAAATCGTTTCATAAAGTAAAACTACGTATCGGTTGAAATGTGCACAACCAAAAGTATACAGCCTGTAGGTCGACAGTCGACTGGTATGACTTCTCAGTTGACCGACACGACCCGGCTGCTATGTTCTCTAGTTTTCTTGATTTTTCGTTCTGGACAGTCGACTGAGGACTTTCACAGTCGATTGGTACCCCTTAGAATTATTTTTTAAAGGATTATTGGATTTTCTCTGGACAGTCGACCGATAGTTTTATAGTCGACTTATAACACTTAGATTATTTTCTTAAAATTATGGAATTCTCTTTCTGGACAGTCGACTGGTGTATTTTACAGTCGACAGTCAACACTTAGATTTATTTTCTTAAAAATATTGGATTTTCACTCTGGACAGTCGACTGGTGACTATTAGCAGTCAACTGCTACTACTTAGAATTTATTTTCTTAAAAACATTGGATTTTCGCTCTGGACAGTCGACTGATGCCTTTTATAGTCGACTGATACTGATGCTTTCTTGAGTTTTCCAGGTGTTCTTTAAATGGTTGATTCGTTAAATGTTTTTGGATCTATAACTTACTATTCTAAATATTATTGTTTCTATAGAACATATGTTTTCAAGATATTTTATTGTTGGATTTGGATTCGGGAATTTTATAAAGTTTTGGATTCTGTTGATTGGAGAGGTTTCTCCCTTTGATCGTTTTGACGATGGATTAGTGAGTTTTGGTCTTGTTGAGATCTCTAGGAGTTGAGTGGGAGTCCTGGTACCGGCAGTTGAGATTTGTTGAGTTAGACCTGGGGGGTCTTGGTTTAGTTATTGTTGAGTATTTAAGTCCGACAGGATACACTAACTCTAGAGATGAGGATTTTGGTGGTTTAATAATAATCAACTTAAGGACAGGCACTAGTGGGGATGTGATGGAACTTGGGAAACGTAAGTATAGGCTTATGGTTTTGTTAGTCCAACGGATGCGTTCCAGGACTGTTTGTTGTTCTGTCTCGAGAGGACATTTGTGTTTGCGTGTCGAGGATCTGCAGGCCTATTCACGGAGCATGCAAGGTGCATTCGCGTGAGGGTCGGCAGGCCTATTCACGGAATGTACCCGGTGTATCTGTACGTCGAGGGCCTTGCAAGCCTATTCGTAGGGTACACGGGTTTGGGAGATGATTCTCCGGTTGTTTTGAGCTATCTTACATGATGCTTGCGCGTCGAGGGCTGTGGTGCCTATTTGCGGAGTATTCTGGATCTTGTTTTCCATCACCGTAGTAGGATTAGTTGCATAACGAGAGGTTGTCCCTATAAGTGGAGATCGTTAAGGGTTTGTACCGGACCTATGTACTATGGAATGCATAGAATCCGACAAGTACGCATTAGAGAGTCAGCATATAGAGCTTGTGTTTTCTTGACTTGGTTTTATGCTTGTGTTTTCCTGTTTTTCCTACACTTGACACTTAGTCTAGAATCACTTGACGTTTTCATGAATTACTATTTGCTATCTTATATTCCTTGATGTTTTCATGCTTCACTTATTTGTTATTTCTCATTTCATTTACTCTTGCTGATAATACATGTTGTGGATTGTGGTAGGGTAAAAATGGCCTGGGGCCCAACCAGGGCCCAGGACGGTTCTCGCTCAAAAATAAGAAAAACAACAATCCGGCTCGGCTTCGGACCTCTACATGGTCGGCACCGAGCCGCAAGTTCACCCCCACAGAACTGGTCTCCTCGTATCCGACGAGCCTCGATATCCCTCGGTCTCCGAGCTGCGACAGCCCCACGGGCCGTCCGCCCAGCCTGGCAAGGAATGAGGATGACCTGGCACAACCTAGGCCATCTGATTCTCCCAGAGGCACAGGAGCCCCATGATCAGCCATGTCAGCTCCCAATACTGCCTAGGGCTTTGCCACGTCAGCCCTATACCACTCTTGGCACTGCCACGTCCGCCCTAAACCCCCTGGGCCTCCTGCCACGTCAGGCCCATGGGCTTTCGGGTTCAGACCCGTCCCCCAACGGATCCAAACCCGGTTGGGATTCCCTATAAATACCAGACCCTCACCCACCTTTTCAGGTAATCAATCTTTGCCACCTAAATTCCCCTAGTTATTGCTACTCTCTCACAGAGACTGACTAGATCGTCGGAGGGTCCGCCACCGGGACAAACCCCGGTGTTTCAGGACCGTCTGCAGGTACTCGAGGCAAGGCCATCCGAGCCGATCCTCAAGCGCCGAAGCGAGCCTCCCGCTCACCGTCCGGCACCGTACTCTTCCCTCGTTACAAATTGAGTCCGAACTCACACCTGGTGCATCCACACTGCGACCAAAAACAAACCGCATCATGGATGATTCTATATTTTATAATTTAATTATGTTGCTTTGTTTTTATGTCACTCACACCTTTATGGCTGACCCCTTTAGTTTTGGGGGTTAGGGATTATCTCTAATCTCATATTTTACAGGTTGTTATTGCCTACAGCTTGGGATTTGGATACTTGAGATAAATTGATGTAATAGAGCTTTTGTGTAAAATTTGTAAAAAAAAGTGTTGTAAAAAGAAAGTTTGTAATTCAAGGTGTTTTGTATTCCGGTGTGTTGTAAAGATTGTTGTAATAAAAGTTGAAATAAAATTATCTGTGTTTTTGGGCTATGTGTACTATTACATTGAAGTTGGTGCTGGGAATTGTGCCACGTATTTTCTAAGATATTATATTAGAAATTCGGGATGCTACAGGGTGTCTGTAACACCCTGTATTAAAGTATAGTGTGTGTGTGTGTGTGTATATATATATATATATATATATATGGTGAAAAAGTAATAGAAGTTGGCTGTTTGTATTGAAATTAATACAAGATGGCAATATTGTAAATGATTTGAAAATGAATAGTGCGGGGGGGGGGGGGGGGGGGGGGGGGGGGGGGGCGGGGCACGATGTGTAACAGCAAGCTTGGTTGTGTTGTATATATGCCTGTTGACTTTGGTCAAAGGCTATGTGTGGCTGATGTGGCATTTGAAAGTTGGGCCCCACCCGGGATAGTATATTTCGGCTGTTGAATTGAAACGAGAAAAAGAGAGAGACTTAATCCCATATCGGGAGTAATCATGAATATAATAATATATAAATATAATAGCCTATGATCAAGAGTCACCTAATCAGTTAACCACCTTTTGAGAGGCAAATTGTCTTAGCTAGGGACAGGGGCCTTATAAAGGACGCTAGTGAGAATAGCGACAACAAACAAAAAATTCAAAAACATTTAAAACATAGGCCGTTATTCCCATTAGCGGCATTCAAAATGAATAGGTCGCCAATGAGAATAATAGGCGCTGCTGACGTGGCACAAGTTACCCCACGAGCACTAATAGTTTTGAAACTGGCCCATAATTGCCAATATTTTCAAAAAGTGGCCCATGATGGCAAAAAAAATCAAGACTCACTTGGTCAATCTTCGTTGAATTTGAATTTACTATTTACTATTTATTTTAATTATTATAGTTATTATTTTTCATGATGACATAGTTATATGGACTCGCTCTCATCCCATAATGAGAAATGCTATACATATATTGGTTTCTAACTCAAATATATATTGAGTTTTGTTTTTTTAGTGATCATTGGATCTATTCATCACTAAAAGACAAATAGAAAAAACCTAATAACCATTAAAAGATATGCCCAATATATATTTTGGGTAGAAATCAATGTATATTTAGCATCTCACCCATGATAAGGGGTTCCATGAAGTAGAAACTTCAGAAGTAGAAAATTATCATAGAGAGTAGGATGCTACCACGTCAAGTTCAGCAGATTATGCTTCAGCAGTGTCGTCGTAGTTTGTTTGAAATGTAATGGGCTAAGTTAGGAGTATTATGATTGCAATGATGGGTTGAGTTATATGAATGCAGATCATTAACAACGCTCTCTTCCGGTCTTCAGACCAACCTTTTTTGTCTCATAAATTGTAGTTTCCCCTTTTCTCTCTTCGCCATATAGTAATCTTTGTTTAATTGATCTTTTACGTTTTGTACATGTCCGTGTAATAGTTTCTTGGATGAAGATCATATGCCGACTTGGATATATAATTCATCTATGTCACAGAAGTGACGATGATTAGTTGGATCTCCTTCAGACATGTGCTACCTGCATAATCTAAGAAAAAAAATAATCAGAGCAACATGTTAAAATACAAGTTTTTAAGGAGGATCATATGAAATCGTGAGCTGCCAATAATGGTAATTTTTCCTAATTGCAGGGCTTGCCTAACGGCCTGTTTGGTTGGAGGGGAATGGAGGGGAGGGGAGAGATTTTTTGAAACATTTCTTGTTTGGTTCATTTTTTAGGAGGGAAGGGGAGCAAAATCCTTCCTGAGTCAATTTTGGCTCCCCTCCAATATTGGGGGATTTGAAGGAGAGAGAAAGTGTGTCTAATTTTTTAAAGTGATTGGACTAAAATATCCGGGATAATATTGTGAAATACAAAATTGCCCTTTTTAAATCTATAAATATTAATCTAAAACTAAACCCCAATATCAAATGCCATTACAAATACGCGCCTCTATCTTCCCCAAAAATGGACACCCTCTTCGTTTCAACTAGGGTTCGAGTTTTTTTTAATCGGGTAAGCTTTCTCCTTCTCTGATTTTGTTATCATGATTTTGTTGATACTTTGTCGTATAAACTTAAACATTTTTAATACTTTATTCATTGCCTATGGAGTTCAAAGACTTGATTTAATTAGTATTATGTGGTAAACTTGAATATTTTGTTGAGCGTAGTTTATATATTGGCATTCATTATTTTGCTAAGCATTTTTATTGGGACTAATTGTATCTGCTTTTAGTCCTGCATGTATTATTTTGCTAAGTTAGGTTAACAAGAAGTACAATAAAGAATACCAAGTTAGAATTAGAAACAGTAATGCATGGGCTCTCCTAAAATGTAAAAGGATATAAAAGTAATTTAATTATAAAATTCTTTCTTTTCCCATGTGATCCAAACAAGAAGATAATTATTTTCCATCCCCTCTCCTTCCCTTCCCATATCTCCTCAAACCAAACAAAAAATATGATTAAAATTCCCCCTCCATTAAATTCCCTCCCCTCCCCTCCCCTTCATGTTGGATTTATGTCTTGCATACTATGTTGGGTAAAAAGACGATGAGATAATAGAGGAATCGAGACGATCGGAGGCGGCGTGGAAGCAAGGGAAACAGTCAGCAACTGTAGCAGCAGATGGAGTTGTGGTTGACCGTACTTGGGGTGCGGTCGACCGCCCTACTCTGCAGAAGTTTCCGAGAGGGGGATGGTCGACCGACCTTGGGGTGCAGTCGACCGAACGCGGCGCTGATGAATTTTTGGATCGGGTCTTGGTGATTCGTGAGAAGCCCAACTTGCTCTTCAAGTCAGATCGTATGACTCTTATCGAAGGGTTATCTCTTCGGTAGTATCTAACGACTATTGTATAAAGATATCAATTTAGGGTTTCTCTAGATCTCTATATATTGTTGTTATTAGCCTCCATTTAGAGCCAAGAGAAAGAGTACTTCATTGAAGGAGAGATTGAGTGATTCTCTAATTGTAAACAACTAGTACTTGTTGGTGAGGCTTGAGTCGTGGTGAGAATTGTAATATTCTTGTATCTTCTCTAGTTGAATAACATCTTGGGTTTCTACTCTCCCGGATTAAGGCAAAAGCCCCAACCGGGACAAATTTGTGTGTGCTTTGGTGTGTTTGGTATGATCTTATATGTGCTTGGTAGTTTGTGTTGATTGCATCGAATAACTCAACAAGATCCTAAGAGGGGTTTCGATAGAAATCCCTAACAATTGGTATCAGAGCTTCGGGTTCAATGGTTTGTTTGAGTTCCTTGGAGATGATGGCAGATCAGATCACGAAGATCAAGCGGTTCAAAGGCAAGATCAACTTTGATCTCTTGAAGGTGGACGTGCATGAAGCATCGGTTCAGCAGGACTTGGATCTAGTCCTAGAAAGAGATAAAGGGAGACCAAATGACAAAAAGCAGGAGAAGTGGAAGGAGATATGTTCAGAAGCCTTGGGTTTAATCCGGTTGTCATCGACGAGCAAAGTCAGGTATAGGAGAAGCACGACGAGTCTTTGGGCCAGATTCAGAACTGACTACTCGAGATCATCATCACAGGGTCGGATGTACCAGCAAAGAAAGTTGTGGGGTTTCTCAATGAAGAAAAGTACCGCTCTTCTAGATCATGTAGTGGAGTTCAATATGGAGTTATCTGAACTGAGGTCATTCAACGTAGATGATCTAAGGGTTTCCAACTTGATATATTCATCACCAAATCCATCCAACATGATAACCGTACTAGATGAGAAATCTACCAAGGAGAAGTTTTTCATAGCAGGTATGATCAAGGGGTTGGAGGAGGATGCACTTAGGAAAGAGAGTCAGAAATCGGCGTCAACTTATGTGAGTTGCTTGGAGGTGGATTATACTTTGATTGGAAGGAAAAGTATATGTAGGGGTAAGGTCCGTGGCCACCAGTGCAAAGGGATTGAGCATTATATGAGAGACTGTTGCAAGCGGTTGAGTCAGAGGGGCGCCAAATTCAGTGCTGCTGAATCAGATGATGGCTTAAACAGTGCTTTTGTTTCAAGTTCCTGAGATATGAATTGCGGTTGTTCTTTTGTGTAACCCATATTTCTGGTTGTACGGATTTTCTTGTATTTTTGTAGTGTTCTCTTTTCTATTTTAATGTATTTTGGATCTTCGGCTTGTTATGGACGTTCTGTTGCAATTTATTATTCTTGTATTATTGTTATTAGTATTATTACCCTTGTTATTTTAGTTAGCCCAATCCATTTCCAAGCTCATACTATTATCTACCCAAATTCATCTCCTTATTGGATCCTAAAACCAAATCCTAGTCTACCCAAACCCACAAACCCATATTCCCCCTAACAACCAACTCATATCTCCTCAACTGCACACTTCCCCGTATCTCCTAACCACTGACGTTCTCATCCCCATTATCTCGTAACTACCCTTTTAATTAATATTATATTATTATTCTTAAAACCCCTCTCGTTCTCTCTCTCTTCCACTCTCTTTCTCTTTGCTCTGTTTCGAAACCCAACAGAGACCCCCCATTTCCCCTTTGTCACCACTCAGACCTCGTCTCTGCCGTCCCCTCAAACTTCGTCTCCACCATCCCCTGTTCTCCTCGCCGCTCGAAAACCACCAACCGAAGTCTCCACCCTGTGCTCTTGTCGAGCCGCCTTCCCCCTCAAACCACCTCATCGAGCACTCTCATCCTATCCTCTTCGTCGACTGAAGCACCATCGACCACTACTGCCCACCGCCTTGTCCATCTCACCACCGTGCCGTCGCCGCCAGTTTTCCCGACCATTCTCTCTCTCTCTCTGTCGAAGGTTGAAGAAGAGAAGCGATTGGCCGTTTTTGCCGTTTGGTGTTTGGTTGTATCATATCTGGGTTGTTGTGTGTTGTTTTGGCCAATCCGGTGTGCGTATGTTGCTCTTGCTCTCTTGACTTGCTGATTGGTTGCTGTTTGGTCTTTTGCCGTTGGGTATTTTGTACGAGTCTCGCACGTATTTTGGAGCGTCGCCCGGGATTTCGATCCCGTTATTCTTTTTGCATATTCGAATCTCTCACACAAAAGGCAAGTCCACCTGAACTCGGTTTATTTTTCTAGTTCAAGATTATTGATCTCCTCCGCAAGTAGTTCCACTTCGATTATCTTAATATTGCTTTGTATACCTTCCGTTGGGGATATCTAGGGTTTACACGAGCTAACCCGAAGTATTCTTGACTAGTGCCAATATCCATTGATTCAAACCCAAGATTGCATGCACACACGACATGAACAAATTGACTAGAACTTGCATATGAGAAATATATAATGATATGAATACATGTTGATTGATTGAGATCTCGAGAATTGAATCGTGACATAATAATCTTGCCTTGTATACAGTAGAATTTCATCTCAACTTACTGTACCTTAATGTTAATGTATTTCATGATACAAGAACATGTTGATTATTCACTTTGATAAATATATGTGATGATTTTTGTTATGTCTTGTTGCCTATTCTATTTTGTACTGAGGTTTCGACCCTATTACAATAGGAATCAACCAAAACCATATAAAAGAGAATTGTAGCCTAATGAATTTAGTTTCCAAACCACTTGACGGATCTTGATTCCGATCTGTGAGCTGTGAGATATCGCAGTTTTAGTCACTGCTGGTCTGTACTTTCCAGATTACAAATTAATGAAATATCGACACAACTTTCAATTGAAACACCATGATAACAGTAGTATAATGACATGAAACTCTCCAGAAACTTAGTATACATGCTTAGGATCCATTCTAATTTTTGTAGATTTTTATATTGATTTTACACCTAGTTTCCACCCATAAAGTTTTGACCGTAAGCTGCTGCCAGAACTGTTAACCTGTAAAGATTAGGATAATTGACCTAGCTATAATCAGAATTAATAAAAACCTGCTGAATATGAATTGTAGCCCCGGATGTCTAGTTTACTTTCCCTTTTGGCGGAATTGAATTCCGAGTTATAATTTATGAGTTACTGCTGTTTAGTATTGTTGTGTCTGCCTTTTCAGATTTACAATTACTTGTATTTTATCATTTTGTTGCATCTTATCGTCGCCTTGATACCCGTATACACACTGGCATGATCATGAATGAAATAATAAAATATTAAATAAACCGGGGTTAATAAGGGTTGACTTAGGAGTGGATAATCTCAGAAAATGTACTCGGTAAATCCTTATCGTTATATCGTATTGTCATGGAAGGAGGAGTATCGATTGTGAATCATTGATTGTCAATTGTTAATTGTAAATTACTGTTATCGTTGTCAAGTACACGCTCTGTAGATCCCACCACGAAGTCTAAAATGAACACTGATTTGCATGCACCGAACCTGTGGTATGGGACGCAGTAGTACGTGCATTAGTTAGGCTAAATACTAATAGACTAGATTGACACTTGCATCATTGAATCATGACTAATGACATTGACATTGTTTATCGATTATTGTTATTGGAAATTACATTGTTAAATTTAGACCTTTCATCAGTCCTTGTTATTGCTTTTGAACTTTAATCTTGCTTCATACTCCTTGATGTACCATGTTCCCTTACTCTTTACTTTTCACTACTTGTTGTCCATACTTGCTCTAAGGACATTTTCTTTTCTACTCTAGTTGATCCAGCTACAGGTGCGCAAGGAGATTTACCAGGAGGCATTGGTGAGCAGTTCTTTTAGGATTGGAGCATGAGCTACTTTAAAATAAATTATCTTCTTCCATGTTATTCTTTTATCGCATTGTTATTCTTTTGTTGAACTTTTGTATCTCGGGCTTGTTGACCCATAACTGTTGTTTATCTTTCCAGTTGTTGGTTATTATGTTGACTACTGCATGTTTTTATCTCAGTTATTGTTTATGTGATTATATTTATCTGCGTGGTTGTGATTATTTCTTTCATGTTGTTGAGTTAAGACTAGTACAGCTTATAGATGATGTTAATATCATTCGTTGGGCCTTCGTCATGGGCTCGTATTCCCGTATTTTAGGAAGCGGGGCGTGACATTTTGATTCGGTTAGTTCTTCTCAAGTTTGCTTCGAGGGAGAGATGATTTCTACTTGTAAATTGGCATCATATCGTTGTGTGGGAATGAAGGTTGATAAGATTTGTAAAGTAATGGTTTCTACTTACAAGTTTGCCTCATGTCGTTGTGTCGGAACGAAGATTGACAAGACTTGTGAAGTAAGGGGTGAGAAAATAAATGAGTCGAAGATGACAGACGGAAGGAGATACACACTAGAGGAGGGCATGTATATTCCTTTGATGAAGCGGAGCCTTATATCCATGAGAACTCTAGAAGCTTGGGACTGCAGGTACACAGATCTAGGTGGAGTTCGATCAGTTTGGAAAAGTTGTCGTGAGGTGATGAAGAGTGAGAGGGGGATTGAGCAGGGTCAACACAACCTCTACCAGCTTTGGAGGAACAAAAAACCTGTGTAAGTGTTTCGAAGCCCATTGTTTCTAAAGCACCATCTAGTATGCCGTCACTAGAATCATCCAAGTGCTGCGACGTTTGAATATTGTCAGAAGGTGGAAAGAGCCTTGAGGTAGGTGGAGTTCGTGTGGAGGGTGGCACCTCCATGATTATATCTACTGAGGTGTGCCCTTGAGGGGAGGCATACAATGGGAGAAAAACAGGTGGAGATAGATTCAACTAGCAGAGGAAGCCATTGAAACGAGTTGTTTGCAAGAAGAGAAGGAAAAGAGTCTAGAAGGTTTTAAATCACACAGGTGTGGATTCATGAATATGCAAACCAAGGTGGAGATTGTTGCGTTTATGTCTTGCATACTATGTTGGATAAGAAGACGATGAGAATATGGAGGAATCGAGACGATCGGAGACGGAGTGGAAGCAAGGAAAACAGTCAGCAATTGTAGCAGCAGATAGAGTTGCGATCGACCGTACTTGAAGTGCGGTCGACCGCCCTACTTTGCAGAAGTTCCCGAGAGGGGGACGGTCGACCGACCTTGGGGTGCGGTTGACCGAACGCGGCGCTGATAAATTTTTTGGGTCGGGTCTTGGTGATTCGTGAGAAGCCCAACTTGCTCTTCAAGTCAGATCGTACGACTCTTATCATAGGGTTATCTCTTTAGTAACATCTAACGGCTATTGTATCAAGATATCAAACTAGGATTTCTCTAGATCTCTATATATTGTTGTTATTAGCCTCCATTGAGAGCCAAGAGAGAGAGCACTTTATTGAAGGAGAGATTGAGTGATTCTCTAATTGTAAACAACTAATATTTGCTGGTGAGGCTTGAGAGAGGGTCGTGGTGAGAATTGAAATATTCTTGTAATTTCTCTAGTTGAATAACATCTTGAATTTTTTCTCCCCCGGATTAAGGCGAAAGCCCCAACCAAGACAAATTTGTGTATGCTTTGGTGTGTTTGGTATGATCTCATATGTGCTTGGTGGTTTGTGTTGATTGCATCGAATAACTCAAAAAATCCTAAGAGGGGTTTCGATAGAAATCCCTAACACTCCCCTCCCCTCTTTGGAACTAAACAGAGCGTAAGGCATCTCAATTTATTCTCCCACATCTTATTTTTTCTATCGATATTTAACATCGAATACACCTTTGGCATCTTACTACTCATCCATTTCTGCCGCACACAATAGCATGTTTCTAGTTGCAGCATTCATCCACACTAACAGGATTACAAATCGATTTAAAAACTGAAAGACGATGCAAAATACAGAAATGCAGGAATTAATTCAGGAACAGTTTCTCAAATACAAAATGTCCATGAACAATTCATTTTCCTTTAAATTTCATCCAACCATCTACTCTACTTACTTGACATAGTACCAACAACCCTACCAACATATTAATCGATAAAAAACTAACCATAAATAAGAAAGAATTTGGTAATGCTACATTAATAAACGTCGTATCGTGTAGAAATTTCTTGCATAGCCATTCCGAGTGCATGAATCCGAGAGGGAGAGAGATGTTAACACAAGGTTGTGGGTGAAATGTCAGTTCCTCTCAGTCAGATATTCAAGGAACTCGATTCTCTTCCTCATGGTGCCTATCCGATCTGTAGCATTCTGCAAGAAGAATTTTCCATATAGGTGGGTTGTAATGGTTAGTGAAGAGGTAAATGATGGCAAGACAATGAAATCTCGTTAAAAAATTTTAAACGGTTAAAACCCTGTACACTTGAAATATGCATAGGAAGAACAATGTTAAAGATTAAAAAAATTCATAAATGCCGTGAATCTATCTAGTCTGGTGAACATCGTAAAGTTGCTTTCTGATTCTGAGAAAATGAAGCACCCCTTATCAAGTTACTACCAAAGGTTTCAATATTTCTAGCCTTTGATTGATGACTACTCGCGAATGACATAATCTATCCTAAATGATGGTTCAGAATTGCAATCTATTTTCCAAACATATTATAACAAAATTCTCACTCAATTTGGTGTAAGTTAAATTCTCCATCATGAAGAAGCACAAACAGTCTATGATTGAAGGAACAATCTCAGAACCCGTTACCGTATAACCCTGGTAAGTCTACCTTCATACCTCTTCCTCTAATGATAGACCTATTGCTAGTCGTGAATCAGAGGAGTACTACACATTTCGATTTCACTTTATCTCTACTAGCTGCCTTACCGTTCATACCTTGTCGACATTTCCACTTCTGAGAGAAATCTCTCAATAACGTGGGTGGAGATCTGCAATGAAGACAAAATGGATTTACTGCATACAAATGGTACTTGTTATCTGTAAGATTACCTCAAGTAACTTGTTTGTAGCAATTTTCGTTGGGTTATCACACTGAAACAAAGTAGTGATGGCACAATCAAACATCTTAAGGCTTGTCTAGTTGCTCAGAGGATGATGAATATTAAGTTGAGACTTCAGACCTTTCGCATGGCTAAACTGATACTTAAATTCCTCGGCAGCTAACAAATCTGGGTTGTTCAATGAGCTTGATTCCAAGAATGTCTTCAATACTTAGGAAAGTGGTCCAAATGCATAAATTTTATGGTTTTGATTGCCATCCAGATTCAATTTTAGCATACTCGCTTAAGGTTATCTGGCTTCAGACAGGCTTCTCGTGCATGGTTCGGTGGTTCGCAATCCTTTATTATAGCTACATTCACAACTTGATTGATCATTCCCACTTTATTAAAAACGACCCAAAAAGCATTATCTGTGAAAGTCCCTGCCACTAAGCTAAAACTTCGAAGCTGTACAAGGGTTGAGAAAAATTGCACTTGTATTCTAACACGCTTCCTCAGGTTGAAAGCCCGTTTTTTATGGGCCAAAGAAACAAGATAAATACCTAACAAATTGTGGGCTGAGACTTGGACAATACGCAGCGATATTTTTTTTAAAATCCACATGTAAATTGCATAGCCAGTGGGATTCGAATCTCGATTGCTCTAATACCATGTGAAAGTCCCTAGCACTAAACTAAAACTTCGAAGCTGTAGAAAAGTTGAGCAAAATTGCACTTGTATTCTAACATTACCACCTTATGTATAGATGACATCATCACACTTGTGGCGACTAGACCTGTATCTCTACTACCAAGGCTCATTCTACATGCTCGACACTTTCAAATGAAACTGGAATACATGTGCTATTACTTAGTACATTTAGTGGTTCCATCCAAGGAGGGCATCTATCTTCACAAAAAGTATGTCCTTAAGGTTCCATCTAAGAAGCCATTCATACCCTAAACATAACAACAATTCATGAACGGACTAAACATATTGAGATTAGTAGCCACTTTATCAAGGATGAAGTGCTCAAGAAAGTAAATCCCTATTTCCCTCCACTACCTCTAAGTGATATCATCACCAGAGCTCTTCCCCCATCTTAATTCGCTCATTCTAAGCCGAGTTAGGCATCTTGGATGACTTGTCCGATTAGTCTTCTCGATCAGTTGTGATGTTATCACTGATCAACTGACAAACAACCTCAGCAATTCTGCGCTTGTATTAGCTAAAGCTATAAAATCTAGTTAATTGGTAACGAGTGATCCAGAATGCTGCTGAGAAAACAGGAAAATACAATAAAGGAAACTTCTCAGGTTTGGGCGAAGAGGTGCAATTCGGTTGAATGGAATGTCTAATAAAACCATTTTGGAACAAATAGAGAGGCTGAACAGACAAGTGGCTGCATCTCGCCAAATTAAATATTTATGTAAATGGTAAATCAAGAAAGTAGATCGTCTACGAGGGGTGTAGGTAGCTACAAGGGATCAGGGCTGGCTATAAGTTCTCGGGGGCCCGAGGTGAACTCTCGAAATGAGGTCCCCATACATAAATTTTGTTGGTTTTTTTTTTGTGTGCCACAATTCTGAAAAAACCGATATATCATATATATATAGGTAAAAAAACATACATATATCAAAAATTGCACATTGTTCAAGGCAAAATACGATATTTTATTATTTCCAATCCCCTAGCCCAAGAATTATTTTTATTTTAAATAAAGGCCCAAAAAATTTAATTTGGGGGCCACTAAACATATTGTAATATAACTTCACGTGCACAATACATATATTTATTTATAAGGGAAATAAAATCTGGGGTCCCCTAAAATGCGAGAAAATTGGGGGCCCGAGGCAGCCGCCTCTCCGGTCTCTACCTTGGGGTCAGCCGTGCTAGGGATAATTATAGTATCCCCTATTACCTCTCCCGATGTTGATGGTCACAATAGATGCTTAGCAGATGTTACGGAGATAGTAACATTAGTGATAAGGGAGTAATCATAGGTTATACGATCTCAAGGCAGGCTACGATGATGAGATGTGGTTCACTATTACTTCAAAATGTGGTTTTCTGAAATATAATCGATTAAAGGGCTAAGCCAGTAGGTAAGTGAAGTGGTTACGATTGATATATCAAAAAGGAACAATGAAGGTAGACATATCCTAGAAAAAGGAACTTTTTCCCTACTCAATGCAACATTATCTTCCACTCCAGCAAGCCTACTTTTCTTGCTAAGCCAGTAGGTAAGTGAAGTGGTTACGTTTGATATATCAAAAAGGAACAATGAAGGTAGACATGTCCAAGAAAAGGAACTTTTACCCTACTCAATGCAACATTATCTTCCACTCCAGCAAGCTTACTTTTCTTACACTGTAATGTCAACGAAAGGTTCTTACTAGAAGGAACAAAGAAAATGATAGGAATCAAACTCTAATCAAAATGAGAGAATGCCAACTATTAGTACAGATATAAAAAACTTCAAAAACTCACTCTATATGCCATTAAAAGATGCCAACTTCCACCAATATTCTCATTATTACTTCCTAATCCTACCAAATTCACCAACTTAGAAACAACCCCCTCTTCATCCAAAGTACATCCCTTATCAAGAGGTGTCAACTACAACAATAACAACAAAACCTTTATCCCAACATTTATGCACTCAACTCTACTAAGGGTCACCTCCTTCGTCAAATTAACATTTTTCATTATCAATAGCTTCAACCCAAGTTCTCGCACCTATTGCTACTTCGTTTTGCTCCCTAACTTTCATCCAATCAATTTTTCCAAATGAGGCGGTTAACCAGACTTCTTCGTTGTCCCACCTGAGTCAGTGCTCTTCTTCTGAATATTATCTTCAGTTGGGATAGCCTCTACTTTTTTTCATATGCAATCATTTTTTTTTCTTTTTTCTTTTAGTGTCTACTTATGAGCATGTATACCATGTGCAGCACGTGCCGCTTGGGTCTAGTGGTCAGCCAGTTCGCTAGGAATTTTTTGCTGTACTAAGCCACTTTTGGAAACTATTTGCGATTTTAGGCCAGTTCCCAAACTATTAGCATTTTTGGCCAGCCCGTGCCACGTCAGCAGCGGCCGCTATTGGGAATAGCGGCCTCTTCATAGCGACCCACATTTGTCCTCTCACACTTGGCAGTGTTAGAGATTATAGTCCCACATTGAGTAGTTGGTTAGTTTTGTATTTGGTTCCACCTATATATAGGAGATATTGTACTCAGTTATTTCTCAATTCAATATTCAGTATTGTCTTCATTTCTCTCTGATTTATCTTAACATGGTATCAGAGCCAATTATAAAAAAAATTCTCCTAAATTTCTACAATCCTCAAATTCCAACAGCAAAAAAATAAAATAAAATAAAATAAAATAAATAAATAAATAAATAAAAAATCTCATCGTCTTCTTCACTGCAGAAGTCTGAGTCAGATTCTTCACTGCAGCGCCAGATCTCCTCTCCTCCCTGCGCTCCCACCTCTTCCACAACCCGCCGCCCAGCCTTCAATCTCAGCCTTGAACCTCATCCTCCCCTGTGGTCCTCCCTCGTCTCAGCCACCCGAGCCGTCGTCCTCGTCAGATCCAGATCCCGAGCCGCCATCCAGATCCGATCGTCCTCATCAGTATTGTAACCAGATCCAGATCCGATCCCTCGTCAGTCTCCCACTTCTGTTGCTCTGTAAACCTACTTCTATTCTATTGTAACCTGACCCGAAACCCATTACCCGTTACAACCCGAAACCCTACTTCTGTTGTAACTCAAAAAAAAAAAAAACTAAAAAAACTAAAAAAAAGTCGGAAAAAAAAACAAAATATATATATATGTATATATATATATATATATATATATATATATATATATATATATATACAGGTACTACTACTTGATGGCATCTCAGTCTCTCCTACATATTTCCGCCTCCACTGACTTTCCCGATGCAACCACCTCTCGTTCCTCCTCCAAATTCAACAAGCAGCAGCACCATTTTCAGTCTTCCTCTGGCCTCCTACCTTCTCCTTACATCACTCATCACCATACTCCACCTCTACTTCCGCCACCGGTAGCACCGCCCTACCCCCTACCCCGATCCAGGCACCAGCAGCATCTCCCTCCACATTGTGCTCTCAGTCATAGCAGTGCTAATCTTGTTTCTCCTCGCAGTACTTCTTCCCTCACATCCTCGGCCATGCCCGTCACACCGGCCTTGCCGTCTCCTGCTGATTGGGCTAATACTCAGCAACGCCTCACTCAGCTGGAACTACAGCTCATGGGTCAGTCTATCAATGCTGGCTCCTCTGCTCCTGCACTTTCTGCCACTCTCGGTAAGAAATCGTTCTGGATTTTAGATTTTGGTGCATCACATCATCTCACTAGTAATCAGACACTATTCACCACCTGCACAACACTACACTCACTCTTCATCTCTGCACACAGCTGATGGCTCACCACTTATTACACACTCAGGGACAATTAACTCTCCCACTCTCACATTACCATATGTTCTCTATGCTCCTCATTTATCAATAAACCTTATTTCTATTAGTGCGTTGTGCGATAATGGTCTTGTCGTTACTTTTAACTCTTTAGGTTGTTCTAATACTGATTCCTCTACCGATGAGAAGTTTGGGTGTGCTAGTCATCATGGTCGTCTATATAATCTAGATTTTCTTCGTGCACATCACTCTCCTTCTAATTTTGCCGGTATTATTTCCTCTGATGCTGATCTGTGGCATAGACGTTTAGGTCATATTAGCGCATCACGACTTTATACTATAGCTCGTAGTGGTGTCCTTAGTTCTCTCACTTTTAAATATTTATCTGATTGTCAGGGTTGTCATTTGGCCAAACACATTGCCCTACCCTTTAGTCACAAAAGAACTTCTGAAACCACTCACCCTTTTTAATTTGTTCATTCCGACATATAGGGACCCTCTCCCGTACCCTCGTGGAAAGGCTATCTCTATTATGTTGTCTTCATCGATAACTTTACTAGACATACATGGATTTTTCTTATGCGTCAGCGATCTGAGATACCTGATATTTACTGGTTCTTTACAACTATGATTCACACTCAGTTCGGTGTGCGCATTAAGAATTTTCGATCGGACGGTGCACGTGAGTACACTTCCACCACTATGATATCAATCCTTCAGTCTCATGGCACCCTGTTTCAACAATCATGCCCTCACACACATGAGCAGAATGGTGTAGCTGAACGCAAGCATCGTCACATCCTTGAGACGGCTCGCGCCCTTTTACTCTCCTCTTCTACTCCTTGTTCTTTCTGGGCTGAAGCTATCATGACCTCTGTTTTTCTTATCAACATTACTCCCTCGTCTGCCCTAGCTAGTACGACACCTTACGAGGCTCTTTATCGTTCACCTCCCGACTACAGTATGCTCCGTACCTTTGGATGCACCTGTTATGTCCTTCTCCCTCCTACTGAGCGCACGAAGCTCTCCGCTCGTGCTGCTAAGTGCGTTCACCTAGGTCTCAGTCCTGAACACAAAGGTTATCGTTGTTTTGATCCATCAGCGGGTCGCATCCGCATTTCTCGACATGTCTCCTTTGTGGAAGACTCCCCTTACTACCTGACCCCCCCCCCGAGGATACTAGATTTCTCGATTCCTCAGTTGTTGCTAGCCCCCCGACTTTATCTTCCCGCATTCCTTCTGATCCCACTCCTCTGGCTCCATTCACATCTCCTACAGTCCTTACACCTGTTGTTCTCCCTACCGAAACTCCACCTGCATCCCCACAGCAACAAGCACCCATCCCACCTACTTCCCTACCGACACATGCACCTACTCCACCGTCCTCACCCCCACACCCTGTCAGTCCACCACCTCTTCGTCAGTCTACCCGTTCCACTTCTGGTATTCCTCCGGCATGTTATACACCTGATGCCACTGGTCCTTCGGACCAGTTTGGTTTTGCCACCCTAGCTTCCTACTCACCACAGTTTCATGCATATCTCACTGCTATACACTCTACACGTAAGCCCAGAACCTATCAAGACGCAATTCAATATCCTGAATGGAGGAAAGTCATTGCAGAGGAATTCAGTGCATTTGATCAGACTGACACTTGGAATGTTGTTCCTCTACCAGAGGGCGTTCAGCCTATTAGCTGCAAGTGGATCTTCAAGGTCAAATATCAACATGATAGATCTATTGAGCGGCACAAGGCCCGTCTAGTAGACCGAGGGTTTACTCAGGAGCATGGCATTGACTATGATGAGACCTTTGCTCTCGTTACACAAATGACTACTGTTCGCACCCTTCTTGCTGTTGCAGCCATCTGCCAATGGCCGTTATACCAGATGGACGTGAAGAATGCTTTTCTTCATGGTACCTTATCTGAGGTTGTTTATATGGATCCTCCTCCTGACCTCCCTACTCCTCCTCGTCATGTTTGCCGGTTGCGTCGGACTATATATAGTTTGAAGCAGGCCCCTCGAGTCTGATTTGAGTGTTTTCACCTTGTCATCACCAAGGCTGGTTTTAGTCAGAGTTCTCAGGACCATTCTATGTATATGCGATCATCACCGCAGGGCAGGGTAATTCTACTACTATATGTTGATGATATGATCATTATTGGGGATGACTCCGCCGGCATTGCATCCACACAGAAATACCTTCACCAGCAATTTCATATGAAAGACCTTGGTAAGCTACGTTACTTTCTGGGTTTAGAGATTGTTCATGGATCTCAGGGGATACTCATTTCTCAGTAGAAATACACATCAGATATTATTTCCACTGCATGTCTCTCTAACAGTCGATCAGCTGATACACCCTTAGAGCTTCATGTGAAGCTTCGTCCCACAGATGGTGAGCTCCTTCCTGATCCCACTAGATACAGGCAGATTGTTGGACAGCTTGTCTACTTATGCATGACCAGACCCGATATTGCTCATGCAGTTAGTATTGTCAGTCAGTTTGTTTCCGCTCCTACATCAGTTCATTATGGTGCTCTTCTTCGGATCCTCAGATATCTCCGGAGCACTATCACTCGCTCATTATTCATGTCTTCTACATCCAAACTAGAGCTCAGTGCATATTCTGATTCAGATTGGGCAGAAGTTCCGACTACCACAGGTTTCTATCTATTTCTTGGTGATTCACTGATTTCATGGCGGAGCAAGAAACAGGCAGTTGTTGCATGTTCTTCCACCGAGGCTGAGTACAGAGCAATGATAGCTACTACTAAAGAGATTGTTCATGTTCGTTGGCTGCTATCAGATATAGGTGTCACTCTTACAGGAGCTACTCCACTTTATTGTGATAACCGGAGTGCATTGCACATTACAAGCAACCCGGTCTTTCATGAACGAACGAAACATATTGAGATTGATTGTCATTATGTTCGTGAGCGTTTTGAGGCAGGAACCATCTATCTCCATTCTGTTACCTCTTCCCAGCAGACTGCAGACTTCTTCACCAAATCCCATACTGTTCAGAGATTCCGACACTTAGTAGGCAAACTCACATTGTTTGACCCATCGTGAGTTTGAGAGGCGGTGTTAGAGATTATAGTCCCACATTGAGTAGTTGGTTAGTTTTGTATTTGGTTCCTCCTATATATAGGGGATATTGTACTCAGTTATTTCTCAATTCAATATTCAGTATTGTCTTCATTTCTCTTTGATTTATCTTAACAGGCAGATTATAAAGGATATTGTATAATTGGTAAATCACTTGGTGTAACTGAGGTCGCTATTGTCAATAGCAACCTCGTCTAACTAAGGTCGTTATTCTCAATAGCGACCTCAGGTAGGCCTAAAAGCGATTTGGCCAACCTGCGGTCGCAATTGCGAATAGCGACTTTGGTTATACGAGGTCGCTATTGACAATAGCAACCTCAGTTACACCAAGTTGTGCCAATTATACAATACACTCTATAATCTGACAAGTGTGGGAGGTCGCTATGAAGATGCTGCTATTCCCAATAGCGACCGTTGCTGACGTAGCACTGGCTAGCCAAAAATGCTAATAGTTTGGGAACTAGCCTAAAATCACAAATAGTTTCAAAAAGTGGCCTACTACGTCAAAAAATTCGTTCGCTAGCGAGCAACAGCTCGAAATTAAAATTGATCACAAAACCATCTATTCTTCAGCAATGCAGCTATCACAGCCTATCATACAAATCAATTATAAAAAATAATAAAAAAAGGTTAATTAAATTACAAGATGAGCTTACGAGTGGAGAAGAAGGTATTATCATCTGGGTCAATCCACGAGATCGAGATGCAACTCCTTTGATCACTTGAATCCTTAAAAGAATAATACACACAAGTTCCAAAAAGGAGAAGTGGGAGATTTTCCAAAACCCTAACTCGAAGAAAATTGTCCGCCCACTCTTAAACGATCGCCGGCTTGGATCGGGCGATTCCGCTATTTTTAAAGGAAAGTTAATGCCATTTTGGGGAAGGTTGAATTGGGAGCCCAGTCACATCTGACCTGACACTGACACTGACACTGCTTTTTATACACTTTATTTGTTTGACCACTAAAACTCCTATTCAAAAACTTCCAAGTTAAGTTATGATAATTGAAGTTTCCTGAATTGGACAAACTCTCATAGGAACGAGGGTCAGTTATGAATCACTCGAGTTTCGAATTGTTAAGACAAGTTCAATAAGTGTGAATTTTATTTTATTATTTTTTTTTTTTATTGATTTGATAACGATGATAGAGTATTACGATTCCAGTCCAGGGGCGAAGCCAGAACAAAATTTTCAGGGGTCAAGAAAAAATTCTATAACTATATATAAATATATAGGTATTTTTTCATAATTTTAGGGAGGCCAAATAATAAAATTTAATAGATTTAAGGGGGATTTTTAAAAAAAAATTTTTAAAATTCAAAAATTTTAAGGGGATTTTCAAAATTTTGGGGGGGCCCGGGCCACCCCGGGCCCCCACATAGCTCCGCCACTGCTCCAGTCAAATTAAAATGTAGTTCCTCTCGAAAATATCCTGTTTATTTATTATTTTCCCTTTTCTTCTGACCCTTTTGCTAATCCACAAAGAACAAGTATGAGTTTCGGTTTTTATTATGATCTGAAATCATTTCTATAGAAGAATATTCACAAAGAAAAATTCCAAGAAGCTTTGATATTTATTTATATTATTATTATCGTTTTGAAAATATCTCGTAGATTATTTATTATAAACATGGTTACTACCTTTTTGGCTTTTGGACTCGTAGATTATTATAAACATGTTGACTACCTTTTCTCAATTGTTTAAGATGCAATGCCTCGGTTAACTTACTCTGATACTTTCCCCGACTTGGTGATTACCTTGCAGTGCGTGCTTCCGGAAATGCCCTCTTGCCGTTTGCTACTATAAAATTCTTGATTTTGAGTGTTCAATGGCTCTCTTGTGGTGCAAAAGATAGCTTTGTGGCATGTCCAACTTCATTCACATAAACATCTATCCATCTGCTTGCAATCAAAGTTAAGAACAATAGTTCATACATGTTTATTTAATTCATTCATGTAAAATTTATTCCTAAAATTCTGCTATTTTCAAACATTATGATTGCATATAAATAAACTGATTCATGAGCTATGTAACCAGTATACGAAACAGTACATAATTCTTTTCACATGGAAGATGAACCCTATAAGTAAAGATATATCTCCATTTTCTGAACAATGTCTCTAACAGCTAAGTACATTCCGAAACTTATAGTAAAGAACATGCTTGTTCTCTTGTTACTTTTGTCTTCTCAGACAACTGATTTTCATGTCGCTGCATTCTGCATTCAAGTTCCCTGCCTTCTCCGCATTTCTGTTTCACTTTGAATTACCGACCCAAGTTTTATTGAGTTCCTGTCAATCTTGGATGTCTAGATTACCACATGCAAGGCACCCAGAATATTTGAGGCCGGTGTATGGTGGTTACATCTCTAAAACAATGAAATTGGAATCGGTCTTGACCCATTTACATCCATCATCTTCTTTCTCCTTTTCCTTACCCTTTTCGTTGTATTCCAATTTCCCCATTGATTTAGTCTCCAAATACTTTTTCGCCAACATTGCAGTTGAACTCTGGGGGTGTATGTTCTTATGAAGCAAAATCCTCATTATCTACAAATAAAGTGGAAAATAGTTGAGAAAAAGTACATACATACATACATGTCTCTGAAATCAGTATATACTAGTAATTAAACATTCGACGACGACAACGCATACCTTCTCCATCTTTGTCTCTGAAAATGGGTCCCTTAGGCTTGGGGCCGGCGCAAATCCACTGCTACAAACAAACAACTTCTTGAGAAGGAAGGAAAATGATTTTTGCCTAATTGCATTCCGTTTATCTGCTAATATATCTCTGGCTTTATTTAGTATTATCTTACTATCGGGTGAGAGATCACCATTATTTTCTCCACTACCACCCGAGTTATTGGAATCTCTGCGAGCGACCTCCAAACTTGACGGACAATTTAAGAATCTATTCAATGGGAGGTTTGCTCTCTCCCCTCCTGTTTCCGACCCATCAACACTGGTCTTGGACTTGGACTTGGACTTGGACTTGGACTTCCGCGAGAGTAACTTACTTAGTTCTTTTTGTAATTTGACGACTTCTTCAAGAGAAAAGTCCAATTCTTCCGATGATTTCGGAATATCTGAAGGAATTTGTCTTTCTGTGTCTTCCTTAATGTATGTGTTACCAAGAGTTCCTATTGAAAGCAGTGATTGTGGCCAATCACTGAATTCTTCTTTACGCTCATCAGGAATGGATAAACCTATAGAATTAATATAGTAGAGTAAGTACAAAATTGTAATATAAGCAATACAAACAACACAATCAGTTAAAATCATAAGCGTATAGTTATGTAACAATCACTCATAGATCATTAAAGAGCAAATTTATGTGATAACTTCCAAGTAGACATCATATATTTTATTGGCTGTAAAAAAAAAATAGTTTCAGTATTTTCTCTAGATTGCAAGTGGATTCTCTAAGATTGCTGGTGGTCCTAAAAGGCCCTCCTACTAGCTTGTTGATGTAAGAGTCTAGACATATGCTTTGATTTTTTAGTCAAAAAAGGTTTTCACCACTGCATGTGTATCCATGGAACATTGAAACATTCAACATGCACATTTTTCTCTATGTTTTTTCTCCTTTATTTGCTGATTACAAGAACTCTGCTTTCTCAAATCCCCATTATTTAATCTAAGTTTCCTATGAGAATTCAATTCAATTATTAATTAACCCCATACTTCGAGCTATTCCTTGCCCCGATGTCCATACAGATGAAGGAAATGAAGATGGATTGCTTCAGGATTAAACCTTCTTTGACATTCATGTATCCATTGGCTAGGATTGCACAACTTGTCAACGTAAGACAAAAGGATCTTAATGCTATGTTGAGACTCGATAACCGACAAGTGTCTTGCAGTTATAAACATATGGAATCAACTGGAGATGCTATAGAAAAGGAAATTGAAACAAAAAATATAATATATATATATGGTAAACAACTAAGGATTAGCTTAACATGTTCATACCAAAAAAGAATATTATAAATAATTTCCAGGGGTCCAAAGTCAACCCTAAAATTCCTTACAGGGAAACGATACACACACATACATATGTCAAGAATATAATCTAAAGCACACACATACATATGTATTTTCGGGACGTTAGGGTCCCTTTGGTGTTATGTTTGTACTACTTGGTTTCGTTAATTATCATTAATGAAACGATAACAGAGGTCATCTTTTTATCAAAAACTTCAGAGTTTTGATGTAGTGGCAGGAACAATTTACATGGTATTAAAGTAGGTTCAATTCTTATCTGCCATGAGTTGGAGGCAGATAAAGAAATAGAAAATAGATTTGGTGTACTGGCAGGGATAATTTATAACATATACGAAGAAATGTGTCTACAAGCTCAGATAGAAATCATCATCCACTATGCCTTCCCATCAAAATCAGGTTGACCAAAGATGATACCCTTACATGCAGAAAGAACCATGAAAAGATTAACCTTTTTTTTTTTTTTTGATAAAATGATGCGCCAAATTTTATGGTGACCTGAGATGACATTTATATATCCAGAAAGCACCATGAAAGAGATATACCAAATTTTAGGGCTAATCATTGGCCTGATAGCAATCATACTAATAGCACATGCCACCATGGGCAATAATCAGAAAATTGACCTAACAAAATACTTTGAAGCTTAAATTTTTTAATGATCAGAAAAAGCTTGTGAACAATAACAACATTAGAAAGAAAAAAAATCACAAAAATAAATCTATGTATTTACTCAGTAAAAGTCTGGTCTCAAAGCTAAAACCTCCCTGCCAATCCCATGCCCCTACTACCATCTGGTTATTCATTCAATTTCTAAACCTATTTTTAGAGTTATCCATTATTCATAACAAATGCATGATAAAAAAAAAATCGGCTGTAGGGTTGGTTACTTCTGCACAGCACATGTCAACTACTAGTGATAAATTTAATGAACATGTTTTTCCTACGAAAAAATTCAATGGAACTTGATAAAAGTACTTTTGAAATTGCACTATTCTTATGTGCAAAGTTTTGTTTTGACCCTAGATGATTCTTTGTATACGCTCTACTTCTGGTTTCATTAACCTTTCATTAATGAAACAGTGACATGATCAACTTTTAGTAAAATTATAAAAAAAAGTTTTGTTTTGACAGGAAGCATATTGTTTTGGAAGTCGAGTAATATGAGAGAATAAAGAACTATCCATCACTTCCATAAAAGACAAGGAAATAATATTACCAAAATAAAAGAAACACGAGAATTCATTACTCTCTAATTGCATGTGTTAGATGAGTGTAGAAATGCAAGGTCTTTTTTTACCAGAATGAGACGAAATGTAACCACAGAGCAAACTTTTACCGGAAAATGACTTTCTCGTAATAATAAAAAAGCTCATTAATGAAAGAAAGTAAAAGAAAAAATGAATAGAAAGCGAACCAACATTACAGTTTTCTAAAGAAGAAATATATAGCGAACAAAATCCAACAGAGCAAAGCATAGAACAGAAGTCAGCATCAGTGCATTCAATAAAATTATTCTGAATTAAGGAGATAACTTACGATGAGATGAGCATGACCCAACATCAAATCTCTTCTTCTCTTGATTGCTACTGATCTTATTTTGTACCCAACTCAATATCTGCAGTCCATAAAGAAAACAAAAATCAATCATAATAATGACAAATCGATGAAAAAGTAATGGAAACCCAGAATTCCTTATAAGCCCATCATTCTAACTCGGTTCAAGTTTCTACCATTCTTACCCTCATTTTTTAGACTGAACTTGACAGCTGAGAGAGAGAGTGTGTGTGTCTGTGTATGTCAGGGAGAAGGAAAGAGGTAGATGGATAAATAGCTCTGTGGAAGATAATAGGTGCTACAAATTTTCATTTGGGCTTTTGAATGCTACTATATATATAGGAGTACTCCTATACTGCCACAGTCCCATTCCCTATGGCTCAAGTTACCAAGCAACATGCCCGTTGCCATAGATATTTTTTTGGGCAAAACATAACCCAAAAGCTACAAAAGGTTATCAAAAAAAATTAAAAAATGAAAGCAATAAGAATTTGTACAAGTATATTTTTTCCTTCCTTCAGTGGAAGCAATCTAATTTGTGTGACTACGCATTTGGAAAATCAATGAAAGCAATAATAGTTTTTAAGAGGCTGTATACAAAACATGGCTCCATTGTTTAAGGGTTTTTTTTTTTTTTTGTTGATAAAAGATGACCCATCGTCATTTCATTAATGCAATATTAAAGAAACAAAGTAGTACTACTTACAAGAACCAGCCATACATAGTGTTAATGGTTATTATATGAAAATATCGTAGTGTTAATTGAGTTTATGTCATTCAATTAGAAATTTGTCATTCGAATAATATCAGAAAGAAGAATTGTTAAAAAAGATTCAACACTAGAGCATTGGTACTGAAAATAAAAGTGAGGTATATGATTTGTGAGAAGATTGTTCCTCCTATATTTAAAGGAAAGGTTAGTCGAACCACCATATATTCATTACACAAACACCCTCTTGATCTAACAATTTTTTCCTGTATAGAATATGTATCTAAAGTCGGACATACCTATCTTGCCAAAAAGTGGTACCCGAATAGATTCAAGTAACGAGCAAGGGCAAGAAGATAAATTAGCTATATTATTTACAACAACCCCACTCTTTTTCTTTTTTAAAAAGGGAATTAAGAAGAAAATTGTTTTTTTTTAGGTGGAATTAGGCCGTAAGCCAGCTGTAACTCATAGTTAAAACTGTAACATATAGAAAAAAGTACCCCAATACAAATAGCAACTACTTTTTCTGCACATGCATTACATATCTTTAATCTCCATAAAAATTATTAAAATTTCATCAGGTGTCTCAATGCATGCATAATAATGATTATCAATTTCCTATATCAAATATGATTAGAATAAAAATATGATATCGAATAGATAAAATACAAGGTAGTGCACATGTCCAACCAACCATCCAATTCAAGTTGTAATAGTAGAGATAATGCGAGAAAGAGCCAGTATCATTAAACAGATATAGAACCCATTATAACTCAACAGTAGTGCGTTTTAGGCACCTCATATCCAGTAGGTATAAAAGAGTCCACCAGCTCCAAGACACTCTATCTAACACTCAGGCATATTCATGCAGGCCGCCGATGTTGGTGGCTGAGCAAAGCCATGATGTCATCTCTTCACAATATTATATAACGTTGCCCATAAGTTAGGATTACAAAAATAACTGTGCTGATAATATCAACATGAGAATCAACAAAAGATACGAATGAACCAAAATGAAATTCTAACCTTCAAATTTCATCTATTCTACACCATATTTACTTGAACACTGAGCGAAAGAAGTTTGACCCTTCGCAAACTTTCAAGGTGTTTCAGGGAATGCAATGAAGTTACGATAACTAAGTTACCAGAGCTAAAAGATAACTCTAATCTCGTTACAGTTATATTCCAAGTCCACAAAAATCCACATAACTCCATCCCACAGGGCCTGAAGCACTACAGAATTAAACTAGATTTATTTTAGGAGTGCAGGTAGAGTTATTTACCTTTTGTTTGGCAAGGAGAGAAAATGGCATAGCTGAGAAATAAATTGAGTTCTAATGGGGTTTAGATAAATCCACTTATCTCAACTTTTTGCCTAAGAACTCCCGAGTTATTTCAACTTAAAAGAGAAGAATCCAAACAGCCCAAAGTTAGGCATAGAAGTGCTGTATATAATTTCTCACAAATCTTATTAGAATTTAGTCCTATTTAAACAAAATCTCTCTGTAGTCTCTCTAAACATATTAATACTATATTTAGAGCATCTGCAGTCATTGGCCACTTTTCCAAAATACCCAAATTTAGCAAAAATTGGGCTTTGACCATTTTTCCAAATTTTGGGTTTGGGATGAACGGTTGTTGGCCATATTTGAGAGATGATATAGGATTTTGACAAATTTGGCAATCAAAATATGATATTTCGTCCGATGCTCGGATTCTCCCAAAATTTGAACGGACGGTAAATGATATTTCGTCCGTTTCTTTTTTTAAAAAAAATTGAAAATATCAGACGGGATCCCAAGAAAAAAAGGAAAAGGAAAAGGAAAATGATATCCCGTCTCGATTTTCAATTGAAAATTTTTTTGGATGAAAAGGAAAATCATCTCCCTTACATATATCTGGGATGAATGAGAAGGAAAATCATCTTCCTTCTGTTTTATTTTAAAAGTCAAAAGCCATTTTTTAGGTTTGACGACTACAACTCATTTCTAAATTTTATATTCCTATTCACCAAATATCTAAATTTTAACTTCTAACGACTACATATGCTCTTATAAACTACTGAAATTTAATTACCTGTCATTAAAATTGGAATTAATGTGTGTGCATTTATTGTACTATTAGTGCCCCATGCAGCTCAACTGTTAAGAAGAACTTTACAAGTGCTACGACCACCCTAAAAAGAAATTTTCAAAAAAAGACTCTAGATTTTCTAGAGAGAGAAGCTCCCCCCAAAAAAGCCCAAAAAAAAAACCCTAGACCTAGAGAGAGGTTGGAGGGGGTGGCGGCCAGGATCGCGCCGCCCCCTTCCCGACCGCCGTTCGACGCCCCGTCCATCTCCAGCCTATCGACGGCTCTGCCCCGTCCCCTCCACGCCTTCCCCTCTCCGATCTCCCTACCCTTCGATGCCTTCCCCTCCCGTCTCTGCCGTCGCGCCGTCGAAGGCCGTCGAGCAACGCCCTGCCCCGTCCATTTTGCCCCTCTCACAACTCCATCTACTGCCGTAGTCGCCTTCCCCTCGACGCCTTCCCCCTCCCCGATCTCCCTACCCTTTGACGCCTTCCCCTCCCGTCTCTACCGTCGCACCGTCGTACGACGGCGAGCGACGCACCTCGCCAGCCACCCCGGCGATGTCCAGCGCCGTCGACCTCTAGATCTGTAGTTGGGGGTTTGGGGGTGAGTTGATTGGGATTGAGGTTTGGGTTAGGTTGGGATTGGTGGCTTTGCTAGATGTTTGCCCGGATGTTCCGCGCGCTTGCCACCATGTCCGCACTCTCGGGCCAATCACGACGATCTATGACTTTGATTTGGTTTTTGCGAGGGTTGGTAGTGCGTGTGACGATGCCAGGTGTGCTTCTCTATCTGCGAGTCGCTATGATGAGCGAGTTAGGTTGCCTTGCACGATTGTGAAGCTTGAGCCCAAAGATGGGGTCCCTCCTTGATGTGCGCTCACTTGTCTCGACTTCTGGGGTGCTTGTCTCAACTGTCGCGGAGCGACTATGTCGCGCCAGAGCATCCTCCCGCGCCTGTTGTCGCAAACACCATGGATCTGGGATTCAAGTGTGTGAGGTCGGTGGTTCGATATGGGGCCCATGGGGCCAGGCCGGTAGTTGTTTGCTGTGGGAGGTGGGGACCGTGTAGCACGTTGTATTGCACGATTGTGGCGCTTGGACCCGAAGATGGGGTCCCCCCATGATGTGCGCACTCTCGTTTGGGTGTCCAACGATGTCGCCAATGCAGTCTTGGCAGCGCCTACTATCAGGCTATTGAGCTTCCTCCAGCTTAGGCCATTGTCTCATAATAGCGTCGCCTTTTTCCTAGTTGGGTGTAAGAGTCAGGTTGAGTCTGTGTGGTGAGAAATCGCCTGAGAGAGCAAGAGCGTGAGAGAGGTGAAAGTATCCTCTCCACGGCTCTCTCCTGGAGCGTGATTTTTGGTGGGGTGAGCGAGATAGCTGTTTGGTGGGAAATCGCCTGAGGTAGCACAATCGTGAGAGATGTGAAGGTATCCTCTTCACGGCTATCTCTTTGGTAGTGGCTGGAGATGGTGGCGGTGCATGTGCCGTGGTGTCATAAGTCGGCTTGCGGGGCTTGGACCCAAAGATGGGGTCCCCCAGCGAGGAGAAGACAGGGATCGGCGGGGGTTAAAATCCTACCAGACTAATTTCAGGTGGGTGTACATGTGTCGTGGAGACAGTGTACGAAGCAAAACTGACGTACATACAATTTTGCTGGACCGAGCTTGTTTGTCGGCTCACCCTCCGGATTGTTGGAGGAATTTATTGTTTGTACGGATCATGTTGCTTCATGTATATTTATTTCCTGTCTGTAGTTTGTAATCTGACCCAGTTCTCTGGGTTTGTATCATTAATTTCTTAATAATGAAACAGTGTGGCCGCTATCCATCTTTTCCCTCAAAAAAAAAAACTTTACAAGTGATGCTTGCTGACCGCCCCATGACCTTTTGCTATCATTTTATAGAAGTCTAAAATCAAATGGCCCACAACCTTTTGCTATCATTTTAGAGAAGTCTAATCAATCTCTCTCTCTCCCCCACAACCTTGAGTAATGCTTCACCCACTACCAATTTTACTATCATTCTCTTCACTATCTTAGGTGGCACATTCCTATTGGAGAGTTTGCTCACCTACTCTCACTTCCCCCCTCTATTGGAGTGTGTCACCTAAGATAGTGAAGAAAAATGCAGTGAAATTGGCAATGGATGTAGCATTACTCATCATTTTAGAGAAGTCTAATTCAATCCCCCTACCAATTCTTTGCCGGAAATGACCCACCCACTTTTGAAACTAGTTCTCAAAATAATCACTTTCGAAACTAATTTCAAAAATAGACCAGTTCTCACACGGCCGGTCCTAATTTTACAGGACCCCAAAGCGAGCTCCCAAAATGGACCCCCATAGAAAATTTGTAAATTTTGATTTTAAAAAAATTGGGAAACCTTTTTTGCTGCAATTCTTAAAAACCGATATATTAAAAAAATAGATAGAGATTTAGAGATTTGAGAAGAAGAAAAAAGTCTCCATAACAACTCATGCCCAACCAAAATAAGCTAGCCGAAATACTAATTTTAAAAACAAAAGCCTTAAAAATTAAATTTGGGGGCCCTAAAAAAATATTACGTGCAAAATATGAATATATAAATACAAGGAAAACAAATTTGAGCGTACCTAAAATTGCGAAAAATTCGGTCGCCCAAGACGGCCACCTCCCTGCCTCAAGTAGGGGGCCGGCCATGAGTCCTCATAGGCCACAATACCAAACTACGGCCTGTGCGAAAAATTCTGGGGCATCTATTATATTTAGGCTGCAGTTAGGAATTGTGGCTTATATTTAGCATATTTTTACTTAAAATTTTTTGTCTAAATCTCGAAGTCTCTCTAGACCAAATATGAAATGGACTAAGGCCGCATTTGAGAACTGCTGCCCCAAAGAAAAAAACACATTTTTGAAGCAGCCACAATTGGGAACTACCGTCTCACAATCGAATAGGCTGCAGTTCACAACTGCGGCCTATGAGGACTGGTCTATCCTCGGCATTAGTTTCGAAACTGGTCTATTTTGAGAATTAATTTTAAAAAGTGGGCCATTTCGGGAAAGTAATCCTGTTTACTCTGATATTTGTTGAGAATATGGGGTTCAGCATAATATTAGAATTGTTCGGAAACTATATTATAAAATTATCATAGACTTTGCCCTATTGCCCATTGTATTTACTGAAATACAGCAGTTCTAAATACAATCAGTTTCTCATTTCTTAACAATATTATTTCCTTGGAATTTCAGAGAGTGTTGTGACCTCTCACTCTCAGGTTAGCCAATTACTATTTTACGTAAAAAAAACAAGCCAACTTGTTAGCAAAGACATGACTCCTGCACGTGGGTGATATTCCTGGCTGCCCATTGGTGGGGCAGCTTCTGACATGACTACGTGGGGGCTACCTTCAACTGCGCGGAATTTGGATTAGTTTATCACAGTAATGAAGTAAGATTTACTTACTACTAGGCCTAGAACCTTTCTTGCTACTTCCAAAGCGTACTTTATTAGCAAATTGTTGATCATAATAATTTATACCATAAGTGGCAACTTGGGTTGCCAATAGTAGCAAATTAGGAGGAGAGATTCACGGACCAGCAATCTGTGCTTATTATTTATGTTCAAATGAATATAAATCTAAGCTGTTCAATTTTTGGCAGCTAGCACCAAAGTGGATGATTTTGACAAAGGCACTGTTCAGTATTTGGTTGCATGCAGGCAGATGGGTGATCCATAACTCTTTCCACTTTTGAAAAGGAAAATTGAACAATATTTAGCTGTGAATCTACTCCCATATGTAACGTAAGCATGAAACAAGATTGGCCTAATACAGATTTCCAACTTTTAGATCATTGACCATATGACTACGTATTTGCGAATTTCTCTTCTGATTTTCAGACCTTATTCACCACAATGCGGTTTCTCTCGAAATCCTCGGACAACAACTTCTACAACTTTCGGTAAACTAAATGATTAGGTGGCACACTCCAATTGGTGGGAAAAAGAATAGGTGGGGGACTCTCCAATAGAAGTGTGCCAACTAAGATAGTGAAATTGGTAGTGGTTGGAGTATTACTCTTAGTTAAATGTAGGTTTTGCATGTGTGTTCCCCTAGCAAATATATATTGATTAAGAATTTTTCATTTTCATAATACAACAATAAGAGATAATATAATCAAATTCTATGGGATCAGGCTCTTGGAAATCATATGTGCATCTTGTCACGGACAAATTCTAGAAGTCGTCCCGCGACAATCTGCTCTAAAATAACACTCAAGACAACAAACATGGAAGTAATGAACCAGAAATAATCAAATACTAGCCGCATAACAGGGTCCGTATCATATGCTTGAAACTATGGTCATATCTGAAACCAAAAACTCGGCTGAAACTCAGACGTTGGAACGCTGGATGTGCCTTCCCCACCTCCAAGCCCTAGCAGTAAATCTCAAAAGCATCCACACAAAAAATGAGTGCGAAGCAAGAACTACGAGAAGATATATTGAATCCAAGTACATACTCATCCAAAATTTTAGAAGCGTCAAAGGTATACAAAGAAACGATAGAAAGTGTAAATAGTTCCGTGTGAAGAGTATAATCAATATATAGTAGTAGGAGGGTGGGTTGTGGAGCCCTCAATTTTAATAGGAAGGGAAGGGAGGGCATGCAGTTTGTCCCTCGCCAACCAGACCAGCCGATCGATCATATAGTAAACCATTTGGCTGATTCCTGCGTTTCTACCTAGATTATGCTTACAATGCACTGATATAACACAAAAGTGGCCATCACTTCAAAGGATATCATGTAAAGGACATTCAACCAAATGGGATGGATACAAAGACAAGTAAATAAGCAAACAAAACCATTAAAAGCATCTCTATTAGTCTTTGTAATAGAATATCTAATAATGAAAAGGACAATGAACCAAATGGTATGGATACAAAGACAAGTAAATAAGCAAACAAAATTATTAAAAGCATCTCTACAAGTCTTTGTAATAGAATATCTAATAATTCATCCCAAAAATAGATTGTCCAATAATATGCACAAAATGAAGCTTTTAACGATGAAATGAACAATGTTTGGAGGAAAAAGATGATTAAACCGAAGTTTAGAATTCAGTGGGATATTTCTATATAATGGCCATTATTTGGGTGATAGGAGAAAAAAATTCACAGGATTGTTTGTAGAAAGAGTTCTGATATCACTACTATTCTTGAATCTATTTTTCACTTTGTTAACATATGGTCTGCGTTCTTCCTCATGCAAAAAAGAAGAAAGTTGATCTTCAGTCTATTAATGTTGTCATTCAGAACTATATTTCTTCTTTCAGTTGCAGAGGAAATCAGCAACTTCTTGATAACAATCCTGATTTAATTAAGGTCTCTTGACACTGGTGATGCTGCAGTCAATATGCCTGTTGAAGATGAGAATGTTGAGGGAAATGTTGTTTCTGATAACTTTGATGTTGTTAATCCTATATCTGCTAGACTGCTACTTTGGATTCCATTTCCGCGATGACTCCCCATCGATAAGAATATATCACAGGTCCTGCTTGTTTCCTCTATCCAAGCTGCCTATGAAAGAAACGATATTACCAGTGATGGAGATCCTCTAGTGGTTCTGGACCCTTGATTGATGTTTATTCTTCCTGTGTTTGTTTGGGCTCATGTTTCTGTTATATTAACTTTTTGGCATCTGGATGCTATTTTGTTTGATGAAACTGTGTTTCATTCAGCTCCAATATGTTATCTTGAGATCTATTTGTTGTATGACTTCTGTTTTGGTTTTAATAGAATGTTTGGCTGAAATCCCTTCGGATTCTATGTTAGGAATTTGAGGATCTTGTTGAGTCTTCAACACAATTAATGCAAACCACCAAGCAAAACTAGATCACACCAATCACACAAGAATTGTCCCGATTGGGGCTTTCGCCTTAATTAGGGGGAGGAAGAACCGAGATATTATTTCAACTAGAGAAGATACAAGAATGTTACAATTCTCACCACGATCCTCTCTCAAGCCTAACTGGAACTTGGTGCTGCTTACAATGGAGAAACTCTCACCCTCTCATATGAAGTATTCTCTTCTTCTATTCGGCACTCAATAGAATCATATGGATCTATGAGATATTACAATTGTTTATATAGATCTAGAGAAAACCCTAAATTGATATCTTGTTGCAATAGCCATTGGATATTACAGATAAGAGCCACCCAAGCTAACTTGAAGAACAAGTTGCGCTTCTCACGAATCTGCCAGACTCAAGCCCAAAACCCATCAGCGCCGCGAACGGTCGATTGCACCAACAAGACGGTCTACAGTCCTCCTTGTGGGAGGACACTGTACAGGGGTCGGTCAACCGCACATCAGTTGCGGTCGACAGCAACTTCCCTCTGCTGCTGCCGCTGACTATCTCCTTCTTGCCTCCACTCCGTTTCCAATCGTCTCTATCCCTTCATCTTCTTGTCATTTTCTTATCCAACATCGTATGCAAGACATAAACCCAACAATCTCCACCTTAGATTGCATACGCATGAAACCATACCTGTGTGATTTTAAAATCTTCTAGACCTTTCTTCTCCGCTTTGTAAACAATACGTTTCTATGGTTTCTTCTGCAAATTGAACGAACCTCCACCTGTTTTCCTCCAGCTATATGCCCCCCTCAAGGGCACACCCCTGTAGATGTAATTATAAAGGTGCCACCCTCCACACGAACTCCACCTACACTAAGGCTCTCTCTACCTTCCAACGGTATTTGAACGTTGCAGTCTCGATTCGGTAATTCTAGTGACGGCTTACTAGATGATGCCTTAGGAACAATGGGCTTCCATACACCCGGCCAAGTTTTTCTGGTCCCTCAAAGCTGGTAGAGGTTATGCTGACCCTGCCCAATTCTCCTTACCCTTCATTACCTTATGACGACTATCCCAAACTGTCAAAACTCCATCTCGAACTGTGTACCTACAATCACGAGCATTAAGAGTCCCCAAGGATATCAGATTTTGCTGTATCGTAGGAATATGCATGACCTCTTCTAGTGTGAACCCATTACCATCTGGCATCTTCAATTCAACTGTTCCCTCACCCACTACTTCACAAATCTCACCACTTCTCATTCTCACACTACGGCCTGCTGACGACTTGTAAGTAGAAAACATCTCCCTCTCGGAGCTAATATGAGAAGAACTTTCCGAATCAAGATACCAACTTGAATCCACATCTGAAGAACTTGAAACAAGAAGACATAGGTCTTCATACCTGGCTGGTTTACCTGAATCGGTTGTGCTGACTATATGAGCTTGTTCACCTTCTTTAGTAGCGCTCTTCTGACTCAACCACTTGCGACAGTCTCTCTTGTAATACCCAACTCCTCTACAATAGTGGCAATAAATCTTACCATTGTGTGCCGCATCTCTTCCAATTGAAGTATCACCATCCACTGCAAAGCACCCTGTAGAAATAGACCCTCCTTTATGAGTTTCCTTTCTCAGTTCATCTTCCTTCAGACCCTTAATCACCTCGGCTACTATATCTACTTGGATGACTTCCCGTGTAGCATGGTAGTTATCAAGTGATCGTAAGAAGTTGGCAGTGAATATATCAAGTTAAAAGCTTTATCCTCTTCGCTAAGATCATCAGTATTAATTGCCTTCAGTTCAGATATTACCTTATTGAACTCCACAATGTGATCTTGAAGATGGGTACCTTCCTTCATTGAGAACCAAAACAACTTTCTCTTCCAATACATCCGATTTAGCAACGACGACCCCGAGTAGTCAGATTTGAGTCTCGCCCACAGACTCGCCGCACTTGTCTCCTCAAGAATATTACACTTGACTTCGTCCGCCAATTGCAACCGGATTAAACTCAATTCCTTCAAACAAATCTCATCCCACTTGTGCTTCACGTCGGTTGACTTCTTCTCTTCTAGGGCAAGGTGTAAGTCCTTCTGAACCAAAACATCATACATGTCCACCTTCCATAGATTGAAGTTGATCTTAACGCCAAATCGTTTGATCTTTGTCTTTTGATCTGCTATCTCCTCCAAGAAACTCGAACAAACCCACGAACCTGATTGCCCTGATACTACTTGTTAGGAATTTGAGAATCTTGTTGAGTCTTCGACACAATCAATGCAAACCACTAAGCAAAACTAGATCACACAAAGCACACAAGATTTATCCCGGTTGGGGCTTTCGCCTTAATCCGGGAGAGAAAGAACCAGGATATTATTTCAACTAAAGAAGATACAAGAATGTTACAAATTTCACCACGGCCCTCTCTCAAGCCTAACTGAAACTTGATGGTGCTTACAATGGATAAACTCTCTCACCCTCTCATATGAAGTACTCTATTCTTTTATTCGGCACTCAATAGAATCATATAGATCTATGAGCCGTTACAATTGTTTATATAGATCTAGAAAAAACCCTAAGTTGATGTCTTGTTACAATAGCCATTGGATGTTCCAGAAGAGATAACCCTACAATAAGAGCCACACGATCTAACTTGAAGAGCAAGTTAGGCTTCTCACGAATCTGCCAGACTCGAGCCCAAAACCCATCAACGCCGCGAACGGTCGACCACACCAACAAGGCGGTCGAGTGTCCTCCTTGCAGAAGGACACTGTACAGGGGTCGGTCGACCGCACATCAACTGCAGTCGACCGCAACTTCTCTCTGCTGCTGTCGCTGACTATCTCCTTGCCTCCAATCTGTTTCCAGTCGTCTCTATCCCTTCATCGTCTTATCTTTTTCTTATCCAAGATCGTATGCAAGACATAAACCCAACATTCTATCCTTTATCCAAAAAAAAAAAAACAGATGAAATGAACGGTTGCATTCATCAGTATAATATCTAACTGAAGATCAGGGAAGACCTTAAACAAGTCAATTTACAGGTCAAGTAGGGTTGACTCTAAGTTTACTCCAACCCAAACTGGTATCTAAATTGTGTACATGTTATAAAGTAAAGGTATTAACAACTCAACAAACATTCCTCATTAAGAATATATCAAATACGAAGGTTACGAAAACATGTGTATATCAGAATACTATTTTTCAAATAATACTAAACTCCACTACAAAAACCCAAATCAGATATGTAGGTTAGACCTGGATGCAACCCATACTAACAAAACCAAGTAGGATCCCGTAACCAAAATCTTGATCCACTGGTTTGAGGATAGAACCTATAAGTTTAAACCCACTACAAAATCCCAATGGACTGACTTCAAAATGCAAACTAACCAGTAACAGTTGATCATAATTTGGTCTAGACTACATTAGACAAAACCCTGTATAAGGCCATACATATCATTCCACTACTGCAGTACTATTGTAATCCAAGTATTCAACTGTAAACAATTTCAACTGATCTTTCAGCATCTAATCTGGTCACATTATTTAACAACTAATTCATCTTAAACAACTAATATAATTTGAAAGCATACACTAGCACATTCCATACCAGGTGTATTCATCAATAAAACCCCATTGGCCAAATGTACCCTGCCAATGGGAATTGCATTTGCCTATTTGCACTCATTCCATCTGTACCTTGTTGCTTAACAAAATAGAAACAGTAGCAGAGAAATGACATGAAATGACAAATTTGCCCTTTGCTGCTGGTACAAGTGTCGTGATGCGGTCATGCCAACAAGATCAAGATCGTATCTTGTCGGGCAGACACGTGTGTCCGATGGGGTTGACTCAGCTGCATTACTACGAATTTCATCGATAGCAGCAATCATATAGTAATTAGTGAGCTTAAGCCCCCAAATTTAGGGGCAATTCATGGTCCAGTTTTGCGACGAGGAATAAACTAAAGCAACATTTAACTGCATACCCCCAGTTCTAGACCTCTATTGGTGTGTGAGATTTGGACACTAGGACCCCAGATTAAAATAATAAGCTTCACATTTTTTAATGATTAATCAAATGGAACCCTGTGGAATTCTTAAGATCACCATGTCTCCACGTGTGACCCCACACTCACCAAGAAAACCTTATTTTTAACACACAAGCAACCTTCAACCAATCAAGAACATTCATATAACATTGGAAGAATACACTGCAGTTTCTTATATTAATGGGACTATTACTTTGTATATTGGAGTAATAGTTAGAGGTTTGATGTGATAGGCCAATAAAGATGCACTTAAAGCTGTCTAAAGACATGCAGCAGGACTACAGGTACGATTGTCTATGAAAAATACTGGGAAAGAAATGAAGTACCAAGACAAATTAGACAAACATGTCACCAATGTAGGCAATCCAATTATAATTTTTTCATAATCAGGATCCAATAAGAATGAAGTGTGTCAATGACTGGAGAGAATAGCAATAAAAGAATTTGACAAAATAAGATACAGGATTGTAATTTGTATAGATACTGCTGTATTACTCAAAAAATATTCTAACCGACTCTAAAGGAAAAAGTAGAGAGTAAGGTACAACAAAGAATAGATGAAATGTCCAACTGCTAGTAAAAGAAGCAACATAACACATCTAATGCCCATTCCGCTTTAAAAGGATAGCTAGGCGAATAGTAATAATGCACGCCATTAATCTAACAGTTACTAATGAAAAAAGAAGTATACAGTTACGTATAATAGTAACGTAATAAAAGACGGTGCACATCCTTTAGCGACTGACTGACTGACTGAATGAACTCTTCCTCTAATCAAGAGGTAAACACAACAGTTTATATACATGGCATCTAGTAGGATTACAGGTATGATAGTCTACGAGAAATCCAATGAAGGAGCCTAATCTAATAAGGCAATTAGACAACTGTGTAAGATCCACTAAGTATAGTGTCTGAATGGTCCAAGCCGACATTGAGAAAAGAAATAAATTACGAAATTTTATCACAGGATTGTGAAGGTGACGTGGAGAAAACAAGTCCTCGGGTGACTGTTGGTTAAAGAAACATTTCAAACATCTGATGATGCTGACTTTTCTTTTAAAAGGTTAAGAAAATTGAACTTTTGCACCTTACTGTTATAAGGTAGGAAATAAGATCAGTAGATACCCTACGTTGTATAACTCTACAGTCTCTACTATAGGCTGACTTCGATGTACACATATAATAAGATAATGAAGAAGATTCACATACTTCATAGGGATTGACCCAAGTCCCTAGGAGCAAGTGATAAACAGCTCTTCCAGTGGTCTGCTGGAGTTTTTTTCCCAATCAGTTAAACACTCTTCTTCTCGAGATGCAAGTTTTAGATTGAGAGGACGAGCAATAAAGGGATTTGTAGGATAAGAAAGAAGAGAAGAGACTGTATGAGCCACAACCCCAAAGAAGCCACGTGATTTGTTAACACAATGGTACTGACAAGCTCAGAAGACCAATGCAGCTTTGATAGTCAGAGATATTTCCAGAAATAGGAAGGTCGTGACTGAAGAAAATACAGAATGTGAGCAACACCATAACCATCTAAATTTGTATACCATCCTAAGGGTTCATGGACATCAGCCAATATATGTAGCCATTTGCACATCAACGATCTGCAAGTTGTTTGAAGTTCATGGTAGAGGCAAACCTGGACAGCTAGTGCAATCCGGATGTTGATGAGAAGAGAAACCTATTTTCCTTGTTACACGCGTGAAGTGTCTACTACTACACCATAAGTCTAAAGTTGAAATGAAGGTTGAAAGGATTTATGTCTATATTCTAACACACTACAAGTTGAAGGCCCATTAAATGACCAAGACCTGGCCTGAAATTTTTATTTTTGAAAACCTCATTAAATATGTCTTTGGTAGACGATGAACCTGTGGAGCTCTAATACCATAGTGTCCCTACCACTACCCAAAACTACAAAGTTGTGATGAAGTAGATTCTAAAAACGCAAATTGAATAATGCAGTCAAAAAAGGGAATTTGTTAGGTTTCCCTCATGTAAGAAACCAGGAAATCGATCATTTTCCCTGTCAACGATGCATCTATTGTTTTGTCATGTTTTTCCTATTGCGATTTAAAATTTGATCTCAGTGAAACAACATTTAGCTCTACACATGGATCGAAGGAATTTAAAATGCAATAACATGAAGGAAAGCTGTAAAATAGCATTACCTCCAAATGCAACTGGATGCACAACATATAGGTGAAAATTGTAGGGTTCTCTTCACTGGCATCTGATATTAACAAAATAATAGAGGGATATGATATGAAAGCAGAAGGTTCTTCAAGTTACTGGCATCCATTTTGGTAGGACAGGACAAAATTTTGAAATAATCTTCATAACTGTTAGTTCTCAAAATAAGAATTTAACAATATTACATGAAGCTGAATGAATGAAAATACTTTGTTTGATCAGAAAAGTTTGCTGCTCCCTTTTAATAGAGGATATGAGCCCCGTACAAAAGGTTCCAAGTAGTTAACATCAAGGCCAGCCCTGAGGTAGAGGCGGGAGAGGTGGCCGCCTCGGGCCCCCAATTTTTGCGCATTTTTAGAGACCCCCAAAAAATTATCTTATACCTATATATACGTATTTTGCACGTGAAACCAAATTACATTTTTTTTTCTTTTCTTTTCTTTTCTTTTTTCTTACATTATGTATGGGGGGCCCCTTTCTGGGAGTTCGTCTCGAGCTCCGTGTGCTCGGGTCAGCCCTGGTTAGCATAGCCTAATGGTAATTAAGTTACATGCTCATAGATTGCAACTACACAATTCTCTTTAATAGCTCTAAGTTTTTTGAAGAAATGCCCGACTTTCTGTTTTAGGAAATCCAGTAATAAATATAATAGACATTTTTTTTAATTATTAAAACCACTAAACGTTCCCTAAGAGATTGTCTTAAGCCCATAGTTTAAAGGATCGGCCAATCATGATCCAATCCGGCCGATCTGGATTGGTTTTGGAAATATCATGATCAGTGATCCAAGCAGGGATTAGCTGAGATGCAATCTGGATTATGTGATTATGTCTCATCCAACCCCAAGACGACAAATTTAACATAGAAGAAATCAAAAGAAAAAAGAGGAAACATAAAAATCCAATGAAAATAAATTTTAAAAAATAAAAATAAAAAATAGTGAAAATTTACATGACCTTTATGCAAGATATTCGTCACTGCAATTTTTTATTGCAATAAACATATACATTTTTTTGATATATATATATAAGGGAAGTGAGGTGGGTGGTTACACAGTCGTACATGCCGGTTGGTTTCCCTCATATTTGGGAGAGATCGATTACTCTTATCCTTAGGTTATAATAGTACATACTATACGTGCATAAAAAAACCATTTAAGCTTGTTAAATTTGTAAAATTTAATTGATCAATTAATTTTAAAAAAATAACTAAAATAATTAATTTAATAAAATGAAATATTTAAATTTAATTTTTAATTAAGACAATAACCTACAACAAAAATTCTGATACTGCCGATTTGGCCGATCCTGATTCCCAATCCCAATCACAAAAAATTTGGCAATCCGTTACCATTCCAGATACCGAGATTAAAAAACTTGCTTAAGCCTTTTATAAATCAATAGTAACTAAATGTACATCTTCTGTTTCCTAGTATCTTTTCATCAAATAATAAATTTATCTTCTACATTCACATCTAAAGTATACAACCATACTAATCTATGGGCAAGTTTGTTTCTTTTCATAATCTTTGCCCAATTAACCTCTTATGACTTATAATAACACAATATGGCTTATAAGTCTGACGACACATCAAGGTGTCATGATCGAAGTCTTCCAAAGTTCAATAGATGAGAGGGAGCCAAAATTCTAAGCCCTAATTGTTCTTCCCCTTTTTGGAACACGCCAAGAGGGAGACTAATCGTCGTCGTCGTCGTCGTCGTCGTCGTCGTCGTCCTCAGTAGGAGCGGAGTGAGGGAAAGGGGGAAGAGGCTCTCAATTGTCCGGATTTTGAATAAATTCCGCCGTGCTGAGATAATATGCATAGACATTCATCTGATGCATCTCGAATTGTGCACTAGTCATGGGACCGGAAGAAGCATCACGGTGCCGAGAAGAGGAGGAAGCACTTGTTTCGCTTGTCTACGACGAGCCCGTTGAGTGAACGGGACATCAATACCCATTTGGGAAGGAAGAATAAGCATGTGGGGCTTACTAAGAAAATAATTCTCAACCGTGATGTTGGAATCGATTGCAAGAATGTGGATGAGGGAACTAAAAGGGAGAGCACGATTACGGGAGGAGGCGAAGTTCATCGTACGGATAATGAAAGTTGCGATATCAAATTTATATTCTCCTAAAATGAGAAAAATAATGAACGATTGGACCACACGGATTTCTGTTTTATCGTTGCCTTTCAGCCAAATGTTTGCATTGACAATTTGGTAAAGAACATGAGCGACATCCGTAAAATTGGTGGGTGTGGGTCGTGCAATGGATCTAGAGTCGGGTTTGATAATCATAGATTTGACGGTGTTTTTGTCATGACCCGGGTTATACGGGAGAGTTTTAAAATCTAGAGAAAATGCCTCAAAATCACCCTCAGAAATATTGTATCGAGAGCGGAGATAATCGGGTGTAACTTTGACAGATTTTCCAAGAACAATGGAAAAGAGGGTGAGGTTGTCATCCTTAAGACCGTCGAGATTGGCATAAAATTGGCGTGTAATAGATTCGGAGTGGGTGCTAGGGGTGGTTAGATAGTCATCCCAACCAAATTCACGAAGAATTCTAACTAGGTCGCGAAATTGGCAAAACCAAGGACTTTATTTTACTATGGATTCTTAGAACTCGAGTTTAATAACTTAAGAAATTTGGACTTGGTTAGGATCCAAAGAGGAAAGTGGATGGAATAATCATTATACAGCTGAAATGAAATAGAAAAATCCATGGTACGATTCATGAATTTGTAATAGATCTATGGGATAGATGATAAGAGAAGTTGTTGATAAAATCAATTCAATTATGAAGAAAGGAAAATCCCCATGGAACAGTTCATCGGACGTGCCTCTACTGCAAATAATATGAATAATTCGCTATTCACTTCACTCGGTTTCTGGCCAATAATAAAACTGTGTAGGAGAGATAGCCGAGTGGTTCAAGGCGTAGCATTGGAACTGCTATGTAGGCTTTTGTTTACCGAGGGTTCGAATCCATCTCTTTCCATTTCTGGTAATTTACCTATGTTATTTACCACAATATATCAAATCAAATAACAATTGACATCAATCGTTATTGAATTTGATAGAGAATCTCTATTCCTAATTAAATTAATGTTATTCCTAATTATTGTGGTACATAAAGTAAAAATATCGCGGAAAGCGCAAAAAAAGAAAAAAAATCCTACTGCGGATCAATTTGTGATACGTGAATGATCAAAATGGGGATCAAAGCCCTTAGATCTGTTTACTTCGTCAAAAAAGAGACATAATTGTCTGAATCCCCTTCTTTGTTATATTCGTTAGGTTTAAGTCAGACGGGAATAATATTCTATGACTAACAATTCATTTATTTTTAAACCGATCCATTAACTATCTATTGTTTGATTGACTAATCCTTTATATTGGATTGAGTCAATAGTCAAATGGTTTGGCAATTCCTCATGAGGAGATGAAGTAATAGAATTTTGAATCAGAGCTTTTGAACTTTGTTTATCCTTCGTAGTAATAATATCTCGGGGTTTGCAACGATAACTCGGTATATCCACCATACGACCATTACTAAAACATGTCTATGGTTAACTAATTGCCTGGCTCCAGGAATGGTCGAAGCCATACCCAATCGAAAAAGAATGTCATCCAAACGCATCTCAAGTAGTTGTAGTAAAACCTGGCCTGTTGACCCTTTTGCTTTCCTGCGAAATGCACATATTTAAGTAATTGTCGCTTTGTCAGACTATAATGAAAACGCAATTTCTGGGCCAAACTAGTTTAGGTGGGGGGGAAGCTCGCCCTAAGAAAGAAGTGGGCAAGGAAAGGAAAAGGCGTAGCTTGCTGAGTATTACTAGACAAGGTTAATAGAATTGAAGCATAGCTTGGTTGGTTACTCAACTAAAACAAGGGGGAATTCCTCAACTAGTTGGATTATGTCCCGAAAGCCACCCGAGTTAGACTAAACAAGAACAAAAGGTATCCACGAAATCGAGGAAGTGAAAGCAAGCTCTACTCAATAAGCGAAAGGAGAGGAAGCAAGAAAGGATAAAGTGGCAGGCTTTGCGCACGCTAGGATAGAAGATCATGTCAGAGAAAATCTTACTATATCATCCTAATAGAACTCCTTAGCTCAGCTTGATCGGGAGTTGCACTCTTTGTAAGACTTGTTATTCTCTTTTTGGAAATCTTAGGAGATATAGGAAGTCCATTCTCCTTCAGACCCTCTAACTCCTCATGTAAATAGACGAATATGATATTGCGATCTTTTTGCGGAACGCAATTGGTTTTTAAGATCACTTCCAAATCTAGGTCTTTTACTAGTTAATCCCGGATAAGCACCCAAACGACGTTTTGAAACGAGGTCCTCAGTAACGAGACATAAAGGCTCCTTATTTATTTATTGAAATTTCATTTTACATTAAGAAATTAAAATTCAGACTGAACTATACTATAAAGATAAACAAAGTAAAGTTAAATGTACAGAAGTATTACAAAGTAGAATGAAATTAATTGTGTCAATATCCCAATTTTTGTATATATTAGGAAATTCAGGCTCTACTTTCATTTCACTTTAAGATTTGTTCTGTGTAGATTTAAACATAATTGTTCTAATCCACTTTTTATTCTTTTATTCATAGTTACAAGTCACCACGACATAATAGATTAGATTATTGACCCAACGTTTGCAGAAAAGGAAATGATAGATTATCAATCATGGAAAAAATCAATAGAAAAAAAAGTCGGCTATCGGAATCGAGTTAAATTCAATTATAAATTCAATTAGTTAATACTGTATTTACTATATATAACATGGCATACTAGAATTTAGACCATCGCATTACAAATGCGATGCTCTAACCTCTGAGCTAAGCATGCTCATATAATAGAATTCCTGTATAGGAATTCAAGAAACTATGGGACCTTGACTATATTGGCCATAAATAATATTCTAATTGAAATAAACTAGAATTCGAATCTAATAATATAGAATAATATAACTAAAATAATTAGAATTAGTTATAATTAGTTATATAAAATATAAATATTAGTTACATAAATAGAATTAGTTTTCATAAAATATTATATACCTATAATAGTATAATATGACTAATATAGATATATAGATATTATAGATATAGAATCCTATTCTTCTTATCCTAATTCTAATAATGAAAAAATTTGACTAGATAGATTCAAATTTTCATTCTATTATTAATGAATATTAATATACAATATTATTATTATTCTATTTCTATTATTAGAATATATTTTCTAATATTATAATATATTATTATAATATAATTATATATAAATATTTTCTTTTATATCATAATCATATTTTATATTTCAATTTCCGATTGAATCAAAGTATTTATTTTCTTCATATTTCATAACATAATATTTCATATTTTCATTTTAATATATTTAATATAATTTAATATAATATATCTTAATATAATTATATAATATAGTTATATCAATTATAATTATATAATATAATTATATCAATTTCATTAAAAAAACTAAGAAATATAAAATAATATTTCTAATTTCTTAGTTTTAGAATTTATTTACTATTTCTAATTCTATTAGAAATTTCTCTTAATGAGAAAATGAGAATTTAAGTGATAAGATTTTGGATTATTTGGATAATCTAAAATTGGATATTATGTTATGATTCGGGGAAAAAATATATATATATCGACCCTTATGGTATTTCAAAAAGGGAGGGGGGGGGCATATATACATGTGGGATATATCTATCTATATTGAATTGCAAATACATCAATGATAGAATCATTACTGATTGAAACAAATATGGTTCACACAATAGAGATGAAATCAAAGAGGTAGTGGAATTACAACTAGATCCTTGTCTAAAAAGGGGATATGGCGAAATCGGTAGACGCTCCGGACTTGATTGGATTGAGCCTTAGTATGGAAACCTACTAAGTGGTAACTTCCAAATTCAGAGAAACCATGGAACAAAAAATGGGCAATCCTAAGCCAAATCTTTTTTTCCCCAAAAAAAGAGGGTTCCTTCTTAAAACTAGAATAAAAAAAGATAGGTGCAGAGACTCAATGGAAGTTGTTCTAACGAATTGAGTTGACTACGTTGTGCTGGTAGCCGGAATCCTTCTATCGAAATTCAAAAAAGGATGACATATGTCTAATACATACGTATACATACTAACATATCCAACGATTAATCATGACCCAAATCAGTATTATATGTGTGTGTGTGTGTGTGTGTGTGTGAGAGAGAGAGAGAGAGCAAAATTCAGAGTTATTGTGGATCTATTCCAATTGAAGTTGAAGGAAGAACAGAATATTTAATGATCAAATCATTCATTCCAAGGTTTGATAGGCCTTTAATTTTTTTTTGACAAACTAATTAATCGGACGAGAATAAAGAGTCCCATTCTACATGTCAAATACCGATAACAATGAAATTTATAGTAAGAGGAAAATTAAAGAAAATAAAAAAATAAAAAAAAAATAAAAAAATAAGTAGAAATTAGAAGAACCCAGATTCCAAATGAACAAATTCAAACTCGAAAATGATCTTTTTGATTCTCGGAGAATGAGGGGCAAAGGGATTGATCGAGAAAGATCTCTTGTTCTTATTAGATTAGAATTATTAGAATTAGAAGATCGTGATTTGATCTGCATATGTTTGGTAAAAAGAATAATCTTCTCCTTTGATCATAAATGGAAAATGTTCAATTGGAACATGAAAACGTGAATGAATTGGCCTTAGTTACTCTTCGGGGCAAACTGGAAGAAGGGAAGAGATTCTCGAACGAAGAAAAGGAAATAACTCGAGATAAAGACAAGATACGATTTGACCAAAAAACCAGTGCTCGGAATAATAAATTTTCTCGAGTACGAGCTTTTGCCGGTAAAAAGGAATCAAATGATTCAAGTGGAGTTTATTAGAATGTATCAATAAGCTAGACCCATGCTGCGAGTTGTTTCATGCCATAAATAAACATGGATACTCAAAAAATCTGTTGGACAAGCAAATTCACATCTTTTATAACCTACGCAGTCTTCGGTTCTTGGCGCAGAAGCAATTTGATTAGCTTTACACCCGTCCTAAAATATCATTTCCAATACATCTGTAGGACAGGCTCGTACACATTGAGTACACCCAATACATGTATCATAAATTTTTACTGAATGTGACATTGGGTCTATAAATTAAAGTTTTAAACATAAAAAAATTTCGATCTGGTAAAGCCAAATCAGTTCTAAATAAATCATAAAATATATATTTATATTGTAGACACCAGAAGAATCAATGATTTATTAGAAAAAATCTTAAGAATCAATATATTTCTAAATTTGTTCACGAGAAAGGACCAATAGACTTTGATTTTGGCTAAAATTGAAAAAAAAAACCCTAAACTATCCCATATATGCAGAAAACCTCACTCACCTTTTCTTTATGCAGAAAACCACACTCAACTATGGTGCGAAAAACCACATCATGACTCCGTTAGGGTTCCGTTATACGAGTGATTTTTCGCACCCATAGTTGAGTGCGATTTTCTGCATAAAAAAAAGGTGAGTGAGGTTTTCTGCATTAAAAAAAAGGTGAGTGAGGTTTTCTGCATATATGAGATAATTTAAGGGGTTTTTTTCAATTTTAGCCTAACGGAACCTTAACGAAGTCATGATGTGGTTTTTCGCACCACAGTTGAGTGTGCTTTTCTGCATAAAAAAAAGGTGAGTGGGGTTTTCTGCATATATGGGATAGTTTAGGGGTTTTTTTTCAATTTTAGCCTTTGATTTTCGCCGCACCAACTATGATCATACGAGTCACACATTTGACTTCACATTGACCAATGGATCATCAATATTTCAAGTATTTCAATAGTAATATAGAAATATATTACTATACATATAAATATAAATACAGATATAATATATATTATATTATTTTTATTTATATGATAGATAATTATGATTAAATGATATGATTTATGATTAGTTATTCAACAAATTTGATTGATTGATACGAGTTGATTTTCTGTTACAGTGGATCGACGAAACAATAGCTAGCCCAATAGCTGCTTCAGCGCCTGCAATGGCTATAAGAAAAATTGAGAAAATTTATCCTTTTAATTGGCGACTATCAAATATATCAGAAAAGGTTACGAGATTCATATTAACTGAATTTAGTATAAGCTCAAGACACATAAGTGCCCTAACCATGATTCGACTCGTGATCAATCCATAGATACTGATAGAAAATAAATATACACTCAAAAAAAGTACTATTCCAACATCATTGGAAAACTCCTCATCAATCTCGATTCATTTCAATATGAACACAATTCAAAGATTGATTTCTCAACTGGGCACAACAACGTGTTGATAAGGGTATTGTCTTCAGAATAATATATATATATATATCGAAAGAAGACAGTAAGAGATTGCTGCTGCTTGTCATTTTCATCACTGATGCTCTGCTGCTGCCATGCCTCTGCTTCCATTCTGAAGAGGGCAGCAAAAGAGTTAGAGAAGAAGATGGAGGTACGACATAGAGGAAAGAGGGGGAGGGGGTCTGGCTGATTCTCCTATCTCCCTCTTTCCAGAATGTGAGAAAGGGGAACAGCAGCACAGGTAGAGTGACGGTATTAAAAGTGAGCAAAGTCGTGAGAACAATAAGATCCCTCTTTCCTAAACTATGTACAGAAGCAAACCCTTAGAGCAGAATAATCTAGTAGTACAAGCTTGTTCGTCTTTGGATTATACTTAGAACCTAACGTATAAGTAACCCAAATTACTTCAATTGCTGTCAACAGCAAATTCTCTTACAATACCAAACACCATATAAGAGATCCTCCAACATGGACCATCCGATCCAAACAGTGGCGGAGCTTAGTGGGGGCCCGGCCCCCTCCAAAATTTTCAAAATCCCCTTTCACACAATTGAAAATTTTGAAAACCCCTCAAAAAATTATGATTTGGCCCCTCAAAAAATTATGATTTGGCCCCTCTAAAAATTATGAAAAAGTTTCTATATATTTATATATAATCATAGGATTTTTCCTTGGCCCTCCCAGTAAAATTGTTCTAGCTTTGCCCCTGGATCCAAATCTACAAATAGACCAGACTTCAAGGGATCTCTGTACCTAGTATCTGTTTTCTTCTACAAATCTGGAAGTATTGTCGGGCCTCAGAATAACATGAATGAAATAAAACAGTTTCAAGTGGCAGCTAACATTTATTCAATATAACTCAATAGTATACATGCTTAAGAATCCAAATAAAACTATAATTTGATGAAATTATAGAAAGCAAAATTATTATCAGATGCTTCACAATTTCTTCAAGCACAAGCCGAACAGTACAAAGAAGAGTATGAGAAGAGTAACTAAAATTTATAATACCAGACTCTAAAGAACAAGAAAGCATACAGTTGCAGCCTTACTAGCCAGCAGAATCAAGGCTCACAAGTGACCTGCCTCCTGTCAAACCAGAGAAGTAGACTAAATACTACAGTTCATCATGCTCTGTGACACCTGCAGGAGTAAAAAAAAGCTTAGGATTTCAACCCCAAAAGAAATATTACAGATGAAACGAGACAAGTTTTCTATATCACTATCAGTATGCAAAAGCAACTCAAGTGAGTTTTCTATAAATATCAATTGCAAAAATGTGAAGAAAAGAAAGCTTGAAAGAACATATTTGACATTATTAGAGTAAATTAGAGTAATAAATGGGGCTTATATGTAAAAGTGTATCCCCAAATATATGAGATCCGTATTGGACCCAATTAATAAATGAATCATTTTATTCTCTCAAATGTTGTCATGGTATTTCACAGTTGCTCGTCCGGATATTGCATACTTTGTGAGTATCGTTAGTCAATTTATGGCAGCCCTTCGCACTGCTCACTGGGATGCAATGTGTAAGGTTCTTCAGTACTTGAGGAGTGCTCCATGTTAAGATGTGATTTACACAAATGGTGGACATTGTAGAATATCTAGATTTTCTCATGCAGATTGGGCAGGTTATCCCACTATGAGGATGTCTATTTCTAGATGGCAACCAAATGTCTTGGAAGAGCATGAAACAGCAAGTGGTGCGGGGCAAGTTATCCACTATGAGGATGTCTACTAATGGATATTGTGTGTTTGTAGGTGGCAACCTGATGTCTTGAATGAGCAAGAAACAGCCAGTGGTGTCTAGATCCTGTGCAGAGCCATTGTTGACAGCACCTGTGAGCTTGTGTGAGCTTGTCTGGGAGAAGAGACTCCTTAAGGAGAAGGGGACAGTGAAGTCTGACCTGATGAGATTGTATTGTGACAATCTTGTTGCACTTCATATTAATTCAAATCCTGTATTCCATGATCGTACAAAGTATATCAAGGCGGATTTCCATGTAGTTCGAACAAGTAGTTAGAACTAAGGAGCCTAAATAGATAGAGATGTGACATGTGCATGCACATCATTAGTTGGGTGATATCCTCACTAAGCCATTGTCAAGAGATAGAATTTCAGTTTATTTATGACACGTTGGGCATGTATGATATATGCACCAATTTGAGGAGGATCATTACAGTAAATTAGATGAATAACGGGGCATTATATGTAAAAGAGTATCTCTATATATGAGATCTGTATTGGACTCAATTAATTAATTAATCATTTTATTCTCTTTCAAGACATAATTCTGAACCATTTGTCTGCTTCTTATTGCGAGGTACTAGACCTTAATCCTAAAACTTCAAGCATTCTAGAGAACTTTAGCATCAGTTCAAGATTTGCTGCAAATACTTCTAAGATCGATGGTTACCTTACAAGTTTAATTTCATGGCTTGCTTTAATAGTCGTACGCTTTCTTAAGTTACTCTGTTATCTAATGTCGAGAATAGTGATACCATACCACCCAATTCTCAATTATGAAAATTTAAATAACATAGTTGCAAAGTGAAGTAAGAAACAGATTTTTCTGTTTTAAAACTTTTAAAATAGAAGTATTTGAAATGAAAATAATCATTAATGAAATTTATACAGCAAAAATTAATTGTAATCATAATTTTTTTCCTTCTAAAGTTAACATCTTTCACGATGTATTTTGTCTTGCTTTGAATGTAAGCAAATAACCAAAAATTACTTTCTAAATAAAAGTTACTCTAATAACTTCCCGCCACCGCAGCTGACATATAATCAACATTTTCTGGACCTTTCACTTAGAAAGAAAAAAAAGTAGCATAATATCAAATCATGCCGCATACGCCACCTTTAATCAAATATGTTTTCAATCTTCATTCAAAGATCGGCCAATCTCAATCCAGATCGGATCGGATTTGAAAGTGGTCACTCCAGAGGACCATTAAATCTCAGGACCGAGTTCGGCTGATTTAGCAAGTGGATCGCATGGATCGGCCTGGTCTCAACCCAAAACCACTGATCCAGATCATTAAAGAACACTTATCGTCGACATTAAAGATGTGAACTTCAGTTTGATTGTAAAAATATAGAGAAAAAATGTGGTAAAAAAAAGTAAATTGATCATGCTATTTTGAATTATTTCATTGTGTAAAACAGTGACATAAAGTAAAATTTGTCTGTAAATTGATGAAGAATTGAATGATCTGTATTCAGGATAAGAAAACAGAAAAAAATAAAAATAAACAAACACTCATCTCATTAAGTTTTGGATTGAGATATTGGGAGGAGGTGAAACAGGAGAAAGAAATTGAGAGGAGATCGCCCGTTGGGAACTTTGGATGAGGAGATCGCATGTGAGACACTGTGGAGAGTGTTCTGATTTTTGGAATAGCTTCCATTTTTGCTCTAGCCAGGGTGAAGAACTAATTTAGAAAATCAATTAATTAAATTTTTCTAATCAAGCCCTAATTGGATAAACTTTGGAGGAGAGAAGTGTGTGTATTCTACCTATTCTACCTCCTCCAAAGATTCTAGCGGGCGATCTCCTCTCCCAATATCCTTCTTCCCCTCCTCCTATTCCACCTCCTCCACCTCCATCCAAGATCTCAATCCAAACCGTTGAGATTGTTCGTTTAATTTTTAAAAAAAATTTCCAGTTTCTTGTTTTGAAATGCAAACCATTCAATGTTTTATAAATTTATAGACAAATTTTATTTGTAGCAAACATGATCAATTTACTGTTTTTTACCACTTTTTCTTCCTTTTTTCTACTTTATTTTTTTCAAATAAACTATTGTTTATATTCAATCTGTCAACCATTAGTGTTCTTTAATGATCAGGATTGGTGGTTTCAAATTGAGATCGGGCCGATCCGTGCAATCAACTTGCTAAATCAGCTGATCCCCAAGTTATCTCAACAATCTCAAAGATCCTGAGAGCTAAGGGTGTGCAGGAGCAGCCACCGTCAAATCTGATCGGATCCGGCTGATCTTTGAATTTATGGAAAAACCTGCTCCCGCTCCCGATCCCAAGGTTTCAAACCTTGTTCCAGACCTTTCACTTACCCTGCCGTCTTCAGTTTCCTACAGTAAACCCTCCACTCCCTAATTATTAAACCTCACCACCATCCCTTTTCGTCCTCAGGCAAACCCATCATAGACCATCATGTTCAAACCACCATACTTAATCAAAGGAAACGAAAAGGCACAGTCAATTAAGATCTTCATCAGCATCAAAGTTCTTCAGCACCATTATTATTGCTGGATATTTCTAATGTTCACTGAATTTGTGCTAAAGTCAGAATGCCGTAGGAAAAAAACTAAGGAAACTTATAAAGGTTTGATAAAGTAAAAGTTTTCCCTGAGAAGGAAACAAGCATATGCATTTAACACATGTCATATGCTACTTCCAAAGTGTAGTGTACAGCATCATCAAATTTGTGTTATTTGAGAACACTATATTGCACTTCTCCGTGCAAAGTCACACAACATTCTATTTTCAACAATGCAATTTTTTAAATATTTTTTTTATATTTCTCACGTATTTTTATTATTAAAATTTTATTTTCCAATAATCAGTACTGTTAGAATTTAATGAATTTCTATTTGGCCAATGAGTAAAGTAAATAGTACCAATACAAGCAAAGAAAATAACATAGTATTGTCTGATTTGTGAGGATGGTATAATTGTATTCATTTCTGAAGTACTAAATAGTGTATCCTATTTCTTAAATTATCACTGAGTCTAGGAGAATTTAGGTGGGTTGTCCGACAAAAACGAAGATTAAACTGAAACCAGCTACAAATTTTTCGCATGCTCAAATGAATTGCAAGCCCCTGTCTTGATATACATCGTTTGCGTACTAAGTAGTTAAAACCCCCGATTACGCCCAATTAATATCCGATTAATTGCCAATCGGAAGTTAAGCGATTATTATTTTAGCGATTTATAATATTTTAATGGTTAGCGATTTAATCGGGTATAATCGGACAATTAGTGGTGGTTAATCGGCCGATTTTAAGTCGCCGATTAACCGATCTCCTCCTCAAATTTTCATGCTCGTTTGAATTGTTTGGGCTCCAAATCCAAAATTCAAACCCCTTCTGGTCCTCGAGCAAACCCAACCCCGACATGTAGCCGCTCTCTTCTTCCTCGCACAAACCCAAACCCAAACTGATTCTCTTATTCTTCCTCGAGCAAACCCAAACTCGACCCGTCGTCGCTCCCCCTGCGTCGTCGCATACTTGACCCGGCTCGCATCTGCTGCACCTTCTCCTCTTGGTGCTCACGCTCCTCCTCCTCGATTGTTTTGGTTTGATAGAACCGACCAGCAAACCCGACCCGACCCACATCCAAAATCCATACTCAGCTCAAATCAAATACTCTCTTATTTTTTTCTACGCTCCTCCTCGATTGTTTTGGTTTGATAGAACCGACCAGCAAACCCGACCCGACCCACATCCAGAATCCATACTCAGCTCAAATCAAATACTCTCTTATTTTTTTCTATATAACTATATGTTCCTATTTGAAAATCTCATAATATTTTTATGTTAGGATTTAGGGTTGCTACATAATGAGGATATATCTTTTTTTAATTAAATATATATTGAGAGAGTCCTCTTCCATTGTGCACTAGGCCTCCATGTGCACTCAGTCTTCCCGCCTTCGTATTGACGATCCGAACCGTTCACATTGATCTACACATCTAAATTAGTCTAAATATGTAAAATCAAATCATTTAAAATTCATTTGTCCATCCATCATGTGACTATAAAAAACAACAATTTTCAGCCATATAATTTTATAACACTTCAATGGATGGGCAATGAATTTCAAATGATTTGATTTTACATATTTGGACTAATTTAGATGTGTAGATCAATGTGAAAGATTCGGATCATCAATTGGAAGGCGGAAAAGGCCGAGTGCACACCACGGCCTAGTGCACAACAAAAGGGGATTATATATATATATATATATATATATATATATATATATATATATATATATATATAGGAAAAGCTTCGGTTGAGCACTACTCTAGTGCTCACCGCGTGAACACTAGGCCTTCGGGCGTTCATATCGAAAATCCGAGCCGTTCACATTGATCTACACATCTAAATTAGTCTAAATATGTAAAATCAAATCATTTGAAATTCATATGCCTATTCATTGAAGTGTTACAAAATTGTAAGGCTGAAAATCATTGTTTTTATAGTCACATGATGGATGGGCAAATGAATTTCAAATGATTTGATTTTACATATTTAGACTAATTTAGATGTGTAGATCAATGTGAACGGTTCGGATCGTCGATATGAATGCCCGAAGGCCTAGTGTTCACACGGTGAGCACTAGAGTAGTGCTCAACCGAAGCTTTCCCTATATATATATATATATATATATATATATATATATAACGATTTTTCTGATTTAATCCCCGATTATTTTTCGATTAACCGATTAATCAATAATCGCTCCTAGACCAATTAGTTCCAAAAACTGATTTTAACTGCCTAGTTTGCGTATGACCCATCAAGTTAAGCATTTATTTCCAACGCATGCAATAAGCATCTTGAGAACTTACTAGGACTGTTAAGAATGTTCTCTAAAACTTTAACTGGTCATATCTATGGTGCTTAGCAACACTATCAAAAACTTGTAAGGATGCATCAAGTACCAGTCAAGTTAAAAAGAAGATAAGATCATGATATAAGATAAAACAAAATTTAGTGGGGCGCTTACTCTATTTCATACTAGAATTGGGACTCGTCTGAAACAACTGATCAGAAAAGATAATACAGCAAACTAGGCTTGTTGGACATGTTTACGCTGGCAAAAACAATATATATGAGGGATTAAGTATAGATGCACAACTGACCGATCGAATTTTCCCCAAAGAAAAATGAAATTTCTCTTGCAGCTGATTGAGGAGAATCTGAACCATGAACACAATTTCTTTCAGAATCTAATCCACACAATGCTCGGATGCTAGAAAATGAATACAAAAGATATTCAGAAAAAGAAAGCTTTAAGATCCACAATAGCAATAAGAAAAAGAGTAACATTTAGAAGATCACAACAAACAGAATTTCTTAAACGAAGAAAACCCAACATCCTAACACGAGAGAGAGAGGGGGGGGGGGGGGCCGCTTCTCTTAATGCACAAGTGAAAAATAACACAAGAAAGAAAAGGAAGGGCTATTTGGACACACTCATGAGTTAATAGTTCCATTGTAGCCTAACCTATCTATGTAGAACGGACACTTCTACTTGCAAGCCGTGTCATATTGGACACACATCGAACAGGACTCTATCTAGTAGTAATGCTTCTTAGGTTGCACCACTATGTTACAAAGAGAATCATGAAAATATACAGAAAGAAAGAAAGATATGCTAGAGGCACTACAAATTCTTTAAGAAATTATAGGAACTGTTTTTTAAAAAACAACAGAAACTTTTAAAACCCAGCAATTTATTGTACTTTGGTTAATGATATTGCCAAAGCGGATTAATAGACTACACTTACTCCATAGAAAACAATGTAACACTCGTTCAAGAGTTATAAAACAAATATTGTTCTTCCTAATTTATTATGTAGGCATTTTTCACATCCCATGTCTACTAAGGAATCAAGCAAATATAGTTCAGTTTAAAAGAGGCTTAGTGGCAAGTTGTTCAAAGTCAGTTAGAATCCTTCTGCACTTCCTACTCATAGAAGATACCAATAGAATAGAATATTCCAGTTTATCAGCATATATCTGTTAGTAACTGGGTGTTTTAACATCATTTTATGAACTAGTTTTGAGGCAATTTTTAAGTAAGATCCACTATATATTAGTGAGAGATCTTAATGAATTTTTGTTCTCCTTCATAAATACATAATCATATATTATTTGCTCAAAACGGTTACAAGGTGAATGAGAAATTATCTCCCTAAGTGAGCTATTTGATGGGAGAAAATGGGTTGAGAAATTTTAATCTCATATCGAAAAAATCTTGAGAATTAAAATGGTACAGATAATAACACCTTCCTTAGCTTAGTAAGAAAGCAAGCTAGAACGCTCTCTCTCACGCGAACAGGGGGGGTTCAAATCTTAGACCAGGATTATATACGGCTTGTGTTGGGATTGGGGCGTCAACAAACGCCCTCTAGTCGCAGCGGAACTAATTAGAGCAATGAGGAAGTCGAAGTAGACGAGGCGAATAAATTGAGCAAGCAAGTAGATCCACCAAACTAACACAAACACAACAACGATGACTTATCCCGGTTAGCTTTTGCTTAATCCGGGAGAAAATATAGAGAGATGTGATATTCAACTAGAAGAGATTACAAGGAGTTACTGATTCACTTCACACAAGGAATTAAACTCACCCACCAAGAACTATCTCTCTCGAGCCTCCCTTTGCAATGGAGAAAAGAATCTACGAAGCATTACCTCTCATATTGGAGGAGTTTACAATATATATAGATGAATAAAGAGAAAACCTAGGTCTAATCTTGATCCTCAGTCGTCCGATAAAACCTAAAAAATAAGTAACTGAATAGGAACCGCACGATCTAGCTTGGAGTTGAAGATTGGGCTGAACCGACCTAACAAATCGAAGCCCAAAAACGACTCAGCGCCGCGGGCGGTCAACCGTCCAACAAGACCGGTCGACCGTCCAACAAGACCGGTCGACCGTACCACTCTCTGACTTCCCAGTACAAAGAGCAGTCGGGGGTGCGGTCGGGGGGTGCAGTCGACTGTCACCATGACCGGTCGACCGCAACTAGCCTACACCTGCTGCTGCTGCTCTCCTTCTACTTGCTTCAACGTTTCGACCTCCGTGCTTCATATTACTTTCTTTTAATCTGAACAACGAGTATACAAGACACAATCCTAACAGCTTGTGTACGTCCGCACGTCTTGCAGACACGAATGCCGGACCAACTTGAACCCTACTCCATGTGGGGCTTCTTTTTGCCCCAGTTTTAATTTTTCCAACCTGAAAACACTGGTAGCGGCCAAAATAAATACGAACATTTTGTGAGGATTGTAATGGACGAATCAATGCAAAACGCTTGCCTACCTTTATTTTGCATTGATTCACATGTTTTCAAACCGACGAAACGGTTTTGTCCGGCCTTCAATTTTCATTCATTCACTTGTCTCTCCAGAAAGCCTATAAATTGAGGCCCCTTCCTCTCATTCTGTACACCCAAAAATTCTCCAATCAGAATTCCTCTAATGTCCTTTGTTTTGGTGTTCTGCTGAGTCAGTGAGAGTTCTGTGCTTCATTCAGTTCAGGAGTGTAACGTGGTGCTGCCGTTGACACTCCGCAACTGTTTTAACATGGGAGACAAACGCCACTGCATTCCTCCAGCACCGGGCGAGGAGGCAAATCTATTTTAAGGACATTGTGTGACACACAAGACTTGGTTAGACTCAATTTGGTCTTTATTTCTTTTTACTTTATTTTTCTGTATTTTTTCTTCACAGTTTTCAACCTCCTCTTCTCATTCTCTGTTTTTTATGCCTCTCGATCAAAGCAGATTCTTGCAAATTTTCTTACAAACTTAAAACAGATTTGGTTTTTCTTCTTTACTGATTTCGAGGCATTCTTTTCTGCTTTTTAAAGCTAAAAATTTACACTTGCATTGTGTGTTTTCAGAAATGACGACTACATCAGACAATGTTGTTGTGGCTGAAATAGCTCAATTGCCGATTGTTGAAACGGCCCAATTGCCAACCGGTGTTGTGGCACGAGTGCCAATGCCTGCTGTTGTACCGATCTCAGTCTTCCATGAAGAAAAATCTGAGAAGTTCAACGTTCGGAATTTTAAGAGGTGGCAACAGAAGATGATGTTCTATTTGACCACCTTGAATCTCGCAAGATTCTTGAATGAAGAAGCTCCTAATCTCAAAGAAGATGATCAAGATCACCAAGTCATCACTGATGTGGATGATTAGAAAATTGTCGATAACCTGTGTAGAAATTACATAATGAATGGTTTAGCTGACTCTTTATATAATGTGACAAGAGAACAGCTAAAGAGCTATGGGAACCTCTAGACCACAAATACAAGACTGAGGATGTCAGTGCCAATAAATTTATTGTGGGCCGCTTCCTAGATTACAAAATAGTGGATTCCATGACAGTGATCAATCAAGTTCAAGAAAGTCAACTAATTTTGCATGAGATACATGTTGAAGGTATGATTTTCAGTGAAAGTTTTCAAGTTGCTTGTATTATTGAAAAACTACCAGGTTGTAAAGACTTCAGAAATTACCTGAAGCACAAGCAAAAGAAAATGAGCACCGAGGATCTGATTGTCAGGCTTCGTATTGAAGAAGACAACAGAGGATCTGAAAAATAGGGACCAACAGTCATGCGGCGAAGACAAATGTGGTGGAACATAATCAATGTTTCAAAACCAAGAAGTGCAACAACAAAGAAAATGGGTCCAAACTAGGACCTAAAGAAGGAATCTCCAATAAGCCAAAATTTCAAAGAAAGTGCTTCAACTCTGACAAGCTAGGTCACAAATCTGCTGATTGCAGATTGCCCAAAAAGAACAAGAACCGAGAAGCCAATGTGGTTGAAGGCATTGATCAAGACGTTTCTAAAATCAACCTCTCAAGTGCGGTCTCAGAGGTAAACTTGATGGGTTCAAACCCTAAAGAGTGGTGGATTGACACTGGAGCTACCCGCCACGTGTGCTCTAACAGAAAAATATTCTCCACTTACGAACCATTAGAGAATGGGGAGAAGAAGTTCATGGTGAACTCGGCTACTTCATAAATCAAGGGCCAAGACAATGTGATCTTGAAGATGACTTTTGAGAAAGAACTGACTCTAAACAATGTTATGTATGTTCCTAAAATCCGTAAGAACCTGGTATTTGGTTCTTTGCTTAATAATAACGGATTTCGCTTAGTGTTCGGGCCAAATAAATTTATCTCTACTACTATAATGGGAGAAGGCCTTTGTCCATAACCCAACCCGTGCAGCGCACGTGCAGGTAAATTTTTTTTGCCCTTTTCATTCCCCCCAAATTTCCTCCACGTGCACATTTGTTTAAGAGTGGTATGTATGTTGGTAGAGGATACATAAGTGGTGGACCATAATCAAGAATATCAATAAAGGTAGTTCTTCTACTTATATGCTTGAGTCTTCCAATTTATGGTATGGTAGACTAGGACATGTTAATTATGATACTTTGCGTAAACTAATTAACTTGAATCATATCATAAGTGTGAAACTTATGTTGAAGCAAAACTAACAAGATCATCATTTCAAAGTGTTGAAAGAAACACTGAATCCCTTGATTTAATTCACGGTGATATTTGTGATTTAAAAATAACACAAACAAGAGATGGTAACAAGTACTTTATTACCTTTGTTGATGACAAAACAAAATATTATGTGTATTTGCTTAAAAGCAAAAACGAAGCTATAGGAAAATTTGTTCTACTTCTCTATAAAAATGAAGTTGAGAATCAACTCAATAAGAAAATTAAGGCGCAAAGAAGTGACCGAAGTCGAGTATGAATCGTCATTTCTGACACTTGTGCTCAGTATGGGAATATACATGAAACTACATCATCTAATTCTCCTCAGTTCAACGGTGTTTTGAGCGAAAGAATCATACATTGAAGAAAATGATAAATGCAATGTTAATAAATTCAGGTTTGCCACCACACTTGTGGGAGAAGCTATTCTTTCAGCTAATTACTTTTTGAATATGGTATCCAAAAAGAAAGAAGAGAGAACTTCATATGAATTATAGAATTGAAGAAAGTCATCCTACAGTTACTTACGAATGTGGGGATGTCTTGCCAAGGTGGCAGTACCTCCACCTAAGAAAGTGAAAATAGGACCAAAAATAGTTGATTACAATTTCATTGGTTATGCACATAATAGTAGTGCTTATCGGTTCTTGGGGTAAGAATCTAATATCCCTGATATACAAAATAACATGATATGGAGTCTGAGAATACATCGTTTATTGAAAATGTATTTCCATGTAAGGAAGAACCAAGTTCTTCCAAATGAACACATGACTATCAGTGAAGATAGTGAATGACCAAGATAAAAAAGTTGAGGTGGAACCTAGACGCAATAAAAGAACAAGAACGAAAAAACCCTTTGGTCCAGATTTCTTGACTTTTATGCTTGAAGGTGAACCTCAAACTTTCAAATAAGTGATAAACTCTAGTGATGGTACTCTGTGGAAAGAAGCCATTAAAAGTAAAATTGATTCTATCTTGCAGAATCATACTTGGGAACTAGTGGATCTTCCACCAGGTAGTAAACCTTTAGGTTCCAAATCTCTAATATTATAATGGGAGAAGGCCTTAGTGTCATTTGTAAATCTACCAATGCGTGCATTGCACATGCATAACTAATATGAACGAGATCTCAGGTTCGAGTCCTCACTATGTCATATTTTTTACTTTAATTTTTTTGATAAATATATTAAATGTGCATCACGCGTGCAAATTATCTATCTATATCTATCTATCTATCTATCTATAATATAATATATAATATCTACTATTTTAATGGGAGAATTGGTGTTTGTAACCAAACAAACCCTAGCTTTGTAACAAAACCAATGTGTAGTACACATGCAAAATAAATTCAACAAATACAAACATTTGTAGACAAACAAATCCGTGCATCGCCTGTTCATACCTAATATAAAAGAGGTATCAGTTTTATGGACAGACTACGTTGAATTTTTTTCTTTTAAAAATATATATTTATTAAGACGTGCATCGCACATGTAAATTACTAGTGGATTTTCAAGAGAAAAATGAAAGCCGATGGATCAATTGACAAATACAAGGCAAGGCTTGCAATCAAATGTTATAAACAAAAGGAAAGTCTGGATTATTTTGATACATATTCTCCTGTAATGAGAATAAATTCCATTAGGATGGTACTTGCAATGGCAGCTTTGCGCAATTTTGAAGCACATCAAATGGATGTGAAAACAGCTTTTCTTAATGGAGATTTAGATGAAGAAATCTATAAGGAGCAACCTAAGGATTTTTCAGCTCCATAACAAGAAAAGAAAGTATATAAACTAATGAAGTCATTATATGACTTGAAACAAGCTCTAAAGCAATGGCATGAGAAATTTAACAATATCATGATGACAAATGGTTTCAAAATCAATGAATGTGATAAATGCGTATATATCAAAGACACTAAAAAAGGATGTCATAATATGTTTGTACGTAGATGACATGCTTATTGTTGAAAGCAATGATAAGATGATTAAATTTACTAAAAATATGCTGAACCGAGATTTGATATGAAAGACACTTGTTGATTTTATATTAGGGATTAAAATCACAAGAACATTTTATACTAGGGATTAAAATCACAAGAACATCAAACGAGTTTGTTTTAAGCCAGTCACATTATATAGACAATATCCTTAGAAATTTTGAAAAAGATAATTCTGGAGTTGCCAGAACTCCGACAGATCTTACTTTACATTTATCCAATAATAAAGAAGAATATTTCTCGAGTAGAATACTCTAGAATTATAGGCAGTCTAATGTACTTGATGAGATGTACAAGACCAGACATAGCCTATGCAGTTAGTAAACTAAGTAGATATACGAATAATCCTGAAACCGAGCATTGGCAAGCGATAGCAAGAGTACTGAAATACTTGCGTTTTACTCGTAATTATGGGTTGCAATATACAAGATACCTGGTTGTACTTGAAGGATACAGTGAATGCGAACTGGATATCTAGTGATAATTCAAAATCCACTAGTGGTTATATGTTTAGACTAGGTGGTGCAGCAGTCTCGTTGAAATCCTCGAAACAAACAGTGATCGCTAAATCCACGATGAAATCTGAATTTATCGCAATGGACAAATGAGGGAAAAAGGTTGAATGGTTATGCCACTTTCTTGAGGATATTCCAAGGTGGGCAAAGCATGTACCTCCAATCTGCACACATTCGAATAGTCAATCTGCAATTTGTAGAACACAGAGCAATATATATAATGGTAAATCCAGACATATATACTATTAGACAACTACTCTTTACTGGGGTTATCTATGTGAACTATGTAAAGTCAAATGATAACATTGCGGACCCGCTAACCAAATGGTTAAACAGAGAGTTAATTGACAAGTCATCGAGGAAAATGGGACTAAAGCCCATGAAAGAAAAAGTCGATACAATGAATACCCAACTTAGTTGACTGGAGATATCAAGATCTAGGTTAAAAAGGGACAGCTAAATTGTAAAGACCATGTTAGATCACTGTGGGGATTACCCATTGTCCATTCCTAATGATGAAACAGTAATGCCCGTAAGGTGAAAGGTTAAGCTAAACTTTTAATGATTCTTATGCGTCGGAAATCCAAATAGAGTAATGTTGGTTACTCTTAACTAAGAAATCACATGTAAGATGGAAGAATGGCTACTTCCAAGGAAATGGTACAAAATTCATGTTAAACTCTTGCAGAATCAGGTGTATGTTCAAAGCCAACAAGGACATAACAATGAGAACTAAAATGTGTTAGAGCATCTGTAGTCGTTTGCTATATATCGCTAATATCGATATTTAGGTTAAAAAGCAGCTGCAGTCGTTTGCTATATATCGATATTATCGATAAAACGCTACAGTAGATTGCTATATATGAGAAGCGATATAGCTTTTATCGATATCTGAGGGACGGCGTTCGAAGAGCCGTCCCACTAAAAAAATTACTATTATAAGCGTCGGACGGCACTTGAAATGCCGTCCGTTCAAAAAAATTCTATTTTAGCCGATTAATTAAATCCCAAAGTGGCAATTAAAGCACACTGTCCAATTAAAGCACACTGCCATTTCCTTTATTCCCGGACGGCACTTGATGTGCCGTCCGTTGGGAATTTATTATAAAAAAAAAATTTCGCTGAATGACGAGATTGCCCCCATTCAATTCAAAAAAAATGAATGAACAGATTTCGAAAAAGGGTATTTCGGTCAAAAAAAATGATTAAAGCCGGGTTTTAGCGTTTTTTTTTTAATTTTTTTTTAAACGGACGGCACTTCGTGTGCCGTCCGACGATTCCGCTTGCTTTTTCGCCTCCGACGGCATTTGAAATGCCGTCGCTTAATATTAAATAATTGTTTGCTATAATATAGCTTTCGACGAGTGCAGCGAAATTCAAATTTCTATTTCTATTTATCGATATATGGATAAATTTAACAATAACGACTACAGATGCTCTTAGGAAGATTTCTATGTAAGATATGTCATCGTACACAAATAACATAACAGTCAATGATATCGCATCTACTGTTTAGTTAGTAAATAAACATATTTTCATAAGGAAAGGTTCAAAGGATAATATCTACCTATCCTGTGCAGGTTTCAACCATTGAATTCCAAGTCTGTCGTGTTTGTGGTCATCAATTTCATTCATGTGGCGAATGTTAAAAAATGGGTGTTTTAACATCATTTTATGAACCAGTTTTGAGGCAATTTTTGAGTAAGATCCACTATGTATTAATGAGAGATCTTTATGGATTTTTTTCTCCTTCACGAGTACATCAAAATTAGATATTAATTTGCTCAAAACGGTTATGAGGCAAATGAGAAATTGTCTTCCTAAGTGAGCTACTTGATGGGAGAAAATGGGATGAGAAATTTTAGTATCATATCAAAAAATTTCTTGAGAATTAAAAGGGTATAGATAATAATCCCTTCCTTAGCTTGGTAAGAAAGCACGCTATAAGGCTATCTCACGCGGGCGTAGAGGGTGCAAATCTTGGACCGGGATTATATGCGACTTGTGTGCACCCGCATGTCCTGCGGATACAAATGTCGGACCAACTTGAACCCCACCCCGAGTGGGGCTTCTTTTTGCCCAGTTTTGATTTTTCCAACCCAAAAACACTGGTAATGGCCAAAATAAATACAAACGTTTTGTGAGGATTGTAACGGACGAATCAATGCAAAACGGACAAAAAAATTGCATGCCGTTATTTTGCATTCATTCACACATTTTCAAATCGACGAAACGGTTCTGTCTGGCCTTTTAATTTTTATTCATTCACCCGTCTCCCCAGAAAGCCTATAAATTGATGCATCTTCCACTCATTCTGTACAACAGAAAATTCTTCAATAGAATTCCCATGTCCTTGATTGTTCCGGTGTTCTCTTGAGTCAGTGATAGAGTTATGCGCTTCAATCAGTTCGGGAGTATAACGTGGTGCTGCCGTTGACACTCTGCAACCATTTTATCCTGGGAGACAGACGTCACTGCATTCCTCCAGCACCGGGCAAGGAGGCGAATTTGTTTTAAGAACATTGTTTGACACAATACTCGGTTAGAATTGGTTTGGTCTTTATTTCTTTTTACTTTATTTTTCTGTATTTCTTTTCCGTACGGTTTTCAACTTCTTCTCATTCTCTGTTTTTGTCTCTCGATCAAAGTAGTTTCTTGCAAATTTTCTTACAATATCATGCATCCCCAGATTTTTTGCAAAGAGAGATTGCATATCTAGGGTACAAACCAAAACTAGATGTTTGGTCAGTTTTGCTTCCTCCAATGCATCTTTAATAAATTTTAATTTATTAAATAAAGACATTCCCTATTTCTGTGCACTGCTTTTATCAAGGAAAGAGAGAACAATCTGTATAAATAGAGTTTCATTTTAGTTATCTATGGAGCTTCTATGTTCACCTCCCGCATGAATATGCAAGCCCAAATCCAAAATCTAACGTTTACTACAGAAAATTGTTGAAATGACTGAAATATGAGCGTCAACATTTATAATATAATCCTTGCAAGCAAAGTATCTAATGATGTCGAATCAATATCCTCAACTATAATCTCCATTGCATTCTAGATGTGGTTGGTTATTAGCAAAATGCGAAGACAGAAACCAAGAAAATTCACTGAATTATACAACCAGGTGTAAACCAAATAGGAATCCTGTAAACTAATGCAAAATTCATGAAAAATATCCATCGCATAAGAAACTATGGGATTGGAAAGGTGTTTATGATACCAACAAGGCTAGAGACAGGTAGGAAAGGTACTTATCAACCACACAGTTTAAGACCATACAAGAAGAAAATGACCAACAGACACAATACAGTGACCCTGGAAAATTCTGGATAGTACATTGATACATATATGATATGGTATGAGCTGATGGGTTACTGTATCTGATGCATCTGTTCGAATTGGTATGGATTCAAAACTGAAGAAAATAATCCATGATTCACACTGAATAAGAATCTACGTAAAAAGGAAAGATAATGCCATTGGCTAAGAGAAACTTCATTCATCTATGCGCGATCAGACTACTACAGTGACACAACAAAGCAGAAGTTGATAAGCATAGTGTTGTAATTCCTTTTCCAAGCACAAGTTGCTTCATTTTAAAGAGAAGTATTGAAACGTAATAACTAACCTGTTTGGGTGAGACACTTTAGCTTTCTTGGCATCAGTTGGTCCAATCAAATGACGCCAATCAGAGATGGCATTAAGCTTTTCAAGAACCATAACATGGACCTGACCACTAGAGAAAGTTAAGCCAATCAGTATAGTTATGGTTGCATTTCAAATACAATGCGTCACATGCAGATAATGTGTGACCTAATTCTTCACTTTGTTTTTGACAAAGATGGTGTGCTTCCAGTATAACAATAATACCTTGGCAATATCAAATGTTATTTAAAAACAAATTTTCATGTATACTCTAATCGCCATATGAATATATATGAATAGAAGCGGAAGCAATGAAATCGATAATCATACCTCCAGCCATTGCCGTTTGAAGCCCTCTTGATGTTGTCAATCTAAATTTTGGTTCCAAACCCTCCTTTCTCACTTTTAGATGGTGTATATCAGAATTGTATGAGAGAGTTGATTTGGTGACCTTTTTTTCATCCTTTTATACTACTCTAGCCATCATAGAGTAGTTATCATAATTGCAAACAGTGGGTGGTTTCCAAAATGAGGGGAGAGAATCATGGGGAAGTTGTTTTGATCAGTTGCAACTTCCCATTTAAATGGATCACATATGGGGAAGTTGTTTTGATCAGTTGCAACTTCCCATTTAAATGGATCACATATGGGGAAGTTGTTTTGATCAGTTGCAACTTCCCATTTAAATGGATCACATATTTGTCCACATAATTAATTAATCAAATTAATTACATTTGATTAAGTGGAAAATAAATAAAACGTCTAACATTCTCCCACTTGATCCATTTAACGAGAGAGACTCCGTATACGAATCATGGCGACTAATTCTCTTTAAGAGCTAGAATTAATCTTCCATGTATCACAATATACTTAGTCTTTCACCACTCACACTTAACTTAATGAGTAGACCATATGTTTACTCTAGGTCAAACATAATGATATTTCTCAACAAAATAACCAAAATAAGTACGTACATAATTCCGAATGAGAAATAATCCAACTAAATGAAAGTTTCAGACAAACATAATGAATGTGCTACATAATGGAACCAAGTCTCATCCTGATTACATGATCCTTGAATCCTTTAACATGCATGCCTTTAGTCAAGGGATCAGCTATCATCAATTCAGTGTTAATGTGCTCAATGATCACTTTCTTTTCCTGCACACGTTCCTTTACGGCTAGATATTTTATGTCGATGTGTTTACTTCGACTTCCACTCTTATTATTCTTAGCCATAAAGACAGCAGCTGAATTGTCACAATACATTCTTATCGGTCGACTAATAGAGTCAACAACTCTTAGCCCAGATATGAAACCTTTCAGCCATACACCATGTGAGGTAGCCTCAAAACAAGAAACGAACTCAGCTTCCATCGTAGAAGTGGCTGTCAAGGTCTGCTTGGCACTCCTCCAGGATATAGACCCGTCAGCTAGCATGAACACATATCCTGATGTAGATTTACGTGAATCATTACAGCCACCAAAGTCAGAATCGGAGTGGCCTACCACCTCAAGACTATCAGTTGGCCTATACATAAGCATGTAATCCTTAGTACCCTTAAGGTACCTCATTACTTTCTTCGCAGCCTTCCAGTGATCGATGCCTGGGTTACTCTGATATCTTCCTAATACTCCAACGGCATATGAAATGTCGGGTCTAGTACAGACCTGAGCATACATAATGCTACCAACAGCTAAAGCATATGGAACATTTTTCATTCGTTCCATTTCAATGTTATTCCTGGGGCATTGGTCCAAACTGAACCGATCACCTTTCACAATGGGTGCTGCACTTGGTGAACAATCTTTCATACCGAATTTTTCTAAGACTTTGTTGATATAGGCCTCTTGAGACAAACCCAAAATGCCTCGAGATCTGTCTCTATGGATCTTTATGCCAATGACATAAGATGCCTCGCCCATATCTTTCATATCAAAGTTACTTAAAAGAAATTGTTTCACCTCATATAGCAACCCTTTATCATTGGTTGCTAGCAAAATATCATCCACATATAACACAAGGAAACAGATCTTGCTCCCACTGACCTTAAGGTATATACATTGATCCATAACATTTTCTTCGAACCCAAATGAAGTAATCACTTTATGGAATTTCATATACCATTGTCGGGAAGCCTGTTTCAACCCGTATATGGATTTATTAAGCTTACAAACCAAATGCTCACCCTCTTTAGAGAAGAATCCTTCAGGTTGTTCCATATAAACCTCTTCCTCTAAATCACCATTGAGAAATGCCGTTTTCACATCCATTTGGTGTAGCTCAAAATCAAAATGAGCTACTAATGCCATCACCACCCGGAAAGAATCTTTCTTTGATACAGGAGAAAAAGTTTCGTTGTAATCGATTCCTTCCCTTTGAGTGAACCTTTTGGCAACAAGTCTAGCTTTATGTCTCTCGATGTTGCCATGCGAGTCTTTCTTTATTTTAAAGACCCACTTGCATCCAATGGCTTTTTCACCATTTGGCAACTCGACAAGATCCCAAACTCGGTTAGATGCCATAGAGTCCATCTCATCTTTCATGGCATTCATCCATAAGTTTGAATCTGTAGAATTTATGGCTTGTGAAAATGACACAGGATCATCGACGGCTCCAATATTATAATTCGATTCTTGCAGATACACTAAATAGTCACCAGAAATAGTTGATTTCCTTGTTCTAGTAGATCTCCTCAATGGAACTTGTTCATCTTCACGATGAACTGTTTGTTCCTCATTACCATCATGATCAATTAGATTGTTGTCAACTTGTGGAACCTCAATAGTTGGCTGTCTAACACGCAATTCAGCTTGAGGTGCGTAAATGACAATCAACTTGTCACTTGAAACAGTGGGTGGAAGTTGATCATAATCATTTTCAGGAACAATGTCCTGAAATTGATCACTCCCACTAATCGAGTCATTCTCAAGAAATTTAGCGTTTCTTGATTCCACAATCCTGGTACTATGAGACGGACAATAGAATCTATAACCCTTAGACCTTTCGGCATATCCAAGGAAATACCCACTAATGGTCCTTGGATCTAGCTTCTTCTCTTGTGGGTTGTACACTCTCACTTCAGACGGGCATCCCCAAATGCGTACATGTTGCAAACTCGGTTTCCATCCTTTGAATAGCTCAAAAGGCGTCTTTGAGACGGCCTTGGAAGGAACCCGGTTTAATATGTACCCTGCCGTCTTAAGAGCTTCTACCCATAAAAATGATGGAAGTTTAACATTACTCCACATACTTCTCACCATGTCCATTAAAGTTCGATTTCTTCTTTCTGCTACACCATTCTGATCTGGAGAACCAGGCATGGTGTATTGGACAGCAATCCCATGCTCTTGAAGAAATCTTGCAAATAGACCTGGTGTTTGTCCGTTCTCGGTGTATCTACCGTAGTACTCTCCACCTCTATCTGATCTCACAATCTTAATGTGCTTATCACATTGTTTCTCTACTTCAGCCTTAAACAATTTAAAGGCATCCAAAGCTTCGTCTTTAGAACGAAGTAAGTAAAGATACATATATCGTGAATAATCATCTATGAAGGTGATAAAGTATTTCGGATCATTAGCGTTCATGTCTGGACAACAAATATCCGTGTGTATGATCTCTAATAGGTTTGAACTCCTTTTGGCACCAATTTTGCGTTTGTTAGTTTGCTTTCCCTTAATGCAACCAACACAAGTATCGAAATCGGTAAAGTCTAAAGTACCAAGTACCCCATCCTTTACCAATCTCTTAACTCTCTCAATGGAGATATGTCCCAATCTCCGGTGCCACAAAATAGAAGAGTCCTCATTTATAATACATCTTTTAAACCCAGTATAAACATGCATAGAACTATCAGTGATATCATTTTGCAAACAAAGACGATATAAACCATCAGACAAAATACCATATCCAATAACTTCAGAATTTCTGAAAATACTGAAACCAGAATCTGAAAAACTAAAGGAAATTCCCAAAGGTACAAGTCTTGAAACTGAAATCAAGTTTCTAGTGAAACCTGGTACATAAAATGTCTTTTCTAAATGCAAACTAAAACCACTACTTAAAATTAAACTGCATGTCCCAACAGCCTCCACATGTGAACTGATCTGACTACCCGAATAGATGTAGTGTTCACTTCCCATTGGTTTCCTTAGATTTGCCATACCCTGCAAGGTATTCGAAACATGGATTGTAGTACCAGAGTCAATCCACCATGTATTATGATTAATATTAACCATATTAGATTCATAAACAAACGCTAGAAAATTATCTTTCTTCTCAAGCCAAGTCTTAAACTTTATGCAGTCTTTCTTCATGTGTCCCTTCTTTTTACAAAAGAAACACGTAGACTCCTTCTTTATGCCTTGGTTTGCTGAAAGCCTTCCCTTTCCCTTTTCCTTAATGTGATCCTTTCTCTTCTTTGAAGAAGAAGCAGTAGTAAGGTTCACCTTTTCTCCCTCTTCCATCCTCAATCTGCCCTCCTCTTGAACACACATGGTCATAAGTTCCTTAATTGACCATTTATCCTTATGTGTATTATAAGAGATCTTAAAAGGGCCATATTGTGGAGGGAGAGTGCACAAAATGAAATGTACTAGGAAAGATTCAGACATGGTAACTTCCAAATCCTTAAGTTGGGCCGCAATATCCCTCATGCGCATGATATAATCACGCACACACTTAAACTCATTGTGCCTCATGGATGAAAACTTCATAATTAAGGTGCTAGCAAGAGCTTTGTCAGAATTTACAAACTGCTCATCAATGGCTTTAAGGAGATCTTTAACCTTAGTATGCTGATCGACAGAACCCCGAATGCTAGCACAAAGTTTGGTCTTTATGAACATAACTGAGAGGCGATTAGATCGCTCCCACTTTTCATAAAGACCAACGGCAACTGGAGTGCTAGTCTCAGTTATACTAAGGGGTTCGTCTTTCCGAATAGCATAGTCGATATCCATCCACCCCAATTGCAGAAGCACTCTTTCTTTCCACACCTTATAGTTATCACCCTTTAATTCAGGAATGTCACAATTGACATCAGAAATGTTCCTGGATAAAATTGCTGCAAAAAAAAAAATTATACATGCATGCTTGTAAACAAAATTTTTGAGACTTAACTTTATCATGTTTTACCAATGCAAATCATGAATGAAAATATGAATCTAGTGACATAAAACCTGCCTGTGAGCTAAAGTCTTACTCAAATTAGATTCATATCTGTATGATGAAACTATTAAACCATATTCATTCCTTAATTCCTGTGGGTAGATTAAGGAACATAATTCAATATTTCACCCTAATTAATCATACAAAATATAATAAAATTTCCTGTGGGCATATTTCATCATATTACATATGATTAATTACAAATTAATGTCTAGTTTCCATATGTGATTTCATAAGAAGTTTTAAATAACTAGAGATGTTGTGGCTACTCTCCAATTACTAAAATTAACAAATCACTCGACATATTACTTTAATATTTTGATCATGTACAATTTTAATGGCCATAACATTTTTTTAACTAGTTATTTCAAAACAATACTAAAGTTTTTCTAGTTCTAACAAAATAACATGATCTCAATTAATCACAAAATCAGTATTTCTTCATAACTCTATTTTCGATTTAGCAAAGAAACCAATAGCATAGGCTTGGGCTCGGTTTATGGGCCTGGGTTGAGGGAAACGAAAAGATCGACAAAGCGTGACGAGGATTCCCGAAGAGCACGGCCGACCCTCAAGGCCGATCAAGGTCGGCCTAACTCAAAATTGCGGACGACCCCTGCCCTCATGGTCCGTTCACAATCGGACCATTACCCTTTAAGGCCTCCACTTGGATTACAAGCTTGCGTTACCAAGCTCGGCTAGGCTCATTAACCAAAACAAAACCGAAATTTAGCACAAATTTAGGCAAAACCCAACAAAAGATGAATCTGTCAAACCCAGTAAAGATTCAACAAGGGAAATCAACAATAGGAGAGTAAGGTTTAAAATCATCCTTAGATTTCACAGACATTTCTTTTGTGAAATGAAACAACAAGCAAGGCAGAGATAAGTTTTCAGCTCTGATACCAAATGTTATTTAAAAACAAATTTTCATGTATACTCTAATCGCCATATGAATATATATGAATAGAAGCGGAAGCAATGAAATCGATAATCATACCTCCAGCCATTGCCGTTTGAAGCCTCTTGATGTTGTCAATCTAAATTTTGGTTCCAAACCCTCCTTTCTCACTTTTAGATGGTGTATATCAAAATTGTATGAGAGTTGATTTGGTGACCTTTTTTCATCCTTTTATACTACTCTAGCCATCATAGAGTAGTTATCATAATTACAAACAGTGGGTGGTTTCCTAAATGAGGGGAGAGAATCATGGGGAGGTTGTTTTGATCAGTTGCAACTTCCCATTTAAATGGATCACATATGGGGAAGTTGTTTTGATCAGTTGCAACTTCCCATTTAAATGGATCACATATTTGTCCACATAATTAATTAATCAAATTAATTACATTTGATTAAGTGGAAAATAAATAAAACGTCTAACAAATAGTACTGCTGTAAATGAAACAGAGGATACCTTGTCATATATTTGATGAGATTCGGAAAGAAGCTTCTCCCAGAATGTTCAGCGTAAAAGTCTGCCACACTTTCCTTGCTAAGCTGAAGCGTCTTTTCTCTCACAATAGTGAATCCAGTCTTGAGAATGATACTCCTTATTTTGTCAGTATAGTTGCCAAAAAGACCATCCGGCTTGATCACAGCCAATGTTTTCTCCTTCTCTGTACCCGCACAGCTTAAAGTACTTAAATCCACAAAAATATTCCATATCAATAGGGTTGCAATAAACAGTTGGTTCAAAAAGATAATGACTTGCTAGGTGAAAATAAATTAGTCGACAGTATATAAAAGACATAATCAAGAAGTACAGCACATAGAACCTAAGCAAGAGTATAAATTTTAGAGTGAGGCTTTTAGGCTCGAGCAATGTCATGCAGACAACAGAGGACATTACACAAAATAAAACATGTTCAAGTCAAGGTAGACCTACATCCACAGACTACGGAATAGAAGTTCCCCAATAATAATAAAAGAACTTATAGAAGATCAGGCTCTCACCCAACTGCAAATGAGCACCACATGAAAGTAAAATATTTACAGTATCCTACACAAAGAAAATGAAGGAAAAGAGTCTACGCTCAATCTCATATTCTACATCATATGATTAACAAGAGTTACAATATTCTTCCAGTGGAGAACCCTCATTGTCAAAAGTTATGACTGAATACACACGGGATCAAACTTGTTAGTGATGCATTCAAATCACAACAAATCTCTCACTTGACTTAGAATACACAGTCAAACCTCCTCTAAAATCTCATTGTATTTGCAACAAAACCCCAATGGTCTCACATTTGCAAGCTTGAATGCCAAGCTAACTTGAGGTAGTGTTCGACTTTGCATTGTACAAACTCCACCATATGTTTGTTGAAGGTGGTTCCCTCATATAGAGTGATTGTAGTTACCCCTAATTCTTATGTCCTATAAAAAGATATCTTTACGCTTAATGGTTTTTTGAGAATAAAGGTGACCGCGTCACCGCCTCATTAATGATGAATTAACGAAACAAAATATGACTAATTACAAAGATCTAGACTAGTACTACATCAACCACTCAAAAATACAGTGCAAATACAAACATAACTCTAACTCACCCTACATCACAACTCTTGCTCTACCTACACCCCCTCCTTTGTGTGTACTCCACTCTTTGTACCAGCTTGACTTGCCCAAGCATGAATGGACGCAAAAAAATTATGCATCATAACCGGAAATCTGTTGTATGATTACGAAAACACAACTCGTTACGATCTAGTCATAGACCCCATAACTTAGCAGCTGCAGAGATATTCCAAACTTCTTTAAGCTCCTTCCTGACTACCCTCGCTCTCCACTGACCCCCAATCTCCAATGTAGAGCTTGGACACTCAAATATCCCAAAGCCTAAGCACACTACTTCCCAAGTTAACCTTGCCCTAGAACAAGTGAATAGAATGTGGTTAGTGTTCTCATCTTCTACCGGGCATCTCGAACACCTTACATCCAACTGCAGGTTGCGTTTGTGAATGTTGACTTTCGATATAATTGCATCGTTCGCAACAAGCCAAATGAGAGCTTTCACTTTCATTGGTTCATCGGTTCTCCATATTGAACTGGCATCTTTGCTTCTAATACCTCCATCATTTAGCCACTTGTACATAGACGAAACCGTTAATGTATCATTAGGCTCTAAGTTCCAACTTCTCTCATCGTCCGCTCCATTAAGGTAATGTCCCTCTATTCTAATGAAGTCCTTCATTATCTGCAGTTGAATAAATCATTCCTGCGTTGGTCGATCCCGTGATTGAACCTTGAATCTACCATTTCTCCAAACCTCGTTGATAAGTGTATCAACGTTCACTGTTTCTTCGGCAACCTCCATAAAAAGGGAATGAAGTGTGTTTCTCCCACACCATTTATCCTTCCAAAATTGTGTCCTTTCCGTTGTCAATCACACATCTTGACAGTGTTCTAAATGGCGTCCGCCTCGGACGCCTAGGCGGCGCCTAGGCGCTCAAAAAGAGGAGAACGAACCGCATATGCAATAGGCGGTACTCTAGGCGTTGAGATGGCAGTTAGGCGTACAAGGCGTCAATATGGCGGCGCCTAGGCGGCCGAGGCGGACCAGACGGCGCCTAGGCGACCGAGGCGGATCAGGCGGCTGACAGATTTTTTTGTAATTTTTTTTCAAATTCTTTAAAATAGTCCCTTCATCTTCAACAGAAAAAAGTCTCTTCATCTTCAACTGTAAAAAGCCTCCTCATCTTTACATTAAGGTGTAACTAGTTCACGTTATATTTGAAATTTTATATGACTGATTATTGTTTATGTCATTATGAATCTAAAGTTTACACCATAATCGTTATTGAACTTCTAAAATCATTCTGGCCTAGCATCACTTGTGAATTGTGATGCATCTAATCCCATAATCCCATGGCCTGGCCATTTTCTTCGGGAAGATTAGTTGTCCTTGATCGCAATAACTCTAATAAATTGTTTGTTTCATCCCTGCAACCTCCATTGTCAAGATTAAGAATCATTCAATCATATTAGGATAAAGATTAAAGAGTTCACAAAATGATTTAAATTACAAGCACCAAAGTTCCAACTTCACAAAAAGATTTAGACTACAAGCAAAAATAGAGAAATGCAACTTTTAAAAGGTTAATATATTAATATTTAAAAAATAAAAACAAAACGCCTAAGCGCCGCTTAGGCACCGCCTAGGCGTCCTAGGCGGTAGGCGGTCCTTGGCCGAACCGCCACCGCCTGACGCCGTTTACAACCTTGCATCTTGTATTCGCATGAAAAGTCTCTCCCACCTTCGTGACCCCTTTCGAGATGAATGATGTCCTACCATGCTCACTTCTCCCTCCGAACCTATACTTCTTTCTACTTTGATACATCATGAAAGATTTGTACCACCAATTGTTGCGCCTTTTCCTCATTTTCCACCACCACTTACTCATCAATTGCCCAAATTGCATGTTGAACTGCCTCTTGGAATTGGTCTTTATTCATAATCTCTACTCCACAATTCTTTCAACATCAGCAAACTCTTTTTGAAACTTGCTCCTATTTTTGACCAATATTAACCCACTCCAGCACATCACTTTCGAAATTGTTGAACTTCCCATGTGATGTGAGCCCCCTCATGTTTCCCACTGTCTCCTTCGTGTCCCTAACCAAGCACATCGGGCGTATGTTTTTTTTGAGTGACACAACCTCGTGTGCTGCTCCATGCGCTGCTGATACTTTTCTGCCATCACATCTCCCCTTGGTCATCGTTTTCCGATGTCCCCTGTCCTCCTCAAATTACGCACCCAAATATTCTTTGACTCCTCTTTTTTGAAATGGATGAACTAGATTCTTTGCTACTTGATCAAATGGTCCACTATTTGCCTGTTTTTTTTATATTTGATGAATGGATCTGATTCCCCCTGAATTGATCCAATGGATTGTATGCATCTTCTTCCTTTGGACTCCTCGAGTATCCCAATTCTGCACCCATTTCAGCTCTCGCAAACGTCACCGTCTTCTTCCTTTCTACTATAACTTCTACCTCATAGCACTCTTCTTCAAAATGTACTTGAATAATCGACGGGATTGATGCGGGATTCTCCACCCTGACACTAATGCGAGCGTACTCTCTTCGTGACTGAAGTTGGGTGTTCTGGTCTGTGCCAACCACGTGACCAAAACCACTAACAACATTCTGAAACCTAGACCTTGCCCAGCAATGAAACGGTAAGTTGTACAATCTAATCCAGACGAACGGCAGCACCATAGTTGTTAAAGTTCCATAACTGCGGGACCATCTCACAAACGCGAATTTGAAGTCATCTCCCTCCAACTTTCCCAATGGCACCACCTCCTTAACCCTCTCCTCTGTAATGCAGTCAACCATAAATGTGTCTTGGTGGACTATTTGGATTTCCCAACTCCACTTTCCGACCACTGTGATGTTTTCGTTTAGGACCTTCGCAATTTCCATGTTTGTTGAATTGCCAATATGAACACTTATCATAACAGTCATCATAAATCTCTTCTCAACACTGTCATGATCGGCATTGGATACATGACCGCCTTCGTGGCCAATCTGGTTTATTGCAGTTTGGGCTAGTGTTTATGAGCTTCTCTGCTTGAGATTGATATTTGGACTGTGACGTCTCTCGAGTCTTATGCTTCGAGCATTCCTTTGAGATGTGGCTGTGACTCTTGCACGCATAGCAAACCAATTGTTCTTGCAAAAATGAATCATGTGTCCCCCCTTGCGCATTTGTGACACTATATTACTCTTTCAATGCTCACCGGCGAGGAGTTTGTTGAGCACCTTCATTGCCTTCTTAGAACAATAAAGTATCAACTCACCTTCTTCATCTTCTTTCTTCTAACCTCTTCCATCTCCGATGAATTCCGTACCTAGCGTATCCTCTCCCAGCCAGAGCCCTCTCTCTCTCCCTTCGCAGTCTCAGCGTAGGAAGGTCTATAGGTGTCCGGAGCATGAACCTCCTCTCTATCCGACTCTGGTGACATTCGTCGGAGCTTCTCGTCCGTGTCCTATCACGGCGACCTACATCCCCCCCCCCCCCTCGAGCGATCTCTATGATCCACTTGAGGTTCTTTAGCCGTCGCTCGACTCCTGCTCCTTACGACGTCGACACATAACTCTTGCCGAGCTAGCCATCGCTCTCCTCTCTCCTCCCTCTCACGCTTGGCCACTTGATTGCGGCGTTGGTTGGTCCCAGACCCTGACGAGACCCTACTGTTCCTGAAGCACTCTCCTCTCTGTTCGCTCTCCATCCTGCTTGTATGTCTATTAACAATTCTTAATGTTCCCGCAAAATAAGCAAACAATTCTTATTTTCCATCCTGCTTGTACAGAATATAAATAAACCTGCTTGTACAAAATAAAAATAAACCCACGCCTAATGTTCCCGCAAGATAAACAATTCTCCAAAAAATTAACAAACTAACACTTTGCGATGCACGTGCACGAAGCATCCAAACACCATGATTTTTTTTACACATATGACATAAGAAACACGACGAATAGTGCAGATCGTCCATACAGCGTCCCATTGTATAACTACAAATACTCCATATTAGGCGAATTTTCTTCCTACAGATACAAGGTTCCCTTTCCTCTAAATGATGCCCTATAAAATAACATCGATCTGCATCCGAAATTTCCCTAATAAAAAAAGTAATCTTTCTTGACTAAATTCAACACGACCGCGTAAATTTATCCATTTCGACCTTCGACAATTTCAAAATTGCAGAATCAGACCGAAGCGCGATATGCGATAAGATTCCGATGGAATCGCATGAAACCCTAGAGAAATTAGGAAAGGAGTTGAAAGGATGGGGAAACCCTAGATTCGCTCACCTTGGGATGAGGAGGGAGAGAGAGAGGATGAAGACGACGAAGACGGAGGGAATCGGCGGCGGAATCCCGCTCATTCGGGCGAGTTTTGGGGGCGGGAAATGGAGTCCGAAAATCAGGGCGAAGGTGAAGCTTCCCGACTCTTTTGAGAGTATCGGATTCACGTGCTCTCACGTATTTATCTCTAGTCTCTAATCTCTGATCTCTAATTTTATAATGGGAGAATGCCTTTGTGTCATTTGTAAACTTATTAACACTTGTATAACTGTTATAAAGAAGGTCTTAAATTCAAGCCGTCCGAATTTTTACTTTAAAAAAAATTTTATTTATTAAGGCATGCATCACACGTGTAAATTACTAGTATTATAATCGGAGAGTTAAGGTTGTCATTTGTAGACAACCTGTAATTTGTTGACAACCATTCAACAATATAATCTCTACCATTCATTTTTAAGTGGAAATTATATGAATTTTTTGCCGTACTAGGCCACTTTTTGAAACTATTTGTGATTTTAGGCCAGTTCCCAAACTATTAGCATTTTGGCTAGCCAGTGCCGCGTCAGCAGCGGCCGCTATTGGGAATAGCGGCCTCTTCGTAGCGACTAACACATTGTACTCTCACACTTGGTAGATTATAAAGGGTATTGTATAATTGGCAAACTACTTGGTGTAACTGAGATCGCTATTGTCAATAGCGACCTCGTCTAACTAAGGTCGCTATTCCTAATAGCGACCTCAGGTAGGCCTAAAAGCGATTGGGCCAACCTGCGGTCGCTGTTGAGAATAGCGACCTTGGTTATACGAAGCCGCTATCGACAATAGCGACCTCAGTTACACCAAGTCGTGCCAATTATACAATACACTCTCTATAATCTGGCAAGTGTGGGATGTCGCTATGAAGAGACCATTATTCCCAATAGTGGCCGCTGCTGACGCGGCACTGGCTAGCCAAAAATGCTAATAGTTTAGGAACTGGCCTAAAATAGCAAATAGTTTCAAAAAGTGGCATAGTACGGCAAAAAAATCGAGTTATATTAACCATTCATTTACTTAATTGTTGTTAGTTACCATAATACCCTCAAACTTCAAATTTATTTACGACGTAATTATTTACAAAAGTGTCACTCATATAAAATAAAAGATTATGTTACTAGGGGTAATTTGTAAACAGTATGTGATGAATAAAGGGAGATATCACGTTCGAGACCATATTACGTCTTATTATTTACTATATTAAAAATATATATATTAGAACGTGCATCGCATGTGCAGATTACTAGTAATTAATTAACGAAACAAAATATGGCTAATTAAAAAAATCTAAACAACTACTACTACATCTACCACTCAAAAAATGTACATATACAATCACAACTCTACTTCTGCTCTACTTACACCCCTCATTCGTGCGTACTCTACTCTCCGTATTTGATTGATTTGCCCAAACAAGCATGAACGCAAAAAAAATATGCATCATGACCGGAAACCTAATGTTGTGATTGTAACGCCCCGGATCCCCATTACCGGACATCCGTGACACAACCAGAATCTTTGTCTTCAAATGCATCTCAACATAGTAATAACACGGATTTTTTTTTAAAAAAATATTGCCAAATAAAATTATTACATCATCAATTACAACCTTTGTCTTGTTCTTGAACAAAGAATACAAATTACACTAACTTATTACAATTTATTATAAAAAATTTACAGACTCCACTTGTAAAGCTATCAGCTGTCTTCCAGAACGGTAGTCGGCTGATCATCGCTGAAACTCCACTGAGTGGTCAATCTGCTTCCCTGGGACGTGCCCCTCGGCTTGAGTCTTCCGATGTGCGACTCTGATATTTATTCACCGGCTCGAATGGTAGGTAAGTACACTGCTCTTCCACTTGGATGCCTGCAGTCCCGATCCGGTTTCCAGCACCTAATTGAGTGGGCACGTCAGTACATATACTGACGCAATGCTGATAATAGCAGCGATCTCCGACTCGCACACCCACAAACCATTTTGAATGGAAAAGGAAACGTGCATCCTAATTTTCTAGTATCCGTATATGCCATGACCTAAAGTCTAATGCATAATACAAGGTACAGAAACGGATGCACTTAATCTAATGTCAGCAAGACTCTGGATACGCATGCATCCTATACTACATACGTTACAGATCAAGTCGTTTCCTCCAGTTTAAGGGTTTCGAACCCTCGCCATGCAATGCATTCTACTATTGTACACTTCCTGTTCCCGATAAGTACAGCATGATTGAGGAGGTTATAAAATTTGGGGTGCTACCCCGTTTTTCACTAATAACTGTTGCACTGGACCTCTCTTAAAAGTCGCGACGAACTTACAAATACACAGCAGCATACCCATTGCGCCGAAGATCCACCATGGTCTGTTCGTGTCCACCAACATAGAACAAGGGAACATCCCGTTCTTATCAAGTCACCTCAGAAATTAACAGAGCGAGATACGGCCCCCGTGTTCTTAACCATTGAAAAGATACGGCTCCTGATGCCTCATTCTTGTCTTCCTGCTCGGTTCGTTGATTGGTGTCATGTGGCCTACATCGACATGAATATTGCTTGGGACATCGCCATCAGAGTAGCGCAGTGGAAGCGTGATTGGCCCATAACCCGCAGGTCCCAGGATTCTCTTTTGTTCCTTCTTCCTTACATCGTTCAGATCTTGTTCATCTTTTTCACTCGTCATCTTTGTCGATTTATTATTCGACATCGATCTTATCTATGTCCTTTTCTTATTCTGGTACTCCCATCATTTGAGTTTTCTTTTCTGATTTTCCTGCCTTGTTATTTCTTAAAATTGCTTCTGTTTGTCCTGCTGCCTGGCAAAATGAATTTCGATGACGAAATTCTTCTTGTAAGGTGGGTAGGATTTGTAACCCCTGTTTCCGATTATACGGATTTCCATGTATTCTTATATTTCAAATTCCGTATAAATTTCTTCCGATGCATTTAAATCATTTGGATCTCCTATTGAAACTCAAATTTATATTCCAAGTTAGAATTTGTCTCTTCTTCTATTTATCTCATTTGGAGCCCATTGATTTTGATACATGTTATGTTATTTAATTGAAGCCCAACAATTCCTATTGGGTTTATTATATTCATTTTGAGCCCAAGAACCAAAGTCCAAGTCCAGAACCCATATATTGTACGGTTTTATCCTACATCTATCCCTATAGAATTCTTTTCTGTATTCCCCACTCTTCAAACCCGTTCACTAACTTCCTCCCCACTTTGACTGCACACTCCCCACTCTCTCCCGTTATTCTCTCTCCCGTTACAACTAAACCCCCTTCTCCTCTCTCACCCGTTCCATCTCTCCATCTCTCTCTCTGTTCTCTAACAAACAGAGAAACCAGACAATCCCAAAAGAAACCCAAACTCACCAACTCTCCTTCCTCCATTCTCCCGCTCGAGCTCCGCCATGGCTGCCGCTCGACCACTCCTCCGCTCAATCCAGTCGCTCGCCGATCGCAGCCCACTCCCGCCGTTGCTGCTCCCACTCTCGCTCAGCCCCTGTGCCGCCCTCGCAACCCCGTTCGCTCGCACCATCCCCTTCCTCAGTTAAAGCCATCACCCCGAAGCTCCGCCAACTATCGTCTCCTTCGTCCAGCTCCACAGTCGTCGCGCGAGCCCGCCAGTCGACACCATCACCACCAGAGAACCCTGTTTCCTCCTCGACTTCTCCGTCAACGCGCCTCCTCGCCGCCAGCGTCGCGACCTCCAGTTGCGAACCCACCACGTCGAGCCTCCCGCAGTCGAACCCATCACCGAAGCTCCCCGCTACTCCTCTCGACAACACAGTGTCGCCCTCTCAACCTTCGTCGCCGGTCAGCAACGCCGCCTGAGTCGCCGCCGCACTCTCCCGTCGCCGTTTCCATCCAGTCGCAACCTCCAGCCCCGCTGCCATACCCAGTCGTCGTCTCTCCCGCTCCCCTCTTCGTCTCCCCCAACTGAGCACCACCATCACCTGGCTTCTCGCCTCAACACCTCCGGCTGCCGCTTCACCGCGTCGCTGCCTGCCCCTCGCCGACCAGTCCGCCCCCTCCCGCCGTCGCCTTTCCCTGAGCGCGCCGCTGTCGCCACTCCCATCTTCTCTCTCCCTCTCGTTCTCTTGCTGTGTGAATGACGAAGTAGATTAACACAGGATTGAGGATTTGTGAGTACTTGGGTTGATTTGGTGCTGGATTACTATTTTGCTGTTTGGGGATTATTATTGGAGTTGATGTTTGTGAAGAGAAGTTGGGGTTATTAGTTTACTGTTTGGTGTTGTGGAGTAGAAGATTGGACTGAAGTATTGCTGTCTTGGAGTTGTTGAGATGGGGTTGCTGTTTATTGCTATTGGAATTGCTATCTTGGACCTTGGCGTGGCTGCCACAAATATTTTGCACATATTCTACTGCCCGGGATACCGATCCCGTTATTCTTGTTCAATTTTATCGTCGTCAACTAACAGGCAAGTCCACTTGAACTCTTTTAATTTTCTAGTTCAAGCTTATTGATCTCCTGCAAGTAGTTCCATTTCAATTATCTTAATTTGCCTTGTGTCCCGTCTCGTTGAGAGTATCGAGGGTTTACACGAGCTAACCCGACGTACTTTTGACCTCTTAATATATCCATTGACTCAAACCCAAGCCTGAACACACACTTGACATGAATAAAATAAATAGAACTTGTACATGTGGAAAACACGTCGTGATTAAATACATGTTATTACTTGTGACCTTGTGACTTGAACTTGACGTGATACACTTGACTTGTTAACTGGGAAATTCACATGACTTGCTGTAAGTGATTCTTACCACATGTATGATGCAATAACTCGATAATTACCCACTTGATGAACATTTATGTGATACTGCCTTGTCTGTCTTGTACTGAGGTTTCGACCCAGTTATATTAGGAATCAGTTAAAATAATTGTTGTTTCAGATTTACCACTTCTTGCTTATTATTGCGTAATAGGTCATGTTGCTGCATAATTACCATTCACTTGACACTCTTATAACTACTTGCATGTAGATATATGACTTAGTAATAAAATACTAAAACAAGCCGGGGTTTCTAAGGGTTGACCTAGTAGTGGACCGTCTCGGAAAATGTACTCGGTAGGGCCCTCTTGTTACATGGACTTGTTATATAGAAGGTGGAGAATACTTGTGGAGACGTGTACTTGTTATCTTGTTATCTTGTTATATAAACTTGGCGTGGAAGGTGGAGAATTACTTGTGGAGACGTGAACTTGTTATCTTGTTATATAAACTTGGCGTGGAAGGTGGAGAATTACTTATGGAGACGTGAACTTGTCATCTTGTTATCGTGATATACCCGAGTACACGCTCTGTTGACCCCACCACGAAGTCTAAAACGAACACTGTTGTGCGTGCATCGAACCTGTAGTATGGGATGCAGTAGTACGTGCACTAGTTAGGAGAAACAACTTGATAATAGAACTAGTTGACATGTATATACACTTGATTAAGACCAATTGTTACTAGTACCCATTATTGCCTTTGCAAACTTGATCTTGATTCATACTCTTTCATGAAACCTGTTTCCTTTACTCTCTGCTTTCACTACTTGCTGTCCGTACTTGCTCTAAGGACAAATTATTCTTTCTTTTTAGATGATCAAGCACAGGTGCATAAAGAGAATTTCTAGGAGGCTTTGATGAGCAGATCTTCTACAATTGGAACAGGAGTCTCTCGAGTTAATTGGTAAGTCTTTATATTTCAGATTGGTTATTGAATTTCATTTTCGTTTATGTGATCATGTTTCCTGCGTGGTTGTGATTTATATTTTTCTTATATTGTTGAGCTAAGACTGGTACAGCTTACGGATGATATGAGTTGGCATACTTATATCATTCGCTGGGCCTCAGTTACGTGCCTGTGTTTCCGTATTCCGGGAAGCGGGGCGTGACACAGTCCGTATCCCATTGACACCATTGACAGACAGAGACAACCCTGGTTATCACCGCTTAGTGTTGTCTTTTAGAGCAAGTCGAACTATAGGGTGTCACCCCTAACACCAACTCGATCCTCGAGCAAAAAAGAAAATAATTAATTAACAGTGTTACCGAAAGATATTGTATATTCAAAACATGTACAGTGTTTGGAAATGATGGTCGAGTCTGAGTCAGTCTGTCAAAGTAGTCAAATAAACACGGTGAATCAATCATTCACCAATTGCCAACACCTTCATAAATCTTCGACCATACCCCTGGCTTGTGACCCTCAGCGAGCAATTCATCGGTGCCCAAGGATGCATAGAATCAATAGATGAAGGTAAACATACACAAACACCAACACCCGACCATTGACAGACTCAGGACATCAAGATACCATTCACAATTTATTTTAGTAATATCTAGGTCAGTGATAGATCTGACCTGATGGAGGCAATCAAACACTAGCGACTTGATCTCCATCATTCGCCACCATCTATGACTTGGATTGCATCCAGTATTCCGGCCCGCGATCAATTACCCGTTGGGTGAGAGTTCGTCGGCGCACGAGGGATGACTATCCAGTTCTCGAGGCGGAAGGAATACACTTACAATACTTGTTGATAGTCCTAGGGTATCAACAACCCTAGACTAGCTTCAAGCTATACTCGCTACGGGCACCACAATTACAACAAGTCTACCATGGCTATTCTCCTAAACTTACTCATTTGTCCTCCATGAGTACTAAGCACAAGAATCTTGTCTAACTTCCAAATGAAGTGCTTAAAAGGGATAAATACTTAAAATATCTTAAAACTCAATTAGCTCCCAATCATCAATCTTCCAATAATGAACAGTTCAAGAAATATAAAATCCTGCACCTTGAAAAATTCATATCTCAAGCTACGCTAATCGAAAATCCAACAAAATTAGGTTTTCTAGAAAGGTAGAAAACTCTACTGCAATTTTCTGGTTGACAACTGCCTCAAATTTCCTATAGATATCAAGTTCCCTGATTTAACACACATGCTCGAAATCGAACAAGACGGCAGGTTGATGAAATTTGAAAACTTCATATCATTCAAAATACAACTTGGAATTGCATGATATTACCCATTTTGGGAAGATAAGACTCTATACAACAAGTCTCTAGTTAACCACTCCTTCATATTCAATCATATAGATAAAATAAAAAACCTAGATGTTATAAGCTGTACATTCCTCATTGTAAATGTTGCACTTTGCCGATAGCATAAAAACTTGATCTCTTATCGAAATTAATTGATTCTGGATTCTATACAAAGCTAGGAGTGTCTACTACAACTTCCTAGTTGATCATATCCTCAAATTCATCCATTAAAGCACTCTAAAACTCCAATTTATAACAGGTGCACACACATGGAAAAATTGACCCATTTTAACAAAATAGGGTCTCAGCTGAGACTGGATCTGTCCCAGCCTTAGAAAAATCATATATTTCAAATCACAAATTGAAATTTCGTGATTCAAGATGTTTTGGAAAGCTAAGACTATCTTCTACAAATCTCTAGTTGATCATTCGTCCAAATTTTGAACATGATATGGCTAAAAATGCGGTTAAATCGGAACCGTCCAAATCAGGCGCGAATCTCAAAGTTTGGGGGTAAAATGGTAATTTTACCTACAAACGGGTCTGAAGTGGGTACTGGGTCTTCTTTTCAAAAGCCCAGTAACCCGCAAACGGATCCACCTCAGCTGGGTACGGGTCCGAACCATAAACGGACCCGCCCCAACAGGGTAAAATTAGGGTTTCTGATTAATCCTAATTAACGGCCCTGATTCACATCTAACCTCTCACTGGGAAATTAGGGATTACATTCCTAATCTGATCCCAAAGGCGGCTATAAATACCCCACATCCACCACTATTAAGAGCTAATGAATCTTTTGCCAATTTACGGTCTTTCATAATCTTCTCTGATTACTGACTTGAGCGTCGGAGGGTGCGCCGCCGGGATCAACCCCAGTGTATCGCACTTTTTGCAGGTGAACGGCGGGAGTCAACGGTCAAACTCCGGTGAGAAGATTCCAGGTTTTTGCTATTCAGTTTTCCTAAGAATCCACAAATACTATCTGTTTGCCCCCACACCAGATTTAGCGGTAACAGAACACAAAATTCAAGAATTCCACAACTTCACTGACTACTCAAAACCTGAACTGAACTGAACATAGTCCAATCAAAAGCCAATATCAATTCAACCACTAGTCCAATACTTATGAAATTTTAGATTTAGTCACTAAACATATACCATTCAACCATGTCCAAAAATTGCATCTATATTCATAATACACAAAGATTTGTGGCTCTTCGAACTTAGCACAAAATTCCCTTCTATTTTCAGACAAGGTGTCTACCTCCGTATACAAATTATTTTTAAAACTCCATCAACTGTTATCTAACAATTCTAAAATTTTAGAATAATGATCTAGACTCATACCACAAGCGACAATAAAAGTTACATTACATGATCGTGCACCAAACAGTAGTTATGAATTAATGAACATGAACCCTAACACATGACAGATTCAGTTTCTGATTTCGGACCAGTTGCCAACTCATAATTTTGTGAAGTATCAAACGAACTCGGAAAAATGTGAAATTTGAAATTATGGTTGTAGACATATTCAAAAGTACCCAGTAAAAAATTGAGCTTAAAATCCCCTACAATTTCTGAGTTATAATTTTTTAATGAGCACACAAATTTCATAAACATAGCAAATTTTTCACTGTTCACTGCCCGAAAATGAAGTAATTATTTGAGCTACTAAACAAACCAGGAAAAATATGAAAAAAACAAAGGATACTCTAAACTCATCCTAAAACATGCCACAAAAATTTCATGATCAAATTTTAAGTCATTTGCATGGTAGAAATTTTTAAACCACAACATCACATACAAAAAAATAACTAGTTTAGAGTTTAAGAACACCCACCCAAACTTTTGAGTTTGGAAAGGTGAAACCTTGCAACTTCCTCTAGCTTGCTTCTTCTCCTCCAAGCTCCAAAGTATGCAAATGAAACTCTCTCTTTCTCTCTTCTATTTTTTTGAACTAAGAAAATATGAGAAGAAGAAAATAGAGAGAATGGGTGAAGTGTTGGAGTTTTATAGGAAATGGGGAGTAGGTGAATGGTGGGGATGAGACAGTGAGGGGTGAGTGAGAGTGTATGGTTTAGAACTAGTCAACTTAGGTCTTTAGGAAATTTCCTAGTATTTTTTCCCCTCCCAGCCTATACCACAAAATTGGCAATTTGTGAGCCCTAGGATCTCATCAAGATCCACCCAATCTCTCATCTCATCAATTCTCAATTAGAAGTAGGGTTACTAACCATAGGTTAGGTCAAAGAACTCTAACCCTAGTGTTAAGCAAACTCTAACCCGAAAGAAAATAACGTGCGATTATTTACAATTCAAATTAATATGTATATTTATAGCAAAATATATTTAAATATTTAGATTATAAAATATACACGGGTGTATTCACATTCATATATAGCAATTATAGATCGTATATCATATACGATCCGATACGATCAAATCAAGTGTGCATATATATATATATATATATATATATATATATATAATTCAAATTAATATGTATATTCATAGCAAAATGTATTTAAATATTTAAATTATAAAATATACACGGGCGTATTCACATTCATATATAGCAATTATAGATCGTATATCATATACGATCCGATACGATCAAATCAAGTTTATATATATATATATATATATATATATATATATATATATATATATATATATATATATTGTGGTAGGGTAAAAATGGCTGGGGGCCCAACCAGGGCCCAATACAATTCTCACTCAAAAAGATAAAAATAGCTATCTAGCTCGGCCCCGAACCACTTTAGGGTCGGCGCCGAACCTCATGTTTGCCCTCACAGTACTGGCCTCCTCGTGCCGACGAGCCTCGGTAGTCCTCGGAGTCCGACCCGTGACAGTGCCACAGGCCGTCCCCCCTCTCTGGCGAAGCAGAAGGATGACCTGGCGCAGCCTAGGCCCTCCGATCCCCCCAGAAGAACAGGAGACCCACGATCAGCCACGTCGGCTCCAAATACCACCAAGGGTTTCGCCACGTCAGCCCTATACCACTCCTGGTATTGCCACGTCTGCCCTAAACCCCCTGGGCCTGCTGACACGTCAGGCCCACGGGCCTTCGGATCCAGACCCGGCCCCCAAAGGGAACCAAACCCGGTTGGGATTCTCTATAAATACTAGACCCACGCCCACCTTTTGAGGTAATCAATCTTTTGCCACCTAAATATACCTAGTTGTTGCTACTCTCTCACAGAGACTGACTAGATCGTCGGAGGGTCCGCCACCGGGATAAACCCCGGTGTTTCAGGACCGTCTGCAGGTACACAAGACCTCGGATCCGACCCCTCAGATCCGAGCCCAGACTTCAACATCATTCCGAGCTCATCGTAGCTTCCAGAAGGTCAACCGAAGATCGGCAGACGAGCAGCATTCTCCTTCAAATACAAATCGAGTCCGAACTCACACCTGGTGCATCCACACGTCTCCCAGAAATAAACCGCATCAGGTTGGCGCCGTCTGTGGGAAACACTGCTTCAGAAGCCGATCCGAGCCAGACCCTCAAGGGGCCTCGACAACCGAATCCTCATGGCCTCCAAAGGCAAGGGGGCTGCTTCCTCCGTCAACCGACGGGACTCGCCCCCACCAAATGCTAACGCCGGGCCACGCACTTCAAAACATAGGGCTCCCCCTCAAGAGTCCCAAAGGAGCGTCACCCAGCCAGTCCAGCCCGACCTCCGGGGGATAATCCTCAACCGCAAGATTACCCGCAACAGGGGAAGGGCCGCTTCCAACCCGGCCCCGAACCGTCCAAGACCGCCACCCGAGGGACGAAGACCCGCGCTCAGTCGAGTCGGAAGACAACCCTCGGACCGACCAAACCGGGTCGAGGGAGCCCCCGTCACTCACAAGGAGTTCCAAGACTTCCGAAGAGAAATTCTTGGAGCTCTCCGACGGGCCCCCAGGGAAGAAACCCTCCATTCCCAAACAGGGTCGGACGCCGAAGCCAGCGCGTCCCGCCCATCATCAATCCAGCAAGAGGACGACGGCGTACTCCTAAGGCGCCTACAAGAAATGGAGGATCGCCTCGATCACATAGGGGACGGTGGCCGAACAGCGGCTCAGGGGTACAGACCTGTTCGTCCTTCCTTTTCCACCCCCATCCTCCAAGCGGAAATACCCAGGAATTTCTGACCCCCTCAATTCGAGACTTACGACGGCGAGGGAGATCCTGCTGATCACATGGAGGGTTTCAAAACCCTCATGATGATTCACAGCGCCTCGGATCCCCTGCTATGCCGAGCCTTCCCTGCTACCCTTCGGGGTCCAGCTCGTGAGTGGTTCTCGAAGCTCGCCCCCGGCTCCGTTTACTCCTTCGACCAACTCGAGGGCAATTTTCTCGCCCACTTTGTCACCAGCCGGAAGGCCGAAAGGACCAGCGCCTCATTACTAGGGCTCAGACAGATAGAGGGGGAATCACTCAGGGTGTTCGTCCGGAGATTTACCGCTGAGGCGAGGTCGGTCTCCTCCCTCGACCCTGGCGTCGCTTCAGCGGCATTCCGACACAACGTCCGTCATGGACAGCTGAAGGCTTCTCTGGCGAAGAGACCCCCCGTCGACTTTCCCGACCTCCTCAATAGGGTTGAGAAATACATTAGGGCAGAAGAAGCCCTTAACCCCGAAGATGCCAGGGACGCCACCGGGAAGGGAAAGCGGAAGACCGAAGAAGTCGAGCCATCAAAGAAAGCTCCAAGGGACCCGGGGGCCGTGAAGAAGGTCCCGCCGGTCCCCCGCTTCGAGAGGTACACTCCCTTGACGGATAACGTATCCGCCATCCTCTTGGAAATCGAAGACAAGGGCATTGTCCGACTACCTCCCCGATCCAATAACAACAAGAATCGAGATCAGCGCTTCTACTGCCGCTTCCACAGAGAATATGGGCACGAAACCGACCAGTGCCGAGCCCTGAAAGACGAAATTGAGGAACTCATTTCAAGGGGGTACCTCCGAGAGTTTACCCGTGAAGGCCCACGGGACCGGCGAGACGCTAGGAACCGGAGGCCCTCGCCTCCGAACCCTCCTCCAAACCACGCCCAGGGTCGGGACCCCGATTCCGAGGGAACCACAGACATACCTTTCATCTTACACTGTGTCCACGGAGGGCCGATGGGAGGTGAATCGAATACTTCCCGAAAAGCCTTCATCCGAGAGGTGAACGCTGTCCGAGGCAACTCCTCGCCCAAACTGCAGTCGAGGCCGGTCTCCTTCTCAGGGGAGGACCTCGAAGGTGTCCGCTTGCCCCACTGCGATGCCCTCGTCATCAGTCTCCACATGGCTAATTGTGAAGTTCGCAGAATCCTCGTCGACAACGGCAGCTCGGTGAACATTCTTTTCCTCGAAGCCTTCGAGAATCTCAAGTTACCCAGAGGCAAACTCAAGCCGGCCGGGTACACCTTGCACGGGTTCTCCGGCGTCCCTGTCGTGATAGAAGGGATTGTTACCCTCGACGTTATCGCCGGATCGACTCCTGTCAAAAGGACCGAGTCCATGGACTTCATGGTAGTCAACGTCAAGGCGGCTTATAATGCCAAACTCGACCGACCTGGACTATGCTCCCTCCAAGCGGTGCCGTCGGCTTACCATCTGAAGCTCAAATTCCCCACCCCGCAAGGAGTCGGCATCGTCCGAGGCAGCCAAGAAAGCAGCATGATCATGCTACATGACCACCGTCGGGGGAGGTGTGTTCCCCCTCGACGCCGAGCGAACATAGATTATGGCCTGGCTAAGTGTAAATCTATTTTTGTGTAAAACCTCATATGTAAAGGGCTGTCTCAGCGGCCCTCCCTATCTTATACTAAAGATACCCCTTTTTGTCCGAACCCAAATGTCTCGACAGACTCAATCCGAGTCCAGACTAAGGGTTCTTTCTAAGGCCCCCACTTCGATCCCTCGCGGATCGGTGGAGCCGAACCTTGCCTCCGACATTATGCACTACACTACTAACCGGAGCGATGAAGGAAAAGGATTCTTTATTCATGCCCCTTTATTGTCGTCCTAAAAAAAAAATATATATAAAAGAAACGAAGACCGTTACAGGACCACTCCGCTCATCTCAAACCAGAAGAAATCTTAGGGCCCTTCGGGTCCAACGAGGCGCAAAAGTACTCCGACCAGGCAACTAGGAGCCCCTCTCCTCGTTATGATAGTCCTTAGCCTCAGCCGCGGTCGACACTCCAGCCACAGAACTCTGGGCGTCATCCGGTCGCGTACGCTGCAACAGCAGCAGCGCAGAGGGAACCCCCTCCGCTTGCCGACCCGCGGAGGAAGAGAACGAGATGCCGAACATCGCCTTGTAACGATGTATCTCCATCTCCTTCTCCACAAAGACGTCACGAAGCAACCCCCCAGGAAAGGGCCTCGGCGCCAAAGTACTCAACTCGGCCTGTACAAGGTCCACACCGCCATGCTCCCAATCCCACATCGCCCTCCTCAGCCGACGCACCTCCTCACTTAAGGCTTCGGACTTATTCCGATAAAAGTTACAAGCCGTATCAGTGTTCCGAGCCCCCCTTCGGTGACAAACCAGCGCGGCCTCCAGGGCCTTAACTTTACTCCGGAGCCACGCCACATAGAAACTACGGGAGTCCACCTCGGGGAGGAGAGCCGCGACCTACAAGAAAACCAGTCAACTTAACACACATTCGCAAGAAGGTTCGAAAATGCCCGAGGTCAAAACAATTGGCCGCTCAAAAATTTTTACTACTATAAATCCTGGTACTTCTTACAAAAAAGGTGGTGGCCAGTCCGCGGGAGGCAAATACAGTCGAGGAAGAGAAAAAGAAAGATAAAAAATATACAACTCAATGTCCCACCTCAGCGTCGACGGACGGATCCACGGGTGCGTCGGCCGGTGGATCGAGGGCAGGCCCTTCTTTGCCAGGAGTCTTCGACGTCCCCTCGATCTCCATGTCATACTCAAAATTGGACAAATCGAGGGTCGGGAAGAAGTGCCTCACGTGACTGAGGGCCTTCGCATAACTTTTGTCCTGGGCCTCGATCACCATCATCTGACCCGTAGTCATCACCTCCTTCGCCTCCTTGGTGAACTTCGTCTTCAGGGAAGCCACCTTCTTCTCCCACTCTGTATCCTTGGCCTTGAGCTGGAGCTCCAGCTGCTGCTCCCTCTTGTGCGAACCCTCGAGTTCGATCCGCATCTCCTTCATCTCCTGCTCGCTCTTTTCCGCCCGAGCTCGCTCGTGGGCCAGGGACGCCTCGTAGAGATTCTTTATGTTGGCCCCCTGTATGCAAGCCTACAACCAACGAGCACAGATAAGGATAAGGCGTCCGGACGAAAATCAACGAGGGGGACAGGGTCGACGGACTTACCAGCACAGTGGCCTGCGCCAGGCGTGCAAATGCCACCTCCACGGGCTCGCCCTCCATCGCCTTACGGTCACGAGGGGTCGCCAACTTCTCCACCACCTCAACGGCTTGGGCCTCCTCGGTCAGGCAGTCCCCCATCCGAACCGACCAGTCGGGAGCCCACCGCTGCCGCAACAACTCCACCACCGGATCCTCCTCCTCGACCTCAACCAAGGGACCTTTCCCCTTGTCAAGAACAGAGGCCCCCGTTAGGCCCTGACCCTTCGAAGCAGCCGCCCCCTTGCTCGCCTCCGAGCGAACCCTCTTGGTCCTCGGCTCGAGCTGGACCTCCGAGATGACTAGGGACGACCCCCTCGGCCTCTTCGCCGCCTCCTTCTCAGCCTTCTCCTTCCTCATGGCGAGCCTCCTTGCCTTGATCGACGCCTCGTCCATATCTGCGGGAAAAGTCATTAAGAGCAATGAGCAAGAAAGTACGAAAGGACCAAGAGAAAAGAAACAACTACATACACATAACGGCTGGGCTCAGTCCAACGCTCGCCAGGCTGGCCTCCGTCACCTCTGCCCAATCAATACTAGGTGACAGACGGAGGCGCTCGACAAACCCCCATTCTTCAGCCGACAGATCCCTCTGCCTCGGCGTTTGGTAGCTCGGCTTGGAGTGGTTCCATCGAGTGGGAATGTCCCATGGCTCTTCACTCCGGATCACCAGATATTTTTCCTTCCATTTCTTAATGGAATTCGGGTGATTGCGTACGACCTTCCCCTTACTCCGGGGAGAGATATAGTATACACCCTCGGCTGACGAGCTGACCATCAACATCGCGCGGAACACATTCAGCCGCAGGGGCACTTGCTGTTCCTCGCACATCAACACAAAGTAGATGATCTGCTTCCAAGAGTTCGGCCCGTACTGCATGGGCGCCAAGGAGGCCCAGTTCAGCACATCCCTAACGAACGGGTGGATTGGCAACCTCAGGCCGGAGATGAAAGCATCCACGGGGAAGACACAATACCAAGCTGATAGGGGATCGGTGGGGCGCAGGGTAGAGCTCGGCAGCAGCAATTCGTAGCCAGGCCCTATATGACACGCCAGCTGCAGAACCTCCAAGTCCCCGTCCTCCAAAACGGTCGAGATCGCGTCCATCATCACCCTCCTCCGGCTCGGCGAAGAGGGCTGCACTTCGAAGAGCTCCCGGTCAGAAAGATCCTCGGGATATTGACGGAAACGCTTCGGCTGTACGGGCGAACCCGTCATCAAATTGCGGAAAACAGGCGCCTGGCTCGAACCGCCGGTCCCCGACCCCGCCTTCCTTAGGGCCCTCTTCTTCTTCTTGGCTCGCTCCGACGAAGGAGTAGACAATAGCCCCAAGCCTGTCAGCGTGAGTCTGGAACCTGCACCCTGAACGGTGGACCTCCTCACCACATCACCCTCGCCTCCCTCCTCCTCGGAAGACAACTCCAACACACGAATGCCGTCCGAACTATCGCCGGCTTCCTCCGACTCGCTACTCGCCACCATAAAGGGACGTCGGGAGCCTGACGACCTCGTCTGGTGTACCGCCTCCCCCTCACTCACTGAGTCCTCCCACGAAATCGAGCCAGAAGGGTCCGCAACCGGCACCGACCCCTCCTCAAGCACGGGCTCTTCCCACGACGTCGATGTGGAGACAGGCTTCACTTCCCCCATGGACGACGACGCCGACGAACCGGACTGAGCCCTACCCATCTGTGCCTAAAGCTAAACAAACTTACCAACTCACCTGGAACCGCTTCGGAAGGATGACCCTAGTACGGCAAGCTGCAAGAACAGGCGCTGAAGGGCTGAGAGATTTTTTGAGGAAGAAGGCAGCAAGAAAGAAGTGGGCGAAAGAAGAAGAGAGGAGAATACTTATAGAGGAGAAGAACGACTCCTCGACTTCCGCAAATACTATTCACTGATTGACGCACAACTGCCACCTGGAAAATCGCGCCACGCCCTCGAAACGTGTGCTGCTGACGTCATCAGACGCCAGACTGACAGCCCAACTCAGGGGTCGGTTCGGATGGAGTACGCGGCGGGGAGAACATTTTTACTTAAAGGTTTAAGACGGCGTCCTCAGACAGACGCCCCGGGCTCCAGGACTCGGTCGGTTCCCCTTTCACCCGCGAGCAGCTCGGGACTTACAGCCTCAACAGCCGAAACCCCGAACTGTTCGAGGGTGAGACAGAAACCACCATCACCTGGAGCCCTATTTGAAGACAGAGTGGCCAACCTCCAATCGGAGACGACCCACCCATCCGGGGCAATTCGGCCCCTAACCTTTGATTTGGTAGATGCCCCTCCCGTCTGGATCTCTCTCGGGCCAAACAACCAGATCAGGGTCGTCTGACCCGAAAAAGGATCCAGACGGCAGAGGCTTCACCAATCCGAGGCTCCTCAACTATCGGTCCAATTTTCGGTGGTTGCCCCTCTCGCCCTGATCCCCCCTGGAGCTGACTACCGCTTCGGGGCCATCAGATCCAAGAGAAGATCGGGGCGGCAGAGAATCCACCTCCCCCGACACGACCAGGATTAAACTTGGCAAGAAACAGACGTCCGCCGGAGCAGACACCTTTGATGGCCAATAGACCACCCTTGCTATGATCCGACCCACTGCAGATAGAGGGATACTTATAGCCCCCCCCACAGGCCAGCCTTTATGACATGGGGAAAACCAAACAACGGAAGACCAGGCGCCACGCATTTATTAGACGGCGCCATTAAGGCACCTGGGAAGTTGGAACATCGCACAGATCCCGGGACGCCTTTGATACTCCGCAAAGACGGCAGGCTACCCTCCTCCACATTCCTGAGGCTCAAACGGTTCGCTTCCATCCTTACCGACCCGTAGATCCCTCGCCGACTGGGGAACAGGTCCAGCACCAGGGTAGTCTTTTAAGGAAAACTCCACGGCTCGCCATCGCCCTTGCCAAGCTCGAGGTCAAGTCTGGCACCAGGGCAGTCTTCTCAGGAAGGCTCAACGGCTCGCCATCCCCTTTGTTAGCCCATAAGTCCCTCGCCAGCTCGAGGTCGGGTCCAGCACCAGGGTAGTCTTCTCAGGAAGGCTCCACGGCTCGCCATCGCCCTTGCCGACCCGTAATCCCTCGCCAAGCTCGAGGTCAAGTCTGGCACCAGGGCAGTCTTCTCAGGAAGGCTCAACGACTCGCCATCCCCCTTGTTGGCCCATAAGTCCCTCGCCAGCTCGAGGTCGGGTCCAGCACCAGAGTAGTCTTCTTAGGAAGGCTCCACGGCTCGCCATCGCCCTTACCGACCCGTAATCCCTCGCCAAGCTCGAGGTCAAGTCTGGCACCAGGGCAGTCTTCTCAGGAAGGCTCAACGGCTCGCCACCCCCCTTGTTGGCCCATAAGTCCCTCGCCAGCTCGAGGTCGGGTCCAGCACCAGGGTAGTCTTCTCAGGAAGGCTTCACGGCTCGCCATCGCCCTTGCCGACCCGTAATCCCTCGCCAAGCTCGAGGTCATGGTCTGGCACCAGGGCAGTCTTCTCAGGAAGGCTCAACGGCTCGCCACCCCCTTGTTGGCCCATAAGTCCCTCGCCTGCTCGAGGTCGGGTCCAACACCAGGGTAATATTCTCAGAAAGACACAATGGCTCACCATCCCATTTCTACAATCGTAGACACTCCTCCACGGCTAGCTCCCGCACCCCCGCAGGAGTGGGGGGCTTGTGTGGTAGGGTAAAAATGGCTGGGGGCCCAACCAGGGCCCAATACAATTCTCACTCAAAAAGGGAAAAATAGCTATCTAGCTCGGCCCCGAACCACTTCAGGGTCGGCGCCGAACCTCATGTTTGCCCTCACAGTACTGGCCTCCTCGTGCCGACGAGCCTCGGTAGTCCTCGGAGTCCGACCCGTGACAGTGCCACAGGCCGTCCCCCATCTCTGGCGAAGCAAAAGGATGACCTGGCGCAGCCTAGGCCCTCCGATCCCCCCAGAAGAACAGGAGACCCACGATCAGCCACGTCGGCTCCAAATACCACCAAGGGTTTCGCCACGTCAGCCCTATACCACTCCTGGTATTGCCACGTCTGCCCTAAACCCCCTGGGCCTGCTGACACGTCAGGCCCACGGGCCTTCGGATCCAGACCCGGCCCCCAAAGGGAACCAAACCCGGTTGGGATTCTCTATAAATACTAGACCCACACCCACCTTTTGAGGTAATCAATCTTTTGCCACCTAAATATACCTAGTTGTTGCTACTCTCTCACAGAGACTGACTAGATCGTCGGAGGGTCCGCCACCGGGATAAACCCCGGTGTTTCAGGACCGTCTGCAGGTACACAAGACCTCGGATCCGACCCCTCAGATTCGAGCCCAGACTTCAACATCATTCCGAGCTCATCGTAGCTTCCAGAAGGTCAACCGAAGATCAGCAGACGAGCAGCATTCTCCTTCAAATACAAATCGAGTCCGAACTCACACCTGGTGCATCCACACGTCTCCCAGAAATAAACCGCATCATATATATACATACTTAAAATAAGATAATTTGAATTTATAAAAATATATGTTTATAAAAATCATTATTTTCCCAAAGATTGTATTGTCAAAACAATCGGGGCAAATCCACAGTTTAATTGAGAAGATATCCCAAATATACCTCACCGGGTCAAGAATATACAATATATCTGAAATTTCTCAATTAAAACCAATAATCATTTAAAAAATATATAATCGCGTGCAATACTCAGACGTGCATGGATTACAATGCAAAATAGTTATATGCTATTTTGCGGGGTGTTACAGTGATTATGAAAACACAACTTTTTACGATCTAGACATGTACTTCATAATATAGCAGTTGCAAAGATATTTCAAGCTTCTTTATGCTTTTTCGTGACTTCTCTCGCTCGCCACTAGCCCCAAATCTCCATTGTCGAGCTCTGATAATCAAATATCCCAAAGCCTAAGCACATTACTTCGCAAGCTAACATTAACCTATGACAAATGAATAAAATGTGATTAGTATCCTCATCTTCTACCGGGCATCCCGAGCACCTAATGTCCAACTGCATGTTGCGTTTACGAAGGTTTACTTTTGAAAGTGTTGCATCGTTCGCAACAAGCTAAATGAAAGTTTTCATTTTCACTGGTGCATCGGTTCTCCATATTGGACTGGCTTTGTGAGACCCCGTATTTCTAGAGAGCATGCATATATATATATACTAGTATGGTATATATAGTACATATAGTATATATATAGTAGTATATAAGAATGAAAAGTAGAAAGAAAGAATGAAAGTGATGACATGGAAGGATGGAAAGAAAGGAAAAAGAAGGAGAGTGGGTTGGTATTAAATGTGGACTATAGAAGATCCTATAGGAATTGATGGTGTGATGAGCCAATGAGATGATCTATGGGGCTAAGGAAGGATTAAATGAATGAATGAGATGTGTGTGTGGATGGTGTTGACCGGGTTGACTAAGGGAAAAAGATCCTATATCGGTTGGGAGTGAGAGAAAGTGTAAGTATATATTACGAAAAAGCCAAGGATAAAGGTACCAACGGTTAACCATCCTTTTGAGGCAGCATGTGGTGGGCGTGGCTAGAATTTAGTTAATTGTGTGCGTACGAGCTGAGTGCGGGGAGTTACAGAATGGGTATCAGAGCCAACTTTCGACATCGAATGTAGGACTTGTATATAGGAAGTGAATGATATGTGTATGGGATGCGTAAGACCCTGTGTGGGCAGCGATTAGGAGACAAGTCTACATTCGACTAGAAAGGCGATCCTGTGCCAGATTGTACGTCCTGTATTCAGCGAGGACGCTGAATTCTTAAGAGGGGGTGAATGTGAGACCCCGTATTTCTAGAGAGTACGTATATATATATACTAGTATGGTATATATAGTACATATAGTATATATGTAGTAGTATATAAGAATGAAAAGTAGAAAGAAATAATGAAAGTAATGATGTGGAAGGATGGAAAGAAAGGAAAAAGAAGGAAAGTGGGTTGGTATTAAATGTGGACTATAGAAGATCCTATAGGAACTGATGGTGTGATGAGCCTATGAGATGATCTATGGGGCTAAGGAAGGATTAAATGAATGAATGAGATGTGTGTGTGGATGGTGTTGACCGGGTTGACTAAGGGAAAAAGATCCCATATCGGTTGGGAGTGGGAGAAAGTGTAAGTATATATTAGGAAAAAGCCAAGGATAAAGGTACCCAACGATTAACCACCCTTTTGAGGCAGCCTGTGGTGGGCGTGGCTATAATTTAGTTAATTGTGTGCATACGAGCTGAGTGTATAATTTAGTTAATTGTGTGCATACGAGCTGAGTGCAGGGCGTTACAGGCTTCCTTGCTTCTAATCCTTCCATCATTTAGGAACTTGTACATAGACGGCACCATGAACGTATCATTAGGCTCTAAATTCTAACTTTGTATCATCTAATGAGTTTACCATTTATCAAAACCTCGTTGATAAGTGTATCATTTTTCCAAACCTCGGCGATAACCTTTTTCCCTATTGTATGTTAATAATAAATTTATGATGTTTATTTTGCAACTCCATTTTTTTTGTTTCACGTTTATTAGAGATTGCATTACATTTTATGGGTTTTGGGGGCGCTTTGTTGGCATGAAATGAAATTCACCCCATTATTGTAAACATAAACGATTTATTTATATTATAGATTATCGTTTAGATTAACTGATTCAAGCATAGATGATTTATTTTCAATAACTTGTAAACATACAAGAGAGATATCTAATACAATGGAGTTCCGCCATTTCAGAATATTGAGCTAGGAATTGCAGAGGAATAGAATTGGGTGACAAAAGTATCAATGAAAATTCAACTATTGCTTTCAACCCAAACTAAAGTATGATGCAATAGACTTCTATATGATTTGAGTTCTTCCTAGTCCAATTCATGTGAACCCAATCACCACCTCCTCCTCCTCCACCACCACCACCACAATAATGAAACAGTAAGGTTACCATGAGGTGAGATACCACCACCACCTCAATAATGAAACAGTAAGGTTATCATGAGGTGACATACGTGCGTTAATTAGTGCTTGACAAAATCTCTAATCTATAAGACCAACTTCAACTCGCGGCAAAATTGGCCCAAAACGCCATTTTTGGCGCTGGATGGCGCTCCAATTGAGCGCCATTTCCGGAAAAAATAAAAAGGCGCAATCTATGCTAGTGATAGTGTTGCGCCAAATCTGGTGCGGCACAATTCACGAACGTCTTTTTAAAAAATTGTACATTTTGTAAAAAAAGGCCCATAACTTTAGATAATTGTGTCTTGGGTAAATTTTTGAAAAACCCCACTGAACTTTGGGCCAATTTTTTAAAAAACCGCACTAAGTTTTTAAAAAAATAATAATAAAAAAAAACCGTACAAAACTATTGTTTTAAAAAAACACTCTGACAGAGTTAGGGTAAGGGTCAGGGTTAGAGTTAGGGGGTTAGGGTTAGTTTATCGGGGTTTATTTAAGCACAAAACTTAGAGCGGTTTTAAAAAAATGGCCCAAAGTTCAGTGGAGTTTTTTAAAATTTAGCCTTGTGTGTTTTGGTCACAATATTCTTAGTTATAGGTTTGTGTTTTTGCCAATTTTGTGTTTTAGATTTTTTTTAGGGTCACAAGTGTATTTTAGTTATAACTAAATTATGTCGAAGTTTTCTTTTTAAAAATATATATCACTGCTATTTTAATGAGAGAGTTTGTCACCAAACAAATCTTTTTTGTAACCCAACAAATACGCGCAATGCACATACATAACTAATACAAAGTGGGTCTTAACTTCGATGCCAGACAACATCAAAATTTTTCTTTTTAAAAATTATATCTATATCCTATACTAATAAGAGAGAGAGTCTACCCCTTTCCCCTTTCTCTATTTTGAAATAGAGAAATGAAAAAAAAAGTAGGGGTTTGTATTTATCTAACACATACACTACGCAAAATTCGATTAAAAGAACAAAAACAAAATAAAAACCTCAATCCCTCAAAAAAGTATCTTCCCCTCTCACTTTCTCAATACTAGTAATCCGCACGTGCAATGCTCGTTTTATGGGTTAGCACGTGCAATTTGCACTGGGGATATGCACGTGCAATGCACGGATTCGATGGAGGGAGAGGAAGAGACTGTTTCGATTTTTGAGGGAACAGAATTTTATGGAGGCTTTAAATGTGAAGTGAAAATTACAAAATTAACCTTATATATTTTTTAAAGTTTTTTATGTATATGGGGCATGATAGTAAAAAATCGGCAAAATGAAGCTTTGCTTAATAATAGTATTGTGACAGTGTAAAAATGGCCTGAGGCCCAACCGGGGCCCAATACTATTCCTACTCAGAAAAGTAAAAATAACAACCTGGTTCGGCTCCGGACCACTTCTGGGTCGGTGCCGAACCTCGTGTCTGCCCTCACGGTACTGGCCTCCTCGTACCGACGAGCCTCAGTAGCCCTCGGAGTCCGATCCGGGGCAGTCCCACAGGCCGTCCCCCCTCTCTGGCGGGGCAGAAGGATGACCTGGCGCAGCCTAGGCCCTCCGATTCCCCCCAGAGGCACAGGAGGCTCACGATGGGCCACGTCAGCTTCAAATACCGCCAAGGGTTTCGCCACGTCAGCCCTAGACCACTCCTGGTATCGCCACGTCCGCCCTAAACCCCTTGGGCCTTCTGCCACGTCAGGCCCATGGGCTTTCGGATCCAAACCCGGCCCCCAAGTGGAACCAAACCCAGTTGGGATTCTCTATAAATACTAGACCCACACCCACCTTTTGAGGTAATCAATCTTTTGCCACTTAAATATACCTAGTTATTGCTACTCTCTCACAGAGACTGACTAGAGCGTCGGAGGGTCCGCCACCGGGACAAACCCCGGTGTTTCAGGACCGTCTGCAGGTACACAAGACCTCGGATCCGACCCTTCCGATCCGAGCCCAACCTTCAACATCTTTCCGAGCTCATCGTAGGTCCCAGAAGGTCAACTGAAGGTCGGCAGACGAGCGGCAATCTCCTTCAATACAAATTGAGTCCGAACTCACACCTGGTGCTTCCACACGTTTCTCAGAAATAAACAGCATCAGGTTGGCGCCGTCTGTGGGAACAGCTGCTCCAGAAGCCGATCCGACCCAGACCCTCAAAGGCCATCGACAGCCGAATCCTCATGGCCTCCAAAGGCAAGGGGGCTGCTTCCTCCGTCAACCAACGGGACTCGCCCCCACCCACCGATAAAGCCAGGCCACGCACGTCGAAACACAAGGCTCCCTCTCGGGAGTCCCAAAGGAGCGTCGACCGGCCAGCCCAGCCCGACCTCCGGGGAATAATCCTCAACCGCAAGATTACCCGCAGCAGGGGAAGGGCCGCTTCCAACCCAGTCCCGAACCGCCCGAGGCCACCGCCCGAGGCGCGCAGACCCGCGCTCAGCCGAGTCGGAAAACAACCCTCGGACCAACCAAACCGGGCCGAAGGAGCCCCCGTCACTCATAAGGAATTCCAAGACTTCCGAAGAGAAATGCTGGGAGCCCTCCGACGGGCCCCCAGGGAAGAAACCCTCCATTCCCAAACGGGGTCGGACGCCGAAGCCAGCGCGTCCCGCCCTTCAACGATCCAGCCGGAAGACGATGACGTACTCCTAAGACGCCTACAAGAAATGGAGGACCGCCTCGATCACATAGGGGACGGCGGCCAAAGAATGGCTCAGGGGTACAGACCTGTCCGTCCACCCTTCTCCGCCCCCATCCTCCAAGCGGAAATACCCCGGAATTTCCGACCCCCTCAATTCGAGACCTACGATGGCGAGGGAGATCCTGCTGATCACATGGAGGGTTTCAAAACCCTCATGATGATTCACAGCGCCTCGGATCCCCTGCTCTGCCGAGCCTTCCCCGCCACCCTTCGGGGTCCAGCTCGCGAGTGGTTCTCGAAACTCGCCCCCGGCGCCTCATTACTTGGGCTCAAGCAAATAGAGGGGGAATCACTCAGAGTGTTCGTCCGGAAATTTACCGCTGAGGCAAGGTCGGTCTCCTCCCTCGACCCAGGCGTCGCTTCAGCGGCATTCCGACACAACGTCCGCCCCGGACAGCTGAAGGCTTCTCTGGCCAAGAGACCCCCCGTCGACTTTCCCGACCTCCTTAATAGGGTCGAGAAATACATTAGGGCAGAAGAGGCCCTTAATCCCGAAGATCCCAGGGATGCCACCGGGAAAGGAAAGCGGAAGACCGAGGAAGTCTAACCACCAAAGAAAGCTCCAAGGGACCCGGGGGCCATGAAGAAGGTCCCGCCAGTCCCCCGCTTCGAGAGGTACACTCCCCTGACGCATAACATCTCCGCCATCCTCTTGGAAATCGAAGACAAGGGCATTGTCCGACTACCCCCCCGATCTAATAACAACAAGAATCGAGACCAGCGCTTTTACTGTCGCTTCCACAGAGATCACGGGCACGAAACCGACCAATGCCGAGCCCTGAAAGACGAAATTGAAGAACTCATTTCCAGAGGATACCTCCGAGAGTTTACCCGAGAAGGCCCACGAGATCGGCGAGACGCTAGGAACCGGAGGCAATCGCCTCCGAACCCTCCCCCAAACCAGACCCAGGGTCGGGACCCCGATTCTGAGGGAGCCGCGGATATCCCTTTCATCTTGCACTGTGTCCACGGAGGGCCGATGGGAGGTGAATCAAACACTTCCAAAAAAGCCTTCCTCCGAGAGGTGAATGCTGTCAGAGACAACCCCTCGCCCAAACTACAATCAAGGCCGGTCTCCTTCTCAGGGGAAGACCTTGAAGGTGTTCGCTTGCCCCACTGCGATGCCCTCGTCATTAACCTCCACATGGCTAATTGTGAGGTCCGCAGGATCCTCGTCGACAACGGTAGCTCGGTGAATATTCTTTTCCTCGAAGCCTTCGAAAATCTCAGGTTACCCCGAGGTAAACTCAAGCCAGCTGGGTACACCTTGCACGGGTTCTCAGGCGTCCCTGTCGTAATAGAAGGGATTGTTACCCTCGACGTTACCGCCGGGTCGACTCCTGTCAAGAGGACCTGGACTTCATAGTGGTCAATGTCAAGGCGGCTTACAACGCCATACTTGGCCGGCCTGGACTATGCTCCCTACAAGCGGTGCCTTCGGCTTACCATCTGAAGCTCAAGTTCCCCACCCCTCAAGGAGTCGGCATCGTCCGAGGCAGCCAAGAAGCAGCGCGATCATGCTACATGACCATCGTCGGTGGAGGTGTGTTCCCCCTCGACGCCGAACGAGCATAGATTATGGCCCGGCTAAATGTAAATCTGTTTTTGTGTAAACCCTCGTTTGTAAAGGGCTGCCTTAGCGGCCCTCCCTACCTTATACTAAAAATATCCCTTTTTTGTCCGAACCCCAAATGTCTCGATAATCTCAATACGAGTCCGGACCGAAGGTCCTTCCTAAGGCCCCACTTCGATCCCTCGCGGAACGATGGAGCCAGGCCTTGCCTCCGACATTTCGTACCACATTACTGGCCGGAGCGAGGAAGGAAAAGGATTCTTCTTTCATACCCCTTTATTTTTCGTTCCAAAGAGAAAAAATAAAACGAAAGAAAAACAAAGACCGTTACAAGACCTCTCCACTCATCTCAAATCAGGAAGATCGGGGCCACTCGGGCCCAACGAGGGACAAAGAGTACTTCGACCAAGCAACTAGGGGCCCCTCCCCTCGTTGTGATATTCCTTAGCCTCAGCCACAATCGATAGTCCAGCCACAGAACTCTGGGCGTCATCCGGTCGCGCCCACTGTAACAGCAGCAACGCAGAGGGAACCCCCTCCGCCTGTCGACCCAAGGAGGAAGAGAACGAGGCACCCAACATCGCCTTGTAACGAGGCATCTCCATCTCCTTCTCCACAAAGACGTCGCGAGGTAACCCCCCAGGAGAGGACCTCGGCACCAAGGTACTAAGCCCGGCCTGTCTAAGGTCCGCACCGCCGAGCTCCCGATCCCACATCGCTCTTCTCAACCGGCGCGCCTCCGCACTTAAGACGGCGGACTTATTCCGATAAAAGTTACAAGCCTCATCAGTGTCCCGAGCCCCCCTTCGATGACGAGCCAGCGCGGCCTCCAGGACCTTAACCCTACTCCGGAGTCGCGCCACATAGAAACTACGGGAGTCCCCCTCAGGGAGGAGAGCCGCGACCTACAAGATAACCAACCAACTCAACACACATTCTCAAGAAGATTCAGAAATGTCCGAGGTCAAAACAACCGGCCGGTCAAAAAACTTTTCTTGCCACTATAAATCCAGGTGTTTCTTACAAAAAATGCGGTGGCCAGTCCGCGGGAGGCAAACATAATCGAGGGAGAGAAAAAGAAAGACAAAAATTACACAACTCATTGACCCACCTCCGCGCCGACGGACGGATCCACGGGAGCGTCGGCCGATGGGTCGATGGCGGGCCCTTCTTCGCCAGGAGTCTTCGACGTCCCCTCGATCTCCATATCATACTCAAACTTGGACAAATCGAGGGCCGGGAAGAAGTGCCTCACGTGGCTGAGGGCCCTCTCATAGCTTTTGTCCTGGGCCGCGATCACCATCTGCTGGCCCGTATGCAGCACCTCCTTCGCCTCCTTGGTGAACTTCGTCTTCAGGGAGGCCATCTTCTTCTCCCACTCTACATCCTTGGCCTTGAGCTGGAGCTCCAGCTGCTGCTCTCTCTTATGCGAACCCTCGAGTTCGATTCGCATCTCCTTCATCTCCAGCTCGCTCTTCTCCGCTCGAGCTCGCTCTTGAGCCAGGGACGCCTCGTACAGATTCTTAATGTTGGCCCCCTGTATACAAGCCTACAACCAACGGCAGACAAAGATCAGGCCTCGGCACAAAAATCGACAAGGAGGGACAGAGTCGACAGACTTACCTGCACAGTGGCCTGCGCCAGGCGGGCGAACGCCACCTCTACGGGCTCACCCTCCATCGCCTTGCGATCGCGAGGGGTTGCCAGCTTTTCCACCACTTCAACGGCTTGGGCCTCCTCTGTCAGGCGGTCCCCCATCAGAACCGACCAGTCAGGAGCCCACCGCTGCCGCAACAGCTCCACCACCGGATCCTCTTCCTCGGCCTCGACCCAGGGACCTTTCCCCTTGTCGAGAACAGGGGCCCCCGCTAGGCCCCGACCCTTCGAAGAAGCCACGCCCTTGCTCGTCTCGGAGCGACCCCTCTTGGTCCTCGGCTCGAGTTGGACTTCCGAGATAACAAGGGGCAGCTCCCTCGGCCTCTTCGCCGCCTCCGCCTTCTTCTTCTCAGCATTTTCCTTCTTCATGGCGAGCCGCCTTGCTTGGATCGATGCCTCATCCATATCTGCAGAAAAAACCATTAAGAGCAATGAGCAAGAAAGCAAGAAAGGACCCAGAGGAAAGGAACAACTACATACACATAACAGCTGGGCTCAGTCCAGCGCTCGCCAGAGTGGTCTCCGTCACCTCCGTCCAATCAATACTAGGTGACTGGCGGAGGCGCTCGACAAACCCCCATTCATCTGCCGACAGATCCCCCTGCCTCGGCGGTGGGTGGTTCGGCTTGGAGTGGTTCCATCGAGTGGGAATGTCCCATGGCTCTTCACTCCGGATCACCAAATACTTCTCCTTCCATCCCTTGATGGAATCCGGGTGGTGGCGAACGACCTTCCCCCCACTCCGGGGAGAGATATAGTATACACCCTCGGCCGACGGATTGACCATCAACATCGCACGGAACACATTCAGCCGCAGGGGTACTTGCTGTTCCTCGCACATCAGCATAAAGCAGATAATCTGCTTCCAAGAGTTCGGCCCGTACTGCATGGGCGCCAAGGAGGCCCAGTTCAACACGTCCCTAATGAACGGGTGGATTGGCAACCTCAGGCCAGAGATAAAAGCGTCCACTGGGAAGACACAGTACCAAGCTGATAAGGGATCGGTGGGACGCAGAGTAGGGCTCGGCATCAGCAGTTCGTAACCAGGCCCTATATGATACACCAGCTGCAGAACCTCCAAATCCCCGTCCTCCAAAACGGTCGAGATCGCGTCCATCATCACCCTCCTCCGGCTCGGCGAAGAGGGTTGCACTCCGAAGAGCTCCTGGTCAGAAAGGTCGTCGGGATACTGACGGAAATGCTTCGGCTGAACGGGCGAACCCATCATCAGATTACGGAAAACAGGCGCCTTGCTCGAACCGCCGGTCCTCGACCCCGGTTTTCCTGGGGCCCTCTTCTCCTTCTTGACTCGCTCCGACGGTCCTCGACCCTGAGCGGTGGATTTCCTCGCTATATTACCCTCGCCCCTCTCCTCATCGGAAGACAGCTCCAACACGCGAATGCCGTCCGAACCCTCGCCGGCTCCCTCCGGCCCGCTACTCTCCACCACAAAGGGACGTCGGGAACGCGACGGCCTCGTCTTGTGTACTGCTTCCCCCTCACCCACTGAGTCCTCCAGAGAAACCGAGCCAGTAGGGCCCATAACGGGCGCCGACCCTCCTCGAACACGGGCTCTTCCCACGACGTCGACGGAGAGTCAGGCTTTACCTCCCCCCTGGACGACGACGCCGACGAACCGGACTGAGCCCTATCCATCTGTGCCTAAAGATAAAACAAACTTATCAAACTAACCTGGGACCGCTTCGGGAAGGCGAGCCAAGTACGGCAAACTGCAGGAACAATCGCTGAAGGGTTGGGAGATTTTTTGAAGAAGAAAGCAGCAAGATTGAAGTGGGCGAAAGGAAAAAAGAGGGGAATACTTATATAAGGGAAGAACGGCTCCTCGACTTCCGCAATTACTGTTCACTGATTGACGCACAACTGCCGCCTGGAAAATCGCGCCGCGTCCTCGAAACCTGTGCGGAGGACGTCATCAGACGCCAGACTGACGGCCTAACTCTGGGGTCGGTTCGGGAGGGATACGCGATGGAGAAAACATTTTTTACTTAAGGTTTAAGGCGCCATCATATGACAGGCGCCCCGGGCTCCAGCGTTCGACCAGTTCCCCTCTCACCCTCGAACAGCCCGGGACTTACAGCTTCGGCAGCCGAAACCCCGAACAGTTCGAGGGTGGGACAGAAACCGCCATCGCCTGCAGCCCTATCAAGACGGACTGACCGACCCCCGATGGGAGGTGGTCCCCCCATCCGAGGCCCTTCAGCTCCAAGACCGGTATACGGTTGGTGCATCTTTTCGTCTGGATCTCTCCCGGGCCAAACATCCATGACAGGGTAGTCTGACTCGAAAAGGGATCCAGACGGCAAAACCACCACCAATCCGAAGCTCCTCTTCCAACAACACGGATCTCGGCCGCCACCCCTCTCGCCCTAATCTCCCATAGATCTGGCTGCCATATCAAGGTCCATCAGATCCAAGAGAAGATCCGGGCGGCAGAGTAACCACCTCTCCGACGCTGCTAGGGTCGAAAATATTAGCAAAAGACAGGCGTCCGCCGAAGCAGACACCTCTGAGGGCCAATGGGCCACCCCTGTTTTGATCATACCTACAATGGAGGGGAGAGGTATTTATAACCTCCCCCAGGGACTAACCGTTGAGGCACAGGGAAGGTCAATCAACGGAAAACCATGCACCATCTACATTTATTAGGCGGCGCCATTAAATGCCCCTAGGAAATTGGACCATCACACCGTTCTCGGAGAGCCTTCAATGCTCCACAGGAATGGTGGGATATCCCCGCTCAATCACTCTGGGGCGCCAACCGATCGCCATCCCCCTTGTTAGCCCGAAATCCCTCGACCAGCTCGAGGTCAGGTCTAGCACCAGGGTAGTCTTCTCAGGAAGGCTTCATGGCTCGCCATCGCCCTTGCCTTCCAGTAATCCCTCGCCAAGCTCGAGGTCAGGTCTGGCACCAGGGTGGTCTTCTCAGGAAGGCCAACGGCTCGCCACCCCCCTTGTTGGCCCGTAATCCCTCGACTAGCTCGAGGTGAGGTCTAGCACCAGGGTAGTCTTCTCAGGAAGGCTTCACGGCTCGCCATCGCCCTTGCCTTCCAGTAATCCCTCGCCAAGCTCGAGGTCAGGTCTGGCACCAGGGAGGTCTTCTCAGGAAGGCCAATGGCTCGCCACCCCCCTTGTTGGCCCATAATCCCTTGATCAGCTCGAGGTCGGGTCCGGCACCATGGGGAGTCTTCTCAGGAAGGCTTCACGGCTCGCCATCGCCCTTGCCTTCCAGTAATCCCTCGCCAAGCTCGAGGTCAGGTCTGGCACCAGGGTGGTCTTCTCAGGAAGGCCAACGGCTCGCCACCCCCCTTGTTGGCCCATAATCCCTCGACCAGCTCGAGGTCGGGTCCGGCACCAGGGGAGTCTTCTCAGGAAGGCTTCACGGCCCGCCATCGCCCTTGCCTTCCCGTAATCCCTCGCCAAGCTCGAGGTCAGGTCTGGCACCAGGGTGGTCTTCTCAGGAAGGCCAACGGCTCGCCACCCCCCTTGTTGGCCCATAATCCCTCGACCAGCTCGAGGTCGGGTCCGGCACCAGGGGAGTCTTCTCAGGAAGGCTTCACGGCCCGCCATCGCCCTTGCCTTCCCGTAAACCCTCGCCAAGCTCGAGGTCAGGTCTGGCACCAGGGCGGTCTTCTCAGGAAGGCCAACGGCTCGCCACCCCCCTTGTTGGCCCATAATCCCTCGACCGGCTCGAGGTCGGGTCTAGCACCAGGGTAGTCTTCTCACGAAGACCCAGTGACTCACCATCCCATTTCTACAACCACGAGCACTCCTCCACGGCTAGCTCCCGCACCCCCTGCAGGAGTGGGGGGCTTGTGTGACAGTGTAAAAATGGCCTGAGGCCCAACCGGGGCCCAATACTATTCCTACTCAGAAAAGAAAAAATAACAACCTGGTTCGGCTCCGGACCACTTCTGGGTCGGTGCCGAACCTCGTGTTTGCCCTCACGGTACTGGCCTCCTCGTACCGACGAGCCTCAGTAGCCCTCGGAGTCCGATCCGGGGCAGTCCCACAGGCCGTCCCCCCTCTCTGGCAGGGCAGAAGGATGACCTGGCGCAGCCTAGGCCCTCCGATTCCCCCCAGAGGCACAGGAGGCTCACGATGGGCCACGTCAGCTTCAAATACCGCCAAGGGTTTCGCCACGTCAGCCCTAGACCACTCCTGGTATCGCCACGTCCGCCCTAAACCCCCTGGGCCTTCTGCCACGTCAGGCCCATGGGCTTTCGGATCCAAACCCGGCCCCCAAGTGGAACCAAACCCAGTTGGGATTCTCTATAAATACTAGACCCACACCCACCTTTTGAGGTAATCAATCTTTTGCCACTTAAATATACCTAGTTATTGCTACTCTCTCACAGAGACTGACTAGAGCGTCGGAGGGTCCGCCACCGGGACAAACCCCGGTGTTTCAGGACCGTCTGCAGGTACACAAGACCTCGGATCCGACCCTTCCGATCCGAGCCCAACCTTCAACATCTTTCCGAGCTCATCGTAGGTCCCAGAAGGTCAACTGAAGGTCGGCAGACGAGCGGCAATCTCCTTCAATACAAATTGAGTCCGAACTCACACCTGGTGCTTCCACACGTTTCTCAGAAATAAACAGCATCAAGTATAGATAAAAAAATTTCAGCACCCCCCCCCCCCCCCCCCCCCCCCCCCCCCCCCCCCCCCCCCCCCCCCCACAAAAAAAAAAAAAAAACTTTAGTAATATTCAATTATATAACACTATGGTTATACAGTGATTTCCTAAACTATTAGTAAATACGGTAGGAATGATATTCATAAGTTTCTCCCACTTCCCTCACATTTTTTGAGAGTTCTATATAATTTTGTGAGTCCCTGGAAACTCTTTTTGATTGTGCAATTTGCACATGGTAACACTAGTTTATACTTATAAAGACTAATATATTAAAAGTGGGTGGATAACTGGATATACTCCTTAACTTTTTCCGGGGGAAAAAAATCGGCTATTTTTTTTCTGAACAGATCCAGTCCATTATAAACTTCGGCTCAGTTCCACTTACAACCGGGTCCCGGTCTATCCATACCCGAGCCCAAATCTTCAACCGACCCTCTTAATCATTCTTAAACCACTTTCAGATCCGAAGCCAGCGCCCAAATTATAGGGTTCGCGATCCCCCCACCCCCCAAACCCCACTCTTCTTCTTCTCTCCTCTCAAAATCATGCAGGTAATTTTTCCAATCCTTAATTATATTTTAATCGCAAAACATTTGAAATCTGTTATTTCTTCTTGTTATCATTATCGTCAAATTTATAGTTTTTTCACTAAATTTGGTGGAATTAGGTATATGCATCATTAAGCTCTATAGGGTATAGCGTCCCAATATGTTTCTTTTGCCTCTTTATATGAGTAAATCAAACTACTTTGGAGTAAACCATTAGAAAATTTAGATATTGTGGAAATTCACATTGTTTTCGCACGCCATTTGTGCACAATACATGGTTCGTGGCAATCTTACAAGATGGGTTAGCACTTGGAACTAATTTGACTAGATTAAGGGCTTGTTTGGTTGCGAGGATAATGACACGACACTAGCTGTTTCAATGTAGTTCTTTCAAATCTCCATGGTGGTGTGTCTTGTCTCATTGTATATGTGTCAGCATGTACGTGACGATGTTTCATACTTAAGAAACTCTTGTATCTCTTTCATACGCGCATTGCAAAGGTCTGACAATCTTGACACTAATTTAAGACGAGCAAGGGTTGTCATACAATACAAGGCTTGCTCATTGGGACTAATTTGGAGTAAGGGTTTTATTTGGCTAGTCGAGGTGTAATTCATACTGTACCTCAATATTTATCTGGTCCAAAAATCGTTATTGCCATAAAAGAAGGGACATTCCAACCCAAGACCTCCTAGTCTTCACAGGGCATGAGCTAAGGTCAGATGGTACTTAAAGCTTACTTGCTAAGAGAGTCTCTCGAATTGTTCTTGCGCTCCTTAGGGTACATGATGTCAGTAGGTTTCTGTCTAAGATGTATATTTGGATACTTAGTGAACATGTTTTCAAGACAAGCCTTTGAGTGTTGATTAAGTTGATAAACTTTAATCACAAGAGTTCTTAGCAAATTAAGGTTATATATGAATGCTATGTTTTGTTATGTTATATGTTTCGACAAATTGTATCTTTATGACAATATTTGACACATATTTCAATTTAGATATTTTTCATCTAATTATTTCAATTTTTGGTATACCATTTCGTAAAATAAACTATCACATTTTACAGTATAAAACTAGAGGAAATAATGCTAGCTACCCGTTATGGGCTTTTCAATATATTTTCCTTTCAAAGCCCAACCCACTCTTCAAATTGTCCTACGTTAATAATGGAATCCAGACGAAGTCTTCAAAACCCAATTTCGAAGGATCGGTCGAGATCAGCATGCAGCCAATTAGGGATGGTTATTTAAAGAAGGTAGAGGGACCTAGCCCATAATTATCCCAACCCCTAATTGTGATTATCCAATGTTCCAAATTTGGCATCACCTCAATAGACATAAAGGTAGTTACCTTATTAAATATTAAGTAAATGGAGACCTTTCAAAATATTTGAACATAGTAAATGATTATAAGTACTATTGGGACTCACCTTCTCCCTCTCTATTCTCTTAAAAAAACATGTAGTTTTGAAACCAACTCTCCCGTAATATTTGTTCTCCTCGTTTATTGGGGTGATGACGAATTTGGAAGATTGGATAATTACAAATATAGGGTCAGGATAATTATGGGTTAAGTCCCTCAACCTTTTTTTAATAACCATCCTTAATTGGTGGCATGTTAATCTCAATTGATTATTTGTGTTGGGTTCCGAAAACTTCATTAGATACTATTATTAACATACCCCATGCAGGGTTGTGCGATGTCCATGATTTCTTCGTGGTTACTTAAGAATAGGGAGAAAAGAACCTATGCGGGTGGAGGGTATAGGATAGTGCTGTGGGATGAGTAGGATATTTTGATTGGGCGTGAAAGGAAAGTAATTGGGTGACGACAATTTGGATGATTGTTAACAACTACTTTTTCGCTGGCTTGTTTAATGCTTGTATGCTCATGTCATGTCTTATTGTATAGCTTCTTTCGTAACACTGCTTAGAATGTGTTGGTTCTTCTCTCAGCTAATTGCCCAAAATGGAGTTGGAGTTATACTTGCTAACCTTATTAATAGTATGATTTGGACAAAAGAATGGTTGACTGGTGCGTTCTGATGGATTGAAAGAATGTTTATCATTATGGAGTGTTTGATTCGTTGCAACTAGCTGTAAGTAGTTGAAAGTGAAAATTTCAATTTTCCGTCCTTTATTTTTCTCATTTACAAAATAATATTTACTATGTGGATTGAAATGATGGTTATAGTACATATGATGTAAAAATGGCCCAAAGTTCAATGGAGTTTTTAAAAATTTAGCCTTGAGTGTTTTCGTCACAATTGTCTTAGTTATAGGTTTGTGTTTTTGCCAATTTTGTGCTTTAGATATTTATTTTGGGTCACAAGTGTACTTTAGTTATAACTAAATTAAGTCGAACTAATATATATATATATATATATATATATATATATATATATATATATATATATATATCACTACTATTTTAATGGGAGAGTTTGTCACCAAACAATTTTTTTTTTGTAACCCAACAAATACGCGCAATGCACATACATAGCTAATACAAAGGAGGTCTTAGCTTTGATGCCAGACAACGTCAAAATTTTTCTTTTTAAAAATTTATCTACTATTATTAATGGTAGAGTTTGTCACTTTGTCACTTTGAATTTGTAACCAAACAAACAATTTGTAAATATTTTTTTGTCATAAATGAAACACATACGTTGCACATGTAACTCTAACTCTATTTATTAACACGTGCATCACGCTTGTAAATCAAAGTTTTTTTCTTCACCAAACAAATAATTTTTAAATTTTTTTGTCACAAAGCAAATACGTACATCGCACGTGCAACTCCAAATCTATTTTGTAACACATCACCGTACGTACAATTCAAGGTTTGTCCTTCAAAAAAAAATTGCGTGCAGTGCTCGTTCAACTGTAATTTTTTTAAAGATTAAGGCATTCATCACAAGTGCTGATTACTACCGACTTAAATGTGTCGCACATTCCACTCCAACTTTTTATTATCAAAACATGCATCGCACGTGAAAATTACTAGTATTTATAAAGACGTGCATCGCCTATGTAAATTACTAGTATATTAAAACTAGGTGGATAACTGGATATAACTTTTTCCAGGGGAAAAAAAATCGGCTATTTTTATTCTGAACAGATCCAGTCCATTATAAACTTCGGCTTAGTTCCACTTACAACCGGGTCCAGGTCTATCCATACCCGAGCCCAAATCTTCAACCGACCCTCTTAATAATTCTTAAACCACTTTCAGATCTGAAGCCAACGCCCAAATTATAGGGTTCACGATCCCCCCACCCGCCAAACCCCACTCTTCTTCTCTCCTCTCAAAATCATGCAGGTAATTTTCCAATCCTTAATTATATTTTAATCGCAAAACATTTGAAATCTGTTATTTCTTCTTGTTATCATTATCGTCAAATTTATAGTTTTTTCACTAAATTTGGTGGAATTAGGTATATGCATCATTAAGCTCTACAGGTTATAGCGTCCCAATATGTTTCTTTAGCCTCTTTATGAGTAAATCAAACTACTTTGGAGTAAACCATTAGAAAATTTAGATATTGTGGGAAAAGCAAACCTAGAAATTCACATTGTTTTCGCATGCCATTTGTGCAAAATACATGGTTTGTGGCAATCTTACAAGATGGGTTAGCACTTGGAACTAATTTGACTAGATTAAGGGCTTGTTTGGTTGCGAGGATGAGAACTACGAAGCACATTTCTATGTTTTTGGGCACGTATTGACACGACACTAGCTGTTTCAATGTAGTTCTTTCAAATTTCCATGGTGGTGTGTCTTGTCTCATAGTATGTGTCAGCATGTATGCGACGATGTTTCTTACATAAGAAACTCTTGGATCTCTTTCCTGTGTGCATTGCAAAGGTCTGACAATCTTGACACTAATTTAACATGAGCAAGGGTTGTCATACAATACAAGGCTTGCTCATTGGGACTAATTTGGAGTAAGGGTTTTATTTGGCTAGTCGAGGTGTAATTCATATTGTACCTCAATATTTATCTGGTCCAAAAATCGTTACTGCCATTAAAGAAGGGACATTCCAACCCAAGACCTCCTAGTCTTCACGGGGCATGAGCTAAGGTCAGTTGGTACTTAAAGCTTACTTGCTAAGAGAGTCTCTCGAATTGTTCTTGCGCTCCTCAGGGTACATGATGTGAGTAGGTTTCTATCTAAGATGTATATTTGGATACTTAGTGAACATGTTTTCTAGACAAGCCTTTGAGTGTTGATTAAGTTGATAAACTTTAATCACAAGAGTTCTTAGCAAATTAAGGTTATATATGAATGCTAGGTTTTGTTATGTTATATGTTTCGACAAATTGTATCTTTATGACAATATTTAACACATATTTCAATTTAGATTTTTTTTCATCTAATTATTTCATTTTTTGGTATACCATTTCGTAAAATAAACTATCACATTTTACAGTATAAAACTAGAGGAAATAAGGCTAGGCACCCGTTATGGGCTTTTCAATATATTTTCTTTTTAAAGCCCAACCCACTCTTCAAAGTGTCCTACGTTAATAATGGAATCCAGACGAAGTCTTCAAAACGCAATTTCGAAGGATCGGTTGAGATCAACATGCAACCAATTAGGGATGGTTATTTAAAGAAGGTAGAGGGACCTAGCCCATAATTATCCCAACCCCTAATTGTGATTATCCAATATTCCAAATTTGGCATCACCCCAATAGACATAAAGGTAGTTACCTTATTAAATATTAAGTAAATGGAGACCTTTCAAAATATTTGAACATAGTAAATGATTATAAGTACTATTGGGACTCACAACCCCTTCTCCCTCTCTATTCTCTTAAAAAAACTTGTAGTTTTGAAACCAACTCTCCCGTAATATTTGTTCTCCTCGTTTATTGGGGTGATGACGAATTTGGAAGATTGGATAATTACAAATATAGGGTCAGGATAATTATGGGTTAACCCTCAACCTTTTTTTAATAACCATCCTTAATTGGTGGCATGTTAATCTCAATTGATTATTTGTGTTGGGTTCCGAAAACTTCATTAGATACTATTATTAACATACCCCATGCAGGGTTGTGCGATGTCCATGATTTCTTCGTGGTTACTTAAGAATAGGGAGAAAAGAACCTATGCGGGTGGAGGGTATAGGATAGTGCTGTGGGATGAGTAGGATATTTTGATTGGGCGTGAAAGGAAAGTAATTGGGTAACGACAATTTGGATGATTGTTAACAACTACTTTTTCGCTGGCTTGTTTAATGCTTGTATGCTCATGTCATGTCTTATTGTATAGCTTCTTTCGTAACACTGCTTAGAATGTGTTGGTTCTTCTCTCAGCTAATAGCCCAAAATGGAGTTGGAATTATACTTGCTAACCTTATTAATAGTATGATTTGGACAAAAGAATGGTTGACTGATGCTTCTGATGGATTGAAAGAATGTTTATCATTAGGGAGTGTTTGATCCATTGCAACTAGTTGTAAGTAGTTGAAAGTGAAAATTTCAATTTTCTGTCCATTATTTTACTCATTTACAAAATAATATTCACTATGTGGATTGAAATGTTGGTTATAGTACATATGATGTAAAAATGAACTACTTGTTGAACTGGAGAAGCTTTGCAACAACAACAAAGACTTCATCCCATATTTGTTGGGGTCGGGATACATGAATCCTTCTCCTTCACGTAACTCTATTGGAAGCCACCTCCTATGACAAGTTAACACTGTTCATATACCTTTTAAGTTTTAATAGCTTGAACCGAAGTTCGTTTGCGTCTACCCTTCGTCCTATTTGTTCCCATAACCTCCATGATTCCATCCTATTAGTTATCCTAACTGGGGTCTTCCTTGTATGTATCCAAACCACCTCAATCAATTCTCTCACATTTTTCTTCAATTGCGACAACATCTACCTTCTTCCGTATGCATTTGTTTCGTATTTTGTCTTTTAGTGTATTTTTGCTCATCCACATCCTCATTTCGGTTGAATAAGAGAAGCACTAATACTAATAAATGAAGAACATGTGTTCAATAATCAATACACACTTAATATAAAGTTTAAAAAGGCATTCGCCTGCGCGGCTCAGGCGATGCAGAACTCAGATCCCTCACTTGTGGGTTTGCCTGGGTGGCCTCCTTCAGTCAGGAGGTACCTTCCCCTGTGTGGCCTGAGGCCAGAGGAGACCGAAGGCGTCACCTCTTTAATTTTCATGTTGTTTGTGTTATCAAGACCCCATTTTGGAGTTTATAGTCTATCTAGTAAGAGTATATAGTGAAAACAAAGCATGTTCTAATGTGGATGTGATTATTGAAGTATATATTCTCAGAGATTACGGATTTCCCCAACTCCCATATTTTGGCCTCCAAGCTCCAGGAATAAGCACCTCTCTCTCTCTCTCTCTCTCTCTCTCTCTCTGACCCATTCATCTCCTGCAGCCTACAGCCACATGAAGCCTTATTTTGTACACATGTTCTATACATTATGTCGTTATGTGTATACTTGTTTTACCTGATTACTTTCATATATTAGTTGACATCTACTACTTATAATGAATATATTTATTTACATGTTGCAAATTACAATTTTCATTCCATTATTTGGCGCCTTCTTCACGCAGGTAACCGCCTTTTTGGCACCTCTTGCCTCAGGCGACAACGATTGGTGCCAGCCTTGGCTTCCCCTTTCGCGTTTAAATCTTTGACTTGAAATTAGTTTCACGGACTATTCATTACAATTTACAAATAAGACACTAACGTAGAAATACACTCGCTGAACTCGAACTCATAACACTCTTATGACTGCCGTTAATTTCCACTCACACTAAGCTCTTAGTCACTAAATTTACTAGTTAATCACTCACATTTGTTTTCACTTGGTTTGTAATTGCTCGATGCCTAGAAACCAAAATATTTGGGGGGTATTTATACATAACTTAGGTCGGTAGGGAAATCAATCCCAAACACAACCTTAGGTCCTTCGACGAGAATTGTATCAAGAGCATTTAATGTTTTGTAGTAAGACGAATATTAGAGGCAGGCGTAAAATCCTGCATAAGGTTTTCTTGTAGAAGTTAGTGATGATTCTCAATAACTCTCCCAACTTCTTCATTGTCATGCTGAGCCGCTTCTTAAATTATGTAAAGTTCGAAGAATAGAGTCCTTTTGTTAAAATGTGTGCCACTTGCTTCTTGATCTTTATTGGTTCCACCCAGATTTCTTCATGTTGTAGCTCCTCTTTAACGAAATGATGGTAGATGTCCTTTGTTCTTGCATGAAATACATGATTCTATGCCAATTTGATAGCTGATAAACTGTCGCATTGTAAGCTTACAAATACATTCTACCTTTATTACATCAAGCTGCCTCTCAAGTTTGTGAGCTTCATGCAACCGATGAAGTCCGAGAAGAAAGTGGCATACATATTTAACATAAGGGTGCAATTCTTCGAAGTTTGCATATTTTAGGAAGCGAAGAGAGAAGTTGGTGATGAGGGGGGTTATTGAGAATCATCACCTAGAATTCTCTTCATACTTCAAAACCATAAATGCCCGATAGAGAATTCCCCGCTATTGACCTAAGGTTGTGGGCATCAAGCAATTAGAAGTTTAGAACAAAGTGAAGACCCATGTGAGTGACTGTCTAGTAAATTGTGTCAGAACTTGGTGTAAGTGGAATTGATGAGAACTTAGTGTAAGTGGAAGTGAGATAAGTTATAAATAGTGCTGTGAGTTTGATTTCAGTTGTATTTCTATGTTAGTTCCTTGTAATGAATAGTGAATGAAATAAACGTTAATTGTATGTTATGCACATGTTATGTGCATTAGCATGAGAGCTTCTCCAATTCAACAAGTGGTATTAGTTTGGTAGTTGAGTCGAAAAAATTTGCCGGACATTTGAGTTTTCCCTTGCACTTGCAAGTTGCAACTACTTGCAATAAACTAAACACCCCTATCTAACTCTGTAATGCAATGGTGTACATCTAACCGTTTCCTTTTTGTCTGTGTTTGCTATTGTTGCTGATTAGTATTATGCTTGTTTATACAGGCCAGCGACAGATTTAATATTAACTCTCAGCTCGAGCATCTTCAAGCCAAGTATGTTGGAACTGGACATGCTGACCTTAATAGATTGTGAGTAGCTAGTATCTGATAAACATTTCATTCCTATTATAGTGTATTAAAAAGGGTTCTCTGTTTAGTATTTAATGGACTTCTCTCTTTATGAAAAATGCAGCGAATGGGCAGTGAACATTCAACGCGATAGCTATGCCTCTTATGTTGGACACTATCCCCTTTTGGCTTATTTTGCCATCGCAGAGAATGAGTCAATTGGAAGGGAACGGTATAACTTTATGCAGGTATTTATCTCTTTTTCGTTCAGTTCCTTTTTATTGCCATTTTTACCTCATTCCTTTCATGTTTTGTACCTGATTATCCAATCATCTCAAATCCATCAAATATATCATGAGATAGACCTGGATTGGAACTGATTGTTCGCCTACTTTAGGGGTTTATCTGTGAAGATAGCAAAACTATATTGTCTCACCTCTTATTATTCTTTAATGCAATAGATACGCATCCAACACTGACAATCACCTGATGCTGGTCAGACACAAATTAGGCACACCTATGTCCGGATCAAAACCTGGACCTGACATGGCATGTTCAAACCCCTGTTGACTACATGTCTTGGTTATTTACATTGTGAACATATTTATGCTGGGTATGAGAGGCATGAGAGAGGGATGCGAAAGAGAACGCATGAGGGTATAGAGAAATGAAAGGAGTATTTAAAGTTAGGGAATATGGGGGCTTGGACTATCCAATATTAATCAAAACATTCATCGGCCTGTAGGGCCATCCCATTATAGCTTAACTCGAACAGCTTATAAGATGCATCTATTAGTTTTTATGTGAATTCAAACTTACCATTGAATAAAACATTCAATAGTGTATATAATTGATAGCTGAAGTGATTAACCTTTCTGTGAAAATATAAATGAAGCTTATATGTGTAATCATGTCCCGCAAAAATTGTTGTCTTTGTCTGTGTTGCGATGTAGAGGTTTTCCTTCTAGTCTCTGTAGAGCAGCCTCCACAGTGTTGGAATACATTATGTGCAGTTAAGCTCTAGCAGAACCTGGGTGAAATTTCCTCTATGGAATAGATGTATGTCAGACAAAAGTTTCGTGGTTTGAGATTTTGATAGATGAGAATCTTTTTTTGCATCACAGTATTATCCATAAATTCCTGCTAGTTCTATTTATGAAGAGTTGAGAATCAAGAGCTAAGGGGACTGGGTACTCCAGTGATAACTAGATAGATCTTCCTGAATCATGATGATGAATTGTTTGATTTTAATTGGTCCGATATCCCCATTCCACCCCAACAAAGAAAATGCGTTTGTGTGTTATGTTGCTACTTTTTTTTAGCAATGATTGGGTTTGAAGTTTTGGTATTTGATGAGGACATCGGTTCAAGACGATTCAGGCGTTTCTATCAACGCAGACATCATCTAGGACAATTACTTCATTAGTTTAGTATTTTATTCGGTAATCATATTTGTTTTTGGCAATTATAGTCATATGTAGTAGTTTTACGATTTGCACCATTTCTTTTATGGATTAGAATATTTCTGAGATTTGTCAAGATTTGTTTTGAGCCTATATATAGGCCTTGAGATTAATGAGAAGTTATGCTATTTTTAATTAAAAAAATTTATTGTGTTGATTTATTGCTCTGTATCCTCTTTTTGTGCAAGACAATTGAGATACAATTTTAGGGTTTGTGATAAACTCTAAAACTACCCCCAACACCTCCCCCCCCCCCCCCCCCCAAAAAAAAAAAATCCAAAATCCAAATCCCCAAATCCAACTCAAAGTCAAACCCTGACCCTTTCTCCTTCTTCCCCCTCTCTGCTTCCCCTGATCGACTCCGAAACCCATCCTCACCTCCGTCGATCGCTCCCCTCCACATCGCTATCCGCTGCACTCCTCGTGACCCCGCGAAGTGTCACGATGCACCAACGCCTCACAGCACCACCCATCGCAAACCACCGTTGCCCTCCTTCCTCGCTGCCCTCGCCTCCACCTGTCGACAACCCCACGCCTGCATCCCCCAGCTGCCCCTTTCGTCGACTGCGGCCTCCCCATCGTCTTTTGCAACCGACGACAACCGCCGTCGACCGCCGCTACCGACACAGTCGACCGCCGAAACCCTGTAGTCGCCCCCTCCTCGCTGTTCTGCCATCACAGCCCCTCCTCTTCACTGTACTCCCTATCTGCAACTCCGGTAAATTCTTTTCACTTCTCAAATATTTGTGTTACTGCTTTATCATTTCTATTATATTATTTGATTTATCTGTCGTCCACAAATATTGAGAGTGAGCGTTTCTACTTTGCCTATTAGAGTACAAATCTTTATTGCATCTTTTACTTGCTAAGAATGCATAGGTATATAATTATTGATTGTTAGAACTGAATCGTTAATTGAGCTTGTTAAACTTAATTCAATTCTTGAAAATTCATCGAACCAATTAATAGTTTTAATTTCTAACTTGATCCGCATTATATGTTGGTAAACTTGATCTTTTAATATTCTTGGAAAATCTCTATTTAAGGTTAAGTTTTACATTATTTTGGTATCAGAGCGAAGGTTTTCAAAATCCTAGTTCTTGCATCATTTAGTCATAATTTTGCATTCATTTAGGATCATTTTAGAGTCATTTATTTTTTCTTTCTTTCTTTTAGATTATTTCGGATTAAAAAAAACATAGGTGCATTTAGGACACGTTTTCCCAAATTTTAGCAAACACACGATCCTTAGTTTCCCACCGTTGGTGAATGCGTCTTCGCAGCACCATCACAGATCCTGAAGAGCCTTTCTTGTCCCTTTCAAAGCACCCAATTAGGAACCTTAGACTTCCAAGAGCCCCTCCTCGAACTGAGATGGACAACTCTGATATTTCCACTACCCTAGCTGTCATTCAAGCAACTTTTGCCAATATTAATCTGAGGCTTGAGAAAGTGGAAGTAAATCAAGCTATTTCCCTTGAGCTTCATGCTAATCATCAATCTCTCAAGGAAAAAATCGTGACGATCGACGTCAAGATCGTGACCCTGACGAACAATACAAAAAGAACGTTAAGGCCGACGTTCCCCATTTTAAAGGTCTTATGGAACCCCAAAATTATTTCGATTGGATCCGTGCCATGGACCACTACTTCGTGTGGTTTGATATGAGCGAAACTCGGAAGGTCAAATTTGCCACGGTAAAATTGACTAGTAAAGCTCAACTACATTGGACCAATCTTGAACACGTCCGTAGAGGTCGAGGCCTGGCACCCATAGCTACTTAGGAGGCCATGAAAGAGAAGTTCACTAAGAGATATGTGCCTCTATCTTTCCATACCGGAATGCTTGATTCGTGGAATCAACCCTATCAGGGAAGCAAATCCACCCAAGAGTATGTGGATAAGTTCGTTGACTTCCTCATTCGGTGCAATGCCTTAGGTAAAGAGAGGGAAGAACAATCTCTCTAGGTTCAGAGCTAGATTACGAACCGATCTTAGGAATAAGCTAATTCATAGAAACGTGGACTCCTTAGCGGCAGCTTATGTTCTTGTCTTCGATATGGATTCCCTTAAAGCAAGTTTCCATTATAAATTCAGCGATTTGAGAGTTCATTCCTCTAGAATGACTTCCACTGACCCCTTTAGGCCTAAGCCCCCATCTTCTCAGTACCCCAATAAATCTTACTGTAGTAAGTCTAATTCAAATTTTTATCTACCTAGAAATGACAATAAGGGTAAGAACACCGAAAAAGACTACTCTAAGGTTGATCTCACTAAGTGCTTTAAATGTAAGGGATATGGCCATGTTGCTGGCAACTGTTCCAGCCCCAATAGGATCAATATAGTAGAGGGTACTGCTGTCATCGCTGATGATTCCGACAATGAGTTTTTCTATGAGCCTATTGAAAGTGAGACTTCGACGAAGAAGTGGATGACCAGTATCTCCACTGTATTTGGTCGATCCAATCACCTCACTTAAATGTAGTCAGATGTGCTTTTTCCCAGTCAAAAGAAGATGATTGGAAGCGCACTGCTATATTTCACACATTTACGACTATAGGTGACAAAAATTACAAGGTGATTGTTGACAGTGGGAGCTGCGTCAACGCTGTCTTCTACGGTCTTAGCTAAGATCAGACTTAAGGCTGAACCCCATCCACGCCCATACAAAGTATCTTGGATTGATGCGACAGCCCTCTAAGTAACACATTGATGTTTGGTCCATGTGGACTTCAAGGCTTATAAAGAGTAAATTTGGTGTGATGTGCTAAAAATGGATGTGAGTCGAGTCATTTTAGGAAGACCTTGGTTATACGACCACGTGTGACCATATATGATCGATCCAACCAATGTGTGTTCCAGCACGACGGATTAAAAAATAAAGCTCATACCCATGAGAACGAATTGTTCCAGCTGAAACAACACTAGCTCCCTCGAGAAAGGGCAAGGAAGTAAAATATATGGGTGAAAAGGAACTCACGAAATAAATTGACAAACGAGCTACAATTCTTCTACTCACAGTGAGAGAATTCCCAAAAGATCCTAAGTCACTCATCCCGCCTCAAGTTACTGTTCTATAGGAATTTGCAGATGTGTTTCCTGTTGACCTCCCCAACCAATTGCCCCTACTGCGTGACATCCAACACGCTGTTGATCTGGTTCCGGGAGCGAGTCTACCAAACTTTTCACATCATCGGATGAATTTGACAGAACATGCCGAGTTGAAAAGGTAAGTTGAGTTATTGGCAAATGGCTTTATTAGAGAAAGTTTTAAGTCGTTGCGCGGTTTCCGCTCTATTGACGCCAAAGAAAGATGGAACCTGGCGCATGTGTGTGGACAGTCGTGCCATAAACAAGATCATGGTAAAGTACTGTTTTTCCATTCCTTGTTTGGATGACATGTGGGACATGATGTCTGGTGCCACAATATTTTTCAAGATTGATCTTAAAAGTGGGTACCACCAAATACGTGTTCATCCTGGTGACATGGTTTTAAATATCGGATTTCGGACTCGTCTCGGTAAGGGATGTTTCGTCTCGGATCGGAGATATCGGAGGAGATCTCGGAGAAATGTGATTATTTCGGATGTTCATTTTCTATACTCAATAAATATTTTTTTTGTTACTAAATAAGATATTATATGTTCTACATGTCATTTATTATATAAAATATTGTATAATGTAACTAATGACATGAATCAATTGCAGTAAATCTTCGCATAATTTAACAAGAATATAGAAGAGAATGTAATATAAGTATATAACTAAATTGAATTTGCATTGATTAGAAAAAATGTATTAGTTAGAAAATTTACTACTTTGCATATATACACACAATAGCGATGCGAAATCCTCACATTATTTAGCTTAAGTTCCTATATTGAAAGGCATATGCAAAAAATAAAACAAAAATTTTAAATATATTCACAATAGCATGTGTCTATTTCGGCTGATATTTCGCCATTTTCGGCAATATTTCGGCCGATATTTTGGTAATTTTGGCTGAAATCCACACATTTCGGTCCAAAACGATATAGAGTATAAAATATGTGATTTCGTATCGGCAAGCTAGCCGAAACGAAATTTCGGCCGTATCGGAGGAAATTTAAAACAGTGCCTGGTGATGAATGGAAGACCGCCTTCAAGATGAAGGATGGCCTGTACGAATGGATGGTCATGCCGTTTGGAATGACGAATGCCCCAAGCACGTTTATGAGTCATGACGAAAGTTCTCCGTCCTTTTATGGACAAGTTTTTTGTGGTGTACTTTGATGATATTCTCATTTATAACCGATCCATTGGGCAACATCTTGACCATTTGAAACAGGTCTGCAGTGTTTCGAGGAAGGAACAGTTTTACGCTAATCCTACCAAATGTACCTTCATCTCCGATTAGACTATCTTTCTGGGATTTTTTATTTCTGCCAGAGGAGTATCTGTTGACCCAGAAAAGATACGAGCTATTTCTGAGTGGCCTGAGCCCCGCAATATTCGTGATGTGCGGAGTTTTCATGGTCTTGCCACCTTCTATCGTCGGTTTGTGCAAAAAATTAACACAATTATGACTCTGATAACCGATTGTTTGAAGAAAGGTGAATTCGTCTGGTCGAAAGAAGCCATGGAAGCCTTCGAAGAGATCAAGAAAGGAATGACCTAGACACCTGTCATGAGGTTGCCTAATTTCACTAAAGTCTTCATAGTAACGTGCGATGCTTTTGGTATTGGTATAGGTGGAGTCCTCAGTCAAGAGAGTCATCCTGTTGCTTATTTCAGTAAAAAGCTGAACGAAGCAAAACAAAAATACTCCACTTATGACAGAGTTCTATGCGGTAATTCAGTCACTTCGCTATTGGCGATATTACCTCCTGCCGCAAGAATTCGTCATTTTCTCCGACCATAAAGCGTTAAGATTCCTTAATTCTCAACAAAAGTTGAATCCGAGACATGCTCGATGGGTAGAGTTCCTACAAGAATATTCATATACCACTAGGCATACAAGGATTGATAATAAGGCTGCAGATGCGCTAAGTCGTTGTCACATGATCTTATCTACACTGCGCACCGAAATTATTGGTTTTGAGAGTAAAAGATGAGTATGCCTCCTGTTCAGATTTTCACGAGATCTACACCTCTTTGAAGGATGACATCACTCGAGTGATAGATGATTATTTCTTGAAAGATGATTATCTTTTCTATCCCTTCAAACTGTGCATTCCGAGTACATCATTACGAGAGTATCATGTTTGGGAATTACAAGCTGGTGGCCTTGCTGGACACTTTGGGCATAACAAGACCATTGATGTTGTGAAACATACGTTTTACTGGCTTAAACTAAAGAGAGACGTTGCCAGACTTGTTAACATGTGTCATACTTGTCAAATCGCCATGCAATAAAAACAGAACACAGGCCTGTATACTCTGTTACCTATTCTCAGTCGACCTTGGGAAGATATCAATATGGATTTCGTGTTAGGATTTTCGAAAACACAAAAGAAACACGATTCCATTCTTGTCGTCGTGGACCGTTTTTCTAAAATGTCCCATTTTCTCCCATGCTCGAAAATTTTCGATGCATCTCGTGTAGCTCAGATATTTTTTGATAACATTGTGAAGCTACATGGGTTGCCAAAAATCATTATGTTCGATAAAGATGTGAAATTCACGAATTATTTTTGGAAGACCTTATGACACAAGATGGGTACAAAATTGAAGTTCTCTTCAGCCTTCCACCCACAGATTGATGGACAGACTGAGGTTGCCAATCGGAGTCTTGGTAATCTTTTACATTCTCTTGTGCGAGAAAACTTAGGAACTCGGGACTTGAAATTGACTGTTGCTGAATTTGCCTATAACACATCTAAAAATAGAACCACCGGTATGAGTCCACACGAAATTGTACATGGTTATCATCCTAGGCAGCCCATAGATCTTGTCCCCATGTTAGAACATCACAGAGTCTCATAGTCTGCATCCATTTGCATCCCGCATTCATGACTTGCAATGGAAAATTTTTAAGAAAATTAATGAAAATAATTTTAACTACAAGCTGAGAGCAGATATTAGAAGAAAATTTAAAACTTTTAATGTGGGTGACGAAGTGATGGTTCAGATTCGTCCGAAACGGTTTCCAGCTGGATCCGTTAAGAAGTTGAATGCACGTGTTGTAGGCCCATTTAAAATTCTTCATAAAATCAATGATAATGCCTATGTCGTTGACTTTCCTGAAGGTTTTGGCATAAGTAAGACTTTCAATATTGAGGATACAGTACAATATGAAGGCCCAAAATTTAACCATATAAATCCTCTTATAGATGAGCCTATCCTGCAGCCTACTGGTGAGATTCCCATATTACCCCCACTACTTGATACTACTTACCCACCGACAGAAAAATTGGATAATATTTTAGATCATATAATTTCTACTAGAGATGGTGGAATTCATATGTATTTGGTAAGATGGAAAAATAAGCCGGAGTCGGAGAATACTTGGATAGATCGTGAAGGGGTCCAGCGCTTGGATCCAGACATTTTGGAGCACTATGACAGGAGGACTGGTTTTGACTCGACTGAGTCGAGCCCTCTCCACCCGGGGAGAATGATGAGGATAGGGCTGTAAATTGGACCGGACGGGTTCGGACAGCCATATGTTCAAGCTCGGACCGAAATTCTACTCGGACGAGCTTATGTCCGGCTCGGTCTAGGTCGGACAAATTTTTTATAGTCCGGACTCAGTTCGGTAAAGCTTCGGACCGCAATAATATTCGGACGGACGTATGTCCGGCTTGATCTCGGTAAAGAATCAGACCGAATAATTTGTTCAGGATCGGTTCGTATAACAGTTCGGACGGTCCACGGTCGGACCATTTCTCGAGCCAGACTCGGACGGACGACGGATCGTCCTGTTCATTTTACACCCCTAGATGAGGACATCGGTTCAAGACGATTCGGGCGAATCTGTCTGTGCAATCGTTTAGGACAGCTGTTTCATTAGTTTAGTATTTGATTCAGTAATCATATTTATTTTTGGCAATTATAGGCATTTGTAGTAGTTTTATGATTTGCACCATATCTTTTATGCATTAGAATAGTTTTGAGATTTTTGAATATTTTGAGATTTGTATTAAGGTTTGTTTTGAGCCTATATATAGGGCCTTGAGATTAATGAGAAGTTATACTATTCTTGATTTAAAAAAATTATTGTGTTGAGTTATTGCTCTTCATCTTCTTTTTGTGTGAGACAATTGAGATACAATTTTAGGGTTTGCAAACTCTAAAACTACCCCCAAATCCCCTCCAAAAAAATTTCAAAACCCTAATCCCTAAATCCAGCTCAAAGTCAAACCCTAACCCCTTCTCCTTCCTCTTCCTCCTCTCTTCTTCCCTTGATCGACTCCGAAACCCATCCCCACCTCCGTCGACTGCTCCCTCCTCCACATCGCCGCACTCCTCCTCGTGACTCCGCGAAGCACCAACCCCACCGCAGCACCACCCATCGCAAACCCCCGTCGCCCTCCTTCCCTGTTGCCCTCCTTCCCCGCTGCCCTAGCCTCCACCAGTCGACAACCCCATGCCTGCATCCTCCAGTCACCCCGCCGAAACCCTGTAGCCACCCCTCGTTGTTTTGCCATCACATCCCTTCCTCTTCACTGTAATCTCTATCTGCAACCCCGGTAAACTCTTCCCACTTCTCAAATATTTGTGTTACTGCGTTATCATCTCTATTATATTATTTGATTTATCTGTCGTCCATAAATATTGAGAGTGAGCGTTTCTACTTGCCTATTAGAGTACAAATCTTTATTGCATCTTTTACTTGCTAAGAACGCGTAGGTATATATTTATTGTTGTTCTAACTGAATCGTTAATTGGGGTTGTTAAACTTAATTCAATTCTTGAAAATCCATCGAATCGATTAATAATTTAAATTTCTAACTTGATTCCTATTACATGTTGATAAACTTAATCTTTTAATATTCTTGAAAATATTCTATTTAGAGTTAAGTTTTACATGAGTATTGCTCATGAGTCGAGAATTACCTTTAAATTTGCAACCAAATGGATGCTAAGTTTCAGTTTATTCCTTTTTTTGTTTGATGAATCACATTGACATGTTTCATTCCTTCATCTTATTGTTTGATGATTGAAGTTTAACATGCTTCTTATTCTATTGCAGAAAATGCTGCTACCATGTGGCCTACCCCCAGAGAGAGAAGAAGAATGAGTGCTGAATAGCCTTCATCCAGCCAGCCAGCCCTTTCTTGTGTGGCACATAGTACCAAACCACAAATAGAAGACGAGGAAGGATGATAAATACTGTAAAACTATTTTGAATAGTTTCATGCTCGCCTTTATTGGAAATAACCTCCTCTCTTTAAATCCGCAATGAATTAGTTCACTGCAAAGACAATGTAATATTGATTTCGTAAGTTTTTTGTCTAATTAGTAGCTACATCCCTGCTCTGCAGTGTGTTATCTCATCACGACAAAAATATTATATTGTCGGATTATCAGTTGTTTGGTTGGTTGAAAGAATACAGTTTTCTTTGTGTAGTACATAGTTTTCTGGAAATCTGTTATTTTTTTGTGTGTTTCTTAACTGCTGGAATGTTTTCTTGGCGAAACAGGGAGTGAAAGCGCTGAAAAGCACTTTTGTATTGTTCAAGTTTTATTGGATGCCTCAGAAGAAGAGGTCTACAACACTAGTCTTTGAAACTTATCGTAAATAAGCAAATTATTTCCTTCTGAGTTTTTTCTTAGTTTTTTATTTGGTTGCTGAAAGTTTGAAAAATTGGTATTTAAGTATTTACATCAAAGACCTCTCGCCAAAAGATTTCAGTGCCAATCAGTAGAGCTGCATCGAGCAAGTCAAAAGAGAGTGATCAAAGGAGATAAAAAGTTGACACGAATTGTACCACTTTATGTGTACTATTCTGGCACGACTTGCACGTCATGAAACTAAATAGAATAGCGCCATAGTTACAGTCAGTTAATATAAAAAGCAATACACTTTTGCATTTTTCCTGTTCAAACTCACTCGAATAGCTTTCACTTGGATAGAGAGCTTCTTTGGATTCAAATGTTACAGGTAGAGCTGCTATCGGCTCGGGTCCTCCATTACCCGATACCTCACGGGTCCAAAAATTGGATGCGGACCCAGACTTGCGAGAATCGGGTTTGGGTTCGGGTACGAGTCCTAATTAAAAAAATCTATCCGTCCGGTCTGGTAGTGGAGAATAAATATTTGCACTTAAGTAATTTTGCACCCATATCCTATGGTTTCAACAATTTTTGCACACATAAATAAATATTATATTTACACATATATGTTCAACAATTGATATTTACATGTATATCCCTATAATTCTATTATTCAAATTTCATATTTTTTGGGATATTTTTTAATGGATCCGGGTCGAAACTATTTTGAGCGGACCCAGAAGTGCATCAGGTCGTATTTTTGAGGATATGGACTCTGACCTGGACCCGAACCCGGACCCGGATAGATCGGGTGGGTTCCGGTCCAATGCCGGGTCCGAGTTTAGGACCCGGATCCAGACCCGAACCCAGACCCGAATAGATTGGGTCGGTTCCGGTCCAATGTCGGATCCGGGTCGAGTCCGGGGTGACAGTGCTGGTCACAAGTTGGTGGGTGAATTTATTGGGCAAACCACAAGGCAGGCAGAAGGGAATAAATTTTGGTGAACAGTTATTAGGAGATTGTCTCACCCACACCATTTATGAAAATAGCGACTTGAAAGGGACTAATAAGAAAAACAAAACTATTTGGATTTTGGAGGTCCTCATTCGTCAAAATCCCTTTCAAAATCCGTTGAATTCATCCAAGTGGTGGCATCATCGTCCTTGTCTCGCCTTTAAAACCCAAACCCTTTCAAAATCACAAAACGGAATCCAAGAAACCGAAACCGTCGGAAGCGGATCCGGACCCGAAACCCACCACCCCATTAAACCCACCCTTTACTCTCTCCCACTCGCTCCAAAAATCTCAGATCCTTTCATCCATTCCCTTCTTCTGCTTTGAAATCCGTGCCGATGTTGGAAGGGGGCTTGTTGCTGGTGGTACGATGAGCGGTGGTAGAGTGGAGGTGGTGAACAGCAAGGGATGTTCGAGGAGGCTGTTTTCTGCGTCCGTTTCGTCTTTTGGTAGTTTCAGACTGTCTAGGTTTATGGCGACCTCGGCGTCGTCGTCGGTTTCGGAGATGGTTGGCGGTGGGCCGTTTTCTGGGCTGGTTATTTGCGTTACGGGACTCTCTAAAGGTAAACCTAGTTTTTGTCATCTTTGTAATGTTTTTGGTGAGATGTTGCTTGCTTCTGTCGGTTGTGGATTGTGCTTCTTGTGTTCTGGTTTGAGTTGGTCTCAGGCCTAAGATGCTTAGTACATAGAGACACGATGTGACATGACACACTATGTAAGAGCAGCCACAGTCGTCATTGTTTAAAAATGCATATATGCATAAATGCATATAGCATTTGGCCAATTAGCTGCGGTTGTCGATTGCTATTCTTTTTTACCAATTTAATATTAAAAAAATTCAGACGGAACTTCACTTTAGGATTTTTAGGATTTTTTATGATTTTTTTATCAATTAAAATTTAAAAACAACGATTTAAGTTTTTTTAAAAAAAAGGTGGGCCCTTCCGTTGGAGTTCCCTTTTTGTTTTAATTTATTAAATGTTTTTTCTTGAAAAAAGTCATCGGGTCTGATGAATTAAAAAAAAAAAAATTTCGTCTGACGCAACTTCAAGATTCGTCCTTTAAATTATGCATAATTCTCATATCCGCTCTCATTTATAGCAATCTACTGTAGCAAAATATGCAAAATATGCATATTTGGCAAACGACTGCAGTGATATTTTTGACAAAATATGCATATTATGCATATTTAGCAAACGACTACATATGCTCTAATATTCCTTTTTTTTAAAAATTTAAAAATACTACACTGAAATATGTAGTGTTGTGTCCAATATGAGTGGCTGATACGACAGGAGTTTGATATAGGAGTGATGTGCTTTGTAGCATGATGGTATTGACTCCATTATGCAACATTGCATTGTAGTTACATTGAATCACAGGCTAGAGCATACCTTGTAGTTATTGGCTAGTTAAAGGAAGGGTTGGATATTCGTAAAAAAAGGTGAGGACGGAGATGATTCTTAATTTTTCTTATGACTGTTGGTTTTGTCCACCCATACTTTTTCTATTTATTATATTTTTTGAATTCCCTAATATTTCTCGAATTCCATTCAACTAAAGAAAATATTCGTTGAACATATATGGGTAACAAATGGAAAACAATAGTGCACGTTTATATTCACGGGTGGCGAATGGAAAACAGTAGTGCACGTTCACTACTGTTAATATTTGTTTTATCAGAATTCATGTATTTTCTATGGATCAATGGATAAATGGATTATGCTTGCATATCTTGGTTTGTAAATAATACAGATTTTGTATTCAGGTTATGTTATCTTATGTATGGCAGAAGCTAAAGATTTTCAAAATTTATTATGTGCACATTTGCATATCTACACAAACACATATTTGCTTATATGTATTTGGTGGTTTCCCTACAAACTCCTAGTAGGTGGGTAGGTAACCTAATGTTACATAGAGGGGGTAAAGAGTATTCTTTTTGTCAATGCCTATAAACTATAGCGAAGTAATCTTTTTGTTTGTTTGTTTTGTTTTGTTAGGGTGGTATGAAGCATAAACCTGACATGCCTACATCATCAGTATGAGTTCTTAACAGAATAACATTTTATTACAAATAGTTGTTCTATTTGATGATACATTAGCTTATTGACGACTTGAAGTAAAAGTTTTAAAAAAATAATTCTTATAAAAGATCATGTTTTTTATTTCATCAAAATAGATTTAGGATACAACAACATAACTGCACTTCTTAACAGAATGACAATCTACAATGCAAAGGAAATGTCTTATTTGATAATGCATTAGCTTAATCAACTTGAACAACTTGCAGTAAAAGCTAATAAACAATTACAGAAAATCATGTCTTTGGTTTGATCAAATCTGATTCACGATTCAATAAGATAGCTGAAACCTAGGAAGCACGAACTCTTCACGGAGGCGCTCGTACTTGAGTCGGACTCGTATTAGACATGGGTGCGGTGGAACATGTACAGGGTGCGGCGGGGTGCGAGTCCCATTAATTTACATTAAAAATTAAAATCGGGTGCGGGTCGGGTGCGAGTTGGGCTTTAATAAATTTTAAGAAAAACAAAATTAATTAACTAAACAACACTTTCTCTCTCTCTTTCAAACGTTTCTCTCACTTTCTCTCTCAACAAAACCTAAATCCACATATCCAGGCTCGATCAAAACCCAAATCCCCAATCGCACCGACCCGCCGTCGCCTCTTCCTCTCTCTGTCGTCACCCGTCGCTGCCACCGTCATCCGCCATCACCTCTTCCTCTCATAGCAAACCCAAGGTATGACTTTGATATCAGAGTTCGAATTGCGCAGAACTCTGGATCTCGCCATTCTTGGATTTCAGATGGAGATTTGGGGAAGAATTGAGGAAGATGATGGAAGAAGGAAGAAGAAAGGGAGAGGAGAATGGAATCAAATTCTTCATTAATATCTCTAACAGATTACAATGGGTTTATATAGGATGAGGGCAGGTTGTTACACTACAGACAAACAACTAAAAACACGTGCGTATCGCACATTACAGCCTTTCCGCCACTCTCCCGCCAATCCTGTATATGAAAATGGTGCACGAAGCACGTACAATTCCAGAAAAGAAAAAACAATGGAACACAAGAAAAACAAGCTAATCTGGCCTCCTCAATCTCCCACTCATGCTTATGATATCATCCCTGTCATCCCTGACAACTCCTCCCCTCTTAAGGCCGAACTTGCCCCAAGTTCGAAGCTTGGAAACCTGCGACGAACTTCATCAACATCAATCCAGGAAGCGTCTTCTACTCCAGAGTTTTTCCACTTGATCAACAACTCTATTCCCACTTGATTTCTTTTCTTAAACACCTTCCTATCGAGAACTGCTTCTGGAATCTCCTGTTCATCATCTTCTACCCACCATGTGGAATCTCATCAGATATGCTGGGACTGTGGTCGCCGTGGCACTTCTTAAGCTTTGAAACATGGAAGACGGGATGGATGCTAGCTCCTTCCGGTAGCAGTAGTCGATAGGCCACAGTCCCTACCTTCTCAATCACCCTGTATGGCCCAAAGAATCTCGAAGAGAGCTTCTGTGGAGTATGACTGCGGATGGACACTTGCTTATAGGGTTGTAATTTCAATAATACCAAATCCCCTACTTCAAAAGTTCTCTTAATGCGCTTCTTATCAGCGAAACGCTTCATACGCTTCTGGGCAAGCGCAATATTATCCTTTAGCAGCTTTAATATCGCGTCTCTGGACATCAATTCTTCCTCTAGCGCTGGCATACTTGCTATGCCACGCACATATTGTAGAAACGAGGGTGGAGGCCTTCCATACACACTCTCAAAAGGTGTTATACCTGAAGACACATGCCAATTGGTATTAAACCAATATTCTGCCCAAGCCAACCATCGTATCCAATCGGAAGGCTTCTGACTGCAAAAGCATCAGAGATATAATTCCAAAGCTTTATTTACGATCTCCGTTTGTCCGTCGCTCTGCGGATGATAAGCTGTAGAATGGTTAAGCTTGCAATTTTGGAGTTTAAAAAACTCTTTCCAAAATCTACTGACAAAAATGGGATCCCGATCACTTATGATACTCCTTGGCATACCGTGGAGCTTGTAAATGTTGTCAACGAACACCTGAGCAATAGCTTGCGCTGTATAAGGATGTGAAACCCCTATGAAATGGGAGTATTTAGACAGTCGATCAACTACGACCATAACCACAGTTTTACCCTGACTTCTAGGAAGACCCTCAACAAAATCCATTGAAATATCGTCCCATACACGGTCGGGGATAGGAAGTGGATGTAGCAATCCTGCAGGATGTAATGTCTCGTGTTTATTTCTCTGACACACTAAACATTCTCTAATCCATCTCTTCACCTCCTTGGTCATGCCTTCCCATTTGAAATCTCTTTTGATGCGCTGCAAGGTTTTATGAAAACCTGAGTGACCCCCCACACTGGACGAATGAAGATCATGGAAAATCAGTTGTCGCACACCTGGGGACTAACCAATATCTTCCCTTTATAGTACCAGATACCCCCCACCAATTTATACCACTCTCTTTTGATCAAGTTTTCCTGCAGCTTCTCTTGCAATTTAACGAAGTATGAATCCTCCTTCACCATTTGCTTTATGCCCTCCAGCCACTCTGGAACAACAAAAGTGACTTCATAACAAGTTTCACTCTCCCCCAACCTTCGTGACAACCCATCAGCAACGGAGTTGTCTATCCCTCTTTTATACTCCACAGTGAAATTATACCCCAAGAGCTTCCACAACCATTGCTCCTGCATTTCCGTGGAGATCCTTTGATCCAAAATATATTTTATACTTCTTTGATCTGTTCTAATCACAAACGTACTTCCCATTAGATACTGCCTCCACTGTTTAACAGCTTGGAGAATAGCAAATACCTCTTTTTCATATGTTGATAGCACCAGCAAACGACCCTTAAGTCCTTTACTCATATAAGCAATTGGTCGGGATTCTTGCATAAGCACAACGCCGATACCATTTTGAGATGCATCAATCTCTAACACAAATGGTTGAGCAAAGTCTGGTGTCTTCAATACTGGCGTGGTGGTCATAGCTTCCTTCAGCTTGTTGAAAGCAAATGTGGCCTCAGAACTCCATTTGAATGAATCTTTCTTCAAAAGCTGAGTCAGGGGAAATGCAATCCCACCATAATTCCTTACAAATCTGCGATAATACCCAGTTAATCCCAAAAATCCCCGCAGCTCTTTGATTGTGCTTGGCTCTGGCCAATCCAAAACTGCTTGAATCTTCTTAGTATCCACCGCAACTCCTTCCTCATTAATGACATGGCCCAAAAACCCTACTGATCTTTGGCCAAAAGTGCATTTACTGGCTTTAGCTACTAGCTTATGTTTACTCAGCACCGATAATACTATTGATAAATGATGAAGATGGCTCTCCCAATCCGGACTGTAGATAAGGATGTCATTGAAGAATACTACAATGAACTTGCGCAGATATTCCTTAAAAATTTCATTCATCAGACATTGGAACGTTGCCGGTGCGTTTGTAAGTCCAAAAGGCATGACTACAAACTCGAAGTGTCCATGGTGAGTACAGAAAGCTGTTTTTGGAATGTCGGTGTCCCGCACTCTGATCTGATAATAACTAGATTTCAAATCAATCTTAGAGAAAAACTTCGCTCCATTCAGTTCATCCAAGAGTTCATCCACCAAGGAAATTGGAAACTTAGCTTTGATTGTTTGATTGTTGAGTGCTCTATAATCGACACAAAGGCGCCAGCTACCATCAGACTTTTTAACCAATATCACTGGTGACGCATACGGGCTGTTACTTGGTCATATAAAACCAGAAGTGAGCATCTCTTCAATTTGTTTTTCATTCTCACCCTTGTGATAATGTGGATGCCTGTAAGACCTTAAACAAACAGGCTTTAGAGTCTGCGAAGGTGGGAATCTGATGATCAATGGTTCTCTGTGTTGGGAAGGCTAAGTTTTTCGTTGAACACTTCCGGATACTTGAGAAGTATCTGTTGAACGTCAGTAGCTCCACTAAGTTCCTGTGTAGTTGCTTCTTCTTGCCCATGTTCAGTCACCATCTCTTGTAGCTGTATTAAGTATGCCTGACAAATACAATGGTTCATTTTAAAGAGCTCCTGCGCATCCATTAGTTTCATCTGCGCATTAATAATCCCTTGCAACCTCCTCTTTCCTTCTACATCAAACTCCATAGTCGTACGTGAGAAATCCATCGTTACTGGACCAAGGGACCTCAGCCAGTGCGCTCCTAATACCATCTGCGCAGGACCAAGGGGTAATAGTAGCAATTCAGCCTGAAGTTCCACACCCTGAACAACAAACTTCATACTGGAAACTTTCCCTTCGCTGTACATACACTAACCATTAGCCACGGTCACTTTATATCGAGGTTCTTTCATAACAAGGAGATTAGCTCTAATGGCAGTTTGGGGGTCCAGGTAGTTGTGAGTTGATCCAGAGTCGATAAGAATGTTTACTTCTCTCCCATTCACCCTTCCCTTAACTCTCATAGTTTGAGGGTAGACCTGGCTACCTGCGAGAGCATGGAATGAAATTTCGGGCTGTAAAGTGGTTTGTAGGAGTTCTTGGGACAATGTTGTGGTATTTTCTTCAACCGGAGGTATATCTAACCCAGCTTCTTCACCCCCTCCTTCATCTTCTTCTAATCCCTTCAAATAATAGAACTTCTGTGTCTTACATAGATGCCCAGGAGTATACTTCTCACAATTAAAACAGAGACCTCTTGATCTTCTTTCCTTCAATTCCTGTGGGTTCAACCTTCTAGGTACAAAATTAGATGTAGTGGAGGTTGCTGGTGAAGATGTAGGTGGAATGTGGCCTGTAGGATTTTGGGAATTATATGGTACTACTGAGGATGTGTGAGATGAAGTATGCAGGGGATTATTTTGCGGATAAAACCTGTGTGCAGGAGTGGTTGTTCTAGGTGGTGGTGTGTTTCTTAAATTCCTCCTTAAGCATGAAATTTTTTCCTCATACCCCCTCGCCAACCCAATCGCCTCATTGACGTTCTTAGGACGCTGCGACTTAACATCCCAACGTATTTCGTCCCTCAATCCACTAATGAAATTACTCAGGAAATGTGACTCTGTCCATCCTTCAATAAAATTTGAAATTCGATCAAATTCTTGGATGTAAGATTCTAAGTCACTCTTCTGTTGTAGCTTAGATAGGATCCCTTCGTAATCTTGAAATTCCCTGGGTCCAAATCTAGTTAATAATTCTTCGCGAAATTTTGGCCACGTTACTTCATGAATCTTTGGTTTTACATGCCTCCTGAACCATTGCGCAGCTTTCCCTCTCAAATTAAGCGTTGCGTAATGCAATTTTTGGTGCTCAGGGACTTCGTAGAAGTCTAAGAACTGTTCCACCCCACAAATCCACTCGGTGGGATCTCCTTCATGGAACTGGGAAAATTCCACTTTGAACGGAGCTCTATATATCACACTGCCTTCACTGTGATTAGAAGATTGCAATAAATTGGAGTTAGAGACAGCTACCTCTCTTTGCAATGGTGGATTCGGAAGCAGAGGCGGTTGTGGATTGCGAGATTGAAGTCGCTGCATCATCGTCATCATGGAATCCATTCTTGATTCGATCGACGAAAACCTCACTCCATTGTTAGCAGCGACTGCCTCAACCCTCTCCGTAAGGAAATTGGTTTGGATCTGGCCTTCAGCTATTTGGCTTCTCAAATCAGCTACCTCCCCTTCGAGAACTGAGCTGCTTTCCTCATGCACTTCGTCTTCAAGATTGTCTGGCTCTGATACCAAATTATCAGAGTTCGAATTGCGCAGAACTCTGGATCTCGCCATTCTTGGATTTCAGATGGAGATTTGGGGAAGAATTGAGGAAGATGATGGAAGAAGGAAGAAGAAAGGGAGAGGAGAATGGAATCAAATTCTTCATTAATATCTCTAACAGATTACAATGGGTTTATATAGGATGAGGGTAGGTTGTTACACTACAGACAAACAACTAAAAACACGTGTGTATCGCACATTACAGCCTTTCCGCCACTCTCCCGCCAATCCTGTATATGAAAATGGTGCACGAAGCACGTACAATTCCAGAAAAGAAAAAACAATGGAACACAAGAAAAACAAGCTAATCTGGCCTCCTCAATCTCCCACTCATGCTTATGATATCATCCCTGTCATCCCTGACATTTGATGCTTGATGATGTTTGCTTGATGCTTGCTACTTTTTTGAATTTTGTTTGATGTTTGATGCTTTCGCCTCTTCGTCCAATTGAGCATGCACTAGTATTCCTGACAAAAATTAGTAGGAAGAAAAATTAGTATCCAAAATTGTAGAAAAAATAGTAGGAAGAGAAATTAGTTTCAAAATGGATGAAACTGCTTGAATTTGGTATGCATATATAATATTTTAGTCAAGTGTTAAGATAAGATATCATCATCTTTTTTAGTTAGAAATTAGTTACTTAAATTGAGTTTGACTTACTTAAATATTAGCTGAATTCCAGCCGCACCTGCATCCCACAGTTTTTGGAAATTGCCGCATCCCCGCACCCGAATCGGTGCTTCCTTGGCTGAAACAAACTTGTTTCACAAACATATTTAGAAACCCATTTCTCGGGTTTGTTTCATCAACAACTTCTCGTCAACAATTATAACTCCATGTATTTCTTAAACCTGTCCAGTTTTTCTTACAGATTTTTTTTTAAAGTTAAAAATCTCTGCGTTATGTGATTGATCTTGCAACTATTTATTTACATTTGCGATCTTTGGTTAGAAAACTGAACTATGGTAATTAAGTTGAACAGTGTTCTAAAAAGCGGCCTAGGCGGCCCCCCAACGCCTCGACTAGGGCCTAGGCGTTTTTGAAAATCGGAAATGGGTTCTAGGCGGCTAAAATCGGACTTAGGCGGCGTTTAATCAGTCTAGGCGGGTCTAGGCGGACTAGACCCGCTTAGGCCTTAAGTATTTTTTTTAAAAAAAAGTAAAAAAAACCCACCGCTCTCGCCTTAAGTAATTAAAAAAAAAAGTAAAAAAAACCCACCGCTCTCACTTTCTCCTAATAAAATTTAAGCATATCTTTAGTCTTTTTTTAATCTTTGCATAATTTGACATGTATTCGCACTCTCACAACAATCATGTTAAAACTTACAAGTATGGACTTTAATATCACTAACGCAGCCAAATAAGTGAAGTTATGCACCAAAGGGGGAAGTTTATAAGAAGTATCATGTGCCAACAACTTCAAGGCTCAATCAGTCTACCAAATTATTAGTATGCTTTTCCTCATTAGTGAAGCTATTTATTCATCTTCTATTTTCAGCTCCTAAAATGTCACCCAGATCTACATATCTTTCCAAAGAAATCTATGGATGGCCAATCCACTTAGTATGGGACAGCATGTCATGAGATGGGAGGAAGTTATCTAATTTAAGTGTGGTTATTAGTTGAAGCTGTTCATCGTTATCAAGCATATCATGAGATCATCTATCAACTTTATATTTATTCTCTCTTTAGAACTTGGATTCTTTTATGAGCAGCCACAATGTGGTTTACATCGGATATGGAGAAGATAGAGTCCTAATGTTCACCGATACAATAATACACCGATTTGACTATGTGAAGCCCATCCTACAATTGCAAAAAGAAAAAGTTCAATAGTAAGAATGAGTAGCAATAAAAAGTAAAAAGGGGTAACAACAAAATAAACCCAAAAGATCGATAAATAAATAAATAAACAAATAAATAAATAAATTAAAAAAACCGCCTACCGCCTAGCCGCTTAATTCCCGATTACAAGGTCTAGGCGCTAGGCCCCCATCGGCCGCCCGATTACCGCCTAGCGCTTTTTAGAACATTGAAGTTGAAACTTTTGTATTATAGTAACAAAGTTATTAATTCTCCCGTAATAGTAAAGATTTGTTTAATTTTCTCCAATATCTTATTTGGCTTTTACAATAGAAAGATATAAGATCTTCATCGAGTGAATATGTGGAGGAAACAAAAGCAATTTTACAAAAAAAAAATGCTCTTTAAAGAATGATAAGAGTGTAATCATATTTTTAATCTAATGAAATACACTTTTTGTGTGTATATACCATACAATTTTATATGTAAATATGTAATATCATGCACTTCTATGTTGTGATTATTTATATTATCAATTTGACATTTGAAAGGCATGCAGGAGGCAAAAATATCTTCAAATTTTACAGGTATGAAAAATTTAGAATTGTGGTTAATATAAATTGGAATTGAAAATTTTAAGTGGATGGCTAATATAAGTTGGAATTTTAAATGCACCGTTGAGATTTAAAAGTCGATGGTTCTCCACAATATACACAATTCCAACTCTACCTTCTAGTTATTTAGCACGTGCATACATGTGTGAGGATTTTTCAAAAAAATCTTTAAATTTAAGTGGGTGGTTGATATAGTTGTAGTCTTATAGATGTAAATTTGTGATTAAAATTTTAAATAGTTGGTGAAATTTAAATAGATGGTTTGGAAACACAAGTGGGTGGTTGAACATATGTACACAGTACACAACCAAACTCTCTAGTTATAAATATAATAGTAAAGGCTATATATATATATATATATATATATATATATATATATATATATATATATATATATATCATTTGAGTGAGTAGTCGATATAAATTGTGGTTCTAAATGTGTGATTGAGAGTTAAGCGGATGTTTGGTATACATCAGAGTTTTGAATGCATGGTTGAGATTTTAAGTGGATGGTTGATAAATATTGGAGTCAGAGATGTTTGGTTGAGATGTATAAATTGGTTGGTTGTACTCAGATGTTTGGTTGAGATGTATAAGTTGGTTGGTTGTACTCAGCTCCTACTCCTAGTTATAATAGTAGCAATAAAGTAATAATTTATGGTGTTTTTTTTCCCGCAAACTCTTCCTTTTCTATTATGAGTTACTTAATAAGGAAGAAGAAGCCTTCTATAATCCTTTAATATATTAGGTGGTTACTCTGAAAGTCTTCTTCGTTTCTGGTGGAAGACAGATGGTATACGAAACTACTTTGTGGACAATAGTAGAATGAAATTCATTTGACTGAATTTTAGTTCTTCTATAGTATGGCATCCATGCCTTTGACTTTGTTTTTTATTATGTGACAGAAGCAAGGATGCAGGTTATGGCTGCAACGGAGAGGTTAGGTGGCCAGTACAGCTCCAGTCTGCACCCACACTGCACTCATCTGGTTGTTCAAATATCCTTTTGAGTATATTGATTATTCTGTTCCTTCACAGCTTGACTTAAATTTCATCACTCCTAATATATTAAAAAACTATTGTTGTTCTTTCTAAATGTTAGTTCACATGATAAAGCAACATTTGACCAGTAATGAGCCACTTAACACTTAATACAGCTGTTTTGGGCGCAAGTTTGAGCATGCTTTGAATCATGGATCAAGGAATGGTCTCTTAATTGTCACATTGGGTTGGTTTGTAGATAGTGTGAGAAGGAATGGTGAGCATGCATATAAGAAATGACTCTGCCTTTCTTTATGTTTCCCTTCACAAGCACTTTAAATTAGACTTCTCATTTGTAGATGATGTATAGAAAGATTTTATTTAGAGTAAAATTTGCTCGAGTATTATCTTTTGAAATATGACCTAAACTTTCTTTTACAAGAAAAAGAAAACTATACTTCAAGGTTAAATTTTCCTTTTGTTCTGTTTGTCATAGCGAGGATGAGTGAATCTCAGTATAGTGTTAAGCGATACAGAGAGAATGGAATGCCATTGAAGGAGTTGCATAAACTTGTTGGACTTCCTGGTGCTGAAAAGTCGTGCCTTCCACTCGGAGTTTTTGAAGATGAGAAGTCGTTGAGTACAACGTGGCAAAGTCATCTTCATTCTTCTAGAGAAGAGCTTAAAAGACCTGGGTCTGTTCTTTCTAATGATTACATATATATTGATTCAGATGTATCAGCTGAACTGAAGAAGAAGGTACATTCAAGTTATTTAAGTTAATTTATTCCTAATAAAATACATGACAATTCTCTGTTTTTCAGCCATAAATTATTATCTGGTGTATCATGTATGTTTCATCCCTTTTCTTGCAGTCATCTTTTTCCAAATGAAAGTCATATGCAACCATTTAACTTATATGACTGTTTACCTAGCTCATGCTTTTCTTGATAATGTTTTTACTATAGTGGATTCATCGCCTGCCATTTTGCTTTCATAGACTATATATGGAAGTTACATGCAAAATAATCTCTCTAATTTTATATGGCATTACCATTTTTGCCTATTTTATATGGCATAACCATTTTTGCCAATTCAGAACCTAATTGATATTGTAATCAATCTTCATTCTTAAGATAATAATAAAATTATATTTATTTGGGTTCACTCAACTCTTTCTTGATTAATGCGCATCCAGAAGTTTCCTATGTACACTGTGTAGTACTCTTTTTTCAGCAACGTTCTGTACGAGTGACCCATCCCTTTTGTTGTTTGACGTATAAGTTCCAAATCATTTGGAGCAGGAAATAATTAATTGAGATATGTTATGTTATGACCCAATTGCTCTTAAGGTCCATTGGGCTTTATATCTTCACGTATGTAAGCTATGAATCAAATGAAATAATCAATCGACATTTTTGGCAATCTCTCTCAATAGCTGGCTGCCTCTTCTCTTCTCCTTCTCTTCTCTTCCTCATCTTCTCAAACCCTAACAAATCCTCAAACCCTAACAAATTGGTATCAGAGCAAACACCAAAACCCTCCAAATCCCAATCCCTTCTCCTGATCCCTTCCGCCATCACCAAAACCCTCCTCCGTCGTCGAGCCACTTCCTCCGTTGTCGAGCCACTTCCTCTCCAGATCCGTCGTCGAGCACCCTAGCCGTCTTGGTCGCCGCTGTGTGGTGGTTTGGTGCTGGCTTCCTCAGCCCTTATCGACTCTCGTAGTGGCCACAAGCTCTAACAGCACCGGAGGAGAAGGATATCAAGAAGAAGGTTTGATTTTGTGATTTGAGTAATTAATTTTTGGGGAAAAATTTGGAGTTTTGTTGAATTGGGTTCAAGAAATTTGAATGGATATGTCGGGAAAATATGATATTGAGAAGTATGATGGGAAGACGAGTTTTGCATTATGGCAAGTGCGTATGGCAGCGATTTTGTCGAGCCAAGACGTTAAGGATGCCAATTTTGGTCGATAAAAATTGATTGATGCGGTGCCGGATAAGAAATGGAGAGAGATGGATGATAAAACGTTCTCTATTATCCAATTGTGTTTGAGCGATTCGACCTTGCAAGGGGTCCTATCGGAGAAGACCGCTAAGGTCTTGTGGGAGAAATTGGAGATCATGTAGAAAAATTGATTGATGCGGTGCCGGATAAGAAATGGAGAGAGATGGATGATAAAACGTTCTCTATTATCCAATTGTGTTTGAGCGATTCGACCTTGCAAGGGGTCCTATCGGAGAAGACCGCTAAGGTCTTGTGGGAGAAATTGGAGAACATCTACATGAAGAAGTCCCTCACCAATCGACTGCGGTTGAAATTGCACCTCTACACCCTTCGCATGGTTGAAGGTACATCAATTTCCGATCATATTACGGAGTTTGCATCTATTTTGAATGACTTAAGTAAGATTGATGTTAAGGTGGAGGATGAGGACCAAGCCCTTTTGTTATTATGCTCATTACCCGCATCATGCAAGGCTTTTAGAGACATGTTGATTTATAGTAGAGATAAAATTTCTCTAGAGGATGTTAAGAGCAATTTGCAAGCCAAGTTGCACATTGATAGTAAAATGACCAATAATGAGAAAGGGAGTCAAGGTGTTGGTTTAGTTGTTGATCGAGGTAGGTCATGAGACCGAAACTCGAAAGATATAAGGACCCGTTCGAAGTCTAGGCACAAGAATTTGACGTGCAACTATTGTAAGAAGAAGGGACATATTAAGGCCGAGATTTCAAACTTAAAAATAAACAAAAGGCGGATAGTAAAGGTTCTTCGGAGGAGGCCAATGTGACCGAATGTGACACGGTTGATACTCTTTGTGTGATAGATACTAATGTTGATGATATACATTATTGGGTGATGGATATGGGTGCTTTGCAACACATGACTCCGAATAGAGATTGGTTTGAGACTTATGAGCTTACGGATGGTAAGGTTCTCATGGGGAACAACAATATGTGTAAGGTTGCCGGAATTGGTTCGGTGACAATTAAGTTCCATGATGGAAAGGTCCGAAGGTTGACGGGTGTGAGGCATATACCCGATTTGTCTAAGAATTTGATTTCTTTGGGGTCTCTTGAAGAAAATGGGTGTAAGTTCTAAAGTGAAGGTGGAGTCCTTAGAGTCTCTAAAGGGGCTCTCACAATCATGAAGGCGAAGAGAATTGGAACTCTTTATTTCCTACAAGGTTCCACGGTCACGGGCTCGGCCGCCATTGCACGTTCGGGTACTATGTCGGATGAGGATGCTACTAGGCTCTGGCATATGAGATTGGGGCATATGAGTGAGCGAGGAATGACCATTTTGAGCAAGAGAGGCTTGTTGTGTGGCCAATGCACGGGCAACTTGGAGTTTTGTGAGCAGTGTATTTGGCAAGCATAAGAGGTTGAGCTTCTCCTCGGCCATTCATTCGACCAAGGGAACACTGGACTACATCCATTCGGATCTTTGGAGACCTTCTCGTGAGCCTTCCAAAGGTAATGGTTCTCGTTACATGCTTACTTTCATTGATGATTTCTCAAGGAAGGTTTGGGTTTATTTCTTGAAAGAGAAAAGTGATGTGTTTCGCACCTTCAAAGAATGGAAGTCACTTTTGGAGAACTAAACGGGAAGGAAAGTTAAGAGGTTGAGAATCGATAACGGTTTGGAGTTTTGCAACCGTAAGTTTGATAATTTTTGCAAGGCCGAAGGGATCGTTCGGCACAAGACGGTGGTCAACACTCCACAACAAAATGGTGTTGCAGAAAGGATGAATATGACACTACTTGAAAGGTTTAGAAGTATGCTTTCAAATGCGGGTTTGGGTAAGGAGTTTTGGGCGGAAGCCATTAACACATCTTGCTATTTGGTAAATCGATCTCTTACCACTTCAATTGAGCTGAAGACACCCGAAGAAGTGTGGTCGGGTAAGACGGCCGATTATTCGAATTTGAGGGTGTTTGGTTGTCCCACTTATGCACATGTGAATGAAGGAAAGTTGGAGCCTAGATCGAAGAAGTGTATTTTTGTTGGGTATCCCGCAAATGTGAAGGGATATAAGTTATGGTGTTCCGAATCATCCAAGTTCTTTATTTCAAGAGATGTCATTTTCAATGAGTCGGCCATGTTAAAGGCAAATGATGTTGCACCCGAGCCGACTATTAAGGAGAATGAGACGGTTGAGAAGAAGGTGGAGTTTGAGGTGCCGGTCCAAGAAGGTGATGAATTGATCTCACATGATGATGTCAATTTGGAGGAAGCCCAAGAAGAGGCACAACCATATGCATTGGTAAGGGACCGAACTAGAAGAGAAACAAGACCACCTACAAGGTATGGATACTCCGACTTTGCTTATTGTTTAGCAATTGCAGAGGATGTGGAGTATTGTGAGCCATCTTCCTACAAGGAAGCCATTTCTTCTACAGATGCGGCCAATTGGGTTGTCGCTATGAATGAAGAGTTACAATCTTTGCAACAAAATGAGACTTGGTCTCTTGTGAAGCCTCCGAGTGGTAAGAGAATTGTGGGCTGCAAGTGGGTGTTTAAGAGGAAGATTGATGGCTCAAATCCCGCGGATTTTTGATACAAGGCAAGGCTAGTGGCTAAAGGGTATCGTCAAATCCAAGGTGTGGACTTCAATGATGTGTTCTCTCCTGTAGTTAAGCACACCTCCATTCGAGTTTTGCTCTCTTTGGTGTCAATGAAGGATTTGGAATTGGAGCAAATGGATGTGGAAACTGCCTTCTTGCATGGTGATTTGGATGAGCAAATTTACATGAGCCAAGCGGAGGGTTTTGAGGTTGCGGGAAAGAAGGACCGTGTGTGTCTTTTGAAGAAGTCCATTTATGGCCTTAAGCAATCACTGCGGCAATGGTATAAGAAGTTTGACTCATTCATGGTGAGTATTAATTTCCATCGTTCCAATTATGATAGTTGTGTTTATTTCAAGAAGTTGGATGGTGGAGATTTCATTTACTTGTTGCTCTATGTGGATGACATGTTGATAGCATCCTCAAACTTGAAAGAAGTTAGGAGGTTGAAAGAGCAACTAAGTTCGACATTTGAGATGAAAGATTTGGGAGCCGCCAAAAGGATTCTCGGGATGGAGATCACAAGGGATAGGTCCAAAAGAAAGTTGTTTCTTTCACAAAAAAGTTTTGCCGAGAAAGTGCTACGCCGTTTTGGCATGGAGAAAGCGAAAGTTGTTTCAACACCTCTTGCGGCGCATTTCAAGCTTTCGGCCGCTTTAAGCCCAAAATCCAATGATGAGAAGAAATATATGGAAAAGGTTCCATATTCGAGTGCGGTCGGGAGTCTCATGTACTTGATGGTGTGTACTCGACCCGACATTGCTCAAGCCGTTAGTGTGGTAAGTAGATATCTCTCTTGTCCGGGGAAAGGGCATTGGGAAGCGGTGAAGTGGATCTTCCGCTATTTGAGAGGTACTATTGATACTCGTTTGGAGTTTGGTAATGACAAGAAACTAACGGGTTATGTGGATGTGGATTTTGCGGGTGATTTGGACAAGAGGCGTTCTTTAATGTGTTATGTTTTTACCCTTGGAGATTGTGCAATTAGTTGGAAGTCTACACTTCAAGCCACCGTTGCACTCTCAAGTACCGAGGCCGAATATATGGCAATTACTGAGGCTATTAAGGAGGCTATTTGGCTCAAGGCATTTGTTGGTGAGATGTCTTCACTTAAGGGTCCTATTACGGTGTTTTGTGACAACCAAAGTGCGATTCATTTGACCAAGGACCGCATGTACCATGAGAAGACGAAGCACATTGACATTCGATACCATTTTGTTCGAGATGTGATCTCGGAAGGCAAGGTTGCCATGAAGAAGATTGGTACCGAATCGAATCCGGCCGATATGCTCACAAAGCCTCTTCCAATTGCAAAGTTCAAGCTTTGTTCAAGTTTGATGTCGGTTTGTTTCTAGCTAGTTTGAGCTAGTTTTGTTTCTAGCATGTTGCTAGTATATCTTTATGTTTACCTTTGTTTAGGTTATGTTTGCTTTATGCATTTGCTTTATGTTTTAGTTTGTTTTAATGCAATTTGGTTCAAGGTGGAGATTGTTATGTTATGACCCAATTGCTCTTAAGGCCCATTGGGCTTTGTATCTTCACATATGTAAGCTATGAATCAAATGAAATAATCAATCAACATTTTTGGCAATCTCTCTCAATAGCTGGCTGCCTCTTCTCTTCTCCTTCTCTTCTCTTCCTCATCTTCTCAAACCCTAACAAATCCTCAAACCCTAACAAGATACAAATCCAACCTATTTCCCAGGGCCAGTATGAACATCATGTGTTCATAGTTTACAGATACAGAGAAAAAGAAATAGATAAATAAAATAAAATAAAAACACAATCTCTTCTTTGTGGAGTCTAAAGTTCTGTTGTCTGATAGTTGACATTACTTGTTGATCTGGACACCCATTTGGTAGGTTGCTGATGCAGCTACAAAAGTAGGTGCAACAATGTTGGAACACTGGTTTGTTGGTTGTCCTGCAAGTCATGTTGTTTGTGAAGGTCCTTCTATCCAGAGATACATTGGCCACACTAATCACCTTGTAACTGTAAGAACTATTCTAGGATAAACATTCTTCTGAATTTGTTTTATAAATTTATCCTTATGCCTGAAACTTTTGTGTTGAAATTTTTATTTTTGAAATATATCAGCCACTGTGGATCTTGAAAACAGTGAAGGAGAAGTCCTTGCAAAGGCTTGTGCACATGTCTTCTGATCTAGCCAGACATGCTGCAAGGGTTCTTGAAAATTCACAGATCCCTCTACTCGAACAGGTAACTCTGCTAGCCTTTTCTTATCATTTTCAGCTCAGTCCTTTTGAATATTACCTAAAGCTGGTATAGACTTACAAATTATACAAGTAGATATTTGCAGGATATTATTATGTCACACGACTACTTCTACTAGCCAGGTATAATTATAGGGATACTGATCTTCTTTTTTCTGTTAATTTGGACTTGTTTCAGGATGCACATGGAGTAATCACTGATCAAAATACTACATTTCCTCAGACATGTCTATCATATAGAAAAGGCAAAGAGATACTCCAAGAGAGACAGAAGATTGTAGATACGGCAAAGTTGGGTGCCAGAACTCGTCGATCCCACCGCATGCAAGTAAGAAACAGTTTAAAGTTCACTTTCTGAGCCTAGTATTTGCAGCAAAGTTAGTTTATGCTAGGTGTTTTTTGTCTGTTTCTTGCATGGATTTCAAATTCGATATATTGGTTAGAACTATATAATTGTTTGCATTTCTTGTTCCCCCCAAATATGCAACTTCAATATGCTGTTATGTTAAAGTATCCACAAATTGTTTTTGAAAATGCAATTCTAGTTTTTGGATGAACATGTTACTGTATAGCCTAATCATAATAATTAGGTCATTCTGGTAGACTAATTAACAAGGTCATTTACTTATTGAGCAATACGAATTAAGTCCGTCTTTTATGTTTTATTTTTTCATGGACACAGTTTTGTTTTCAGATTTTTGTAGTAGCCAGCTTGAGTTGCAGTTGAGTTGTGTTATTTTCCATCAATAATTAGATTTACTAATCCTACGATCTTATAGATAGAGTTTTTAATAACGGTTATCATGTTTATAGTCTGTATTATGCCAACAAGAAAGATGTGCATATAGAATATACTAGAAGGGAGTATCATTCATCTAATGCGGATTGATGATTATCCAACACTTCTACCTATAAAAATTATGCCTGCACAATCAGATATATTTTTCCATGAAAGAGAATCGTCAGTTTGCAATTTCGAAAGCCAAAATGTACACTCAATATGCACATAATTACTTGGCCTTCTTTCATATGACTAAATGATAACTGAATTACTTTCAGATTAGATGTATTACCAAATGGATAATTCCTCCTAGGAACATGCTTAATAATTTTTCTTTGTTTTCCTTCTCCATACTGGATTCAAGTCATGTCAAATGCCATTACATCCAATCACGCCCAACAGCCTTCTGGATTCGATCTGCTGGTCTGTATCTGAACCAACTTCTTCTGCATGTGTTTTTACTGAATCTTCTTCAATAGAAGACACGAGTGAACAACATACTTCAGTATTCTTTGACGCTCGAGCTGATGGGAAGGATTCTGAAGTACTGTCTGATAACTTCACACGTCCACTTAGTGAAAGGTACTTTTATAATTGTCCATACTTTCCTTCTCCTTTACCTTCTCACTTTCTTTTGCTTAGATACCTCATCCTTGTTACAGTGAGAAGAGGGAAGTAATATTTAAAAGCCACTTCCTTACAATACTTTTCCCAATTGATCGGTTTGGTGAACTGGGACCGGTTTCAAGAACATTCTTTAGCAACGTCGGTTTTTCATGCTTACAGGTCTTGGACTATGTCAACAACTTTTACCAGGTAAGATTTGGAATTTGGTTTCTATAATATTGCAATTTCCAATTAATATGAATTATATGATGATATCTAAATCGAGAATAAATTAGAAAACTTGTTTTTCTTACAAGAATACCATATTTAAAAAATGCGTGTGTGATTTTCCGTCTTTAATGCCATACTTGAAGGGCAACGAAGGAAATTTAGATTTCTGCTGTTTTATTACTCAGGAAAACATGTCAGCTGAAGAAATTGATGTGGCAATTCACACAGACTCAAGACACGCTGACCGGCTCAGATCCCTTTATGCCAGTAAAGAATCAATAGAGCAAGGCTTTGTATCATTCAGAAGAATAGAGTTTCTTGGGAGCCGGAGAAGCTTTGAGGCATTGAAGCGGGTCAGTGGGGAAAACAACAGCAATGTATACCAACTACTAGTTAGAGCTTGATTTGGGAAACGGTGTCTTAATCATGTTCGATAGGATTTCCCATAAATCAGAGGGTGATAATACCATTAGATCGAGTAAGCAGCATCCTAAAGCACTGCCCCTATGATCTTCCCAAAATCTGAGGCAATCATGTGGGTGCACACACATCCCGAAGCACCCGTCACTCCCCGCCCCCTTCCCTCCCTCTTTTGGTTGTTCAGCTTCAGTATAGTGATGGCTATTGTGTTATATTGTAGTTTGTAAACTCGTATACTAATAAAGCTACGTTTGAAAGATGTGAATAGATTGTGCAGTTCAAGTGTGTTCTTATCTTACTCCGATTGACCTTGTCCTAAGGTTGCATATTATTGGTAAGAGCATCAGGGTTTATTGGATAGAACACTTTCAGATACCTGCTCTGTTCTGTACATTAGTGAATCGAAAAGTTTTAGCCTCCCATGCCTTCATCTTATACTCGAAAGCAATTTAAGTCGGAAATGAAAAAGCTCCACAGCTGCAGAAGAATGTCAGGGGAGCTGGAGAGGTTTCTGAAAGTAAGGATCGGTTGGAAAATTTGTCTTCAAATTTGTTATGGGCACAAGTTTGGGTTACTTCCGAAAATAAATCAAAGGTCAGAGAGTTACTCTTACTAAACCAAGATGAGGTTAGTATTTCACTACGGCCTAGTTTCTTGAAAGTTAGCCTCTCAGTTTCTCCTGTTTTTGCTTCCGCACAAAACCAAATACAGCATATTGTCGAGGAGTTTTGTTGTTTCTGAGAACTCTTCGCATACAGTTAAAGAAGCTTAGTGATACGGCTTCGATGCGTGGAATGATAGGCTCCCGGTTGCTCTGCGTTGTCACCGGCATCTATTCACCTGCAAGCAATGAATAAGAGAGAATGAGAAGATAGAAGAGATAACAAGAGGTAGACGATGTAGAAGTATTAATTCATATCAAAACATAATCCAAATTACAACTAATGGGGTGTATATAAGCACCCCAGTACAATCTTCATCAGTCACATTGCGCCACCTAAGCACGTACCTACCCGTGCTCTTCTAATACATCCCCCCTAATCCACTGGTCCTGCGGGGCTCATCACAACGCTTAATAGGTGCCAGCTCAGCTGAATAACCGTTGCGCCTGTGAAGCGTTAAAGCGGGGGTGTTATTGCCAAAAGGGTGAGATTTATTCAAAGAAGACCCTGCAAGAAAGAAAATCACTCGAGGATTGAAACGAAGCGCCAAAGACTGATACGCAATGAATTTCAGATACAGTTCAAACTGTATCATCCCTCCCCGCTTGAAGAGAAGCTTCCATAGCTGCTTGAAAGCTTGGGAAGCGATTGTAGATATCCCAAAACTCTTCCCATGTAGCCTCCTTGACCGTGCCGCCCTTCCATTGGACTAGAATTTCAATGACAACCCTTCCCCTTCTTCCGACCATGCGGCGTTCTAAGATCTTCATGGGTTCAGCCTGCTCCTCATGGAAGAGAAGTGGGTGATGGGTCTGGAGTCGATTGTTGCTCCCTAAGTGTTGTTTGAGTTGAGAAACATGGAAAACATCGTGAATTCGAGCAATGGGGGGTAGTTGCAGTCGGTATGCAACCTGGCCTATCCTTTCCTGCACTTTATAGGGCCCATAGTAGAGGTGAGAGAGCTTGCGGACACACATACCCCCGATGGAGATTTGGCAGTAGGGCTGGAGTTTGAGGTACACCAAGTCTCCTACAGAGTACTCTCTATCTCCTCTGTGTTGATCAACCACCCCTTTCATGTGGTTCTGAGCCCTCTTAAGGTTGTCCTTCAGCAATTGCAGCGTAAGATCCTCTTTGTCAAACATTCCTCAACCTCCTTACACTGAGCAGTCTTAGCCACATAGGGAATGAGCGTGGGGGGAGGCTTACCATACAGGATTTGATAAGAGGAGTATTTGGTTGCACTGTGAGTACTGGTGTTGTACCAGTACTTCGCCCATGGAAGGAGGTTAACCCAAGTGGTGGGTTTGTAAGCACAGAAGCAGCATAGGTAAGTTTCTAATGTTCGATTGACGGCCTCCGTCTGGCCATCGGTCTGGGGGTGGAAGGATGTGCTCAAGCACAATTGCCTCCCCTGTAATTTGAAGATCTCTGCCCACAAGGAGCTAGTGAAGACAGGGTTCACGGTCACTGATGATGGTGGAAGGTATGCCATATAGCTTGATAATGTTGTGGACAAACATCTTGGCCACCTGCTTAGCTGTGTAGGGATGGTTTAAGGCAATGAAATAGCCGTACTTTGATAGTCGATCAACTACGACTAATATACTAGTCTTGCCCCAGCTCTTAGGAAGCCCCTCTATAAAATCCATGCTAATATCGCTCCATACTGCCGTGGGAATGAGGAGAGGTTGCAGAAGCCCATGATGTGACTGAGTATAGTACTTACACCTTTGACATACGTCGCGCTCCTGTATGTATTTCTTTAGCATACCTCTCATACCCTGCCAGTATGCCATATCCCTCAACCTCGCCCATGTCTTCTCAAACCCAGAATGCCCCCTTGCAAAGAGTTGTGGCAATGCTCTATCAGTAGTCGAGTAGTGGGAGATGAAGGGTTGAGTAATACTCGTCCCCTATAGTAGTATAAGCCATGTTGGAAGCTGTAATTAGAGGATTCAACTGAAGTTTGATCGCACTTGCTCCGTATATCTGCGAAGAAGGGGTCCTGCAACACTTCCTTCTTCACTTCAGCTACCCACGCAGGCTGCACCACTGAAGTGGAATGGAGTTGTCATTCTTCAAACATGCGCGATAATCCATTTGCGCCCTTATTCTCTTTTCCCTTCTTATAGTCCACCCTAAATTGATAATCGTGCAGTTTCCACAGTCAAGTGTGTTGCGCCTCAGTCTCTAGGCGCTGCTCCAATAGATATTTTAGAGGTTTGTGAACGGTTCTAATCAAGAATTTGCCCCCAAGTAAGTAGTGCCTCCATTTCTTGACTGCGAGCAAGATCGCAAGCATTTCCTTCTCGTAGGCCGGCAAATGTTTAGTCCTGCCTTGTAGTTCTTTACTCAAGAACGCAATAGGGTGTTGTTGCTGCATGAGGACTACACCTATCCCCGTTCCTGCGGCGTCGCATTCCAAAACGAATTCTTCTTCAAAGTTGGGGAGTTTGAGCACTGGCGGTGTAGTCAAGGCCTTCTTGAGGGCCTCAAATGCAGATTGAGCGGTTGGAGGCCATTGAAATGACCCCTTCCTCGTCAATGCCACCAAGGGGGCTTCCACCGTTGCATAGCCTGCGATAAATTTCCTGTAGTAGCCTGCTAACCCCAAAAAACCCCTCAGAGCCTTCACCGTCTTGGGTATGAGTCAGTCTATTACCGCCGCAATCTTGTTAGCATCGACTGCCAACCCCTGATCCGAAACAATATGGCCCAAGTAGGATACCTCGCTAACCCCAAAAACACATTTGCTGAGCTTGGCTTGGAAGGAGTGTTCTTGCAACACCTGCAGGACTTTTCTCAAATGTTCCATATGCTCCTCAGGGCTTCTACTGTAAACAAGAATGTCGTCGAAAAAGACTAACACAAACTTCCTGAGGTAAGGTTTGAAGAGGGAATTCATGAGGGTTTGAAAGGTCGATGGATCATTAGTGAGGCCAAACGGCATGACGACGTACTCATAGTGTCCTTCATGAGTTTTGAAGGCCGTTTTGTGTATATCTCCCTCCTTCATCCTAATTTGATGGTACCCGCTCCTGAGGTCCAGCTTACTAAACATGGTCGAACCTTGCAATTCGTCGAGGAGCTCATCAATCACGGGGATAAGGAATTTACTCTTGAATGTTAGCCTATTGAGCGCCCTATAGTCGAGACACATTCTCCACGTTCCATCGTGTTTCTTAACCATTACCATCAGAGAAGCAAAATTGCTTGTACTTGGTCGAACAACCCTTGTTTGTAGCATTTCCTTGACCAGCTTTTCAATCTCATTCTTCTGATGCCATGGATGTTAATTTATACGGCCTCAAGCTAATAGGCTGAGCAGAGGGAATGAGGGTAATTCCATGGTCACAGGTGCGGTGTGGGGGAAGCTCAAACTGATCCCTAAATACTGTAAGGAATTCTTGCAATATGGGAGAGAGGATAGGAGAGCAAGTAAGGTTGGGTTGAGTAGTAGCACAAGCAGAATGAGGTTGATCTTGAATGGGAGTTGATGAGATTTGCATTAGAATGCCTTGCTTCACATAGGATAGCATCTTCATCATGGACTTGGTGGTCACTACATCGATAGGGCCACTGTTGGTCCCCTTAAATACCATAAGCTCACCCCAAGCTCAAAGTGCAGAGAATAGCTTTCAAAGCTAATCCATATCCATTCTAATGTTTTCACCCACTGGGCCCCAAGCACTATTTGGTTGATTCCCAGGGGAAGAATGTACAATTGGGTCTCAAAGGTTACCCCCTGGCACACAAATCTTACATTATCGCATCTACCTTCGCATCACAGCTTCCTTCCTCCTGCAATTGTCACCTCAAACTGGGCTCCCTTGGTGACTGGGGTTTTGATTCTCTTGGCTAAGTCCGCATCAATGAAGTTGTGAGTCGACCCAGTATCGAATAGTGCATAGACTTCCTTGCCATTTATGCATCCTTTAAGCCTTAGTGTTCTTGGAGCCTCCACTCCTGCCATGGCATCTAAGGAGATGGTGGGGTGCACCGATTGGTTAACTTGCTCCCTCAGACATTGCAGCTCCCCATCGGCATTGGAATCGCTGCCTTCTTCCTCTCTGCCTTCATCATCTCCCACTACTAGTGGAGCCTTTTTGATTTCTCCTTCAAGCTGCAGTAACGTACGCCCTTTACACTTATGCCCCCTCACCCATTTCTCATCACAATGAACGCACAAATTTTGGGCTCACTTCTCAGCCAACATCTTATCAAACTCAGTAAGTTTGGGCGCTTCAGGGTTATTTGGTTTAGTAGGGGTTGGGACTTGCGTCTTAGCAGGTAAGGGGTTTTGGAAGTTGTATCCTAGTTTACCTCCCATACTCTGAAACCTCGTAGCTTTGTGCTGGCACATGAAGATCGTCTCCCTTGCCTGAGCCTCCCTATATGCTGCAGTAACAGTGGTGAGGTGTTTGAACAATACCTTCTGCTGTATGTCCTCTTTCAGACATGATATGAAGCAGTCGACCAGAACCCCCATAAGGGTCTACTCAAGTGACTGTACTTGATGAACTCCCTATGGTACTCGTGCATAGGGCTGTTCACACTTTGGTTAAAACTGATTACCGAACCGAACCGAACAAAAATTTGCCAATTTGGTTCGGTTTTTCGGTTCGGTTTTGACCCGAACCGGAGTTTTTATAGAGAGTTCGGTTCGGTTTTTGGTTGGCTTTTGAATAAACCGAACTGAAACAAAAACCTTTTTTTGGACCCATGGTTTTTTTTGAACCGAAACTTATAAGATCAGCCCTAATAAGTTCCTTCCTTGTTTTGACTAAGGATGATGCTAGTAGAGGGGTCTCATGGTTTTTTTTTAATAATGGGACTGACTGACTATTGATTATTTGTTAGAATTATGAATTGGGTTGAATTGGAGTTTAAAATGTGGTGGTTTAAATTTTTGATGCTATATATATATGTAATGTGAATGAATTTGATGTTGAACTACACATTTATATGGGTAGGTTCTCCTACTAGTAGAAATCACGCTGATGTTGCTTCGAGAACTACTACTCCTCGAGGAGTTTATGGAAAGGGCAAACAGGTAAAAGAGCACTGGTTGTAGTTCTTGCAATTAAGGGGGAAATTAAGTTTGACAATTAAGGACCCACCCTGATTGTAGTTCTTGCATTTTCAGATGAGTAGTGATCAAGTGAATTATTTTTCAATCAAAAGTAGATCCAAGGAGACACCAATCAAGATGCTCATGGCACAACAAATGTCTAAAGAAACTGAGTGTAAAAGGAAGCAAACCAATATCGTGGCCAGGCTAATGGGCCTCGACAAGGCAGTTCCTACTCATCGTTGGTCAGTTTTAGATAATACGAAAGGAAGCTTTAAAGATGGTGATCATTCTTCGGGTGAGAGATTATAAGGATGTCTATGGAGCTTGGGGGAAGGAACAATGTGATGAAAACCAAAGTGAGAAAAGAAGAATGGCACTCATTCATCAAAAGTTCATCGAAGCAAAGCCACCGCTTGCTTTGGATGATAAGCTACTGCAGTCGAAGGACTTCCAAGTTCGGTTAGTTCGGTTATTAACCGAACCGAACCGATAAAATTCGGTTCGGTTTAAACCGAACTTGTAGAGTTTCGGTTCGGATTTCGGTTCCAGTTTTACCAAACCGAAGTTTGGTTTGGTTCGGTTTTTTTCGGTTCGGTTCGGTTTTGAACCGATGAACACCCCCTACTCGTGCACCATTCCCGACTGCCAGAGTTTGAACAGAGTCGCAATTGGGTTGTGAAGCTCTGTAGGGCCGAACTACAGCAACATCTTTTTCTTGAGAACCTCCAAAGTCATCCATGGCCCGTACTAGCCCTTGAACCACCTCCACCACATCAGCGCCTCCTCTCTTAGGTAATAAACCCCAAAGTCCACCTTATAACAGTCTTTGATTCCCTGAGTATCGAAATGGTGCTCTAAATGAAGAAAAAAAAACAATGACTTATATCCCCACTTCCATCGAATGTGGGAATCTCCAACTTGGTGTGCTTTGGAAAGATCGATTGAGGACGCTCATAGCTATTTCCCTCTCTTCGGAACCATCGGTGGTCATTGTTACCCACTTCTCTCCTCCCTGCTTCAGGAGTGAAGTGCGAAACAGAGCTTTCGCCACCCCCTGCTCCGTTGTTCCATTCCATCAATGGCAACATCCTCTTTAGCATGGCTTGGATCTGCTTGATCTGATCGTGCATCTTCGATACTTGGGTTTGGAGTCCAACGACTCGCGGTTCGACGTTTCTAGTGAAACTCCCCATCGAAACCTCAATGTCTTCAACCCGCAGATTCAAATCGGTCGGTTGTTGAGGTTCGACACCTGAAGGGGTGGAGCCTCACGCCGATAGGTCCAGTGATCCAAGTCCGGAGTTAGATCCAAACTCAAAAACCGTGGGGCGCTCGATTTGGTGGGGCGGGTAACCATTGTCTGGCTCTGATACCATTGATACGGCTCTGATGTGCGGAATGATAGGCTCCCAGTTGCTTTGCATTGTCACCGACATCTATTCACCTGCAAGCGATGAATACGAGATAGAACGAGAAGATAGAAGAGATAACGAGAGGTAGATGATGAAAAAGTATTAATTCATATCAAAACATAATCCAAATTACAGCTAATGGGGTTTATATAAGCACCCCAGTACAATCTTCTACCAGTCACATTGCGCCACCTAAGCACGTGCTTACTCGTGCTCTTCTAGTACATCCCCCCTAATCCACTGGTCCTGCGGGGCTCACCACAACGCTTCACAGGTGCCAGCTCAGCTGAATAACCGTTGCGCCTGTGCGTTAAAGCGGGGGTGTTATGACCAAAAGGGTGAGATTTATTCAAAGAAGACCCTGCAAGAAAGAAAATCACTCGAGGACTGAAACGAAGCGCCAAGGATTGAGATGCAATGAATTTCAGATACAGTTCAAACTGTATCACTTAGCACATCCATATGATAAAGATATGAACAAAACCTGTTCCTATCTTGACCATTCCTTGTTCGTATCTTTATCACCATATCCTTTAGTTGCAAGTCCATTCAAGCTTTTCTATCTATTAAAAAAAATTCAAAATTTTCCAAAAAATCTAGGATCAAATTTAACATGTATTACATCGACATCCTCACATCAAAATTAAAGATAAAGATACAATACAGGGAGAAGGGAAATTACAACATGAGGATTCAAATTACATTGTCACCTCTGCTTCATCTTCTTTTTCTGAGTGGCTTCTTCCATGCTTGTATAATGCCCTCTTCTGTGCCCTAGCAAATGCATCCAAATGATATTTTGAACCGGCTTTCCTGTTCTTATTGGCAAATTCTGGAAAGGATGGAATAAGAGGAAGTTCTATCTTGTCTTGTGGAATTTCGGTCTGCAGTAAATTAGTAGGAGCACATATATAATTGGTTAGTAGAAGGGACACATAATTGGTTAGTTAGTCTCATAGGTTTTCTCTTTGCTTCTATCTGATACTACTTACTCCTTCAGGGTTTGTGGAATCGGGTAAAGGTGAAGAGGTTGCCTTCGAATTTGAAGGACATTCCTCTGGGCTCTTGGTACTACTAGCAAGAGAGTCGTTGGAGCCAAGTCGGTCACAAATCTGATCATAACTTGAACAAGGTAGCCACCTGATTGTAGCAGCAACCTGCGAGTTATAGAATGTTTTGCCAACCTTTTTCGTATTTTTTGAAGCACTCTGTTTCTATGAAGGTCAAAGATTCCTCAGTCACACCACCACCACGTAGGGACTTGTAAAGAAAAGAAACGGAAGGTTCTTTCTTTTAATCTCTTAGTCAACTATGACAAGTAAATTATCTTTTTCTCCACTCTGCTATTATATGTATACAGTCATTCTTTTTCCCTTCTGGTGTGTCTATCTATTCCTTATTCAAAATTTCTTGCTATATTTTTAGATTCGTGTTCATGCAATGTTGTTGATCTTCTAACACGCATTGTTCTTACTAACTACTTTTGACTCCCTTCCCTAATCTCAGACGTGGACTTTTCATTAAGAGTTGGGCATGGAGATTAAGTGCCTCCCTATAATCCTAAAAATCGGCAAAACCATGTTGAGATATTATCATGATCTTGATATATTTTTAAATGTGAAATAGATTCCATCCATATCTAGTAATCCGGTTCGGACTTTTCCCTCGTGCACATGTCACTACAATAGCCAAAACTTATCGAAAATTTTGTGATATATAAGAGCCACATTCTCATCCAATGAGATAGACACATAGTGTTAAGATAAATCAGAGAGATGAAAACAATATTGATTATTGAATTGAGTTCAACCAAGTACAATATCACCTATATATAGGAGGAGAACAAATATCAAAACAACTATACAACCAATATGGGACTATAATAATATCTAACACCCCAACTCAAACTCACGATGGGTCAAATAGTGTAAGTTTGCCTACTAAATATTGAAATCTCTGAATAGTATGAGATTTGGTGAGAAGTCTGCAGTTTGCTGGAAAGAGGTAACAAAATGAAGAGAAATGGTCCCTACCTCAAAGCGCTCACGAACATAATGGCAATCAATCTCTATATGTTTCGATCGCTCATGGAAGATCGGGTTGCTTGCAATGTGCAATGCACTCCGGTTATCACAGTGAAGAGGAGTAGCTCCTGTAAGAGTGACACTCATATCTGATAACAACCAACGAACATGAACAATCTCTCTAGTAGTAGCTACCATTGCTTTGTACTCCGCCTCGGTGGAAGAACATGCAACAACTACCTATTTCTTGCTTCGTTATGAGATCAGTGAATCACCAAGAAATAGACAAAAACCTAAGGTAGACCGTCTGGTAGTAGGATTACTTGCCCAATCTGAATCAGAATGCACTGAGCTCTAGTTTGGATGTAGAAGGTATGAATAATAAGCGAGTAATATTGCCCCAAAGGTATCTGAGGATCTGAAGAAGAGCACTGTAGTGAACTGATATAGGAGCGGAAACAAACTAACTGACAACACTAACTGCGTGAGCAATATTGGGTCTGGTCATGCATAAGTAGACAAGCTATCCAACAATCTGACTGTATCTAGTGGGATTAGGAAGGAGCTCACCATCTGTGGGACGAAGCTTCATATGAAGCTCTAAGGGTGTATCGGCTGATCGACTGTTAGAGAGACATATAGCGGAGATAATATCAGATGTATATTTCTGTTGAGAAATGAGTATCCCCTGATATCCATGAGCAATCTCTAAACCCAGAAAGTAACGCAGCTTACCAAGGTCTTTCATATGAAACTGCTGGTGAAGATATTTCTGGGTGGATACAATGTCGGCGGAGTCATCCCCAGTAATGATCATATCATCAACATATAGTAGTAGAAGTACCATCGCATGCAGTGATGACCACATAAACATGGAATGGTCTTGGGAACTCTGTCTAAAATCAGCCCTGGTGATGACAAGCCGAAAACACTCAAACCAGGCTCTAGGGTCCTGTTTCAGACCATATATAGCACGGCGCAGTCTGCAAACATGACGAGAAGGAGTAGTGAGGCCAGGAGGAGGATGCATATAAACAACATCAGATAAGGTACCATGAAGAAAAGCATTCTTCGCATCCAACTGGTATAACAGCCACTGACGAACGGCGGCAATAGCAAGAAGAGTGCAAACCGTAGTCATCTGACCAACTGGGACAAAAGTCTTATCATAATCAATGTCATGCTCCTGAGTAAATCCCTGGACAACTAGACGAGCCTTGTGCCGCTTAATGGAGCAATCAGGTCGATATTTGACCTTAAAGATCCACTTGCAACTAACATGTTGAACACCCACAGGCAGTGGAACAATATCCTAAGTACCGGTCTAATCAAAGGCACTGAACTCCTCTGCAATAGCTTTCTGCCACTCGGGATATTGAACGACTTCCTTACAGGTTCTGGGCTTACGTGTAGAGTGTATAACAGCGAGATATGCATGAAACTGGGGTGAGTAAGAAGCTAGTGTGGCAAAGCCAAATTGGTCAGAGGGACCAGTGGCATTAAGTGTGTAACGTGGTGGTGGGACGCCCGCAGTAGAACATGTAGATTGGCGAATCGGTGGTGGAAAGGCAGTATGTGGGGGTGCTGTAGGTGGTGTGGTTGCATGCAATTGTGGGGATGCAAGTAATGTGGGTGCATGAGGCGGTGGAGAAGCAGGGGGTGTCTCTGTAGGAGGAATAACAGGTGGACTGTCTATAGCAGAAGCGAAATGAGCAAAAGGAGTGGGATCAAATGGAATGGGTGAAGTGGAAAGAGGCCCAACAGGGGAAGGATCAAGAAAACTAGCATCCTGGTAAAAGGTCAAGTAGTAGGGAGAGTCTTCTACAAAGGAGACATGTCGGGAAATATGAATACGACCTGCCACAGGATCAAAACAACGATAACCTTTATGCTCAGGACTGAGACCGAGATGAACACACTTAGCAGCACGAGCAGTGAGCTTCGTGCGCTCAGTAGGAGGCAGAAGTACATAATAGGTGCACCCAAAAATAAGGAGCATACTGTAGTCGGGTGGTGAGTGATAGAGAGCCTCATAAGGAGTGGTGCCAGATAGGGCAGACGTAGGAGTAATGTTAATTAGACTGAAAGAAGTCATGATTGCTTCAACCCAGAAAGAACGAGGAACAGAAGAGGAGAGTAGAAGAGCGCGAGCCGTCTCAAGGATGTGACGATGCTTGTGTTCAGCTACACCATTCTGCTCATGGGTGTAAGGGCATGATTGCTAAAAAAGAGTACCATGAGATTGAAGGATCGATTGCATAGTAGCGGAAGTGTAATCACGAGCACCATCTGAGCGAAAGGTTTTGAAACGAACCCCAAACTGAGTGTGAACCATGGTCGTAAAGAATAAGTAAATGTCAGGTATCTCCGAATGTTGGCGCATAAGAAATATCCATGTGTGTCTAGTGAAATCATCGATGAAACTAATATAATAGAGATACCTTTTTGAGAAGGTGTGGAAGATGGGCCCCATATGTTAGAATGAATAAGTTGAAATGCATGAGTAGGCTAAGAAATGCTTTTATTATTAAAAGGGAGGGCTAAGTGTTTTACCCAGTTACAACCCTGACAAACAGATAACGAAGTAAAATTAAAATGACCAAGAGCACAACTACGAACTAAATCTTTCAAACGAGACTCACTAATATGACCTAAGCGTTTGTACCACAAATCGGCATCAGAAATGACAACACCAGCAAGACTAGAAGTAGAATCATGAGCATGAAGAAAATCTAGATGATATAGACGTCCATGTCTGCTAGCGCGTCCAATCATATGACCAGTCTGAGGATCTTGTATGGTACAACCTAAATGATGCGGTTTATTTCTGGGAGACGTGTGGATGCACCAGGTGTGAGTTCGGACTCAATTTGTATTGAAGGAGAATGCTGCTCGTCTGCCGACCTTCGGCTGACCTTCTGGAACCTACGATGAGCTAGGAATGGTGTTGAAGTCTGGGCTCGGATCAGAGGGGTCGGATCCGAGGTCTTGTGTACCTGCAGACGGTCCTGAAACACCGGGGTTTATCCCGGTGGCGGACCCTCCGACGATCTAGTCAGTCTCTGTGAGAGAGTAGCAATAACTAGGTATATTTAAGTGGCAAAAGATTGATTACCTCCAAAGGTGGGTGTGGGTCTAGTATTTATAGAGAATCCCAACCAGGTTTGGTTCCGGTTGGGGGCCGGGTCCGGATCCGAAAGCCCGTGGGCCTGACGTGGCAGAAGGCCCAGGGGGTTTAGGGCAGTCGTGGCAATACCAGGAGTGGTATAGGGCTGACGTGGCGAGACCCTTGGTGGTATTTGGAGCTGACGTGGTTGATCGTGGGTCTCCTGTGCTTCTGGGGGGATCGGAGGGCCTAGGCTGCGCCAGGTCATCCTTCTGCTCCGCCAGAGAGGGGGGACGACCTGTGGGACTGTCCCGAATCGGACTCCGAGGACTACTGAGGCTCGTCGGTACGAGGAGGCCAGTACTGTGAGGGCAAACATGAGGTTCGGCGCCGACCCTGAAGCGGTTCGGAGCCGAACTGGGTTGCTATTTTTACCTTTTTGAGTGATAGTTGTATTGGGCCCTGGTTGGGCCCCCAAGCCATTTTTACCCTACCACACAAGCCCCCCACTCCTGCGGGGGGTGCGGGAGCTAGCCGTGGAGGAGTGCTTATGGTTGTAGAAATGGGATGGCGAGTCACAGGGCCTTCTTGGTGGGGTTGCTCTGAGGCTTTGACCGAACCTCGAGCTTGTCAAGGATTTATGGGTAGGTGAAGGCGATGGCGAACCGTTGTATCTTCCGGAAAAGAGTACCCTGGTGTTTGACAGAACCTCGAGAGGACGAGGGATTATGTGTCGACAAGGGTGATGGCGAGCCGTTGTTTCTTCCTGAGAAGAGTACCCTAGTGCCAGACCGAACCTCAAGATGAGGGAGAATTATGGGCTGGTAAGGGCGATGGCCAGCTGGTGGATCTTCCGAAGAAGAGTACCCGGGTGCCAGACCGGACCTCGAGCTGGCGAGGGATTATGGGTTGGTAAGGGTGAAGGCGAGCCGTTGCTTCTTCCTGAGAAGAGTACCCTAGTGCCAGACCGAACCTCAAGATGAGGGGGAATTATGGGCTGGTAAGGGCGATGGCCAGCCGGTGGATCTTCCGAAGAAGAGTACCCGGGTGCCAGACCGGACCTCGAGCTGGCGAGGGATTATGGGTCGGTAAGGGTGAAGGCGAGCCGTTGTTTCTTCCTGAGAAGAGTACCCTGGTGCCAGACCAAACCTCGAGACGAGGAGGGATTACGGGTTGGTAAGAGTGATGGCGAGCCGGTGGATCTTCCGAAGAAGAGTACCCAGGTGCCAGACCGGACCTCGAGCTGGCGAGGGATTATGGGTCGGTAAGGGTGATGGCGAGCCGTTGTTTCTTCCTGAGAAGAGTACCCTGGTGCCAGACCGAACCTCGAGACGAGGAGGGATTACGGGTTGGTAAGAGTGATGGCGAGCCGGTGGATCTTCCGAAGAAGAGTACCCAGGTGCCAGACCGGACCTCGAGCTGGCAAGGGATTATGGGTCGGTAAGGGTGATGGCGAGCCGTTGAGCCTTCCTGAGAAGACTATTCTGGTGCCAGACTTGACCTCGAGCTCGGCGAGGGATTACGGGTCGGCAAGGACGATGGCGAGCCGTGGAGACTTTGTGAGAAGACTACCCTGGTGCTGGACCGACCTCGAGCTGGCGAGGGGCTTATGGGCCAACAGGGGGGATGGCGAGCCGTTGAGCCTTCCTGAGAAGACTACCCTGCTCAATCAGTCCCAAGACACAACGGTTCGCCCACAATCTGGCCGGCTCAGAACCCCTGTCGTCTTCGCGGAGCATTGGGGGCGCCCTGGGATCTGTGCGAGGTTCCCATTTCCTAGGTGCTTTAATGGCGCCGCCTAATAAATGTATGGCGCATGGTCTTCCGTCGTTTGGTTTTCCCCATGTCATAAAGGCCGGCCCCTGGGGGGGAGGCTATAAGTACCCCCCCTTTTTTCGTAGTGGTTCAGATCAAAGCAAGGGTGGTCTATTTGGCCCTCAAGGGTGTCTGCTCCGGCGGACGCCTGTCTCTTGATAATTTTTACCCCCGGTTGTGTCGGAGAGGTGGTTTCTCTGTCGCCCGGATCTTCTCTTGGATCTGATGGCCCTGACGTGGCAGCCAGGTCCAGGGGGGATCAGGGCGAGAGGGATAACGATCGAACTTCGAGGGGTGAGCTGCTTGCAACTGTGAAGGTTCTATCCTTCCGGGAGAGATGAAGGGCGTTCCAGGCCAGTTGTTTGCAACTGTGAGGGTTCTGTTGCCGGAGCAGGCTGAACCTTTGCAGTTGCATCAACGGGCTCGGAATGGTGCCCTTCTCATGACCTCTGGGTGCTGATCTGTTTTCGACCGGGGTGCTCACCGAGGGAGGCATCTTGACGCTTTGAGCCTTGGATGGATGAGTCGTTCTCCGAGGGGAGGTTGACTACTCTGCCTCCCAATAGGGCTCCAGGTTGTGGCGGTTTCTGTCTCACCCTTGAACAGTTCGGGTCTTCGGCCGACGACGCTGTAAGCCCCGAACTGCTCACGGGTGAAAGGGGAACCGACCCAGTCTCGGAGCCCGGGGCGTCTGTCTAAGGACGGCGCCTTAAATCTTAAAATAAAAAATGTTCCCTCCTCTGAATACTTCTTCCGAGCTGACCTCCTCGTCTGGCTGCCAGCCTGTCCTTGGATGATGTCAGCAGCGCACGTTTTGAGGACGTGGCGCGAATTCCCAGGCGGCAGTTGCATGTCAAATAGGTGAACAGTAATCGCGGAAATCGAGGAGTCGCTTTTATCTCCTATAAATATCCCCCCCTCTCCCCTATCTGTCCATTCCTTTCTTTTTCAAAAATTTTTCAACACTTCAGCGCTCATCTTTGCATCTTGCTGTACCAGGCTCGCCCTTCCAAAGTAACCCCAGGTGAGTTGGTAAGTCTGCTTAGTTTAGGCATAGATGGACAGGGCTCAGTCTGGCTCATCAGCGTCGACGTCTAGGGGGGAAGTGAAGCCTATCTCTGAATCGACGTCCTGGGAGGAGCCCGTACTCGAGGAGGAGTCAGTGTACGTTGATGAGTCTTCTGATACGGTTTCGTGGGAGGAACCGGTAGGTGAGGAGGAGGTATATGGTGCGAGGCTGTTGCGCTCTCGTCGTCCCTTCGTGGTGGAAAGCAGCGAGTCGGAGGAAGCGACTGATGGTTCGGACGACGTCCGTGTTTTGGAGTTGGCTACCGAGGGAGAGAGAGGCGAAGGCGGCATTGTAAGGAGATCCACGGTTCAGGGGGCAGGTTCGAGTTCCATGCTGACTGGTCGGGGGCCCTTATTCACTCCCTCGCTGGAGCGAACCGAGAAGAGGAAGAAGGCTCTGAGGAAGGTAGGGTTGGGGACTGGTGGTTCGAGCCAGGGGACAGGTTCGCCCGTGCAGCCGAAGCATTTCCGTCAATATCCTGACGACCTGTCCGACAAGGAGCTCTTTGGTGTGCAGGCCTCTTCGCCGAGTCGGACGAGGGTGTTGATGGACGCAATTCTGACCGTCTTGGATGGCGGGGACTTGGAGGTTTTGCAGCTGGCGTACCACATAGGTCCTAGTTACGAATTGATGCTGCCGAGCTCTACTCTTTGCCCAACCGATCCCCTATCTGCTTGGTATTGCGTCTTCCCCATGGACGCGTTCATTTCTGGACTGAGGCTGCCAGTCCATCCGTTTGTTCGGGAAGTGTTGAACTGGGCCTCCCTGGCACCGATGCAGTATGGGCCGAACTCTTGGAAGCAGATAATCTGTTTTGTACTGATGTGCGAGGAACAATAGGTACCCCTGCGGTTGAGCGTGTTCCGAGCGATGCTGATGATTAGTTCGGCGGTCGAGGGTGTTTACTACATCTCCCCCCGGAGTAGGAGGAAGGTTGTTCATAGCCACCCGGACTTTATCAAGGATTGGAAGAAAAAATATCTGGTGATTCGGAGTGAAGAGCCCTGGGACATTCCGACTCGATGGAATTACTCCAAGCCTAGTTATCCTGCGCCGGGGCAGGGGGATCTGACGGTCGAGGAGTGGGGGTTTGTCGAGCGTCTCCGTTTGTCCCCTAGTATCGATTGGACGAAGGTGACGGAGGTTCACCTGGCGAGCGTTGGACTGAGCCCAGCCGTTCTCCGTATGTAGTTATTTCTTTTCTCTCGATCCTTTCGTACATTCTTGCTCATTGCTCTTAATGGTTTTTTCTGTAGATATGGATGAGGCATCGATCAAAGCAAGGAGGCTCGCCATGAAGAAGGAAAATGCCGAGAAGAAGAAGGGGGAGGCGGCGAAGAGGCCGAGGGAGCCACCCCTTGTTATCTCGGAGGTACCACTCGAGCCGAGGGTTAAGAGAACTCGTTCGGAGGCGGGCAAGGGGGCTGCCCCTTCGAGGGGTAAGGGCCCGGCGAGGGCATCCGATCTTGATAAGGGGAAAGGTCCCTTGGTAGAGGTTGAGGAGGAGGACCCGGTGGTGGAGTTGTTGCGGCAACGGTGGGTGCCGGACTGGTCGGTTCGGATGGGCGACTGTCTGACCGAGGAAGCCCAGGCTGTAGAGGTGGTAGAGAAGCTGGCGATGCCTCGCGATCGCCAGATGATGGAGAGCGAGCCCGTGGAGGTGGCATTCACGCGCCTGGCGCAGGCCACCGTGTCGGTAAGCTTGTCGACCTCCTCTTTTCTGTTTAGTCTTGCCTTAGGAGTTTTCTTCTTATCTGCGCCTTTCGGTTGCAGGCTTGCATGCAGGGAGCTAATGTGAAGAATCTCTACGAAGCGTCCCTGTCACAAGAACGTGCTCGGGCGGACAAGAGCGAGCGAGAGATGAAGGAGATGCGGATCGAGCTCGAGGGTTCGCATCAGAGGGAGCAGCAGATGAAGCTGGAGCTCGAGGCCAAGGACACCGAGTGGGGGAAGAGGGTGGCCTCCTTGAAGAGGAAGTTTGCCAAGGAGAAGGGGGAGTTGACAGCTGCGTTCACCAAGGAGAGGAAAGAGCTGACGGATGTGGGCCAGCGGATGGTGATAGCCGCCCAGGATGAGTGCTACGCGAAGGCCCTCAGTCATGTGAGGCATTTCTATCCGACCCTCGACCTGTCGAACTTCGAGTACGACATGGAGATTGATGGGACCCCGAAGATTCCTGCCGAAGAGGGGCTCGTTGACAACCCGGCCGTCGATCCTCCTGCGAACCCAATCGACGCCGAGGAGGGAAATCGAGTTGTATAGTTTTGTCTTTCTTTCTTCTTTCCTCCTTTCGATTGTATTTGCCTCCCGCAGACTGGCCCCCGCCTTTTTGTAAGAAGCAGTACCATTTTCGTATATATATATAAGAAAAGTAATTCTGACTTGCCAAGGGTTTTGACGCCGGTCGTTTCCGGATCTCCCTGCTAATGTGCTTCGAGTTGGCTCACTTCGTAGGTTGTGGCTTCCCTTCCCGAGGTGGGCCCCCGTCGTTCCGACGTGGCGTGCCGCTCGAGACGAGGGGAGTATTTCTGTAATGGCCTTTGCCCCGGTTGATAGTACACGAAATGATGAAGGGGATGTGGCTCGGCCTTATTGTTTCGTGAGGAATTGGAGTGGGGTAAGGTGACGCCTTGGGGGTCGATCCCCTAACCTGGTATTAGGTCGGATCTGCCGAGGTGTTTGGAGTATGATACAACGAGATTTCCTTAGTATAAGATAGGGGGGGCCGCTAAAACGGTCCTTTACAAAGGAAAGCTTTACAAAAGGTTCACTTCTAGCTAAGTTAAAATCTATGCTTGTTCTTTGCAGAAACTCACTGGGTGCTTGGCGTCAAGGGGGAACCTCTCTGGCTCGACGGCAGGTCCGGAGGTAGGGTCGTCCTTCTCTGGTTCGAACATGACGGCGTTGAGGGGGAACATTCCTCCTCCGACGGTGGTCATGTAGCATGATCGCGCTGCTTCTTGGCTGCCTCGGACGACGCCGACCCCTTGTGGGGTGGAAAATTTGATCTCCAGATGGTAGGCCGAAGGCACTGCTTGGAGGGAGCATAACCCGGATCGGCCGAGTATGGCGTTGTAAGCCGTCTTGACGTTGGTCACCATGAAGTCCATAGGCTCGGTCCTCTTGGCGGGAGCCGATCCCGCGGTAACGTCGGGGGTGACAATCCCTTCTAACACGACAGGGACGCCGTAGAACCCATGCAAGGTGTATCCGGCCGGTTGGAGCTTGCCTCTAGGTAACTTCAGATTCTCGAAGGCTTCGAGGAAAAGAATGTTCACCGAGCTGCCATTGTCGACGAGGATTCGGCGAACTTCACACTTAGCCATGCGGAGACTAATGACGAGGGCGTCGTAGTGGGGGAGGCGAACGCCTTCGAGGTCCTCCCCTGAGAATGAGACTGGCGCGGGTTGTAGCTCGGGAGAGGGATTGCCTTGGACAGCATTCATCTCTCGGATGAAGGCTTTTCGGAAAGTATTCGATTCCCCTCCCATTGGCCCTCCATGGACTCAATGTAAGATAAATGGTGTGTCCGCGGCTCCCTCGGACTCGGGATCCCGACCCGGTATGCGGCTGGGGTTCGGGGGCGAGTGTCTCTGGCTCCTAGTATCTCGTCGATCCCGCGGGACTTCTCGAGTGAATTCTCGGAGGTATCCCCTGGAGATGAGTTCCTCAATCTCGTCTTTCAGGGCCTGGCATTGATTTGTGTCGTGTCCATGGTCTCGGTGGAAGCGGCAGTAGAAGCGTTGATCTCGGTTCTTGCCGTTGTTAGGTCGGGGAGGTAGTCGAACAATGCCTTTGTCTTCGATTTCTAAGAGGATGGCGGATACGTTGTGCGTCAAGGGAGTGTACCTCTCGAAGCGGGGGACCGGCGGGACCTTCTTCATGGCCCCCGGGTCCCTTGGAGCTTTCTTTGATGGTTCGACTTCTTCGGTCTTCCGCTTTCCTTTCCCGGTGGCATCCCTGGCATCTTCGGGGTTAAGGGCCTCTTCTGCCCTAATGTATTTCTCGACCCTATTGAGGAGGTCGGGGAAGTCGACGGGGGGTTTCTTCGCCAGAGAAGCCTTCAGCTGTCCGTGACGGACGTTGTGTCGGAATGCCGCTGAAGCGACGCCCGGGTCGAGGGAGGAGACCGACCTTGCCTCAGCGGTAAATCTCCGGACGAACACTCTGAGTGATTCCCCCTCTATCTGTCTGAGCCCGAGTAACGAGGCGCTGGTCCTTTCGGTCTTCCGGCTGGTGACAAAGTGGGCGAGAAAATTGCCCTCGAGTTGGCCGAAGGAGTAAATGGAGCCGGGGGCGAGCTTCGAGAACCACTCACGAGCGGGACCCCGAAGGGTGGCAGGGAAGGCTCGGCATAGCAGGGGATCCGAGGCGCTGTGAATCATCATGAGGGTTTTGAAACCCTCCATGTGATCAGCAGGATCTCCCTCGCCGTCGTAGGTCTCGAATTGAGGGGGTCGGAAATTCCTGGGTATTTCCGCTTGGAGGATGGGGGTGGAGAAGGGAGGACGGACAGGTCTGTACCCCTGAGCCGCTCTTTGGCCGCCGTCCCCTATGTGATCGAGGCGATCCTCCATCTCTTGTAGGCGCCTTAGGAGTACGCCATCGTCCTCAGGCTGGATTGTTGATGGGCGGGACGCGCTGGCTTCGGTGTACGACACTGTTTGGGAATGGAGGGTCTCTTCCCTGGGGGCCCGTCGGAGAGCTCCCAGAATTTCTCCTCGGAAGTCTTGGAACTCCTTGTGAGTGACGGGGGCTCCCTCGATCCGGTTTGGTCGGTCCGAGGGTTGTCTTCCGACTCGGCTGAGCGCGGGTCTTCGTCCCTCGGGCGGCGGTCTTGGACGGTTCGGGGCCGGGTTGGAAGCGGCCCTTCCCCTGTTGCGGGTAATCTTGCGGTTGAGGATTATCCCTCGGAGGTCTGGCTGGGCAGGCTGGGCGACGCTCCTTTGGGACTCCCGAGGGGGAGCCCTGTGTTTCGACGTGCATGGCCCGGCATTATCAGTTGGTGGGGGCGAGTCCCGTCGGTTGACGGAGGAAGCAGCCCCCTTGCCCTTGGAGGCCATGAGGGTTCGGCTGTCGAGGTCCCTTGATGGTCTGGTTCGGATCGGCTTCTGAAGCAGGGTTCCCACAGACGGTGCCAACCTGATGCGGTTTATTTCTGGGAGACGTGTGGATGCACCAGGTGTGAGTTCGGACTCAATTTGTATTGAAGGAGAATGCTGCTCGTCTGCCGACCTTCGGCTGACCTTCTGGAACCTACGATGAGCTAGGAATGGTGTTGAAGTCTGGGCTCGGATCAGAGGGGTCGGATCCGAGGTCTTGTGTACCTGCAGACGGTCCTGAAACACCGGGGTTTATCCCGGTGGCGGACCCTCCGACGATCTAGTCAGTCTCTGTGAGAGAGTAGCAATAACTAGGTATATTTAAGTAGCAAAAGATTGATTACCTCCAAAGGTGGGTGTGGGTCTAGTATTTATAGAGAATCCCAACCAGGTTTGGTTCCGGTTGGGGGCCGGGTCCGGATCCGAAAGCCCGTGGGCCTGACGTGGCAGAAGGCCCAGGGGGTTTAGGGCAGTCGTGGCAATACCAGGAGTGGTATAGGGCTGACGTGGCGAGACCCTTGGTGGTATTTGGAGCTGACGTGGCTGATCGTGGGTCTCCTGTGCTTCTGGGGGGATCGGAGGGCCTAGGCTGTGCCAGGTCATCCTTCTGCTCCGCCAGAGAGGGGGGACGGCCTGTGGGACTGTCCCGGATCGGACTCCGAGGACTACTGAGGCTCGTCGGTACGAGGAGGCCAGTACTGTGAGGGCAAACATGAGGTTCGGCGCCGACCCTGAAGCGGTTCGGAGCCGAACTGGGTTGCTATTTTTACCTTTTTGAGTGATAGTTGTATTGGGCCCTGGTTGGGCCCCCAAGCCATTTTTACCCTACCACACTAAAGAAGTAAAGGTAACGGTAAAACCACTATCACATAAAGCACTAATGGAAGTAAGGTTCGTAGATAAATGAGGGGCATAAAGGACGAAAGGTAATGTAAGAGTTGGACTGTTAACAGACCCTGAGTGTATAGTGAGAAGTAGTGAACCATCAGCAGTGTAAAGTGACAGTGCATGAGAGGTAAGTGCAGTGCGAGTGGTGAGGAGTGTATAATTGCTAGTGAGATGATGTGAAGCACCAGAATCTAAAATCTAGGAAGAAGACATACTAGGAGTGACAGAGAAAGCAGGACCAGAGGAACGAGCACCGATGGACTGATCCAAGTTCTGAAGATCTAGCTGAGCTAGACGGTGTTGTGGAATATCATAGGGAGCAGGAGAAGGCATGGTCGGAGTGACGGCCACGCACCAGGTATGCGGAGAGGAGGCAAACCCTATTGCTGTCTGCACTGCTGTGCCTGAACCAGGAGCTGGGGATGAAGAATAAAACAGTTATTATGAGTATGACCATCAAGCTGACAGTGGGTGCAATGGGGACGACGATCAGGGACACTGCGATGGGCATAAGGAACAAGTGTAGGACTGGGGCGAGGCTTACGTGAGAAGGATGTACGATGAGCAGCAGCAAGAACACTCTCACTGGTAGAGGGTGGGTGAGAAGCAGGAGTGGAGAGTAACCGGGTTTTTTCAGCAACAAGCTCAGTAATAGCAGCTTCAAGATGATGAACCTGATCTCGATGGATCAATTGACTACATAAAGACTGATACTCTGGTCGTAGACCCATCATAAAGAACATAAACTGATGATGTTCACGAGTAACATGAACATCACTATGCTCTAGTTGCTGTAATTCGCACCAGATATTGTGCATGGCTGTGTAATGTTCCTGTACTGCGATCACCGATCACCCTGCCGATCAAGAACAGGCTGGAAAAAAAGCTGATACTCACAGGCCCCACTATTCTGAACATACTGAGTAGTCAATAGTAGTAAAGAGCCTTGGCAGGACGAACACGTAGAAGATCAGCATGAAGACTACGGTCGATAGAGGAGATGAGGAAGGAAATAATTAGCATTGGTATCGGGTCGGGTCCTTCACTACCTGGACCCGAACCCGTGAGGACCGGGTCTGGGTTCTTTTAAAATATTCCTACCCGTTCAGGTAGGAGCGGGAGTGTGAGCGGCGAGCTGAGGATTTAAAATAGAGGAAAGAAAAAAGCATGAGTTTTGAGTTTGAAAGAGGAATATTTAGAATTGAGGAGGAAGGAGGGGAGGGATGAGGATAAAATATGTATTTTTATGTTGATTTTTTGGATTTTTTTAACGGGTCCGAGTCCGGGTCGGGTCTTTTTTGAGCGGACCCAGACCCGGACCCGAAAGTACAACGGGTCCCATTTTAGGACCCGGACCCGGTAAGGCGGGTCGGTTCCGGTCCAATGTCGGGTCCGGGTTAGATCCGGATTTTGGATATTTATACCAATGCTAGCAATAATCCGACGGTCATGATCATCCCAAGTGGTCTGAGATGTGTGAATCAGTTACTTATCTGCATTGGAAGCGGTAGCGACGAGATCTTTGGGACGAGGAGTGGAACCATCACTATGACCCCATAAAGTATGGCCGAGAAGAGTGACCTCAACATAAGCAGGCCAATCAGTCCAATCCTTCGCTGAGGAAAGAAGGAAATTAGTGGACTGGAAGATACTAACGAAATTGAGGCTCCATGAAAAATACAAGTATGCAACTTTTTGTTGTTGTTGAAGAAACACATAAAAGAAGAGGAAAGAGAAAAATTAAAAATTAAAAAAATTAAAAAAAATAAACGGGTCGGGTTCGGGTTTCGGTTACTGATTCAAGGGGAGAGGCGGCTAGGGGGAGAGTGTAACCCCTGTTTCCATTAATACGTATTTTAAAAGTATTTTTTTTCCATATTTAAATCCTCAGTATCTTATAACTATTTTTCCCTAATAGGTTTTACTGTTTAAACTAATTTGTGGAACTCAATATACAAATTATTTAATTATCTTATATTTATTTCAAGCCCAATTGTATAAATTCTGATTTTATTTTATATTTAATTTGAGCCCAAAACTTAGAAACTCAACCATTATTATTGAGTTTATTATATTTAAATAAAGCCCAACTCAAGCCCATTTCCTAATGGATCTCTCACCCAAACTCACTAACCCATACTACCCCCAATCTCTCCCTAACGGACTAATCATATCAATTCCCCTAATCACTCTCCCTAACGGACTAATCATATCAATTCCCCTAATCACTCTCTACAATCAGTAACTTCCAATAATTAAGGTAAATAAATCCCTAATACTTAGCCTCTAATCTCTCCAGCCTCTAATCTCTCCCACTATCTTGTAACCTCCCCTATTATCTCTCCCCTTCCCGTACTCTCTCTCTCCCTCTCCTTCTCTGTTAAAACACAAAACCAAAACAGAACAACAGAACAAAACAAAACAAAACAAAACGAAGCAAACCCAACAACCCTTCTTCACCATCGTCTTCCTCCTCTCGCTCCATCCCTTCCTCCTTGCCAGCGGTAGTCGAGCGCTTCCTCCACAACGCCAGTCGCCGCGTCGCCTCAGACGCGACCACCATCGCAGACCCGTCCTCCTCGTCGATTGTTGAACCCATCTCCTCCGCAACCGATCCTCGCCATCCTCACCTTTGTCGACTGCCACCGGAGTCGACGTCGCCTCGCCCTCTCCGCCTCCCTCGCATCCACCGGAGAACCCCACCGTAATCGCCGTCCAAGTCGCGACATCGCCTTCTCTGTTTCGGCGCGAAAGCAGAGCATTCGCTCGTGCTCGCTGTCGCACAGCGCCGCCGTCCACCTCGCCGTGGTGCCACAATCGTACCATCGCCGACACCATCTCCCCATCGCCTCGACCTCCTCTCCAACCTCTGCTCGCAACCCAACCACCACCGAGACCCACGCTTCGTAAGGGTCCTCGCCGATTGCCGTCGCCGCCGTCGCTTCCCGACGTGGTGCCGCCGCCTTCGTCGGAGTCCAGACGCCGCGACCACCCAGCCTCCGTGAGCGCCGCCCCACCGCTCTCTCAGTCGAACCGAAGAAGAGAACGAAGAAGAAGAAGAACAGTGGATTGGCGAGTTTGAATCTCGGCCGTTGGATCGCATCGAGATCCGAGCCCATCTCTCCTATCTGATCGCTGTTTGCTGTTTGTATACAGCGGATCCGTAATCGCTGTCCGCTGTTTAGTCTTGGATCCAGTGCGGGGACGCGATCTGATTGGGTGAGATTGCTGTTCGCTGTTTTGCCGCGCCGAATCCAGATCACTGTTTTGCTGTTTTGGCCGATCCTTTGTGGAGAATTATTGCTATCTACTAGCTTTCTTCGCACGGTCTTCGCGCGTGCCTCTTGGGATTGTTCCCCGGGATACTGATCCCGTTATTCTTAACTATTTCGAATCGACTACTACAAAAAGGCAAGTTACTTCTATCGAATATTTTGTTTGTATCATATTCGATAATTATTGTTGAAATTCCGCAAGTGGATCTTATTTAAAAATCGTAAAATATTGTTGTATCAATCGTCGAGATGCCACGGATTTACACGAGCGAATCCAAGTGGTAGTCTCGACATCGTGCCATCTTTTTGCCTCTAAAGTATAGAGATGTTCATACACCATATAGTTATAGTTATTGATTATAAAAATAGGGAATTGTAGACATATTTCATATCATGAAGTTAAATGACAAATAGCTATAGTGGATTGTAGAAATTTGTTGATCGTTAATGTGATTGTTATTGCTAATTTGTTGAATTGTAGTTATTAAAATGTTAGACATCATCTATATTAATACCATGTTCACCTAAGGTTGATTCGTTGCGATTAAGATTAATTAAACTCCAATTTACTATTATTAAATTTTATTTTTACCATTTTACTTAAAGTGGACATGTAGACTATTCAGAAAATTACGCTAATCTGAACCTTAACGTGCTGTTTAGACCTAGAACATTTCATTAAAATCAGAAACTCCCTGAAAGTAAATCGTAGCCCTATCTGTCTAGATGTCGATAGACACCAAAACTTTCGAATTCGGAGTTATACTGCTCCAGTTATGAACCTTTTACCACAGCTGCGCTGTAATTCCAGATTCACATATATAACAACTTAGGCTAATGAATTAAGTGAACTATTAATCATATATGGCCAAGATAAATTCCAGATTTGTAAATAACATGTTTAGGGTGTTAAAAAGTATTTTTACTGATTTTTATAATATTTATTTACTGCCTTTATAATTAAAATTAGACAACATCTACACCCAGCCAGAAACTAAAACCTGTAAAGAACACCGAATTTCACTTAGCTACCGTCGTCGGAATGTAGCTTTTAAGTATGCGTTGGAACCGGGCGGGAGTCTAGTTTCTAGACCACCTGACGGATCCACATTTGCTGCCCTGTAGCAACGGAAATGCTGATTTTGGTACAGCAACCTACTGCTGTCCAAAATTGGGACCCTATGCTTTATAATGTACAATTGTGTTTATAATGTTATATTTAGTGTATTTAATTGTATATAATATATTGCATGATCTTAGGGTTGTTTTGTCACCTTCTCTAGCGTCCCTTATTAATTGCATTATTGTATGATAATTGAGTAAAGAAAGTAAATCAAAGCCGGGGTTAAGGGTTGATTAGGGTAGTTGACAATATAGTAAGTGTACTCGGATGATGGCCAGTGTTTTATCGTTATCGGCATCGTGTAAGAAATTACACATGTCCCGTGTTTTATCGTTATCGGCATCGTGTAAGAAATTACACATGTCCCGTGTTTTATCGTTATCGGCATCGTGTAAGAAATTACACATGTCCCGTATTTATTGTTATCGTCATCATTCCTAGTACATGAACTATAGAATCTACCACCTTAATCTAAACGAAATTGATTGCATGCATCGAACCTGTGGTACGGCTCACATGGGACACAGTAGTACGTGCATTAGTTAGGAAAAAAAAAGAATAATAGACTTAAGGCCCCACCACATTATCATTGCATATTGTTATCTCAATGAACAGTGTTATCATTATTATTGCCCTTATTGGTATTATTTATCGTTATCGTGGTAAATCGTATTTAATGCATATTATATTGTTATCTGTTTCACACTGTTCAATACTATCGACTTCATCGTTCGTTTGAATTCATTGCTATACCTTTATTGCCATTGTTTCACTGTTTCTCCACTTGCATGTCCACGACTTGCTCTAATGATAAATTATTCTTTCTTTTTAGATGAACAAGTAACAGGTGTACAAGGAGAATTTTCAGAAGGCATTGGTGAGCAGTTCTCTACGATTGGAGCTGGAGCCTATCGAGCTATTTGGTAAGTTCTTGTATTTCAGATTTGGTTATTGAATTTCATTATCGCTTATGTGATTATGTTTTTCTGCGTGGTTGTGATTCATTTTTCTTATATTGTTGAGTTAAGACTGGTACAGCTTATGGATGATATGAGTTGGCGTACTTATATCATTCGCTGGGCCTCAGTTACGTGCCTGTGATCCCGTATTTCGGGAAGCGGGGCGTGACAGAGAGGGTTCGACGGGATTTCGGGGTGCGGGTGTTGAAGGTTGACGAGGTGAGGGGAGGCTGAAGGTCGGCGAGGTTGCGGGTTAGGGGGGGGGGGGAGGAGGCTAGGGTTAGGATTGTGGGTTCGGGAGTGAGGGCAACGAGGAGAAGAGCAGCGGATTCGGGGTTGCTGAAGTCGACGACGGTTTTGGACGACGAGATGAAGGGGATGGTGAGAGGATTTCGGCGAAGACGAGGACTTCGATGTGCGGTCTTTGTCGACGCTGGTGATGAGGACTTCGATGTTCGTCTTATGATGAGGAAGACGGGAAGAGGTTGGTTCTGTTTGGATCTTCTTCTTCTTCTTCTTCTTCTTCTTGGCGACTGTTTTTTTTCTTCGTTGTTGATTGGAAAGGAAACCATAATTTCTTGTAGGGGATTTTTGAAGCTCTGATACCATGTTAAGATAAATCAGAGATATAAAAATAATACTAATTATTGAATTGGGTTCAACCAAGTACAATATCACTTATATATAGGAGGAGAACGAATATCAAAGCAAGTATACAACAAATATGAGACTATAATAATATCTAACACATAGATTACTTCTACACCAAAAATACCTACATTTTTTTGATAAATAAAAAAATTGTAAATAATTATATGCATTGAGCTTGCAATATAGGGAAGAACATGTAAATCGCACGTGCTAAACTAGAGCTAGAACTTGACAATCACATAGCTTAATTTATATATATATATATATATATATATATATATATATATACTATTATTAAGCAAAATCCCATTTTGACGGCTTTTTACTATCATGTCCTCATAAATAAAAATTGCTAAAAAATATAGGGTTAATATCGGAGGTCAGAAATGTAATTTACATGTATTGGGAAAATAATTAATATGCATAGATTTGCATGCCTGTCTGCATAGATTTGAGAAATAATTAATAGTATAGATTTGCATGTAATTGCATACACAATTTATTCATAAGAGAGTTTCCTCCTATCAAAGCCAATAGGTGTAACACATGCATGCAAATATCAAAATAAATAAATTGTGCATGCATGCATGCATGCAATCTCTTCGGTGACCTGCCCCTTCCTCAATATCCTACACATCTTATAGACATGTATCGTACGTGCATTATACTAGTATATATATAAACACACGCTTGGGATTGATCAAACATAAAAAAACAGAACCATAAATCAGAAAGAAAAACCTTACAATCGGAAAGAATCGGAGCCCTTGCTTCAATCGCTTTCGCTTTTTCGTCATCTTCTTCTTCTTCTTCTAGGAAGGAATTGCATTCGACGGTTGGGATGACGTGAGGGGTTTTGAATGGATGGGATGTCGCCGTTAGATTGTGATATGTCCTTTATCGTATTTTACTATTTTGAGAAACAGTAGCGTCTTGGTTTAGAAGTTGCTTCGGAACGCGAAAAAAATTAAATATGGGGAAATAGGGCGGTGATTTTGAGAAGTGCCATTAAAATTGTCTGTAATTACAGACGGTGCCATTGAGGAGTAAATGCATGAGTGGGCTAATGAGGCCTGTTTAAATGGGCCTCCGCAACCCACCTGAGTTAGATGGGCCTATTTGTAGTCAAAATGCATGTCAACATTAACTTGGAAAATGTGCGTAGTTGGGAAAAAATGTGTGATGAGTAGGGATTTTATTATAGTTTTGAATAATGATGTACAACTTTTTGCACTTTATGAGACTGAAAGCCTGTGGAGTTCAGAATGACCCAAAAAAAAAAAAAAAAACTTAAAGTTAGAGATACAAAGGAGTGAAGTTGTAGTACATGACCACTACGGAAGAGTCATGCGATATGTACTAGCAAAGCATGAGTAGGTACCAGTAGTCCAAACGGCATTTTCCTGTAAAGGAGGAGATATTGAAATCAACCAGATCATAACCTTCAAAACCTTTGTAATCTCAAGAAAAAATTTCAAAAATCTCTAACGAGCAGTATATACAACTCCTAACGCATGTCTCTGGCTATAACCATGGATTCTCTAACTTAACCATCAGTTCTAGCATTGTGAAGGTAGCCTTGCCTTGCAGCAGTTTCTTGATCTTTTAGGGATTCAGTAATGAAGAATTGGAGTATACTAGCAACACTGAAATATATATGATATCGCTAGGGGATTAAGGCAAATATATTCGAGTTTCTTGATTTTTTTTTTAGATGAAGGTGACCTCATCACCGCTTTATTAATAAAAAATTAATGATACAAGTAGTACAGATACAGATACAAAACATCTATTTATTCCTAAACGGAACAGTGGAGAACAATTACAAAAAAAAGACCTACATCCCACATCCCTGACTAGTCCCTCCATAGCTAAACTTGTAGACGCTGCCTCTGTAACATGTTCTCCCACCTATCTCTCCCAAATATATTTGGATTCCGCAAAAGTCTAATTTGGAATTCAAAAACCTCCGAGATAATCCTCCACCCCCGAAACTCCCTTCACTCCCAAACGTCCACATTGGCAACAACCACAGCTACTATCTCTTGCCGGCAAACTTACTCATCCCCCCACGACGTTGCTGTCGTGTATCCGCCAATCCAATCTCACCGCGATGCCGTCTTTCAATTGCGTCAGATCCAGCTCTCAACAGTAGTCGTTGTTCTCAACCGAAATTGTGACGCTTGAACTCGCCGAACTCACCATAGTATGTATGTTGAACTTCAGATTTGAAATCCAAATTACACCAGACACTCACCTCACACTCCTTACCTGAAATTTGAATTTCAAAAATCTATATTGAAATTCAAACTTCAAGCAAGCTCCCCTCCACACCACCAATTCAAATTTGAATTTCGAAACCCTAACTCAAAATTCAAATTTGCGCCTCAGAACCCTAATGCGAAATTCATATTATTAATTTCAAATGACTCCCCTTCCCCCCTTTGTATCCACATCGCCCATCGTCAATCTCATGCTCACCTCCACTCCTCCAAGAATTTTCGTCGTACGCGTTCGTCACTCATCCACTCCTCTTCGCCATCAACAGATGGCACCACCCATCGAACACCAACCCCTTAGAAAGCCCCGCCCCTAACACTCCCTCACCTAATAGTCTTAAGAAATTTTGAAATCTAAGTAGAAATTCCCCAAAAATTACAATTTCCCCTCCCGACTCCCTAAATGATCTTGACAATCCGAAATCGAAACCATCACAGACCCGACCCCCCCCCCCCCCCCCCCCCCCCCCCGAGCCACCGTCGCCCGTCTCCACTCATCGACCTTGTTGTCGAACCACCACCACTCCAACAACCCCTTACCAATTTCATACCACCGACCACCCCCTTCACAGTCAACCCATCCCTTTTCCTCAGTGTACGAAGACAACCCATCACAGTCGACCCGTCCCCGCCATCGCAGTCGACCTTAACCTCAACCTGAAGTCTCAGTCAGTCGACCTCAACCTTCAACCTGACGCATCGCTGGAGCCTCCAAACCCCTACGAGAGCAGGCCCACCGCCGTCGGCAGCCATCTTTGCCGCCACGACTTCACCTGACACCGCTCCTCCCTCGACACCCCAACAATGTCACCCCCTCGACGCCGCATCTACTTCCCCGACAACGCTCCACCTTCGTCAAGCCAGCCACTTGGCGTCGCGAGCTTTGTCGCACAGACCGCCTCTACCAGATCTGACCTCACAAAATCCTGGAAGGATCCCAACAACCTCTACACCACTTTGAAGCAGGATGGGGGGGGGGGGGGGGGGGGGGGGGGGGGGAAGGGGTAGCGAGGGACTCCTTCCCCCTCCCTGAACGACGGTGCCTTAGAACGCCCTTGTTTTTTGTTTTTTTTTTTTGAATTTGAGAGTTTCTCTCTCTAGGGGTTTCTAGAGAGAGGAACTGTTTTTCTATTTTGATGTCTTGTAATAGTTCCCTTGTTATACTCGTGACATAATGGTGCAATTCACCTTCCAGTGTAATAAGGCCCATCTTTTAGAGCCTTGCGAACAGTTCCCTTCCTATACAATTTCAAAACTCTAAATTCAAACAAACTTTTGACATTTTTCAGGTAGCCACTAGTACATCCTACCAGGAGTACAAACTGCATTTGTGCAGAACAATTAGACATGTACCATCAGTGAAACAACAGAAGAATCCAAAATTTGCAGTGTGAGTGACGATGCAGGAGCATTTCGATGGTGGCAAACCAACTGACAATTAAAAGCAGCAAGTGGATTTTATGGATATGGAATGTACAGGATTTGATCCACAGCCACAAATCCAATATACTGTCATTCAGTAGCAATGCCAAATTATTAGTTGACTAATCGATAATAGTCACCATGACTGCAGCCTGCAGGTGATCAGTTTACAATTTTGATACTGAATTGAATTGATCTCCTGTGTGACAACCATATGCAAGTTAAATAGATAGTCATGTTATAAATAGCTTGGAGTGAGAGAGAGAGAGAAGAGGGAGCAAATATAAGCATAAATGTAGAGAATATCCATTAAGTTTTCTGTTCCTACATGTTTGAATTTACGGAAATACAATTAGTAAATTAAGGGCATAGATGGAAGCGGCCAAGCAACCAGATTGATGAATCTCAATTTATTGCCCTTAATCTTATTTTCGGCAGAATTTGTTACAAACTCTCTTTTCTAAGGTTGCAGGGTCCAACCACTCTCACAAGTTAACCTGGTACAAGCATAATAAAAAAAGAGAGATGAGATAACTGAAGCATCCAAATTAGACTCGACACAAGTTTGAAGGAACTAACCAAAGTTTATTCCTTGTGCAAGAGGGAGTTCATTTCCATAGTTAATTGTACTGCATAAAAATATACGTTAGTCCAATATTTTCATCGTATGGGGGCTCAAAATCAGAAAATAGACTTCCATTAGAACTGAAAAGCATGCAGGAATAGCTAGTTTGAGCTAGTTTTGATTGGTAAGACAACACTGAATCAATGGCTGTAATTGTAATTATAAGAGGTAAGGGGCTATAGAGATACCAATAAATTTCCATAACTACTAGCAACTTATGTTTATGACAAATAAATAAGTAAAACATCACTTATATAGACTATACGATAGAGCAGATCAAAACATAATATTAATCTGTACATAATCCTAGCTCTCTTGGGTGGAAGTATACATGTACAATCTCAAGTGTAGCATACCCAAGAGTTCTAGAGTGAGAGAAAGAGAAAAAAAAAGAGGTAAAAACGAAGGAATTTTAATCAATTATGTTCATTAAGTAGTTGAAGTAGGATACGCAGCTTACCATGTAGCACGGCGCATGTACTGCTTCCATGAGTCACTTCCGGCTTCCCGGCCACCACCAGTGGCCTTTTCACCACCAAAAGCACCACCAATTTCAGCACCATTTGTGGGTATATTTACATTTACTATACCACAGTCACTGCCATGTGGCCTGCAAAATATTTAGATAAAAGAACATTTTAAATGCATAAGCATATAATAAACATGTTAAATATATATAATACTAGGAAATAAAAAGAAACCATAAATTTTTTTAAACAAGAGCATTTTAGAACAATAAAAAAAACATATACATATATTATCATTAAGTTGGTACGTTTCAAAAATATTGGTACACTATTAACAATACGGGTTTTAAAATATTAATCCCTACAGGACCTCATATTTATATATTAGTCGTTCACAACATGCAAGTGCCCTAGTAGTCTAGTGGTAAGTCTCTTCACTAGTGAGTAAAAGATCGCACACTCGAGTCCCTGCTTGCACCAATCCTTCATTAGGGATGATATTGTAGGGACAAGGGGACAACCCTAACAGACAAGTGTCAAAGAGAAAGGGGGTGGGGTGGGGTGGGGTGGGGTGGGGTGGGTTGGTTACGGCCTCGTTCCAGAAGAAAAGAAAAAGGACTCACTAATTAGTAGTCCTTTGAAGGGATTACTATGTAAAATAAAAATAGGCACACAAGGAGTACCATAGTACTCTGGCATGAGTCCCACACTATGAGGCACTGATATTTAATTAGTGATGGCCGAGGGACTAAATGTAAATATAAGGTCTATAGTGATTTCTCGAATATGGTATAGAATCCTCGGTTCAAGAGGTGTAGGATTCAAATATTCATCAAAATATTATAATATTTTAAATTTTCAGAAAGTAGTTGTCGATCAAGTTAATTTTTCACTTCAAGTTTTCCTGCATGGCCCAAATATCCACATAGAGTGTTTAGGTTCAAAAATCTGTGTGCAAGTTGACACGTTAAAATTCCTTCATATACTTTGTTGGCCCGCATCATCTTTAGCTTAACTAGCAAGAAAGAGGATTACCCTTCTCTTTATGAAATTCTTCGATGCTCCCATACTCTTGATGCCCAAAAAAGATCATCAGAAAGTTAAAATAAAAAAACTAATGCAATAATGAATATACAGAAATATGGAAGATAATGCTGATGGCCGATCATAGAGAACATTTGTTTATCCAAAATGAAGAGTGAAAGATTCAAAAAGAACGTAGTCCATAAAAATAGCAAAAAATTGTAGATATTCAACAAAAGCGAGAAAATCTTTTTTCTGTAGAACAAATCAAGAGCTCCAAAAATCAAGACACACTACAGGTAGGTTTATTGAACACATACAACTGTCATGAGATAGAAAATCCTACTACTATGTCACATTTGGTGAGCATATGCAATATGCTTCTGTAGAGAAAAAATAAAACCAATTGCACTACAGCAATAAATTCATTAGTACGAAACTAGAGTTAGGATTGTGGCTGTGTACGTCATTACAGTGTTTGGTTGGTGTGGCCTCACATGTGAACTGAACGTGCTTTCTATTACTATTTTGTTTTCAAACTATTATACATATACAGACAAAATAAGACTCATGAAGAGAAGAATGCAACGCACATGCCAATCACATAGTAATTCACCATACATTAATCATGTGTCCAATTAAGTGCCAGTGTGCCCCTAGCTACTACAGAAACAGATCAAATTAGAAACTCTAAACAGCCTGAAAATAAAACAAAACTTAAAACTTGTCAGGCTGGAAATAGAAAGACTTTGAAACTTACCCAAGCCACTTGAACATAACTTCTGGTTTACGAGTGAATATCGAGCTGCTTAAACCTTGAGGTACAGAATTGTTTATTTCAATAGCTTCTTTCAATGTCTGCACACAGGAGGGAGATCATTCAAAAAGTTAGAAACCATACCAAAATCATATATTACTGGAATTAAAAAAGTAGAACAAGATTATAAGAAGCACTATAAAGTAGTTGCAAACACAAATGGATATGTCCTATATGGAAACACTACCTGAAATTTCATTACATAGAGAACTGGACCAAATAACTCCTCTTTGACCACAGGTGTATCTGGAGTGACTTCAACAATTGTAGGTTGGACAAAATTTCCCTCGGATTCTACGACAGATCCTCCTGTGAGTATCTTTCCACCCTATACATCAATTTGAGTATATATGAGAAAGCATATTGGCATGAAGAAAAATGCAATAAGTAAACGCTTTCTTTTCGTCAAAAATATATCATTAAGTAGTATTTTGAAACAGCTACACTATCCTACAACAAAAACTTTGGCAATTAAAAAAAAATTGCTATAACAAAGATTATCATGCTCCATCAATTACTTTTGAGTGTTGTCCATATGCCTCAAATATTCACAAAAATGAGATCAGGAAAAAAAGAAGAAGAGCTGAATCAATGGAATTAAAATGATCAAACAAACCTGAGACTTAATGGTTTCAATTCCCTTCTCATAGTTAGCCTTTGAAGCAGGAGTATGCAATGGTCCTAACAAAATACCCTTCTCAAGAGGATCTCCTATTTTTACTTGCTTATAGACTTCAAGCAGTTGATCAAGAACAGTTTGATATATACTTTCATGAACGATCTGTATCCAAGAGGAAAATAAATCTCAGAAAAAATTTCAACACCCGAGACCACTTGATTGGTGTATTAAAAGATAATTATCTTACCAGCCTTCTACATGTTGTGCATCGTTGTCCTGCTGTACCAACAGCAGCAAACAGAACAGAGCGGACAGCAAGTTGGATATCAGCATCATCCATGACAATGATGGCATTATTGCCACTGAGCTCAAGTAAGCATTTACCAAATCTCTCATTAACTGTTTGTTGAACCATAAGACCGACCTAGAAAAAAGCAAATAATTCTTTAGACTGTAGGTGATCTAGACAACTAAGAGATGTACAGATTATCATGAAGGTATGTTTACAATCACTAACCAAGAAGACGAGCATAAGTCTAGATAGACAGATAGGGTTATACTATAAGCTTTCAGTTAAACCTAATGTACTTTTAGTATATATAAACTAATAAATTTACTTTGACATTTCAAGATAGGGGTGTTAAAGTCTTCTCCAAGTGTACTAAATGCACAAAAGACGAAGTAGGCACATAGATGTAAAAGCACAACCAACGAGCCCATGGCTAAGTAAAAAAAATAACTTACCTTTAAATATAATGGATAAGTTGTTCTCCAACTCTCTAGATCCAAGAACGACGGACAAAAAAAAAATTAGTTTTAGAAAACTTAAGTTTAAAGTATTTTACTTTTGGAGATTCAACTTTAGTTTCACATACTTCAATGTTTTTTAGTATTTCATTTACTTGGAAAAGTCAGCATGCCTTTGCATGGAAGGTGAGGATTTATCTTTGATCAATAATTAGAGAGGCATCAGGAGACCAATATCAACGATCTGAGCTCCTCCCTCTCCCTCCTCCTCTCCCTCAAAATCAATAATGCAAGGGAAATTTCTGGGCATCAACAAAGATGGTCATAGCCAACACTCCAATCATATTCCACCATAGCAACAGACTAAGCTACCCTCTCCATCAACCCAGTTCGAATGAGATCAGTGATCCACCCATATATGGATGGCTCCGAAATCAACACCTGGGCGATCTGTCATCCTGTGAAGTCAGATCGGTGATTAAAAAAATTTGGGTCAAGACAAGTCCCCAGGGCCTGCTGGTTTTCCTGTTCTTTTCTATACTAGGTTTTGGGAGTTTATTTTTGAAAATTTCCTCAGGTTTGTAGCAGAATTCTACATGGCAGTCGCATAAATTAATAGATTCAATTTTGCTCCGATTATCCTAGTACCTAAGAAAGGAGTGGAGCTTATCAATGACCTTTAGGACGATAGGAATCATTAGCCAAATAAGTTTAACTAGTTGGACTAGAAATGTTCATTAAGTTTAAGTGTACACTATGGATGGTCAAAAATTAAAATACTGAATGTGAGAACAAAAACATATCATAGGTTTTGTGACATTCATTATCAAGATATTAGCATGCAGAACTACCTTGGAGCTTCCAGTAAATGAAACTAGAGGTATTCGTGTATCACTAGCTATTGCTTGGCCAATTTCAGCACCTCCACAAAACGACGTGAATATTGCACCTGGTAAATTGTTCTTCTCCAAAACTCCAGCAATCAGTTCAGTCATAGCTATTGTAATTAATGGCGTTGTTGGAGCACCTTTCCTACACAATCAACAAAGAGCAGCGGCGTTCTGTAAGTTTGATCAATCTTCTAGTGTCATCTATACAAATACTAGTAAAATATCCACGTGCAAATGCTCACCAAAAAATGCACGTGTGTGGAAGATGCTTGTCAAAGTGTGGAATTGTCAGATTATGGGGAAAAAATATAGTTGGGGCTGAAAAATTATGGCAAAAAAAAATGATTATCTGTTTAAATTGGAGTTGTCAAATAGATTATTTGTTTTCATATGTACTACTGGGAATGTGATGTAAAACTAACCCTAAAATAGATAATTTCCAAGATTCTTAATGGATTAATTTTACCAACACGTAGATGCGGATCAAAGTTGAAAATTTTAAATAATTAATTGGCTTGATGGATTTTCAAGAGCTGAATTATGTTTAACAATCCCAATTAATAATTCAACTCTACGATCAATAATTAAATCCCTAAGTGTTTAGCAAGTAATAGGTTCAATATTGATTCGTATTCTACTCAAGCATGTGGAACACTCAATCTCAGTTACTTTTGTGGGTGACAGGCAAATCAGATAATATAATAGATAATAGGGCAGTTGAACACAAATATTTAATAATGAAAAGAGTATACCGAGTGCGAAAAAACCGGCATAGATCTCAAAGTTGGACAGCAACTAAGAACACAGCACTCCAAGAGATAGCAATGGTATACAGCAAACTTCAAGAGCAGGGACAAGGGGGTCGACGTCGTCACTGGTTGACGTCGACGACGGCCGTGGGCGGCGCGAGCGACGGCGGGGCGAACGGGGCGAGTTGTTTTGAGGTGGAAGTGAGAGGGGGTGGTCGACGGTGGAGAGGGAAAGGAGGGGCGACGTCGATTTGGGTGAGGGGTTTGGTCGGGGTCGGGGTCGGGGTCGGGAGAAGGAAGAAGACGATGAGATTGAGGGTGGTTGTGGTGATGGGTCGGGTGGTGACAGGGTGCGATGGCAATGGCGCTGGCAGTGGAGTTGGGTGGCGACGTTGAACGGGAGGTGAGGATCAGGATTGATGGAGCGGGTTGCAGGTGACGACGGGCGGGAGGATGGCAGGGGTGGTCTAAGGTGTCGGGATGGGTTGGGTTGAGCGGGAGTGGAGGAGGAAGAAGGTGAGAAGATGGGATTGTAAGTGGCGGCTGATGTAGGAGGGGATTCGGGTTTTGTGTTGGAGATTTGGGAAATTAGGGTTTGGGTAATTTTAGTTGGGAATTTTTTTAATTTGGGATAGATTTTAGAGTTGATCACAAATCCTAAAATTGTATTAGGATTTATCACAAACCCTAATTATTTGGATCTCACTTGTATCACACAAAGAGAGAGAGGAAGAGCAAAAACTCAACACAATTTTTTAAAAATCAAGAATGACATATTTTCTCATTAATCTGAAGGCTTATAAATAGGTTCAAAATACATCTTGATACAAATCTCAAAATATTCTCAGAATCTCAAATACATAAAAAAGATTACATATGGCTATAATTGCCGAAAATAAATATGGTACTGAAATAAAATCTAAACAGAATAGATGTCCTCATCAGAATGTCAATTTATGACAATATAATATTTTGTTTATTCATTTATTTGTTTTATATGGGGCTCTCAAATTGAAGATATTTGTTTCCATATGTTATATTTGAGATGTCAAATGATGGGAATCTATTTTTTTTGTTTATTTGTTTAAATTTTTTAACTATATTATAAGATAGGATGATAATCTTTTGTTTACTATTTCATATACATGCACACACGCGCGCACACACTATAAAGTAAGAATTTTGTTTGTTGTTATTATTATTTTAATTATAACAAAATGAATGGTCAGAAGTTTCTAATGACATACGGAAAAATTAAATATATGTCGTTGGATCGTCTAAACTCGTGCTTTTTAGAGTAGTAATAGATAAGTTGGTCAAAGAGCATCAAATGTGTGGGTTTGGAGAATATTTAAACATTTTCTATATGGGATGAAATATAGTTGAAAATAATAAATTAAAGATAATGAAATAAAAATTGTGACACATGCACAGTTTCTCTTCGACTCTACAAAAATCTTTCTACATTCAAACTATACACATGCTATCCAATTTTTAAGCAACCGAAAAGATCCTACCCCTCGAAAAATCCAGTACCATATGCGAACAAATTCTTTTATAGAACAGGTTATTCATAGAGATAATAGGTAAATCGCATTATTAGATTGATGCACCACCTTAATATTATCAAGCCAGTTCTCTTGAAGTCATTTCTAAAATGATCCACATGTTTTTATAGATGATAAGAAAGAAACAGGTCCAAACTGTTCAGCTACTGAAACACAGAGACCAGTGCAAGAGAGATTAGCAGCTTAAGTACAGTGATTATAGAATTCAAAAAATAAAGACAGATCAATTATAACACAAATTCCTTGGTCCAAAGATACATAACTCGTGGATGAACAAAATTCAATGCATCAGCAAAACATCCAACTTAGAGAAACTGGAGGAAGTTGTAGTTACATTCAACTAGCTGATAAAAATATTATTGATTTACATTATTTTATGATAAAATCAGTTTAGCTACTTACCAAACAACACAGTTCCCACATACTAGTGCAATGCAGGCATTCCATCCTAGAAGAATAGAAAATAAACATGAATGAATAAAACAGTAAAGAATTGCATGAATGACTTAAAGCAGAGAATAAAATAGAATTAACATTTATGAAAAAATTAAGTACGAAGCTATAAACTATGAACATGCACTGTTAAAATCATTAGGATATGAAATACTATAAGTTGCCCGGGAGAAATATAACAAATTGATACTATAGATATATTAATTGAGATAACTAAAAATCCCTTTAGTGCCTCTAACACTGCCTGTGAAATCTATGAAGTAAAGACCTGGTTCGGTAGTATTGAGAGTGGAGGATTATGATGCAATCAGTAGCAAGAACCGGGAAAGAGCCAGCATTATCCATTAGAGGGGTTTGAAAAGAGGCTAAATGAATCATTTAGAATTAAAACTAAAAAGATAAATAATAAATCAACCCACTAGATAAAAAATTACACCCATTTAACTATTCAAATTATCTATGCTATATTGTAATTATTATTATTATTATTTTTATCAGAGCCCAAATGTTTATGATGAGAATTAACATACTCATTTAGCCTCTCACAGAATTAATATACTCAATTATTTATTTTTATTTTTTTATCTACACCTCACTGCAGAATTCACATATTTCAAAAAACTTGTGTCATACGACAAAGACCAAAAACAAGGAGCAAGGTGATATGATGAGCGATTATAATGACTGACCGACCATAAAGATTGAGTAGTTTTTAATATATCTATGTAAGACAATTAATTTTGAAGGACTAGAAAAGAGAACTTTGTACTGAAATGCCTTGAGCAATAGCATGTCAAGATGCACAATTCGAATAGAGAAGTTCCCACTTAGTTGACCGACAGACCAGTAGGCTACTGGTCTTAGCACAGGAGCAACTAGGCTGGCTAGTCGAAGAAATCCACGACCAACAAGCGCATACAACTACCTGCCCATGTTTAGAACCAGTCAACTGCATGACAAACCAATGAGCTTAGAACGGTGCACGTCGTCCACTGCAAGCATCGATGTACCAATCGACTAGTTGTGTTCGACCATACTCGCATGGAAGGGCGAGTTTAGCAGCATGTTATGGCATAAAATTTTGACATACCTTTTGTAAGGTGGGCTTATGTTAATTAGTGGGCTTATTACAGGAATTAGTATATTCCTAAAGAAAAGGTCCGTCTGATTAGTTGTGATTAGTTGTCGGGCTTGTAAGATGGTCCTAGTATACTATAATATAGTAGTATAGCATCTGCGAAGGTGAGAAGTTTAGTCCCCTATCGGACAGAACATAGGGTGGAGTTGTCCTTATATAATGAAGTCCATGAACCTAAGTTGCCTTCCAATAAGCTAGTCTTTTGGGTAAGACTAGCCCTGTGCGGGGCCGTGGCAATATCGGGTCATCACTACGGGAATGACTCGAGGTTCAAACTAGTAGGTGAGTGGTCCGGGACATTACACCTATTATACCTATAAATCATAATGATTGGCTTGATTGTGGAAGTTCTAATAACAGTTAAATTACTAAAAATTACCATTCAAATAGGAAAAAGAAGTAAAAGTGTTCATCTGACAGTAATTGCTTTGGACATTTCAGATAGTTTTGTAAAAGATACTCTTAACGTACCAAGCACAGCACAAGGAAAGTTGAAAGCCGTAATAACACCTACTATTCCAAGAGGATTCCACACCTGAATCACACATTACATGTATATGTTCATATGCTATGATAAATTAATGGATGAACTAAAAAATATTCATCAATGTCCCTTACCTCCAGCATCATATGATTTGGACCTGCAGAAACAGCAAAGACAATAAATTAACCAGAGGAAAATATAAGAGTTTAGAAGTACATGATAGCCACCTGAATTATGAGTTACACTGATGATTATAATCAGTTAAATTACATTTAGTAACAAAAAATGTCTTTCTTTTTCTTACGTATAACTAAGATATATAAGCCTCTAATCCACCTCTTCCCACTTCAATCTCTCCCTCTCCCCTCTTACACCATGCACTATGTGTTTGTACTTACATCGACATATTCAACATAAACAACATGCAATATAAGAAATAAGATAGTCATCTCACGTTCTGATGGTATTACAGATCCATTTAGCTGTCGGCTTAATCCAACAGAATAGTCACACATGTCGATTATTTCCTGCATAAATTGCAACAGTGGAACTGAATGTTAAAAAAAGTTAAAATAATCAATAAACAATGCATGACGAAAATGCTGACTACATGATTAATGAAAAAATGTCCAAAATAATTTACCACTTACAGCTTACTAGAAGATTCTCTGGCCAATCCAAACCAAAAGTCAAACTTGACTTCAGTCCAAGGCCCCAAAATCCTAACTAGTGAATTTGTTGAGGGAAAATGTTGACTACGACATTACCGTAGTCTGAAGAGCTGTCTAAATAATTTACCACTTACGGGTAAATAAAAGATTAGCCGGCCAATCCAAACCAACAATCAAACTTGACTTTCACTCCAAGACCCCCAGCTCCCAATTATCCGGGAAATTTGAATTATATAGAGAATGTACTTAGAGAGTTTAAGGGTGTAATTGAGTTAATGTTCATTTATGTAAGTTAATCTTCATCAGTAATTCACAACGGAACCATTATCAAACTAGGGCAGGCATGTAACACAAGTGTACTAATGATCAAATCAGCATTTGGACATGCAATCAATAACAAATTACAAGAAACTGACTTTGTCTTGCCGCTGACCATGAAGTCAAATCAGATACAGCCCACTACCAAGTTCATCGAAGATTGGTTCAAGTTGATGCAGTATTTACATTCCAACATAGACAAGTATGGACGGTTTTTTATTACCAAGAAGCAAATTAAACCCACAGGAGAAACAATTTACTGAACCAGCCATAATAATAAGTACTCATTTGTGTTGGCAAATTTAGCCTGGTTTTTATGTTTCTCCTTTCTTTAAATACAAAGGCCTTGCATAGGGAACAACATCTCAAGCATTGACACAATTACTTAATTGTGTACTTAACATTGAAAGACATGTAGCGAGAACATACCAACAGTACTGACTTCAACAATGATCATTGACATCATGAATGCACAAGTGAAATGATATCCATTCAGGTCAGCCTTCAAGTCTGATAAGTCATTTGCCAATGACTATGTTGCAGCAACGCTAAATAATGGGTTCTCTGTTCGTGATGGGCTCATTTATAGCAGAGGTTTTCCAACACTTGAATGACACGTATTTGACATGCCAAATCCATGTCCACATCAAAATCTAAAGAAAAGTGACAAGCCCACTCCATCTTGGCAATATGCCTTGGTTATCTATTCCGTAATTTCATTGTCATTGGAAGTGGGATTCACGAACAAGGAACAGAGAGAAGCATGAAAGAGTGTGACAAGAGAAAAGGAAATGGGAGGGTAACTTAGCAGTTAGCATTAGGGATCATGGTTAATTGGGGTTAGGGACGGTTAGTGAATATTGACCCAAACATGCAACAATGTAAATAGAATTAGAAATCCTTGGGCAATTATTTATATTATCAACTTTATGTAAAACTTATTCTCCTAGCATCCACCAAATCAACAAATTGTAACTGAATGAAATAGATTACATGATTAACTTACAAAGAAAAAATGAAAATTAGATTTGTGTGAGTTTGATTCTCCTAATCCGAGTTCTCCTATCTTTAACGTCCCAAGAAATGATTCAGGTATTTTTGAACGAGAGCCTTCGTCCGCTTTTTAAGGAAATGTTGTGTTGTTGTGTGTGTGTGTCAGTGTATCATGTTGCATCTACCTCTGTGTACGTGCCAACACAGCATAATGGTGGGACTACTAGACACGCGAATTCTGCAAGTCTCAGAAGTATGGCAGAAATGAGGAAGTTACTTGACCCTATACAAAAATTGTCCGCTCATACAGTTGAGCTTTATTAAATTTTGAAGTTGGTCCTATAAAGTTATCATTCCTCATCAGCTGAGTAATCCCATTTTAGCATAGTAGCAATTTAGCATGTAGGGATTCAGGACTCCAAGTCAATGAGCTCTGCAAGGTATTAACTAAATGGCAACTATGTTTGGATGGATATGATATTCTAGAAGCTTAAAACTCTTACTTGAACTTCACCAATTCCTTCAGGGAGTATTTTTCCCATTTCGAGTGAGACAAGCCTGCCAAGGTGCTGAAGTTTTGATCGCAATGCATCACCAATCTGTCTAACAATCTCTCCCCTTTTTGGAGCTGGAACCTGGATTACGAGTTTTGAGCACAATCAGGGGGGCAAAATTAGTCCCAAAGAACATATATCTGAAAGGTGAGTGCATGAAATAAAAGTGAATTGGGCTATTTTACTACATGATGAGGTCTTTATTAGAAAGGAAACAGATATCATAACAATCATTGAAAATACAAACAAACATTTGTGACATACAACTTCAACGTAGAAATATGTAAATGTAGATCAACTTCGATATAACAAAAGAAATCAAACAAAGCATCGCCACACTCCTGTAAAGAGTGTCATCTGGACTGGTGAAGGATAAGAAGTTTGGTAAAATTAAATGCAGTTGGTTAGCATTCAGCTTTTACACAACAAAGGAAATCTAATAAAAAAAGAGAGTACATTTCCTTTGAAGAGAGTCATCTACCAAGTAACACAGTAGAAATAATTAAGATTGGTGTATACATTATACTGACTGATGAGGCACATTTAGATGCAACTTGTTTGTCATCACTAAAACACGTGTACACAATCAAAATCATTTTCTCAACAAGCACATACATAAATCCACAAGCATATCAAATGAAGATGTGATGTTGTCTTAAAGCCCGATATGTTTTTCCACTTTAAACCACATCTCCACAATACATAATTCAAGAATATATACAATCGACCACATTCGACAATATTTTTATTTTCCACTAATTTCATGTCCATATTATGTGCAATAGAGAAGGAGAACCATAAGAGGCACCGAAACATAATCTATATAATAAATTACAAAGAAAGCTATCAAGTGGCTCACAATCAATCCCCCACAAAATCAAAGGCCCATATCAAACCTCACAAAACACATTTTCCCTCCAAAATTTCAAACCCCAAAACCAAATTTTTTCCCCTAAAAAACTCATTACTTTATTACTATCTCTCTCTTCTCTCTTTACTTTTTCATATTTCTCTCTTTTGCTCTCTCTCTCTCTCTATCTCTCTCTCCCATTCTTTCTTTATTTACTTAGAAATTTTGATTTTAAGATTTCGGTTTTGTAAAATTTTAGAATTTTTAATAGCAAATATCTCTTTAACAATTAAATTTCATTATTTTCCACACTTAAAGTTCTAAGAAGTTAGATTTTATACCCCCATTTATAATTATTTTTCAACATATACTAATGGAAACATAGTTTATTTATAACTAATTACTGTCATACTATTCAAACTTGAGCTACATAATTATTGTTTTACTGTTTGCATGGCTTTTCGTGTTTTGTATCATTCCGAAGACATGCCGTAGGCACGTGCCCACGGGCAAATCTAGTAGATATATAACATCATAACCATTTCCCTATTATTAGTTGACATAGCCTTCAACCACAGAATCATGCACTACTCAACAAACATATGTACCATAAAAGGCACCCCAAAAATAATGCATTATGAATTGACAATCATACAAGAATAAAAATTCAAAGAATTTTCCACTAGTTTGCAATCCTACATCTAATCTATCATAAGTTTATAACGCGAACTCTCTTATGCACATCAATCCCAAATGCACGCATAATGTGCATGTTCATTCTGTTTTAGTACCATGATCTCCCATACGACAAGTGCATCGCACACACTACACCATCCAATCCAACAATGCACAATCTACATTACCATATCAATTCCATACAAAATTCAAACTTGCAAACGAATCAAGATCAAACCTGCATCCAAATCTTGGAAGCTTCCACGCACGCCTTCAACCCATCCTCGTAATCCTCGCTCGACGCCTCCGTCACCTCCGCAATCACCTGATCAACAAAATTCACCAGTTACACAAAAAATTACCTAATTCCGATCCGATCAAATTAAACTAACAGATCTAACAATCAAGAACCTTATTGTTGACGGGATTGGTGGAGGCGACGACGGGGCCGCTCCCGCGCCACGTGCCGCTGACGTAGCAGCCAGGGTTGCGAGGGCCGAGGCCGAGCTCCGTCAAGAACTGGTGCTCCTTCGAGAATCCCATTGCCGATCCGATCGTTTGATTGGTTTTAGAGAGAGAGATAATTGGGGGTTCTTAGAGAGAGAAAGAGTAAAGAGTGGAGTGGGATCGAGGCCCATAATAAATAGGGAAGTTGAGATGGGATTAAGATAAGTTAAAAAGTTAATTAAAATGATTTAATAGGGATTCGTGATTAGTAGTGAGACGACTCAGACGAAGCGACATCACACGTGGATGATAAGGAGGAGTATGGGTGGGTCCCGCATAGGATACGACAGACAGATATCTCTATCTGACTTATTAGAAGCGTGACGTGTTAGAAGTGAGTTAAATATATGTTTACTTGGTACGTCTCTCTGATAGGAGACGTTGCTTTGAAATACTTTCGGTTTGAAAATATATAAGTCATTCAACATTTATATTCACGTCTCTCTAATATAAGAGGTTGCTTTCAAATATTCATTCCTTTTCAAATATAAGTCATTCTATATTTATACTAGCATATTCTCTGTACAAAATTGAACAGCCTGAAATAATTATAAGAGATTGCAAAAAAATAAATGATCAGTTGAAAAACATAAATGAAAGACCCCCAGCTGACATGTTTTTTTAAAGCATCTCTAATTAATTCAGAGTGTTGATCTAAAGTGTTTTGGTTGAAGGCTGGGCACCCTCTTTTCATATGTACGGGTAAGCAAATCATCTGCCCAAAAATTTCGCAAGCGTTTTTGTCTTGACTTTATAATTCTTATAGTACGTACAATTTTATGTGGATCTGAAGTCAGGATTGTCTTAATAGGAAAATGACTTTTCCGCCACAATATTTCAAACCTTTGACGTTGTGCACTTGCAGAAATTGTCTTATTGAGTTGGAAAGACATTATTTTTGTCTTGCATCATACATTAATAAGTGTGGGTTTAGACAATTATTTAAATATGAATAATAATATTACTTTTAAATAACACAATGAAGAAAAACAAACAATTATTTAAATATGAATAATAATATCACTTTTAAATAATACAGTGAAGAAAAACAAAACTAAATAATACATATTTTCAAAATAATAGTAGATATTAACTCGAAAGAAATTATATTAGGAGAGAATAACACATTTAACATACTTGATGAAATGAAAAACTGTGACTTTCCTCAGTATAATTGGAAATCTCTCACTATCTGTGAATCTTCACACCTGTTACCGCTGAATCTGGTGTGGGGGTAAACAGATAGTATTTGTGAGTCCTTGGAAAATCTGAACAGCGCACCCGAACCCGTTCCGTCAGAGCTCGACCGCTGGTTCCTGCCGTCCACCTGCAAAATGTGCGAGACACCGGGGTTGATCCCGGTGACGCACCATCCGACGCTCAAGTCAGTAACCAGAAATGATTATGAAAGAGCGTTTAACTAGCAAAAGATTGATTACCTCATAACGGAGATAGATGGGGGGTATTTATAGGCGCCTTTAGGGATCAGATTAGGAAGGTAATCCCTGTGAATCTGTTAAGGAATAAAGTCCTCGTAACCAGATAAGGAATGTGATCCCTGATTTCCCGGTGACAAGATAGATATGAATCAGGGCCGTTGATTTGGCTGAATCAGAGACCCTAATTCTATCCTGCTAATTTGGGTTCATTTCGGGTTGGGACCCGTACCCAGTTGAGGTGGATCCGTTCGCGGGTTATTGGATCTTTGGAGAGGTGATCCAGTAACCGCCCCAGACCCAGTTGTAAGTAAAATTACTGTTTTACCCCTGGGCTTCAAGATTCGTGCCTGATTTGGAAGGTTCCGATTTAACCTCATTTTTAGCCATATCACGAGCCCCGCACTCCCGAAGACTGAGTTTGATCAGCCTTTGAGGAGTAGTTTTACTGTTTTTAATGGCTGGCAGAGTTGTATCAGAGTCCAAACGGATGGCCTTGAATCTTTGAAGGAGGTAGTGTGGCGATTCTTCAAGCTGGTTGCATCCTCAGCTGTTCTTGAGTTTTTCTGGACGTTGGGTGATTTTTATTTATTTTTTCGGATTATGTATTTAATTTTGAGAAGTGTTAACTAGTCGTTCGGGGGTCTTAACAATGCGTTCCAGGCATTAATTGTTCGTTCAGGGGTTCGAAAATGTACCCCCGAATTTACAATTATTTCCTAGAATTTTTAGTTAATTTTCCCGAATTTTTAGTAATTTTTTCGCAATTTTTAAATAGATAAAATGATTAAAATAAATAAAAACTAATTTTTAATACCGATTTATGGCGTGGCGCGATTTGGACCCTCTATTGGCGCCGAGCACGATTTTCTGGGCGATCGGACGATCCGAGTTCCTCGGTAGATAGTTTCTCCGTATACGAGGGTCGGTTCCTCGTCCCCTCGGTTCGGCCGCTCGGCTCCTTGCTCGGAATCAGCCGAACTACGTGGCGTGATCCTGAGCGTCCATCTCAGTGCGGATCCCAAAAAAGCGCTTTCTTGTCGTTTAGCGAACGTGGCAAGGTCTGGACCGTCCATCACGATGAGCGCGTTTTTTGACAAGATCCAACGGCTGAGAAGGGTCGGTGGATTTTTTCTCCATATACGAGGGTCGGTTCCTCGTCCCCTCGGCTCGGCTGATTGGTTCGGAGCGTTAGGATCTGCCGAACTACGTGGCATGATCCCAAGCGTCCATCTGGGTGCGAATCAGAAGGATAGGGTTCAGATCACGAGGAAACATTATTTTGTCGTTTTGTGGTCGGGGCGCCATCTGAACCGTCCATCAAGATCTGACACGAATTTTGGAGCGATCCGACGGTGACTTCGCCTCGGCAGAATTTTTCTCCATATACGAGGGTCGGTTCCTCGTCCCCTCGGCTCGGAAGCTCGGTGTTGTTGGCCGAGGAATGGAGTTAGACGTTTTGAAGCATCCTGGATTTGAAGTGTCACCACCCTCCGGTTGAGTAGTTCGGCTGCTTAGCCAGGCTGTTCGGTAGCTCGGCTAGGCAACCCGATGGCCAGCAGCTCGGAAGGTACACGTGGCCAGATCTGGAGCGTCCATCATTGCGTGAATCACGAGGACGGGGTTCAGATCGCGAGAAAATGTTGTTTTGTCGTTTTGTGGGCGTGACGCAATCTGAACCGTCCATCGTGTCTTGACACGAATTTTGGAGCGATCCGACGGTGACTTCGCCTCGGCAGAATTTTTCTCCATATACGAGGGTTGGTTCCTCGTCCCCTCGGCTCGGAAGCTCGGTGTTGTTGGCCGAGGAATGGAGTTAGACGTTTTGAAGCATCCTGGATTTGAAGTGTCGCCACCCTCCGGTTGAGTAGTTCGGCTGCTTAGCCAGGTTGTTCGGTAGCTCGGCTAGGCAAGCCGGTGGCCAGCAGCTCGGAAGGTACACATGGCCAGATCTGGAGCGTCCATCATTGCGTGAATCACGAGGACGGGGTTCAGATCACGAGAAAACGTTATTTTGTCGTTTTGTGGGCGTGGCCAATCTGAACCGTCCATCGTGTCTTGACACGAATTTTGGAGAGATCCGACGGTGACTTCGCCTCGGCAGAATTTTTCTCCATATGCGAGGGTCGGTTCCTCGTCCCCTCGACTTGGCAGCTCGGTGTTGTTGGCCGAGGAATGGAGTTAGAAGTTGTGAAGAGTTCAGGTTTTGAACCATCGCCATCCTTCGACTCAGCTGCTCGGTTGCTCGGCCAAGCTGTTCGGTAGCTCGGCTAGACATACCGGTGGCCGGGAGCTCGGAGGGTACACGTGACCGGATCTGGAGCGTCCATCACGGTGTGAATCACGAGGTTGGGGTTCAGATCACGAGAAAATGTTATTTTGTCGTTTTGTGGTCGTGGCGCAATCTGAACCGTCCATCAAGATCTGACACGAATTTTGGAGAGATCCGACGGTGACTTCGCCTCGGCAGAATTTTTCTCCATATACGAGGGTCGGTTCATTGTCCCCTCGGCTCGGCAGCTCGGTGTTGTTGGCCGAGGAATGGAGTTGGACTCAGTGGCTCGGTTGCTCGATCAAGCGGTTTGGTAGCTTGGCTAGGCACACCGGTGGCCGAGTCGTGGACTTAAGCGATTTGAGGAGTCTTTGTTTTGAAACGTCACAACTCTCCGCTTTGACGCTTAGGCTTCTTAGTGGGCTTTTAAATTCCTAAGGAAGCCCAAACGTCGCAGTGGGGTTATAAGTTCTTACTCCCCCACCCTCCAAGCTCATTTCTTACTTTTTACTCCAAGCTTTCACTTTCACTCTCTGCGTCCTCTGCTAGCGGCGATTTTTGCTCCAAGGCGGTTGCGTTAGCTGTTGCGTGGGCCAGGCGATTTCCGGCGAACTAACTCCGACCGTGAACGTCACTTCAAGAGCACGTCACATCAAGGTCAGTTTACTTGCCTTAGTCTTTTTCTAGAGATGTCAAGGGTAGACTCGGGGAGTGAGGCCTCGTCCTCGGGCGATAGTGGTGCCGAGGAGAGGAGGCAGATGGAGATCCGACGGAAGGGGAAGCAGGTGGCCGAGCCATTCGTGGCCGAGGCGAGGAAGAGGAAGAAGAAGAAGAGGGTAGTGGCCCAATCTCCTGTAGTCTAGGTGATTGTGGAGACTCCGAGGCAAGCCCCTGAGTCGGGCCGGTACCCTCGTGCACTGTCCGGGCATGCTGGGGTCAGGCAATACGAGGGTGACCTTATGAAGAAGGCGATCATAGGTCAGTCGGAAGTTTACGAGGAGAACAACCCGGTTCTGACCACCGAGGCGGACGAGATTGGATCGGTGCTGTCAGAGAAGGATTTGCTCCGGATCCGAAAAGAGTTCGCTATCCCTCTGGCGTACAAGCTGATTCTCCCCGGCCCTGGGATGCGAGCGAACTCCAAACTGTCGTCGTCGAATATGTGTATGTTCGACTACGACTTGCTGAACGCCGGGTTGCATTTTTCCCTGCACCCTTTCATCCTTCAGGTCCTCGGGTGGTACTGCCTTGCGCCTACCTAGTTCATGCCGAACACCTGGCGCCATGTGAATGCCTTCCTGCTGCAGTGTCATAATGCCGAGGTCGAACCGGACCTGACGATCTTCCGGAGCATGTATCGAATTCACCGGATGCACAAGACCGAGCATCGGTATTACCTGACGCCGAGGAAGAGCGTTCGGATTATAGAAAACTTGGACTCGATCAAAGGCTGGAAGGAGAAGTTCTTCTTGTTGAGGGAGCCTTCAATGATGCAGGTCCCGACTCAGTGGAGAGTAGAGGCGCCAAAGTTTGCGAGGGCCGACTCGGTACTGACTGCGGCCGAGGAGGAAGTTGTGGGGAAGATCATGGCCTTCCCGATGTTGAGCTGGAGGGAGATGACCGAGGAGGTGCTACACGGGTCAGGCCTCAGTCCCAGTGGCGGATCCAGGAATTTAGTTCAGTGGGGTCCTTATACAAAAATAAATACGATAACAATTAAGAAAGTACAATACTAAAATAAATAAGAAATGTTTTACATTCTAAATTTGCTCCCTACGAGTTTTCATCTTTTGAAATTGATTTATTACATCTTCGTTAGTAACATTGGCAAGAGCTTCCTTTTCTATAGCCGAAATAAGACAATCACTTAAGAATTCATCACCAATTCGATTGCGCAAATCCGACTTCACAAGCTTCATTGTAGAAAAGCACCTCTCCACTGTTGCGGTTGCAACTGGCAAAACCAATGCAAGTTTTAGTAATCGATACACCAAAGGATAAGAGAGATGTTTTTTAGTTTGCACCATCACTTTAACAAGATCCCCAATGCCATTCAAATGTGCAAATCTTTCATCTTCCTTCAAATTATCATTATAAATGATAAGTTCATGCTCAAGAGCCATCCTCTCCATGGAATCAAAATCATCAAGATATAATTCAGCTAGCCTCATCAACTGTAACGGATCAAATGCACCAAATGAATCACGTGGATCTAAAGCAGCCATACAGACGAGCAATTCAGAGTTGACCTCATTAAAACGATCATTGAACTCTGCAATTTGCATATCAACAACAACATTAAAACAATCAAAAGAATAATAATGCTCATATGTGATTCCTGTTTTTTGTCGTCGGTTTTTTGGATTAATATAAGGCTCCATCATGTTCAACTTTTCAATGCCATGTTTATCACAAAATGAGAAGATCTTCATCAAAAGAGGATCCCAACCATCAAGTCTAAACTTCTGCAATTGTCGCTTAGTTGATTTCACCATGGACATAGCATTCAAGATATCTTGATCTTTTCTTTGTAGAGCTCTTGATAGAGATTCAGTTAGCCCAAAGATATGCAACATCAAGTGCAAATAGAAAACAAAATCGAAAGATGTGAAGTATATTTGAAGACCATTTGCTTGACGTTGTTGTAAATCCTTCTCACCCTCCTTTTCAACAAAGCTAAGCACATCCATAACATTTGGAAACAAATCAACCAAACGTAAAAGTGTTTTGTAATGGGAACTCCAACGTGTATCACCCGCTCTTATTAAAGAAAGCTCTTGATTCAACCCACTTCCAGTTTCTATCTCACCACAACCTATCTCTTTTAACAACCTCTCTTTTTGACTATCTCGAATCATATCTGTTCATTTGCAAGAACCACCAACAACATTTATCAAGACCGCTATCATGTCAAAGAAATCTCCAACAGCAAAATGTTTTTTTGCAATCGCCACAACAACTAATTGAAGTTGATGAGCAAAACAATGTACATAATATGCTGAACTATTTTCTCTTATGATTAGAGCTTTTAACCCATTAAACTCACCACGCATATTGCTTGCACCATCATAACCCTGCCCTCTAATCTGTTTCAAACTCAAACCAAATTCAGCAAATAAGCAATCAATAGCATATTTAAGAGTTAAAGAAGATGTCTCCTTTACATGAACAAGACCAACAAATCTCTCCTTAACCATTCCCCGTGCATCAAGATATCTCAAAACAACAGCCATTTGTTCCTTTTTAGACACATCACTAGACTCATCAACTAACAAGGCAAATACATCATCACCAATTTTTGCAAGAATAGATTTGAGTACTTCTTGTGCAAAGCAATGACAAATATCTTTCTGAATGCTAGGAGACACCATTTGACTATTTCCCGGAGCATTTTTCAATGTAACTTTACGGACACTTTCATTTTGATTTTGTGTGTATTTTATCATCTCCAAAAAATGACCTCTATGAAAAGAGTTTTCTGACTCATCATGACCACGGAAAGGTAATGCACCGTTCAACAAATATCTAGCAACATCGATTGAAGCATTCAATCGAATACGATACTCATTCTTTGTAATATTACTTTGCTTATGTATTGCAACTGCAATAGATTGGTCTTGCCTCATTAGATCATCACATTTTTTAACAGCCTTATTATGTGAACTATTAACATCACCAACATGAGTTTTAAGTCTATCCATTTTATTCCAACTACAAAAACCTTCAACCACAAATGCATCACCCCCTCCTTGTCTTCCAACGTGATCACTAAATAAGTAACAACACAAACAAAAGACTTTATCGGCTTTCATACTATACTCCAACCAACCACCATATTTATCAAACCATGTAGTATTAAAGCGTCTTGGTTTACCTCCCATGATTGTAGTTTTGAATTCATGACCACGTGGTTGACAAGGTCCTCTAATCAAGTATGTCCGCCGTATTTCATCTCTTTGATTAGGATGATAATCTAAAAATTTTTTCCTATCAAATGGATCCGAAGGAAGCTCTTTTAAATCAATTAATTTAGGCATTGAAGGCGTAGAACTAGATTGAGAAATATTTATTCTCGATGATTGTTCAACCGATGGTTCCGAGGTTGGAGGTTCAAGCGGTTGAGGAACATTTATGCTTGAGAAAAATCTTTTCATTTTGTATCTGTTAATTGTCAAAAAATAATAACAATAATTAATTAACCATTTCATTTATTAAAATTTTACTACCAACAAAGTCACTAAGTGATTAATATTTATCATTAATCATTTATATAGACAAATTTAAATTCATATAAATTTCTTAAGAGCTAAGATTGCCTAATAATCTTTAAATATGTAATTATGTAATTTATTAACAAAAAAATAAATAATAAATTGGATAAAGTAAAGTAAACTAACCTATAGTAGAGCTTAGCAAAGGAGTATGAGAGAGGATCCGAGACCGAGTCGGGCGCCAGAGTGAGAGAGGAAGAGGAAGGTGATGAAGATGACGGCGAGAAGGATGACTGCTTTACGAGCCATTGACGTTTATTTTGGGGGTCAGGGTTTGGGGGAAGAGAGGAAATGAGAGGGTTGGATCTGGATTTTGTAGATGGGTGGTGGTTGTACTTGGGCAGCTCGGGTAGCAAGGTACGGGCAGTTTCTCTTTTCTTTTTTTCTTTCTTTAAAAGCATTTACCTGCCCAGAATTTGGCTTTTTAAGAGCATATGTATCTGTAGGCCGTTGACTATATATCCATTTTATGAATATTTTGGAGGAAAAAGCTTTGTAGTCATCGTCTATATACTCATTTTTTGGGTATAGGATGAACAGCAGATGTCTATATTTGGCATACGAAATGACATTATGCATATTTTAGAAATCGGAATATCATTTACCATCCTAGAATCGGACGGTATATGATCTGCTATTTGAGAAAAAAATTTAATTGCAAAAGTTTGGGACGGAATATGATATGCTATTTGAAAAATAAAATATAAAAAAGACAATGTCAACTTATTAGATGTGACATTTGAGGAAAAAACAACAAAAAAAAAGTGCAAAAGTTTTGGACGGGAGATGGATTGCCCATCCTTCAAATTTTAAAAAAAAAAAAAAAAATTCATCGCACATGGAGGTTTGAAAAAATAAAATTAAAAAATTAGAAAAATAAAAAAAATTGGTTAGACAGAAAATGATATGCCGTTTAAGAAAAAAATTAAAATTAAAATTAATGTGTAGATGATCTCCCGTCCTTCACAATTTATTTTTTCTTTCATCAGACGGCAGATGTTCTGCCATCTACAAATTTTTTTCTTCCGCTTTCTACGAAAATTGTTCAGACGGTATATCATTTTCCGTTTGATTAAAAAAAGCTATTTTTTAAGTATTGACGACTGCAGCGCTACCCAAAAAAGCTATTTGTATATTTTTCATATACTCATTTCTTAGCAAAACGACTACGGATGCTCTAACGAGGTCTTGTATGCATAATACTCTTCTAATATTATAATGGGATAAGGCCTTAGTGTCATTTGTAAATCTACCAATGCGTGCATAACTATTATAAATGAGGTTTTAGGTTCAAACCCAGACTACATCTGATTTTTTATTTTTAAAAAAAAGCTATATTTATTAAGACATGCATCGCACGTGTAAATTACTGGTGGTTATTAATTTGTAGGGTCGTTTAGAACTACATACAAATATCTATATGTTCACATGAGCAATGCTACATAATGAACACATTCTGATATAGCAGTTCACCGAGAGAATTACTACACCGGGACTTTGAGTTTCAATCTTTCAATGCCGAGAGGACAAGCAGAGCTGCAGAGAGGCAGAGGAGACTTCTGTTCTGTTTTTTTTCAATTGGGTGAAGTAAGGAACGGGAGCTGAGACAGTGAGATTAATAGAGGTTAATTTTGAGTTGGGCTGAGACTAATAGACTTGTTATTTTCAAAGTTTTTGGTTCATTTTCCAGTAGGGCTTTATTTTAATTTTGGGCTTTAATAGAGATGTGGGTTGCTAATTAATTTTGAGTGGGTTCCTTTCTTTTAGTTCACTGGGTTCCTATAATGCTTATATAAAAAAAAATTACACTGTACCTTTTTTCAGTGGGGTCCGTGCCCCCCCCCCCCCCGAACCTATGCTACATCCGCCCCTGCTCAGTCCGATCGACCCGAGTACGCTCCTAACATCTCGCAAAATTTTTTTTTCTTTTTAAGTTTTTAGCTCATTTCACTAACTTTCAATTTGTTTGTTGTTTGGTACAGAAGCGCCGAAGATGGACTTTTTGGCGATGATGAACGAGCGGGGCAAAGCCGCCGACGGAAGGAAGAGGAAGAGGCCGAGCACGACTGCCTCGTCAGGTCGGCCCCCAAGGTTGCTTCGGCAGTTTCGCCACCTCCCCCCGTCGCTGAGGTCCCCTCGCCAACGGTGGTTGTCGTCACCGACCCCTCGACTCCTGCTGCATCTACCACGGCCGGTGGGGCCTTCGACGTCTCGGTGGCGCTGTCGCTTCAGGCTCCGTCGCTGACCGCTCATGCTGAGGTGATATTGACTGAGCAGCATAAGCAACTGTTCGTTCCGGACTGGCGAGTCAAGAAACACGATGGCTTCCTCGGGAATTCGCAGATGTCAATGCAGGCCGTGAAACACTTGGCGACCCCGAAGGATCAAGCCGCGCTGAAGGTGGGGACGGTTGGCGACAACACCGATGAGGTCGCTCGGTCGCTTGTATCGGTAAGTTGTGCGTACCTTTTCTGCAGAATTTCTTCAAGTCTACTGTTCGGCACTTACTTTGTTCTTACTATCTTTTCGTTTCGGCAGGCCACTTGTCACTTCAACCATCTCCTTGAAGCGTTCGCCGAACAGGAGAAGGAGTTGAAGGCCGCAAGTGATAAGGACAGGGCGGACAAGGCGAAGGCGGTTCGGCAGCTCGAAGCAGAGCAGAGGCGAGCCGAGGGCTTGGAGGTCCGGGTCGCCGACCTTGAGGCAGACCTGGAGCGGACCAAGGGGCGGCTCGCCGAAGAGGTCGCCAAGGCTGCCGAGGAGTTGGCGGCATCGGCTAAGGCTCTGGCGGAGGCGAAGGCAGAGAAGGACGCCTTGGCGACGAAGATCAGGGCCGAAGTCGGGGCCGAAGCGAAGAAGCATATGGCCTCGAATATGGAGAGGTCCTACCAGAGGGCGCTCGACCACGTCGAGGACCGCGTCCCCAGCTTCCAGCGGGTCGGCTACAGGCTGTGGCCCGGAACCCCGTCATATGGCGAGGAGGAGGTAGGTGAAGAGGAGGAAGGCGACGAGGAGGAGGAGGTGGTCCCCGAGGTTGCGGCAGCCGACCCCCAGGCCGGGGTGAGGAACGAGGGGCCGTCTGGCAAAGCGCCTGTGGTCGAGGCGACAACGCAGGTGGACCCCTGATCTCCTCGTCTTTTTGTAATTTTGTTTTCTTTTTTTTAAAAAAATGTAACGCCTTTTTGCGAACTGGCCACCACCTCTTCTTTTATGAATGAAAATTTTATTTCGAATTTGTTCAAGTGTTTGGGTCGGTCTGTAGTCTTCCGATTGTGATGCTTTCGTATTTCAGATCCTCGAACACGTCCTAGAAACCGCAGCAGCTCGACATCGTGCTGAGCTGTTTAAGCAATCTCGCGAGGCTCGCCTTGAGGGCGAAATCGAGCTGATCAGGAGAGTGTCGCTCAACGTGGAGAAGAAGTACAGCGAGCTGCTGGCCGAGGTGCACCACCTTCGGATAGTGGAAGGGGAGTTCTCGGTGAAGGAGGAAGAGCTAGCCTCTGTACTGGCCGAGCGAGATGAGCTCGCGAAAAAGGTCGAATAGCTGCAGAGGGTCACGGTCAACAAGAGTATCGAGGTGACCAACTTGCGTCGCATTATATCCGATAGTGTTGAGTACCCGGGTTCGGCGAAGCTCCCTCGATTCAAAATTCTGGTCAAAGACAACACTTTAAAAGACCGGATCGTTGAGCTCGAGGAGGAGGTGGCGCGTCTGAAGCCTCAGCCCGTGAGGACTAATGTCCGTAGTACTTCGTGCACTAGCGAGGAGAGAGAGCGAGGGATCTCCTTTTACGAGCTCGCGACTCGTCCTCCTGTCGTGGGTCGGACGGCGACTGACGCACAAAGCGGTGTTGCTGTTAGCTCGAGCGGAGCCTCGGTTGGAGCCACGGTTCGGGTCAGCGGCGAAGAGGCATCCCAGTTCGTCGGCCCAGAGACGAGCTCGGAGGTGAAAAGACGAAAACCCTGAGTGTCTCTGAATCGGAACGTCCCTATTCCGAGGAGACGTTGAACGAGTTGTAACAACATGCCTTGTAATTTTACTTGCTTTTTTGCTGTAACTTGTCTTGTAAATTTATCAAGTTGTTTTAATGAAATCGAAGTTTGTCCGCTCAATGCTGTGCCGTTAATGCTTGTTCGGATAGTTAGCTTGTTCGGGCGTTTTTAGTCGTAGGACCTCGTGCTTCGGAAGTTGCACATTCGGTTCGGGAAACTGTGAAGTCGAACCGAGCGTCGGAATCCGAACACGCCGTTGACACGTGGCTCAATCTGGATGGTTGATCATGATCATGGTACGTATCACGAGGGGGGAGGCACGAGTTTCAAGAAAACACTATCTTGTCGTGTTGTGGATACGTGGCGCGATCTGGTCCTTTCATCACGTTCTAGTACGCGCCTTGAGATGATCTAACGGTGAAATTGGTTCGGCGGAATTTTTCTCCATATGTGGGGGTCGGTTCCTCGTCCGCTCGGTTCGGGGTACTCAGTTAGCACAGCCGAGCCGAGGATTTGGACTCCGAACCATTGTTAGAGTTGTTCAGCGGCTGTGGGAGCAGTTCCAAACGGCGATCTACTTCTGGTTCGCTTAAGGGGGAACCTGCGAAGTAGAATCGAGCCGAGTGTTGGACTCCGAACCATCGTTAGAGTTGTTCAACGGCTGTGGGAGCAGTTCCGAACGGCGAACTACCTCTATCTCGCTTAAGAGCGGGCTTGCGAAGTAGAGTCGAGCCAAGTGTTGGACTCCGAACCATCGTTAGAGTTGTTCAACGGCTGTGGGAGCAGTTCCGAATGGCGATCTACTTCTGGTTCGCTTAAGGGCGAACCTGCGAAGTAGAATTGAGCCGAGTGTTGGACTCCGAACCATCGTTAGAGTTGTTCAACGGCTGTGGGAGCAGTTCCGAACGGCGAACTACCTCTAGCTCGCTTAAGAGCGAGCTTGCGAAGTAAAGTCGAGCCGAGTGTTGGACTTCGAACCATCGTTAGAGTTGTTCAACGGCTGTGGGAGCAGTTCCGAACGGCGAACTACCTCTAGCTCGCTTAAGAGTGAGCTTGCGAAGTAGAGTCGAGCCGAGTGTTGGACTCCGCACCATCGTTAGAGTTGTTCAACGGCTGTGGGAGCAGTTCCGAACGGCGAACTACCTCTAGCTCGCTGAATAGCGAGCTTGCGAAGTAGAGTCGAGCCGAGTGTTGGACTCCGAACCATCGTTAGAGTTGTTCAACGGCTGTGGGAGCAGTTCCGAACGGCGAACTACCTCTAGCTCGCTTAAGAGCGAGCTTGCGAAGTAGAGTCGAGCCGAGTGTTGGACTCCGAACCATCGTTAGAGTTGTTCAACGGCTGTGGGAGCAGTTTCGAACGGCAAACTACCTCTAGCTCGCTTAAGAGCGAGCTTGCGAAGTAGAGTCAAGCCGAGTGTTGGACTCCGAACCATCGTTGGAATTAAGAGCGAATAAGAGAAAGATGCATTTGCACGAGTATGAAAAAATTCTTTATTGAAGACTACTAGTCGGCCGCTTCTGAGTTGCGAGCCGTTATTACATATAAGAAACAAATAGAGAAAATACAGGGGGTAGGAGAGGAATGGTTCGACATCCTGAAATACTTAGAGAGGTGCCGGGGCACTTTCTTGGTACTTCAAAAGATGGTCGGCATTCCAGGTCCTAGGAATTTCTCTGCCTTCGTGGTCTTCGAGACGATAAGCTCCTGGCCGAACTACTTTCGTGATCTTATAGGGCCCCTCCCAATTTGGAGCCAGCTTGCTCTTCTGACTAGGGAAGGAGACAGCTAGCTTTCTGAGGACTAGGTCCCCTTCTTTGAGATCGATAGGTCGGACCTTTTTGTTATACGCCAACTTGATCCTCCTTCGATAGCTCTGTTGGCAAATTGATGCTCTTTCCCTCAGCTCGTCTATCAGGTCTAGGTTTGCCCGAAGGTTCCTGGCATTCTGTTCTTCGTTGTAGGCTACAAGGCGAGGAGAAGGTATCCCGACCTCCAGGGGGATCACAACCTCGGACCCATAGGTGAGGTTAAATGGGGACTCTCCTGTGGGGGTCCGTTTCGTGGTGCGGTAGTTCCACAGCACGTTGGGGAGCTGATCAACCCATAAACCTTTGGAGCACTTGTCCAACCTCTTCTTAATGCCGGCGAGAATCTGCCGGTTAGCATTTTCGACCTGGCCGTTCGACTGAGGATGGGAGACGGAGGAGAAACGTTGTTGTATGGCGAGGTCTTCACATAGAGCTCGGAACGCAGCCCCAGTAAATTGGGTTCCGTTATCAGTTATGAGGACTCGGGGAACACCGAATCGGCAGATGACGTTCCTCCAGAAGAACTGAAGCACCTTGTTCTCTGTGATGGTTGCCAGAGGCTCGGCTTCTATCCACTTCGAAAATTAGTCGATCGCCACGACGAGGAACTTGAACTGGCCCGGAGCTGGAGGGAATGGCCCTAGTAAATCCATTCCCCACATGGTGATGGGGATAGGACTTGATAGGGAGGCGAGCTGAGCTTGTGGGAGGCGATGGATGTTTGAATGCTTCTGACAAGAGTCGCACTACCGAACGTGTCGCTCGGCGTCTTGGAGGATGGTAGGCCAGAAGTAACCGTTATTCAACACCTTCTGAGCCAGGGATCTGGACCCTGAATGTGCTCCGCCGATGTCCTCGTGGAGCTCCTGCAAGGCGTAGTCGGCTTGTTCTGGGGATAGGCACCTCAAGTACGGCCTGCCATCCACTTGCGAGAAGGAGAGTTTGTACAAGATTCCCTCGACTAGAGTGTACCGCTCCGCTCTGGTCCTTACTTGGTGAGCCTCCTTAGGGTCATCAGGGAGGAGCCCATCCCTTAGGAATTCCACCAACGGTTTCATCCAGTCATCTTGCAGTAGGACCGGCAGCGATTCCGCCGAGTCGAGGGTCTCGTCTTTCTATACTCGGTTTCAAGAGGACCTCGATCAAGACGGTCTGCTCGAGATCTTGGAGGGAGGATGAGGCTAACTTGGAGAGGGCGTCGGCCTGTGAATTCTCTTATCGGGGGATCCGCTGGATGAGCGCTTCCTCGAATCGGGCCATGAGAGTTCGGACTTTAGCGAGGTACATCGCCATCCGATTGTCCCATGCCTCGTAATTGCCCAAGACTTGATTCACTACCAGTTGAGAGTCACTATAGATTCGAAGGCATTGCGCCCCTGCACTTCGGGCAAATCCGAGGCCGGCGATCAGTGCTTCATACTCTGCTTCATTGTTTGAGGCCTTGAAGTTCATGCGCAGGGCATACTGGAGGATGAAGTCGTCTGGACCTGCCAAAATGATCCCAGCTCCGCTTCCCTCGTTGCAAGAGGAACCGTCCACAAAAACCGTCCAGATAGGGGGTCCGTTCGGCACCTGGCTGACCTCGGGAATGGTGGTCTCGACGATGAACTCCGCAAGGGCTTGAGCTTTGATCACAGTCCGAGCCTGGTATGAGACGTCGTGCTGGCTTAGTTTGATGGACCATTTCATGAGGCGGCCAAAGGTCTCAGGTCTGTGGAGGACTTGTTTCAACGGTTGGTCGGTAAGGATGACCACCGAATGAGACTGGAAGTAGGGGCAGAGCTTTCTCGCCGCCATGATCAGAGCGTACGCCATCTTTTCTATCTTCGGGTAGCGAAGCTCGGCATCGCGGAGCACCTTGCTTACATAGTAGATGGGCCTTTGAGTCCGGTCTTCTTTCCTTACTAAAACGGCGCTGAGGGTCTGCTTGGAAGCAGCCAAGTAGAGGTACAGGGTTTCGCCCGGGACAGGCTTGCTGAGCAGAGGAGGATTGACGAGGTAAGCCTTTAGCTGGTCGAACGACTCCTGCTGCTGCTGTCCCCATTCAAAACCTTTAGCCCCCCTGAGAGCCTTGAAGAAGGGGAGGCATTTCTCCCCGGACTTGGAGAGGAAACGACCTATTGCGGCGAGGCGGCCTGTCAGCCTTTGAACTTCCTTAACATTCTTGGGCGGGGCCATGTCTAATATGGCCTTGATTTTCTCTGGATTAGCTTCGATTCCTTGTTGGCTGACCATGAAGCCAAGGAACTTTCCTGATGAGACTCCGAACGCACACTTGTTCGGGTTGAGCCTCATGTTGTGCTTTCTCAGTACACCGAATGCCTCCTGCAGGTCGGCGACATGGTCGGTACCTCGGATACTTTTTACAAGCATGTCGTCGACATACACTTCCATATTGCGACCTATCTGGTTCTGGAAGACCTTGTTAACAAGGCGCTGGTAAGTGGCACCAGCGTTCTTCAATCCGAATGGCATCACCCTGTAACAGTAGAGACCCTGGTCGGTCACAAACGAGGTCTTCGGAATATCCGGGGGGAACATCCTGATCTGATTGTAGCCTGAGAAAGCGTCCATGAAGCTGAGGAGCTCATGGCCCGAAGTCGCGTTGATGAGGGTGTCAATGCTCGGAAGAGGAAAGGGGTCTTCGGGACAGGCCTTGTTCAGATCAGTGAAGTCGATACATATCCTCCAGGTTCCGTTCGACTTCTTTACCATGACCACATTGGAAAGCCATTCTGGGTGGTTAACCTCCTGTATGAACCGGGCCTTTAGAAGCTTGTCCACCTCTTCTTTGATGGCTTGCTGCCGCTTGGGAGCGAACTTGCGCCTCTTTTGTTGGACCAGTTTGGACCCCGACTTAACGCTGAGGTGGTGGACTAAGAGCTCCTCAGAGATTCCCGGCATGTCGGCGGCGGACCAGGCAAAAAGGTCGCGGTTACTCCGAATGCACTGCACTATGTCGGAACATAGGACAGAAGGGAGGGTCTTGCTAATGAAGAACTTTCTGCTCGGATCATCCTCCAAAAAAAGCACCTCTTCCAGTTCGTCCACCGGCTCGGACGTTGGTCGAACGGCCTCCTGGGGGATTTCTAAAGTTTCGAGGGAGAGGACCGGACCCCCGGTGGAGGTCATGTAGCACTTTCGGGCCATTTCCAGACTGCCCTTGACCTCCCCTACTCCTGCCCGGGTAGGGAATTTCATCTTGAGGTGGTAGGCCGAAGGGACAGCTTCTAGGGCAGCTAAGCCGGGTCGGCCTAAGATGACGTTGTATGCAGTTGGGACGTCGACGACCATAAAGTCCATCGGCTCGGTCCGGGTGGTAGAAGTTTTGCCAGCAGTTACGTCGAGGGTTATCACCCCTTCGATAGTTACTGACACTCCTGTGAACCCGTGCAGAGTGTAGCCAGCCGGTTTGAGACGGTCCCTGGGCAGCTGAAGGCCTCGGAAGGCTGAGAGGAAGAGGATGTTCACGGAGCTTCCGTTGTCTACTAGGATCCTCTGCACTTTGAAGTTCGCCATACGAAGATCAATAACAAGTGCATCATAGTGGGGAGTCCTAACCCCCTCGAGATCTTCATCTGAGAATGTGACCGGGACACCGAGGCCTTTTGGGGGAGGGGCGCTATGAACAAAATTAACCTCTTGGACGAACGCCTTTCGAGAAGAGTTGGAAGAGCCTCCCATGGGGCCCCCATGGATAAGATGCAGGACTCGTTCCTCCTCGAACTCGGGGGTTTCATCGCGTCGCTCGGAACGCTTGTTAGCCCCCCGAGGCGGAGGAGTGGTGCGATCGGCCCGATCATTTGTTCCCACAAACTTGGCCAACTGCCCCCTCTGGATGAGGGCCTCTATCTCGTTCTTTAGCGCTCGGCAGTCGTTGGTGTCGTGGCCATGATCCCGGTGGTAACAGCACCACTTCTCCTTGTTCCTCTTCTTGGCTGGGGTGTTCATCCTCGGAGCAGGAGGTATGACCCCTTCCTTCTCGACTTCCATCAGGATGGTGGAGACGTTGGTAGTGAGAGGAGTAAATTTCTCGAACCTGGGGGGAGGGCGGCGCTGACCGCTATTATCCCTCTGTAGCTTCTTGGCCCCTTCCTCTTCAGTTGTCTTTCTCTTCGTCCCGGAGGCAGATCCTCCGAAGCCCGGGAGGCATTCGGCCTCCTCCGCCCGGATATATTTCTCGCACCTAAGGAGAAGGTCGGCAAAGTTATGCAGGGGCTTTTTGGCGAGGGACGAACGAAGGTTGGAGTTAAAGACGTTGGATTGGAATGCGACGGTTGCCACTGATTGGTCGAGGGAGGCGATGGACTTGACCTCCGCAGTAAACCTCCTCACATAGTCCCTCAACTTTTCTCCCCTCTCCTGATGGAGGTGGAGTAACGAGATGCTGGTCTTCTCCGTGCGTCTGCTACTCACAAAGTGGGTTATGAAGAGCGTTTCGAACTGCTCAAAAGAGAAGATGGAAGAGGGAGCGAGTCGGGAGTACCATTCCCGAGCCGAACCCTTAAGAGTGGCGGGGAAGGTTTTGCAAAGCATGGCGTCGGAAGCTTGGTGGATTAGCATCAAGGTCTTGAAGGTTTCGACATGGTCAACGGGGTCCGACTCCCCCGAGTAAGTTTCAAACAGCGGAGGCTTGAAGCCCCTTGGGATGGAAGCCTCCATGATGGTCCGGGAGAAGGGAGGTCTGCCGGGGCGGACGGTCCTTCCTCTCAACTCTTCTTTCTTGTCCATTCGACCGATGCATCTCTCCATCTCGTGGAGACGGCGGTAGAGAGCATCATCCCTCCAGTGGTAGTCAAACGAGCCCCTGGACTCGTTTTCATAGGAAGGGGAGCGGGGACTACAACGACGGTAGTCTTGGGAGCGTCGAGGACTATGGTCGTGTTGTTGGTGATTAGGAACCGGAGGAGGTGTTATGGACCGGGGACGAGGACTTGGGACCCGTGGGGGTGTCGGAACCCTTTGGGCATTATTGTTGTTGAGGCGAAGGTTGAGGGCCTGCAACACCGTTGCCTGGAATTGCTGGAACTCGGCACGAGTGATGGGTGCCTCATCGTTCCTCGGATGATGCCAACCAGCGAGAAAATGCGGTCTCCTCCTATGACGCTCGGGGGGTTCCCTCCGTCCCCTTCGGTCCGGGGACCTCCTGCTATCTCGGGGTTGAGGAGATCGCTCACCCGGATGTTGTTGGCAGGAGGCTCCCTCTCGGGCCCGCTTCTCATACAGGCGGCGGCAAAGATCCTCATCCTTCTGCCGATTTAGAACGGTGTTGCGAAGGTCGGAAACTCGAGGATTGTGGGAGGCCATAGAATCCGAGGAGGCATTGTGGATGGAGACGTGGTCCGGATGAAGAGGTTGTTTCTGCGGGTCGGGACGTGAGACCCCTGCGCCGACATTTGAAGGACCAGGGGGACCATTAGGAGGTTGCTGATTTGGGAGAGGAGGCAGATCCTAGGTTTGCGGCGGAAATTGCCCTTGTTGATAAGCGGGTTGGAAGGGGACTTCTTGTTGCTGATCTGGATTGGGCCCACGATTAGACCCCCTGGATCTTACTTTTCTAGGCGGCATAGCTGGGGATGACCTGACTGACGGGAAGAGGGGAGGCTGCTATTCGCTGGATTTTCCCACAGACGGCGTCAATCTGTTACCGCTGAATCTGGTGTGGGGGTAAACAGATAGTATTTGTGAGTCCTTGGAAAATCTGAACAGCGCACCCGAACCCGTTCCGTCAGAGATCGACCGCTGGTTCCTGCCGTCCACCTGCAAAATGTGCGAGACACCGGGGTTGATCCCGGCGACGCACCCTCCGACGCTCAAGTCAGTAACCAGAAATGATTATGAAAGAGCATTTAACTAGCAAAAGATTGATTACCTCATAACGGAGATAGATGGGGGTATTTATAGGCGCCTTTAGGGATCAGATTAGGAAGGTAATCCCTGTGAATCTGTTAAGGAATAAAGTTCTCGTAACCAGATAAGGAATGTGATCCCTGATTTCCCGGTGACAAGATAGATATGAATCAGGGCCGTTGATTTGACTGAATCAGAGATCCTAATTCTATCCTGCTAATTTGGGTTCATTTCGGGTTAGGACCCGTACCCAGTTGAGGTGGATCCATTCGCGGGTTATTGGATCTTTGGAGAGGAGATCCAGTAATCGCCCCAGACCCGGCTGTAAGTAAAATTACCGTTTTACCCCCGGGCTTCAAGATTCGTGCCCGATTTGGACGGTTCCGATTTAATCTCATTTTTAGCCATATCAACACCTAATGTTGCAAACAAATAGTTGAAAATGTGTCAACAATACCAATTTCTTGATTATTGAATATCAGCGGCGGATAATATAACTTCTTATATTAACTTGCTCTCTCAAATCCGCATAAACAATCAAGACGACGTGGAAAATAAGAAATAGGGAAAGTAAATGAAACTACCTTGTTTTGAACCTCCATGGTCAAATTGGAGCAAAAAACAATTGATTTTCTTCTATTAAAGTCTATTTGTTAACACCTAAAAAACAAAAAAAATCGTATTATAGAATAGAAGTGGATCATAAGTAATCTTAAATATAGGGTTCTAAACACGTATATCCATAACAAAATAGCGAGAAGGTTTGACTGATGTAGAATAAAGAGAATAATAACATATCAACAAAATTACCATCGAATATGAGATTCGATTAAACTATACCTAAAATTCAAGAATTATGTAACTGAAGCATTTCCTAAAGTTGCAATTAGGCCACTGCAAAAAATAAAGAAGGAAAATAATTAATTATGTCATGAATTGTACAAGAGAAACTTCATACTATTAGTAATTTAAACATTACAGTGCAGTACACTTTACTTACCTATAATACTGGGCACTTAATGTTTCGAAAAAAAATAGTCGCTAATAATATCATCGATGAATTTATGTCAAGTTTGAGAGAGAGAAAAATATTGCAATCATTTACTGTCCTTATTTGAAACATATGGATGATTAAAACATATACCATACAAAACAGTATGCAATTGATGAACACAAAAGTATAACCCATATATAGGTGAGGCGATGGATCAAGTTTATAATCAAACCACACATTCTATACTAACTATTAACAAACTGGTAATGATTGTTACAGCCCCAAAAATGCAAAATGAGGTTACTTTAGTTCTCTAAGTGGAATAAAAACAACAAACTTGATTATTGATATTTGATTATCATAGATAATGTTACCACAAATATTATAAAGAGTTGATAAAGTGTACAATTTTTTTTTTCCTTTTTTTTCCTTGTGTTCTTTTATGATGTTAAAATCATCTTTACTATAAAAATTGAATTTAAATTACATTCACAACGATTCCGATTAAACATAGCCACAATGAATTTATGTAACTGTTGAGAGAAATTGTTTTATCATGTATATGTTTCGCAAAAGAAAATCCGCAGATAAATATCACGATATAAATTTATATATTAAAATAAGATATATGAATTTCACGATAGGTCTAATATTTCTACATTTAAGATAAGATATAAATTTCACAATATGTCAAATAAATATCTGAACAATAATGGAACACAACACCTATTAATAATGTCAAATGAAACCAAAATATTCATAGTTTAAATGTAATTACTAATCATTTTACCTTGCGCATTAGCAACTTTTTATAACAAAATCTACATGTCCACTAAATATTTTTTGAAAAACATTATGTAAATGTGAACATAGATATAAAATTATAACCAACATCAACATGTCCCAACATCGTTCTAACAAAAAACAAAGTCTGTACAAATTTGATTATAGAACAAAAACAACAAACTTGATTATTGATATTTGATTATCATAGATAATGTTAACAGAAACATTATAAAGAGTTGATAAGGCGCAAAAAAAAAATTCCCTTGTGTTCTTTTGTGATGTTAAAATCATCTTTACTATAAAAAAATGAATTTAAATAACATCCATAACAATTCCAATTAAACATAGTCTCAATGATTTGATGTAAATGTTGAGAGAAATTGTTTTATCATGTATATGTCTCGAAAAAGAAAATTCGCAGATAAATATCATAATATAAATTTATACATTCAAATAAGATATATGACTTTCACGATATGTCTAATAAATCTACATCTAAGATAATATATAAATTTCATGACATGTCAATTAAATATCTGAATAATAATGGAACACAACACCTGTTAATAATGTCAAATGAAACCAAAATATTCATAGTTTATATGCAATTACTAATCATTTTTTCTTCCATTAGCACCTTTTTATACCAAAATCTACATGTCCACGAAATATTTTTTGAGAAACATTATGTAAATGTGAACATACATATGATATTATAACCAACATCAACATGTCCCAACATCACTATAACAAAAAAACAAAATCTGTGCAAATATGATTATATGAATGAACCCTTGTAATCAAAAAATCACACATCCTTAACCTTCAAATCAAACTCAATCCAGGCCAATCAACAAAAGATCACAAACTACAGTAAATACTCGAGATACTACTCACCAAATATTTCGAGCTCAGATAATAGATGAAACCCTAGCTTTGTGAGTGGTAATGAAATTGATGAAAAAAGGGAGAGCAAATCTAATGAAACGTACATTTGAATGATCGACGGGCGGCGACGGCGAGGAGATCGACGGGCGGCGATGGCGAGGAGATCGACAAGCGGCAATGGCGAGGGTAGTGATGGAGGATAGCGACGGGCAGCGGAGGAGATTTGGGTGGGTTTTGGAGGTATGGAGGGCTAGAGTTAGTATGTTTGGGAGAGATGTGGTAGAAGAAAAGGTTTTTTTTAAAAAAATTTTGCAATTGATAGGATATGCATGTGTTAATTTATACTTTTGCTCTTCTTTCTCTATTTCAAATTAGAGAAAGGAGAGATGGGGTAGGCCTATTAGCTTAAGATATAAAATAATTCACGTCTTTCTGCTATGAGATGTTGCTTTCAAATACTCTTTCCGTTTCAAAATATAAGTCATTCTACATTTATATTCGTTTATTAAGAAAAAAATCAGGCATATAATTAACAAAAACTATTAAAATTCTTAGTTTTTTAAGTTCATAACTGAGCTATTAATTATAAAATATTTAATTTGCTCTCCTCTATATTTTTAGTATTACTTATTTTATAAAAAAAAGTAAGGGTAAAATTAGAAATCTCACAAAAAAATTACTTAGTGAACACTTAAGAATGACATGACATTTTCTTTTAAAACCTAAAAGTGACTTATATTTTGAAATGGAGGAAGTATTGGTAATGAATTTCAAGTTGGGCTTTCTTTAGTTTAAGTTGGTTATATACAAATTGGGCCAAAGTAATTAGGGAAAGCCCAACTAGGTATCTTTCGGAAGAAATGAAAGCCCAATATAGAGATCCATTGAGAATGAAGATTTGGCCCAGCCTCAGTCCTTGCTGGGCTTGGTAAGCACATTCTCCCTGGTGACATAATGTAGGACAAAGGGTCCAAAACCGGTGTCCTGTTCTGACCCGACCCGATAACAGTGCTACTAGTGACGCAGAATAGAGTAACCAGTACTACTTATCAATGGACATCATAGATTCTAGGTCCAAAATTGACACACGACCGATCTAGATTAGGGTCGAGACTCACAGCAGTATGATACGCGGACTCTACTCAGCCCAACTTGATAACTCGTAGCATTGGTATCAGGTCGGGTCCTTTACTATCCGGACCCGGATCCCGACTCGGTCCCCTACGGATCCAAAAATTGGACACGGACCTGGACCCGTAAGGACCGGGTCACGTTCCGGATCCGGATTCTATTAAAATATTCCTACCCGTTCGGACAGGAGCGGGAGTGTGAGCGGCAAGCGAAGGCGACGAGTGGAGGATATAGAATAGATGAGAGAAGAAAAAAGCATGAGTTTTGAGTTTGGAAGAGAAAAATTTAGAATTGAGGAGGAATGGGGGGAGGGATGAGGACAGAATATTTATTTTTATGTTGATTTTTGGGGGGGGGGTTTAACGGGTCCGGGTCCGGGTCAGGTCTTCTTTGAGCGGACCCGGATCCGGACCCGAAAGTAGAACGGGTTCCATTTTAGGACCCGGAACCGGATCCGGATAGACCGGATCGGTTCCAGTCCAATGCCGGGTTCGGGTCGAATCCGGGTTTCAGGTATTTATACTGATGCTAATAACTCGCATCAACTTCTACTTTGTTCTCTCTGATACAACAATGATGCACTATTTGCATCATTGTTTAAGGGAACCATAAAGATAGGATGATATTGTTGCTTGCCTGCCTGCTTCCACCTAGAACTCGCACTATCTACACTCCATAGCCATGAGAATGAGATATGGATTTGAACCAAAAGAAATGCACATATTTCCTTAGGTTTGCCTTTAAGCTTTAGCTTCTTCTTCATTCACAATATAATACTCCAAAAGGAACGCGTGTACAACATTATGTTGCTATGGTGCCCCTGAAAAAGGGGATCACTCCACATGTTTATTCTATGATGGTGAGTAATCAATCAGCATTAACTTTAGTGATTCTTAGTGATTATCATTTCCTGTACGATACACTTGCTCGATCATTAGTTAGAGTATCTGTATTCTTTGACACCCAAATTTTGGGTGTTTGGCAAATAGAAATAAGAAAAATAGTGACACTCTGTAGTCGTTGTTAGTCAAAATTTGACTTTCACGAAATTCAAATAGGACGGACGGAATTATTTTCCGTTCGACGAAAAAAAAAAAAAAAAAAAAAACCAAAAAAAACACCCTAAAAAAAACTTTTAAAATCCCTTTTGATGGCCGGATAGAGGATAGTGACATCTGCACACACAAAGAAAAATTTGATTTCTTCCCCGAATGAATGGGCGAGGTACTGTCCGTTGGTTTTTTTTCAAATGGAACGGTCATTTTCCGTCAAGCCGTTTTTTTTTTTTAAAAAAATGAGGGACATAAAATAATTCTTCGTCCGATGAGCACGCGTAAAAAAAAATCTCTCGGACGAAAAATAATCTTTCGTTCGTTCGATCGGACGAAAGATTATCTTTCGTTAGCTATATTTTGACAATTGTCATTTCGTCTGCCAAATATAGCTGACTACTGTAGCAGCGGAATCCAATTTTTTGATATTTGGCCAACGACTACAGCTGAAAATTTTGGCAAAAAGACCAACGACTACAGATGCTCTTATGCCTTTAAGCAATATATCGTCAAGGCACGTGATCTCCTTCAGTATGTGTTTTCCATCCGGATGGCAGTTTAGTAATTTATATCGGACTTATCAAAATATTGATAGATGATTGGATTATGTGCTGAATTTTGATAGATGGTTGGATTATGTATTGAATTTGAAAGTGATGAAAGATGACCCATCTCTGAGCCTAGTTAGGTATTACTTGTATGAACTATACTGATCTAGTCTGAACGCTTTTATTACTAAAAAAATATAGTATTGCAATAATTATAGATCGGCATCTAATCTAAATAGAAGAAAGCCATTTTCCCATTATTGTGCTAGTGGGGAGATGCATGAATACACTGAGACCTGAAGGGTATAGAATGTGATCCAGGTGATCTCATGGTCCCTAACACAAATATTATAATTATTAGATCTTTTTAGCATTCTTCTCTAGTTAGAGGGATAACTCCGCCTACCTTGTGTGCTAGCATCAGGGCCGGCCTTAAGTTTCTGGTGTCCGAGGCGAACTCTCGAAATGGAGTTCCCATATATTTATTATAAAAAAAAACATGTACACAAAAAATTTGCACACTGTTCAAGCAAAATATGTAAAAAAAAATATATCGTCGGATAACTGAGAAAAAAGGACCAAAAATGGTTTGTTTTAAATGTGGGTTTCGGATTTCGTATTCAGGGTAAAGGTTTCGGGTTTGAGTTTTTTTTTTTTTTTTTAGGGAAAAGGTGGAATAAGGCCACCCTGTTTCATTAATAAGAAGTTAATAAAACAACCCCGGCGTACCGGGAGAAAACAACAGTACAAAACAACACAAAAGTACAATGTATGAAGAGACTGAAATAAAACCAAGAACCCCCAACACTAGTAGAAAATGCCACAATTGCAACATAAATTTTCATTGTAAAAGAGTGAAATTCCTTAGTTAATGCACATTCATAAGAGAATTTTTCTCATTCCCTTGTAGTTGTGTTGTTGTGAAATCTCTCCTGGTTAATGCACACATTTGCAACGGAATTTTAATTATCCCATGCGAATATTAGCTACAATAGAATATCTGCAATGAAAGTTGTTTCTTGTTGTCCCCATCTATAAGAAAATATGCAACAAATATTTCCATTGCAAGTGTGTTTTAAAAGGGATTTTTCCTGTTGCTGATAAACTATTGCTACAGAGGTTCACAAAGTAGTCATTCCATTGCAATTGTTACCTCACAAATGCAATTGTTACATCGCGAATGCAATTGGACGTGTTTTTTCATTGGTGATTTCGTTCGGATTGCTTAATCAAAATTTTAAAAACAATGTATTTCTTCGATGAAGAACATATAATTATTTCACCTGTTGATGTGCACGATTATATAAAGAAAATATAATAATGAAAAATATGCAATTTGAACAAACAATACATATTTAGATAATAGTAAACTTAGGAACACCAAAATAAGCATTGATATTATAGAGTATAGAACATTCTCATTACAAAATTATATATTTGTTTCGAAGTGCCAAAATACCAATAGTAAATTCTAGAAGGAAATATGAGTTGTCAAACTCTAAGAAATACAACGAATGTTTACAAAAGTACTTCTAACTTGAGGTTTCCTCTTGATCTGGAAGGATGCTTCACAATATTGTCAATCTTTGTTTTCAAATCTTCTGGTGGTGCATCAGGGAGCAGAACTTGGGGTTTCCTCTTTCTATACACAGGTGCCAGAGGCAACAACTACCCAGTAATAAACAATTTTTATAGGCACAAAACAAACAATTCCTGAAGAAATGGTATTGTACATCCTGATCTGGGTACCTAAAATAGATGTGATTTACCAAGAAGAACCAAAGCATTCGACAAAAAGAATTAATAAACTATCAAAAAATACATACAAGCTGTAGACTGTAGTCACATTCATAACCCACATATTCATTAAAGTGATTTGCGATGTCAAAGCCACTGTAGTTGTATCAGTAGTTGTATGACTCGAACTCAAAATCAAGTGAAGTAGAGCTTCTCTAAAAATATAAAACCAAATTTTGTAAAGAAACTGCCTATGAGCATAGAGCATCCTTTGTATTGCATAAACTGACAGAAATATAATTACTAAAAGCATTTCATTTGAGTTATATGGCAAAGCAATCAAGGAAAAAAACCAAGGAACATACTTTCAATTACATTTCATGAAGTAAAACCATTTATGAAGAAGAAAATGAAACTAACATCCTATATGATTTAATAAATACTGAAATAAATTTGGTTTTAGAGAAATTTGTTTTATAGATGATATTTGGTGGATACACATCTGGTCCTCATTTTGACAGAGCTTAAATTCTTATGTATCCCTGTCGTATGCATATAGGAAGTAGAACCAAAAGACAATTTAAATCTAATACTTGTACCGTAGTATGAGAAAGTTCAGAGTTCAGTTTAAATGGTAGATGGATTTATCTAATTTCACATCTCTCTTACTTAAACCAGGTTATTTTGGTAGCAACTATTTTATGTAACTTAGACAAACCATTTTATGCTATCAAAGTTATTAGTTTGCAACATCACAACATAAATTATATACTCATATACAGACTTAAGAAACAATTGTTTCATATTTACATAACTTGAAGGAAACTACAACTTTCATCTGGTGCGTTATTAATGTCTATTTGCAGACACAACAACATAACTCTATAGTGAGGGATAAATAGACTGTTTGTAACAGAACATGCTCAGTTACACTTACAAATCACCAGCTGCATGCAATAGCTAAAGTTAATCTAGTTGAAGGCCAATTCACATGCTCGAGGACTCAATATGATAATGCTATACAGGTGTAATGTATTGACATACGTTAAATATCGACAATTACATTGATCTAACAATTTAAATAGTATGGGTGGAAGTTAGAATTAGCAAGCTTACAGAAATAAGAAATGAATATATAACCAGTAAGTACTTACAATACAGGCCAATTCTGCGGGAAGAGCGAATAAAGAACCTCTAGTCCCTTCTTGTAGACCTATGGCCACTGCAGGAGCGGCAACGGTCGCTGAATGTGAGGAAGACATTCCGCCTGATCCAAGCAACCTTATAGTATCCCATATTTTTTTTCCTTATACCTGCATGTCTAGGATGAAATATTGGAGGCTTAACACAAATGATCTTTTTCCTGTATGAGAGGCTAAATGAGCACTCTCCAACATTTCTAATTTTAGATTTACACTTCATTGACACACATAGAACAATACAATAATTGATTCACAATCTATTTTCCCTCATGTATGATGTTAGAGTTCTTGAACGACTAGCTCCTTATGAGTTTCAGTAAATTGAAAAAACAGAATGTGAATTTCAGTAAATTGAGAAGCACACGATTGTTACTCCTAGGACGCAAGTTTTCCAGTCATCATGAGTATTGAAATTAGAATTTTGATATCCTATGTAGAGATTATAGTTACTGGATAGCAACAACTACCAACCCCCACATCGTGAATAACAAAGATTGACGAGAATTTCCCAAACAATATGTAACTACATGCTATATATTGGCGAGTATTTCACAATATTATTCTCCCAATTCCATTCTTGTCTTTACAGGTCAGTAAATTTCCTAAGTGGCCAACCTATTAGTCAACCCTATAACATAAGTTCAATAACACAAACTGATACAAACCAACATTCCCTATTTAAATTTAACTGAAGAAATACTAATCACCAATAACATTTTATAAGATAATATTATTATTCATGACACAGCCGATGAACAATCAACGAAGTATTTCCACGATATTGACTCAACTCACATATCCAATAAGTGATGATAATTTGAAATTCAGCTCAATAGAGAGTATCTTATTGGGCACGCAACTCAAGATCCTCTAAGATGTAGAAGGCTGTCGAACAACCTTTCCTACAATGATAATCAAAGGCAATCTATGTTCACTCATCTACGACAAAATGTATAATGTTTAAGCAACTATTACTAGGGAATACTATTTCATTTGCCTCAAAGGATTTGCCTATGCTTTCTAGTTGAAATGTAATTCTAATAGAAACCTATCATCTTTTCCTTTCTTCTAAATTTATAAATTTATTGAACTAGAAAAATTTGAAATCATGAATAGCTTGCCAATTTGTACATGATATATAATTATAACAAAGTTAGGCATCTCAAATTACCATAACAGAATGAAACCTTTCAGCATCATCAACCCCAGCAACAGTATAACAGCTGCTCTGCTTCGAATAATTGTATTCATCCACCTTTTTCAAATTTAGTTTCTCTATGTTCAGAATTTCAGAGTTTGGCAATTCATGGGAATGCAGAATAGGCTTACTCACGCCATTCATGGGTAAGTACAGGTACAAGTTCTTATCAATTAGAAGATGGGTAGGTGCTCTAGAAACTGGATGTAATCATCTATGTGAATAATGAGTTCAGTGATAAAAGGTTTGAAACTGCAATAGCCTATGCATATAAACAAAACTGAGCAGCAAGGGGAAAAATAGAGAACAATATCATGTAACTTTTGCTAATATAGATGATATCAAATGCTACAGGTTATATGGGATATGATATTCACCTAATTGAAGAAGCAAGCATTTGGAAGATTCATTGATTAAATGCGGGCATGCAAGAAATGCTAACCTCAGTCTTAGAAGAATATATGTCATATTTTCTGGTCCAATAAAAAAATTGACAACTGCTCCTAAAACTTTCAGGTAATTATATATGTACTGTAGAGAATTCATTTGCAGAGTAAAGGTCAAGCTTGCAACAATTTTTGAACAAACATGAAAATCAGGGGGAAAAAAATCAAACCTTGGTAGTTGGTACTGTGGTAGAGAGAGAGTAGGAGACGAACGGCGATGACGGTAAAGGGAGAGGCTCACGGCGACGACGGTAGAGGGAGAGGCGAACGGCGACAGTCGATTGGGCTTGGGGGAGAGAGAGAGTCATTTGCGACGGGCCGATTTGGCTTGGGGGAGAGAGAGAGTGGATGATTAGGGGATAGAGGGATCGATTTTGCGTCGATTAGGTGAGAGAGAGAGAGAAAGAAAGAAGCATTTCGTTTGGGGAAAGAGACGATTAGGGGTTTGGGGAAAGAGAGAGAGGGGGGGCGCTTTTCAGTTTTTTTTTCTTTACTTCTTTTTCTTCTTCTTCTTCTTTTTAGAGAGAGGGAGAGAGATAGGGAGATAGATCTGTTCTTGGTTAAAGGAGGAAATAATGGTTTTATTTTAGAAAAAAAAGATTACGTGTCTAACACGTGTTTAATATTAAAGATTAAAAAACTATTTTAGTAACGAAATATATTATGTTACAATTGTGCTCTTACAATTGTTGGAATTGCAATAGATTAATAGAATCTCTTGTGGATGTCAAAAATATTCACAACGAAGGGGTTTGTTGTGATTAATCTGCTGTAGATGGTAGCACTAACAAGAGAAATTTTGTACTCGTAAATGATTCATTGTTATTGCAAGGTTTTCTACTAGTGCAACAAGCCCTGGGGGGTGGGTCTAATTACTCAGGCCTCAAGCCACCAGAGAGAACCGTAGGAAGAAACAAAATCCAAGCTGGCCAAAGCACTGTCAAGACTGGTGAAGCCAGTCCCCTAGTCCAGCGTCGGCCCGAAGTCTACCTCCTCATCGTCAAACTCCTCTACCTAGAATACGCTGGCTATCCTTCCTCTTGCCTCTGTGGCCGCAGCTGTACCCTAAAAAGAGATAAGATGTATGATGTGAGTCAGGTTACCAGAAATACTATTACAAGAAGCACGAAAATAAAAATTATTTCTGTCAAGCCATAACACCCATGTTGATGCCGCTATTGCTATGTACCACGCCTCCTTCATCTCATGACGAATTGTAGCAAATTTGGAGCCAATCCACAGATCCTCATATACACAGGGGTAGTCACCTGTTCCTAAGGCTCGGAGTACCTCCACCATCGTTGCCTTACTCCTAGGGCAGTGAATGAATAGGTGATTTAGGTCTTCCACATGTACGCCGCAGAAACCACAGTTGGTCGCCACCTGTGGTTGTCTTTTGGCAAGGTTTTTTCCTAGTGAGGATAGCATTATTGAGCACTAGCCATAAGAAAACTCTGATTTTAAGGAGAGTTTTCGCCTTCCACAACACCTGCGCCCAACTTGGTCTGCATCCTCGAAAGTGGATCCGATGATACAGAGATCTCACCGAGAAAGCTCCCTTGCTTTCCAGTCCCCATCTCATCTGATCTAGGCCTTGTGTGCACCTTGTGCCTGCCCGGGTGATGTGTGCTTGCATGTCAAGCAATTGCTGGTGTAAATGTGGGGGGAGCGTTCCGCGGAACGCCGATCTCCAGCCACCCCTTTTCCAACCTTCGGCAACGGACATGTTCGGTCGACTCGACTTCTCATACAGCTCTGGAAACGTTTCCTTCAAGGAATGGACCCCACACCATCTATCCCACCAGAATCTGGTGGACCGGCCATTGCCGATAGTCGACGTAATTGCCGAGTGGAATGGGCCGCTAGCCTTGGCAATACCTTTCCATAGTCGCGACACTTTAGCCCCTACTCGGAAGCCCAGATTTCTCGTGCCTCTTCCCCTTAGATAAGGTTGAATAAAGTCCTGCCAACCTTCCCCGTTGTTGTGGAATACCTTCCACCACCACTTCCCCAATAGGGCAATGTTCATATCTCTGAGGTCGATGATACCTAGCCCTCCATGTTTTTTCTTCATGCAAGCAATACTCCATTTGATGAGGTGGTAACCTCCTTTATCCGCGTCTGTCCCCTTCCAGAGGAACCGTTTTCGAATCCGGTCAATCCTCAAGATCACCCATCTTGGAAGCTCGAAAAAAGACATGTAGTAGATTGGCAGGTTAGACAACACTGAGTTGATAAGAACCACCCTGCCCCCGAGAGACAACGATTTACCTTTCCAACCACACAGTCTGTCTTCCACCCTGTCAATGATAGGCAACCAGTATGCCTTAGCTAATTTTCCTGGTCTGAGTGGTAGCCCTAGGTATTTGATAGGGAAGCCACTCGTCGTGCAGTTCAAAATAGTAGCGTGTTCCCCTGCTACTTCATCGGATAGGGCAATTGGAGTCAGCGCACTCTTGTGAAAATTAACCCTAAGTCCTGACCAGGCCTTAAAACAGTAGAGAGTCCCCTTAATGCTGACAGTTTCTTGTCTGGACCCATTACCAAAAAGTAGGGTGTCATCTGCGTATTGCAGGATCGTACACCCTTTAGTAGACACGGAACTGGCCACTGGTGTGATCCAACCTTTATCTTGGCAATTCTCCAGCATAACCCTCAACACATTCGCTACAACAGTAAACAGGAGTGGTGAAAGCGGGTCCCCTTGTCTGAGACCCTTCTTGCAAGGAAACGGCTGCCCCGCCCTACCATTCACTGAAATGGCCGTTTTGCTAGTCTGCAAGCACTGCCTGATCTAGTCAATCCATTTATTCCCGAAGCCCCTACCCCTGAGGGCTTCCAACAGGCACTCCCAATCGACCGAGTCATAAGCTTTCTCAAAGTTCAGCTTAAGCAGATAGCTTTTAGAGTTGGTCGTATGGCAGCGGTGGATAACTTGTTCCGCCGTTGCCACACAATCTAAGATATTTCTTCCCTTAATGAAGCCCGATTGAGATTTGTTGATAAGGCTATCCATAATACTCCCCAGGCGGATAGCTAGGATTTTTGTAATAATTTTTGCTGAGCAATTAATGAGGCTGATCGGCCTAAAATCGCCCACAGACGACGCCTCCTCCCGTTTGGGAATCAGTACAACATCCGCAAAATTAAACATACCCAATCTGAGCTGGTTGTTGAAAAAGTCATCCAACAATGCCATGTAGTCCCCTTTAATTTCTTCCCAGAAAGTTTGGAAGAACATCATTGGAAAGCCGTCTGGCCCTGGCGACTTGTCAGCTCCCATGTGACTGATAGCCTTTTTAACTTCCTCCTCAGAGAACGGAGACTCCAGACAGGATAGTGATGGAGATGTCTCGATCTGGTAAGATTGCCAAAAATCATTCCTGAGTGGTACCCTGAAGTCATTCTTCTTCCCCAAGAGGTCCTTGTAATAACCTTGGAAGGCTGAGGAAATGACATGTTCATCTTGTACTGTCCCCGAGCTTGTATCTAAGGATAAAATAAGGTTGGACCTGCGCCTTGCACTCGCCACGCGATGGAAGAAGGCCGTGTTCGCGTCTCCCTCTTTGAGCCACGAAATTCTAGATCTTTGTTGCCATTTAATTTCTTCCAACTTATAGAGATTGACAACATTCTCACGGAGTTCCAAAAGTCTATTTCTTTCCTCCTGTGATAGGTCTCTTGATTCCTCCACTCTTTCAAGTTCATCAATTCCTTCCAAGAAGGAATCTTTAGTTCGCCAGATGGTCGAGAACCTAGATCGGTTCCATTTACGTAGCCTCTTCCTTAACCTGCGAATTTTTTCACACCATCTGCTCGTGGCATCAGTGCCGGTCACTGGGAGTGCCCAGTTTTCCATCACCATGTGGTGGAACCCTTGAATCTCCAGCCAGGCCTTCTCGAAGTGGAATTTTCTATGTTTATTGGCTCCCTGGTGCCCAATGTCAAGAAGGATAGGAGTATGATCTGACATTGGTCTAGGGATTGATCTGGCAGTTGCGAGGGGGAACTTAGTCTCCCAATCCAACGACACGAGAATCCTGTCCAATTTTGCCAGGATCGGAGTCGACTGCATGTTAGACCATGTAAATAGTCTATCATTAATGGGGATATCAATCAACTCCAACTCCGAAATCACCCTATTGAACTCTGCTCTGTGCCTGTCGCTGGAGCCTCTACCCTTGTGTTCAAACGCAAATCGGGTAATATTGAAGTCCCCCCCGACTATCCAAGCCCCCGACCAACGGAGACGAATACTGACCAGTTCTTGCCAAAAGGCATCCCGCTCTGAGGCCACGTTTGGCCCATATACAACAGTGATAGTCTGCAAATACTTATCAGCTCGTCGTTCCAGACGTGCAGTCAGTGAAAATGTACCATTAAATACCTCTGAACAGGTGAGCAGGTCCGAGTTGAACCCAATGGCAACTCCCCCTGAGGCTCCCGCGGATGGGCGAAAAACCCACTCTTTGATTCTGTTCCCCCCAACTCTCTTGAGTTTGGACCCATGATTAAGTTTGGTCTCCTGAAGCCCAACCACTTCTGCCTTGGACTTCGTGATAACGTCTCTAACCATATCCCTTTTACCTTTCTCCCCCAGGCCCCGGACGTTCCAGAAAAGCATATTCATTGGGGAACCGTGTCCGAGATGACCGTGTGTGAGGGGCTCGGGCGGGTTTTGCCCTCAGAGATCGTTACCCCCCTAGGTTTGTCTCATAGTTCCTTAAGCGCACTAGATTTAGCCCTCTCAGATTCCTAACCCCGCAATTTGTTAAGAAGTAACGCGTTGCGTTCTTTATCACAAACTTCTAAACCGCAGGTAATAGCTAATATAAAAACATCAGAGTCTGACATAAAATTTAAAATATTAGCAAGAAATTTTTTTGTACCTCCACTGACGTGTTTAGCCGCTTTGGCGGCCGCAGCTCTCTACAAAAAGTCATCCAAGGACTTCGCATGAGCCCTCTTAGGAGATCTCAGGAGCCCTCTTTGTACCCTGAATCCAACCGCCCTACGAGACTGTCCCGAACTATCTCCCGGAGCTGAATCTGGGACTGTGGACAGGACAAACTCCGGTGAGATTTCCCTCTGGGTATCCGCAATGACCTCCATATCCTCTGACTCCTCGTCTGAAACTGAGAAATCGAAGTCCAGGTTCAGACGTCCTTCTAGATCCTCCTCACTATCTGCATGCTGATTTAGTAATTGTCTAGATGCCTGTCTCATCGCGGACTCCTTATTGAGCCCGCCGATTGGCAACTGCATCGTAAGGTCAGAGATTTCCTTAGCGGTCCCCTCAATGGGCCCGCTCCCTATCTGTTGAACATGCTGATTGTCGATCGCACGAGCAGAACCTAAAATAGCATCAGTATAATGTGTAGTGGACCCCTCTTTGGGCCCACAAGCACCTATAACAGGAGCACATGCCGCCACCAATTCCGTTGGACCATTATAGAGCTTAGAGAGCTCAACTCCGCGGAACAGAGTATCTGCTGCCTCGAGACCAGTGACAGCGATGTGATTGCTCCGGGTGCTTTGGCAGTGAGCGGTGAGCTTACCCTCACTGCCAGCTGGTGCGTTTACATTGGGGGGCTGTTCGGTTGCCTCAGACTTCTCTTTGTCCAAAGCGTCCACCCAGACTGTTACTTTTTCAAAATCTTTCGTTCTCAACGAAGACGGCGCTACAAACTCGTCTTCTTGCCTCTTTTTGCCAATCTCCAACTCTTGAGCTCCCCTGCCTTCTTTCCCTAACTCGCCATCTTCTAAAAGCCTGTTTTTCTCACCCACTCCCTCAGCGCTTATCTCCTTTGAGTTGCTTTTGCTGGTTTTGGGCAGACCTGTGCTCCCCTCTTTCCCCAGACCGCCCTCTGACAACTGAGTCACCTGTTCCCCAGTCGCTTCTAGTTCTTTTTCTGATGAAAACCAACTCTTTTGGACCCATTCCTTGGTCGAAAGCTTTCTTTCGCCTGTCGCCTTCCCCAAAGTGGTGGTCTCAACCACCAACCCCTGGTTCAGAGCCTGCATGTCGTTGCAGAGGGGTTTTTTCCCATTTTTGGGGTCTGCCCCTGTAGCTCCTCCCTTTGCCAGTGCATGCGCTTCCAAAAAAGGGATGTTGATTGGGGCCACCACTCGATCCAGCGAGTTGAAGGTCTCAGGTGACTTTTGACCGTTGGGTCTTGCGGGACAGTCCCTTCTCCGATCATCTCTGTACGGAGCATGTTGCTTTGGCTGTTGGTGTCGTCCCTGCTCCGTCGCTGCCTTGAGAATCTCCCCGTGAGCTCGTTCCACCTCGTGAGACCCATCAATAGTGAGGTTGTTAGTTGGTGATGCCACTTACTTGTAAGATCTGTGATCTGTGAGGGAAGTAGACGGCTTGGAGGGGGGTTTGTTCTTGTGCTGAGTCGACCCTCTTGTCTAGCACAAACCTGATGAGATACGATTCTTTGAAGGAGTAAACCTTGGCGAAGCGCTGCATCAAGGAGATGTCGGCACTTCTGATGAGAACCCTTGCTGAGACCAGCTCCGATCGTCTAACCGTCTTCTCATCTATCTCTTCTATGCTCCCGAATTCGGCAACCATTTCTTGAAGAGCTTCCCTCTTCCAAAAATGCAAGGGAATGTTATGTATCCAAACCCAAAATTTATCTCCCTGAGGGAGCTCAGCTCCGAAAGTTGGCGTCCACGCACTGAACTCCACTTGAAAATGCCCAAAGTCGACTATCCCCATTCCGACAACCTCTGAAACCTTCGCCGGTGAGGGGAATGAGACCAAGAACTACATGTGGCACAACTTCTTAGCCACCCAGTCTCTATCGGCGCTCATCGGCCACTTTTGAGTGAGCGCCTGTGTGAGGTGCACTTCCGATGGTCTTTCCGCTTTAATTTTGGCAACTGCACACCATTGCCACAACCATCTTTCTTCGTTTTTAATGGCTTCCAGGATTTTCGCCAGTCGTATCACTGTGGGGTGGTCTGGTGATCTCCCTCTACTCACCTGCCTCTCATCGTCACTTTGCGTTTCAACCACTTTTGTACAGACGTAAGATAGATGGCCCCATTTCAAGCATTTGAGGCATCGAACTTCTTTTGTGCACTCACTCCTAAAAAGCCCAAGATCCCCGCTGTTAAAACACCGCGCCGGCCTCTTCTTTCCCTTCCTCTATTTCTTGATGCCTGTGGTTTTACCAGGTTGGAGGTTAGTGATACTCTCTGTATGCTTGTTTCTCTTACCCCTGACTTGTATCCACTGCCCCTCCCCTACCACATCGCCACTTGCCCCAACTGTAGTCCCGTCTAGCTCCGCACCTTCGTGGGCATGCTTGGCGTGAGATAACAGTTGGCGGCATTCCGGTGGTGATGGCAGGTTGAGTTGCTCGGTGGTGGATTTGGGGGGGGGGGGAACCAGGGGCTGGCTTTAGCTGTTCGAGAGTCTCCCCTTGTGCTTTTTGCTGTTTGGATGGGTGTGAATCCCTTGGGATTTCCGTAGACGTTTTAGTAGGGTTTGAGTTTTTATAGATTTAAATGTGGATTTGTTTTTAAATCATTCAAATTTAAAGCCTCAAATTCAATTAAGTCCAAACCCAAATAATTTATACAAAATTCTAAAGGTCCAAATATTTATTTTGGGGTCCCTAAGAGCATCTGTAGTCGTTTGCCATTTACCCATTTTTTGGAAAAAAAAAATGAGAAAAAAAAACGCTCTAGTCGTTGGCCATTTACCCATTTTTTGGGTCTGACATGAACAGTCGTTGGCCAAATATGGGAGACGAAAAGGCTTTTGCCAAAATATAGCTAACGAGGGATAATATTTCATCTGTTTAACGCGACGAAAGATTATCTTTCGTCGAAGAAGTCCGACAAAAAATGAAACACCGTCCCAACACATTCGCAGGTCAAATCTCGTCGGACAAAAGATAATACTTCGTCGCTTCATTTTTATGGCGGGCACTTCGACGGACGGAAGATAAAATATCGTATTTACATTTTATTTTATTTTTTGATTAAAAAACGGTCGGATGGGAGATGAATTCACGTCCGTTCCATTTAAAAAAAAATAAATAAATAGAATTGAAGTGGGACGGGAGATAAAGCTCCCATACATTTCTTTGTTTAAATTTTTTTATAAAACCACCCTATAATAATTTCTATAGATTAAAATTAGGTTTAAAAGTTAATTAATTAATAATTAAGAAATAATTAGGATTAATTTTAGATTTATTAAGGAATTAATTTTGATTTAAAGTTTTTTAATTTTTTTTAAAAAATGAGACGGACGGGAAATCATTCCCCGTACGTTCAAATTTTTTTCTTTTTTTAGCCTAAGACAAAAAATAATCTTTCGTCTGAGATTTTAAATAGTGAAAAAGTCAAATTTTGGCTTTCACCACTACAACGCAATGTCTTTTTTTCCATTTCCATTTGTCAAATACCCAAATTTTGGCTCTCGACGACTACAGATGCTCTAATAACAATTCTAAAAGCCCAAATATTCATTTTATACTACTAGATCAACTCATACCATCAAACTCCCACATGAAAAATGATCCTTTACAATACCTCATGATGAGCTACACGTAGGGCTGAAATTGAGCCGAGCCGAATACCTTCAGGCTCGAGCTCGGCTCGTTTACGAAACGAGCTCAGTTTTGAGCTCGAGCTCGGTTCGAGCCGAGCTTTGACCGTATTCAAGCCGAATAGCTCGCGAGCTTAGCCTTAAAAAGAAAAACCAAGGTTGAGCTCGGCTCGTTTACAAAACGAGCTCAGTTTTGAGCTCGAGCTCGGTTCGAGCCGAATAGCTCGATTCGTTTGCAGCCCTAGCTACATGTAGCAAATCAATTCTTCTCCTGGAAATCTTTCTCATGCATGAAATTGCTCAAAGAAATCATTTCAATGGATCTCATGATGTCCTATATGATATCCTATACACTCTATAAAAAATTATTTAAATCCTTGCATATTTCAACATAGTACAAATGTACACTATACCCTATATGGATGCTCTTATAGCATCCACAATCATTTGCTATATTTGCCAATTTCTCATTTTTTGAGAAATGAGGTGCTGCAGTCGTTTGCTATTTTGCCATTTTATGGCAAAGTAACTACAATCGTTTCTCATTTTTGAGAAACCAATTTGCGATTCTCAAATTATAAGAGACGAGACAACATGTTCCGTCCCAAATTTTTTTCAATTTTTTAATGGGATCGGAGTCATCGGACGAGACAACTTGTTTCGTCTGACTTTTTTTTTAATTGATCGGAGGGTACAACATGCACCGTCTGAAGAAAAAAAGATCGAAAAATTGCTAACTGAGACATGTTGTCCCGTCTCAAGCATATTTTGCTTGGACGGGACAACATGTCCCGTCCCAGCAAAGGGGCTTAATTAGTGGTAGGTTTAGTGTATAAGTGTGTAGTTAAAGTAGGTTTTAGGTATATTTTATTATTTAATTTATTTAATTAACCTATATTAATACCTAATAACTAATTAATTAACTGTATAAAAAAAATGGATGAAACAACATATCTCGTCTTTCTCAAATTTTAGCAAAATTTTAGCAAACAACTACTGCAGGAAAATACCCTATTTTCTATTACTGTAGCTGCCATTTTGTACAAAATGACAAACATTATTGTGGATGCTCAGTTCTATTACTACTTCTTACTCAATTCAAAATTCAAACAACAAATAAATAAAACTAACCCCCTCACTCTGTCCACTTCCTCACATTACTTACTGGCTGCTCTAATGGCATCTCTCATCTTCTTCCTCCTCTTTCTCAACTCCATTCTTCTCATGGTATCATCATCATCATCCAACACCACCAACACTTACATTGTGTTCATGAACCCATCCCAAGCACTCCATCCACCAAAACTCCTCCCATTGGTACTCTTCGCACCTCCAATCCCTCTCCATTGACCCATCCCTCCACCTCCTCTACTCCTACTCCCACTCGCTCTCCGACTTCTCTGCCCACCACCTCCCCCACCACCTCCCCCTCCGTCCTCCTTATCCTCCCCGACCCCCTCCTCCACCTCCACACCACTTGCTCCCCTCACTTCCTCCACCTCCCCCCTCCCCTCCCTTCGCCCTCCCCCTCTCGAGATGTCATCATTGGCATTTTAGACACTGGAGTCTGGCCTGAACTCCCTTGCTTTTTCTGACACCAACCTCGCACCCTGCGAGGCTGGTGTTGACTTTGCACCGTCTGTGTGCAACAGAAAACTGATTGGAGCCCGCAACTTCAGTCGCGGCTCTAGTGCGCAGTAGAGGCATACTCTGTCAGCAGAGTATGCCTCTGCACGAGACCGCGTTGGCCACGACACCTACACTGCCTTGACCGCAGGTGGAATGCCTGTGGCCAACGCGAGCCTGCTGGGCTATGCCCTGATACTGCCAGGGGCATGGCCCCTGGAGCGCGTATTGCGGCTTATAAAGTTTGCTGGAAGCTTGGCTGCTACGGATCTGACATTCTTGCGGGAATTGATAGTGCCATCGAGGATGGTGTTGATGTTCTGTCATTGTCGCTTGGTGGCAGCAATGCGCCGTTTTATAGGGATCCGATCGCGTTGGGCGCGTTCGCTGCGGTCCAGAAGGGTATCTTTGTGTCTTGCTCTGCAGGAAATTCGGGGCGGGGGAAGGCTACTTTGGCGAATATTGAACCTTGGCTTGCTATAGTTGGTGCTGGAACACTAGATCGGGATTTCCCGGCTTTTGTAGTGCTTGGTAATGGGGAGAAAGTCACTGGAGTGTCACTTTACAGTGGGAAAGGCATGGGGAAGAAGTTGGTACCTATTGTGTTTAGGGATTCAAACAATTCGAGCAAGTTGTGTTTGGCAGGGACCCTGGATCCCAAATTGGTGAAGGGTAAGGTTGTGTTTTCTGACAGAGGGATCAGTACGAGGGTCGAGAAGGGGCTGGCTATGAAGCAGGCTGGTGGGATTGGGATGATTCTGGGGAATACTGCGGTAAATGGGGAGGAATTGGTGGCTGACAGCCACGTTCTGCCTGCGGTCGTAGTGGAGTTGAAGGAAGGGGATAGGATTAAACAGTACGTGGTTTCAACCACGAAACCTGTGGCTGTGTTGAGCTTTGGAGGGACTATGCTTAATGTGCAACCGTCGCCTGTTGTGGCTGCATTTAGCTCAAGAGGGCCGAATACTGTGATGCCCGAGATACTCAAGCCGGATTTGATTGGGCCTGGGGTGAATATCCTGGCCAGGTATGTAATATCCTAAACTTTCATTCTAATAAGATATTGATTTTCACGTGTTGTGCACGTGCAAATTTCATGCGTATATTATTTATCTATTTTTATACACAAAATTTCTCTTAGTAGTATGAACAATTATTTTTCCTTTCCTTTATTTTTATAAACGCCAAATTCTAATGCCTAAAACACTATTTTATTTGTGTTAGCCCACTTTAATTAATTATTAATTTATTGTCTTGGCCCACAAGCCTAAGCCCACTATTGTGAAGCCCACAAATTTAATAAATCAATTAAATTGTCACACTTGTCATGTAGAGACAAATGGTGAACATTTTGATTAATTAAATTGTACAAACTTCTACATAGGGGTACTAGGTGGCTACGTGCAATGCACGTAGTGTGCAATGCACACTCTTTGGTGGCCGATTTGTGCATGAATGATGGGGAGTGTGGGTGTGTGTGCATGGGTGGTTACTTTGTGTGTGGGTGGTTGCTACAACTTTCCCTTCTATCCTAACCATTCATCCTATAACTATCCAATAAATCCTAGCCCTCCAATCCATTCTAAAATTAGTATAAATACCCCTCTTCATACTTGTATTCTACAAAAAAGCAAATATTGAAAGAAGGCATTATATAGGAGATACATATTAGTGTGTGAGTTTGAGTGGGTGTGTTCCTATTGGAGGTCGGCCCCCTTCTCTTTCAACTTGGAGCTCTCGGTTTTGGTGGCAAGGAAGCAAGAAGGAGATCGTGACATTGCAATCTAGGAGGAGAAGGCACTCTCTCGTATTCTAGGAGGCTCTAGGAGATTTCTTATTGGTTTTCTTCAAAAAGGTGGGTGTTTCTCATGACTTCTATAGTAGAGAGCATGCTAGGGAATGGAGTGGAACTATCATTATAAGCTACTAGTTGAAATGAAATGCATGCTTGCCAAATTAGAAGAGAATGGATAAATTAGCAAATCTGTGTTGTTTGATTACTATATTTATTAATTATGAGTAAAGTGAATGTTCTCTTTTTTTCTAATGTTAGTATGCAAAATATGCCCTAAATACGAACTATGTGGATTAACTAGTAAAAGACTAGCACCATGTTTATTGATTAATAATGCTAGGAAGAATAGTGTGTCAAAGATAAATTGATAGAAATGATTGTTAATAGATGCATTGAAATTTCCTATTGCTATATATGCCATGTGAAAATTGGAATAAATGAAAAAGAATGTCCTTTGCATACAAATGATCGAATGCATCATGTGTAGAGTAATTAATAAAAATAGAGGTTTTATTTAATTATAAAGTTGATATTCGCGCTCTAAAAATATCATAGTTGTCAATGGGTAAACAAACATCATAGTAGTGAAATTTTGGTGTGAGAGACCATCTTTATTGTGAACAAATATGTGTTAGTTTTCAACTGTCGAAATAGTGTTATAAAATACAAATTAAGGCTAAATATATGTTTTAAAAGAGGAAAAAAAAATACTTTTAAAAATATTGGTTATTGTTAAATTAAATGTATTTTTATTCTAGACATTTTTGTTTTCAAAAGAGGAGGAAAAGAGACATTCGTTTTGAGAATTTTGGAAGTATAGCTTTGAACAGAGAATTAAGATCAAAACCTATTTTGAATACCTTCCGATCGATATGTCCACTTAGACCAATTGGTCGGAAGAGACTTGGGTTCGCTCAGTAGTTGGAGGTCCTGAGTTCGATACCCCGAGGCTGTGTTTCATTTTGCTGTTTTTGTTAAAAAAATCCGAATCACCGAAAACTGAACATATAGGGATTTTAACCCCCAGTTAAATTGATGGGCGGCTTTGGTGCGTTGGTCTGTGCGCTGTCTGTTTCACCGCTGGTTGTGGGTTTCAAATCTTGGTGGGGTTTGAGTTTAGAAAAAATGTTTTTTTTGAGATTTTTTGGATTAAATTGAATGTTTAAATAGAATAAAAATTGGGAAAATGTGTTTTAATTACTGAAAAAATTATTAGAACTTTATAAGAAATATTTATACAACTTTTGATGAAGTGTGAATAAGAAATTTGGGTTTTTGCAAGAAAGGACTCACTTTGAAATTAAATTATTCTTTTAAACGAAAGAAAATTAAAAATGAAAATTTTGAGTTATAAAAGATGAATTTTTGAAGTTTGTGACTAGCGTGATTAAATGGGATTATAGAAAAATGTGTTGTAGTAAAATTGTGAATTTGTGAATAATAGATTTGTGGAATATATGAAATTGTTGGTGACTATTAAGTGAAATTTATTCTTGCACATGGATTGCACGCGAAATTGAATTATTGATCGTGATGAATTATGAAAGGTGTGAATACATGAATACTATGCTATTGAAATATGAATTGTGATTAATCATGAAAAGATTTAATGAGTATGACATTGTAATTATGAGTTCAAATTGAGAATTAGGGTATAGCCAAACCTTATACCGGCAATGAAAGAAATGAGAAAATGATATTTTGGAATGAGAAGACCAATGTTTGGGTCATGTGAATTAAATGAATAAGACCGGTATAGTGGAAGTGCTACACTCTAAGAGTTGATTTTATTAATGATTCAATTAAACTAAGGATTAGATGCATAGTGGAGATGTGATGAAAGTAAGAGAAAAACATTGAGTATGAGGGCCATTGGATTAGCGGCGTGAGAGAATTCACAGGATGTCCCATGATGAGTCATGATAGGGCGTGGGTACTGCTCCAGAGTACCGTCCCGGTGGCAACGCTCGTGGGGTGTTTGACGACTGCGGGTGGTGTCATGTCTATGGCAGGAGCTGAATTACCACAGGATGCCTGCATGATAAGTCATGTGTCAGTGCGTTGGGATTCCCTCCAGGGCGCCTAGACATGAGTTCGTAGGTCAGAAAACATCTAGGATACTTACCGTAGTTACAGTAGTAGATTAAGTCATGGTGAGGGATTGAACCCTACAAGTTGAAGAACGGTTAAGGGCTTGCCCTCGGACTTATGTAGTATGGGCTGCATATACTCTGAACAAGTGCGCATTAGTGTCATATAATATAAATAATTGCATTAAGGACTAAGTGCACATTCACGACACGACATCAATAGGATAGTCCCTTTAGCTTTATTTGTGACAAGTTTGTGTTTGTAAGAAATGAGAATCATTATACTGTTTCCGGCATAGAGAGGATGGCCGTGTATAATATTTCGTCAGTTGAATGAACTGACGCGCCTACAGTTTTATATGCAGGGTGAAGATGCTTGACTATAGAAGTATACATGCTGCGCAAGACTATTTTAAATGTTGTTTCTTGTAATTTATTGAAATATTGCTTCCACTGTGATAATGTACAAAAGTAAATGTAACTCTGATAAAAGAAAAGTTTTTATTTCCGTATAAAATTGTACGAAAGAAGTGTAAAGATCCTGTGGAATCTCGAATTCAGTTGTATTTTGGAATTCGGGGTGTTTTTTTTGATAAAAGATGACGCGTGTCATCGTTCCATTAATAAGCTATAACGAAACAAAGTATTACAACAGAAATAAAAACACGTGCGCACCAGGCAACACGAGACAACAAAAGTACCCAGGTCTACCCGAGAACAAAAGAACACAACAACAACAAGACTACTAGCACGTGCGCACCAGGAATTCGGGGTGTTACAGGGTGGTCCAGGTCGATTGGACCTACTGGGTTGTTAGTGAGTAATTTGAATTTTATCTGAACAAATTTCGTATATGCGAGTTCTTTGGTAGAATGTAGATTGGTGAACAATTTCGTATATGCGAGTTCTTTGGTAGAATTTTATCTGAACAATTTCGTATATCTATGAATTATTAGAATTATTTTAGAAGGAGGGCATTAAAGATGTCCAACTGTTAGCAATTAGTGTTATCAGTGTTGAGGATATCTTATAATAACGTTATGAGGAGTCTTAGAAGAGTAGATATGTGATGCATTTTATACAAAAACTTATATGCATGTTATGGATACATCAATGGGTCAGTTAATATTATTGCGCAATTGCATGTCTTATGATGCAGTCCTCATCTTACTATACCACAAACTGACATGCAGTATTATTTCGCAAAAAATGTATAAAATGGCTATGATCTCTATTTATTTGAGTCACAAATCTATCACTCTAATGATTCAGTGTCATCATCATACAGGAACATCAATGTCATGTCCTCACATTAGCGGGGTCGCTGCGCTTCTCAAAGCTGCACACCCGGCCTGGTCTCCGGCAGCCATCAAATCCGCCCTGATGACTACCTCATACACTGTCGACAACACTGGCTCCCCTCTGCCCGATGCTTCTGGGGGATCAGTTGCAACCCCTCTTGCCTACGGCTCTGGCCATGTCGATCCCCAGAAGGCCCTCTCCCCTGGCCTTGTCTACGACACCACCACCCAAGATTACATCGCCTTCCTCTGCTCCACTGGCTCCACCACCCAACAAATCCAAGCAATCTCAAAGGATTCCAATGCCACCTGTTCGCAAAAGTTAACCAGTCCTGGCAACCTCAACTACCCTTCCTTTTATGTTGTCTTCAGTCGTAAATTACGGCTGAGATATAGCAGGGAGCTCACCAACGTTGAGTCTGCTAAGTCAGTTTATACTGTGAATCATACCGGGCCTGCTGGTGTTAGCGTGACTATAAAGCCAACGAAGCTTGTATTCAAGGGAGTCGGTCAGAAACAGAGGTATACTGTTAGTTTCACATTGGAGAAGGGAAAGGGAGTTTCGTCTGACATGGCCTTCGGTTGGATTGAATGGAGCAACAGTGTGCATCGAGTGAGGAGTCCGATCTCGTATTCTTGGAGAGCATTCATGTGAATGGTGTGGTAAAGGAACTTAATAGGTGATTGCAACTATGAAGGGAATGCAGGAAGACGGAAGTGTCTCTGCTTGTGTTTTGAATTTGCAGAAGAACTGCTTCATACTTCTGGCTTATACACTTCTGGCTTATACTGAAATTTAGTTCAGCTCTGCATGTAGTTGTGTTCTCTGTAAGAATTGGTCATGATTGGAAGGTTTGGTTTCTGTATTTTCTTGTGTAACCTGGTAATTTTCTTTCAGATTTTGTACTGTTAGCTGGATTATCACCTTTGTAATTTTTGATGCAGGGCCAAAAATTTGAGCTCTGGATTCTTTTCTGTTGTAATTTATGAAATTGTTGTAACTTTGGAGATTTATGGAACTGCATTCTTCTTTTCCTTCGTCCGTGATTTGCAGACTTGCCTTTTTTTCTTTCTAGAGGTGGAATTGATGTATGTTATTCTCAGTCTTATATCCCCTACTCCAACAAGAGACTATTATCAGTCTTGACATTTGTGTAGTTAAAAGATAAATTTCAGGAATTCGGCATACATAAAGTTTGCATCTGATTTGTTGAGTTCAATTGAGTGAACAGGTGAGCATGACCGAGATAAGTTGTTTAGATCTCGTCCTTGTTGAGGACGGATTCGGATTATCATCTCTATCCACACTCGGACACATCTTTTTTTCATCGTTTGGTAGGGCTTGCATTGTTCTGTCATTGATGAACTTCGCTGCCATAAATAGTTTACTTTCCCGACTGATGCAGCATGTACGAACTTAAACAGAATCGACCCTGATAGATTTAGATCCTCGCCAAACTGGAGAATAGTCCAGTTCATAATTCATAATCCATCCGACAGTAATTGATGTTTAATAACAAAATAGCATATTGACCAGCCAAGTACATATTTCAATTCACAAAGAGGCTTATGCAAATGATTTAATTCACGACCAAGATAATCCTGCATCCTGCATTCTATTCTTTTCAGATGTATCATTTACAAATATTACTATAAGACTTTTCGGTCATTTTCTATTAACAATCAACGAATTTATTTGACACAGAATGCTCTCAGTACAGTATTGCTGCCGCCCAACAAAAAAAAAAGAGCTAAAAGATGGAAAAGGATAGAAATAAATAGGTCTGTTGTCTTAATCAAATTCTGGGTAGCTCTCATGAACAAGATGGAGATGACTCTTGATACATCGGGAGTAAAGATTGAGTATTACTCCTTTCCTTTTTAACATTGCAAAGCAAGAAAACCAATTCTTTGTTTGTATTTCCTTCAATCACTGTTTCTGAGGAACCAACTACAGCTTAAAGGAAGCCATCAACTCCTCGGCCTGCTATGGCTTCTCTATAGATGGAGAGAGCTTCATTCATGACTTCTGCTTGAGATAACAACTGCGCTCTCTTCTTACTGGAAGGATGTGTGGCAAGGTAGTCTTGCAAAGATGATTCTATCCCTGCAATCTTCCATAATTTTTCATACACTTGCGGGGCCACACGGGGATCGTATCCAGAAGATGCAAGTAACAGAAGCCCAATGTAATCAGCTTCCATCTCCATCCTAACAAAAAGAGTTACCAGTTACCAAAATGTACAAACACAAGTGTTGTTGTAGAAATGAGTAAGCATCAGTATTAGTGTTCAACCTGGTCAAGTGATCAATTAGGACATGCAAAAGGACGATAGGTGAACTTTTGGTAATGATAATAAAATTGAGGAGACATCAAAATTGCGTATAAATTGTGGCGGTAAGCATTCCTAACTTCAGCCACAATAAATAATGTATTAGAAATTAAGTGGAAACTAAGCTCTAATTGCAGACTATTGTGCGCAAAAATAATTTTCTAGCAAATATAAAAAAAGTGATTTGCACGATGGAGGACAAGGTATAAAACCTTAAAGCAATGCCATCATGGCTGAAGGGCGTTAAAACTATGGTCAGTAGGCCGAAGAAATTAACATGAAATTTTGTATCAATTACAACTGAAAAGATTGGTAACACCGAACGAGAAACCAATTGGAAGTGGATTTTTAAGGAACAAATATATTCAATACAACCAAGAAATGCTTTGAGGATCAAACATTAAGATTTTCATACAACATGCATCACACCAAAATTAGAAGATAAACAATGCAATTACATCAATTCTAACCCCAAATCTCCTAAACATACAATTAAACTACAAAATAGAAAGTAAGTAGAAACACCCACCTTATAGAAGAGTATACTAGCAAATCCCCTTCACAAAACTCCAAAAAATCCCAAAAGCAAGCACCAAAAAGATCCCACTGAAAGCCTTCAGCCAACACACCCGAAGCCCTCTTTGCCTTTTTTTTTTTCATTTGATTTAGATTAAGTGTAGTTATTAGTTTAGATTAGGGATAGTTATAAGATTAATTATAGAGTGTTAAAGTAACTAATTGCCCACTCAAAATCCCACTAACCCACTATCCATTCCCACTTCTTCCATGCACAGTCGGCCCACCTTTTGGGTGTGCACATTGCACATGTACACGTACACGTGCTTTGTGAACACCACACACAATTTTAATAATTTTATTTTTATTGAATAAAATGGGTATTCAACATGAGAAGTTGTGTGGGCTCTCATTTAAATAATTTTTGTTGGTTTTAAAAGAAATTGTAGGCCCATGGTTTTTATAAAAATAATACAAAATGTAATAAATAAAGTGAGAAGAAAAAAATGTGTATCACTTCTTATAAAATTTTAGAGACAATCATGCATATAAATTTTACGTGCAAATGCATGTGCATAAATATAAAAAATTATTTTGAAAAAGAATACAGCTAACACGTGCACTGTAAACACATGCATCGCACGTAAAAATATTAAATATATGAAATAGATTTTATTGACAGGAAAATATTTATAAATAATCGAAATACAACATAAAAAAATATATTTCGTTATACATATACCATAATGTAATCAACACGTACATAGAAAACACGTACACCACACGTATAAAATATTTTAATCAAAATAGGAGAAAAATCAGTTTCCGTTTATAAAACGAATTCGAACAAGTCATAAAATAAATAATTGTAACACGAAAAAAATATTATACGTAATTGACACGTACAATGCACGTAAAAACACAAAGATTGAAAATTAATATTTGAGTTGGCTCAAATAGAATAAAAATGAATTTTGAGAAAACAAAAAATGCAAAAATAGTCGAAATCCAAAATATATATGATATTTATATAAAATATGTTACGAATATTACCCGTAACGGTACAAAATATACGTGCGTAACACACAAGGGGCAAAATTGTCATAACTCAATTTTGCTGGGTATTACAGTTATTCATTCCCTTCTTATACTCTACCACAAAGTTAAACCCATATAGTTTAACTAACCATGAGTGTTGAGCCTCCGTAGATAACCTCTGATCCAAGATGGTTGATGATCAGTTCGAATCACAAATACTCTGTAAAACAAATATTGCTTCCATTTCTTTACTGAGAGAAGTATAGCAAGCATTCCTTTTCATATGCAGAGAATGCAAATGGCGTCCCTTTAGTGGTTGACTAATGAATGCAATTGGATGATTCTTCTGCACTGCACCCACTCCTCTGCAAGCATCGCATTCAACTACAAAGGTCTCATCAAAAAGTATCTGGACAACTGGTGCTGTCATCAAAGCTTGTTTTAATTTCTCAAATGCATCAAATGCCTTATCAAACCATGTGAATCCCTCTTTCTTTGTTAACTCAGTTAAGGGGGCAACTATAGATCTGTCACGCCGCGCTTCCCACTATACGGAAATACAGGCACGCAACTGAGGCCCAGCGAATGATATACATCATCCATAAGCTGTACAATTATAAGCTCAACAAGATCTTTATAACACATTCACGCAGGCAGATATAATAATCACATGAGCTGAAAATAGAATAACCATCATTTGAATAATACATCAATATCGGGTCAAGATGCCCGGGAGTACAAGGTGCCAAAATTAAATTAATATGATAAGCAGTTCGCTATAACAACTAGATAAAATAGCAACTGGAAGAAAAACAACATGAAGTAGTAAGGAAGTAGCAACGATCGTCTTCTCGTCGGGTCCATCAGTACCTGTATAATTATTAACTCAAAGAAAAATAGAAAAGTTCCCGTTAGAGCAAGTTTTGGGCAGCAAGTAGCAATAAGCAGAAAAAGGGGTAATATAACAAGATATAATATGGAAGAAACAAGAAGTAAAAGTACAAATACAATATGGAAGTAAGCAAGGAATTGGGACAATATGATCATATAAGTAATAACTGTAACTAGTGTATTCTAGACTTCAAAGTATAAGCAATTGATAACCTAGGCTCAGTTAATTGATAATCATATACTCAAGGATCGAGAGTCATGTAATCAAGAGTCATGTAATCAATAATCATGTAATCAAGAATCAAGAGTCATGTAACCAAGAATCATGCTTAGTGAAGATCTCGGGTTTATCTGTTTTATTAACTTATCTAATGCACACAATCGAGAGTAGTTATTATAGAATTATCAAGTGGTATAAAATACATTCTATCAACCTATTATATCTATGCAAGTTATTATTACAAGAACAATAATACACTCAGTTCATTAATATGAAAAGTAACGGGTTTATATGCAAAAATGTATAGATGAATTTTTAGACAACTTGACATATCTGCATTCAGATCCACTTTCCCGTTGTTACAGAAAAGCAAATCCGATTCCATCAGAGATTCTAGAAAGTAGACTCTCTTTCGGTTCCAACGCATATTCACACGATACATTCTGAAGACAGTAGCTATGCGTAAAAATTCATTCTTCTCTGGTTTCGATGTTTCGCGCGTATTCTGGGAATTCGGAGTCACAATACTAAAACTGCGATATCTCACAATCTATACATCGAATTGATAAACTGTAGGATGTTTCGGTTATCTAGACTCAAAGGGCTACGATTTTTATGTAGAAAGTTTTTCGATCCAATGTCGGGAACATGGTCAAATTCTCAGTACAAGATACCATTCGTAATCCCGTGCAGGTTCAGAAATTCATGATATGTCAGTACTAAAATCGCGATATCTCACAATCTATACATCCGATTGAGAAACCATCAGATGTTCTAAATTCGGGACTCGATGGGCTACGATTTCCATGTAGAAAATCTTCAATCCAGTATCGGGAACATGGTCGACTTCTTAGTGCAAGGTCAAGAAATTTTAGAGATAGTAAGGTTGAATATTCGATATTTGATAACACGATTCGAAATGTGTTAACGGTTCATTCTTGAGTTGATATAGCATGAAACAAGTGACTAGAATGGAGTTTGATAATAAAACATGATGATAACTAGAATACTTGCCACGAGTCAAAGGAAAATGCTTGTACGAGAACAAAATTAGTGTACAAGGTACTTGCCTTATAACGTGACGATTACGGTGGTAGTGTTAACCACGAAAAGAAGAAGCGACGTTGGCAACGGACGGCGGTAAGAATGGCGGCAAGACGGTAGCTAGCGAGCAACGGTAGCAACGGTGAGCGACGACAACAAGGTGGTGCGGCGTCGGGTTGTTTTTCGGGGTTCACGGGATCGTAGAAGCGGAATCGTTGGCTCGAAAGTGGAAGGTAATTGCTTGAGCTCTCGGGTGTGAAGAAGGCAGAGGAAGAGAAGAAGGAAAATGAAGAATGTAGATAAGAGAAGAGAAAGAGGTAGGAGCTCTGCATGTGTGTGTGTGTATATATAGAAAGGAAGGGATAAGATGGGTGTAGAAAAATCAAAGGAGGGGTGTAGAAAAATCAAAGGATGTGTGGAAAAATGAGAGTTAGGCGTAGAAGGAGAAAATGAGGGGGGAGGGGGGGGGGAGGGTTGGCGTATGCAGAAATGGTAAAGTAGGGAGGGAGAAAATAAGGTGTAGGGTTAGGCAGGATTAGGATTAGGATTAGGATTAGGATTAGTATTAGGATTAGGATTAATCGGGGTTTAAAATTTGTATTTAAACTCCGATCGAAAAATTCACAAAATTATAGAATTGATCAGAAAAAAATTCTGGCTTTAGATAAAGAGTCCAAAGAGAAAAATAAAATTGATCTGAAAATTGAAGTACAAAAATTCACGTAATAAAATACGTGCAACTGGAACAGGGAGTTACAATCCTACCCACCTTACAAAAAAAATTTCGTCCTCGAAATTTACTTAGGCGAGATATAGGATAGTTAAGAAGAATGCAATACTCTTCAACTGAGAGTACAACGGAAGATAAAAGAAATAAAGAGTACAAAGACACGAAAATAACTAAAGACAAATTGTGCATTGTCAACTGGAGGACTCAACAATTTAATGTCTAGGCTCAGAATCTGAACCACCGACATCGCTAACATCCCAGTTTAGCTGAGTCACAAGCTCATCTCTCTCCGGCACATACTCCTCCAATTTTCTGAGTAATTCCTTGGGCAAAGGTGCAGAAATCAGGATGCGTCTGGCCTTACTGGATATAAACTCCTCATCCACAGCTGAATCTATGAAGAACAGAAGTGAGTCGTAATATCCATCAACATTTAAAAGACCTACCGGTTTGTTGTGGATCCCTAGTTGAGCCCATGTGATTACTTCAAACAACTCCTCAAGTGTTCCATAACCTCCGGGTAAGGCTATGAAAGTATCAGCAGCACGAACCATTTCAGCCTTCCTCTCGTGCATGTTAAAGACAACTCTAACATCTCCCACAGTTCCCCCAGTAATCTCTTTCGGCATCAGCGACTTGGGAATCACTCCCAAAACGTGTCGGCCACCAGCACGAACAGCATCGGAAACTAGGCCCATCAATCCTATACTCCCACCACCATAGACGAGATCGATATTCCTTTCTACAAGCTCATTGCCAAGCTCGATCACGGCTTCCTGGTAGCTAGTTCTTTTGCCAGAGCTACTGCCACAAAATACACAAATCTTGCCGAATCTCGATAAAGATGAAGAAAGCTTCATCTTCTTCCCTGCTTCACTTTCTTCTTCCACCGATTTTCTCTTCATCCCCGCTACCGATTCTTGATCTCTTCTTTCCATTTGCCAAGAAAATCTGAGCTCCTACTCTCTCTCTTGCTTTCTTGCTCCGACCTCGGCTACCGGCTTCTCACTCTTTCTCTTCTTTGAATCGAAACTTGCTCCCGAGTTGCCTTCTTCTTTCTCTTCTCTCCTTTCTTCCCCGGCTTCTCTCTCTTTTTTCTTTCTTCTCCGACTTCTCTCTCTCTTCTTCCTCTTTCTTTCTCTTTTTTTTTCTTCTTTCTTTGACTTCTCTCTCTCTCTTTCTCTTCTTTTTATTTCTTCTTCTTCATGTCTTTTCTTCATTAATGCACCATCCCCTATAACCGGCCTATGATCAGTATCTACACTTTGGCCCCTATCCCTTCCAAATATAACACAAACCTTGAGTTGTTGATGATATTGAAATTTGCTTTGATATTCATTCTACGAATCAATACGGGACTCTACTACGCTTCCCCTGCGCCACTCTGATGGTGATGTTTCTAGATGCTAATATCACGTGATAGCGATCGATGAATTGAGCATAATTAAGAGATTGGTAACACGAAAATATTGGTTGTCAAACTTATTTGGTAAAGTGGGCCCCACCCACCAAACAATGTTGAAAAAATTGTGGCAAGATTGGTACCGCAAACGGGAGAAACGGGAATGAAGAATTTGTCAGTTACTCTTCTCTCATTCCTATAAATGAGAGGTTTAGGGAGAAGAAAAAAATTAAGCAAGACAAGAACAAGAAACAAGCAGAAAAGAAGAAAAAGAATAGAGTGTATATCTGTAAGGTGTAATAACACTAGTTTTAGAAAATAGTGAAGAGTCTTCTTGTTGTTATTCCAATTTCCAATTTGTTTGCTAAAAGCCCAACAAAATTCCTACTCTCTTCCAACAGAAGATTCAAGAAAATAGGGATAGAAAGAAATAACTAGTATGATACTCAATAATGGATTGATCGATGAGAATGAATGCAATGTGCAGAAGGTAACAAACAACGCAGGAACTGAAGTATGACTAGATCAAAATATACCAGCAACTGTTTCTTTGGTGGTCTCTTCCTCCTCTGTAATCAGGTTATGAGCCCGATTACACTCTTCAGTATGTTCTCCACTGGGATTTGATCCTCCTATTAGTGTGACACTATTTCTCTACAGGCAATCCCGAACCTTGTGATCATTTGCTCCACATGCAAGACATAGGTTGTTGGCTTTCCAGCAGTTCTTGCATATGTGTCCAACTCGACGGCAATGATAGCACTTCTGGTCCTTCTTCGGAGTCGCCGATGAGTAAGGTGATGCTCTAGTAGTCGGGATCTGAACTGGCCTCCGTATCGATCCACTTGTAGACTGTGCGACAGTAAGAAGATGTAATGCCCCCTGAACGGCAGTCCACCCTCTACGGATCTGCTCCTGGGTATCGAGCATGGCGGTGTAACTCTTATGCTGGTGCACAAACAAGTCCCATTGAATGGAGTGTGCGACATCCTGTACCCTATCCAGATTAGCTCTCACCAGTTCATTTTGCTCTTGCTGTAACTCCATCATTCGTTGCATCTCCTGGAGAATGGCGACGAGCTCCGATAGTTCATCCCTGGGTGTAGAAGTCAAAGAGCCTCCGTGAACCATAGTCTGAAATGTATATTCGAATGAGGTAAATCTCCAGATGGCAAGTTAGTTATTAACATTCATGTAATCCACGTGGTGTGTATATTGTTGAGCTTAGCATGGTTCGAGCCTAGGCTCTGATACCACTAAAAATCTGTCACGCCCTCTTCCCACTATACGGAAATACAAGCATGCAACTGAGGCCCAGCGAATGATATACATCATCCATAAGCTGTATAATTATAAGCTCAACAAGATCTTTATAACATATTCACGCAGGCAGATATAATAATCACATGAGCTGAAAATAGAATAACCATCATTTGAATAATATATCAATATCGGGTCAAGATGCCCGGGAGTACAAGGTGCCAAAATTAAAATAATATGATAAGCAGTTCGCTATAACAACTAGATAAAATAGCGACTGGAAGAAAAACAACATGAAGTAGTAAGGAAGTAGCAACGATCGTCTTCTCGTCGGGTCCATCAGTACATGTATAATTATTAACTCAAAGAAAAATAGAAAAGTTCCCGTTAGAGCAAGTTTCGGGCAGCAAGTAGCAACAAGCAGAAAAAGGGGTAATATAACAAGATATAACATGGAAGAAACAAGAAGTAGAAGTACAAATACAATATGGAAGTAAGCAAGGAATTGGGACAATATGATCATGTAAGTAATAACTGTAACTAGTGTATTCTAGACTTCAAAGTATAAGCAATTGATAACCTAGGCTCAGTTAATTGATAATCATATACTCAAGGATCGAGAGTCATGTAATCAAGAGTCATGTAATCAATAATCATGTAATCAAGAATCAAGAGTCATGTAATCAAGAATCATGCTTAGTGAAGATCTCGGGTTTATCTGTTTTATTAACTTATCTAATGCACACAATCCTGTGTCCCATACCACAAGTTCGGTGCATATCAATCATGTGACGTTTAGACTTAAGTAGTGAATTCTATAAGATTATGTACTCGGGTCTTCCAGTGATAGTATCAAGACATATAATCATGAATCATGTAATCGAGAATTATGTAATCAAAAATTGTGTAATCAAGAATCAAGAATCACTATTTCGGAAAACACGGGCCCCTTTCCGAGTATACTCCCCTATATTGTCCACTATTAAGCCGTACCCTTATAACCCCGGCTTGTTATTCTTTTATAATTAATTATGAACATACAGTTGGTACGACTAGTGGAACGGTGTAATCAAATAGTTTAATCGAGGAAAATATCAAGGGCAGTAATCATGGACATGAGACGTAAAACGAGTACATGTATCGAGAGTAGTTATTATAGAATTATCAAGCGGTATAAAATACATTCTATCAACCTATTATATCTATGCAAGTTATTATTACAAGAACAATAATACACTCAGTTCATTAATATGAAAAGTAACGGGTTTATATGCAAAAATGTATAGATGAATTTTTAGACAACTTGACATATCTGCATTCAGATCCACTTTCCCATTGTTACAGAAAAGCAAATCTGATTCCGTCAGAGATTCTAGAAAGTAGACTCTCTTTCGGTTCCAACACATATTCACACGATACATTCTAAAGACAGTAGCTATGCGTACAAATTCATTCTTCGCTGGTTTCGATGTTTCGCGCGCATTCTGGAAATTGGGAGTCACAATACTAAAACTGCGATATCTCACAATCTATACATTGGATTGATAAACTGTAGGATGTTTCGGATATTTAGACTCGAAGGGCTACAATTTCCATGTAGAAAATTTTTCGATCCAGTGTCGGGAATATAGTCAAATTCTCAGTACAAGATACCATTCGTAATCCCGTGCAGGTTCAGAAATTCATGATATGTCAGTAGTAAAATCGCGATATCTCACAATCTATACATCCGATTGAGAAACCGTCAGATGTTCTGGATTCGGGACTCGATGAGCTACGATTTCCATGTAGAAAATCTTTAATCTAGTATCGGAAATATGGTCGACTTCTTAGTGCAAGGTCAAGAAATTTTAGAGATAGTAAGGTTGAATATTCGATATTCGATAACACGATTCGAAATGTGTTAATAGTTCACTCTTGAGTTGATATAGCATGAAACAAGTGACTAGAATAGAGTTTGACAATAAAACATGATGATAACTAGACTACTTGCCACGAGTCAAAAGAAAATGCTTGTACGAGAACAAAAATAGTGTACAAGGTACTTGCCTTATAACGTGACGATTACGGTGGTAGTGTTAACCACGGAAAGAAGAAGCAACATCGGCAACGGACGGCAGCACAACGGCGATAAGAATGGCGGCAAGACGGTAACTAGCGAGCAACGGTAGCAACGGTGAGCGACGACAACAAGGTGGCGCGGCATCGGGTTGTTTTTCGGGGTTCACGGGATCGTAGAAGCGGAGTTGTTGGCTCGAAGGTAGAAGGTAATTGCTTGAGCTCTCGGGTGTGAAGAAGGCAGAGGAAGAGAAGAAGGGAAAATGAAGAATGTAGATAAGAGAAGAGAAAGAGGTAGGAGCTCTGCATGTGTGTGTGTATATATATAGAAAGGAAGGGATAGGAGGGGTGTAGAAAAATCAAAGTAGGAGTGTAGAAAAATCAAAGGATGTGTGGAAAAATGAGAGTTAGGCGAAGAAGGAGAAAATGAGGGGGGGGGAGGGTTGGCGTATGCAGAAATGGTGAAGTAGGGAGGGAGAAAATAAGGTGTAGGGTTAGGCAAGATTAGGATTAGGATTAGGATTAGGATTAGGATTAATCGGGGTTTAAAATTTGTATTTAAACTCCGATCGAAAAATTCACAAAATTATAGAATTGATCAGAAAAATATTCTGGCTTTAGATAAAGAGTCCAAAGAGAAAAATAAAACTGATCTGAAAATTGAAGTACAAAAATTCACGTAATAAAATACGTGCAACTAGAACAGGGAGTTACAAGATCCATAGTTGCGTATGAATTTCCTATAATATCTAGTGAGTCCCAAAAATCCCCGCAATGCCTTAACACTCGTAGGTATAGGCCAATCTTTGATAATAGCTATCTTCCCAGAGTCCACAACTATTCCATTTTCTGACACTACATGGCCCAAATATTCAACCAGAGTTTGGCCAAACTCACATTTAGACCTTTTGACAAATAGGATATTCTCTTGAAGGAGCTTTAAAACAACTTCCAAATGCCTCAAGTGGTCTTTCCAGGAAGTACTGAAGATCAAAATGTCATCAAAAAATACCAATACAAACTTCCGCAAATAGGGTTTGAAGATATCATTCATTAAGCTTTAAAATGTAGACGATGCATTACTCAAACCAAACGGCATGACCAAAACTCATAATGGCCACTATGAGATCTAAATGCAGTTTCAGCAATATCATTGTTGTTCATTCTAATTTGATGAAACCCCGATTGCAAATCAAGCTTTGTAAAAAATTTAGACCCATGCAGCTCCTCAAGCAAATCATCAATCATGGGAATTGGGTATTTATCCTTCACTGTCTGTTGATTAAGAGCTATATAATCAACACACATTCTCCACGACCCGTTATGCTTCTTTACTAACACAACTGATGACGAATATGAACTAGTACTTGGTCGAATAACCCCTTGCTTGAGCATATCAGCTATCAATTCCTCAATGGCATTTTTCTGCTCAAATGAGTGTTTGTATGGTCTGATACAAATAGGTTTGGACCCTTGAACTAAGGGTATTCGATGATCAGCTGCCCTGGTTGGTGGTAATCCCTTTGGTTCTTCAAATAAAGGGTTGAATTTCTCCAACAATTTATGCGTATCATTTGGTAATTCTGCTTGCTGCTTCTGCTCAGTAGCAGAATTAATCAAATACAAAATAAACCCTCTATGAGTTTGTAATGCCATTTTATTCACGTCTTTGTCACTAATGAACTGAGTAGAGGTAGGCCTTAAACATAATAAATTCCAGTCTCTACCCATGTGGTTGAACTTCAACTGTTTATCAATCATATTCACATTTACTTCCCTCACCTACTTCATCCACTTAGCTCCTAATACCACATCATGACCCCCAATTGGAAAAACTAAGAAATCATCCACAAATTTGTAACCCTGACAATCAAATTCAACTCCCGAACACATTTCACTGCCTTCTACTTCTTTGCCACCAGCTGCTCTGACATTGAACTTTTGCTCGATAGACAACTGCAACCCTGATTTCTCAACAACATGAGGATCAATGTAATTGTGAGTTGCGCCACTATCCAACAAAATGCACACCAACTAGTTATTTAGCTCTCCCTTAAGGATCAAATACTCCGTATTTGTGCCTATATTTAACGCAACATAGTTCTCCTGATTGCAGGTTTCCTTATCAGGACTATCAACAGGGAATAGCCGATTTAACTCTTCTTCTTCTTGGATACTAAACAAATCCCAATCTCCCTCAATGCGCGTGTAAACCATAGTCTTACATATATGGTCAGGTATAAATTTTTCATCACAATAAAAACACAAATTCTTCTTTCTCCTCTCCCAAATTTCATTTGGAGATAGCTTCTTCAAAATAGGGCCAGCTGACGAAGGGGGCTTAGGTATAAGTTGTTCATTGGAAGGTTGGTTGAAAGAATTCTTGAAATAAGGTTTATTTGCACCCCTGTTTACACTCCTCGAAGCCTCATTCTTCTTCTCATACTTAAGAGCAACCTTAAAAGCCTCACTTAAAGCTTGTGGCTCCGACATTGAAACATCATGTTGAATTTCAGCCTTAAGTCCACTGATAAACTGGTGGACTAAGTAGGACTCACTTACACCATCTACCAATCAATTAAGCTTCTCAAACTTCCTTTGATAATCAAACACCGAAGTTGATTGTTCAAGTCTACACAATGTTTTTGCAGCATTTTCATACATTCCCAACCCAAACCTAATGCAAATTCCTTCTCGAAACTGCTTCCATGTCACTAAACCATCATTATTTTTAAGAAACCACCTATACCACTGGATCGCTTCATCTTTCAACAAAAAAAAACAATCATGACCTTTTCATCCCCAACTACATAGTAAACTTCAAAATAGTGCTCTATCTGAAATAGCCAATTAAGGACATCCCCCGACCCTGAGCACGGAATAACATCCATTTTTTTGGGTTTTGGAAATTAATTTTGACCGCAAATTGATCAAAATTCTTACCCCCTCTAAAAGAACCAGGATACACATCCATCAAAAAATTATCAGAGTTTCGATTACCTGATTGATTTGGTGAAAAATTTGGCATCAAAATCGGCCCAATTGAATCATGATCAACCTTCTCCACTTTGTTCGCTGCAGCAAGAGAACTCACTTGCTCCATTATATGGTGCAGGTGCGCGAACATCAACGAGCTTTGAGTCTTCATCTCCCTCGACAACTCCTTAATTTGTTGCTCAACACCGATCAATCTGGACTCCAATATTTGTTGTCTTTGCTGCAAATCCAACTTAGGACCTCCCCCTAAAACTCTCTTCGGATCTGGTAGTTCTGGTTCTTGGCGAAATTGGACATCACCAATCGGATTTCCAATTGGATCGGAGCGCTCTGAAACCACTTGATGCACTTCTTCTACCATCATTGTCATCACCATGGATTTGGAACCTCTCTTCACCATTGGAACTAGCAAACCCTAGAATTGATACAGAATGAGGTAGAAACCTGAGGAAGATAAGGAACATAATCAAGAAAGAATCAAGAACGAAGATGGATTAATTCCCAAATCAAATAGCGCTCAAGATGAGCTACTGCCGGCTATTTATAAACTTAATACACATGCAGAGCACGTAAATGAACCAGTCAGTTAGGTAGTTACAATTGCGGGCCCTTACACAAACCATCTGAGCCTTACATCGATCTAAATCCAATGGCCATTATTAATCTACAAATACTGGGTCCCATTCCCAACCGTTACCTGATTACAACTTTACACAAAATCCCTTGAATGTAATGAACTGAAATACAAAACAGATACCACATCCTCTTCTTCACTTATTCTTCATCTTCACTTCGATCTTCAGATACCCAATCATGTTTTAAGCGTGTATCTGTTAGGGACGCCGCCGTGACCTTGAAGTTACCAGAGGTTCATCAGAGTATCCAGCATTCCATTGCTCACTTGGCTGTTACTGTAGTTTCCTAAGTATAAGCTAGTATCATTTTATTTCCTTGTATCCGCCTTTTACGTGCAATGTACACTTTTCATTTTAAATAGTTTTAGTGCAGGTAGTGAGTGTGCGGGGCACAAACTCTTTTTGTATGTTTGTCCTGTAGTGTAACCTCCCATCTCTGACGGTATAAACCCACGTTGTAATCTCTTTTGAGGTATGAATAAAAACCAGTCTGAAGTTTCTTCCCCAAATCTTCTCTTCTCTAACCCAAGTTTTCCAACTTCTCCATTAATGTTGAGGTCAAGCTCGGTCAGGAATCCCGCCCCTGACAGTATCATTCAGTTAAAGTTGGGAACTAAATTGATGAACAAGTTATAACCGTGGGGACTTAATTGCAATTGCTATATGATTTGAATGATTAAATCGCAATTGCTATGATTTGGCAAACTAAATTGCAAATAGTCATTAATTGAGGGACTAAATTGCAAAAAAATACAAGCAAAACATGGCGGGTGTCGTACCTTTCTGACCAAACACGGTCTCCACCGTCCCTCTCTCCCCCATCCAAGACTCATCCGCCTTCGCGTTCCCATATTCCAACTCACTCCACCTCTTCTCCTCCCCGTGCCTCAGCCCCCTCTGCAGCGCGCCAATGATCTCCTTCGCAATCAGTTTAACCCGAACACTGTCCGGATGAATGGACGGCAGAATCTGGGGCCTGAGAGACTCTTTCAGCTTCCCGAAGGACGATTCTCCTGAGCTGCCGCTCGATCGTTGGGCAGAGGATGATGAGGTGGGTCCGCTTCGTGTATGGGATGGTGTCGAGGTTGCCGAAGTAGACGGTGACGGCGGCGACGGCACGGGGATCGCGGTACCAGTGGTGGGAACCGCCGCCGACGGAAGTGGTTGAGTTGGGGTTGGGGAAGTGGGTTGTGCGGTTAAGAGGAGGAGGGGTCTTGATTTTGAGGGGGCGGATTTGCGAAAGAAATTCATTTTTAGGGGGTTGGTATGAATTTTGATGAGGGGTCAAGTGCATTGGGTGTTTTCATTACTTTGGGTTGGGAGGAAGAAAAGGGGGGAGAGGTGGAAATGTGGAATGAATAAGCTGTGTGCGAGATATGCGATGCATATATTTTTCGTCGGTAAGGCTACACCTACTACCAAATTTACTACTTTAAGTGACACACTATTAGTGGAGGTTATTATAAAGTAGGTGGTAGGAACATTCAATAATAATGTGCCACCTAAGATAGTAAAGGAGAAGGTTGTAGATTTGGTAGTAGGTGTAGCATTACCCATTTTTCGTTCGCAGAGGCTTCTTTATTTTCTACAGTATTTTTAATTTTTTACCAAACTATCTCTCTTTTTATAAGTATGTACCAAATTGTTACTGTTTGAAAATTTAATACCAAAAAGTCTCTGTCGCTAACTGAGTTAGCACCCCTAGTAATATTCTCCGCGCTATCTCAGTTAGCGTGTGTCAGAAATACCACTTTTGCCCTCAAGTAGGGGTGTGCGAAAAATCGCACCAAATATAGACTCCGCTAGCGTGCCTATTTAAACCACTCGCACTAACAAGGTTAGCGTGATAGGTGGACAGTAGTAGGGGTCACTACTCCTCAAGTAGGAGTGTAGGCAAAAAAAACCAAGTATAGACACGTTAACCCTGTTAGTGCCCATCTTTATACCAGGCTTGCTAACGGGGTTGGCGAGTGTCGATTGTGATCCTATTAAATAACGCTCGCTATCTCACTCTCATCTCACTTCTCTTATTTCTCCCAAAACGACATTGCACGCTAACCCCGTTAGTGCGTTTGGTATAAAGAGGGGCGCTAACGGGGTTAGCATATCTATACTTGGGTTTTTTTGCCCACACCCCTACTTGAGGAGTAGTGTCCCCTACTACTGTCCACCTATCACGCTAACTTTGTTAGCGCGAGTGGTTTAAATAGACACGCTTGTCTATATTTGGTAAGTTTTTTCGCACACTCCTACTTGAGGAAAAAAGTGGTATCCCTTGGCACACGCTAACTGAGATAGCGCGGAGAATATTACTGGGGCGCTAACTCAGTTAGTGACAGAGACTTTTTGGTATTAAATTTTCAAACAGGAACAGATTGGTACGTACTTACAAAAAGATTGATAGTCTGTTTGGTAAAAGTTGCAGTATTTTATTACATTATGTATTAGTGTTTTGAATATGCATTTTAGCATCTAGCCGGAGTCATTAGACTCTATCCGTCTCATCAAAAAAGAATATGCATTTTAGCAAGAGTATGAGTAGCTAGTGGGGGCCTTCTCATTGGTGATCCAGATGTTCAATTTCATGATTGGGTAGTTTTTACTTTTTAGTAACAAAACTCATTTGGTAAACCTCAGGGCATCCACAGTCGGGAAAACTTACAAAAACATGATAAAATAGATAAATAGAAACAATCTATGGTTTTGCTCTATTAATAAAATGCTAAAAGATAACAAATAAGATAAAAAATTGATTGAACGAAACATGATACTTTCTCTGAATTTTTTGGGATCTTAAAAAAAACTGAATAGTAATTTTATTTTAATTTTCTTAGACGAAACATGATTGGGAGAGAAATAAAAAATAAAAAATTCGACGAACGAAACATCATGTTTCGTCCATCGCTTTTGGTGATTACATGATGTTTTTTTTCTTCCCCATAATTTAGTGACCTATAGAAAATCATATGAGTTAATCAATAATTCATAGATAATCCAATTATCTCAATTAATAATTTATGAAAAATCATATGCAATCCACCCATAGTATCCAAAAAAATTAATAATTTTGCAATTCTTGGCTCTAGAGAAAATATTTATAGGCTGCGTTTGGTTTGTTGTTTTTTGTTTTCTCGCTGCCTGTTTTCTGAAACTGTTTTCTAAAATGTGTTTTCTGAAAACTGTTTTCTGAAAATGAGAGTGTAAAAACTGTTTGGTAATATTTTTTTTCTGAGTACTGTTATCTGAAAGCTGTTTTTGTGAAAAATAGAGTTTAAAAGCTGTTCGGTTATATTTCAAGCTGAAAACTGTTATCTGAAAGCTGTTTTTGTGAAAAAGAGAGTTTAAAAGCTGTTCGGTTATATTTGAAGCTGAAAACTGTTATCCGACAGCTGTTTTTGTGAAAAAGAGAGTTTAAAAGCTGTTCGGTTATATTTCAAGCTGAAAACTGTTATCTGAAAGCTGTTTCTGTGAAAAAGAGAGTTTAAAAGCTGTTCGGTTATATTTGAAGCTGAAAACTGTTATCTGAAAGCTGTTTTTGTGAAAAAGAGAGTTTAAAAGCTGTTCGGTTATATTTCAAGCTGAAAACTGTTATCTGAAAGCTGTTTTTGTGAAAAAGAGAGTTTAAAAGCTGTTCGGTTATATTTGAAGCTGAAAACTGTTATCCGACAGCTGTTTTTGTGAAAAAGAGAGTTTAAAAGCTGTTCGGTTATATTTCAAGCTGAAAACTGTTATCTGAAAGCTGTTTCTGTGAAAAAGAGAGTTTAAAAGCTGTTCGGTTATATTTGAAGCTGAAAACTGTTATCTGAAAGCTGTTTTTGTGAAAAAGAGAGTTTAAAAGCTGTTCGGTTATATTTCAAAGCTGAAAACTGTTATCTGAAAGTTGTTTTTGTGAAAAAGAGAGTTTAAAAGCTGTTCGGTTATATTTCAAGCTGAAAACTGTTATCTGAAAGCTGTTTCTGTGAAAAAGAGAGTTTAAAAGCTGTTCGGTTATATTTCAAGCTGAAAACTGTTATCTGAAAGCTGTTTTTGTGAAAAAGAGAGTTTAAAAGCTGTTCGGTTATATTTCAAGCTGAAAACTGTTATCTGAAAGCTGTTTTTGTGAAAAAGAGAGTTTAAAAGCTGTTCGGTTATATTTGAAGCTGAAAACTGTTATCCGACAGCTGTTTTTGTGAAAAAGAGAGTTTAAAAGCTGTTCGGTTATATTTCAAGCTGAAAACTGTTATCTGAAAGCTGTTTCTGTGAAAAAGAGAGTTTAAAAGCTGTTCGGTTATATTTGAAGCTGAAAACTGTTATCTGAAAGCTGTTTTTGTGAAAAGGAGAGTTTAAAAGCTGTTCGGTTATATTTCAAAGCTGAAAACTGTTATCTGAAAGTTGTTTTTGTGAAAAAGAGAGTTTAAAAGCTGTTCGGTTATATTTCAAGCTGAAAACTGTTATCTGAAAGCTGTTTTTGTGAAAAAGAGAGTTTAAAAGCTGTTCGGTTATATTTCAAGCTGAAAACTGTTATCTGACAGCTGTTTTTGTGAAAAAGAGAGTTTAAAAGCTGTTCGGTTATATTTCAAGCTGAAAACTTTTATCTGAAAGCTGTTTTTGTGAAAAAGAGAGTTTAAAAGCTGTTCGGCTATATTTGAAGCTGAAAACTGTTATCTATGAGAACATGATTGAGTACATAAAGACTTCTCTTATAGAGCAGCACTTTACAAGTTGTGCAAGCCTATATCTATGAGAACAGTTGATGTAAGATTTCCCATCACATAGAAGGCAGAGACAGAACGGTAAAATATGATACAGCCAAAGTTGATATCAACCCGGTAATAATTGGATTTAAGTGAACTCTCACAGTTTTGGATACTGTAAGCAAATTCTGAAACCTTCAACTTCATCTTTAATCAAACACAACTGCAGGCAACAGACCGCATGAACACGAAGTGTTAATGGGCATATTCACAGTTCATTTTTTGGTATTGTTCTCCTCCATTCTTGATGCACATATTTTCTTGTGGGAAATAACAAACACTGTTGAATATTTCACAATCACAATTTCTGATAATGGTGTTCACTGATTTAGGCAAAAGCCCCATACACATGCATATATACTTCGCACTTTAAAAATAAGAAAGACAACACAAATGCGTCTTATTTACATGCAAATAAATACAGGCTAACATTTAAACGGCATAAATTGATTGCAAACATACAATATCTTACTAGCGCCAATGTCCTTGTCATTATGTGCAAACCAAATAGCAAGTACATGTAGCGTAGCAGCATATCCTCCAATGTAAGAGACTGAAGATTAATTGAATCTAGGTGAATCCATGACCAATCATCTGTGCCAAAGTTGTAGTTACAGGTCACTGATAAAAAGTTTTGACAAGCTCTTTATACAATTCAAGATGACATAAACTATGCAAAAACCAAAATCATTCAACACCACAAAACAAAAGGTAAATACTAAAATCTAAATATTACTAACTCAGGATTTGAAGAAAAAAAAATAAATGCTATTCTCAGCTTTTATAGTACTACACAAGTAACATATGTAAAAGAATCTAAATCAAAAATTGGTTTACAACCGAACCTTCAATTACATATATAACCTCCTGCCCCTCTTCAAAATGCTCAAACCCTGCAACTCACTGGAGAACAACGAGGCAAAATATTTTCCTACCCACAGGGAATCAGCTCCAGATCTTCGAATTATGTGATCAATTGCGCGTCAGTAACTCCTCTGTTTAAAGTGTAAAATTCTTAATATACAGAAGTAGTTAAAATACAAGTCCAATAAACTGATTCCTAATTCATTGATGAAAGCAACGCACACTTATTAAAGTAGAAACTGTGTGCAGCCTCCTCTTTAATGCCCGAGCAGCTGCTAGAAAATTGACTACTATTGACTCCAAAAGGATGAACCATTCCCCTTTGCTTCTCCCATCCACACCAGTAGATTGTGGCTGCTTGCTTACATGACGGAATATGTGGACAAGTACCACAGCATCAAGAGCACCTTACTCTATCTACAAACAACCACATAATCAGAATTATTTTTTGACATATTATCCTCAAATATAATTAAGACACAGCATCTTCCTCCTACACCAAAATCCATTACAGAAGCTTGGTACAGCACATTATCATGAATTACCATTAGGTTTCAGAATACCTGATACTGACTGAGAGGCCTTTGCTCCCAACTACTGTTCCTTCGGGAAATGTTCAATCCAGCTCCAAGTATTTACCGATTAAGGATCAAATTGCATTCAATTTCAAATATATCGAAGGGGAAAAAAATTCAGAATATAATTGAGGATTACCTGAGCTAATCCAGAGAGACCACCATTAGGCTCATTGAAAAGTTTCTGAACATCAAGAAACATTTCATAGTACCTGAAACCCTCTCTAGGTCTCCATAAGAATGTGACAGCTGATGCAGATCACACTGCAAATTGTAACCTATAAATGCAAAAAAATAATACAACTCTTTGCAAGGAACAAGACTTTCAATTAATCATTTATGAAGAAGAAAAAGACTGGAATTTGAATATACTGTACCCAGCTTTAGAATGTTGGGAGAGCACATGATGATAATTATTTTTTGACATATTATCCTCAAATATCTGGCAGTAAAATAGTTAGAAACATGAAGCCAGAAACCTGAAACCAGTAAATGAAGCCACACTACTCTCAGATCACCACATTTGCATCCAGTAAATGAAGCCAAATACATGAAACCAATTATGAACACAGTACCTCCCAGGCCGAATAAAATGAAGCCATCCAGTAAAATAGCTCTCATCCAGTAAAGTAGCTCAGACCAAAAAAAAAAAAGCAATACCTTTCAAAAGTAGCTCAGACCCACTACCAGGACCACCTCTATCAAGTAAGCTTCGGCAAAATCTTGAATTCTTAAAATGCAAATAGATGTTGTCTCAAAGATATGTAAATGGATGAGCAGAAGAGGAAAAATAAAGCTCAGTTAGGATTAATTCATCACAAGTAACTCCTACAAATCATTAAATAAATGATTCGTAGTGTGCAACTTCAGAAACATAATCCATCTCATCATCACTTAAAACCAACGAGGATAAATAAAGCTCACTTAGGATTACTTCATCACAAGTCACTCCTACAATTCATTAAATAAATGATTCATAGTGTGCGACTTCAGAAACATAATCCATCTCATCATCACTTAAAACCAACGAGGAAAAATAAAGCTCGCTTACTATTAATTCATCACAAGTCACTCCTACAAATCATTAAATAAATGTTTCATAGTGTGCGACTTCAGAAACATAATCCATCTCATCATCACTTAGAACCAGCGAGGAAAAATAAAGCTCAGTTCGGATTAATTCATCACCGGTCACTCCTACAATTCATTAAATAAATGTTTCATAGTGTGCGACTTCAGAAACATAATCCATCTCATCATCACTTAGAACCAGCGAGGAAAAATAAAGCTCAGTTCGGATTAATTCATCACAAGTCACTCCTACAATTCATTAAATAAATGATTCATAGTGTGCAACTTCAGAAACATAATCCAAATACATCATCACTTAAAACCAACGAGGAAAAATAATGTGCAACCCCTGTACATCATTGAATTAATTAGTAAAGACAACATCTCAATAATTTAAAAAAATAACTGAAAGTAAAATATGCTTCTGAAAATTTATAATAGTAATGATACAATGATACAAATATATCCAAATGACATCAATGCCTCGCATTCCACATAGCCACAGCAATTTGATCACTTTTTCTACCCATACGGTTCAATGTGGCAGCAGACATATCCAATCCCTAAGATGTTGATGGGATTTCGTTATTTTGTTGATGATGACCTAATTCATCATCCGCTCCTTCGACAAAAAAGGTATCATCTTTGCTATGTCTTCCTATGAAGTTGTGTACGGCACAACAAGCAATTACCATATCCACCTGTTTTGTTGGAGTGTAGTTGGACATAGATTTGAAAATAGGAAACCTTTTCTTGAAGACTCCGAAAGTTCTTTCGATGACATTTCGTAGCCTTGCATGTTGCTTGTTAAAAAATTGCTTATGGCCAGTCGGCGCATTATTTGCCCCTTCGAAGTCGTGTGCATGGTAAGGCTCGCCTCGGTATGGTGCTAAAAAACCTGGCATATTGGGATAACCACAGTCTACTAAATAATATCTATCATTTGCCGGTATTTGAAGCAATCCTTGTGATATTGCTGTTTGAATTACACGGGAGTCGTTGGCACTTCCTTCCCATCTCGCATAAACGAACGTGAACATCATTTCAAAATCACAAATGGCTAGGACATTTTGTGTTATGTTACCCTTCCGTGACCGACAAGTATTGTGTTGGGCAGCAGGTGCCCAAGCATCCACTAATGTGCCATCAACAGCACCTAGTGCTCCCTACATTGTTCAGTTTGAAAACTATATGTTATCTTTTCCATTCAAATATAATAAAACACAATGTACGTCCATGGTAATGTGGATACGATACTTCATTGGAACGATTGAATATAGTAAAAATCATTTATTAAAGATTACAACAAAATTTATATGGATGTTTATTCTAAAGGGTACCTTAAACCATGGGAAAAAATCTTCCGAATTCGTAATCCTTTCATGTACATCTATTGGATCTGGTGGAGTAATAAGAACTATCGCTGCAGTGGCCAAACCTTTCAACACTTTGGCAAAATGTTTGTTAATTGTGTGTGTCGAATGAGGAAATCGATCAGCTGCCTGTCTTTGTCTGTTGCTATGGCCGACGATGAGCAAAAAGATGGCGACACTTTCTTCAAAAGAAACACGCCTACGTCGGGATGACGACTCCGTGTCCTCGACATAGTTTCCATCCTTCAAAAATTGACACAGAGACATAAAACAAGCTTGATTCATACGAAACATGCGATGGAACTTATACGGAGGACCATTTAACAATTCTGTCAAATACTCTTGCCCTGATAGAGTGGGAGTGGAATATGGTTCTCTATCAAAGGAGGAAAGCCACTCGATTGTATCCAAGTCTTCCAAGTCTTCAAGGTCAGCCATGTCATCGTCCACCGACCTGTCCATCACTATGTTGCGTCGGTGCAATTAGTACTTAACTGTGAAAAATTAGAAATGATTTTCAAATATTGTGTTGTTATTTGTAAAGCCTACATTGAAATATGATTTTATCCAATTAAAAAAAAGTAGAGATAAACCAAATACATAAGCATCGTCAAATAGTTCTCCATGGACTACCATAAACATAACCGCAAATGTGAACAAGAATTAGACAAACTCATTACAGGACAAAGAAATAATTCGTAGGGCGCTCATAAAAAACCCTATAGCCTCACAAACTGTCAATGACCCAATACCTAAACTCCTCGCTCATCCCAACGAACGCCTCACGAGCCTCTCGGTTGTTTAAAAAATGATGGTATGCCTTAACCATCTTTTGGGGTGGGACACCAGTCATTGAATTCAATATTCTCATGGCCTCGCTCATGGAGTAAGGGTCATTGGAAGTAGAAGGTGGAGCTTGTTGGTGGGGTTGAGTTGATTGGGCTTGGCTGTCTGCTAGGATATCGTAGTATCGTTGTCTTGAGCGGGCTGCATCCGCGACACAACTGATAGCATCGTCCTTGCCAGACGTCTTCGTGCTTTTAGTTGCTCGCCCACTTGAATTGGCAGATCTCCTTTTTCGAGACCTCTCACCTCCCCGTGCTCCATCGCCTTCATCATCGGATAGTACATATGGTACATGTTGTTGGGCGAACTCTTCATCGATCCTACGAGCCTGATCGTCATCTAGGGGCATTTGTGTTGAAGCCCTAGCAAGTGAGCCTGAAGCCATGCTGTTTTGAAAAATTTTCGTTAAGGCATCAAAATTGGCCAACCCTTCCTCATCAAATCCTTTGGCCCTCGGGTGCGCCTACCAAAAAATTTTTTAGTTACAACTGTGATAAACAAGTAAATTAATCTTACGTTTAAGTATAACTATATGTTAATCACATAGTGTAATAGGTTCATGATGAAGTATATGAACCTTGACATAAGTATCCCACACTACTGGCTCGCAGGTAACAGTTCCGATTTCTTCATTCCAACCTAACCCAGTATGCGACCTCACATCCCGAAAGGCCCTCCATTGCTGTCGGAGCCTGTTGTATTTGCCATGTAATTGGGGGAGTGTATACTTTCGATTCGTAAGGGCGTGCACATCATGCTGAATTTTTTTCCAAGTTCTATTATCGAATGTGCTACTTTTTAAAGGGCTACGGTCTACCGCTGCCTCCATCATATCAACAAACGCCTTTTCATTGGACGGCGGCCATAGACTTAGATCATAATCAGATTCCATCTCGATCTGTTTTCCCCTACTAGTCATCTATTTTATAAACATCAACGGTATCAATATAAATTCAACTTCATACGAAACTGCTAAAACATCATGTTAGCCGAGCTCAGTACCATAATACAACTCTTTACCCTAATGTTTATACATCAACGGCATCAACATCATATTATTTTCAGTTTGCCCATCTCTGTTTATATAAAAAAAAATAATAGAAACTTTTCTCTCCACCGACCTATCTCAGATCCCTTGAAATGAACAAAAACAAACTCATTCGTAGTAATCCCAAAATCCTTCAAGATCTGACAGTAAAAAACGTTAAAAAAAAACAGATTACCTTCGATTCAGCAGTAGAGAAGTTGTCACCAACGGATTCAGGGCGCAAATGACGTTTTATTCGATTCAAACGAGCTCGAGTGCGCCTTCTTCTACAAGCTGCTCGGGTTTCACAGACCATGAAACTGTCGATCAAATTGGGGGTCTACAAATTTGATCGAACTATATCCCTACAGGGAAAAAAAAAGAAATCGGTGAGCGGTGGTGGTGGTTTTTCAGTTCAGATCTGGGATTTTACTCAGAGAACGCCTAAGGAGCGGAAAGAAGATGAGTTGGGATCGATGTGGGAATCGGGAGTTTTTTTTGGATTCAGATCGAGGTAGGAGAGAAAGGTAAAAGAGAGGGAAAGAAGAGGCGCCGACTGTAGAGTGCTAGTGCGGCTCAGATCTAGGGGTTTTGGGGAAGACTGAAAAAAAGGACCTCTTGGCTGCGTGACGGAGAGGAGGAAAAAGAGGTCGTGAGCGAAAGTCTCAAATAAGTATTTTGATCGATTTCTAAAAACAGATCTAGGGTTTTGGGGACGAAGGAGAAGGAGGACCGAAGCGTGAAGGAGCGTGAAGGAGATAAGGAAAAAGCTCGTGAGCGTGAAGGAGCGTGAAGGAGCAGCAAAAAGGAGGTTGAAGGAGCAGAGCTCGTGAGCGCACAGCAAAAAGTAAAAGCATATTATTCGTTTTTGGAAAACGTTTTCCAAAAAACCCCAGGCCAAACACAAAAACGCGTTTTCATATTTTCAGAAAACAAAAAAATGGTTAAAAAATACCAAACCAAACAAACTTAAGATTTTGTCTGAAATTTTTTATGTTTTCGTCCGATAAAAAAATATAAATATATTTGGACAAAATATTATGTTCCGCTCGGTTGAATAAAAATAAAAGTCGCTATAGCGTAATATACTTGTATAGAGTAGACAAAATATTATGTTCCGCCCGGTTGAATAAAAATAAAAGTCGCTATCGCGTAATATACTTGTATAGAGTAGACAAAAAACTGAAAAAGAAAGAAAAAGAATAAAGTTAAAAAGAAGGGAACATCCACCTTATTTTACTCTCGTCTGTCTTCCCCCCAAATAACTTCCATAAAAAAATCATAAAAACCAAAGCAAAGATGAAAAAGAAGCAAGAACCTTCCTGCTGGCTCCTTGTGCTTCTCCAGCTGTCTCTGTCCCTCCTCCGAAAAAACAATTAAAAAAAATTAAAAAGAATAAATAAATAATTAAATAAATACGCCCAAACTCACCATCATCAGCTCAAACACCCACCCACCAATCCAAACCACCACCACCACCACCACCAGCCATGTCGGTCTCCTGCGGCTTGGAGTGCGTTGTGTGCCTGGGCTGCTCCCGGTGGGCCTGGAAGCGCCTCACCTACATCGGCGCCTACGACTCGGAGTCCTGGCCCCCCGCCACCCCCGCCGACTTCTCCCCCATCCCCCGCATCTGCCGCTCCATCCTCGCCATCTACGAGCCCGACCCCACCTCCCTCACCAATTACCACATGGACCCCACCTCCCTCGTCAAACGCGTCACTTACGCCGACACCTCCGGCCAGTGCCCCCCTTACATCATCTACACCGACCATCAACACAAAGAAATCATTCTCGCCGTCCGCGGCCTAAACTTAGTCTCCGGCAGCGACTACAAAGTCCTGCTGGATAATCGTCTGGGGATGCAGATGTTCGATGGGGGTTTTGTGCACCACGGGCTGTTGAAGGCGGCCACGTGGGTGCTGAACAGGGAGGGGGACACGCTGCGCACGCTGCTGGCGGAGTGTGGGGACGACTATAGGTTGGTGTTCGCCGGGCATTCGTTGGGGTCCGGGGTGGCCGCGCTGATGACGATCATTGTGGTGAATCATAGGGACCAGTTTGGGGGGATTGCGAGGGAGAGGGTTAGGTGTTACGCCATTGCGCCGGCCAGGTGTATGTCGCTGAATCTTGCTGTCAAGTACGCGGATGTGATTTATTCGGTCGTGCTTCAGGTGAGGATGAATGTTGTATTTGCTTTTCATTTATTTACGGTTGGTAGAGTTGGATTGCTCGGTAATAATATTCACAGTTATGATACATCCATCCGCTATCTGTACCATGGGATGACAAATTAGACTACACTTTTGAAATTATTAATCCATTAATGTTAGATTTGCGCATTTTGTTTAACCTATCTGCGAAGGAATGGGGATTGAGCTGGTGTGGGAACGGTGGCCCTGGTGATCTAGATGTCTGCTGATAGGATCTGTTGGATGTTAGAAACAAGGTGGTTGTTTTGTTTGACTTGTCTATGAAGATTTGAAAATGTGGCTTTGTTTGACTTGTCTGTTAAGTTTTGAATATGATTGATTTGTTTAGTATAGGAAGATGTTTGGATTCTTGGTGTGAGATTGTGACCTGGCTTGTTCTTGGTGCATCTGGTTATTGGGTGTTTCTATTTGTTGTGGTGTGTGTTCCTTATAAGTGGTTTCAGATTCTCTACAAGTGGAATTAGAGCAAAGGTTTCGTGATGGCCAATAGCAAGTCTAATGTCGAGAAGTTCAATGGGAGTGACTTTCCGACGTGGAGGATTCAGATAATAGCGTATCTTCGTCAGAAAGATCTAGATGGTTCGTTGTTTGATGAGAAGTTGGAATGTGCAAACAAGAATGCGCTAGGCGGATTGGAATCATTTGGATCAAAAGGCACTAGGGCAAATTCAATTGAGACTGAGTAGGAAGGTGTTGTTTCATATCTCGAAGGCAAAGCCCACAAATGAGACTATGGAGATTCTCACGGATATGTATGAGAAACCGTCAATATCTAATCAAATTCTTCAATTGAAAAAAATGGTTAATATGAAGTTGAGGGAAGGGAGTTTAGTAGCAGAACATGTGAACAATTACTATATGGTTTACAATCAGATGGAAGCTGCAGGATTGAAGTTTTCATAGAGGAAACAGTTATTGTTTCTTCTATCTACTTTGCCCGATAGTTATGGTACAGTGGAATAAACTATTACAGGTACTATGACAGATTCGACAACTCAACAAGATGTGTTGACTGGTGAGTAGCATTCTGAACAAGGTGAGAAGGGTGAGAAACAAAGGATTTTCATCATCATCTTTTAAGGATTCTGCAATGTCAGTTGAGAAGAGACGTAGATCTAAAGAGCAGTCGAAGAAGAAATGATCAGAGTAGTTCGACCGAGAGTGGGTTTGATGACAACGATGGGGGACATGGACCTTAGTGTTGGTATGTTACAAGAGGGGTTACATGATGTGCAGTTGTAAGGCCTATATGAATAAGCAGGAAAAACCGAAGGAAGCCAAACCAAAGGAAGTCAATGTGGTGTCTATTGAGAACCAGGGGCGTAACCACCTGATCCCAAGGGGGTGCAGTTGCGCCCCCTGGGTTTGTTGTCATCGCGGGTTCTCACATACATTTCCCATTTAATAATCAAATTCTAAATGCACCTATTTGTCCACACCTAATACTTCTCCCAAGACCTTACATCCGCATGTGTGCAAAAGTACACTATCTTTACTCCACCCACTAATTTACCGTACTTTTCGATCCGGCTTTTCTCTACCGGAAATCTAATAGACACTCATTTATTTACACCCAGATTCCCACTCCATCCAAAAAATCCGGCCCCCACAAGATACACTCTGGTTCAGTTACAGCCTCATAATTGTCAAATCAGTCAAGTAACACAACTCAGTGGAATCAACGGTGTTGTGCCAGCTCATCTAACCTAACCTTCATTCTACTTTAATCTTCCTGCTCTCTTCTCACATGTTTGCTAGTACTCTACTGCTACTATCCACTACAAGCTGATGAAAAAAAAATGTTTGAAAATGTTCTCAAATCAATTTAAAAAAAAACAAAAAACAAGACTGCATCTTTGCTAAAATGAGTAAGGGGATAGTAACAATAAAACAAACTCATTAGTCTATTCACATTAGTTAGAAATCCCAATTTGGAGGTTTTTTTCTTCCCTTTTTGGGTTTATTTATTGGTTATTATAAAGATTTATGAGCATAGTTGAATTGTATGATATTGTTGGTGGTTTTGGGTGTTGAATTGTTGTCATTTTGTTGTTGGGTGTTGAATTGTTAAATTATAATTGGTGAGAGTATTTTCTGTAATGAAAATCATCAAGAGTTCATTACTGATGCTGCTGATTTAGTGGTAGGAGCAACAAATATGAGTTCTTGTTATTTGTAGAGGGAAGACCGATCTCAGACACAGATCTGGATTTGAGATGAGTCTTTTGTGAGGAGCAGGGGAAGGGGTACTGCTAGTAGCTGGCCACCCTGAACACATACAAAATCGTCTAGAAACACCGGAAGAGATTCCGGCGACAGGCCCTTCGACGATCTAGTCAGTCACTCGAAGAAATGAAAGCTAGGGTTTAGATGGAGAAAATTTTGTTACCTCTAAAGAGGGGGCGGGGGTCTGGTATTTATAAGCGGAGAGAGTGGGAGCCCTAACCCTAATGGGCCGGGTTGACCCGTTTCTCTGTGGGCCTGAACAAGCAGAAGACCCCTGGATCCCCAGGCCTGATGATCAGCGATGAGCGGATTTTGAGGGGCAGACGGCTCTGATCGCGCTAGATTATTTACTCACATCAATTACATAACCGAATGTTCTTAAGATGATGAATGATTGTTTGGTGGCATATATTGAAAGAGACGCATTAGATTGACAATGAAGATATCAGTCAATATTTTCAGATTATGAAGTCTCGAAGGATTTTATTGCTAAAGAAAATGGCAATTTAGTGATTGTAATAGTTTATAACATTTGTTATTAGTATATGATGTTTTGAGGATTATAAATGTGTTTGTTATATAAAAAAAAATTAATAGTAAGTGTCGCGCCTCCGGATGAAAATCCTGCATACGCCACTGTTGTGAACAGTGAGTTATGCTTATCAGCTAGGGAGGAGTTGGACACGCGAGATTGATGTATTGATTCAGGGGCTTCTTTTCATTGCACTTCGAGGAGGGAGGTGTTTGATGACTACAGAGAGTTCTTTCGGAGATGTGATCGTAGGGAATGGTCAGAGGTGTCCTGTAAGAGAGGTTGATGTTGTTCACGGGAAAGCCAATAATGATCAGAGTATTATTTTGCGGGAGACAAGACATATTCTAGACCTAAGGAAAATTTTTATCTCGATAGAAAAGTTAGACAAATAGGATTTGTCAACTACATGTGGTAGTGCGGAGTGGTATATAGCTACTGGTTCAAGGGTGATAGCAAGAGGGAAGCGTGAGAGAACACTGTACCTGCTTAGAGACATGAGGAGCATTTCTCCTATAGTTGACTCTCAGCCGGAATCGAGTAGTAGGTTGTGTGGGGTGCAACCGAGTTCTTCAGTTATGGGGCATATTTAGAGGATGTTGCAAATTTAGTGGAAGCTACTGACCATGAGAGAGATCCTAGAGAGTGATGTGGTAAGGGTTCTTTGTGATATGACAGAAGAAGCTTCAAGTTGCTTTTGTGAGGTAGAAAGCACTGATATCGATATGCGGGGTGATGTCGATGAGTGTAACCGAAATGAGGCTGTAAGGGTTGAGCAGTCTGCGGATTTTATGGAGTTGTCGTTCACAGAGACTTCTAGCGCAGAAGGTGCATTGGGATGCTTTGAACTATATTTGGTGTTAATGGAGATTATACGAGTTGGGGAGTCTTGTAACACGGAATCTGACACTGGAGGTTATTTATCCGTTATTCGTACCCTATGCGATTGGTGAAGCACATCCTTCACGAGCCTATAAAGGGTGGTTAGTGCACGCCACGTGGTGGAATGGCGGAGGTGCTTTTCATGAGAGTGAAGAGTACTTGGGTCCTTCATTGTTGTGGGAGACTGGCGAAGTAAAGATACAATAACTTTGAAGCGTTGTGTATTTGGTCCAAGTGGAAGATTGCTAGGGTTGTGGCCTCAAATACATGTAGGCATGGAGTTGGAGTTGGAGAAGAAGAAGAGAAGACACGAAACAGCAGAGAGAGGCAACAACAATAGCAAGAGAAGAACAACAGACAGAGGAGGGGACATGCAGTCGACTGCCCGATGCTCTGGTTCTGGCGAGACTCATTGTAGTCGACCACAACAAAGTGAAGTCGATTACAGCAGCATCGTATGTTATTTGGGTTGACGGGTTTTGGATCCAATAAGCTGTATTTGTTTATATCTTTCCGGGTTTGCTTTTGGGCTATATATATAGCAATAGATGTGAACTCTATGGCTAAATTGAACTCAATCCAGGTGAGTTGTTATCATTGTACAACTTCAAAAGGGGTGAGTGCCGAGTGCTTCAAAGGTGAGAGTGAGAGATTGAGAGTTGTGATCTCTTTGTAATCTTTGTATTTCTTGGGGAATAAGAAATATTGATTATCTCTGCATATTATTGTGTTCGTGTGATTGTGAGATTTTGCGATTATTGTGGTGGCTTGTTCTTGGTACATCTACTTTTTGTACGAATCTGTTTCTTATGGTGTGTGTTCCTCAATTAGCACTACAAGTGATTTCAGATTCTCTACACCACTAACCAACCATCGTAAAAATTGGATGTTTAGTGGCCTTTATATGCTATTTTGAGAAGAATAATGCCCCTTGAAAACACTGCAAATAAGATCATCTTGCACAAGCCTGGGTCAAAAAATGTTTAACCCTGATATTACCAAACACCTTGTTTGCCATGCCTGATACTCAGGTTTCTCACTTGATTTGGACACCGTATTTTTTTCCAATAAATTTCGCAAAGTTGGACAACAATTTGCAGGTTTTTTATAATTTATTAAGTTTTAGCAACTTCACACATTAGATTGATCACTATGGAGGTTTGTCATAAAGTATTTAACTTGCACGATCACATTATTATCCTGATCTTAACCACTGTTCTACTTTGAATTTGATACTATGTAAATTCCTTCCATTCTCGCCAATAATGGAAAATTAGAAACTCCTGAGGACACTACATATACTTCGTTAAACTTTTTAATGTGAACGCTCCTCAACTATTGTCAAAATCAACCGCTCTGAAAGTTAATTCACATTAACCTGAATAAAAGATCGACACTAAAAGAGAATATGTTTCCCAGGATCTATTTAATATTACATCAACCCCCCATCAACCATGAAAATATGTGGTTTGTGGAGGATTAAAAAAACATCCTGCTACTTATGGGGTGTGTAAGCAATATTCATCTATATTTTTTTAAAAAAAGTCACAGTTTAAGTTGAGTTTTGTGGTGTTTTGATTAGTTCCGTCTTCAACTTGCAATAACTTTTTTTTCAAGCCTATTTCTTCATATAGTCCAATTCGTCGAATTAAATTTACTTTCATTGGAGAAGTGTGTTTATATACTTCCAGTTCTGAATGTGAGATGTAGTATATGTAAGAACTTGTGTTAGATTTCTATCTTGATCTAGATGCTAATCAAATTCTGTATTTATGATACAGGATGATTTTTTACCAAGAACACCAACACCACTGGAACATATTTTTGGATCCATCTTCTGGTAAGTTATATACACTACATATTCGTTTCAATTCTGTGTTCATCTCTCCAATTTTCTTGTCTACTACATGTATTGATTGAATAATTGTTACATATGATCTATAATTGCTATTGCCATTTCTAAATGAGGTTTTAATGCTTTGAACAGCTTGCCATGCTTTCTATTTATGGTTTGCTTGAGAGATACATTTATACCTGCAAGTAGAAAGCTTAATGATCCAAGAAGGCTTTATGCACCTGGTAGAATGTATCATATTGTTGAGAGAAAATTTTGCAGGTACTACAGCCTTTCATTATTTTTATGTTGTGATAGTTAGGTGCATCTAGTAATTTTAGTAGTCCCACATTATTATCAATATGAATTGTTTCACTGTATTTAATGCTTATAAGAAATATGTTTAATTAGGGTGGTTGCTCACTTTAAATTTGGTAAGTGCAATTTAGACATAAACCTTCTTTTGTTATTAAAAGGAAGAAGGAAGAAGAACCTCAACGTGTTGACCCTAAGTTTGGTATCGACAAAGCACATGCGTATTGTTGCTGCTTATTTTGGTGTGGGGGCAAACATATAGTGAGTTTATATTTTGAAGGAAACTATTAAAGATTTCAAGTTTGATCTTCGCCGCGAAAAGTGGTTAGAGTTTCTGAGATTGAATCTGGATCGTTGAAAGAGCACCTGGATCAGGATCTGACGGTTGCTGACGTGGCCGATGGACCTGCAAAAAAGCCTGAGACACCAGGGTTGGCCCCGGCGATGGATCCTCCGACGCTCAAGTCAGAACGAGAGAGAGGAAGAGAGTAGAAAGAGAGATTTCATATCACCTCCTGAATGATTGATCACCTCCTGGATGACTTGGGGGGGGGGGGGAGGGGGATATTTATAGGCCTAAGAATTGGTTAGAAGATTGACTTGAATCTGTTATCTTCTGTAGATTCCCCCTTTAAGATATAGAATTAGTTACTCCATTGTAGGGGATAAGAGATTTGACTTACAGCTCTGATGGGCTGGGTATCGCGTTTTATGGACTTGAATGCGGCCCATGTCTTGTAGTCTGGTGAAGGCCCGGTCCTAATCGGGATTCCCATTACTATTAATATGCTTTTAGAAGCTTTAAGATTTGTGCTGAAATCGTATGACCTTGATTTGTTGTGATTTTTACAATTATTACATATCTTTAATCTCTAATATTATAATGGGAGAATTGGGGTTGTCATTTGTAGATAACCTGTAATTTTTAGATATTCAACCATGTAATCTCAACCATTCATTTTTAAGTGAGAGTTATATTAACCATTCATTTACTCAACTGTTGTTAGTTACCATAATACCCTCAAAGTTTAAATTTATTTACGACATAATTATTTACAAAAATGCCAGTCATATAAAATAAAAGTTGGTGCCACTATAGGTAATTTGTAAAGAATATGTGATGAATAAAGAGAGTTCTCGGGTTCGAGGCCAGATTACGTCTTAGTATTTACTTTAAAAAATATATTTATTAGGACGTGCAAAGCACGTGCAGATTACTAGTTATTCTAATTTCTCCATTTAGTATGTGACAATTTCCACACAATCACATTATTCAACCCCCCCCCCCCCCCCCCCCCCCCAACCAAAAGGGTGATTAGCACAACGTTCCTTCGTCTATGTTCCTCAAATATGGGGGAGACTCTCCACTAAAGTTCATGTTTCATGTGCATCTGATCATATGTTTCATGTTTCATGTTTCACAGGCACATACCCCCTCAATCTGCCAAAATAATAATGCATATGCATTTAGTACAAAACAGAGCCTTTCACATACATTAATTGAATCATAAACGAGAACAACTAAATGACTGCAAATATGATTTAGCAGCTGCACAACTCATACATAGCCACATATATGGAACTAAGTGTTTCATTGTTAGACTGCCACTTATTTTGTTGTTTATGATGATCAGCGTCCCATTTTAGTATCAAATTGTAGCTCACACTTCACCAACTTCACTATCCCCTGTGCAAATGATAAAAAATATTAACGATATAATAGAATTGATAGGCCTGAATCACACCTTCAAGGGCTCCCATACATCCCAGTTACAAAAGTAATGATTTCATTTATTTTGGGATGAGAATGGGTGGGGATTCATGTATCTAGAACCTGAACATAAAAATAATTAAGGAAATTAATATTCTGAGATAATTGTATTGCCATGTTCAGTAAATGGTATAAATGAACCTGGAATCTAAATCTTCAACTTTATAGAGGGGAAGCCTATGGCATGCTTGAAAAACCATTATCTTGGTCAGGTTTCGTCCTCTCATTTATCAGTAATATTAGACATGTCACAAGAGTATTATTAGGCAAAATCTCAGTCTGACACGTAGTGCAGGGTCGAATAATATTTCAATGCATGGCAAGTAGTATCAAAATGCTGAAAAGGAAGTTGCAAAGCTGAAAGTTGCCACAACTTAAAGAGAAACCAAAAAATCAAATACTGTGAGAATTGAAGCTTAAAAGGCTGGTTGCTTCATTTTTGAGTATTGGTGTCAGTTTTGTAACAAACAAACAAACAGTTCAAGGCTTGATAGTGATTTTTCAATCTTCTTAGATAATTATATTTGTAACTGGTAATTACTTAAGCCAACGAGTGCTGTTCTGCTACATCCAACATGCTGACCTGGAAGTTATATGCAGCATGGAAGGCAACTGACATGAGGAACGATTTTTTTATTATAGTGGAAGAATTCGAATCCAGTATCATTTCCTGGAGCTTGCTACTTCGATAAGGATATTTCTGTGAAGCTTAAGCTAAATAGTAGTGGACCAACATTTGTTCTGTACTCGTTTCCCGAAAAAATTAATTTGTCCTATACCTCTATACTGCCAATTTGGAAGATGTTCTCTTTTTCAGCATTATTTTTGCAATATTATTCATACACTTCTAGTAACTGAATATGATTTATTTTGTTTTTTGTTTTTGTTTTATTTTCTGTTCCCTGAACTGAAAGAAGATGATTTTGTTACATGCAGATGTGGAAGATTCCCTCCTGAAGTGAGGACGGCTATTCCAGTTGAAGGAAGATTTGAACATATCGTGCTATCATGTAATGCAACTTCTGATCATGGAATTATTTGGATAGAACGGGAAGCTCAAAAGGCATTAGATGTATGTATATAACATTATTGTCCTCATTGATTTATATTCCGTAAGTGAGCAATTATAAAGGTTGACCGGTAGGCATTATCAAGATGAAACTTTGAATTTGGTTTCCATTCATTTGTGACTGAAAATTTGAGCATGTTGGCCATTTACGGGAAATATAAGATGAAAACTAAATTGAGAACGGAATCTAAAAGGAAGATGAAATAAAACCACAAGCAAACAATTCATAAATTAATAGATATCATAAAATAAATAATTTAATTTTGGAGAATATGGGTCCTGGAGTGTCTGATACCAAATGGTATCACTAGTGTCAGTTATCAAGTTTCCTAATATGATAGTTCAGGTAACATATGGTCGTAGCTAAGCTCGTAACCTGTATACCTAAAACTTTTTATGATTGGTTAATACTCCAACAATGATCCATAACTGAGGATGCACTAGTATCTCCTGATATATTTAGAATCACAAATAGATTGGTTCTCCAGTACCAACAAATATTACTAACCATCAGCATGCTGCCAGACTTTCCTTCAAATACTTGACATATTCCTTTTGCTGGAAATTAACTCTTACTCCTATGTAAACCAAAAATTTGATTAATTTTTGGATTATTCTCAGAGAATGAAGGAATGCAGCGTTACAACAAGTCCTCCTTCACGTCAAAGAATGGAAAGGAAACAGACGCTAGAGAAGGAACACTTAGATGCATTAGAAAGGGCAGTGAGCTTGAACGTTCCACATGCAGTGCCACCACCGGAAGATGCCAAATTGGAAACCGTCATTTCCTGTGAATCGGTAGAAGATACCAATGAAAATTTTCCGTCCAATGGCGAGGGCATGGATGAGGGCAGCACGGGTGAAGAAACAGTCTCCCAAAGCGAATCTCAGTCCAGCAAGAAAACTAACTGGGAAGAATTGGTGCAAAAGCTCTTTGATAGGAATGAGTCTGGAAACCTCATTCTAAAGAAAGACATGAATGCTGGAATATAGCTTGCTAAGGGATCGCATTATTCTTTTCGTGGGCAGGTGACATCGTAACCCTCTGCACCATGAATTTTGTTTTTCTCTGTGTCTAGTCTTTCAGTTATGGTGATTTCTGGTTATCAAGTTCTGAACCAAGAAGTCTTCGTGGTGAGTGAATCAGGTCATTTGTGAGTGTAGCATAATTTGAGATGAAGCAGATATGTATAGCCTATATCAGATCTAGATAGGGGGGATGGATTCATGTGGCGAGCCCAGGGTATTGGGTAGTCATTGAATTGTTTGTACCTTTATGTCGGAGCTGAGCTAATCGATATCTCTCTCATTATTCTTCTGTTGCTAAAGGCGCCATTATGGTTTTGTGGGATAAACCAAATCCTAAGCTGGTTGTTTACAAGGTAGAAACATCGCTTGATTGCTTATTTGTTGGACATGAATTTGTAAATTTTGTATAATGAAAAGAGCTGAAGTACATATGCTCAAAATTAATTTAAAGATTGCTGGATTGTTGACATTGATGGTTGATGTGCGAGTATTTGTTGACCCGTTGTGTTGTTGTTTATGGTTTCATTTTCGTCAATATTTCATACGTGTAATCCGAGCTTTAAAATGGTGAACCTTTTCTCTAACTTAAATACCTTTTCTCTAACTTTAATTGTGCTTTTAATCTTCTAGTTTGTGTTCTTTTTGTTGAAGAATTTACCACAACTCTAGTGCTAATAGCAAAAGCGCACCACAAGCAATAGAAATTACCAAGACTTAGATGAACCAAGAACAAGCCACCACAATATATGCAAGATCTCAGAAGAACACAATCAATATGCAGAGATAATCAATACTTCTTATTCCCCAAGAAATACAAAGATTACAAACGAGATTAGAGCACTCAATCTTACTCCCTCGCCGTTGAAACACTCGGCACAATCCTCCCTTGAAGTTGAACAATGATAACGGTTCACCTCTTGATTACACAAATTGATGGATTAGATCCACACAAACCCTAGAATATATAGCCATATATATAGCTCCCAAGTAAACCCTAAAATATAAACACAAATACAGCTATTGGGCCTTAAACTCGTAAGCCCAAAAATAATTAGCGCCGAAGTCGGTCGACTGCACCCCCAAGGTCGGTCGACTGCAACGTGTAGTCAGACCTGAGACTCGACCGGTCAACTGCACGGTCGACCGTCACCACCTCTGTTGGACCCTGTACACTCGAAGAACTCTCAGCAGTTTGGGTCGGTCGACCGCACCCCCAAGTCGGTCGACCGCAACTCTCCATACTACACTTCTTATACTTGTTGTTGTCTTCTCTGTCTATCTTTGTCTCCTCATCTTCTCCTCCAACTTCAAGTACTCAGTGTCTAGGCATATTTTAGGCCAAAACCCTAACATTTTTTTAGATGATTTTGATAAGGGTCCGGTCTAGTTCTGATAATATAGGCAAAAGAGGCACAAGAGGTGGACATAACTTATTTTCTGCGATGTTTCTAAGCATTTCTTGAGGAACCAATGATAGTTCTCTTTACATATCTCTACTATTATAATGGGAACCACCAAATTCGTGCAATACATGTCCAAACTAAATCCAATAAATATAAACATGCACCGTATTTGTAGCCCAAATCAAAATATTCAAACACCCAATTCGCGTCTATCCCCCCCCCCCACACACACACTGCACCCACCCACGCCGTACCGCACTGCCACCCCCTCTTTATCTAATTCTCTTCCTCTTTTTTCTCGCCGCCAACTTCCGCTGCTCCGTCGAAGTTTCTGGCGTGTCTCCGCCTCCTCTCCCCTCCACCGTCTCCATCTCCATCCACGCCAAGCCTGGTATTGGGGTTTGTAGATCCAATACATGATAATGAGGTTGGAGAAGATAGGCAAGAAGGAGAGTCGAAGTGGGAGCAAGTGGCTACAGCAGAGTTGCTGTCGACCGCACCCCCGACTGACGACCGGTCGACCGCGCAGTCGACCGTCCCGCTCTCTGGTTCAACCTGCAGTCTTGAAGAAGTGACTGGTCGACCGCGTAGTCGACTGACCCGCTCTCTGTTGAATTTCGTGCAGTCGAGGAAAGGACCAGTCGACCGTCCTAGAGTTGCGGTCGACCGTCCCGACGCTGATTGATGAGTGGCTGAGATAGACAGTTGTGGAATCCTATATATATTGTATTGTGTACAATTTTAGGGTAAAGTGAAAAGAAAATAGAGATCTACCAGCCGTCATTAAGAGAGAGAAAGATTGAGAGAAACCCTACATCTTGGTGGTGAGTTCTTGAGAGATTTGTAAACCTAATCTTCATATTTCTAGTGAAAATTGCAGGAGTGCCTCTGCGCGAGAAAGTAACCATTGTTTTGGGTGAACATCGATAAATATCTTGTGTGTTCTTGTGTGTTCTTGTGTGTTGCTTTTGGTTGTTCTTTCTTCTCTTATTTTGATTCTATATTTCTTGCATCTCGTCGTTGTTGTTGAGTTTATTCCGCAGTTAGAATTCAACAAGGTGGTATCAGAACTACAGGTTGGTAGTATTGATTGAGAAGGGGGACAAGAGAAGAGGCAAGGAGTTCGATGGAACGGATTTCACAATGTGGAAGATCCAAATGATTGCGTATCTCCGATAGAAGGATCTAGAAGATCTGTTGTTTGGTGTGAAGCCAGAAGGGACGGAGGTCGATCTGGTTGCATTGGCGGTCTGGAATAGATTAGATCGGAAAGCACTTGGACAGATTCAGTTGTCGCTGAGCAGGAAGGCGCTATTTCATATTGAGAAGGCAAGAACCGCAAAGGAGGCAATGAAGATATTGATAGACATGTTTGAGAAGCCGAATGCAGCGAATCAGATCTTACACCTAAAGAAGTTGGTTAACTTGAAGTTGTCAGAAAGGGGTTCGGTTGCCGAGCACATCAAAAATTTCTGTATGGTTTACAATCAAATGGAATCGTCGGGTTTAAAGTTTGAGGAGAGGGCACAATCGTTGTTATTGCTATCCAGTCTTTCCGATAGTTACGACACAGTAGAGCAGACTATTACTAGCACCATGACTGATGTGACTACCCTAAAGGATGTTATAAGCAGCATTATGAATGTGGATGTAAGGAGGAAAAGACATGGAGAGACTTCAGTGTCATATCCTAGCAATATTGCACTGTCAATTGATAACCGTAGTAGAAGTAATAACAGAGGGAGGTCGCAAAGCAGGAATCACAGGTCCAAATCAAGAACAGGACATCGCAAAGGTCAGTGTTGGTACTGCAAGAAGCCAGGACACAGGAGAGACCAATGCAAGGAATATAAGAAATCGCAAGCAGGGTCACAGGTAGCCAATGTGGTAAGTATTGAACCCCGTCTAGATGAATTGTGTTTATCTGCTGGATTCAATATTTTGCAAGATGGTTGGTGTATAGACTCAAGTGCTTCTTATCACTGTACCCCCATGAGGGATGTGTTTGAGGATTACAGGACAGGTGATTTTGGTACAGTTTCAGTTGGTAATGGACAGATATGTCCAGTTGTAGGTAGATGCACTGTGAGAGTGAAGGCTCGCAATGGTGAGCAATTGGTCTTGTATGATACAAGACATATTTCAAGCTTCAAGAAAAACTTGATCTCGACTAGCAAACTAGACAAAGAAGGATTCACGACAACTTTTGGGCATGGAGAATGGAAGGTGACTACAGGTGCCAGGTTGGTGGCAAAAGAAAGGCATGGTGACACGTTATACATACTCAGGAGAGGTGATTCAGGTGATATCATTACTACAGCATCAGCAAGTAGTTCCTCTTTAATTCTATGGCATTTCAGGTTGGGGCACCTTGGTGAAAAGGGTGTCAAGCAGCTTTGTTCTAAGGGATCTTCTGCCGGGGCTGACGAAGGTTGAGATGGATTTTTGTGAGAATTGCGTGATGGGCAAAAAGAAACTAGTTAGCTTTCAGTTGGGTGGGCATGAGAAGAAGCTTGGGAAGCTAGAGTTGGTATATATATATGTGTGGGGTCCAGCTCAGGAATTCTCTTATGGTGGTAAGAGATACTTCGTCACATTCATAGATGATGCTACAGGAAAGGTTTAGATTTATGCAATTCGGGAGAAATCAGAAGTATTTGAGGCATTCAGAGCTTGGAAGGCCAGGGTTGAGAATTAGACGGGTTGCAAGGTGAAAGCAATAAAGTTAGACAACGGAGCTGAGTACACAAGCAAAGAGTTTTTTAACTATCTAGAAAAGGAAGGTGTTAAGATAAATCAGAGAGAAATGAAGACAATACTGAATATTGAATTGAGTTTAACCAAGTACAATACCACCTATATATAGGAGGTGAACAGATATCAAAACAACTCTACCATCAATATGGGACTATAATATCTAACACCCTCTCTCAAACTCACGATGGGTCAAACAATGTGAGTTTGTCTACTAAGTGTCGGAATCTCTGAACTGTATGGGATTTGGTGAAGAAGTCTGCAGTCTGCTGGGAAGAGGTAACAGAATGGAGAGAGATGGTCCCTGCCTCAAAATGCTCACGAACATAATGACAATCAATCTCAATATGCTTCGTTCGCTCATGGAAGACCGGGTTGCTTGCAATATGCAATGCACTCCGGTTATCACAATAAAGTGGAGTAGCTCCTGTAAGTGTAACACCCATATCTGATAACAGCCAACGAACATGAACAATCTCTCTAGTAGTAGCTGCCATTGCTCTGTACTCAGCCTCGGTGGAAGAACATGCAACAACTGCCTGTTTCTTGCTCCGCCATGAGATCAGCGAATCGCTAAGAAATAGACAGAAGCCTGTGGTAGACCTTCTGGTAGTCGGATCCCCTGCCCAATCTGAATCAGAATATGCACTGAGCTCTAGTTTGGATGTAGACGGCATGAATAATGAACGAGTGATAGTGCCCCGAAGATATTTGAGGATCCGAAGAAGAGCACCGTAGTGAACTGATGTAGGAGTGGAAACAAACTGACTGACAATACTAACTGCATGAGCAATATCGGGTCTGGTCATGCATAAATAGACAAGCTGTCCAACAATCTGCCTGTATCTAGTGGGATCAGGAAGGAGCTCACCATCTGTGGGACGAAGCTTCACATGAAGCTCTAAGGGTGTATCAGCTGATCGACTGTCAGAGAGGCATGCAGCGGAAATAATATCTGATGTGTATTTTTGCTGAGAAATGAATATCCCCTGAGATCCATGAGCAATCTCTAAACCCAGAAAGTAACGTAGCTTACCAAGGTCTTTCATATGAAACTGCTGGTGAAGGTATTTCTGGGTGGATGCAATGCCGGCGGAGTCATCCCCAGTAATGATCATATCATCAACATATAGTAGTAGAAGTACCCTCCCCTGTGGTGATGACCGTATAAACATAGAGTGGTCCTGTGAACTCTGACGGAAACCAGCCTTGGTGATGACAAGCTAGAAGCACTCAAACCAGGCTCGAGGGGCCTGTTTCAGACCATATATAGCACGGCAAAGTCTACAAACATGACGAGGAGGAGTAGTAAGGCCAGGAGGAGGATGCATATAAACTACTTCAGATAAGGTACCATGAAGAAAAGCATTCTTCACGTCCATCTGGTATAATGGCCAGCGGCGGATGGCTGCAACAGCAAGAAGGGTGCGAACAGTAGTCATCTGTGCAACGGGAGCAAATGTCTCATCATAGTCAATGCCATGCTCCTGAGTAAACCCTCGGGCTACTAGACGAGCCTTGTGCCTCTCAATAGATCCATCAGGTTGATATTTGACCTTGAAGATCCACTTGCAGCTAATAGGCTGAACGCCCTCTGGTAGAGGAACAATATCCCAAGTGCCAGTCTGATCAAATGCACTGAATTCCTCTGCAATGGCTTTCCTCCATTCAGGATATTGAATTGCGTCTTGATAGGTTTTGAGCTCACGTGTAGAGTGTATAGCAGTGAGATATGCATGAAACTGTGGTGAGTAGGAAGCTAGGGTGGCAAAACCAAACTGGTCAGAAGGACCAGTGGCATCAGGTGTATAACGTGCCGGAGGAATACCAGAAGTGGAACGGGTAGACTGACGAAGAGGTGGTGGGCTGACAGGGTGTGGGGTTAAGGACGGTGGAGTGGGTGCATGTGTCAGTGGGGAAGTAGGTGGGATGGGTGTTGGCTGCTGTGGGGATGCAGGTGGAGGTTCGGTAGGGGGAACAACAGGTGTAAGGACTGCAGGAGATGTAAATGGAGCCAGAGGAGTGGGATCAAAAGGAATGCGGGAAGGTAAAGTCGGGGGGCTAGCAACAACTGGGGAATCGAGAAATCTAGTATCCTCAGGGGGGGTCAGGTAGTAAGGGGAGTCTTCCACAAAGGAGACATGTCGAGAAATGCGGACACGACCTGCGGATGGATCAAAACAACGATAACCTTTGTGTTCAGGACTGAGACCTAAGTGAACGCACTTAGCAGCACGAGCGGAGAGCTTCGTGCGCTCAGTAGGAGGGAGAAGGACGTAGCAGGTGCATCCAAAGGTACGGAGCATACTGTAGTCGGGAGGTGAATGATAAAGAGCCTCGTAAGGCGTCGTACCAGCTAGGGCAGACGAGGGAGTAATGTTGATGAGACTAACAGAGGTCATGATAGCTTCAGCCCAGAATGAACGAGGAGCAGAAGAGGAGAGTAAAAGAGCGCGAGCCGTCTCAAGGATGTGACGATGCTTGCGTTCAGCTACACCATTCTGCTCATGTGTGTGAGGGCATGATTGCTGAAACAGGGTGCCGTGAGACTGAAGGATTGTTCTCATAGTGGTAGAAGTGTACTCACATGCACCGTCCGATCGAAAGGTCTTAATGTGTACACCGAACTGAGTGTGAATCATGGTTGTAAAGACCCGGTAAATATCAGGTATCTCAGATCGCTGACGCATAAGAAAAACCCATGTATGTCTAGCGAAGTCTTCGATGAAGGTAACATAATAGAGATAGCCTTTCCACGATGGTACGGGAGAGGGTCCCCATATGTCAGAATGAACAAGTTGAAAAGGGTGAGTGGTTTCAGAAGTTCTTTTGTGACTAAAGGGTAGGGCAATGTGTTTGGCCAAGTGACAACCCTGACAATCAGATAAATGTTTAAAAGTGAGAGAACCAAGGGCACCACTACGAGCTATAGTCTGAAGTCGTGATGCGCTAATATGACCTAAACGTCTGTGCCACAGATCAGCATCAGAGGAAACAATACCGACAAAACTAGAAGGAGAGTGATGTGCACGAAGAAAATCTAGATAATATAGACGACCATGACGACTAGCACGTTCAAACTCCTCACCGGTGGAGGAATCAGTAATAGAACAACCTAAAGAGTCAAAAGTGACGACAAGGCCACTATCGCACAACGCACTAATAGAAATAAGGTTTATTGATAAATGAGGAGCATAGAGAACATATGGTAATGTGAGAGTAGGAGAGTTAATTGTCCCTGAATGTGTACTAAGAAGTGGTGAGCCATCAGCTGTGTGTAGGGATGGAGAGTGAGAGGAAAGTGTTGTGCAGGTGGTGAATAGTGTCTGATTACTAGTGAGATGATGTAATGCACCAGAATCTAAAATCCAGAACGAATTCATACCGGAAGTGGCAGAAAGGGCAGGAGCAGAGGAGCCAGCATTGATAGACTGACCAATGAGCTGTAGTTCCAGCTGAGTGAGGCGTTGCTGACTATTAGCCCAAGCAGAAGGCGACAAGGCCGGAGTGACAGGCATGGCCGAGGATGTGAGGGAAGAAGCACTGCTGTGACTGCTATGACTGAGAGCACAATGTGGAGGGAGATGCTGCTGGTGTCTGGATCGAGGTAGGGAGTAGGGCAGTGCTACCGGTGGCGGAAGTATTGGTGGGGTAGGGTGAGGAATGATATAAGGAGAAGGTAGAAGGCCGGAGGCAGACTGAAAGTGGCGCTGCTGTTTTTGTAATCTGGAGGAGGAACGAGAGATGGTTGCATCGGGGAAGTCAGTGGAGGCAGAAATATGTGGGAGAGACTGAGATGCCATCAGGTAGGAGTACCTGTATATATATATAATAATAATAATAATTTTTTTTTTGTTTTTTGTTTTTTTTTTGTTTCTTTTTTTTTTGATTTTTTTTTTGTTTTTTTTTTTTTTGACTTTTTTTCTTTTTTCTTTTCTTTTTTTTTTTGTGACTTTTTTTTCTTTTTTTTTTTCAAATAAATTAAAGGCCCTCAACATAGGTGCACTTTAAGAAATCTATAACAAACCAATACTAAAAAGAAATCATGAAAAATACAAAAACCAAAAAAAATACTAAAAGAAAGGCTAAGATCTGAGGAAGATGAAGAATCTCAACTGATCGGAGTTGAGATTTGATGCCGGTGGCTGACGTCGGATCTGATGACGATGAAGAAGATGATGTGGACTTGCAGATGTGGATCTGGACTGGACTTGAAGATGGCGATGAAGGTATTTTGAAGATGATGTGGATTTGTGGAGAAGATGACTTATGGAGAAGATGACTTTGAAGAGGATGATTGTGATACAAGTTTGGATCGTAACTTGTTGAGAAGTTCGGATCTGATGGGGTTTCCGGCGGAAGTTGAAGAGGGCGGCTGATTTGGACGGCGGCGTTAGATCCAGCCGGCAATGGATCTGGAAGATGGCTTCGGGTTTTTCTGGGTCGCCGGCAATGGATCTGATGGGGTTGCCGGCAATGGATCAGATCCAACAGTTGGTTTTCCGTTTTTTTTTTTTTTTTTTTTTTTTTTTTTTTTTTTTTTGAATTTTGAATTTTGAGGATTGTTGTGGAGAGAAAAATTTTAGGATGGAAAAATTTGGATATTTGGCTCTGATACCATGTTAAGATAAATCAGAGAGAAATGAAGACGATACTGAATATTGAATTGAGTTTAACCAAGTACAATACCACCTATATATAGGAGGTGAACAGATATCAAAACAACTCTACCACCAATATGGGACTATAATATCTAACAGAAGGTATCAGAGGAATCAAGACAGTTCCTAAGACTCCACAAGAGAATGGTGTAGCAGAAAAGATGAACCGCACGATACTCGAAAGGACGAGATGCATGAGACTTCATGTCGGTCGTTCGGTCCATCTTTGGGCCGCTACAGTTGATACAGTAATATACTTGATTAACCGTTGCCCGTCTAGTGCCCTTGATGGAGCCATTCCAGAAAAACTATGGTCAGGTAAAATTGTTAATTATTCGCATTTGAAAGTTTATGATTGTATGTCATATGCACTAATTGACAGGGAAGAAAAAAAGAAGTTGGACTCTAAGTCTAGGAGGTGTGTGTTCATTGGCTACGGTGGCAATGAGTATGGTTACAGGCTTTGGGATTTTGTGGATAACAAAGTCATTCGCAGCAGGAATGTAGTGTTCAATAAAAATGTCCTATACAAAGATAGGCACGCAGGTCAAGACGGTACAACCAGTTCAGAGTCAGATTGGGGTTCAGACTCAGACTCAAATTCAGATTCTGAAGGCGGCCCTAGTGGTGGGGGTCTTACAGTACAGCAGCAGGTACAGGTACCACATGCAACACAGGAGGCTCATGGTGAGCCTATTGGGACTAAGCAGGTTATCCAAAATGAACAGGTACAGCCAGAACAGTTCGGGGAACCTTTACCGGTCGATGAACCGGTACCCACATTGAGGAGATCGACACGAGAGAGGAGGCCAACCAGGATATTTGATCCATCAGCTAGTGTTGTTCACGAGCATATTCTGTACACGAATTCGGGGGAGCCAGAGACTCATTAGGAGGTTTTGAGGGATAAGGCTCGAATTCAGTGAGAGTTAGCCATGAAGGACGAGATGAGCTTCTTGGAACATAACCAAACTTGGGAGTTGACCAAGTTACCTGCAGAGAAGCGCGCTCTTATGAACAAATGGGTTTACAGAGTCAAAGATGAGGTAGATGGTAGTAAGAGGTACAAGGCGAGGCTTGTTGTGAAATGATTCTCTCAAAGAGAAGGTGTTGATTATAGTGAGATCTTTGCACCGGTTGTGAAGATGGCTTTTATTAGGGTTCTGCTTAGTATTGTGGCAGTTGAAGACTTGCACTTAGAGCAACTGGATGTTAAGACAGCATTTCTCTATGGTGATGTCGAAAAAGAGTTGTACATGAAACAACCCACAGGTTTTGAAGCCAAAGGAAGGGAAGACATGATGTGTCGAATGAAGAAGACTTTTTATGGGCTCAAACAAGCACCGCGGCAATGGTACTTGAAGTTTGATTGTTTCATGAGATGAAAAGGTTTCGATAGATGCGAAATGGATCATTGTGTGTATGTTCGTAGATATGAGGACAATGATATAGTTACCTTGGCGTTGTATGTGGACAACATGCTATTAGCAGGTTCATGTATGGAGAAGATCAAGGAAGTGAAAAAGGCGCTAGCTTCGGAGTTTTCAACGGAGGACTTGGGTGAAGCAAAGCAAATCCTCGGCATGAAGATCAATAGAGATAGAAGTAGCAAGAAGCTTTGGTTATCATAAGCGGACTATGTGAAGAATGTGTTGAAGAGATTCAATATGGATGGAGCGAGGTCAGTCACTTGTCCCTTGGCTGCTCACTTCAAGTTATCAATGGACTTGTGTCCTAAGACAGAGGCAGAAATGGAGAAAATTGCTGTTATTCCTTATGCCTCAGCTATTGGGAGTTTGATGTATGCGATGGTGTGTAACGCCCCGAATTTCAAATAAGGATAAATTCGAGATTTCACAGGATCTTTACTTCACTTCGTACAATTTTACAAGGAATTTAAAACTTTTCATTCACAATACATCAGAGTTCAATTACAACTTGGTTTTACACAGCGGAAGAATGAAATTTACAATAAAACATTTACAACATCTTTAAAATAAAACAGCACCGGCATATCCACTTTATAGCTTCATGAATAGTCCGTTACCTGCATGTCAATCTGTGGGCACGTCAGTTACTTACAACTGACGAAATGTTATACACGGCTATCCTCTCTATGCCTGGAATAGTATAATGATCTCATACTTTAACAAATCACAAAAAGATTGAATGAACATATAAAGTGTCAAAAGTGATTATTCTAAACATAAGTGTATGTCATGCCTTAATGCCTAATGCACACAATTCTACACTAGGATGACACTAATGCACACTTGTTCGGATTCTATGCATCCCATACTACATAGGTCCGAGGGCAAGTGCCTACGTTCTTCACAATACAGGGCTCGATCCCTCGCCATGAAAACTACCCGGTAGCAAAACAAAGTTCAGACTATTCCACGAATGTGAATCCCAGTCTTGGAGTCCACCACCAGCTGTTATAACAGATTCCACATCGTACGAACCGTCCCGTATGTGACCCTCTAGCCCAGTATATATATACATTGGAGACGGTAAACACAAAAATCCATCCGTCTGACTACTCAAGATCCCGGAGTCCACCGCTGACCCGTCCTCACAGTCCCGGACTAAAATATAATAATCCGTCTCTCACAGGGCAACCTCAGTCCACCAACTGGGTCTATAGTCTTGGAGTCCACCAACAACTATATAGAGCACCCCACTTACGTTTCTCTAAGTTTACTACATCTTCACTTATGTGCCTAAATTTTCCTAAGTTCAAGACATGAATGTACTATCATTTCTAGAATCAGTTTTACTTCCTACCGGACTTGTTCACAAAATACGAGATCGCCCCACGGCAATATCTCAAAATCATATCAATTCTTTCTTTCATTTTTGCCGGTAACCGAAGTCTTACTAATTCTTAATCATAATCTTTCATGTACAAGAAAAACATGGGTACACATACCCTTCAATAATCATGTCTTAACTTAAAATAATTTCTTCTTTCAACTTAATCACAAGTAATCATAGTCTCATCATTATTCATTATCTAGTCATCCGTTCACATTCTTTATAAGAAAAGGAATAATTTCTTTTAAGAACACAATTCTATCACATGAGATTTCATAATAAAATCAAGCCATTATAATGTCTCACTTTACTTCAAATATTCTTCGAACAAATAAGAGTAAAATTCTCTTCAAGAAAATCACTTCACAAAAGTAATACTTTACATTTCTTCTTAAAACATATAAACCTTGTAGTAAATATGAAGACTACATTATACAATGCACAAGTAGCCGAACAATTAGTTTGCTACAGTTTGCTTGGGTACATAGGCCAAATATTTTCGAAAGTGGACCAGTTATGGACTAACTTTGGTAAATATTTTCAAAAGTGGACCAGTCGGGTAAATATTTTCCACGGTGGATCAGTTTCGGGAATTATTTTCTTTTTACCCTTAACATATTAAAACGCAAAAATATTTTAAAAGAGTGGCCAAAGGTTTCAAACCCAAGACCAGTAAGCAACCAACCCCCTCCACTAGCCAATAGTCCATGTGGACTTTGCTGTCAAAGAGTCCTACCGAAATATTCAAATGCAAACTTTTCATTATCGGTTTCATTTAAATAAAACCCAAAATATAAGTTACAACCATCAAGTTTCGAACCTGGCTTGACCAAGAAGCAACGCAAGGCCAAACCAATAGGCCAAGTACGCACATCGACTTATAGAGAAGTCGAGTGGGTTTTATTCCAATTTTATGATGTTTCATCATTTCCATAAAACTTAGTTTTTCTCCTTTAATCAAAACTTCCATTAGTCTACAAGTGATTATTATAATCTGAGATTTATTACCAACAGAAACTTAAAAAATTTCATATTTGATAATAGATCTAATTTCAAAATCATTCATTTTAATCAACTAGAAGATTTGTGTTCTCTTGCAACAAATTATTTGTAATCTATGCATGCTCATTTTATTTTACAAACACTTCTTTTTAAAAGAAAATTCTCTTCAAAACATTTCTAAAATTACTAGTTTTTATATGTGTACATTAGCATGCAAACTACAAATTTCTCTTCTCATTTGCAAGCAACAAGACAAATACTTTGCTCTTTAAACAATTGTTAACATTTCTATCACTTAACATATATGAAAACATGAATTTTTCTTCTAATTTTCATATCAAAACTCTACTACTATTTAGGCATGCAACCCCTACAATTAGAAAGTATAGGATCACTAATTAACACAATGTTAATCTATTTGTCAACATAGCACGAAATATCTTTATTCATCACATCACATTAATCTACTTTACTCATTTATCAAAATTTAGCATGCTCAACTATGAACTAGAAAGCACAAAGATCACCCACCTTTTGAAGCTTGAATAATGAAAGAAAATGAACACCTCTTCTAGCTCCAAAGTGACCTCCTAGATCTTCCCCTTCTAGCAAGAGCCTCCAAGCACAAAAAAAAACTCTCTTCTATCTTACTTTCTTTCTTCTCTTTTCTTTCTCTTATTTTTCTCTCTTTCTTTCTTCTATTTTCTATTGCTTGATTTGCTTTTTGGTGTCAAGAATGAGAAGAGAAATGGTGGCTATTTATAGGATTATGCTAGGGACTATATTGCAAAATCTCCCACCTAATAACTTCTCATTTTAATTCTCTTTTTAATTCTCACCTCTTTATATTTTTAACTCCTAAAACTCCCACCCTTTCACATACTCCAACTCTTCAAAAACTCAACCCCTAAAACTCTCAAACTCTCCAACTCCCCACTTCTACAAAACATTAAATCCTACCCTCTCCACATGCAAAACCGGCCAGCACACAAGTGTGCTGTGCATGATCAAATGGGCCCCCAAATGCCATTATACCATATACACAACATATTCTTATATTTACCAAATCAAGCCCACCATTTCCAAAAACATTAATCCATTATACTACCATTTCATTTATGCCATCAGCCCACCAAACAGCCATTTGCTGTTCTTTATACAACCGTGGGCCCCCTTCACCACTTTCAAACCATTCACCATCCATCTCACATTTAAACTATATACATATTAATCCACTTTTATACTTATCTACTATATATATACATGGACACTATTCACTATTAAGCAAAAATTTGTTAAATTAAATTTTATAATGCAAAAATAAATGAGCACATATTTTATTAAATTTATTTCGAGAAAGGATGCGCGCACCGAAACACGTGCGTCGCACGTAAAATATCAAAATGCGAAAATCGACTTTATTGATGAAAAGTTATTAAATATAATCGAAAACAATATAGGAAAAATTATATTTACTAATTTACATATATTTTATGATGAAATCACAACACGTAGAAAGCACGTGCATTATACGTGCAGAAAGTCGAAAAATGCATTTTAATCAAAATAAGGGGAAATAAATTTTCGTTTTATAAAATAGATTTAAATACATAAAAATAAATAATTTAAACCTATAGAAAAATATTATACGTAGTGGTGGAAACACGTGCATCAAAACACGTAAAAAGCACGTAAATCCCAGGGATTGAAATATTATATTTTAGTTGACTGAAATCAATATGGAAATGTATAAATAGTACGAATCCAAAATATATAGTGAAACGCATTACAAAATATACGTGCGTAACACCCAGGGGCAAAATTGTAATTTTCAATTTTGCGGGGTGTTACATGGTGTTTACAAGATTAGACATCGCACAAGCAGTGAGAGTTGTCAGTCGTTACATGAAGAATCCAGGTAAACAACATTGGGATGCAGTAAGGTGAATTCTTAGATATCTAGCAGGTACTTCAGATCACTATGTTTGTTTTAGGGGAGATTCTTTGCATATATATGGTTATGTGGGTGAGGATTTTTTGGGCGATCGTGATGGTTGCAGAAGTACTACAGGGTATGTATTTACAGTTGGAGGAACAGCTGTTAGTTGAATTTCGCAGTTACAAAAGGTTGTAGCATAGTCAACCACGGAGTCAGAGTATATGGCACTTACACAAGTAGCGAAAGACATGTTGTGGATTTCCGAGCTTATGAAACAGTTGGGCAGGAAGCAACTCATAGGTGAACTATGGTGTGACACTCAAAGTGCAGTTTCTTGGCGAAAAATTCGGCATATCACTCTAGAACTCGGCACATTCAAATGGGGTATCATTTTATCAGAATGGCGGTTGAGAAGAAATGGTTGAAGCTAACTAAGATTCTTGGCACTAAGAATCCGGCGAACATTCTTACTAAGGTGGTGGATAGCAAGAAACATCAGTTTTGATATACCGCTATCAGATTGTCTCCAGGTTAATTGTTGAGGAGACTCGCAGAGGCACATGCCTAGACTAGGCCAACAGAAGAATGAAGAACAGGTTAGAGACTTCGTGTATATGTCTCCAAGTGGGAGATTTTTGGGGTTTGTGGATCCAATACACGATAATGAGGTTGGAAAAGATAGGCGAGAAAGAGAGTCGAAGTGGGAGCAAGTGGCTACAGCAGAGTTGCGGTCGACCGCGCGGTCGAACGCACCCCCCGACCGACGACTGGTCAACAGCGCAGTCGACCGACCCGCTCTCTGTGGATTTTGTGCAGTCGAGGAAAGGACCAGTCAACTGTCCTAGAGTTGCGGTCAACCATCCCGACGCTGATTAATGAGCGGTTGAGATGGAAAGTTGTGGAATCCTATATATATTGTATTGTGTACGATTTTAGGGTAAATGAAAAGCAAATAGAGATTTACCAGCCATCATTTAGAGAGAGGTAGATAGAGAGAAACATTACACCTTGGTGGTGAGTTCTTGAGAGATTTGTAAACCTAATCTTCATATTTATAGTGAAAATCGCATGAGTGCATCTGCGCAGGAAAGTAGCCATTGTTTTGGGTGAACCTTGATAAAAATCTTGTGTGCTCTTGTGTGTTGTTTTTGGTTGTTCTTTCTTCTCTTATTTTGATTCTATAGTTCTTGCATCTTGTCGTTGTTGTTGAGTTTATTCCGCAGTTAGAATTCAACACCTGGTTCCAAAAACGCAATGATCACATGTTTCTCTCCTTTCCAATCAAACCTTTCCTCCCATTCTTGCAAGAAGTTTGATATATAATATATTTTTCATCACTTTTCATAGATATATGCATTAGTTCGATAAAAAAAAGTCCTCAAAGTCCTTTACTTTTGTCAGTTCGGTAAGGTTAGGGCTAGAGTTAATGTTTTGTTTTTTGATCGATGCATTTTACTTAGCTTCTTGCTTTAATGCAAGAGGGTTCAATCTAGAATGTAATTTGATTGAAATGTGATTACATTCCATGAATATTGGAAAAGATTGGGCATTACAAATGATTGATATGTTTTATTTGGCATGAACGAAAGATGAAGGGGTAATTATAATTGAAGGTTGAAAGTTGGGCTTAGGAGATAGGTACAAAACTTGGATGATTATCTCAACCCCATTATAAACTTGAATATTTGATTAATTTTGGTTAACGTAGAAGAAAAAATATTCTCACTTTGTTTTAAGCAAATGAACTACATGATTATGCAACCAAGGAAGCAGATTAAGGTTGCGTATGGTTCAAATACGTATTTATTCTCTAATTTATTTTGTTAAGTTTATATTAAAAACTTAAGGTTATCCTATAGGTGTTTTTAATTATTGGAAACAAATATTGATGTGAATCTGTATGTATATCTATGATGTGCTAATTAGAAGGAGTAAAATAATTCATTATTACATTTTGGGAGCAGAAAGTATGAATCTACTGTTTGTTTCAATTTGCATAAAGTTTAACAATAATTTATAATAGTTTTTTTGGGCTAATTGATCCAAACTATCTTCTATACATTTATCGAAATATAGTTTGCAGCTTTTGGATATAACCTTAGAAACTATCGTATTTTGATTAAAAAAAATGTATAGAAAAATGATATATGTTACTTTGAACTTTCTTTTGTTAATAGAAATGGACCATCACTGAGAGGTTTACGGGGGGAAAAATACGGGACTATATAATGAGGATTGTTGTAGCTTAATAGCTATTATTTTTCATTATTTCCGTAACAAAATTTTCAAATAGCAAGCAATTTTGGTGGTTAAATGTTTTACTATTTCTTTTCTTATTCGATATATATTCATTTAATTTGATGACTATAATTTTTGTAGGCGTGCATCACATATTGCTAGAGTTATTATGGTCAGAGAGAAGTAAACAATGCAAAAGTATTGACTTGTAATGCCTTTTCATTTGTTTTTTTTTTTTTTTTTTTTTTATCATTTTTTTCACATTTTGTTTTTTGATCAATGCGTTTTACTTAGCTTCTTGCTTTAATGCAAGAGGGTTCAATCTAGAATGTAATTTGATTGAAATGTGATTACATTCCATGGAGATTGGAAAAGATTGGGCTTTACAAATGATTGATATGTTTTATTTGGCATGAACGAAAGATGAAGGGGTGGTTATAATTGAAGGTTGAAAGTTGGGCTTAGGAGATAGCTACAAAAGTTCGATGTTTATCTCCACCCCATTATAATTTGATTAATTTTGGTTAACATAGAAGAAAAATTATTAATTTTTTCTTGCTCTCTTTGTTTTAAGCAAATGAACTACATGATTATGCAATCAAGGAAGCAGATTAAGGTTGCGTATGATTCAAATATGTTTTTCTTCTCTAATTCATTTTGTTAAGTTTAATATTAAAAACTTAAGGTTATCCTATAAGTGTTTTAAATCATTTGAAACAAATATTGATGTGAATCTGTATGTATATCCATGATGTGCTAATTGGAAGGAATAAAATAGTTCATTATTACATTTTGGGAGCAGAAAAGTATGAATCTACTATTTGTTACAATTTGCATAAAGATAAACAATAATTTATATATATTTTTTGGCTAATTGATCCAAACTATCTTATACACAGTTATCAAAATACAGTTTGCAGCTTTTGGATATAACCTTAGAAACTATCGTATTTTGATTTTAAAAAATGTATAGAAAAATGATATATGTTACTTTGAAGTTTCTTTAGTTAATAGAAATTGACCATCTCTGAGAGGCTTAGGGGGGAAAAATTATGGAACTATATAATGAAGATTGTTGTAGCTTAATAGCTAATTATTTTTCATTATTTCCATAACAAAATTTTTAGATATATATAGCAATTTTGGTGGTTAAATACTTCACTATTTCTTTTATTATTCGATATATATTCATTTAATTTGTTGACTATACTTTTTGTAGGCGTACATCACATATGTATTATACTAGAGTTATTATGGTACTAGTAATTTACACATGTGATGCACATCTTTATAAATATATATTTTTTATAAAAAAAATTGACGTTGTCTGATATCGCACCTAAGATCTCCTTTATATTAGTTATGCATGTGCATTACACGTGTTTATTTAATTACAAATAGAGTTTGTTTGGTGACAAACTCTCCCATTAAAATAGTAGAAGTAGATAAGAGAAGTAAACAATGCAAAAGTATTGACTTGTAATGCCTTTCATTTGGTTTTTTTTTGTTTTGTTTTATCATTTTTTTTCACCTATCATTCACATTTATTGTTTTATCGTTAAGTAAACTTTCTCATATCAACATGGATTTATTGAACTCCGTAAATATCATGTAAGAAATACATACTACTAAGACCATCTCCAACCAGAATTTTTTACCAAACTATCCCACTTTTTGTAAGTATGTACGAAACTATCCCTGTTTGAAAAGTTAATATCAAAACATCCCTGTCGTTAACGGGGTTAACGAGTCCAGTAGTATTCCTAGCGTTAACCCCATTAACGTGATGATGTGGATACAACTTTTCTCCTCGAGTGGGGATTTGGTGAAAAACTAATCCAATATACTAACGTTAACGGGGTTAACGGTAGTGTTTAAACTACACGCGTTAACGAGGTTAACGTTTGTAGTTGGGACAGTGTTTTGTTGGAAAAACTTGAATATATTTGCCGACTGAGGATACTTCAATATATTTGCAAGTGCAATATATGTGTTTTGTTGGAGAAACTTGAGACGAGTAGGCTAAATGGTTTGAGTAGTCCAAGTGAAATAGAACTGTAGCTATGTTATTTTACTCCGATATATGATTTTATTTCTCCCAAGCTAGCATTAAAGTTACAGCCGAATCTATTTCAAATGCTGTGAACCCCTCAGGATGATGTCTGCACTGCTGCGAGTCAGACTAGATTGGGGCATAGCCAATTATGTGCTCAAACTACAGCAGGCAATGATGCACTGTATGTATGTCCCAGACTGACTACTTCACATTATGTTTGCACCAAGTCTCGTACATGTAGCTCCGCTCCTTTTGATAATTGCGTAATTGACAAAGTTTGGCGCTTATGGTTATATTGATTTCTACTTGCATCTTCCTTTTAACATGAGAGCAACATGTAACCAACTAGTCATCTGTTTCATTTAGGAGGAAATTTAAAGAAACAACAAAACCTGATAAATTCACACAATACACAAGATTCAAAAGATAACTCAGAAAGACATTACCGTAAACACACAAGGAACATCAAGACAACATCGTCATCTCAAATTATGCAGTAGCCCTACCTAAATTATTTAATCAGAACCCACATGTCCAACATAATAAAGCAAAGCAAAGCAAAGCGAAGCGAAGATACTACAACATAATAAAAATTATACAAATTCAACATAGCCATTACTTTATGTGGTGCCGTTGCGTGCCAAATTAATTTATGGGTCAATTGCAAAAAACACCTCTGAACAATGTATTAAATGCAATTAACCCTCTGGTATATTTTTAAAAATGATGTTACCTATCAGCGTGATGATGACCACCATCATCCGTCAGAGTTATCGGAATTAACGAGTGTGAGCAACTTCAGAATGATGTTACCTATGCTGAACCCAATCGACACTCGTTAACCCCGTTAACGCGTCTGGTATAATGAGGCGCGTTAACGGGGTTAACGAGTTAATACTTAAAAGAATTTTTAACTACACCTCTCTTTGAACCCCCCCCCCCCCCCCACTGTCCCAACAAATCCGTATTTCCTGTGTAGTATCTGGGTTTGGGTTCTTTATAAAATTTCTCGTTTTCTTAAATTCATTTTTTCTTGTTTAAAAATTTATTTTTGTATCTCTTGTTAGAATCCATTTATTTTCATTAATTGTATTTAGTGTTATTTTCAAACGATTTTTATATTAAGGTTATTATTATTATTATTATTGTTATTATCAATCTATTTCTATTTATAAATTATATTTGTAGTTGTTTAAATAAATTCTATATTGTAATGTAAGTTACACTATTTCATAAATTATATCATATTAGTTATTTTATTTTTCTTATTAGATTTTGTATACTATTTGATTTATTTATGCCATGGCATTATTATTGATTTATTATTATTATCTAAAATCCTATAATTTTTCTAGTGGATTTAAAACCCTATACCCATTCATTTAAAACCCAAAACCCATCAACTAAACCATTTCCCAGACCTGTTATTATCCCCATACCCATTAACTTAAACCTATACCCATTAACTTAGACCCATAACCCATTAAGTACCCTTACCCGAAACCCAATAACCAAATTACCCAGACCCGTTTCTCTTAAACTTAACTAATACCCCATATATATACACTTTTACCCTAAAACCTGTTCACCTCTCCAAAAACACACATCTTCCACTTCCCCTGTGCCCCTCGGCGACTGCACCGTGCCACCCTCTCACTCAGCCGCGCGACTTCATCTCCCTACCCCCAATCACCTTTTGCTCCTCTTCGTTAGCCCCATTGCGTTGCTCAACCTCCACCACAACAACCGCAGTGACAACACCCCACAGTCGCAGCCTGTTGAAGCCCCTCCTAGTCGATAGCAGACCCCGACGCTCCGCCATCGCGATGCCGCGAAGCTGCAGCGTGCCCCTATGCTTGTCCTTCCTGTGCAACACACCAGTCGACCCCACCTGCGGCACCGCCCTGTCCCACCTTGCGACGCAGCCAGTTCCCCAGTTGTGACCCCCCTGGCCGTCATCGTGCCACCTGTCCCCTGGTCGCCAAGTGCCGTTGTCGGTTGTCGCCAAGACAGTGCATCGCCTTTGATGGGTTTCCTTTTGATCAGGTTTTGATCATGTTCGATCCTGGCCGTCGATCATCACGATCATCATCATCATGGTTGATTGGATGTGGACCGTCCGATTTCCTCTTGATCATCACGATCATGATGATCATCAAGATTCCTTTGATCGTAGCTGTTCGATCGATCGATCTTGGTCATCATCATCATCTTCATCATCAAGGAGATCTGGCCATCCGATCTGATTCGATCATCTTGATCTTGATCTCTGGATCTCAGCCGTCCGGTCGATTTTGATCATCTCAATCATCGAGATCCGTGCTTGTGTTCGTGGTTGCAATCGTGATCGTGGGTTCGTATTTGGTTCGTGATCCGTGTATTGAGTTCGCCGCCCGGGATCCATTCTCGTTGTTCTTTCGTCGGATTCATCGTCTACACCCCAAGGCAAGTATTCTTCTTGTACAAATTATTGTTCTAATACAAGCATTTAGTTGAAAATACTGTAAATAGATCGTAGTTGTGACTCCTCCTTATCTCATCGTTTGTTGATCTTAAGTTATTCCTCATTGATTCCATAATCTTAAGAGTCACAACCCTTCGTTGATATATTTACAAACTAGTTGGACCATTTTATCTCCTAATTACTTGAACATGAATCCCTTGACTTGTAGACGTGTGTTGTATGATGTATTGTGTTGATCTTACATTCTTTAGAGTTGAGAATTACATGTGACTTTCTGATTTGGTCCCCAATGCATCCGTATTTGTATCACACACTAATCTAGACTCATAATAGTCATTTATTATGCAACTTGTATATAAGAGGAATTCACACTTGTTGCTGTTCTTATCTTTACTTGCTGTTTCGACCGCAATAAAACTAAAATCTGAACTTGAGCCCAGAATATGAAATGTAGCCCTAAGTGTCTAGTTGCCGATAACATCTAGAATTTTCGAATTCCGAGTTACGGTCTAGGAAATATCACAGTTTTATTGCTACTATGTCGGTAATCGCAGATTCACAAAAACTGCTGCAGCTCTTTAGTTTACAATTATTTTAACTATGCTACCAGTAAGTAAATGACTTGAAATTTTGCATGCTGATACTGAACACTATAGAGAACATTCTCTAATTTTCTCAGAATTAATTAATGATGTTTGAACCCTGTTTCACATGTATAAACTCAGTTTACAAATTCTGGCTGAACGCAAATGCTGTATAGTTTGTTGTTTTGACACATGTTACCACAACTTTTATGTACATTAATTATATGTTTTGGAACCGGGTAGGAGTCTAGTTTCTAGAACTTCTGACGGATCTACATTTGCTATCTTGTAGCAACGGAAATCGCAGTTTTCGTACAGCAACGTCGTGCTGTCCAGATTTGAGATTCTCGTTATTCTTGATATTTTGATTTGTTTTGACACTCGAACTTATATCCTACCTAACATAGACTTGTTCCATGTTCTTGATTATGTTTACTTAACTTATTTCGCACACTTTCATGCTTGCTTAATGATAATAATAAATAATAAGCCAGGATTTAAGGGAAAGACCATAGTAGTGGACAATATACGTAAGTGTACTCAGAAGGGGGCCCATGTTTCCCACTTGATAAATGCCTCATGAACTAGTATATTGTTATTCGATTCATGAACTAGTATATTATTTGATTCATGAACTAGTATATTATTAATCGATTCATGAACTAGTATATTATTTGATTCATGAACTAGTATATATATGATTCATGACATGTTTTGTTATGATTTGACACATGAACTAGTTATATGATTACCCGATTCATGAGCATGACTTGCTTGATACTTGATACCTGAGTACACCACCCTATAAACTCTATTACTTGGCCTAAATAAAATTACATTGACTGTAGCAACTATGTAATAAAAGGATGGCACATGAAGTGCTACCTAGATAGTAATAACCACTAGACTTGTTACATGAAACCTGAACATGCTACATGTTTACTTGATACTTGATTACATGATACATGAGACTTGATACTTGGACATAATACTTGATACTTGCTACTTGATACTTGTACTTGACAAATTGACACATTAGACTTGTTACTTGTTACTCGACACTTGTAAGTGATACATATGACTTGATGCTTGATACCATTACATGCTTACTAGCCACTTGTTCTACTACTAGTATTTGTTACCCAATCTTGTCACTCGAGTTGTCTTTCTTGCTAGCTAATTTTTTGAATCCTCGTTACTTGTTGCATCCCTATTACATTCTTGATTCCAAATCTTGTTCCATATTTCTTGTACTTGTTTTTACTATTTGCGGCCCTAACTTATACTAATGGCGTTTGTCTTGTCTTCTCTATTTTTTTCCCTTTTTATATTTATACATACAGACTTTGGAGACGAGTTGCCTGCTGGAATTGGTAAGCAGACATTCTATGCTTCGCTTGGAAAAAGGACTTGCTTAAAATATTTGTTTTCTTGAGTTATTTATTTCTTTTGCTACATGAACCTTATAACGGGCTATAGTCCCGAGTTTTATCTTTTGTTCCAGATTTGAAAACCATTGAGATATTATTATTTAGTTTCAATTATTTTCTGTTGTTTAATAAATTATTCGTGCATGCGTGGTTGTGTACATTTGTTATATTCTTGTTATGATGCTGAGTCGATCCTATAGCTCATGAATGATGAAAATCATTCGCTGGGCTTTGTCACGCGCTCGTATTCCGTGTTTTTGGGAAGCGAGGCGTGACAGGGTTAGCGCTAGGAATACTACTAGACTCGTTAATCCCGTTAACGACAGGGATGTTTTGGTATTAACTTTTTAAACATGGATAGTTTCGTACATACTTACAAAAAGTGGGATAGTTTGGTAAAAAATCCCTCCAACCATGCTAGCCATCTTTCAATTTTAGCCAAAATAGATAATATAAAGACAAAAATATGCTCCAACGGGACTAGCCAAACCACTCGCCAAAATAGATTTCTAATATTCACTCGCCTGATCTGGAGAGTATGTACCGCTTGCTAAACTTCTTCCCAAAATCACAAAATTGCGAAGTCGTGGAAATTAATCACGAAAATTGCAAAATCAATTGCGAAAATTGTGAAATCAATTACGAAAATTGCAAAATCAATCGCGAAATTTGCAAAATCAATCGCAAAAATTGCAGAATCGCAGAAAGTTGCAGAATCGCGACATTTATATTTCTGTTGTTGGAGGAATCGCGAAAATTGCGAAATTTTATCTTTGGGCTTGGAAACTTTATTTTGTATTGGGTTTTTTTATATACTTTTATTTTATATTTTTATTTTATTTAATTTTGGACTTTAAATTATTAATGGTTATTCAAAATAGATAACATGATTGGAGTGAAGATTTTTTTCGATAGCCAGATTATCCATTTTTGTTATTTAATTAGCCAAAATAGCTAACTTCGTTGGAGATACTCTAAGTACCCAAGTACGGTAATCATGCATCCCCTGATTGATAAGCTTTCTGCGCACATATTTTTTTCCTCTAAAGAGTTTATGAAAGAGTTGATGAGCACATGTTACCGACACGTGTCTTGTACAAGGCCACAGAAAATATATATCTTGCATATTTTTGAACTTAAAGACCTGCTCTCTACTATCTATTATATACTGTATAACTAAACATGGAGATGTGTTGCTTTCCATCTAAGTAAGCATTAAAAAAACAATGAATTATAAGACTACAAAATTGTATTGTCGAACTAAAGAACAAAATATGTTGCCAAATTTTAAACATGGAATAACAATTTGTTACAAAATTTTGACAAAAAAATTCACATGAGCAGACACAAAAGTAGGAAATGTGAGATAGTACAGACAAGTTACGATCAGGTAGACTACAAACGATAATCCTTTTTCTTTGTTTTGCTACTTTTTCTTGACCCATCTCAAATCCGTTTATATAACAAGCTTTTACGCGTATATACAATGCATGAGTTATGTAGAGAGTTGCACATAAAACACATATATTGTATGTGTTGATTGGCCTCATAGCTTGAGTACAAGGTCATTCTCATAACCGTTTGAGCTTATAATAGTCTCACCTTGCATTTAAAAGTTTCTCAATGGCAGAATGATAATTCCACAGTAACTACAGGGCCATTAGAATAACATGGGTTGCGCCTAAGCCCATCAACTCAACCGGACCAGTGGATAAGGCTTATTTATAGCATAAGAAAGAGAGATTTACAGCTAATTACAGTTGGCAATTAAATCTTCCAAATCAGAAATTAAATAACCAATTATATTCCTTAACCAAGAAATCTTCAACTAAATACGGAAGAAATACCATATCAGGTCTTTATTATGGAGATCAAGACTCCTAGCCGATAAATACTTACCCCCCCCCCCCCCCCCCCCCAATAAGTAATAAATAATCAATATTTTGCTAGCAAAACTGTAGTATTTTTTATGAGTTACTGACTTGATCATCTGAGGTGGTCTTTTGCCCGGGTCAACCCCTGTTTTTAGACTTTTTTGCAAGTTTGTCGGTGATACCTTAGCTGTCCAGTCAAGATCTAAGCATTCTCAATGGTTCAAACTCAGATCTAGGAAACTCCAGTCATCACAAATTCTGATTTAATCGATGATTCAGATTGTACGTTTTCTCATTAAAAAACTCAGTATTTGATTGCTCCCATAGTAGAAAAAAACTGCAACAACTAGCTTTACGAGTATTTACAATGCACATATCATATTTGAAGCTAATATCTCCACTGTTTTAATGGGCGAGTTGGGCTTTCTCACCAAACAAATCCTAACTTTGTAACTAAACAAACCCGTGCAATACAACTCAAACTATATCCAACAAATATAAGCGTGCACCGCACGAGTATCCCAAATCAAAACATTCCAGTATAAACTATTTCGTTTCTTATTCGATATATATATATCTACTATTTCAATGGGAGAGTTCTGCTTTATAACCAAACAACCCATAACTTTGTAACCAAACAAATCCGTACAATACACGTTCAAACTATATCCAACAAATATAAGCGTGGACCGTACGTATAGCCCAAATCACAACATTCAAATATTAACTATTTCTTTTCTTATTCGATATATATTCATTTAGTTTGATGACTATATTTTTTGTAGATCGTAAATCACAAGTATAAACATTATACTATATACTAGTATGATAAAAAAGAAACAATAATTTGTTTGTTTTTCCGGGACTTTAAGCTTTCTCTATTTATACTTTCTCTTTTGGGTTGGACTAGGAAAAAGCCCATTAACAACCCGACCCAAACAGTCCGTTAAGACTTAAGCGTTAAGCGATAATTGATTTCCACGGTGGTGCGACCCACCAACGTACGAAATTGCACCATTTTATTCGACAAACAAAAAGAGAAGAATGAAGACGAAGTGACTCGCTGTTGACTCGAAATTAATTAGCACTCCATAATTGAGAGAGAGAGGGAGAGAGATATTCTCCAAATCCGTTCATCTTCTTCATATCAAGGTCTGATCTTTTTTGCGTTTTCTTTCTTTTCCCATCATCTTTTAATCACATTTTGCTCAATTTTGTTCAGTTCTGCAAGGGTTTTGGGGGTGTATGCTTACCAGGACTTCAATCTCCATGGTGGGTTCCTTCACTTTGATCAGAATTTTGATCTTTTGATTGGTTGTTTTTGTGGGTTTATGCATTTATGTTGGATGTGATTGCTTATGGGTTTTAAGTTTAGCTGCTTGTTTTGAAGTTGGGTGTTTTAAAAAAAAAATTATTAAAGCAAATATCCAGTGTTTAGTCTTATATATTTTTTTTAAAAAAGTGAAAATATATGGCTGGAGTCTTTTGACTCTATCCGTTCCATCAAAAAAATTTGAAAATATAGAGTATAGCCACCGTATTGAATTTTTTACCGTAATAGGGCACTTTTTGAAAATATTTGCGATTATGAGTCAGTTTTGAAACTATTAGCGCTCGTGGGCTACTTTGTGCCACGTGAGCAGCGGTTGCTATTCTCATTAGCGACCTCTTCATTTTGAAAGTCGCTAATGGGAATAACGGTCTATGTTTTAAAATAGTTGGGATTTTTTTTTTGCTGTCGCTATTCTCACTAGCGACCTTAGTATATATGAGGTCGCTATTGGAATTAGCGACTTCAAATGAATGTATTGAGACACTTAGCGATTTCTAAAAAGCTTTTGCTTTCTTGAAAAAAAATAATTTAAAACTGAGGTCGCTACTGGGAATAGCAACCTTAGTATACTTCGGTCGTTATTCGCAATAGCGACCTCAGTAAAAAAACTCAATCTCCTTATTCTTTGTAATATTTGCATTCAAAAGAGTCACACAACTAAGGCCTCTAGGCCTCTATTCGGAATAGTGACATTTGTACAATAAATGCCTCATTCCTAATAGCGACTTAGTACAACTAAGGCATCCATTCTGAATAGCGACCTTTGTACAACTAAGGTCGCTATTTCGACTTCAGTTTCAAAAATAAATTGATTGTTATTTTTTCAGAGAGCAATAACTTTTTAGATTTTGCTAAGTGTTAGAATACAGTTCATTAAAAGTTACTAATCCCATTAGCGATCTCATATATAGATCACTATTGAGAATAGCGACAGCAAACAAAAAATTTCAAATATTTTAAAATCTAGACCGCTATTGCCATTAGCGACTTTCAAAATGAAGAGGTTGCTAATGAGAGTTGCGGCTACTACTGACATTGCACAATGTAGCCCACGAGCACTAATAGTTTGGAAAGTGGCCCTTAAACGTAAATATTTTCAAAAAGTGGCCTAGTACGGCAAAAACTTCCACCATATTTCATTAATATAACAAAGAGTTAACAAAATAAACCCAGAGTACTGGGCTAGTAGTGTTTAGTCTTGAAGTTTTTCCTTGTAGTTCAGGGGATAATAGTCTTTCCACGTCAATTTTATCCTTCAAAATTTTTTTCCCTTGAAAGGGATAGGTGACATCGTATTCAAGGAATGTTATCTCACACGCAATTATGACTCTTCCCTACTTTAACAAAAGATTATGACTTTATCTCTACATTCCACACATATCATGATTTTCATCCACAAATTTTAAATCACAAAATGTTCCTACAATAATGCTAAAGGTATTACTGTTTGCTGTTTCATGTTTACTTTTCAGTTAGATGTGGACTACTTTGTTTTGGATTTGAAATATTTAGTTGACGGCAGATTGTACTGTTTTTATTTGCAGTTAGATGTTGTTTACTTTGTTTTGGTTTTGTAATATTTTATACTTTGTTTCGTTAACAGTTTATTAATGAAACAGATGACATAGGTCACTTTTATCAAAAAAAAAAAATTAATGCTAAAGATATGAAAAAAAGAAAGATGTTTTTTTTTTTAATATGGAGACAAGAAATGGTGAAACTTAATAGGTTTTTCTTTCAAATGATAATATTTCGAGGTTGTTGGAGAGATTATTTATATTTTTTGTAAATACAGTAACTAGCTTGTAATGGTAGATTAATTAGATTGTAGAATCCAGAATATGTCGTCTATACTAAAGAGGCGATAAAAATCCTTCTAGCAAATAAGATAACAAACACTTTTTCTACATTAGAGATATTTTATGTGATTATATATTTTGAGGTTTGTTGGCATTATTGTGCGGTGAAAAAATCATTTCTTATGCAATTATCATATTTTCTTAACTAAAACTATGTTCTCTCTTCCCAAAAAAAAAAAAAAAAACCTTTTTGTATAGTATATATTTTCCCTGATTTATCTTGATTATTACTGTGAATTTTTGTGAGGTTGGGAGAAACCCTAGACTTTTCTTCCTAGACAATGGAAAAGTAGAAGACAGAAAATGGCTGTATAATAACTCCAAAGTCATAATTAGTATCATTATAATTTTGACGGACCACGCATGAGAGGAGTAGCTGTTGAGTGTGTACGAGTTGCACTCTTAAGAAATACGACTTAGCGAAGCATAGGGTTTGTTTGTTTGACACCATTGATTTTAGATCACTATATTGCTCATGAGATGAGAGATCCCTATATACTAAATACACACAAGTTGTCTACTTCCACAGTTCCACCTCAAAAAGAACTATACAAGTCAAAAGAGAGGATGAAATTGTTACATATTTGGACATAAGCTATATTTTGTTTAGTTGAGCTCCGACATACAATAATTATTTCAAAGATTGCATTGTAATTATTTTGTGTGTGTTTGTTTTCATTTAGCGTAGAAAATATTTTCCTTACAAATGTAATTTTAGATAGTATGCTATAAGAGCATCTACTATCGTTTGCTAAAAACTAAAAAAATGCAAAAAATACCCCCATTATCGTTTTCTATAAACTAATTTTTAAGAATAGAAATGAACTGTGCATTTCTAAATATAGCATAGGACTTTAGCAATTGCCAAATATAGAAGACGGAAGAAGTTCTTCCGTCTGTTTATTATTTTTTTTAAAATATGGACGGACTGAAGATCATCTTCCGTCCGCCAAGATTTGCAAAAAAATTTCCCAAAAAATTACTAAAATGCCATTTACAATTTTTTTAATAAAAAAGCCTCAGACGGAATGTTCCGTCCGGCAACATGCTCCAAAAATTTCCCCCTATATTTACTAAAATGCCATTCTGTAAATTACGAAAATGCCATTTTTTTTAATTTATTTTTTTATTGGTTCAGACGTAATAAGATCTTTTGTTTGGCCAAAAATAGTTTTAAACGACTACAACACTCTCCTCTAAATGCTATTTGCCAAATGCTAAATATGCAAATTTTAGCATCAACGATAGTGGATGCTCTAAAAGATGATATTAATCTATAAAACTATACAGCAGATAATTCTAGAAAGAATATGCTTCAAATAATTTTACATTTTTCTCAGTCAATCTTGTTATCTCTTGTACACATTTGCGTTATACCTACTTGGTAACAATATCGTCACTAGATAGGTTCTATGCTCTAAGAGTTTCAGTTTCTTACTAACAATTCTTTTGGGAGATAGATTGTATTTTGGTATATTTGTCATAGATGCATGGTTTAATTGACATGTTAAATGTTATGATTTGTATTTAATTACCTTTTCTCCACATTCTAACCCTATTTATCTATGTAGTCGATCTTTTGATATCAACGCGAAGGGTACAAAGTAATGTTTAACTTGTAAATTATATCCCTGGGCAAGTTAATAGGTAAAGAAACAGCTTAATGTTCAAGCAAAATCAGGTGCGTGTTTTCCTTATATTTGTTCTTATTTAATCATTGAAGCCTGTTCCATTTACTATTTTGAATTATATGTTCTATAACTTCACTAGTATATCATCTTCATGTGTTGGGGATACAAAAAAACATTTAGTTGAAATGTTTCCTTCGTCAAGAATGTAACAGAGATTATATATTTGTCTTTCAGCGATTCTTATAAAAAGAGACTCTGCATATAGTTACACTTGAATATGGGAGGCAAAACCATTAGGCTTTCTGGTTTTCCGGCGAATACTACTGCGGAGCAGGTGACAAAGTTTCTGGAGACATATACAGGATCTGGGTCTGTTTTTGCAGTTAAGGTTAGATCCCATAAAAGTGCTGCACCAAATTCTAGACAATTTGCAGTGGTCCAGTTTTTAACAAACAGACACGCTGAGGTCATATGCAAACTAGCTTGTCAGCAACGGCAATTCTGGTACGGGAAATCATACTTAACAGCTAAATATGCAGAACGTGACATTGTGCCCAATCCAAAGAAAGCATTTCATGTTTTGGAAGATGTGGTATTGCATCTTGGCTGCCTAGTTTCCAAAGACAAGTTTGGTGTTCTCTGGACCTGTGACAACGTCAATGTTCATTTTGGATTTAACATGAAGAAAATACAGTTTTTCTTGTCGCATGAAAGTCACTCATATAAACTTGATCTTTCTTATGATGGAATCTGGGAAATCCAGCTACGCTGCCCCCCTGCTGAACGCTCGAAATTTCTGCTGCTTCAGGTTTAAATCTTCTTTTTTACCCTCTCGAGCCTAATTTATCTTTTATTCTTGTTCTACCTTTTTTTAACTTCAAATAGATTTAAGCTATTTAACATATCAATGGCTGTTTTATAAGCGCACTTGAACCCTGAATACTTGAAGGTAAACAAGGAGTTAATCTTGAAATGAAATGTCTGCTTCTGTTCAATTTTATTTTACTTTACTTACTTTATTTTGTTCTGTTTAATATTTTTGATATGATTTGATAATATTTCCAAACTGATGAAGAGTGGTCTACATCTGAATGTGTCAATCCATAAATCCACATGCGATTTACATTTGCATGTATGCACATTTGTGTTGATCATATTCATGTGCTATTATAAACTTTAGACCTCTAATAATGCATTAGTTTCGTTGTCCTATTTGTTCGCTTGTATGAGTTTGGGCACGAAGGTGGGAGTCGTGGGACTGATAAAGGGCGTAAGTGTGTGTGTGGGGGGGAGGGGGGAAGGGGGGGGGGGGGAGTTGTATATGTGCACATTATATGAGTATGTCAATTTTCCCAAATGCCAAATTTTCAAGGCTTAATTGGTAATTGTTACTGTACCTGTCACTATTTAACTTACATAATTGTTCTCGAATTAATATGTTATTAGTGTTAGAGTTGGTTCCTTGGCATTCATTATTCTCTAATTGGTGATGTGTTAGGAATTTCGTTGCTAAAGTTTTTGCGACAACCGATCATACGAATAAACCACAAAGCAATAGTAGATCAAATCAAGCACACATAACACAATATTTATCTCGGTTTGAGCGAACTCTAATCCAGGGGAGAAATAACCAAGATATTATTAACTAGAGGAGATACAAAAGATACAAACACTCTCAGCAAGAACATTTGTATTTCTCAAGCCTCACTGGAAGATAATATGTTCTTACAATAGAGAACTCTCAATATCTCTTACCTCTCAAAGAAGGTTTTACAATAATATATAAAGAGTTCTAGAGAAACCTTAGGTTTAGTCTTGTTACAATAATTGTCCAATATATATTGAAAAGAAATGTACACGATAGGAGCTATATGATCTAACTTGAAGTTGAAGATGAGCTTTAACAAGATCACCCAACCCTGACCCGTTTGTAGTCTTCAGCTGTCGTCGGTCGACTGTAATAGGCTCGACTCAAGTCAGAGAGCTAGGACAATTGACTGCATCCAAACACATCCGACTGTCAATTGCTGCTTGATGCTACCTGTTCTTCCTCTCGTTGCGACGCTTTGACCTCTTCTTGCTTCATCGTCTTCTCTTCACATCGAACCATAGTGTGCAAGACACAATCCCAACATTCTCCACTTTGGATTGCATACTCATGAATCCATATATGTGTGGCTAATCGCCTTTAGACTCTTTCATTCTTTTGTAAACGAATCCGGTTCAGTGGCTTCTTCTACTAGTTGAATCTATCTCCACCATTATTTCTCCAATTGGTATGCCCTCCAAAGGCACACCCAAGTAGATGTTAACACAGAGGCGCCGACCTCCGCACAAACTCTGCCTACCGCAAGACGCTCTCCACCTCTCAACAATATTCGAACATCGTTGTCTCGCTTCGATGATTCTAATGGCGGCATACTAGATAATGCTGTAGGAACGATAGACGTTAAAATACTGTTGAAGAATCTACCACAACTCGTAGTGCTAATAGTGGAAACACACCACAAGCAATAGAATCTCCCAAGACTTAGATGAACCAAGAACAAGCCACCACAATATATGCAAGATCTTACAAGAACACAATCAATATGCAGAGATAACCAATACTTCTTATTCCCCAAGAAAACAAAGAGATTACAACTCTCAATTTCTCTCTCTCTCATCTTTGAAACACTCGGCACAATCCCCTCTTGAAGTTGAACAATAATTACGACTCACCAAATCTCTCTAATCTAATGTTACAAACCCTAGAGTCTACAGCCATATATATAGTCCCCAAGTAAACCCTAAAAGATAAACACAAATCCAACAATTGGGCCTTAAACTCGTAAGCCCAAAAACCAGTGTTCTAAATGGCGTCAGCCTTGGACGCCTAGGTGCTCAGATGGAGGAGAACAAACCGTCTTTGCATTAGGCGGTGGTCTAGGCGGTTAGAGGCGATTAGGTGGCCGTCTTGTTGAGTATGCATCTGTGGCGCCGATCAGGCGTCCGTCTGATGTCCAACACCCATGCATTTTTTTTATTTTTTTAAATTTTAAATACTATAAAATAACACGAAAAAAGAGAACTACTATTAATCTATTAATCTGTTATATACTATGTATGGATCTTAAATAGTAGTGAAATTGTTTTTACTTTTTTTAGTATTATTAGTGATGGATTGCACATATTATACCTATTACACATATTAAAATAGCATATGTTACACATATTACATCTATTGGTATATTGCACATATTACAATTGGACAATTGTTTTTCTTTTAATTGCACATATTACACATTAATTGCACGAGGAAGTTTTTTTATGCATAAACTGTTAGGATTGTGTCTTGAATACTCATTGTTCAGATTAGAAGAAGGTAAGATGAAGCACGGAGGTCGAAGCGTCGAAGTGAGTAAAAGGGAAAACAGCAGCAGCAAGGTGCAGGCATAGTTGCGGTCGACTGTCCCAAGGTGTGGTCGACTGCACCCCCCGACCGCTCGTAGTACAGGGAATGTCAGAGAGTGGTACGATCGACCGGTCTTGTTGGACGGTCGACCGATCGCGACGCTGTGTTCGTTTTGGGCCCCGATTTGGTAAGTTGTTTCAGCCCAATCTTCAACTTCAAGTTAGATCGTGCGGCTCCTATTCAGTTACTTCTTTTCCAGGTTATATCAGACGACTGAGAATCAAAATTAGACCTAGGTTTCTCTCTATTCTTCTATATATATTGTAGATTCGTCCAATATGGGAGGTAGTACTTCATAGATTCTTTTTTTCATTGCAAAGAGAGGCTCGAGAGAGATAGTTCTTGGTGGATGAGTTTAATTTCTTGTATTGAGTGAATCAATAACTCCTTGCAATCTCTTCTAGTTGAATATCAGATCTTCCTATATTTCCCACCGGATTACGCAAAAGCTAACCGAGATAAGTCATCGGTATGTTTGTGTTAGTTTGGTGGATCTACTTGCTTGCTCAATTTATTCGTCTCATATACTTCGATTTCCTCATTGCTCTATTAGTTCCGCTGCGACAATGGGCGTTGGTTGATGCCCCAATCTCGACAACTGGTATCAGAGGTTCAGGTTGTCGAGTTCCTTGGTTAAGATGACATGCCACAATATTTTGAAGATCAAGCAGTTCGATGGAAAGATCAACTTCAATCTTTGAAAGACTAACATGTATGATATCCTTGTTCAAGAATGTTTGCAGTTAGCCGTTAAGAAGAAAGAAAAGCCAACTGATATGAAGGATGACGGTTGGGAAGATATTCATGAAAAGCCATAAGTCTGATTCGACTATCCTTGGCGGACGAGGTTAATTGCAGATTTCTTGAAGAAACTGATGTGGCAAGTTTGTGAAAAAAACTCATAGCTGACTACTCTGATTCGTCGTTATTAGATCAGATGTATTGGAAGAGGAAGTTGTTCCGTTTATTTATGAAGGAAGGTACCGATCTCCAAGACCACATTTCAGGGTTCAATAAGGTATTATCTGAACTTAAGGCGATCAACGCAGATGTGTGTGAGGAAGATAAATCTTTCTCCTTTGAAACACTCGGTACAATTCACTCTTAAAGTTGAACAATGATAACGACTCACCAAATCTCTCTAATCTAATATTACAAACCCTAGAGTCTACAACCATATATATACCCCCCAAGTAAACCTCAAAAGATAAACACAAATCTAGTAATTGGGCCTAAAACTCGTAAGCCAAAAAACGCACAGCGCCAAAGTCGGTCGACCGAACCCCCAAGGTCGGTCGACCGCTACGTGTAAAGCCAATCTCGAGACACGACCAGTCGACTGTCCGGTCGACCGTCCCCTCCTCTGTTGGACCTGTACACTCGAAGAACTCACAGCAGATTGGGTCGGTCGACCGTACCCCCAGGTCGGTCACCGCACCCCCAGGTCGGTCGACCGCAACTCTCCAAACTACACTTCTTTTACTTGCTGTTGTCTTCTCTTGCTGTCTTTGTCTCCTCATCTTGTTCTCCAACTTTAAGTACTCAGTGCCTACGTGTATTTGAGGCCACAATTCCTAATAAATACTTGGCCGAGTTCTTCCGTTCCCATAAAGCTTGTAGAGGTTGTGCCGAACACCCCTCATTCCCTTCATCACTTTTCAACGACCTTCCCAAACTAATAGAACTCCACCTTGAGCTGAGTACCTGCAGTCCCGTGCTTCTAGAGTTCCTAAGAATGAGGTTTCGTTTCAATAAAAGAGTATGCATGACATTTTTTAGTGTATACCCCTTTCTGTCTAGCATCTCTAACTCAACTGTTCCCTCATCCATTACTTCACAAATTTCACCAACCACCATTCTCACACGATCTCTGTGGACTTGTAAGTATAGTACATCTCCCTTTAGGAGCAAATATAAGAACTATCTAAATCAAGAAACCAGTCAGAATACACATCTATAGAACTTGAGACAAGAGTACAGTCTAAGTTATCACCTGATTTAGCAACACTAGCAATGTCGGCGCTCTTCTGATTCTGTTAGAATTAGGGATGGAAAGAAATACTTTATTGATTGATTATTGATTTATTGAATAAACTGAGTACAATATGTCTCCTATATATACGAGAGAAGTAATTACTAAACTGATACATAATCAATATGGAACTAAACTAATATCTAATCTAATATAATATCTAACACCCCCTCTCAAACTCAAGTTGGTTCAAACAACATGAGTTTGGAATATTGACGATGTTCATGTGGTAGGGACGGCAAACTGTGATGCAGGAATGGTTCTCAAGTGGATAGCGCAGGGAGACAAACTATGATGCATGAATGACGCTCAAGTAGATGGCGCAGGAAAGGTGCTCGATAGCGTATGTCTTGGGATCTCACCCTGGAACTGAGAAGCATAAGTAATTGTGGTGGCGCACTATTGGCGCATGTTGGGATCTCACCCCTGACTTGAGATGTAGTAGTATGTTATGGAATGAAGTGGTGGTGACGAACTGTTGCGATCTCCATATCTCGAACTGTGATGGAATCTCACCCCTGACTCTGAGAATTTTCCCTGAACTGAGAACTAGATGCGGAAGATTGTGGACATAGACGGAAGGTGAGAGAGACGAGAACTGTGATGATGACGATATCTCCCCCTCTCAAACTCAGTGTGAGTTTGCTGACGAAGACTGTAGAAGCTGAATGACCTACTTGCCGTCGAAAGTAGTGGGTGATGTCGGAAACTCCCCCTCTCACTCACGATTTATTAATCAATGTGAGGTTGTAGCGGTATCTGGATGTGGAAGCGGGACTATAGAAGTTGAAGAACCTGCAAGAAAGTTTTTTTTTGATTTTTTTAAAAACAGAAAATGGGTTTGGGTTAGTATAGGATAGAATTAGGGTTTTGGAGTTTGGGTTTGGATGTGTAATAGGTTAGGATTTCGGGTGCGGGTTTGGATTCGGGTTTGGGTTCAGATTTTTTTTTTTGAAAACGGGTAGGGTTGCGGGTTTTGGGTTTGTATTTGTTTCAGGTTGGGCTTTTGGGTTGAGGATGTGAAGGAGAGGGTGGCTGGGGTTACAGGTGATAGGGTTTAGGGATTGTGGCGGCTAGATGTTGCGGGAGAGGGGTCGCCGGAGCTGGGAGGTTGAGGTCGACGGGAAGAATCAAGTAGGATTGGGAGTTGACGAGATTGGGGCAAGGATTAGGAGATGAGGGTGAAGGATGAGTTCAGGAGGTCGTCGACAAGGGTGAGTTCGTCGAAGGAATTGGTTGGGAGCCGAAGATGGATTTTGGGAGATGTTGACGAGGAGATGGGTTCCAGGAGTTGGTCGGTGAGGGAGGTCGACGGAAGAGGAGTTGGAGTTGATGACGTTGGGGAAGGTGTTGTTGAGTTGGAGTTGATGACATTGGGGAAGATGCTACCATTGCTGTTGATGTCTCGTACTTCTTGTTGTTGTAGTTGAAGTTGACGTCGGAAAGGGAAATTGATGCAGCTGATGTTGGTAGGGGACTCTTCTGTTGTTGTTTTCGGCGGGAGGATGCCGGAAGTGGTTGTAGTGGTGGTGTCGCTGGAGTAGGGGATGCGAGTTGCTGTTGTTGTTGTTGTTGATGGCGGCTAAGGTTTCGGTATAGGTAGTTGATGACAGCTAGGGTTTTGGAGATTTGATCGGGAGAGAGATGTTGGGAGGTGGAGTGATTCCGATGAAGACGAGAATCACTCCACCTTGACGACAATGATATAAAATAATATAGGTCTTATAGGACTGTAGGCTCTGATACCATGTGAAAGTCCTTTCCACTATACTAAAACTTCGAAGTTGTAGAAGGGTTCAGGAAAATTGAACTTGTATTTTAACATGTGAAAGTCCTTGCCAATAAGCTAAAACTTCGAAGTTGTAGAAGGGTTCGGGATAATTGCACTTGTATTTTAACACGCCATCTTAGGTCGAGAGTCCCTTTTTTTATGGGCCAAAAAAACAGGATAAATGCCCAACAAATTATGGACAGAGACCTGGACTATACGCAACGGTATTTTTTTACATCCACATTTAAATTGCGTAGCTAGTGAGATTTGAACCTGGGTTGCTCCAATACCATGTTAGAATTAGCGATGGAAAGAAGTATTTTATTGATTGATTATTGATTTATTGAATAAACTGAGTACAATATGTCTCTTATATATACTAGAGAAGGGAATACTAAACTGATACATAATCTATATGGGACTAAACTAATATCTAATCTAATATAATATCTAACAGATTCAACCATTTGTGATAGTCTCCCATGTAATGCCCAGTCCCTCTGCAATGGTGGCAACAGATCCTACTTTTACGTGCATTTTCCATTCCACTTGAAGTACTATCCACCCCGATACAATTCATTGAAGTAGACGCCAATTTCTGTGTCTTCTATATAAGTTGATCTTCCTTCAAGCCCTCGATCACCTCTGCTACCGAAAACTTCTCCTTGGCAGACTCTCCGATTAGCATGGTGGTTATCAGATGCTTGTATGGATTTGGTAGTGAATCTATCAAGTTGAAAGATAATAGATCATCTGCGTTTATAACCCCCAATTCGGATGACTCTGAATTGAATTCCTTTATATGATCTAGAAGAGCGGTACTTTCATTCATTGAGTAATTGAACTTTTTTTCTAGTACATCCAAATCTTGTAATGTTAATTCCAAGTAGTCAGTTTTGAGTCTTGCCCACATACTTGCGCGCTTCTACTCCTGACGTCGTTTGCCGAAAACAGCCGAATTAAACCCAAGGATTCTGAACACATCTATTCCATATTATCTTGCTTTATGTCTGTTGGTCTTCCTTTATCTCCTTCTAGGGCTAGATCCAAGCCCCTTATTGAATCGATGCGTCGAGCATGCATCTTCAAAGAAATTCAAGTTGATCTTACCGTTGAACCGCTCTATCTTTGTCAAACCCAGATTTGTCATCTTTTCCAAGGAACTCAAGCAACTGCTGAACTGCGGAAATTTATAACCTGAAGCTCTGGTACCAATTGTTAGGAATTTCGCAGTTGAGTTTGTGACAACTGATCACTACGACTAAACCACCAAGTAATAGTAGATCAAACCAAGTACACAAAGCACACAATATTTGTCATAGTTTGGACAAACCCTAATCTGGGAGAGAAATAACCAAGATATTATTCAACTAGAGAAGATACAAGAGATACAACACTTTCACCAAGAACCTATCTATCTCTCAAGCCTCACTGGAAGATAATCTGCTATTTACAATGGAGAACTCTCAATCTCTGTTCAATAAAATTCTCTCTTACCTCTCAAAAAAGGCTTCGCAATAATATATATAGAGTCTAGAGAAACCCCCCCTAGGTTTAGTCTTGATACAATAACCATTCAATACATCTTGAAGAGAAAGACACATGATAGAAGTCGTACGATCTAACCTGGAGTTGAAGATGAGCTTTAATCAGATCACCCAGACCAGTCCCGTTTGCAGTCTTCAGCCGTCGTCGGTCGACTGACAACAGGCTATGGCAGATGAGTTAGATGCTTTAAGCAAAACATGCACCTGAAAATTTGTTCCATCTCCTTCAGGAGTACAACCAATTACATGCAACTGGGTATATAAGATCAAAACCCGATCTGATGACACTATTGAGCTCTACAAGGCTCTTCTTATTGCACAAGGTTCTCAACAAGAATATAAGATTGATTATCATGAGACTTTTGCTCCCGTTGCGCACAAGACCACTATTAGGACTCTTGTTGCTGCAGTCCGTAATTGGCCTCTGTGGCAGTTGGGTGTGAAGAATGCTTTCTTGCATGGTCAGCTTCGTGAAGAAGTTTACATGCTTCCTCCACCTGGTATACGTCATCTCCCAAATACTGTATGTCATCTATAATGTGCACTCATTGGTCTTAAATGCTTTGTTGGCTTTCATCAAAGTGCCCATGATCCGGCTATGTTCATTTACTTCTCTGAAAAAGGTCGCACAACTTTGTTACTATATGTTGATGATATGATTTTTACTAGTGACGACTGCCTAAATTCATATTTAGACTGTGAAAACCTATCTGCAGTATCAGTTTGTTATGACTGATCTTGGTCTCCTACGGTATTTTCTTGAGATTGAAGTTACCTTTAGTAACCATGGTTATCTTCTTTCTCAACGAAAATATACCGCAAATCTTCTGGCCCATGCAAATATCTGTGATACTCATACTGAAACAACTCTTATAGAACTCAACTTGAAACTTCAGGCAACAGATGAGATTCCTCTTCCTAATCCTATTCAATACTAACATCTTGCGCATAGTCTTGTCTATCTCACCATTATCCGACCCGGTATTTATCATGCGGTCCATGTTCCGAGCCAGTTTATGTATGCTCCTACGTTTGTGCACTATGACCATCTGCTTCGAGTGCTTCGCTATCTTCGTGGAATGATCATTTGATCCCTATTCTTCTCCATGTCCTCTCCACTAGCACTGAAGGCCTTTACTGTTGCCACTTGGGCTATTAATCTTGATGATAGGCGATCTATCACGGGCTATTGTGTCTTTCTTGGGACTTCTCATTTCTTGAAAGTCCAAGAAGCATACTGCAGTCTCTCGTTCAAGTTCGGAGGCTAAACTCTATGCTCTTGCCGCAACCACAATAGAAGTAGAATGATTACGATGGTTACTAGAGGATTTTGATATTGTTTCAGAGCCTACTCTAGTATTTTATGACAATACTAGTACCATCAGAATTGCATCTGATTTGGTCAAGCATGCGCTCACAAAACATATTGGTATTGATGTTTTCTTCACTCAGGAACGCGTTCCTAAGGTTATATTCCTTCATTATGTGCCTTCTGAAGCTAAGTGTGCGGATTTCTTCATGAAATTTTAGATGAAGGCCCGACATCAGGCGTTGCTTTTCAAACTCATTCTTGTTGATCCACCATGAGTTTGAGGGGCTCTTAATATATATATATTTATGTGTGTGTGTGTGCGCGCACGCACCCGCTCTAGTCTAGTACGTGTATGATATGTGCTTATCTATCTTGTATGTGTTTATATGTATAGTTGACTTGTGTGCCCTAATAGATATTGATTTCACTTTCTCTATCTCTATCTCTATCATCGCACACCGGTGATGATAATGAACATCCATGTTAATCTAAGATTATAACACACAGACAGTTTTATTTGGTAGCCGTGTCAGACACCGAATCCGATATGGCACTTGATAATTTAGGCTAGTTTTTCTAAATTTTCTCTGTGTCGCATTGTGCCCGACTCGGGCTATCCGTGTCCATGCTTCTTGGTGGTCAAGTCTTAGATACATGGTATGAAATGAGCTTGTCCTGTATTGTGTTACTTCAACCTCAACCTTTGTATCGGCCTGGAACACCGGTTCATGACTTTAATCACCTAGATAAGTTACCAATTTAAATACAAACAGTTCCACATTATGTTGAAACTCCATCAAGCTGTGAACAATAAATGCTAAGTCCCAAGGATCTTATGACACATGTCTACCGTGAAAGCTTACATCATGCACATGAGTTGCATGCAATGCGATTGACTGAAACCATGTACGTGCACTATACAAACATGTTACTACTCACTGCACATAATTATAATGATTTTTGAAACATCATTTTGTAAATCTACGTTACTGAATGTGGTTGCAGAATTATGCAGTTTTACTCGGCATATTGGACGGTTCATATACGCTGCCTAATACGTGATGGAACTTTTTTTTTTATGAAAAATCTAAAATGAATCAAGAAAAATCAGAAGAAGTGCGGAAAAAAGAGGAAATAATTGGAAAATCAAATAATCGTCAATCATATATTTCAACTTGGTCTGAAACATAACATAATAAAAATTTATCGAGTATTGACACAACGAAGCACAATAACAAACAAACACAACTAAAAGGCTAATGTTAGATAATGTAAAATTTAAAATTATGAGGATACTCCAATTAATATGAACTACATAAAGACTTGCTATAACACTGAAAAAACTCATAAAACATAGGTGGCAATAGCATAACATAATTCAACAAAGACAAAGCAACTGTTAAAATAAGTTTTAGGGTGTAAAGTGTAAACCTATTGAGAGAGAGAGAGAGAGAGAGAGAGCGGGATTTAATCCCATTCAGAAACGTGCCGGGTTGTTGGTAAGATTAGAGAAGGCAATCAGAACTTTAAAAAGCCTAATAGTTTCTACGAACATATAAAAGTAAATATGCAAACAGCATAATTAAATATGTGGACTGCATAATTATATATGCAGACTGTATGGGTGCATAGCGCATATGGGCCGCATGCTTTCGCTTTTTGTAACACTGTTGTAAATATGACTTGTATCATACCCTACAGATTTAGTATCTAGCGCTTACATAGATTACCACCAAGTTACCAAGTGACTCTTCCGACCTCTTGATAAAGTAGTCATACCATGCTTTCAAATAGCAGATGATACTTTTTCCCCAAAAAGAAATACCAGATGGTACTGAGAAGCATCAAAACGGATATTTTGCCTACTGATACTTCTTGTATGTCTAATTGTTCGGATACATGACAATTCAACACCCAATACCAATGTTGAGTTCTCTACCATGGTCTAAACTTGTTTGCATGTTGACTACACATGCTCCTATACTCTTAATTTTGCTACAACTACAAGCTCCCGCGTTATTTAGAAGTAATACATTTATTAATGGTCACTAATTTCCATTGTTTTTATGGAAAGGGAGCTTAGTTTTTAAATCCAATTACTATTACAAATAAGGAGTTGCTAACATTATTATGTTTGTGTTTGTATTGTTAGGTAACTTGTCATAGTAGGTTTCAAGATCTCTTTTACGATTTCTTTACAAGAACATTATATGTGTATGGATATCAATATTTATTCAAGTTTCTTTTGCTTCCGCGCGTGCACACACATATATCATAAATATTGATGGTTGTGGTTGACTGGGTCATCTTGGTCGAGAGCATCATGGTAGTTGAAGTCGCCAGCTTTATTGATGCAGTCGACTGCATCCTGCTCCTCTTGCTACTGCTGCCTTTTCTGCTGCTGCTGTACAAATCTTAACAATCTCCCACTTGGATCAAAACACGTCTTCAAAAAAATTGTATCTATCTCACATTAGCTCTGCTTGCCTCCCACTCATTGTGAAAGACTGAGAACCCCTCACTCACATGATGAAGAGCACCCCACGTCTCTCCACCACGTGGAGGACACAAACACCCCTCATAGACTCATGAAGGACGTACTCCACCATCAATCGCGTAGGGCAAGAATAATGGAGGAACACTCTCCCCGTTGCACCGTGTCGGATTCTGTGTTGCTAGACTCCCCAATTTACAGAATCTTCACCAATACCGGACATTGTACAAAAGCTCTCAAGGCCAAGACACCCTCTGTATCGAAGCTGTTATATTAATGCAGTTGACTGCATCCTGCTCCTCTTGCTGCTGCTGCTGTGTTTGGATCCACAATTCCTAACAAATATATCACACACAAAGACACACATATATCATAAAGTGTTTTTTCAAGAATATTATGTGTATGTCTATCTATATTTGCCCAAGTTTGTTTTGCTTTTGACATTCTGAATTAAATTGTTTACTTGCGTGTTTACCCAACTTCTTAGGTGGAAGCCGCACCCCGCATTTACAGGATGCCACTACAAAGTTCTGATCTCATTTATGAAGATCCGACCTTAAACTATTTTAGGGAGATTCCAGATGATCAGTGGATTAGAACTACTGATTTCACTCCATTCTGCTGTATAGGGCAATCTTCTGTACTTTGTTTGCAGCTATCTCATTACTGCGAACTTCCTAATATCCGTGAATATTTTGTGTTTTATAAAGAGCTCAAGAACCATTTTGAATTGGAGGAGATTGATTCTTATTCTCAGGGCTTAGATTTAGTCCCCATTGTTGAACCTCGTCATGCTACCGTAGTGCCATATAAGATTCTCTTCAAGGTAAATCATATGGTACAGAATGGGACGCTCATGGGACCTACACTTGACGACAAATTTTTCAGCTATGTCAGTCCTTCTAACTTTCCCATTGATTGTATAATGTACGCCCTGGAGAAAATGTCTCATTTGGAAAGTTCTTGCTTTGATCCTGCAAATTGGTTGTGCAACCAGTACTCAAAAATGAAGAACTCATATCCTCTTCCATCAACTCCAGCGTACTCGGATGCGGGTTTGGTTTATGTTCGTAGGGTTCAAATAACCCCATCCAAAGTATTCTTCTGTGGTCCTGAGGTCAATGTCTCCAATCGTGTAATACGCAATTATGCAGATGACCTTGATAACTTTGTCAGGATTTCTTTTGTTGATGAGGATTGGGGTAAAATGCGCTCAATGGATTTAGTGCCTCGTTCCGGTGGTGAGAGGCGTACTAAAATTTATGGAAGAATACTTCACATTATGCAAAATGGAATTTCTATTGGTGATAAGAAATTTGAGTTCCTTGCATTCTCATCAAGCCAATTACGGGAAAATTCTGCATGGATGTTTGCTTCTAGGAGAGGACTGAATGCAGCTGATATCAGAAACTGGATGGGAAATTTTAGCAAGATAAGAAATGTAGCCAAGTACGCTGCTAGACTGGGTCAGTCTTTCAGTTCTTCTACAGAAACCTTGACTGTGCGCAGGAATGAGGTTGAAAGTATTTGCGATATTGAAAATTCAGCTGGATATTTGTTCTCTGATGGTATTGGGAAAATTTCTGCTGAGTTTGCTAGAAGAGTCGCAGTTAAGTGCGGGTTAAAAAGTTCCACACCATCAGCCTTTCAGATCAGGTATGGTGGCTATAAGGGTGTTGTGGCTGTTGATCTGAATTCCTCAAAGAAATTATCTCTGCGTAAAAGCATGTTAAAGTTTGACTCAGAGAACATAACATTGGATGTTCTTGCATACACCAAACACCAGCCGTGTTTCCTTAATCGGCAGTTGATAACTCTTCTTTCAACTCTTGGAGTCAAAGATCATGTCTTCGAAATAAAGCAGAAAAAAGCTGTTGAGCAACTGGATGAAATCCTAACAGATCCATTAAAGGCACTGGAAGCATTAGAACTAATGTCTCCTGGAGAGACATCTAATATTCTCAAGGAGATGTTGCTGTGTGGATATAAACCAAATGTTGAGCCATTCCTCTCGATGATGTTGCAGACATTTAGGGCTTCAAAACTGTTGGAGATCCGAACTAAATCAAGGATATTTCTTCCGAAAGGCAGAGCTATGATGGGGTGCTTGGATGAAACTAGAACATTGGAGTACGGGGAGGTTTTCGTGCAGGTTTCTTGCATGGGAACGTCAATTTATGATGATAGTGGTCTTCATAAGCTTGGTGGAAGTGAATCAGACCACCGTACAGCTGTTCTGAGAGGAAAAGTGGTTGTTGCAAAGAACCCTTGCTTGCATCCAGGTGATGTTCGTACATTGTATGCCATTGATGTCCCAGCTCTGCGCCATATGGTTGACTGTGTAGTTTTCCCACAGAAAGGAAAAAGGTCAGCACAAACACTTGAAATGTTTATCATGTTTTCTTTTTCACAATGGCTCTTCCTTCCTTAAATTGAATGAAATATATGTTCATTGTACGATATAGTATTGTTGATATTTGAATTGTTATAGTGTGTAGTTAATCTTTCGGGTGAAGGTAGAAAAAAAACTTCACTGTCCTCTTTATAGGGGAAGGAGTGTTCTCTACCTTTAACTATCTCATGCCCTCAACCAATCTTAATATCCTCTTATTTTGTACATATCATCTTAATATCCTCTCATTCATTCTAACGCTCCCTGTACAACCATTCTCATTGGAGTACTGGTGGTATCTTGACCCTCAGGTGATTCAACTCATTCTCATAAAAAGTTTTGAGAGAATATGGAATAAAAGGTTAAAATATTCATTGATGAAATTGAATACAACTAATGGGACAGCACTCTGAAGCCTCTTTGTAGGTGAAAATGTTCCAATTAAAAAATTCCTTATGTGTTAACTAAAATTTAATTACACTACAATTTTGACAATGTTACTCAATATAGCATCTCCCTTGTTGTTGCATGTTTAAAATCATCAAAAAAAACATGTTATAGAACTATTCAAAGGTTAGGTTCCTTGTCTCAGAAAAGAGGAAGGGGAGTGACAGATACGAAGCTATCAGAATTACGGACAATACACAAAAGAAACCTTTTAAGAAATTTACCAACATTTGTTAGTGATAAGGTCCTTAGTACAGTTATAAACTCTATCTCGTGATTCAAGAACCTTGACCAACCTCTAGAACATAGAAAACAACAAAATCTCTAGTCTTTAGTTTAGGTATGAGTCTGCAACTAGTATATCCAAACTGATAAACATCAATTGTTACACTTGAACATGGTTTTAATATTTAAGTCTAGAGGTCCATTAACAACTATATATGATATTTGCAAGAAAAGAAAATATCAAGATGAATCTTAATTGAGAGTAATGAGACTTGAAATCTATTTTTTCTTACACAGGTATAATAATTTAATGAACTCTTAAATTGTGCGCCCCCCCCCCCCCCCCCCCCCCAATCATCACTTTTAGATAAGCACTTGATATTTCTCCTTTTCAGATAAATATATACAATACTTAAATTTATACCTTGGCTTCCGTGATTACTCTCTTGGGATCGAACTCTGAGCCTCTATTTTAGTCTTCATGATGTTTTGCCATCCATTTCTTCCTCCTCTTCAACCTCCACCAATGAAAGATTGTACTGGTCTTACGATGTATGAACACAGAGGCATCGATATCAACACCCTATGTCACGACCGAGTGATTGTCATAATAACAAGTATTGCATTCTATTTATAGTGTAACAGCCCTGCCTCGGATTCTTTTTAATCCGACGTGGGGAGTTACAATTTTAGTTGCACCCCCGCTTTAGATTAGAAGAAATCTAAAGCGGGGGCGTTACCATTTCAGTAGTGCACCTGGTCAATTCACGAGGTATGGGCGTTAAATTTTAGGAGTGTACCATGTCAATTCACGTGGGAGGACGTTACAATTTTGGTAGTGCACCTTGTCAATTCACGAGGCGGGGGCATTACATTTAGTGCACCTTGTTTGATAAGAAGGAATCTGAAGCATGGGTGTTAGCGTACTTCCATTTCTAGATACATAAAACCAAATGAAAATTCCATACTGTATAATTTTCATTAAATCTTTTCCTGTATCGCCTTTGCTAATCAGTAATAACTTCAAATGTTTTCCTATATTACATTTGCCCAAGTTTTTTGAATCTTGTCATTCTTTGCCCCCATATACAACTTTTAAAACCCATAGCTGATAAAGTAAATGATCAAATCCTGGCAAATATAAAGTTTTACACGAAGACGCATTCATATACTGTTACCGCTGATTTCGGTGTGGGGGTAAACAGATAGAATTTGTGGATCCGAGGAAAACCTGAACAGCTGACTCGGCCTTCTTGCTCCCGCCGCAACCTGCAAGGAAGTGCGAGACACCGGGGTTGATTCCGGCAACGCACCCTCCGACGCTCTTGTCAGTAACCAGATAAAGATTAAGAAAGAGCTTAAGTGGTGAAGAAGTGATTAACCTGGTCTTGGTGGTAGAGGGATCATATTTATAGTCGCCTTTGGAATGATTAGGGTCCTGATTTCCTGCCTAACCGTCAGGAGCAAAATCCTCCTATTCTGTTTTAGGAAAGTAGGCCCTGATTCCCTGGTGAGAGCTAATCAGGCTTATTGATTTGATTTAATCAGATCAGTGGCCTGATTTTCCTCTTGGTGGACCGGGCTTGTATCGGGTCGGGACCTGCGCCCAGTTGAAGTGGGTCCATTTGCGGATGGTTGGTTCTATGAGAGGGAGACCCAATACCCGTTTTGGATCCATCTGTATGTGAAATTACCTTTTTACCCCCGTACTTCAAGATCCGTACTCGATCTGGACGGTCCCGATTTAACCCCAATTTTAGCCATATCACGAGCCCCCCACTCCTAAAGACTGAGCGTGATCAGACTTTGAGGAGTAGTTCAGCTGTTTCCGTGGCTGATGGAGTTGTATCGGAGTCCAAATGTGGGATTTTGAATCTAGAAAGGGGGCAGTGAGGTAACTTTTGACGCCGCTGGCTGTTCTCTGGTCACATCGGGTATTTAAGGGTTTTTATCTATTTTTTCGGACTATTTATTTAATTTTGCGACGTGTTCGCTAGTCGTTCGGGGGCCTTAACTGTACATTCTGGGCGATAATTGTTCGTTCAGGGGTTCGAAAATGTGCCCCCAAATTTTCAATTATTCTCCAGAATTTTTGGTTAATTTTCCCGAATTTTTAGCAATTTTTTCGCAATTTTTAAATAAATAAAACGATTTAAATAAATAAAAAACGATTTAAATACCGATTAATGGCGTGGCTCGATCTGAGCCGTTGATCATGGACGGGCGCGAACTTCGGAAAGATCTGACGGCTGTTACCACTCGGCACCGTTTTTCTCCGTTTACGAGCTCGGAAAGGCGCTTGCTCGGCTGCCGACCGGAGGCAGGGGGGTCCGGTAGGCCGAGCGACGTGGCGCTGTCTGAGCCGTCGGATGTTGGGCACGTATCTCGAGACGGGCGCAGTCCCCAAGAAAACGCTATCTTGTCTTTTAGCACACGTGGCGCAATCTGGGCTGTTCATCATTGGGAGCGCGAATTTCTGAGAGATCCAGCGGCCCACGTAGCTCGGTGTCTTTTTTTCTCCATTTACCAGCTCGGGAAGACACTTGCTCTGCTGCCGACCGAAGGCAGGGAGGTTCGGCAGGCCGAGCGACGTGGCGCTATCTGAGCTGTTGGATGTCGGCGCGCATCTCGAGACGGGCGCAGCTCCCAAGAAAACACTATCTTGTCTTTTAGTGCTCTCGGCGAGATCTGGGCCGTCTGATTGAGATCAGATGCGAAAGTTGAGGGGAAAATTAGTTTTCCCTGTTTACACGCTCGGGAAGGCACTTGCTCAGCAGCCGACCGAGGGCCTGTGGTTTTTGGCAATCTGAGATGGCTCTGTTCCCAATGGTATTAATGGTGCTTCGTGACTTGTGTGGCGTTTCGCCTTCCCGATGTCATTAAGGATAATTCCTTTAATTAATGCGTGTCGTTTCAACTTCCGAGGATCAGTAAGGATAATCCCCTTAATTAAAACGTGGCGCTTCAATTTCTGAGGGTCATAATGGCTGGTTCTTGGAGGCAGGCTATAAGTACCCCACTCCCTTTGTCATTTTAGTCACAACCAAATTGAGTTCCAGACCTCGGAGGCATCTGCCTTGGGTAGCTTCTCTCTTGAGGTTCGGAGAGGTGGTCGCTCTTCTGCCTGGTTTTCCCTTTGTTCCTGACGGCCCCAAAGCGGATGTTAGGAGCGAGGGGGGACGAGGTAGTAGTGGTGACGACCGTGGTCCGGATCCGAGGGATGAGTTACTTCAGAAGGACGGGTGGTCGCTCTGTTGTCTTATTCTTCTCCCGTTCCTCACTGCTCCGAAGGGGGTGTCAGGAGCGGGAGGGGATAAGGCAGTAGTGGCGACGACCATAGTCCGGACCGGGGTGTGTGGGTCTCTTCGGAAGGACGGGTGGTCGTTCTCCCACCAAGATCTTCTGCCTTCTTTGGTTGCTCCGAAGTGAGTGTCGAAGTAGGCGGAGGTCTTGGTGGGAGAGCGATGATCCATGTCCGATGCCGATCTCCGGGCCATCCGAGTCCGTTTGTTGCAACTGTGAAGGCGCCGCTGTCAGTGTCTTCTGACAAACTGATCCTTCCAGTTGCAACCAACTAGCTCGGGATGGCGCGCTTCTCTATCATGAGTTGCAGCTCGGGCTTCTGGACCGTCCGAGTCTGTTGTTTGCAACTGTGAAGGCGCTGCGGTCAGAGCCCTCTGACAAGCCGCGCCTTCCAGTTGGAAACAACTGGCTCGGAACGGTGCGTTTCTCTTGGTCTCTGAGTGTTGATGGGTCCCCTCCCATCTCTGTCTTCCTTCCGGGCTGATGGCTCCTGATGGATGTCAGCCCGGAGGAGTTAGAGATGAGGGGAGCGCCGATCTGTTTCTGGCCGGGGCCCGTGGGTCGGTGGAATATCAGCCGAAACACGGGACCTGGGGGGCGCCTGCCGAAGGCGGCGCCTCAAAACTGAATCAAAATTTTTCCAGGTTCCTCTAGGCATAGGTGAGGCGTCCGAGGGTTCAGTCGTCCGAGCGACGTGGCGCACCTTGAGCCGCTGGATGATGGCGCGCATTTCAAGACGGGCGCAGCTCCCAAGAAAACACTATCTTGTCGTTTAGTGCTCTTGGCGAGATCTGAGCCGTCTGATCGAGACCAGGCGCGAAAGTTGAGGGGAAAGTGAGTTTTCCCCGTTTACCAGCTCGGGAAGGCACTTGCTCGGATTCCGATCGGACCCTGCAGCCGGCGTGTTCGGATCGCTTGTAGGTCGGATTTGGATCCCTTGGGGCCGAGCCAGTTGACTTGGTGAGAGAGGTAGTGGTGATGGGCCTTGGCGACGTTTCGAGAGCAGCCCAAAGGTCGTGAACTTTCATTGGAAGTCCAAGGGACGTCCCAATTTTACTATAAATCTTCACCCCCCCGACCAAGTCTTCACTTTTCACTTTTACTCTCTCTCTTCCGTTTTTACTTTGCTTCGAAGTTTTTAGCTCCCTTGGTGGCATTGCTAGCTGTCGCGGTAGCGTTCTTAGTTCCAGCGAACTTTCCGACCGCACTTGTCACTTCAAGGTCAGTCTCTTTCCCTTCTCTTTTTAGAAAAACATGGTTAAGATTTCGGCTGAGACCCCCGCCTCGGAGCAAGCCGTTGGCCGTGGGGATAAAGGGAAGGGAGTAATGGAGCCGAGCGAGCAAGATGTTGTTCGTCCGGATAAAGAGGGTGAAGTGGCCGAAGTGCCCGAGGAAGTCGCGGCGGAGTCCCGAAAGGGTAAAGCCGTGATCACGATAGTGGAGACGCCGAAGAGAGCGGGGGCGTTTGGTCGGCAGCCCATCGCCGTGTCGAGTGTGGGAGGTGTCCGGGATTACGCCGAGGATACCTTGGAGAGGGTTACTCAAGGTACGGCTAAACTGGTGGAGGAGAACGAGCCTAGGGAGCTGTCCGAGGTGGATCATAGGATCTCGACTCTTACCGAGACAGATCTTCGTTTGATCCGAGAGGGTTTCCAGATCCCTCTTGAGTATGTGTTGCTCCTTCCTGGGCCGGGGTTCCGAGCCAACACAAAGTCCTCGCCGGACGTATGTGTCTTTCCGATCGACTCCCTCATCGCCGGGCTCCGCTTTCCCCTTCACCCGTTCGTGGTCGAAGTCTTGGTCTGGTACGGTCTGAGTCCCGCCCAACTGATGCCGAACACATGGAGGCACGTCGTGGCGTTCCTCCTCCGATGCCAAGAGATCGACGCCAAGCCGACTATGTTCCTCTTTCGTAGTCTCTTCCAACCCTGCCAGCCGAGGCGGGACGAGCAGAGGTTCTTCCTTTCACCTCGGACGGGAGTTAAGTTGATCGAGAACCCGGACTCGATCAAACATTGGAAGGATAAATACTTCCTCGTCCGAAATCTGACGCCGTGGGTGATACCGACAGTTTGGGCGAAGGACGGCCTGCCCAAGCGTACAAAGAAGGACGTCCCGTTGAATGCTGAGGAGGCTGAGGTCCAGAGGAAGCTTCTCGCCCTGCCAGCGCTAAGCTGGAAGGATATTACGGAGGAGCATCTGTTCCGTGGGGGTCTCAGTCCGATCGACCCTCGTATGCATCTGGTATTTATACTCCTTGTTTAAAGTTCATGAAAAATTTTCTAAGTTTTTTCATTCGGCTTTTGCAGAAACAATGAAGCTTGATTACAAGGCTCTGGTGGCGAAGGGCCGGGCAGAGCAGGAGAAGAAGAAGAGGTCGTCGGCAGCGCCTCAGGACAGCCGGGCCTCGAAGAAGCCCTCGGTCGCGAAGACTGCCGACCAACCGAAGGTCGCGGTCCTCAAGGAGGGGGAGATTGAGGTCCTCGTCTCTCCGACGAAGGTCGTGGCCCCCGAGCAGGGGGGGCCGTTGTCTCCGATCCCTCTACCTCGGATGCACCTGTGCCGACCCCGGGGGCGGACGCTCCGGGTTCGTCGAGCGGCGTGTTCGGGGTGAAGGATGCGCTGTCCATGCAGGTTCCGCCCCTCACTGCCGATGCGGAGATCTTGACCGAGCGTCATAAGCAGATCTTCGTCCCCGACTGGCAGGTGATGAACGCGGATGGTTTCCTGGGCGACGGGAACATCTGCATGGAAGCGGTAAGGCACTTGCCGACCCCGAAGGATCGAGCGACCCTGAAGGCCGGGATGGCAGGGGACGCCGTGATGCAGATCGCCCGGAATACCATGTCGGTAAGTAGGCAGATTTCTTCTTCATCTGAGTTTGTGCCTTGGAATTTTTTCTAAGTTCTTGGATTCGGATTGTAACTCTGTTGTTCTCTTCCAGACCCTCTGCCACTTCAATTTCCTGGTCGAGGAGATGGCGAAGAAGGATCAGGAGAAGGAGAAGGAGAGGGCGGAACGCGTCAAGGTCGCGAAGCGGCTTGATTCCGAGCTGCTTCTTTTGACGAAGAGGGCCACCGAAGTGGAGGGGCTGGAGAAGCAGCTGGCCGATGCTGTCCAGCTGTCAAAGGATACGGCGGCCAAGCTCGAGGCCTCGGAGAAGGAGGTGGCCGAGCTGAAGGATTCGGCGGCCAAGCTCGAGGCGTCGGTGAAGGAAGCTGCCGACCTGAGGGAGGAGCTGGCCAAGGCTCGGTCGGAGGCGGAGGACGCTCGGAAGAGGGCCGAGAAGATCAAGGCCAAACACCTCAGGAAGGTGAAGAGGGTGAAGAAAGCCGTGCAGGAGGAGGCCGCGATGCACATGATCCAGAACATGCTGGACGCCTACGGCCGTGCCTTGCAACATGTCGTCGCCAAGAATCCGGGCTTCGACACGTCCTCCTACAACTTCTACGACCTCGTGGAAGGGGAGGAGGTTGTCCCCGAGGGGTTGATCGGCCCCGAGGGGGAGACGGAACCCGTCGAGGACCCGTGGAAGGCCGCAGCCGAGGAAGAGAAGGAGGATGACTCCGAGGAGGAGAGCTGGAGCGAAGGAGGAGGCGGAGGCGAGGGCGAGGACAAGGCCGAGGGGTCGACGGACCCGAACGACAAAAAGGTCGACCCCTGACTCGGTTGTCTTCTTTTCTCTCCCTTTTTTTTTTGTTTTTGTAAGCCTAACTGCGGACTGGCCACTGCTGTTGTAGAACTCTTTGAATTTTGAATGAAAAAATGTTTTGTTTGGCCAAAAATTTGCCCAAGTGTTGAGTCTCGGACTTAGTGTTTGTTTTGGCGTAAATTTCTCCAAGTGTTGGGCCTCGGATTTATCTCTGCATTTCAGGTGAGGTTCGGTCCGATCACGGAGGTTGAATACCTTCGGAAGGAGCTGGCGAAAACGAAGGACGAGCTCTTTCAGAGTCGGTATAATCGGTATCTCCTTCTCGGCAAGCTGGAGGATACGAAGGCGGCTTTGCGGAGGTATGGTCGCGAGCTGTACCAGTATCGGAAGCGCTCTTCAGCTCCCCATCCCGAAGGCGAAGGCGAGAATCTCCGTAGAGAGCTTACTGCCGCCGAGCAGAAGAATGACGACCTTTTGGCCGAGGTCCAATACTTGGAGCTAGCGGAAAAAGAACGTTCGGCGGAGAGGGAGAAGCTGGCTTCCGAACTGGAGAAAGCGTCAACTGAGCGCAAGAGGCTATCGGCCGAAGTCGACAGGCTCAGAAGGATCACAATAGATAGGGGGATTGAAGTCACCCATTACCGACGGCTCGCGACTGATAATGCCAATGCCTCGGGCTCGTTGACGGCCCCTCGACCGAAGAAGTTGGCGAAGGACGACGTCTTGAGGGATAGGATTATCGAACTGGAGGAAGAGATCGCGTCGCTCAAGCCGGCACCGGTCAGGGCTAACGTTCGCAGCACTTCGTGCACTCGCGAAGAAAGCGAGAGGGGGATTACGTTTCACGAACTTGCGATGCGCTCACCGTTGACCAGGCGGAGTCCAGCCGACGCTCAGAGTAGTGCGGCCGCCTCGTCGAGCGGGGCTTCGGCTGGCGTCGCAGTTAGAGCTAGCAGCGAAGGGGGGTCGCGCTTCGTTGGTTTAGGGTCGGGTTCGGAGGGCAGACCTCGCCGTCCTCGTGTTTCCCTAAACCGAAGCATTCCCCTTCCGAAGAGGCTCTGATTCTGTCGTTTTCCATTTTTGTTGGTCGATGTAACAACTTAGTTGTGGGGTCGGTCGACCGTCTGTAACACTATTATGTCTGAATGCAAATAGTTCTGAAAAATTTTCAAGTGTTAGACTTCGGCAGCGTATTGAAACTGTGTTATTCGTTTTCCCTTCTTTTCAGCTCGTTGTGACGATCCATGGCTCGGACTCCGAGCGTTCGAATGATGACGCCGAATCCGAGGCCACCTCTGGAACAGTGGTTCTGAGCCCCAGGAGCGCCGATATGAAGTTATGCCGAGCCGAGAGTGAGTGGGACCACCTTTCGTTGGTCCTCAGTCTCCAGGAAGCCGAGATCCAGCGCTTGGAGAATAAGATCGTCGAGCTGAGCCCCGCAAGAGAGGATGAAGACTCGCAGACCGCATTCAGCAACGCTCTTCGGGTCAAAAGCATTCGGCACATTCAGTCGAAGATTGTCGCCGAGCGGGATGACCTGCTCTCAGAGATGTGGCATCTGCGTGCTGTGATGGCGAAGCTCCGGGGGGAGAAAGAGGAGCTGTCAGCCGAGGAGGACGAACAGTTTAGTGAGGATGTTTTTATATGAGGGACAAGTGTAGCGGGTCGGGCATTGTGTGTTTTGTTTGCCAACACTTTGTAATGGAATGTTTTGTATTATGCACCGACAATTAATAAAATTTCCTTTCGTTGCTTCGTATATTTGTTTTTGCTTGTAACCATGTTGGTCGCGCCGAGACCTTTGAACCGGGCGTGTCTGTTTAGCCGAATGGATCCCCAGGGGTACGGCACTTTGTCGTTTAGTGGTTCTGACGCGGTACGGCACGAATCCCTAGGCGGCGCTGTACCCAAGAAAGTGCTACTTTGTCGCTTAGAGCAGGTGGCGAGATCTGAGCCGTCGAACGTAGGCGCGAATCTCGAGGCGGCTCAGTTCCCAAGAAAACGTTATCTTGTCGTTTTGCGCAGGTGGGATGATCTGAGCCGTCTGATCGAGATCACGTACGAAAGTTGAGGGGAAAGTGTGTTTTCCCCGTTTACACGCTCGGGAAGCCACTTGCTCGGAAGCCGACCGAATTTGCTGGTCTTCGGTCTTCGGATAATAGTTAGGAGAGTTCGGACTTTTGTGTTCGAATGAAGGTCCGGCATCGATCTACCGGGGTAGTTTAGATGGACTGGGAACCAAGTGTTGGGCCCCGGGACCATCGTTGGAGCTCGACGGGTGTGGGAGCAATTCCGAATGGCGATCTACCCCTGGCTCGTCCAGAGACGAGCCGAGAAGGTAAAGTCGAGCCGAGTGTTGGACTCCGAACCATCGGTATTAGTTCAACAGTTGTGGGAGCAATTCCGAACGGTGATCTACCCCTGGCTCGTCCGGAGACGAGCCGAGGTGGTAGAGTCGAACCGAGTGTTGGACTCCGAACCATTGGTGTTAGTTCAACAATTGTGGGAGCAATTCCGAACGGTGATCTACCCCTGGCTCGTCCGGAGACGAGCCGAGGTGGTAGAGTCGAACCGAGTGTTGGACTCCGAACCATTGGTGTTAGTTCAACAGTTGTGGGAGCAATTCCGAACGGTGATCTACCCCTGGCTCGTCCGGAGACGAGCCGAGGAGGTAAAGTCGAACCGAGTGTTGGACTCCGAACCATTGGTGTTAGTTCAACAGTTGTGGGAGCAATTCCGAACGGTGATCTACCCCTGGCTCGTCCGGAGACGAGCTGAGGTGGTAGAGTCGAACCGAGTGTTGGACTCCGAACCATTGGTGTTAGTTCAACAGTTGTAGGAGCAATTCCGAACGGTGATCTACCCCTGGCTCGTCCGGAGACGAGCCGAGGTTGTAGAGTTGAACCGAGTTTTGGACTCCGAACCATTGGTGTTAGTTCAACGGTTGTGGGAGCAGTTGCGAACGACGTTCTACCCCTGGCTCGTCCGGGGACGAACCGAGGTGGTGAAGTCGGGCCGAACGTGGACTCCGAACCATTGGTTCACATCACAATTTAGAAATTACACGACAAGAGCAGAGAGAAGTATAAGAATGAAGGGAGCTTTCTTTATTGATATTCGACGGCGAACCGTTTTACATAGTACAATTTATGAAAAAATGGGTTACAAGTCGGAGGATTGGGATGGCCCGATACCCCTTGTTACTTAGAGTGGCGTCGGAACGCTCTCTTAGTATTTTAAGAGGTGATCGGCATTCCAAGTCCTCGGAAGCTCTCTGCCTTCCATGTCTTCGAGACGGTACGCCCCAGGCCGGACAACTTTTGTGATCCTGTACGGACCTTCCCAGTTCGGAGCTAGCTTGTTCTTCTGACCGGGTAAGGATATGGCTAGCTTCCTCAGGACTAAATCTCCTTGCTTAAGGTTGGCGGGTCGGACCTTCTTGTTGTACGCTAGCTCGACCCTCCTTCTGTAATTCTGCTGCCGAATCGATGCCCTTTCCCTCAGTTCATCTATCAGGTCCAAGTTTTCTCTGAGGTCCCGGGCATTCTGTGCTTCGTCATAGGCTGTGAGCCGAGGGGAAGGTATTCCGACCTCGAGGGGTATCACGGCCTCGGCCCCATAAGTAAGGTTGAAGGGCGACTCTCCGGTGGGCGTCCGCTTGCTCGTGCGGTAGTTCCACAACACATTAGGGAGTTGGTCGACCCACAAACCTTTGGAGCACTTGTCCAACCTTTTCTTGATTCCTGCGAGGATCTGCTTATTAGCATTCTCGGCCTGTCCGTTCGACTGAGGGTGCGAGACGGACGAGAAGCGCTGCTGAATGACGAGGTCATCGCATAGGGCTCGGAATGCCGTGCTGGTGAACTGAGTCCCGTTGTCCGTCACGAGGACGCGGGGGACGCCAAATCTGCATATGATGTTCCTCCAGAAGAACTGCACCACTTTGTTCTCGGTTATAGTGGCGAGGGGCTCGGCCTCGACCCACTTCGAGAAGTAGTCAATGGCTACAACCAAGAACCTGAGCTGACCTGGAGCTGGAGGGAAGGGCCCTAGTAAGTCCATGCCCCACATTGCGAAGGGAATGGGACTTGATAGGGAGGCGAGGTTGGCCTGAGGTAGGCGTCGGATGCTGGAATGCCTCTGGCAAGTGCTGCATTGCCGAACATATCGTTCGGCATCTTGAAGAAGGGTCGGCCAGAAGTACCCATAGTTCAAAGCTTTCCGGGCCAAAGACCTAAATCCGGAGTGTGCCCCTCCGATCCCTTCATGAAGCTCCTGTAGGGCATATTCGGCCTGATCCGGAGAGAGGCACCTTAGGTATGGCCGGCCATCTATTTGAGAGGAGCGTTTGTATAGGATGCCATCGATCAAGACATAGCGCTCGGCCCGAGTTCTGACTCGGCGTGCTTCCTTGGGATCCGAGGGCAGAACTCCGTCCCTTAGGAATTCCACCAGTGGCTTCATCCAATTGTCCTGCAGCATGACCGGCAATGACTCCACCGAGCCAGGCGGCTCGTCTTCGATGCTTGGCCTAGAGAGGACTTCAATCAGTACGGTCTGTTCGAGACCTTGTAGAGAAGACGAGGCCAATTTGGAGAGAGCATCGGCTTGTGAGTTCTCCCGGGGGACTCGTTGGATGATGGCTTCTTCGAACCGGCCCATGAGATCCCGGACTTTGGCGAGGTACCTCGCCATTCGCTCGTCCCGGGCCTCATATTCGCCCAAGACCTGGTTCACAACTAGCTGGGAATCACTGTGAATTCGTAGGCGCTGCGCCCCAGCACTTCGGGCGAGTCCGAGCCCAGCTATGAGAGTCTCGTACTCCGCCTCGTTGTTCGAGGCCTTGAAGTTCATGCGGATCGCATACTGGAGGACGAAGTTGTCAGGGCCGTTCAGGATGATGCCGGCGCCGCTTCCTTCATTGCAAGAGGATCCGTCCACGAAGACTGTCCAAATGGGGGGCCCATTCGGGACGTGGCCAACCTCAGGGATAGTGGACTCTACGATGAAGTCGGCGAGAGCCTGCGCCTTAATTGCTGTCCGAGGCTGATAGGAGATGTCATGCTGACTTAGCTCTATGGACCACTTCATCAGCCGGCCCGAGGTCTCCGGCTTGTGGAGGATCTGCTTGAGGGGTTGGTCGGTGAGGACAACGACCGAGTGAGATTGGAAGTAGGGCCGAAGCTTTCTTGTTGCCATGACCAGAGCGTAGGCTATCTTCTCTATCCTCGGATAGCGGAGCTCGGCGTCCCGAAGCACCTTGCTCACGTAGTAAATGGGCCTTTGGGTCCGGTCCTCTTCTCTTACCAAGACAGCGCTCAAGGTCTGCTCGGAAGCGGCCAAGTAGATGAAGAGAGGCTCACCCGGGACCGGCTTACTGAGCAGAGGGGGGTTCACCAGATAGGCTTTCAGCTGGTCGAACGATTCTTGCTGTGCTTGGCCCCATTCAAATCCTTTAGCCCCCCGGAGTGCTTTGAAGAAGGGGAGGCACTTTTCCCCTGACTTGGAGAGGAACCGACCGATGGCTGCGAGCCGACCGGTGAGCTTCTGCACCTCCTTGACGTTCCGAGGCGGGGCCATGTCTAATATGGCCTTAATCTTCTCGGGGTTAGCTTCGATCCCTCGCTGGCTTACCATGAAGCCGAGGAATTTTCCCGAGGAGACCCCGAACGCACACTTGTTTGGATTCAGCCGCATATTGTACTTCCTCAATACACCGAAGGCCTCTTGGAGGTCGGCTACATGATCGGTGCCGTGGATGCTCTTGACGAGCATATCATCAACGTACACCTCCATGTTCCGGCCGATCTGGTTCTGGAAGACCTTGTTGACGAGGCCCTGGTAGGTGGCGCTTGCGTTCTTCAAACCGAATGGCATGACCCGGTAGCAGTAGAGGCCTTGGTCGGTGACGTAGGAGGTCTTCGGGATGTCCGGAGGGAACATCCGGATTTGGTTGTACCCCGAGAAGGCATCCATAAAGCTGAGGAGCTCATGGCCCGAGGTGGCGTCAATAAGGGTGTCGATGTTCGGGAGAGGGAATGGATCCTTCGGACACGCCTTGTTTAGGTCGGTGAAGTCGATGCATATCCTCCACGAGCCATTGGACTTCTTGACCATTACAACATTCGACAGCCACTCGGGATAATTTACCTCCTGGATGAACTTGGCCTTCAGTAGTTTATCCACTTCTTCCTTGATTGCCTGCTGTCGCTCGGGAGCGAACTTTCGCCTCTTCTGCTGAACCGGTTTGCACCCCGGTTCGACGCTTAGGCGGTGGACAAGCAAGTCTTCGGAGATGCCGGGCATGTCCGCGGCTGACCAAGCAAATAAGTCGCGGTTATTCCGGATGCACCTCACCAAGTCTGAGAACAGCACGGTCGGCAAGGACCTGCTGACGAGGAATTTTCGGCTCGGATCCTCATCCGAGAAGAGTACTTCTTCTAACTCGTCCGCCGGCTCGGACGTTGGGCGGGCCTTCGGCTCGGGGATTTCTAGTGTCTCGAGCGAGAGCACAGGTCCCCCTGTGGAAGTCATGTAGCACTTCCGAGCTGTTTCCTGGCTTCCCCTGACTTTCCCTACTCCCGACCGAGTGGGGAACTTCATCTTCAAATGGTATGCCGAGGGGACAGCCTCAAGTGCGGCTAGGCCGGGACAGCCTAGGATGACATTGTATGCTGCCGGGACGTCGACGACCATGAAGTCCATCGGCTCGGTCCGGGTAGTAGGGGTGCTTCCCGCAGTAACGTTTAGGGTTATCACCTCTTCGACGGTTACCGGGACCCCCGTGAACCCGTGGAGAGTGTAACCGGCTGGCTTGAGACGGTCTCGGGACAGCTGCAGGCCTTGGAAGGCCGAGAGGAAAAGGATGTTGACCGAACTCCCGTTGTCCACCAAAATCCTCTGCACCTTGAAGTTGGCCATGCGGAGGTCGATGACGAGGGCATCGCAGTAGGGGGTTCGGACTCCTTCGAGGTCGGCATCAGAGAAAGACACAGGGACGCCGAGTCCTTTCGGGGGAGGGGCACTATGGACCGAGTTGACCTCTCGGACGAAGGCCTTCCGGGAGGAGTTAAAGGAGCCCCCCATGGGATCTCCGTGGATCAGGTGGAGAACCCGTTCCTCCTCGAACTCGGGTGTTTCCTCGCGCCGCTCGGAGCGCTTGTTAGCCCCCCGAGGGGGAGGAGAGTTCCGATCTGTCCGATCGTTAGCTTTTACGAACTTGGCCAACTGCCCCCTCCGAATGAGGGCTTCAATCTCGTCTCTCAGAGCCCGGCAGTCGTTCGTGTCGTGCCCGTGGTCTCGGTGGTAACGACACCACTTATCCTTGTTTCTCCTCTTCGCCTGGGTGTGCATCCTCGGGGCTGGAGGGATGATTCCCTCCTTCTCTACCTCTATGAGGATAGTAGAGACATTAGTGGTGAGGGGAGTGAACTTCTCGAACCTGGGGGGAGGGCGGCGCTGGCCGCCCATGTCCTTCTGAGCTTTCTTGGACCCTTCTTCTCCCGTCGCCTTCCTCTTTGACCCCGCGGCGGGCCCCCCGAAGCTCGGAAGGGCTTCGGCCTCCTCTGCCCGGATGTACTTCTCGCACCTCAGGAGGAGGTCGGCGAAGTCATGCGGGGGCTTCTTGGCCAGGGATGATCGGAGGTTGGCGTTAAGGACGTTCGACTGGAACGCCACGGTAGCCACGGACTGGTCTAAGGAAGCAATTGACCTGACTTCTGCGGTAAACCTTTTCACATAGTCCCGCAACTTTTCTTGCTTCTCCTGCCGCAGGTTGAGCAAAGAAAGACTCGTCTTCTCGGCTCGCCGGCTACTCACGAAGTGAGTGATGAACAGTGTCTCAAACTGCTCGAACGAGAAGATGGATGAGGGGGCGAGCCTGGAATACCATTTCCGAGCCGACCCCCTGAGGGTGGCAGGGAAGGTCCTACAGAGCACTGCGTCGGAAGCTTGATGGATTAGCATCAGGGTCTTGAAGCTCTCGACGTGGTCGACCGGGTCGGATTCCCCTGAGTATGTTTCAAACTGCGGCGGTTTGAAACTCCTCGGTATGTGGGCCTCCATGATCGACCGTGAGAAGGGGGGTCGGCTGGGACGGAAGGTTCCTGCTCGGGATTCTTCCTCCCTGTCCATGCGGCCGATGTGCCTTTCCACCTCATGGATACGGCGGATGAGGGCGTCGTCCCTCCGCTGGTAGTCGTATGACCCTCCGGACTCCTCTTCATAGGAAGGGGAGCGTGGACTGCGGTGGCGGTAATCCTGGGACCGGCGTGGGCTTTGTTCCCACTGCTGGCGGCTGGGAGCCGGGGAAGGGCTCCGGGTCCGGCGCCGAGGACTGGGATCCCTGGGGGGCGTCGGAGCCCTCTGAGTATTCTGGACGTTCTGCCGAAGATTGAGGGCCTGCAGAACGGTCTCCTGAAACTGGAGGAATTCGGCTCGGCTGATGGGCACATCCCGGTCCCTCGGATGACGCCGATCCCTGGGGGAGCGGGACCTCCTCCTTCGGCGATCGGGGGACGCCGCTCGGCCTTTGCGTTCCGGGGTCCTTCTGCCGTCCCGACGACGTGGCGACCGCTCAGCTTGACGCTGGCGGGAGGCTCCCTCTCGGGCCCGCCTCTCGTCAAGATGGGTACGGAGGTCGTCGTCTTTCTGATGGTTCAGAAGTGTGATGCGGAGGTCGGGGTGATGAGAAGCCATCGAGTCCGAGGACCCGTTGTGGACCGAGACATGGCCCGGATTGAGAGGCTGCTTCTCCTTCCGACCGTTATGACCGGACGGACCATTGTTGGGCTGCTGCTTGGGAGGAGGAGGAGGTGGGACCTGCTGAGTTAGCGGAGGGAGGTCGGACTGAAGGATAGGATTGACCGGAGCTTCATTTGCCGGGTCGGTGAGGTTGCCCCCACGGTTCGACCCTCTGGATCTGTTCTTCTTCGGCGGCATGGCTGCAGAGGACGACGGAGAATGGGCTGAGACTGTTCGTGTGGTTTTCCCACAGACGGCGCCAATCTGTTACCGCTGATTTCGGTGTGGGGGTAAACAGATAGAATTTGTGGATCCGAGGAAAACCTGAACAGCTGACTCGGCCTTCTTGCTCCCGCCGCAACCTGCAAGGAAGTGCGAGACACCGGGGTTGATTCCGGCGACGCACCCTCCGACGCTCTTGTCAGTAACCAGATAAAGATTAAGAAAGAGCTTAAGTGGTGAAGAAGTGATTAACCTGGTCTTTGTGGTAGATGGGTCATATTTATAGTCGCCTTTGGAATGATTAGGGTCCTGATTTCCTGCCTAACCGTCAGGAGCAAAATCCTCCTATTCTGTTTTAGGAAAGTAGGCCCTGATTCCCTGGTGAGAGCTAATCAGGCTTATTGATTTGATTTAATCAGATCAGTGGCCTGATTTTCCTCTTGGTGGACCGGGCTTGTATCGGGTCGGGACCCGCGCCCAGTTGAAGTGGGTCCATTTGCGGATGGTTGGTTCTGTGAGAGGGAGACCCAATACCCGTTTTGGATCCATCTGTATGTGAAATTACCTTTTTACCCCCGTACTTCAAGATCCGTGCTCGATCTGGACGGTCCCGATTTAACCCCAATTTTAGCCATATCATATACATATATAAAGATAAAATTTATCGTAAATATAAATATAGATATAATAAGAGGATACGGGAGGTCATGTGGTATAGGAGAAAATTACCTCCTATGGCACGCTAAACTTCTAGTCTCCGCTACCAAAACGAACCACATCGTTCAAGTTGATCTTCATACCATAAAGCATAGAGTGGCATAAAGTAAGGTTTCAGATCATGCTTTGCTCCTTCATCATGAAGTTCAAATGAACAGTTTTTGACAATAGAACAATTGTGACCACTTAATGCATGGGTAGAAGAACATATTGGACTTTGAGGATATTTCAATCTCTTATGTTTTGTGTGTGGTGCCAGTGGTGGTGGTTGTTTGGTGGAGGGGAATTACATGCAGTAAAGGTCTCTTGTACTGGAAAAGCAGGAATTTGATGTTGGCCATTTAATATATTTGAATATACTGTACTCCAATTCTTTGGTACTTTGAAAATTCTGAGAGGCATTTAACTTTTTTTTTTGCGTTCATCAGTTATATTCCGTCTAATTGCTTTCTTGACGGAGCTTGTCTCTCTTTTGAGTAAAGATATGTAAGTGCTGTAAATTAAAAATATTATTAGATGCATCATAGCTGCTACTTGTCATTTCATTAAATTAGCCTTCTGGTTTAAGGTATAATTTTGTTTTTCTGTTATACATCCAAGGGCAAGGGAATTTGCTGACTACTGCTGATTTCTATCTTCTTTCAGACCCCACCCAAATGAGTGTTCAGGCAGTGACTTGGATGGGGATGTATATTTTGTGACCTGGGACTCTACATTGATTCCACCTCGTGAAGTTCCACCAATGGAATATACCCCAGCACCAACGGAGACCCTGGATCATGATGTCACAATAGAGGTAATAATCTAACAATATCCTCCCCATCATTGACGAACAATTGGTTTATCTTTCCTCGTGCTTTTTATATTGTGCTTCACTGAATATTTTATAACTGCAAAAGAATGGAATAAAATTTGAAGGGTATAGAGCAACTGATACATATTTTCTAATTGTTTGAAATTGAAAAACCAAAAGTATTTATTTTTGTCATATAATCATTTCATACCCAGTGATATATATAATTCCTAGGGGGGTGAAATTGAAATGTCCAAGTATTTCTGCCCGTCTTATCATCCCCATAAGAGAAACTGATTGTGATTTCAAATTTACTGAAATTGGAAAACCAAATTTTTTTAATCCTGTATCTCTATATATGATTTCAAGTTTATTTAAATTGGTAAACCAAATATTTCTATTCTGTATGCTCATATACACACAATTTCTAAAAAGATTTCGTAAACAAATTCAAGCAGGAAAGGTACACTTTCACAAACCCTAATAACAAATTCAATATAAGTATGTCCTCATGTATTGTGCGAGTATGTAGGCATTACATGAGTGTATATGACACACACAGATACATGAATGCTTGAGTGTGTATTTTTTTCTGCAATGCCAATCAATGTCTATGAATAGATAATTAAATATCTATGTGAATTACAGTACATATACAATGGGATACAAGGGCAGTAATAATGCTTAGATAACAACCCTTTATTTGCTGCAATAATTAAGAGTGTATTTTATTTTATTTTATTATTTTATTTCTTGCGAAAGGAGATAACATAGTTAACTGTAGCCACTAAGAAGATGCCAAGATCACTGTCACCTCAGAGTATCGATCCATGGTTTTTGTTTTTCTGGTTTGGAATTATGTGTTATCATAGAAATTGTTCTACCTACGTGAGTTCGTTTTGTAATTTCTCGTTCTTTCTTATCACCCATCCCGTTCTTCTCTTCTCTGTTATGGATATTAATCCCATCCCATGTCATCCTGTTCATCCTGTTCATCCTGTTCAATGTTTATAAATCCAATATTCAATCTAAGATTCTACTTTTCCATTATAGCTAAACTTGTAGGAATAAATAGGGGAATTTTTTCCCCTTCAATGCAAGTTGTTTGTTTGGAATCCCTTGCATAGTAGTCTATTGAGCTACACTCAGGGCCGGCCCTGAGTACCCGGGGGCCTGAGGCGAAATGCCCAAATAATTATATTTTGGGTCCCCTAATTACTTTTTTTTCCGCACAAAATACGTGCCTATATTTACAAGAAGAATACAAATTTGGGGCTCCTAAAATTGCAAAAAAAAATCCGGGGGCGTGAGGCGGCCGCCCCACCTGCCTCAAGGTGGGGGCCGGCCCTGGCTACACTAGTGTGGCTATTTCCACTAATTGGTTATACACAAACATCAATACACCTGAACTTCAGTTATGCACAAATTACACTGGTGACATTGAAACTTGAGACCGTGGTATCAAATCTCAGGCAATTTTGAGATGCATTGCTCGAGTCAGATTGGAAATTTTCTTATCGATAATCCTGATATGCACAAATATTATCGATAAATGGCAGCCGATACCCAATACCCCCCTTACTGAGTTTTGAAACCATTGTAGAAACCCCCATTGTCTAGCAAGCTTTTAGAACCTAATATGTTGGTTAATGTTGATGTTTTTGCTGTTTATATCTTACAGGAAGTCCACGAGTATTTCACCAACTATATTGTCAACGACAGCTTGGGAATCATATCAAACGCCCACACGGTCTTTGCTGACAAGCAACTGCTTAAAGCAGAGAGCGAGGAATGTATAGAACTTGCCAAACTGTTCTCCATTGCTGTTGACTTCCCCAAGACAGGTGTTCCTGCCGAAATCCCACCTCGTCTCCAAGTGAATGTGTATCCTGATTTCATGGAGAAACTTGACAGAGAAACTTACGAGTCCAAGGGAGTAATTGGTAAGCTTTTCCGAGCTGTCAAAGACCACTCAGTCAACTCAGGTCATATAAAGGCGTTCACAAAGGAAATTGCCAAATTATCTTATGACCCTGATATGAAAGTTGATGGTTTCCCAAACTACCTCGACGAGGCCTTCTCCTTCAAGGAGGAGTACGATTACGAGCTGGGTTGCCTCATGGATCAATTTGAAATCAAAACCGAGTCTGAGATTCTTAGCAGGAACATAACGAGTGCGTCTAAGACCTTCAACAAGTACAAAGACGGGGAGGCGATAGGTAGAGCGGTGAGGGCGCTGAGGAAGAAAGCGAGAGGGTGGTTTAGCCAGAGCAGCGACAACGATGCCAGTTGGATCGAGGAGAATAATTTGAACGCAAAGGCGTCAGCTTGGTATCATGTGACGTATCACCCGGACTACTGGGGATGCTACAACGAGGGGATGAATAAGCCCCACTTCTTGAGCTTTGCATGGTGTGTTTATGATCGACTGATACTCATCAAGCAGAAGAAGATTCGCATGAAGGAGAGAGCTGTTGCCGATGGATTGGGCAAACTGCAAGACCAATTTGATCATTTTAGACTCATCTAGATGTGAAAATGATCTTTAGAATGGTACTAGTGTGCTGCATTTTAATTTGTATTTGTGTATTTATTGTCTAGGGGGGTGTTTGGTTGCACTTAAAACTGTTCTAAACTTGTAAGATTACTGTAGATAAAATAAATCTGTGGATTTAAGTTCTATAAAAGTGATTTGGTTGGATGTAATTGTATTGCATTGTAGGAATAGAGAGGAGAGAGAAGGAAATTCAATGTAGATGGTTAGATTGAATTATTTTATTGAATAGAGTAAAAAAGTATGAGAGATAAATAATTAAATTAAGTGCTACAGTGGTGCTACAATGCGCTCCAGTTGAGTTCGGAGGGTTTTCTTCGGATTTTTTTTGGGCTATTGTAGCGCTACAGTAGGATTATATTTTCAAATCGAATTCAGGCCATCCAATGCTCTGCTGAATTGCTAATGCTTGGTTCCCGGGAATGTGAGGATGAGAATGAAGATTTTCGGGAATGTTGCATTATCACGTTTGGTATAGTACATTGTATTTCTGAGAATTCTTTATTATTATAATTTTTAATTCTAATTTTTTGGGTTTTTTTTATGTTATGAAAAATTACATGAGAATGTTCAAATCCCATGATTTTATGGAGTAATATATTTTTTTATTCTAGTTTTTTTTTTTAGTTATTTTATTGTTGGTTATGAAAATTTCATATGAATCCTCAAATTCCATGATTTTATGGGAATGGAAATCATTCGCAACAAAGAATTTTGTTTCCCTTGAGAATCTATCATTCCTTCTAAGATTATACTTGTCACATACCAAACAAGGTAATATAAGAAGGAATATGGAATTCCCTTGTATATATATTTCTACGTACCAAATGTCCCCCTAAGTATTTATATCCGTATGTTGGTCACGCAAATTGGTATTTGCATACGGTCTTTAAATGACGATATTTGTAAATTATTTTTGTTCTTTGGTCAACTGAGGGAACAGGAAGTCAGAAGCATAGATCAGAGTAAACAGCAATCACTGACCCTTGAAGATGCATCAGGTGATGAGGATTGAATGATTTCTTTGACAACAACATGACTAAAACATGATCAATGAGTTCGAAGTCTCCAACCATATGAATTTTTATTTTTATATCTCTTACAAATATCTAGACCCTAGTGAATAAATTGGTTGACCAATTTGGGTCTTCCATTGAAAAGGTGCAGGATTTGACCGGTTATGTTCCTGAAAAACCATTCAATGTATAGGCACATCATGTACCTTTTTTTTTATACTATGTATAATATTTAACATATACATGGAGGATTTTATATATATACTAGATTTGCCGGTGGCCACGTGCCTACAGCATGTCTTCAGAACGATACAGCATATGAAAAGTCTTGTAAACAGTAAATCAACAATTATGTAGCTGAAGTTTGAATAGTATGACAGTAATTAGTTGTAAATAAAAGTCCATATTTTCATTAGTATATGGTGAAAAATAATTATAAATTGGAAAAATAACTTGGAATACCGATCAGACCTGGGAAACTGCTTAAACAGGATTGGGAACCGCTTATAGAGAAGGTAGAAAAGAGACTGGCAGGTTGGAAAGGAAAATTACTCTCTTTTGGGAGTAGGATCACACTAATTAACTCGGTCCTTAGCAGCCTACCAATGTATCTAATGTCGATTTATGAGCTGCCCAAGTGGGTTATCAACAAAATCGATCGCTGTAGGAGAAGATTCCTTTGAAAATGAGTAGACGAAGAGGGAAAGGGGTTCCATTTGGTTAAATGGGGAAGAGTATGCAAGAGAAATGAATTTGGTGGGCTAGAAACTATCAATCTCCAGGATATGAATAGGTCACTCCTCAGTAAGTGGTGGTGGAAAATGACGAGGAGGCGAAATGCATGATGGTGCAGATCATTCCAAAGCTACCGCAAAAGGAAGAAGGTGAGATGTGGAGGAAGAACTGTATATGGAAGAACATCTTATTTGTGGAAAGGGGTGGCGAGAGTTGGGGATATATATCACACTAACACTATCTGCACTATTGGAGATGGAAAAGGAATAAGGTTCTGGAAGCATAAATGGTGTGGAAACAATACCTTACAAAGTTTGTTTCCAGAAGCGGCTAGGAGCACCACTAAATTGGACTCACTTGTCTCGGAGGTCTGGAGACAAGACAGGATCAAAATTCACAACAATGGCAACTAACTCAGGAGGGGGTCGTACAACTACACAGTCTAATGAACTTCACTACAACGAAACGAAGGCTAGCTCAGGGCACAGAAGCTGGAAGATCATGGAGTCTAGAACTTGATGGAAACTTCTCGGTATCTTCACTATACATGAAGCTAAATGATAGTAGAGTTAGATGCAAGGATGGTAACATTATTTGGACTATTCAGGTGCCTCTCAAAGTTAGGGCATTCATGTGGTTGGTCATGAATGACGCAATTTTATCAAAAATCAGTATACTAAAGCGAGGCATGCAGATTGAGGGGGGCTGCCAAAGATGTCACAATGGAGACGAGGATACTCAACAAATTTTTTTTTAATTGTAATAGAGCTAGACTAACGTGGGAGGTTATATGTCTCGGGTTTTGGGTGTTTAGAGAGTCCGGGGGCTTTCTCTCAGGTTTGGGAGTTAGGGATGGGGGGTAACATTCGAAAAGAGGATAGAGAGGCGTGGGATATAGCGACTGCGGGAACCATATGAGGCTTGTGGCTAGATCGAAATAATCTATATTTTCGTAACTACAATAAAAGATTTTCTGTACTTATGCATAAAATATTTGGCTTTATTCATGCTTGGGCAGGTAATGCCGGACTCAGGAAGAGGCTGCGAATGGAGGAGTAAGACAACTACAATGGGCTAAAGAGTGGGGCTACATGACTGTTATCGAAGTTTAGCGCGCTCTTGTTGTATTTTGCTCTTTTGTTTTCAAACTGTCCAAGCATTGGTAGTTTGTGATGCTTGATGTTTTTGGATGTATTTTGATCGGGTTGTGTAACTAGTCCTACTTTGTTTCGTTAATCTCCCATTAATGAAGCGATGACTATAGTCATCTTTTTTCTCCAAAAAAAAATAAAATTATAAATTGGGGTATATAAGTCCATGTTTCCATATATATATATATATATATATATATATATATATATATATATATATATATATATATATATATATATATAGAGAGAGAGAGAGAGAGAGAGAGAGAGAGAGAGAGAGAGAGAGAGAGAGAGAGAGAGAGAGAGAGAAATCTTCTGTTGCACACTACTTTGGTGAGCACTCCGTGAACACTCACGAAATAGACCCCCTATGAAAAATCCAAACCGCTCATATTGTTCTATATGCCTAAGATAGCCTAACAATAAAAAATCAATTAATTTGAAATTCATTTGTCCATGATTTACATCATCACAAAATTGTATGGCTGAAAATTCTAACAGCGTGATGGATGGGCAAATGAACTTCAAATTACTTGATTTTTTATTGTTATGATATCTTAGGCATATAGAACAATATGAGCGGTTCAGATTTTTCATAGGGTCTCTATTTCGGGAGTGTTCACGGAGTGCTCACCAAAAGTAGTGTGCAACCGAAGGGGACTCTATATATATATATATACTATTTTAATGGGAGAGTTGGGGTTGTAAACAAACAAACCCTAATTTTGTAACTGAGTAAACCCGTGCAATATACGTGCAAACTACATCCACTAAACATCCTCGTGTCATGCACGTCAAATCAAAATTTACAAATTCATTTAATTTAATGACTAAACCTTTTTTTAGACGTGCATCGCACGTGCATTATACTAGTATATATATATATAAGGGGTTTTGGGGGGGGGGGGGGATTTGAATTTGAGTTTTGGTAGAAAATGTGTTTTGTGAGATTAGATATGGGCCTTTGATTTTGGGGGATTGAAGGAAAGCGACTTGATAGCTATAATACAACTTTTCGAAACTATTTTTTTGCCAAAATATTTGTGCATGTAGACCCAACAGCTAAACTCGTCGTTCTCAACGGCGAGTTTGGTTCAAAATTTTCAATGAAGACTCGTCGTTCCCAACGGCGAAGACATTTATACTAAACTCGCAGTTTCCAACGGCGAGTTTAGTTCAAATTTTTCAATGAAGACTCGCATTTTCCTAACGGCGAAGACATTTACACTAGACTTGCTGTTGGGAATGGCGAGTTGAGTTCAAAAAAAATATATTTAGTTTTTTCCGAAAATTCACCAGGTTCAACAGAATGTTTCACACTCTGTGAAATTTCCTACATCCTCATCGTTCCCAACAACGAGTCTAGTATAAATGTCCTCACCATTGGGAACGATGATTCTTCATTGAAAATTTTGAACTAAACTCGTTGTTCCCAACAATGAGTCTAGTATAAATGTCATCGCCGTTGATAACAATGACTATTTATTGAAAATTTTGAACTGAATTCTTCATTGGGGACGACGAGTTTCTCAAAAAATTGGCATTAAACTCACCGTGTTCTGACAACAAGCATGAAACAACTAAACTTGTTGTTGAGAACAACGAGTTTAGTTGTTGAGTCAACAATACTAAAGGATATACTAACTCTCATAGTCCAGTGGCATGATATCCACATCATCGAAGGTATGTATCTTATCGGTACTTGATACTCCGTTCTTTAAACAAACGGTTATCTGAGTTTGTGCCGCTTAGAGCATCCATAATCGTTCAATGAAAAAAATGGCAAAATGCATATTTTGGCAATGCATTTCGAAGAAACGCTGCAGTCGTCCAATGGTAAAAAAATGCATAAGCTCGTTAAAAAAGGAACAGACGATGTTTTGTTTGTTAATAAAAAATAATTTATACTGCCTGAAACTTAGAAAATAATAATAAAAAATACGGGACGAAACATCCCAAAGAAGAAAAAAATTTCAAAATAACTGGACGAAACATGATGTTTCATCTGGGTTGTAAGGATGTTTTTGATGCAAAAAAAAATGCAAAAACAATTTTAAAAAATAGTTTGTAAAATATATTTGCAAAAACAACTACAAAATTTACAACAATTTAAAAGTTTACAAAATTAATTAAATTTTAAAAAAATGGATTGGGACGAAACATCATTGTAACGCCCCGGATCCCTAATACCGGACATCCGTGACACAACCAGAATCTTTGCCTTCAAATGCATCTCAACATAGTAAATAACATGGAAATTTAAACACTTTTATTGCCATTAGAGTTATTACATCAATAATTACAATATCAAAATGTCCTTGAATAAGGAATACAAATTACATAACTTATTACAACTGATCACAAAGAATATTCAGGCTCCTCTGGCAAAGCTGTCAGTTGTCTTCCAGATCAGCAATCGATTAGTCATTGCTGATAACTCTGCTGAGTGGTCTATCTGCTTCCCTAGGACTTGTCCCTCGGCTTGAGCCTTCTGCTGCGCGACTCTGATATTTCTGCCCCACTCGAATGGTAGGCACGTATACTGTCATCCCCCTTGGATGCCCTGCTGATCTTGGGCTCTCCTGCGCTTGTGACCTGATATTCATGTACCTAAAATGTGGGGTACGTCAGTAATTCTACTGACGCAATGCTGATAAGAAAACAATGATCTCCAAACTAGCAACCGCAAACCATCTTGGATGAAAAGAAAAACGTGCATCCTAATTCCCTGGTGTTCGTGTATGCCATGGTCTAACAACTAATGCGCTGATCACCTGCCTTATTGTAATACAAGCAACCTTGGGACTCTGGATACGCATGCATCCCATACTACATACGTTCCAGGCCAAAACATGACATGGTCTAATCTAATGCACGAAACAAGAATGCACACGATGCACTTACTCTAATGCGATTCGTTGGGAACGCATGCATCCCATACTGCATACTTTCCCAAAATCAACTTCGATGGAAATGTATGCATCCCATACTACATACCTTCCAAGGAGTTCGTTTTCCTGAATATAGGGTTCAATCCCTCGTCATGAAATGCATTCTAATTGGGTCTACTTCCTGTTCCTGATAGTATGACATGGTTAAGGAGATAAATAACATAAATGTTTCGGGGTGCTGCCCGTGGTCACCCATCATCGTTGCCTCAGACCCTTCTTAAAAGTCGTGACGAACTTAAGATATGCGGTCCCACCGCTTTGCAGTCAACGGTCCCACCGTTCTGCAGTCAACAGCCGTGACGAACTTAAGATATGCGGTCCCACCGCTTTGCAGTCAACGGTCCCACCGTTCTGCAGTCAACAGTCGTGACGAACTTAAGATATGCGGTCCCACCGCTTTGCAGTCAACGGTCCCACCGTTCTGCAGTCAACAGCCGTGACGAACTTAAGGATATACCGCAGCATACCTATAACATTGTATCCCATACGCCCCATTCGTGTCCACTAGCACGTGCCCGGATCCCATCCGTCCTTACCACGGTACCTCAGGAATCAACAGTACAAGATACGCGTAGCGGCACGTATCCTTAATGACAGGAAGAGACAGCCCATAGTATCACCACCTACAGCTAATTCTCAGACGAGTTGGATTATAGGGATCACCCCCAACACCAATTCGGTCTTCGAGCGAAAATAATAAAGAAAACCTAATCAATGCAGTTTATAGAAACAAGTTGTTACCAAGTCACACTTGGTGTCGATCAATAATGTCGAGCCCATCCGGCCTGTCAACCAATAATCATCGCAGGAATCATCTCCACTGATTCCCAATACCTTCACTGGTCAGCGACCAAATAATCCCGGCCCGTGGCCCTTAGCGAGTAGTCCAACGGCGCTCCAAGGATGCAATACAATTCGAATGAAGGTAAGCACACAGATAACCATCAATTCCTGACCATTGACAGACTCAGGCATCGAGACACTAAACGCAATCGACCAGAGCTATCTCCCAACTCACTCGTGTCCACCATGAGTATTCAGCACAGGAACTTATCCAAGTTCCAATGAATTGCTAAGACATTAATAAACCTGATAGCTCATGGTCACCACACTGCGGTATGCAGAGGGTTCCTCATCAATTGTCCGATGAACAGTTTGAGAAATAGCAGTAGTTGTAACCCCAGCCACGCTCATCGGAACTACTCGACCCCGGGTCCTATGGGAAGCTGGGAGTGTCTACCTTAACTTCTTAGTTGGACACGTCCTCAGATTCAATCCTTAGGGTCCTCAAAGATACTCATTTTCCATCGGGGGCATAACAAGGGAAAGTTAACTTCTCTAGCTGCCTTGACAAGGCCGAATCTATCCCAACTTCGGAAAATCATAACATCCAACCTACAAGCTGGAATTATAAAATTCCAATTGGGTTAGAAATCTATGACTCCCTACTGCAAATCTCTAGTTGTCCAGTCGTCCAAATTCTTAACCGATAAGTCCAGGAATATCCATCTCCACGGACTAGACAACTTGCGCTAGGCCGAACGTAGCCTACTTTGAAATTCGATAATAATTCAACCTTGAGTCCAATGCACACAAAATTTGAGATTCTTAATCCACACATGTACCATTTCATTGTGTCCAAAATTTATATTCAAATTCATTTCACACAACGATCTACGACTCCTCAAACATGGCGTAATTTCCAGCTGCTCTTCCAGCGGTGCTTTGCCATTGTGTACGGTTTATAATTGAAACCTTATCAAACGACCTCTAAAAATTCTAAAATTTGAGATTCATCAAATAGACTCATACCCCAAGCTACTCCCAAAATTTCGTAGGAAAATAATAAACGTACACGATGTTATGGCTTTTTGAACTTCAGCCCAAAGCACAGTCAGCTTCAGCGGACACCTACGGACCAGTCACATTCTACTATTTTTTTCGGGGATCAAACGACCTTGAAAAATTACGAAATTTAAGACTATGGTTGTAGACACATACAAGAGCGTCCACAAAAATTTCCAGCTCAAAATGCCTTGTCATTTCCGAGATACAAAATCGGAAAGACAATAAAAAATCCTTACAGCCAGCAGCTATTCTGGCTGCTTACTGTCCGGACTTGGACCCGCTGTTTGGGCTACTAAAATGCATCCAAATATTATGACATGGATACTCTACATACATAGAAGAACAATACCCCAGAATTTTAGCCCAAGATTCCAAACCGTTTGGGTGTAAAAAATTTCCCAATATACCCTCACAATCATGCTTCTTAACAAGCTTAAGGAAGAAGTTGTTCTTACCATACAACTATGTTTCCCTAGCACTTCACATGCTCATACATGGTAACTACATCATGTCTACTGCCACTAAACATCCATTTCCTACTCAAAAGAAAATAAATTCCAAGTTTAGAGTTGAAGAGATCACCCACTTGAAGTTTTGCAAAAGAATTTCCTTGTAGCTTTACTCCTAGCTTGCTTGCTTGCTTGCCTTGCACTTGTATAACTTGGCCTACACCCTCTCCTACACTTCTTCTTCTCCTTCTCTACTACTCCTTCTATTCTAATAGACTTCTTCCTTTTCCTACACACACACACACACACACACACACACACACACACACACACACACACACATATATATATATATATATATATATATATATTTATTTTGAACAAGGAGGAATGGAGAAGGCTTAGGAGGAGAATAGATGGAGCTTGAAAAAATGGAGTGAAGTGAGATGGGGGGTGGGGTTTATATGGGCCGGATTGGATGGGTGGGTGTGGGTTGGAGTGTGGTGAGGTGTAGGGATGAGATGGAGTGTGGGATGGGTGAAGGAATGAAGGGTGGATTGAGTGCCAACACACCAAGCTTAGAAGCTTCATGGAAGCTTCCTTGAAGCTCCTAGGAAGCTTCCTATTTCCTAAGTCAACATACACATATAACACATGGTGAATTAATCCTACCATTGGATCTTTATCAAGATCAAGCCATGATCATCATGATGCTAGGGTTCCTAACCCTAGGTTAGGTCAAGGAACCCTAGGTCACCACCCTCCGATTTTAACCCTAGTGCACAAACTCATACCACATTCACTTCAAGCACTAGCTTAATTGAAAATAACCAATACATATATATTAAAATCCTATAAAATACATGTTTTATGGAAATTATAATTTCTTCCCACAAATTGTCTGGTCAAAACAATCGGGACAAAACTACAGTTTAATCGAGACGATATTCCGAGTTTACCTCATCGGATTCAGAACAGCTCGTATGTCTGAAATCTCTCAATTTAACTGATAATTTTCTCGGAAAATATGTAATCGTGTGCAATACTCATACATGCACGGATTACAGTGCAAAAATAGCCATATGCTATTTTGCGGGGTATTACAATCATGTTCATTCCCACCCTTAAATTCATTTAACCAGTTAATTTATTTGGTTTTTATTTTTTTTATAAATTCGGACGAAACATCATGTTTCGTCCTATCAATTAAAAATATAATTAAATAATCCAAACTGATATGGCTAAAAAAAGAGGTTAAATCGGAACCGTCCAGATGGAGCACGAATCTCGAAGCTCGGGGGTAAAACGGTAGTTTCACCTACCAACGGGTCTGAAGCGGGTAATGGTTGTCTCCCGCGAAGATCCACTTACCCGCAAACGGATCCACCTCGACCGGGTGCGGGTTTCAACCCGCGGCAAACCCGGTCCAGAAGGGATGGAATTAGGGTCTCTGATTAATATTAATCAACGGCCCTGATTCGTGTCCATCCTTTCACCGGGATTCAGGGATTAAATTCCTTATCTGGTTACATGGAATATACCTTATCGGATTACGTTCCTAATCTGTTTACGGGGAGAATATACCATATCAGATCAAGAGGATTACATTCCTAATCCGTTCCCTAAGACGCCTATAAATACCCCCCACCCATCTCCATTAAGAGGTAATCAATCTTTCACCAGTTTTTTACGCTCTTTCATAGTCTGCCAGATTACTGACTTGAGCGTCGGAGGGTGCGTCGCCGGGAACATCCCCGGTGTCTCGCACTTTTTGCAGGTGCACGGCAGGGACGACGAACGAAGCCCGACGGAACAGGTACGCAGGTTTTCCTATTCAGTTTCCCCCAAGAATCCACAAGTTCTATCTGTTTGCCCCCACACCAAATTTAGCGGCAACAGATTGGCGCCGTCTGTGGGAAACTAACGAATAGGGACCTCTCCTCTTCCCGGTGAACAGGTTCTCTCCTACCATGCCGCCCCGCAAAGTTAGATCTAGGGGCTCCAACCGAGCGCCCAACCCTGACCAGCAAGAAGTCCATCCTGATCCCGCTCAGCAACAAGGGCAACTCCCTCCTACCATGGAAGAGCCGCTCCAACAGAACCCCCCTCCTGATCCAAAGGGTCCTAACCCCCAGAAACAGCCTCTTCACCAAGAAAACCTCTCCATCCACAACGCCTCCAGTGCCTCCATGGCCTCCCATCATCCCCGAGCCTCTGGTCGCCACGATGCCCATCCCAAACGCCCGGAGGATAAGGACCTTCGTCGCCATCTGGACGAAAAGCGGGCTCGGGGGGAAGCCTTCCGCCAAGAGCGATCCCCCCGACACCGGGGACACAGGAGGTCCCCCGCCCGAAGAGGGAGAAAGGACTCCCCCGATCACTACCAAAGGAGGCACTCTCCCGAAGGTCGGCAGCAGCATCGGAGCAATGAGGCACCCATCACCCGTGCCGAGTTCCAGCAATTCCAAGCAATGGTACAACAAGCCCTCAATCTCCGTCAGAACCCCAATGAGCCGAGGGCACCCTCCCCTCCTCCGGTCCGGAGCCCTCGCCAACGGTCCCCTTCGCCTCGACCTGCTCCTACCAATTCCAGACGCACCCCAAGTCCTCGTCGTTCCCGAAGCTACCGTCGCCGCAGCCCTCGCTCCCCATCATACGAAGACGAGTCCCGTGGCTCGGCTGATTACCGTCGGAGAGATGACACTATGAACCGCCGTCTAAACGAGGTAGAAAAACTATTGGGACAGATAAACAGAGAAGAGGAGCTTAGGGGGAGGACCCTACGTCCTAGCCGACCCCCGTTCTCCCGGACCATAGTAGAGGCTCCTGTGCCGTTCGGTTTCAAACCTCCCCAGTTCGAGAACTACACTGGGGAGACCGATCCAGTTGACCACATCGAAAGCTTTAAGACTTTAATGCTCCTTCATCAAGCTTCCGATGCCCTCCTCTGCAAAACATTCCCAGCAACTCTCAAAGGCCCAGCTCGAGAATGGTACTCTCGACTTGCCCCGGCGTCGATATTTTCCTTCGAACAGTTCGAGACACTGTTCATCACCCATTTCGTCAGTAGCCGAAGGGCCGAGAAGACCAGCATCTCACTATTGCACCTCCGTCAGCAGAAGGGGGAGAAGTTGAGGGACTACGTGAAGAGGTTCACAGCTGAAGCCAGAACCATCGCGTCCCTCGACCAATCCGTCGCCACCGCGGCGTTCCAATCCAATATCCTCAATTCCAATCTCCGCTCCTCCCTCGCCAAGAAACCCCCGCACGACTTTTCTGACCTCCTCCTCCGAACTGAAAAGTACATCCGAGCTGAAGAGGCCGAGGAACAGCCCAACTGGGAAGGAGCTACATCCGGGTCTAAGAGGAAGGGAACGGAAGAAGAAGGGGCAAAGAAGTTCCAGAAGGATAACACTGGCCAACGCCGACCTCCCCCCAGATTCGAAAAATTCACTCCCCTCACCACTAACATCTCTGCCATCTTCATGGAAGTCGAAAAAGAAGGGGTCTTGCCTCCGGCTCCAAAGATGAACACCCCTGCCAAAAGAAGAGATAAGAAAAAATGGTGCCGCTATCATCGAGACCATGGGCATGACACAAACGACTGTCGTGCTCTGAGAAATGAGATCGAAGCCCTTATTCAGAGAGGGCAGCTGGCGAAATTTGTAAGAAGGGACGGAGCCGAACTTCCACCCCAGCCTCGGGGGGCTAACAAACGTCCGGAAAGAGAAGAGACGCCCGAATTCGAGGAGGAGCGAGTCCTCCACCTTATCCATGGGGGTCCAATGGGGGGCTCCTCGAACTCTTCTCGGAAAGCTTTCATAAGAGAAGTCAACTCGGTCCGAGCCACCCCTCCTCCCAAAGGCCTCGGAGTGCCCGTCACCTTTTCTGACGAAGATCTCGAGGGCGTCCGCACCCCCCATTGTGACGCACTCGTCATCAACCTTCACATGGCCAATTTCAAAGTTGAAAGGATCTTAGTAGATAACGGTTCCTCCGTAAACATCCTATTCCTCGATGCCTTTAAGGGGCTGAAGCTCGCCCGAGACAGACTCAAGCCCGCCGGGTACACGCTCCATGGGTTCACGGGAGTGCCAGTGACCATCGAAGGGGTGATAACCCTCGATGTCACAGCAGGCAAAACTCCTACCACCCGCACGGAGTCGATGGATTTCATGGTCGTAGACGTCCCAGCGGCCTACAACGTCATTTTGGGTCGGCCCGGCCTGGCCGCTCTCGAGGCCGTCCCCTCCGCCTATCATCTCAAAATGAAGTTCCCTACTCGGGCCGGGGTGGGAGAAGTAAGAGGCAATCAGGAGCAGGCCCGCAAGTGTTATATGACCTCCACCCTCGGACCTGTCCTCTCCCTAGAAACACTCGAGATCCCTCAAGATGCAGTTCGGCCAACCTCCGAACCGGTAGACGAGTTGGAGGAAGTACTCTTCTCGGAGCAGGAGCCGACCCGAAAGTTCTATGTCAGCAAAGCCCTTCCGTCCGCCCTATATTCAAGTATTGTGAAATGCATCCGAGCCAACCAAGACCTCTTCGCGTGGTCAGCGGCGGACATGCCCGGTATCTCCGAAGAACTCTTGGTCCACCGCCTCAGCGTCGATCCGGGGTCCAAACCGGTCCAGCAGAAGAGGCGCAAGTTCGCCCCCGAGCGCCAGCTCGCTATCAAAGAGGAGGTAGACAAATTGCTAAAAGCCCGATTCATACAGGAGGTAAATTATCCGGAGTGGTTGTCAAACGTAGTCATGGTGAAGAAATCCAACGGAACATGGAGAATCTGTATTGATTTCACCGACCTCAACAAGGCCTGCCCTAAAGATCCCTTCCCTCTGCCGAGCATTGACACTCTGATTGACGCAACCTCGGGACATGAGCTCCTCAGCTTCATGGACGCTTTCTCGGGTTACAATCAGATAAGGATGTTCCCCCCGGATATTCCGAAGACGTCTTTTGTAACAGACCAAGGACTCTACTGTTACCGAGTCATGCCGTTCGGCCTAAAGAACGCAGGGGCAACATATCAACGTCTCGTCAACAAGGTATTCCAGGCCCAGATTGGCCGGAACATGGAAGTCTACGTGGATGACATGCTCGTGAAAAGCATCCGAGGCGTTGATCATGAGACCGACCTCCAAGAAGCGTTCGATGTTTTGAGAAAGCACAATATGAGACTCAACCCGAACAAGTGTGCGTTCGGCATCTCGTCAGGCAAGTTCCTCGGCTTTATGGTTAGCCAACGGGGAATAGAGGCGAATCCAGAGAAGATCAGGGCCATACTGGACATGGCCCCGCCTAGAAACGTCAAAGAAGTTCAGAAACTGACTGGTCGACTAGCCGCCATTGGGCGCTTTTTGTCGAAGTTTGGGGAGAAGTGCCTCCCGTTCTTCAAAGCCCTGAGGGGGACTAAGGGGTTCGAGTGGGGGTAGCCACAACAAGATTCCTTCGACCAGCTTAAGGCTTACCTCGTCAATCCGCCCCTTCTCAGCAAACCCATACCGGGCGAACCCCTCTACCTGTACTTGGCAGCCTCGGAACAGACACTAAGTGCGGTCTTAGTCAGGGAAGAAGAAAGAACTCAGAAGCCCATTTACTACGTCAGCAAAGTGCTCCGAGACGCCGAGCTCCGGTACCCGAAGATTGAGAAAATAGCCTACGCCCTGATAATGGCTGCAAGAAAGCTTCGGCCATACTTCCAGTCTCATTCGGTGGTCGTTCTTACCGACCAGCCGTTGAAACAGATCCTTCACAAGCCAGAGACTTCCGGCCGCCTCATGAAGTGGTCAATCGAGCTGAGCCAACATGATATTACTTATCAACCTCGAATCGCCATCAAGGCACAGGCGTTGGCCGAATTCATAGTGGAAACAACTATTCCCGACCCCGAGCAGACAACGAAGGGCCCGCCTATCTGGTCGGTATATGTCGATGGATCCTCTTGCAACGAAGGGAGCGGGGCTGGAGTCATCCTTGCAGGCCCAGACGACTTTGTCCTTCAATATTCCCTCCGAATAAACTTTAAAGCCTCGAATAACGAAGCCGAATACGAAGCACTCATAGCCGGCCTCGGGATGGCCCGAAACGCAGGGGCGCGACGCCTGCAGATCTTCAGCGACTCTCAGTTGGTCGTCAACCAGGTCCTCGGCGAATATGAAGCCCGCGATGACAGGATGGTAAAGTACTTGGCTAAAGTAAAGAGCCTCATGGCGCTCTTCGAGGAAGCCCTCATCCGAAGAATCCCTAGAGAGGAAAATGCCCAGGCCGACGCCCTGTCCAAATTAGCTTCCTCATCCCTGCAAGGCCTCGAACAAACTGTTCTGATAGAAGTCCTCCTCAAGCCCAGCATAGAGAACGAGGCTTTCAACTCCGTCGAAACACTGCCACTCCCCATCGAAGATAATTGGATGAAGCCCCTCGTCGAGTTTTTGAGAGACGGACTCCTCCCAAGGGATCCGAAGGAAGCCCGAAAGATAAGGACCCGGGCCGAGCGTTACATAATGGTCGAAGGCATTCTGTATAAGCGCTCCTTCACCCAGGTGGATGGTCGACCCTACCTAAGATGCCTCTCCCCCGGACAAGCCGATTACGCCCTACAAGAGCTCCATGAGGGCATCGGCGGAGCCCACTCCGGCTCCAGAGCCTTGGCACGCAAAGTGTTAAACTACGGGTATTACTGGCCCACTCTCCTACGGGACGCCGAACGACATGTTCGACAATGCACCTCCTGCCAGAAGCATTCCGATATCCGACGCCTTCCACAGGCACCACTCTCCTCCCTATCAAGTCCGATCCCCTTTGCGATGTGGGGGATGGATTTACTCGGGCCATTTCCACCGGCCCCCGGACAGTTGAAGTTCCTAGTCGTGGCAGTCGACTATTTCTCGAAATGGGTCGAAGCCGAGCCCCTGGCTACAATTACCGAACATAGAGTCGTCCAATTCTTCTGGAAAAATGTAATCTGCCGGTTCGGTGTTCCCCGAGTTGTAGTTACAGACAACGGTACGCAGTTCGCTGGGGCCGCCTTCCGAGCCCTATGTGAAGACCTAACTATACAGCACCGCTTCTCCTCCGTCTCTCATCCCCAGTCAAATGGCCAAGCTGAGAATGCCAACCGACAGATCCTCTCCGGCATCAAGAAGAGACTCGACAAGTGCTCCAAAGGATTGTGGGTCGATCAGCTGCCCAATGTGCTATGGAATTACCGAACCACAAAGCGGGCCCCGACAGGCGAGAGTCCGTTCAATCTCACCTACGGGTCCGAGGCCCTCATCCCTCTAGAAGTTGGGATACCCTCTCCTCGCCTGGTGGCCTTTGAAGAAGAACAGAATGCCAGGGAGCTCAGAACGAGCCTGGACCTAATAGACGAAATCCGGGAAAGGGCAGCCGTACGGCAGCAAGGTTATCGGAGGAGAATCGAACTCGCCTACAACAAACGGGTCCGCCCAACCGACCTGAAAGAAGGGGATCTGGTCCTCCGAAAACTGGCCATCTCGTTCCCCGGACAGAAGAGCAAACTGGCCCCAAATTGGGAGGGACCGTACAAAGTCTCCAAAGTGATCCGCCCCGGTGCATACAAGCTAGAGGATCTTGAAGGTAGAGAAATTCCCAGGACTTGGAACGCCGACCACCTCTTGAAATACCAAGAGAAGGCAACCTCGCCTATCTAAGTAACTCGAGATGTCGGAAAACTCCTCTCCTGCTACTAGTAATTTTTCCTTTGTTCTTTCTTCCATTGTAATAACGGCTAGCAACTTTAGAAGCAGCCGACCATTAGATATTAATAAATAAAGTTCTTTCGCATTTGCCACTACGTCTCTATTTCTAATTCCTTAAACTTACGATGGTTCCGGAGTCCAACACTTGGTTCGACTCTACTCCACAAGTTCGCCCCTAGGCGAGCTAGGGGTAGTTCGCCATTCGGAATTGCTCCCACAGCCGTTGAATGGTACGGAGTCCAACACTTGGTTCGACTCTGCTCCGCAAGCTCGCCAGTAGGCGAGCTAGGGGTAGTTCGCCATTCGGAATTGCTCCCACGCCCTTAAACTTACGATGGTTCCGGAGTCCAACACTTGGTTCGACTCTACTCCACAAGTTCGCCCCTAGGCGAGCTAGGGGTAGTTCGCCATTCGGAATTGCTCCCACAGCCGTTGAATGGTACGGAGTCCAACACTTGGTTCGACTCTGCTCCGCAAGCTCGCCAGTAGGCGAGCTAGGGGTAGTTCGCCATTCGGAATTGCTCCCACGCCCTTAAACTTACGATGGTTCCGGAGTCCAACACTTGGTTCGACTCTACTCCACAAGTTCGCCCCTAGGAGAACTAGGGATAGTTCGCCATTCGGAATTGCTCCCACATCCGTTGAATGGTACGGAGTCCAACACTTGGTTCGACTCTGCTCCGCAAGCTCGCCAGTAGGCGAGCTAGGGGTAGTTCGCCATTCGGAATTGCTCCCACGCCCTTAAACTTACGATGGTTCCGGAGTCCAACACTTGGTTCGACTCTACTCCACAAGTTCGCTCCTAGGCGAACTAGGGGTAGTTCGCCATTCGAAATTGCTTCCACAGCCGTTGAATGGTACGGAGTCCAACACTTGGTTCGACTCTACTCCGCAAGTTCGCCAGTAGGCGAGCTAGGGGTAGTTCGCCATTCGGAATTGCTCCCACGCCCTTAAACTTGCGATGGTTCCGGAGTCCAACACTGTTGCCGAGAACGTTCTTCGGGCAAGGGTTCGATACGATCTCGGCTCGGTTCCTTTCGCCGAACACACTCGTGCCCCCGATCGTTTTACGGGCGTGAGTTCGGCGCGTTTTCAGCTCGCTGCAATTCGCCGAACACACTCTTGCCACCGATCGTTTTACGGGCATGAGTTCGGTGCGTTTTCAGCTCGCTGCAATTCGCCGAACACACTCGTGCCCCTGATCGCTTTACGGGCGTGAGTTCGGCGCGTTTTCGGCTCGCTGCAATTCGCCGAACACACTCTTGCCACCGATCGTTTTACGGGCGTGAGTTCGGCGCGTTTTCAGCTCGCTGCAATTCGCCGAACACACTCGTGCCCCCGATCGCTTTACGGGCGTGAGTTCGGCGCGTTTTCGGCTCGCTGCAATTCGCCGAACACACTCTTGCCACCGATCGTTTTACGGGCGTGAGTTCGGCGCGTTTTTAGCCCACTGCAGTTCGCCGAACACACTCGCACCACCGATCGTTTTACGGGCGTGAGTTCGGCGCGTTTTCAGCCCGCTACATTTGCCGAACACAATCATGCCACCGATCGTTTTACGAGCGTGAGTTCGGCACACTTAAGAAGCCCGGCGTCGTTCACCGAACGTTCGTGCCACTGACCGAATAACGCACATAAGTTCGGAGGCTAACACCAGTCAAAAACACCAAGTCTCAGACCTCGGTTCCACGACTCCACAATCAGAGCAAACATTGTGCAACTACGATATGACGACAGTTAAAACGATTCCAATTTTATTAGAAACAACCCTTACAAACATCAATATTAGAAGGCACTAAACGATTACAAAAAGCTGAAAAGCGAAGATTACAAGACACCGAACCCGGACCCATCAACGCTTTCGGGGTACAGGGATGCTCCTCTTCAAGGACACTTGAGGTCGGCGACGTTTGCCTCCGGAACCCGATCCCAGGCCGGCAAGTTGAGACGTATCCTCGGCACTGCTTCTGGCCGTCACGCCGACGGATGCGCCGCTCGACGAAATGGCCACAGAGCTCTGCGCGTCCCCCGGGCTCGGATGGCCGAGGCGCTCGCGGGTCGCCATCTCGTAAAAGGTGATGCCCCGTTCACTCTCCGCTCGGGTGCATGACGTGCTCCTCACATTAATCGGCCCCGAGCGCGGCCTCAGGCGAGCCACCTCCGCTTCCAACTCGGAAATCCGGCCTCTCAACGAACCATCTTGTGCGTCGGCCTCGAAGGACGCCGGTACGACTGAGGTCGGAACTCCAACATGGCTCGCGATGAGATGACGAAGATGGGTGACTTCGATGCTCCTATCGACGGTAGCTCTCTTCAAAACATCGACTTCGGCCGCCAGTTCATCTCGTTCAGCCGTGAGATCGGCCACCTTAGCTGTCAGCTCCTCTCCCTCCGTCCGAAGTTTAGTCTTCGTAGATTGTAAGTGCTGAATCTCCGAAAGCAGGTCGTCCCTCTCCGCCGTTACCTTGGACAGCGTGTGGCGAAAGCACTTGGTCCGAAGGCTACTAGTGAAAGCGGATGGCGAGGCACCGCCCTCGCTCGAGGCAGACATCTCGGCAATCCTGCCCTCCAGACGCCGGATATCGCTGTCCCGCTGCCCTAAAATAAGTTGGAGCTGTCCTCGCTCTGTTTCGGCTCGGCGCAGTCCCAGCTCGACCTCGTAAAGTCGCTCTCTACACCTCGCCAGACTCAACCTTGTCGCCCCGAGCCCGGCCTCGGCTCGAACCTTGGCGTCCGACCCTGTGCGGGTTCGAACCTTGAAGTCCGACCCTGCGCGCTCGATCTCTTGGTCCACCAGGGCAAGCTGAAAAGAAATACAGACGAGCAATAAAAGTTCAGTCATGGCCCAAGTCCTAGACCTCGGGGGTTCTAGAGAGCAAATTCTCGAACACACAACATACAACAAACAAGTGCAAGAAACCGAGCCCAAAAAGTTGAAGTTTTTCATTCATCACAAAAAATTAGCGGTGGCCAGTCCGCTATTAGGCATTACAAAAAAAAAACAAAAAAAAACGGACAGGATCAGTGCTCGACCTCTTTCCCGGGGCGGCGAGAGGGGGTCGAGGGCGACGCCTCCGAAGGGGCAACCGCCGCCAAAGGGGTAACCACCGACCCCTGAACTCCGGCGGCTGGATTGACCAAGGGCTCGTCGTCGCCTCTTTCCTCTTCTTCTTCTTCCCCCTCTGATTCGGGGTCAAAGCCTTCGACGTACCCCGGGAAGAGCCGCCATCCGGAGACGTCGACAGAGGGGTAGGCCGCCGTGACCCGGGCAAGGGCGTCGGCGAAAGCTTTGGCCATGTTCACGGCGAGGTAGCCCTGCGCCTTCTCCAAAGTAGCCTCTTCCGCCTTCTTCACTGCCGCCGCTTGGGCCTCGGCCGCATCCGCCATCTGCTTGGCTGCCTCCTCCTTCTGCTGCCGAAGCTGGTCCTCCAGCGTCTTGACCCGGTCCTCGAGGTAGGTCGCCCTCGCCGACTTCGCCTCAAAATTCAGCTCGAGTTTGTCGAGCTCGCCCCGGATCTTGTCCCTCTCCTTCCGGGCCTGGTCGTTCTCCTTCTTCATCTCCTTCTCCTGGGCCGACAACCTCTCGGTGAGGTGCCCGAAGTGAACAATGATCTGCGGATAAAATACAAAAATTACAACTTAAGAAGGTCGGCGTAAAGAGAAGGGAACTTGGCTCAGCACTTACCGACACCGCCGAGCGCGCTATCTCGATGATGTCGTCTCCCTCTCGTCCGGCCTCCATCGCCGCGCGATCCTTCGGCGTGGCGAGGTGCTTGACGGCCTCCATGCTCGCCAAGGTGTTGCCCAGGAACCCGTCGTGCTTCCGAACCTGCCAGTCCGGGACGTGGATCCTCTTATGAGCCTCGGTCAGAAGCTCCTCGGCCGCCCTTGTCAACGGCGGCGTTACCATGGTCAGGACCTCGGTGATAGGCAGTTCGCCGACCTTGGCCGACGACGAAGCGGCCCCGACCTCCACCACGGGGGAATCCAAGATCTCCACCTCATCGGGCACCTCCGTAATCTTCGGGGCCTTGGGCGCCGGCTGCTTCGACGCCACCCTCTTCCTCTTCCTCGGAGCCTTGTTGGCGAGGCTCGTCCTCAACCCGAGCACGGCTTGGTAATCCATTGTCTCTGCACCAAAAGTTAAGTTAGTTAGCTCGGAACGAAACAAGGGAAAGAAAGCAAAATGGAAACATAGACGATAAATAAAGGCAGCGTACTGGGGTTAACGTGCGCGAGCCCTCCCTCATACAAGACGTCCTCCGTCAACTCCCTCCAGTCATACTTCGGCCGATCGAGAAGCACCCGTACGGTGTCCTCGTCTTCGGGTCGAAGTGCCGGCGGCGCCTTCACCTTCTTCGAGACTCCTTCCACCCAACCAACGGGAATAGGCCAGGCCTCCGCGCTACGCACCAGAAGGTACTTCTCGCGCCAAAACTTGATAGAGTCCGGACAGAGGACCAACCTCCCCCCATGTCTCGGAGTCAGATAGTACCGGTAGGCCGACCTATTCCCTTGGTGCAACTGATAGATAGTCCGGAGCACATTCAACTCCGGCTGAATCCCCTCCGCCTGGCAGTGGAGTACGAAGCCGTTTATGACTCTCCATGCGTTCGGCATAAGTTGGATGGGGCTGACCCCGAACCAATTTAAGACCGTTACCGCGAACGGATGGAGAGGCAGCCGAGCCCCGGCGATAAAGGCATCGACCGGCCAGCAACACATGGTCACTGGCAACGGCGAGTTGGCCCTAACCCCGGGGCCCGGCAGCATAAGCTCGTACTCCCGCGGGATCTGGAAGCAGTCCCGAATCGAATCCAGGTCCTCCTCGGAGAGGATCGACACCGTCTCGTCGGCCTCCGTGGTCTCCCTCGCCGCGTTCTCCTCGAACGACCTCGCCCTCCCGTACACTATACGTTCCGCCTTGTCCTCTGGGATTTCCCGAACCCTTTGAAGCCCCGTCAACGGTCCCGGAAGTTGTCCGAACGCCCCCATGCGCTTCGGATCCTGAACAATCGAGTCCTTGCCGAACACCTTCTGGCCCTTGGCAGCTCGGCTCGAAGTTGGAGCTCCACCGGCTCCGAGGGAGGGCTCGGACGAAGAAGAGGAGTGGGAAACAGACATGTTGAGAAGATAAATATAGAGGTTACCTTGAAGGGGGAACTCGCCGGAAATTTCGCCGGAAAACGGTCGGTGATCACCTGAAGCTCTCTCACAGCGGACTCAGACGCAAGCAAAAAATCGAAAAGTAAAAAAATGAAGAGGGGGTGAGGGATTTTATAGAGGAGCCAGCGCTTCAATCGAGGTAAATGGGCCTCTAACGCAGGCCCACCTCCAAAAACGACAAAAAGAGGCCCCAAACGTCACCTTATTCTTCGCGCTGATCCAGACGGCGCATTAATGACCATCACTTCTGGCAGAAGCCCAGGGGGCAGCATTAATGGACGTCACATCTGTCAGAAAACACAGACGATGTCCCATCTGTCAGAAGCTCCGAGGGTCACATCCGCCAGAACCGCCAAAACTCAACTCAAAGAGAAACACAAGTCCGAAACTTCGGCGCCATTCGCCGAACACGCTCGTGCCACCGATCGTTTTATAGGTGTGAGTTCGGCGCGTTTTCAGCCCGGCGCCATTCGCCGAACACGCTCGTGCCACCGATCGTTTTATAGGCGTGAGTTCGGCGCATTTTCAGCTCGGCGCCATTCGCCGAACACGCTCGTGCCACCGATCATTTTATAGGCGTGAGTTCGGCGCATTTTCAGCTCGGCGCCATTCGCCGAACACGCTCGTGCCACCGATCGTTTTATAGGCGTGAGTTCGGCGCATTTTCAGCTCGGCGCCATTCGCCGAACACGCTCGTGCCACCGATCGTTTTATAGGCGTGAGTTCGGCGCATTTTCGACTCGGCGCCATTCGCCGAACACGCTCGTGCCACCGATCGTTTTATAGGCGTGAGTTCGGCGCATTTTCAGCTCGGCGCCATTCGCCGAACACGCTCGTGCCACCGATCGTTTTATAGGCGTGAGTTCGGCGCGTTTTCAGCTCGGCGCCATTCGCCGAACACGCTCGTGCCACCGATCGTTTTATAGGCGCGAGTTCGGCGCGTTTTCAGCTCGCCGCAGGTCGCCGAACACGCTCGTGCCACCGATCGTTTTATAGGCGTGAGTTCGGCGCGTTTTCAGCTCGGCGCCATTCGCCGAACACGCTCGTGCCACCGATCGTTTTATATTCGCGAGTTCGGCGCGTTTTCAGCTCGCCGCAGGTCGCCAAACACGCTCGTGCCACCGATCGTTTTATAGGCGTGAGTTCGGTGCATTTTCAGCCCGGCGCCATTCGCCGAACACGCTCGTGCCACCGATCGTTTTATAGGCGTGAGTTCGGCGCATTTTCAGCTCGGCGCCATTCGCCGAACACGCTCGTGCCACCGATCGTTTTATAGGCGTGTGTTCGGCACCGATTCAGCTCGGCACTGTCCTCCGAGCTCTTGTGCCACCGACCTTCTTACGGGGGAGAGTTCGGCGCTTAGTCAGCTCGGCACCGACCTCCGAGCTCTTATGCCACCGACCCCCTTACGGGGGAGAGTTCGGCGCTTAGTCAGCTCGGCACCGACCTCCGAGCTCTTACGCCACCGACCCCCTTACGGGAGAGAGTTCGGCGCTTAGTCAGCCCGGCACCGTCCTCCGAGCTCTTATGCCACCGACCCTCTTACGGGGGAGAGTTCGGCACTCAGTCAGTTCGGCACCTTCCACCGAACGCTCATGTCCCCGACCCTCTTACAGGGGAGAGTTCGGCACCAAGTGAGTTCGGCGTCAATCACCAGATGTCCGCGGCACCGGGTGCGTCACGAGCGGAACTTCGGCTCCCTTCGTACCAACGCCCGACAAACGGAAACGGCCAAGACCGCTAATTAAGAAGAGCACGATGACGGTTCAAGAGTTCCGTCTGCCGAAAAGACCAACATACCACCTCCTCCGCGATTCAGCAGTGCTCCGTTTAGTTCCCGATAGGACCCTGATAGCCAGCGAAAACAGTTAAACTACTCCTCAAAGGCTGATCAAATACAGTCTTTAGGAGTGGGGGGCTCGTGATATGGCTAAAAAAAGAGGTTAAATCGGAACCGTCCAGATGGAGCACGAATCTCGAAGCTCGGGGGTAAAACGGTAGTTTCACCTACCAACGGGTCTGAAGCGGGTAATGGTTGTCTCCCGCGAAGATCCACTTACCCGCAAACGGATCCACCTCGACCGGGTGCGGGTTTCAACCCGCGGCAAACCCGGTCCAGAAGGGATGGAATTAGGGTCTCTGATTAATATTAATCAACGGCCCTGATTCGTGTCCATCCTTTCACCGGGATTCAGGGATTAAATTCCTTATCTGGTTACATGGAATATACCTTATCGGATTACGTTCCTAATCTGTTTACGGGGAGAATATACCATATCAGATCAAGAGGATTACATTCCTAATCCGTTCCCTAAGACGCCTATAAATACCCCCCACCCATCTCCATTAAGAGGTAATCAATCTTTCACCAGTTTTTTACGCTCTTTCATAGTCTGCCAGATTACTGACTTGAGCGTCGGAGGGTGCGTCGCCGGGAACATCCCCGGTGTCTCGCACTTTTTGCAGGTGCACGGCAGGGACGACGAACGAAGCCCGACGGAACAGGTACGCAGGTTTTCCTATTCAGTTTTCCCCAAGAATCCACAAGTTCTATCTGTTTGCCCCCACACCAAATTTAGCGGCAACACAAACGAAACATGATATTTCGTCAGCTATAATATGCATTTTGCTATTTCGAATATCATTTCTTTTTTGTTACTGTAAACGGCTTGTCAAAAAATGACAAAATAACAAATTGACAGTGAAATGGCAAAAAAACAAACGACTATGGATGCTCTTATTATTAATCAAGTTTGGGAGAAATCATGTACTATAACAAATATCGATGACATCATGCCATCATCCCACCTCTCATTTCAAAGACAATTTGCACGTGCTGAAAACGGCATATAAAATGGAAGGGAAAGAAAACCTTCTTTATTCTTCGCCGAATGTTCCTTTATTTTCTCCGTCGATAATGAGAGTAGAGGAAAGAACGAAAAGGGGGAAAATTATTATGATTTTTTGAAACCCTAATTTCACCATCGTCACCATCATCTTCAATTCACGATCATTTCGTTTCTGTCGCAATCAATCAGGTATTCATGTTCGATCTAAAACCCTTTTTTTAATGTATTTTTAAAAAATAAAAATCATGTTAATTTAACCGCAATGCTCGTCAAATTTGTCGAATATTATCTGAATATTAGAGATAAACAAATTGTATTCGATAGATTGATCAATTTAATTGTGCTTGCTGCAACCTGGTAAGAAGCATTTGTATATGCGCACAAATTTTTACTATTATATAATGGGGAGAAGAGAAGAGTGTGTTTGAACGATCTCTGATTGAGACTCTAAAGCATGATGTGCTGTATGTGTCTTTTTAGTTTATATCTCTGTTACATTGGGAGTTGATGATAGTTATTGAGCATTGAGGGAATAAATGACCTCGTAATCTGTAGCATCATGGAAATCATCATGTGAAATCCAATTTTGTTTCTCCTCGTTTTAGTTTCGACCATATTTGGGAACAAAGTTAAGTAACTTAAGTTAGGACAACTGGAGTTATCGCACGTAAGGTAACTTTACGAAACTCTATATCCTAACGTTGACATGTTTGAGACTCTCTTTGGGGTTGAGATATATGAAGTTAACTAAATTACATTGTTATCTATTTTTTCCGAACTGTGGAGTTGCTAGGATAACTTAAGTTGGAAGTAAAGGTATGACAACCAAAGTTAGCATACCTATACCATCAGGGGATAAGGCTGTAGCCACACACACCCCACACTTTATCCCGAATATTTATTGATTGGGATTTTTTGGTGCAAGCAGGATTCGAACTCCCAACCTCTTGCTCACCGGCGAAGATGCTTACTAGTGGACCACACCGAAATGCGGGGTTATTTTAACTTTGTTCTCAAATAGGGCCTCAATTTTTTAGTTGTGTTGTTGTCTCATAATTTACACTTAATATACCACCTAATTGTTATTACTGGTTATATTTTGTCTTTGATGGTATTCCTAGTTAGGTTATTCGTATGCATGGTTCAACCAATGATAATAATCTTTTTGGCCAATAGTTATCTTTAAATGGTTATAATTTTAAGTTTGTTAGAATACAATTGTAATTTCTTTAATCCTTCCTACAACTTTGAAGTTTTCGTGTAGTGGCAGAGTTTCGGAGTTAAATTTATTCACTTGGTTTATAGATTTCCATAAGGTTTCTACAGATAGTTTGGTCGTGCATCACATGCGAGTAAATGATGGAACTGTAATTAGCAGGTAGTTGTGGCAGGGCCGGCTCTAGAATTTTGGGGGCCTGAAGCAAACTCTCAAAAAGGGGCCCACATATACCCCCCCAAAAAAAAAATCGATTCATGTATTAGAATTATTTTCGCATATACCCCACATATACACATTTCCAAATTATTTTTTTTCTGAAAACGGGGGGCCTCTTTTATTTAAAAAAAAATTAATCGATTCATGTATTAGAAATTTTTTTCACATATACACATTTTCATTTTTTTTTCTTTTTTTCTGTAAACGGGGGGCCCCTTTTTTGTTTTTGATTTGGGGGCCTGATGCAAATGTTTCACTTGCATCAGGGCTGGGCCGACCCTGAGTTGTGGGCATGTGCATTGCATGTAATTATCTTCGAGTATTAGATACTAGAGCTGCCTCTGTGTTGTTCTTTTACTTAAGAACTTGCTTGGGATACTGATATTACTACCATATGGAGCTTGCATTTATTTTTTTTAGTTAATGTTTAATCTTGTAACCTTTTCAGTTGAAATGTATTTAAGAAAAACCTGTGAGAAGTACTTAGAGTTTTAGCATTGGGGAATTGATTGGGTCTTTTTTTAGACCAACTTTTTTAATTATTATGAACTTTTCAAAAGCTGGGTTGGACTCAGCTTGGTCAATATAGATCTGGACAGAAGGTGTTGATGGATTGTTTCCCTATTATATGATATCCATTCTTTGACTTCTTAAGGGAAGGGCTATTGTTTTTTATTGTAAAACTAGGTTTGCCCGTTGACATGTGCCTACGGCACGTCTTCGGAACATTGCACCTTGTTTGATCATATAAAATAGTTTTGGAGGTCCAGCAAATTAATTGAAGTAGCAAACATATTATATGAGAAACTTTTGGGGGTCCAGCAAAAACCATATTATATGATTTTTTTTGATTTTTTTGAATTATTTTAAAAGTTTTTTAATTTTTAATTTTTTTAGTTTTTTTTTTTTTTTTTAAAAAAAATTTTTAAAATTTTTATTTTCTTAATTTTTGAATAGAAGAGGGAGGAAGAGAAAGAGAGAAAAAAAAATAATTAAATAAATATAGGAGTTGTTTTTGGTGGGGGATTTGAATTTGAGTTTTGGGGGAAAACTTTTTGGGGGGGGGGGGGAAATATGTTTTGTGAGGTTAGATCTGGGCCTTTGATTTTTGGGGGAATTGAAGGAGAGTCATTTGATAGCTTTCTTTGTGTTTTATTATATAGATTTTGGTTGAACCCTTAGACGAAAATAGTACTTATGCAATAACTTCAAATTCGTTATGGATTTGTGCATCAGCATTTCTGCACTTATAAAATTTCAAGTATAGTTGAGCAAATTATGATCATTCTTGGTGATCAACATTAGAGGACTTCACAAAGAGCTAAATCTTTTACATGTTGTGCATCATATTTGGAAGAAAACAGTTGATCATTTTGTCATTCATTACTTTGATAGTTTGATCTCAACTCATAGGTTCAAGCTTGGTCATTTGTTGATTGGGGGCTTGGTGATATGTAAACATACGTGTGAGCAATTTTTTAATATTTTATGTCTGATTTTGGGCTTAGTGATATTTGGAACATTATATGTGAGCAATTTTTAAAAAAACTTTGTTTGCTCATGTGCATGTGAGTACTGTTTACAAGTCCTGCTGATAAAAATTAGAGTTTGACACTGAATATTCTTTAATATGATTTATATTGAAAGCTAAATTCTACCTGTTGATTGCATTTTCATTACATGGAGTGATCATTTTATGTTATTGGCTTTCTATGTACACTTCTTATTGGTTTCAATTTATTGACATTTCCTTCTTCTGAATATTTCTGTGAACCGCACTGGGTGGTGGCTTGTGTATTCTTTTTTATCTGGAATAACCCATGGGTTTTTTTTGTGTGTGTATGTCATATCTGTATTATTTAGCCGACCCCAGAATTTTGAGATAAAGGGGTTGTGGTGGTGGTGTTGTTGTTGTTGTTGTTGTAATATTTGCATTATTTTGTTTGTATTGGAAATTGTGATCAGCTTTGGTTCTGATTGTCTTTCTTTTATGTGAACAGGATCAGTTTAGCAAACTTGTGAGAACGGCTTATTTGTAGAGGGTACTCTTAGCAAAACAACCTAACATGGTTCGCTGGTTTTCTTTGACAAACTTGGATCCAGATGGTCGGAATCAGTTTTTCTTCCCGAAAGAGTCTGACATATCTCAATTTTTGTCACAGTTTGGTTCATTGGTGGAAATTTCTTTAAACCATTCAAACCAATTAATAACATCTGGAAGTATAGCTCTTCAAGAAAGTTTTAGTTGCATTTCCAAGTTTTCAGAGGCATTCTTTATTTGGTCCTCAACTAGATCAAATTCCAATGTGTTTCGTAATATGTCAAAGAACTCACGGGGATCATACTGTAGAAATAACCAATCTTCTACACAAATTAAACGTGTATTGTCTGGAGCAAAGCCGTTATTTTTTGCCAAGCTTGCTTCGTCCTCCTTGAACTTCCTGTGGATGCATGTTCAAAAGAATCAGGCTTTTACTATGCTAGCATTAGCTGCAGCTCTTGTACCACCATATGACAGTTTGTGAGTCCCTTTCAAAATATTTTCTTTATTGTTCGTGATATATTGCAGAATTATTGAAATATAATGAAGTGATTTAGCGAGAAAGTTTTTGTATGGCATCATATATTTTATAACATGATGAATTGAACTAGGTTGTTCAGTGCAGAACACAATTTAAATTATACAAATCTCCATTCGTTGTAGATTTACTTAATCTTCTCTCTACTTTTATTGGGGATAAGATCCTCGAAGGTACTTGCTGGCTCCATCCCAATTGAAGACCATGACGAACAAATTAGCAGACGTTCTGATGGTGATTATCGAGGTTGTAGTACTCTTCGTATCCCGAGCTTATCCTGGTCGGGAGATGCAGTTGAACCAAAAACTGGAATCAAATTCCCCACAGTTTTGGACACTTCTTTTGATGGAGAAGAAAATTCTCATCATCATACATCAGAGGTATTTTACTGTTCTAATGCTTTACTAAATATCCAATTTATTTTCCTACCATTGATATACTTTTACTCATTATTTTTGGCTTTCATATCATTTATATGAACAGTACAGTTGCTTTTGTTCAAAGTCATGGATTGTAGCAAGTTCCAAACTGTTGCTTAAACACATTTTGGTTAAGGCTTTGCTACTGTAGTTGAATGTGAATTCCTGACAAATAAGAAGTACAACTTAATTTAGCTTCACCCCATTTATTTGTTATGAATCCATATTATGTTGATATTGCTTTTGTTGGACAAGTGTTTTTAATCCCACTGGATGTCGTGGTTACTTCTTAATTATATATCTAGAAGATGTACTATGCTTTGTTTGATTCTGATATCTAGTCAGACTATAGTAAAACAATTGGTAGGTTTCAAAGATTTGGCTTCTTGAATGGGCATTTTTTCGTATTCACTTTTCAAAAGCTCAACACTTACTCCTCTTTCCGAAAGTTGCTTGTTTATTATAGAGTATCTGTTATAATTCAGTTTTTGGGTTGGTTTGATATTCTTTGTTGCTATTAACGTATTTCATCTCTTAGATAACTTGGTTGCTGAATGATTTATGTTGATTTAGTTTTTTTTATTGAATCTTTGATCATTATTGCTAATATAATACCATTTTACCTTTCAGGTTCTTGTTGGGATTGGTTCTAGGACTATGAGAGTAATAAAAATCAAATCTTTGAAGGTCTATGCATTTGGTTTGTGTGAGTATCTAACTCTATTAGTTATATTGTTTCTAGCTTGTTCATGTCCTGATTGCTCTGATTTGACTCCCTGTGCTATACATGATCCTGCACGAGGTTCAATTACAGACAGCCCATAGGTATATAATATGGTTTCTATGGCGCTTCTTATAGATATACAACCTGATTCAGTATGTGAGAAGCTGTGTCCCAAATACGCAGATATTCCAGTCGATGAGTTGCAAGACAGATCTGATTTTTTTGAAGACCTTATCAAGTATGCATGCCCTGCTTTCCTGTTAATCTCATTGTCCATGTTCTTCGAGTCTCTCCCTAAGATTCCCCATGCCTCTGTTCATGTTATTTTTGTTCATTGAATCCATGCAGGGAGGATATTGATATGACTGTTAGGTTGGTGGTTAATTGCAATAGCCTTAAAATTAGTTCCATTCGAGAGTAAGTAACTATGACGTTTTAATATATTTCTGGTTAGTCTTACTATACTTTCAATATTTTGTCCTCAATATCTTACATGTTGACTCGTATTTTTCCATTTCAAGATGAGTTTATTTTATTTTTATTTTTTTAATTGCATCAAGGGAACCATTTTCTTTTAAAGATTAAAGCTCTTTCTATCATTGCGGTTGATTGAAAATTGTTGATTCTTGGTTCAAAATTTGTTCAAGTGTCTTAAATATAAGTCAGATTATAAATTTCGGACATGTGTGAGAAGTGTTAAGAGTCGTGTCCAAGATATGCCCACGAGTCAGTGTATGACATGGTATTGCTTCATGATAGAAGTGATTGTTCTACGCAAGCCTCCATTTTGAACGAATTAGGTGGAGTATGTGAGATTCCTTTGATTTATGTTTCCGTTGCTTGCTAAATTGACTAGAGATTTGGCTTTTGTATCCTTGTGTTTTGAGAAATTTTATATTTTTCCTGGCTTCTACTGAAGTTCCTAAGGGTGGATGAATAGGGGCAAAAATCCATTGAAGACCAATTTGAACTTCTCTTCGAGAGAAAATGCTGCAATATGAGAATTTAGAGCCAAAATAAATGCTATGAATGGGTTGATTTTTTAAAATAAATGCTAATTAGAGAGGCACACGATTTTTCCAGTGTTTTGAGAATCATGCCTGTGTCCATCCCCAAGGCCATTTCTTAAGTTTCTTTTCACTTGTAAAATGCCTTGCTCTATGAATCCAACAAGGTGAAGTGGAGAACACATGTACAAGAGCTTCTCTATGAGTTGATTCTGTTCTAGAACCCTCTTCAAGAAGCCTAAAAGATTCTGCATACATATAGATGGAGAGAAATTTGGATAAAGTAAAAGCTGATAACTTTCTTATACAGTGAAAATTCCAAGATTAGCATGAAATTTTGCTAGTATCAGAGCTCAAATGTGTTTTTTTTTCTTCGGAATACATGCAAACGTTAGCTCAGAAGTTGTGCCTGGAGATGTAGGCCAAAACTTTCCAAAACCTCTCAAAAGCAACTATCTGTTGGGAGAGTCGGGGCATGTTTAACTGCAAAGGTCGACCCCTAAGTACAATCAGACTGGTGTCAGATACTCTTTTTAACCAATACAGTTGACTACTCTTTAAGATATTAAACCCGTAAGAGAATGTGGATGACGACTCTATGGTTTAGAATTTTGACCAATTAGATAGTTTCATCTCTATTTGTGCTACTCATTGAGATTGGTGACTATTTATATGCATTAAGAGAATAATACGAGACTCTTAATGACTTAGATTATAAGGTAGACTAAGATTCCCTGATTTTTTTGTTACTTTCTTGCAGTGCTTTTGAGACATCTCTCCGCACTCGGTTGCAAAAGGTATTTACTCTGTCAAAGATCAACGCAGTTATTTCTTTTTGATGTTCTATCAGGGAAATCTGGACTGCTGTTTATATAATTATTTTTCTTTCTGTGAAGATGAATCCGGATACAGATTATCACTGTGTGAGAACATTTGCTTCGTATTTCCAGCAAGAAATTCCGATACCTATGGTTAGCTTCATCTTTTAGAAATGTTTTAAATCACACTTTTTATGTAAAAATTGAAGATGCTCAGTATAAAGTATAACTTGCAGGGTACGACTATTGATTTTAGACAAACAGCAGAGGGACAGTTTATAACAGAAAGTGAGTAGTCTCTCTCTCTCTCTCTCTCTCTCTCTCGATTTTACTGGCTCAATGTGATACTGATCGTATGGTTCCTTTGCAGTTGGTGGCAAACTCATTAGTGCCGTCCACAGCAAAGATCTATGCAGTAAGTTGAATCCCCCCCCCCCCCCCCCCCCCCCCTCTCTCCTTTCTATCTCGATGGATTTACTTAAAATTAACCATGAAAAGAACACTATTTGAACTGAACTTCCACAATATCACCAAAACAGTTCAACCATTCATTGCATTGGGGGAGTGAACTGTGCTTTAGTGAGGCCTAAATTTGCATGTGGCTAGCACCTTCATTGATGTAGTTTTTAGATGCAGCTGATCAAACCCATTCGGTATCACTGAAAGTGGTTTATTTATCTTTTTTATTTATTTTTCACATTTTTTGTATAAAAAAAACTAAGTATAGATATTACTGTTGCTTTTGAATCCAAAGATTGCTAAGCAGGGAATTGGTATTCTATTGTCATGCCACGTTTCAGATGCTCCAACACTTGAGATCTCCCATGTCTGATTATCGTATTATACATTTGAATGCTTTGAAAATTGTGAATTCTTGGTTCAAAATTTGTTCAAGTGTCTTAAATATAAGTCAGATTATAAATTTCGGACATGTGTGAGAAGTGTTAAGAGTCGTGTCCAAGGTGTGCCCACGAGTCAGTGTATGACATGGTATTGCTTCATGATAGAAGTGATTGTTCTACGCAAGCCTCCATTTTGAACGAATTAGGTGGAGTATGTGAGATTCCTTTGATTTATGTTTCCGTTGCTTGCTAAATTGACTAGAGATTTGGCTTTTGTATCCTTGTGTTTTGAGAAATTTTATATTTTTCCTGGCTTCTACTGAAGTTCCTAAGGGTGGACGAATAGGGGCAAAAATCCATTGAAGACCAATTTGAACTTCTCTTCGAGAGAAAATGCTGCAATATGAGAATTTAGAGCCAAAATAAATGCTATGAATGGGTTGATTTTTTAAAATAAATGCTAATTAGAGAGGCACACGATTTTTCCGGTGTTTTGAGAATCATGCCTGTGTCCATCCCCGAGGCCATTTCTTAAGTTTCTTTTCACTTGTAAAGTGCCTTGCTCTATGAATCCAACAAGGCGAAGTGGAGAACACATGTACAAGAGCTTCTCTATGAGTTGATTCTCTTCTAGAACCCTCTTCAAGAAGCCTAAAAGATTCTGCATACATATAGATGGCGAGAAATTTGGATAAAGTAAAAGTTGATAACTTTCTTATACAGTGAAAATTCCAAGATTAGCATGAAATTTTGCTAGTAGTAGAGCTCAAATGTGTGTTTTTTTCTTCGGAATACATGCAAACGTTAGCTCAGAAGTTGTGCCTGGAGATGTAGGCCAAAACTTTCCAAAACCTCTCAAAAGCAACTATCTGTTGGGAGAGTCGGGGCATGTTTAACTGCAAAGGTCGACCCCTAAGTACAATCAGACTGGTGTCAGATACTCTTTTTAACCAATACAGTTGACTACTCTTAAGATATTAAACCCGTAAGAGAATGTGGATGACGACTCTATGGTTTAGAATTTTGACCAATTAGATAGTTTCATCTCTATTTGTGCTACTCATTGAGATTGGTGACTATTTATATGCATTAAGAGAATAATACGAGACTCTTAATGGATTATAAGGTAGACTAAGATTCCCTGATTTTTTTGTTACTTTCTTGCAGTGCTTTTGAGACATCTCTCTGCACTCGGTTGCAAAAGGTATTTACTCTGTCAAAGATCAACGCAGTTATTTCTTTTTGATGTTCTATCAGGGAAATCTGGACTGCTGTTTATTTAATTATTTTTCTTTCTGTGAAGATGAATCCGGATACAGATTATCACTGTGTGAGAACATTTGCTTCGTATTTCCAGCATGAAATTCCGATACCTATGGTTAGCTTCATCTTTTAGAAATGTTTTAAATCACACTTTTTATGTAAAAATTGAAGATGCTCAGTATAAAGTATAACTTGCAGGGTACGACTATTGATTTTAGACAAACAGCAGAGGGACAGTTTATAACAGAAAGTGAGTAGTCTCTCTCTCTCTCTCTCTCTCTCTCTCTCTCTCTCTCGCTCTCGATTTTACTGGCTCAATGTGATACTGATCGTATGGTTCCTTTGCAGTTGGTGGCAAACTCATTAGTGCCGTCCACAGCAAAGATCTATGCAGTAAGTTGAATCCCCCCCTCCCCCCCTCCCTCCTTTCTATCTCGATGGATTTACTTAAAATTAACCATGAAAAGAACACTATTTGAACTGAACTTCCACAATATCACCAAAACAGTTCAACCATTCATTGCATTGGGGGAGTGAACTGTGCTTTAGTGAGGCCTAAATTTGCATGTGGCTAGCACCTTCATTGATGTAGTTTTTAGATGCAGCTGATCAAACCCATTCGGTATTACTGAAAGTGGTTTATTTATCTTTTTTATTTATTTTTCACATTTTTTGTATAAAAAAACTAAATATAGATATTACTGTTGCTTTTGAATCCAAAGTCCAAAGATTGCTAAGCAGGGAATTGGTATTCTATTGTCATGCCACGTTTCAGATGCGCCAACACTTGAGATCTCCCATGTCTGATTATCGTATTATACATTTGAATGCTTTGAAATTGTTAATGCTGATTGACTTAATTTTAATTGTGCAGAGGCTTTCTTTGACATGTATGTCGGAGATTCCCCCGTATCTGATCAGGCCAAGCAGGAGATTGCACAAAATGTTGGAGGACTCATAAGAAGATGCTAAAACATACTTGATATGGCTATATGAATTACTTTTTGTACAATCATATGTATAATATTTTAGAGTAGTCTTCTAGGATAGGACTACAGAAGTCATGTTTTAATGGAGAGACTAGGAGATTAATATCTAGAATCCGAACTGTAGATGTTTATAAATTTTAGATATAAGAGAAATGTCATTTAATATATGGTTCATCCATTGGTTTGTTTTTTTTAAAGTTATATCATTTGGTTTGTTAATTTTCTTTCTTGGACATTCTTGATATCAGGAATTGATTTTCAGTTTTGTGGCACTGGATGAGCCTCTCCAGGATATATGCTTGAAAGCTTTTGCGAGGGTATTGAAGTGAGTTTTTCTATTCCTGAAAGCTAATTTTGAGCCATGTTTCACTTTGTCATACTCGGCATATCCTACAATGCCGCTCTAAATATGTGCGTGACTGATTATTTGAGAAACCTGAAAAGTTGGTTACAGCTTGTCACTGCAAATGCTGGGCAACGTAAAATCAACACATTCGACAACACCACAGGCCGGGTCTGAATTTTTTTTTAAAGGAGATTGCGCAGAACATCTTCCAGGAAGCATTTGGATAAAGTTCATATCCTCACTATCCAAATACTGTTACTGCAACAACATTTCAGCTACCATTGCCAAAAACATTATAAGACTTTACATTGACAAGATGTATGAGAGTTATTAGCCGATAACCGATAAGCCAAATTATAATTTACTGAAAGTTGTAGATCTCCCTTTTTCCAATATGATTCGAATTTGTAAATCAGTCTTGGTATCATGTGGAAGGGCTCTCATGTCGACAAATTCCAGAGTTTGTAGATTTGAGGTGGTGCCGGTTGATACCAATATCGATTTACATACTGATGGTGACTAGAAAAAAACAGAGATTTACCACTTTCAGTAATTTATATTTGGTCAACAAAAGTTGGTAACGGTCGGTTGTATTTAAAACTTTAGACCATTTTCAAGTGCTACCTGTAAAGGCTGATAACATTTTTTTAGAATAAAGATGACATAGTCATCGTTTCATTAATGATGAATTAACGAAACCAGGATTATAAAAGAAACTAGCTATAGCAGAAGCTCTAACAATGGCTACTAGCATCTCATAAGTCTAATGCATCGCCATCCAAAATCAAAGCAAAATACATAAAATAAAAATATAGAAACTATTACTCTGCTAAATAGCTCTCTCTACATCCGCAGCTTCTTCCTGCTGGCTGTCTGACCTACCCATACATAAATTAAGCCGTAACGTTGATGTATAAATACAGGAAATCTAATGTTTCAATTACGAAAATAAAAGTTGTTTCGGTCTAGCCACAGTTCCCAGATAACCGCAGCTATTGGTAGATCCCAAGCCTGTCTATCCTATTTTCTAATGTTATCCCCCCTTCCCATTTTCCAAGCCTCTGCACTAGAGGTTGGAGCCCGAGGTGACCCAAACCCCCTACTAACCACCTCCTAAGTGGAGATAGCCCTATTACATTTGAAAAATATGTGGTCAGTGTCCTCGTTGGCGTTGTTGCATCTGAGACACTGAGTGTCTATGTGCAAACCCCTCCTTAGGAGGTTAACTTTTGTTAAGATTGCATCGTTCATCACTAGCCACAGGAATGCCTTAACCTTCAATGGAGCTAGCAAACCCCAAATCGTCGCGTTATAATTGCTTCTTATGCCTCCATCGTTCAGTCTGCTGTAAATAGAAGCCACGGAGAAATTTTCATTCTTTGCCAAGTTCCAATTTCTGACGTCTTCCGCTCCTTCTGAATTCCTTCCTTCTGTTCGAATGAACATGTTGAGACTGTGTAATTGTGCGAGGCTTTCTTGTGAAACCTCTTCTCCCGTCTGTAGCTGCAGCCTCCCGCGAGTCCAAACATCCGCGACTAAAGAGACTGTGGATACGACACACCTGGCTGCCTCTGGGAACAAGCTAATTAATGTATTATTACCGCACCATTTGTTCTTCCAAAATCTAGTACTTTTACCGTTCCCAATTCTCCAAATGGTGTTGGAATGGAATATGTCTCCCACTTTTGTTATTCCTTTCCAAAGGAAGGATGTTCTTCCGAATTTGATCTTCCCCCGAATCTTACACTTTTCCTCTTCTGATATGTTTGAAATGATTTGTACCACCAGCATTTTCTACTTATATTTATCTTCCACCACCACTTGCTCATTAGTGCCCGATTTATATCCCTAAGGTTAATAATACCCAACCCTCCGAACTCTTTTCTTTTCCATACTCTACCCCAATTAACCAGATGGATTCCCTTGCTTGTTTCATCAGCTCATTTCTATAGGAATCTTCTTCTACATTTGTCGATCCTGTTGGTCACCCACGTCGGCATTTCATAAATAGACATTAAATATGTCAGCATGCTACTCAGAACTGAATTGATCAGGGTTATCCTTCCTCCTAAATAAAGAAAACGTCCCTTCCAACCTGCCAATCTCTTTTCCACTTTCTCTATATACGACAACCAATCGTCTTTACGAAGAGGTCCCGATCTTATTGGCGTGCCCAGATATTTGATTGGATAGCTAGTCACCTTGGATCCCAGCAATAACTTGATTGTGTTAATATCGGTGGTGAGATTACCACTTAATGGAGTGACGCTGGTCTTCTCGAAGTTAACCTTCAATCCTGCCCAGGCTTCAACACACTTCAGTACAACGCTTATTGCCATGATCTCTTCCCCCTTTGCCTCCCCTAGGATTATAGTATCGTCCGCATACTGAATTATCACTACGGCTTCATTTATCCCTTTAACTCGGACTCCTGTGATAATCCTTTTCTCGGTGCCCCTCTGATCATTTCCGCTATGTCGTCGGCGACCAAGGCGAAGATTAATGATGACAAAGGGTCTCCCTGTCGCAATCCTCTTCAACATCTAACTTCCTTTCCAGCTTTTCCGTTAAATTGGACAACGACTTCCCTCCTCTTACACATTTCATAATCCAAGCTCTCCATCTTTCTCCGAAGCCTTTAAGTTTTAGAACCTCCTCCACACAATCCCACTCCACCAAATCGTAAGCTTTTTCAAAATCTAATTTTAGCATAAAACAGTCTGTGTTGTACTGGTTGGCTTTATAGACAATCTCATGGGCTGATGCGACGCTGTCCGTGATGTCTCTCCCTTTTATGAAACCACTCTGTGAAGTGGCAACTACATCATTTAGATGTGAAGCCATTCTTGATGCCAAAACTTTGGTGATAATCTTAAAGGAGCCGTTGATAAGACTAATCGGTCTGTAGTCTTCATACTTCCTTGCCTCCTTCTTCTTTGGAATCAAGACTACACTTGTGTAGTTTAATATGTCTAAATCTGTTGAGAGGCTATGCAGATCTTGAAAGATATTCATCAGGTCCCCTTTGATAATGTTCCAGTATATTGTGTAGAAGAAGATCGAGAATCCGTCCGGTCCTGGAGCTTTGTCTTGTTCGAGATTTTTGATAGCTTGTAACACTTCTTCCACCGCGGAAGGACCCTCTATCCCGTCACTTCCGTCTAATCTGGTTTCCTCCCAAAACTCCGGCGATAGCGTTAATCTATGTCTGCTAATCCGATCTACCAGCTCTTTGAATTTTTCGTCTAAGTGTCTTCTGATCTCCTCCTCTTCTTCGGTCCAGGTGTTATCAACCTCCATCCCCATAATGTGGTTCTGTCTCCTTCTTCCGTTAGCGACCTTGTGGAAAAACTTTGCATTTGCGTCCCCTTCTTCAAGTCATTGGATTCTGGATCGTTGTCTCCTATACTATTCCTCCATCTCAGCTAGCTGGTGAGATTTGAATCTGCACATTGCTAATTCATCTGTCTCCTCCGATTGTAAGTCTGTACATTCTTCCGTCTCTTCAAGAACCTTAATTCTTTCCCCTATATCATCCATCTTCCTTTTGATGTCCCCGAACTCCTGTCTAGCCCACTCTTTCAGTCTTTTTCTTAATCTCCTCGTCTTCAATATCCATCTCCCTATAGCATTGCTAGATTCGATTTCTTCACCCCAAGACTCTGATATTATGTTAAGGCAATCTTCTTGCAAAGTCCAAGCCGTCTCGAACCGAAAAGGTTGTCTAGTGCTTCTTTGCCTATCGCCACATTGAAGAGCTAGAGGTGTATGATCCGAGGTAAATCTCGCAATGGCTTTGACTGACGCGATGGGAAAAATCTCCTCCCGATCCATGGACACGAATATCCTGTATAGTCTTGCTAGAATTGGGATAGGCTGCATATTGGACCAGGTATATCTTCTGTCGGTCAGATTTAACTCCAGGAGTTCTAGTTCATCAATGGTGCAGTTAAAGTTATTTCTGTCTGTGCTACTGGCCCCTCTTCCCTTATGTTCGTGCTGGAATTTAGTGATGTTGAAGTCTCCACCGATAACCCATGGGCCCGTCCATCCCTTTCTGATAGCTTTAATTTCCTCCCAACACTCCCTGCCAAGTCTTGAATCGTATGGACCGTACACCGATGTCACCATATGTACCCAGTTGTCGCTCCTCCTCCTAATCTTGACGGATACTATGTACGTGCCGATCACCTCGTCAGTGATTTCGAACACTGACGAGTCGATCCCTATAGCAATTCCTCTCGAATAGCCAATTGCTGATTTGAACCTCCAATGAAATCCTTTCAGCAATCTAATTCTATCGAAATCTTCCCCTCTATGGTTCTCTATTCTAGTTTCTTGTAGAGCACAAATAAACGGTTTGAATTTGAAAACCGTGTTGTTAATAAGCCTAACCTTGTACCCCTGTCTCATGCCCCTAGCATTCCAGAAGATGTATGACATAAATAAACTACTATTGACCCTACCCCCTATCGTCTACCCTGTTGTATTAAACACCCAAGGCTAGGATACCACCATCGAATGTTAATTTCCTCTAAGGGATCTCAACATCTGAAGCTGCTCTGCTTCATTGGAGCCCGTGTCTAGACCGAAAAGACTAGCATAGTAAAGCAAAAAGCGATCTGGAATGAAGTTTATAATAGAAATAACGTTTGATTAACCTCCGATCGCGGAGACCGGGTCTTTTGCCCTTGTTTCTACCCTTATCAGATCGTCCTCACTAGGTCCCTGCTCCTCCCACTTGTCTAGTTGCCTCTTGCTTTTCCTCTTATATTCGAGAGTAGCCCTGCCTGCGATATCTACTTCAGCCCGTTCCCACACTTGCTTCTCCGATTTGTCAGCATATGTTTCTGAAAAGTGTAAGTCTTTGCCCATTCCATCTAATGCTTTTATTCTAACTCCTGTAGTCTCACTAGTAATGGGTTCCTTAGACTCGTCATCTTGAATGTCGTCCAGAAGAAGAATTCTCTGTACCTCTTCCCTGACTTCTGCCTCCTGATCCTCTAATCTATACCTGTCCGAATAGTTGTTCCCTTCAATATCAGTGATCATAAGCAACTCGGTGGGTGGATGAACTGCCGCTTCGCTCTCCAACCGTATCTGCTTCAGGCTAGATTCACCTTCTTCTGTTGGCTCTATTGTTCGGGGTTGTTTATTAACGTGATAGTTTTCTTGTCCCTCTTCTGCTAGTCCCCTAATAGCCTCTTGCACAGCTTTCTTGATGGCTTCATCGAACCCCCCTCCCCCCCCCCCCCCCCCCCCCCCTATTCAAAAGATTTAAACATCCATGTTGCTTTGAAATAACCATAGGGCAATTTGAATACTCTATCCCTTTCTTAAGAATTCCCCTGAGCTGCTGTTGATTGACTTGACCCTCGTTCGACTGAAAAGGTCGTTGATGTGACCTATCACTCAGTAGGACAGGGTGAATAGCGGATGAAAGAGGTTGACGTTGATTTGACGTCTCACAGCGCAGGTCAGAAGGTACGATTTGACTATCCTTCGGCGGAACAGTGGGCGGGTCGCATTCGAGTTAACATGTGAACTGTTGCTCTGACTGAAAGCGACGTTTTACTACCTGCGCTTTGCTTTTCCCCTCAGTAGAGCGATCCAGCTGTTCGACAGCTCTGATTTGAATCCTGTGGTTGAGATTATCCCCCACGACATCTGTCGGCTGAAAATCATCTGATTTAATTAACTTTGATGGACCGCTGTGATCGACTCCCCCTAGATCCAACGCTCCCTAGTCGTCTTCTACTCCCGTCTTCGAGACTCCTCTGCTTCCGAAGGCGATGCGCCGTCTGTTGGACCAACAAGAGATACCGATTTCTTCTCCTCTAAGATCACATTAACTTCGTAAACTTCTCCGTCGAACCCCGCTTGAATCACGGAAGGGATATCGTCTTTTGCTTCAATGCCGATTCTAATACACGCGAACTCTCGACGGTTGTGAAGAAGCGTACTCTTGTCTATCTCGATGAGGAATCCGAATTCCCTAATCAAGTTCTGAAACGCTGATTTAACCCATTCATGGAATGGAAGATTGTACAGCCTTATCCAAACCGAAGGTTTTGACTCCGGCTTAAGTGCTCCGATCTTCCTCGACCAACGGGAGAAGGTGACGTAGAATTCTTGTCTACCTTGTCCCTCTAAACCTTTCAAGCTCAGCAACTCTTCCACTTTCTCAGAATTTTCGCAATGGGCGAAATACACATTTTGCTGAAATTGTTGGATCGTCCAATCCCCCTCGGTGCACTTCGAAGTGTTCTCCGCCATAAGTGAGTCTATCTCCGGAATGGAGGGAAAGCCAGATTGGGCCTTGATCAAAACACAATTCGCGTATATCCTTTCGAATTCCGCCATGTTGGGTGTCGGGGTTATAATTGTTTTGATAACCTTCCTCCATCCTGCAGCGCTTTCATGAGAGTTGCTGTTCTTCGAATCTGCTCTGTTTGCCGGAGTTGATGTAGCGCCCCGAAGTTCCAATATGATATCTTAGAAATACGTGGCACAATTCCCAGCATCAACTTCAAATGTAATATTAAACACAGCCCATAATACCAGTAAAAAATTATTTCTCAAATTTTTATTACAATAATATTTACATAGCACAGCGGAATACATACACCTTAAATCACAAACTTCTTTCTTTACAACACTTTCTTTTATAAATACATTAGTCATTACATCACTTTAACTCAGGCATCTAAATCCCAAGCTATAAGTAATCGCCTGTAAAATATGAGGCTATAGATAACTCTAACCCCCAAAACTAAAGGGGTCAGCCATAAAGGTGTGAGTGACATAAAACATGCAATATAAGTAAAGCATCGATTAATCAACAACAGGAAATAAACAGGAGTAAGTGAATTTAGGAAAAATCACGAAACACGAAAACACATCAAGTGAGGCTGGACTAAATGTCAAGTGTAGGAAACCGGAAACACATCATAATACCAAGTCACGAAAGCATCAATGCTATATGCTGACTCTCTAATGCGTACTTGTCGGAGTCTATGCATCCCACTCTACATAGGTCCGGTGCAAGCTCTTAACGTCTCCACTTTAAAGGGTTTAACCCCCCGCCATGCAACTAATCCTACTACGATGACTACTATGAGATAAAGATAAACTGTGAGTATTAGCCCATGCCCTAATAATTCCGGAGATCAATCCCACACCACAGGTAATTCCGGAGACTATTTCACTCACACCTGGATAATTCAGAGGATTATCTCACACCGCAAGCTATGGCACCTCATCACACGAATACCACATGTGTGTCGCCTCGACCCCGATAATTCTGGAGATCAATCCCACACCACAAGTAATTTCGGAGACTATTTCACTCGCACATGGATGATTCCGGGGATTATCTCACACGGCGAGCCATACTGAGGTCCATAACCCATGTTCTCATTCATCATATCACCACCAGTGCATGTACTTATCATTTAGGTTATTTAATTACTTTACGGATCTCCTAGAGTTGGTGTACCCCACCGGACTAAACTCAACAACTGATCAACTAAAATGCCTCAACAGGCTCAAACATAATTATCTCAACTGTCGGTATACTAGGATCACACACACCCTCTAGAGACCTCACACCCAAACATCCAAACCAATCTTCCAACTTAAATTGCTCAGTCAAAACAACTTGAAAACATTTGTTCAGTAGAAGATAAGATATAGAATAATAAGTTATAGATTAAAGCATTAAGAGAATAAATCATTTAAACGAACATTCAAATATATCAAGATACATCAATATCAGTTGACTATAGGCAAGCGTCGGTCGACTGTCCAGAGAGAAAATCCAATAGCTTTGAGAAAATAATTCTAAGTATTATAAGTCGACTATAAAAAGTCATCGGTCGACTGTCCAGAGCGAAAATCCAATAACTTTGAGAAAATGATTCTAAGTAATATCAGTCGACTGTGAAAAAGTCATCGGTCGACTGTCCAGAGCGAAAAATCCAAAACTTCAATTAAAATAATTCTAAGTAATATCAGTCGACTGTAGAAAGTCATCAGTCGACTGTCCAGAGCGAAAAAATCCAAAACTTCAATTAAAATAATTCTAAGTAATATCAGTCGACTGTAGAAAGTCATCAGTCGACTGTCCAGAATGAAATTTCAAGAAAACTAGATAACACAACAGCCAGGTGCGACGGTCGACGGAGAAATCACATCGGTTGACTGTCGACCTGCAGACTGCAGTTTTGGTTGTGCACATTTCAACCGATACGTAGTTTTACTTTATGAAAACGATTTCCACAAAAAGCGTATTTCTTATTTAATCAAATACAACTTATAGGATATATAATAGTCCATAAAACTAAATCAAAACTACTTGAATTTATAAAAACAGTGATTTGTTGATTTCTTTCGATTAAAACATGAATTGTGCATATAGTCAAAAATAGAGTTTCTTAAAAATTAATTATTCATTGAAATAGCGTCATATTCAGATCCAAACCATATCAATATTAAAAATCTCAAAGGAAAACCCCAATTTGGATATATTTCCTCAAACTCAACTCGATCCCAAAATTCGATTTCTCAAGACATGATCTCTTGATTCCAAAACTCTTCCTCCAATTTCTCAAAATTGATTCACCATTATAACTCACAAACATAATCAATTTATAACATTACCATATCAAGTTTCATTCAACCAACACTTAAGAATGATAAAAATCTCGTCTTTATTGACTTTATGCATGAAATCCACTATATTCAATCAATTCAACATTAATCCAAAAGAAATAGCCTACCCATGATTTCCAATGGGTCACTCATCAATCTCGAATTACCCACATACAATTTTATTCATAAACAACTAGGGTTTCACAAGATCCAATTTTTATCATCAATCCAACATACATATTCATACCCAAATCCTAGCATGCTTTCTAGGTGATGAAACACCACATATAACATTCAAAGAATAAACAAAACAATTTATATTACTCACATACAACATACACAAGATAAAATGAAACCAAACAAGTCACTCACCTTGTTGAAGAGATCGAATGAAAAGGAAATAGAAGTTAAGAAAGCCCCCTCATTCGCAAGAAATTAAAAGTCTTCTCCTTATAACTCCAAAATAATAATAAATAAGAGATCTCTTGTGTTGTACAGCAAAAGATGGCTGCACAAAACCCTATATAGTATGGGATTTAAGTTTCTATGGTTTTAGAAAATATTTTGCGAAATAGTCCTTTTACAACATACCTTTACATAAATAGATCCCTTCATTAGAATACTAGTTAAAACCAATTTAATCAATTCAAAAATCAAAAAGATCCCCTCCTGCATCAGCCGGCACTATAGGAAAACCTAGAAAAATAGTTTTGCACTTTCACCCCCTTAAAATAGTAATTTTGCAAAAAGATCCTCTTTTATCCAAAACTTGTAAAATAATTCGAATATGTTGAAACAAAAGGTAAACTCTCTATATCTGAATTGACTAGGCATTGTACTCAGCCTAAAAATCTGAAAATCTGGAGTTTTCACCCCATTTGGTAATTTTGCACAAAAGTTCTTCTTTTTGAAATATTTACAAATAAGTCCAATATTTATCAGAAAAATCTAGAAAAATCACGAATAATCTCAAATAATAAATAATGAGTTTTCCTAAAATAATTTTTGGTTTTAAGTTTTCCAAGACAACATTCGCACGTGTTTTGCACATGTAAAGGATAGGTTTCTAAATGAACATATATTAAAACACCAAAAAAAATCATTTCAGTTCATTTTCAAATCTCAAAAATAGCATTTAAAAAATACGGGGTACTACATCACTCCCTCCTTAGAAGAGTTCTGTACTCAGAACTACTACTAATGGGGTCCAAACAAACATACCAACAAAGGAATGCAATATCTCATAAATGGAAACATAATTAAAACAATTGCATATGAGAACATAATAAAAAAAAAAGAGAAATACAACTCAACTCAAAGGTACAGTCATTCAAAAGAATTATAATCACATATAAGAAAATACAATCATACAAAAAGTTCATGGAAATCCTTTTGCATGCGATCTTCTGGCTCCCAAGTAGCCTCATCGAACTGCTGATTCCTCCATAGCACCTTGACCATAGGTATCACTTTGCTCCTAATTAGAACCTTCTCCCTACGGTCAACAATCTCTACTGGTTGTTCCTTGTAACACAAGTTCACTTGTAGACCTTCAGGAACCTCTACCAACTGATGACTCTGATCTGGCACATACTTCCTCAACAATGACACGTGAAACACATCATGCACATGTACCAACTCCTCTGGGAGCTCTAATCTGTAAGCTGTCTTGCCAATCCGCTCCACAATCCTGTATGGCCCAATATACCTTTGCGCCAACTTGCATCCCTTACCAAACCTGATCACTCCTTTGGTCGGAGACACCTTGAGGAAAACTGCATCCCCAACCTCAAACTCCAAGTCTCTTCTTCGAGAATCTGCATAACTCTTCTGTCGACTTTGAGCCTTAATCAACCTCTTGCGAATTAGCTCAATCTGCTCTGACGTCTGTTGCACGATCTCAGGCCCAAACATCTGCCTCTCGCCAACCTCATACCAACAAACAAGTGTCCTACACCTTCGCCCGTACAAAGCCTCATACAGAGCCATCCCGATACTCGCATGGTAACTGTTGTTATAAGCAAACTCAACCAATGCCAAGTATCTCTTCCAGCTACCACCGAAATCCATAACACAAGCCCTCAGCATATCTTCCAGCACTCGATTCATCCTCTCTGTCTGACCATCAGTCTGTGGATAAAAAGCGATACTGAAATTAGTTCTGGTGCCCAAAGCTGCTTGTAGGCTCTTCCAAAACCTTGAAGTGAACCTTGCATCCCTGTCGGAAACAATCGACACAGAACTCCATGAAGCCTCACACTCTCACCAATGTACAGCTCTGCCAATTTCTCCAACGACCAAGTAATCTTTATGGCTAGAAAGTGAGCCGACTTAGTCAAACGGTCCACAATAACCCAAATCGAGTCATTGCCCTTCGAACTCCTCGGCAAACCCGTGATGAAATCCATACTGATATTCTCTCATTTCGACTCCGGAATGGGCAACGGTTGCAACAAACCTCCGGGTCTCTAGTTTTCTGGTTTGATCTGCTGACAAGTCAGACACCTCGCACAAAATTCGCCACATCCCTCTTCATACCAGACCACCAAAAGTGATGTTTGATGTCCTTTGACATCTTTGTGCCTTCAGGATGTACTGACAACAAGGTACTGTGTGCTCCTTACAAGATATTCTCTCTCAAATCTGCATTATCCGGAACACACAACCTCTCACCCATCCAAAGAACTCCATCTTGGACACGAAATTCGGATAACTTGCCTTCGGAGACCTGCTGCAACATCTTTTGAATCTCTGAATCTGATCTCTGACCTTCCACAATCCTCTCTCTCAAGGAAGGCTGCAGCCTTAACTGAGCCAAAGACGCCTCCAAACCCTGCAGTACCACCTCGATACCTGCCTGATCAATCTCTGCTGCCAACCGACTTCTAGTAGTGATCAAACTCGATCAACTACTCTTCCTGCTAAGTCCATCAGCTACCACATTCGCCTTACCCGGATGATACTTGATCTCATGACGAATGTCTTCCAACACTTCCAACCACCTTATCTGTCGAAGATTTAGATCCTCCGTTGATAAATGTACTTCAGGCTCTTGTGGTCAGTGTACATGTTAACCGTCTCACCATAAACATAATGCCTCCACCCGGACTATCCTTCCTCAACTGTGGACAATGAGGCTTAGAATGTCCCGCCTGCTCACACTAGAAACAAGTTTGCTTCGCCAACTTAGGACACGCTGACCTGTAATGACCTGCCTTCTTGCAGTAGTAACAAGTCACTTCCTGAGTTGCAGGTGTCTTCTGCACTAGACCACTGAACTTGACTTGCTTCACTGGGAATCCCTTCCCACTATGACCTAATGCTGGCCTCTTGTTCCTGTTCCAGGTCTCTTGCTTCTTCTGGAACTGATCCATGTCCTCATCTGTCATAGCTGCTCTCCTGACCAGCTTATCGAACCTCCTTATGCCCAAAGGAATCATCCTTGACCTCGAGTTTGGCCTCAATTCCTGCTCAAACTTCTTGGCCTTCTTCGCATCATCAACTATCAGCTCCGGTGCATACCTCGATAGCTGAGCGAACTTAGTCTCATACACTCACACGGTCATACTGCCTTGCTGTAGATTCAAGAATTCTGTCGCCTTCTTCTCCTGAATATCCAGGGAAAAGAAACGATCCCTAAATTCTGCCAGAAAAGCCTCCCAAGTCATTTGTTGGTCCCCCAAAGTCCTCTTCACCTTTTCCCACCAAACACCAGCGTCCTTTTCCAAGTGCATAGTGGCCAACTTCACCTTATTGGCTGCTGGAGTTTTCGAGACCTCGAAGATTGTCTCCATCCGTCTAATCCAATCATCAGCCTCATTTGGATCAGACTGCCCCTCAAACACTGGCGGCCTCATCCACTTGAAGGACTCAATCTGCTTGATAGGATCAGCATTATGAAACACTGGTCCAACCCCATGATTCTGATTCTGGTTCTGATTCTGCACCAAATTAGCTGCAATTAGTGCATTCAAAGTCTGATACACCCTGGCAAATTCGGCCTCGAGATCAACTCCTGTTCCTTGGGAACTTTCAGCTCCATCACCATTGTTACCATTCCTGGTTCTGGGTCCAACCATTCTGAATACTGCAAAATAAGGGAAAAGTTAGAGCACCACACACAGTTCATGTTCACATCAATACCCTATAGCAAGACCTCAACCGTACCCCAAAAGTAAAAACATCATGTTTCATCTCTATGTGATACTACTATCTAATATCCACACCTAGGTACTCACGCTCTAGTGTCCACACCTAGGTTATTTCTATATCATGTTTATTATTACTATTGAAGCATGCTCTGATACCAATCTATGTAGTGCCATGAATTTCTAATATGATATCTTAGAAATACGTGGCATAATTCTCAGCATCAACTTCAAATGTAATATTAAACACAGCCCAAAATACCAGTAAAAAATTCATTCTCAAATTTTTATTACAATAATATTTACATAGCACAGCGGAATACATACACCTTGAATCACAAACTTCTTTCTTTACAACACTTTCTTTTATAAATACATAAGTCATTACATCACTTTAACTCAAGCATCCAAATCCCAAGCTATAAGTAATCACCTGTAAAATATGAGGCTATAGATAACTCTAACCCTAAAAACTAAAGGGGTCAGCCATAAAGGTGTGAGTGACATAAAACATGCAATATAAGTAAACTAGTAAAGCATCGATTCATCAACAACAGGAAATAAACAGGAGTAAGTGAATTTAGGAAAAATCACGAAACACGAAAACACATCAAGTGAGGCTAGACTAAGTGTCAAGTGTAGCAAACCGAAAACACATCTTAATACCAAGTCACGAAAGCATCAATGCTATATGCTGACTCTCTAATGTGTACTTGTCGGAGTCTATGCATCCCACTCTACATAGGTCCGGTGCAAACCCTTAATGTTTCCACTTTAAAGAGTTTAATCCCCCGCCATGCAACTAATCCTACTACGATGACTACTACGAGATAAAGATAAACTGAGAGTATTAGCCCATGCCCCGATAATTTCAGAGATTAATCCCACACCACAGATAATTCTGGAGACTATTTCACTCACACCTGGATAATTCCGGGGATTATCTCACACCGCAAGCTATGGCACCTCATCACACGAATACTACATGTGCGTCGCCTCGACCCCGATAATTCCAGAGATCAATCCCACACCACAGGTAATTCCGAAGACTATTTCACTCACACCTGGATAATTCCGGGGATTATCTCGCACCGTGAGCCATATTGAGGTCCATAACCCATGTTCTCATTCATCATATCACCACTATTGCCTATCCTTATCATTTAGGTTATTTAATTACTTTACGGATCTCCTAGAGTTGGTGTACCCCTCCGGACTAAACTCAACAACTGATCAACTAAAATGCCTCAACAGGCTCAAACATAATTATCTCAACTGCCGGTATACTAGGATCACACACACCCTCTAGAGACCTCACACCCAAACATCCAAACCAATCTTCCAACTTAAATTGCTCAGTCAAAACAACTTCAAAACATTTGTTCAGTAGAAGATAAGATATAGAATAGTAAGTTATAGATTAGAGCATTAAGAGAATAAATCATTTAAAAGAACATTAAAATATATCAAGATATATCAGTATCAGTCGACTATAGGCAAGCATCGGTCGACTGTCCAGAGAGAAAATCCAATAGCTTTGAGAAAATAATTCTAAGTATTATAAGTAACATATAAAAAGCCATCGGTCGACTGTCCAGAGCGAAAATCCTATAACTTTGAGAAAATGATTCTAATTAATATCAGTCGACTGTAAAAAGTCATCGTTTGACTGTCCAGAGCGAAAAAATCCAAAACTTCAATTAAAATAATTCTAAGTAATATCAGTCGACTGTAGAAAGTCATCAGTCGACTGTCCAGAGCGAAAAAAATCCAAAACTTCAATTAAAATAATTCTAAGTAATATTAATCGACTGTAGAAAGTCATCAGTCGACTGTCCAGAACGAAATTTCAAGAAAAATAGAGAACACAGCAGCCAGGTCGCGATGGTCGACTGTGAAATCACACCGGTCGACTGTCGACCTGCAGACTGCATATTTTGGTTGTGCACATTTCAATCGATACACAGTTTTACTTTATGAAAACGAGTTCCACAAAAAGCGTATTTCTTATTTGATCAAATACAACTTATAGGATATATAATAGTCCATAAAACTAAATCAAAACTACTTAAATTTATAAAAATAGTGATTTGTTGATTTCTTTCGATTAAAACATGAATTGTGCATATAGTCAAAAACAGAGTTTCGTAAAAATTAATTATTCATTGAAATAGCTTCGTATTCAGATGCAAACCATATCAATACCCAAAATCTCAAAGGAAAGCCCCAATTTGGATATATTTCATCAAATTCAACTCGATCCCAATTTTCGATTTCTCAATACATGATCTCTTGATTCCTAAACTCTTCTTCCAATTTCTTAAAACTGAATCACCATTATAACTCACAAACATAATCAATTTATAACATTACCATATCAAGTTTCATTCAACCAACACATAAGAGTGATAAAAATCTCATCTTTATTAACTTTATGCATGAAATCCACTATATTCAATCAATCCAACATTAATCCAAAAGAAATAGCCTACCCATGTAACATTCAAAGAACAAAAAAACAATTTATATTACTCACATACAACATACACAAGACAAAATAAAACCAAACAAGTCACTCACCTTGTTGAAGAGATCGAATGAAAAGAAAATAGAAGTTAAGAAAGCCCCCCTCCTTCGCAATAAATCCAAAGTCTTCTCCTTAGAACACCAAAATAATAAGAAATAAGGGATCTCCTGTGTTGTACAGTTTAAGACGGCTGAACAAAACCCTATATAGTCCGGGATTTAAGTTTCTAGGGTTTTAGAAAATATTTTGCGAAATAGTCCTTTTACAACATACCTTTACATAAATAGATTCATTCATTAGAATACTAGTTAAAACCAATTTAATCAATTCAAAAATAAAAAAGATCCCCTCCAGCATCAGCCGGCACTATAGGAAAACCTAGGAAAACAGTTTTGCACTTTCACCCCCTTAAAATTGTAATTTTGTAAAAAGATCCTCTTTTATCCAAAACTTGTAAAATAATTCGAATATGTTGAAACTAAAGGTAAACTCTTTATACCTGAATTGACTAGGCATTGTACTCAGCCTAAAAATTTGAAAATCTGGAGTTTTCACCCAATTTGGCAATTTTGCACAAAAGTCCTTCTTTTTGAAATATCTGTAAATAAGTCCAATATTTATCAGAAAATTCTAGAATAATCATGAATAATCTCAAATAATAAATAATGAGTTTTCCTAAAATAATTTGTGGTTTAAAGTTTTCCAAAACAACATTTGCACGTGTTTTGCACGTATAAAGGTTAGGTTTCTAAATGAACATTTATTAAAACACCAAAAAAATCATTTCAATTCATTTTTAAATCTCAAAAATAACATTTAAAAAAATACGGGGTACTACAGTTGAGATGTTCTTCGTTCCTGCCGTAGCCCTGTGGTCCGCTCCCCTGTTGCAATCTGTTGAAATGTGCCCGTATGATTTGCAAGCATAACAAAACCATTGGTTTTTGCACTCATGGATTGTGTGTCCACGCTGCGCACACTTGTGATATTGAGTAGCATTGCCGGATCTAGCTGTCTCCGATGAGTGACTTTTGAGAGATGAGCTTACTGGCTGGGGTGTTCTCTTCTTCTGGGGCTTCACAAGATCCCACTCGCCTTCCTCATCCTCCTTAGTCTTCTTGTTATCCTCCTCCGGCGTAGCAATCATCGACGAACTTGGAACCCTTCTATAGGCTGGAACTTGCTGCTTAGCGACGTCGGCATATGATCTTTTGGTCGGCTTTGAACTCAGCTTTCTATCATCTTCCCCTATTGGCGACTCTCTCATCTTACCAACGTCATTAGCTCTAAAATCTCCCGATCTATACCTCTCCCTTGAACGTCCTCTATGGATCTTTCTAGGGATACACTTCTCAGGTCTGTAGTGCATGTCGTCGTGGACTCCGCAGTGGTGGGCATCTCTTGTTTGCTTGCGGTGACGGCGGTCGAGATCGTCTTCCCTATCGCGCTTGGTCATGTCTAGAGCCCCGTGGTGAGCTCTACCCTCTCGCTCAGCTGAGTAGCTTTGGCCTCTAATGTCTCTCATGTCTCTCGATAGGTAGTTTGAGGATGTCTATTTGGTTTGTTACAGCTTAGTGAAATGTTACGGTGTAAGGATGATAGCATTAAATTAGGGTATATGCTTAGAATAACATAGAGGCGGTTATGTTTTGCATAATCCTACTAGTTGTAATTTACACATGTGATGCCATTATAATATCCCTGTGTATTCAGATTATATAACATACTGGTATATATATTCAATGCCGATTTGATGGGCTTATGAGCCATATCGGGTTATAACCAATAAGTCCACGCTTATGATACTTACGACATAACTCTGTATACAACACGTGTTTTATAAAATATAAATAATACGATTATTTTGGAATATATACATATGAGGTATATAACATCAACAATACTAGTAATATGCACGTGCACCGCATGTTCTAATCATTTTTTTTTTTTTTTGTAAATAATGAGACGTAATATGCCTCAAAGCTGGGTCATCCATTTACTCATACATATTTTTTTCATATTACTCATAGTGGTACAAACTTTTATTTTATACGAGTGACACTTTTGTAAATAATTATATCATAAATAAATTTAAACTTTGAGGGTATTATGCTAACTAACAAGAGTTAAGTAACTGTTAAGTAAATGAATGGTTAATAAAACTCTCACTTAAAAATGAATGGTTCTGATTAGATGGTTGATTGTCTACAAATTACGCCTCGAACCTCGGACCTCCCGTTACACATCACATACTCTTTACAAATTACCCCGAGTGACACCAATTTTTTTTAATACTAGTAGTTTACACGTGCGGTCGTCTTACTAAATATATATTTTTTAATGTCAAATTTTCGACGTATTCTAGCCTCGAACCTAAGACATTTTTTTTTATATTAGTTATGCATAGACAATGTATACCTTAATAATAAAAAAAAAACTCTGAATCAACACTTGAACCTGAAACCTCATTCATATTAGTTATATACGTGCGTCACATGCGTTGATAGATTGACAAATGACAGTAAGGCCTTCTCCTATTATAATATTAAAGATGAGTGACACTTTTGTAATAATTATGTTGTAAATAAATTTGAACTTTTACGGTATTATGGTAACACAGTATTATGGTAACTAACAACAGTTCAATAATTGAATGATTAATATAACTCCCACTTAAAAACGAATAATTGAGATAAGATGATTGAATGTCTACTAATTATAAGTTGTCTACAAGTGACAATCTCAACTATTCCATTATAATATTAGAGATTAGAGATAGCATTAGAGATTTGCTATGTTGAATATTTTGTCTGTTTTTTTATTTCTTTTTTGAGTTAAAAAACAAAATCTTGATCCGCAACTTGACCCTTGTTCGACAAGTAATCGAGCCAAAATAGTAATCCCCTTTAAAAAAACAACTTTAAATGGACATGGGCCTCGGTCCAAATTAACAGCCCACTTAAGACCGACTTTCTTTTTAGTAGAAAGTGGGCGACTAGATTAGAAAAGATATCCTTCGTCGTCTTCTTCGCTTACGCTTAAAGCCCTAGATTGCTTCCAATAAACCATCCGATCCAAATCAATACCCGAATCCGATTCCGATTCCGTCTCTTTCGTCGTCGTCAACGATGGAGGACGACTCGAACATTGCTTTTGCGGTCGATGCCGCAGTCGCCGTCGACGACGGCGACGACTGGAGTGAGAAGGCGGACGCTGAGGCGGGGGAAGTAGTTGACGGATCTAAAGAAGCCGATCAAGGAACTCAGCCGATTCAAGAATCGCCGGTTTCAGATCAACCTCAAGGTTTGGATCTTGATTTTTAAAGATTATTTGGTGAAATAGGTTCTCTATTGTTCGCGATTTGTTTAGATTCGGTTAATGGAATAATTTGGGTAATAAAAATGGAAACGGTTTCTTGTGTTAATTTTCAGGAATTATGTAGGACTATATAATTTACACATTATTTGCACGTGTTTCATCGATAATTGAGCACATAGGGATTTGTCATCATTGTTATGTTTGTGGAATTTTTGATGCGTGGTTAGAAAAGAAGATGAGTTGTGTTTTAGGAATGAGTTAAGTGAAGTACATGTATGCTAACTTTGGATATCATACCCTCTTTCTCCAGCTTAAATTATCTCTGAACTAGGTGTTCGGCAACTATGGTTTTTGTTTTGCTTTGTTTTAGTTTTCTGTTTGCTGCTTTCTTTTAGCTTGTGGTATTTCTTTTGCTTTTGTTTGGATTTGATGTCTTTTTTCTTTTGTTTGGTTTTATGCTTTGCAATATTGCCTTTGGGCCTTTCTCAGGAAGGGGGAAAATAACTAAGGTTCAAAATATCGATATCGGGTTGCCACAATTTTTGGTGTTTGGATTTGTATCGGCCAGATCGGCTGTTTCGGATTAGTGTGTCAGATTTATGGTATCTGATATTTCTTAATAGGAAATAATATATGTTCTTTAATCAAATAGAAATTTAAGTATTTTTAAAACATTAATTGGTTGATTATTTATCTTTTAATTTTTTGATTTAGTGGTATCGTCCTGGATCTATTCGATTCAACCTGTCTCATGTCCATCTCGGCCGGTCCTTGATCCGGATTGTTGATCCCAACTTTTGGGAGGTGGATCGGATTGCCCCTCTCCAAAACTGATATGTTTCGGCCAATTCAGATCGGGATTGGCGACCCTTTAAAGTTCAAACTCTCTTGCCAGCCTGCAACTAAGATTAGATCTGAGTGGAGCTTAGACAACTTCGGCGATCTCAATTTTTGGGGTGAGATAACACTGTGAAAGGGACCGCAAACCACCCAAAGTTATGACAATTGAAATATCGTGAGCGAACTTCACAAATTTCCAGAGATCATAACTTTACCTCCATTGACAAGCACTCTTAAGTACCTATGTGGTTGCCTTCGTTAAAGTTTGTGACATTATTCAATGTGTAGTTGTGTACTATGTTGAGGTTGCCTTCACATGTGAGAGAAGTTGACTTCATTCACAAAGGAGGGTGGCTTCACACATGCATCTTGGTTAATAAAGATGCATTTGTATTGTATGAAGGGAAATAGTCGATCAGAGGGAAATAGTGACAGAAAAAAACCAAATAGTTGACAATAGTAAAATGATGGACAATATAGGAGACTATACTCGGAGGAATGTCTCATGTTTCCCTTATTGATTATTGCTATCGATTGTTGTTTTATCGATTGATTGCGGATTTCTACGGTATCCCAATTATCGTGTATTGTATCGTGTACCGTTTATTGTTATTGGTTATTATTGCCGAGTACATAATTCTATAGAATTCACCACTTAAGTTTAAACGTCACTTGATTGATATGCATCCGAACCTGTGATATGAGACACAAGATTGCGTGCATTAGATAGATTAATAAAAGATTGATAGACTTAAGATTGACACTGAACATCGACAATGCATTATTGATTATTGATTATTGTCTATCGACCATTGATTATCGACTATTGTTATTGATCATTGCATTATTGATTATCGACTATTATTTATCGACCGTTGCATAATTGCTTATTGACTTTTGATCATGTCACTGACTCTTGCTTATTGACTATTGCATATCAATTGATTATACCTTACAGTTATGATTGCATTTTGCTGTCATTTTTTGTTTTGTACATGATCATATCGTTCCAATTTCTAGATATAAGAATAGAATACAATAACCAATATCTGAGATATAAGACTCCGGGTCAAACGCCTGGAAATACAATCTACGAAATTATAATAAAAATAACGGGAAAAACATGAAACAAGACAACTAATCCGGTAGTGTTGTTCCAACTTCATCCTCTAGAAGATCTGGTCACCAAGCCCTTCTATCTGTTCGTCCATAGTACCTGTAAGCTCAACATCTAGAGTTATAGGGATGTCCGTTAGAGTCAATGATAGGATCGATAAGATGCAATCATAACTGTGAGGTATAATCAATCGATATGCAATAGTCAATAAGCAAGAGTCGGTGACAAGATTAAGAGTCAATAATCAATTATGCAACGGTCGATAAATCATAGTTGATAATCAATAATGCAATGGTCTATAACAATAGTAGATAATCAGTGGTCGATAGACAATAGTCGATAATCAATAATTCAGTGTCGATGTTCAGTGTCAATCTTAAGTCTGTCAATCTTTTATTGACATATCTAATGCACACAATCCTGTGTCCCATACCATAGGTTCGAGTGCATCATCAAGTGACGTTTGAACTTAAGTGGTGAATTCTATAGAATTATGTACTCGGCCTAGGCAGTTAAAATCGGTTTCTGGAACTAATCGGTCTATAAGCGATTAATGATTAATCGGTTAATCGGAAAATAATCGGGGATTAAATCGGAAAAATTGTTATATATATAATTAAAAAAAGATATATCCTCATTATGTAGCAATCATAAATCCTAACATAAACTATTATGAGATTATCAAATAGGAACATATAGTTATAGAAAAAAAAAGAATACTTGGTTTGAGCTGAGTTTGGATTCTGGATGTTGGTCTGGTCGGGTTTGTTGGTTGGTGCCACCAAACAAAAACAATCGGGGAGGAACAGTGCGAGCAACAAGAGGAGGTGCAGATGCGGGCCGGGTCAAATATGCGACGGTACAGAGGGAGCAACGACGGATCGGATTTAGATTTGCTCGAGGAAGAAAAAGAGAATTTGTTTGGATTTGGGTTTGAAGATAATAAGTTTGAGTTTGGGTTTGTACGAGGAAGAAGAGAACGGCGATATGTCGGGTTTGGGTTTGCGCGAGGACCAGAAGGGGTTTGAATTTGGATTTTGGATTTGGGCCGGATTGAGCCCAAATAATGCAAACGAGCATGAAAATTAGAGGAGGTTTTAATCGGTTAATCGGCCACTTAAAATCGGCCGATGAACCACTAATCGGCCGATTATTTCCGATTAAATCGCTAACTATTGAAATATTATAAATCGCTAAAAAAATAATCGCTTAGCCTCCGATTAGCGATTAATCGGGGATTAATCGGACGTAATCGGGGATTTTAACTGCTTAGTACTCGGCAACATTAATCAATAATAATAAACATTAATCGGTACACGATACGATACACGATAATTGGGATACTGTAGTAATCTACATTCAATCGATAAAACAATAACCGATAGCAATAATCAATAAGGAAACACGGGCCCTCCTCCGAGTACAGTCTCCTATATTGTCCACTAGTATGTCTTTCCTTTTATTACCCCGGCTTGTTATCATTTTACTATAATCACTTATGAACATGTAACAAATAAAAACGGGTATCAGAACAAGATCAATGGGGTATCAAGGGAGATGCAATGCATGGTATAGAGTTCAATTTATTAGAAGCAAAATTAATCATATTTACAATTAAGATATGAAAATACAATCCTGGATAGCAATACATTGCTGTACAAAAACTGACTTTCTCGCTGTTTTGGAAAAGTGAATCAGGGTTCGTCAGGGGTTCCTGAAAATAGACTCTGCCGGTTTCAATGCATATTCACACTACTCATTCTAATTACAACAACTATGTCTACCATTCAGTTCTCAATGGGTCTACTGTTCAGGCAACAATTCAATGTTAAGTTCTTGTATATATAATTCGACTGAAAATTTATTAACAATTCTTACAAAAATCATAAACTAGCTCCTAACGTTGTTCAGTAACATTCTGATTAATCTCATGTCTTAATTCCTATGATAACCTATATTTTCAATTAATTAAACATGACGATTTCTAAACAACATTTTGGAATTAAAATGTTACAGTAGTAAAATCTGAATAACTTGCAATCCGTAAGTCAGATTGCAAAACTGTCAGATGATCTGGATTCCAGACACAGAGGGCTACAACTTTCATATACAGGGTTCTAATCTATATTATATGGAACTAGGTTGAAATCTCAGTGCAAGATCAAGTAAACAGCTTTGCAGAATTATAATACTTGCAATTTGTAATGATTGTGATTCGAAAAAATAGTCTTATAATCAGAATTGAACATGCATTCATATTCATTAATTAGGATTGACTTCTACTATTAACCTGACGGAAATTATTATCTTTACGCTATCAAATATAATATTAATAATTATACCATCACAATCAGTTCAATCGAATTAGGGTTAACATGTATCCATATACGTATATCTCTAATATGTATTTGTGCACTGCATGCAATAAAAGAAGTTTTATGGTCCATTACAAGTATTTGTCTGACAAAAAACGAATAGAATAGCATATGACGATGGATTAACGGTTTAAGACTTGAGTCAATAACATGACACGATAAAGAAAACTATTACTCATATTTGCCTATGAATCAATAATAGATTTCAAAGAAATATGATAATCGATTTAAGAACTACCTGCGGGAGTTCAATAAATTTTTCTTGAACATGAACAATAAATGGGTTCAAGAGAAGCTTGTCTTATACGTGACAATTTCGAATGTGTAAGAGATGACGGAAAGAAGAGAATCTAAATGGCAATGGTGGCGACAACAAGAATGAACAACAACTCATCGAGAACGGACAACAACGCAGCAAGAACGGCGACGACAATAAGAACAACGACAGCAGTGAGTACGAGCGACGATAACAAGTAAGAATTCAGGTTGTGGCTTGGAGTGGAGACAATGATCTTGGGTGTGGCTATTTGGCAGTAGAAGATGGGAGCAGGTCGGGTTTGCAATGGCAGTGGAGCTCGAGATAGGTGGTGTTGGGTATGGAGAGAGAGAGAGAGGAGGAGGAGGAGGAGGAGGAGGAGGCTGGTGGGTTTTTAAATGAAGAACAGGAAGAAGAAGAGGTCAGGGGTGTAGGGGTGTACAGAGGAAGAAGAGAAGTGGGGAAGTGGGATTAAGGGTAATGGGTACTTGGGTAGTTAGTTAGAGATTAAAGGGGATAATGGAGAGATAACGCGGTTATGTGCTGTTAGGGGATTTCGGGTAGGGTAGGGCTAGGACTTTGGATTTGTATATTATATGGATTTGGGTTTCAGGTTGGGCTTGGGTTAGTTTTTAATATGTGGGCATGGGTTTGTGTTTGCAATAGGTTTTGTGTTGGGTTAGGCTTTGGATTTAAATTATGATTTAAAAGTGGGGGCTTGGGCTTGAATTAGAATAGAGATTAAGAATAGGATAGAATTGGGCTCAAACAATAATCGACAATTAATTAAATAATTTAGTGTAAAAAGAGTTCAAACAGGCAAGAAGATTAACAATAGTTGAAGTACAAGAATATGATTTTTTTTGGTTGTATAAACGGAAACGGGAGTTACAATTTGGGCTTAATTCGGCCCAAACTGAAATCCAAATCCAAAATTAAAACTTTTTCTGGTCCTCGTGCCAACCCAAACCGATTCTCTTATTCTTCGTTGAGCAAACCCAAACCCGACCCGCCGTCGCTCCCTTTGTGCTATCGCAAACTTGACCCAACCCCATATATTGCACCTCCTCGTGCTGCTCGTGCTACGCTTCCCCGAGTGTTTTTGTTTGCCAGAATTGGGACCAGCAAACCGAACCCGACTCATATCCAGAATCCAAACTTCGCTCAAACCAAGTACTCTCTTCTTTTTCTCTATAACTATATGTTTATATTGATAATCTCATAATAGTTTTATATTAGGGTTTAGGGTTGCTACATAATGATGATAGATCATTTTTTAAATGATACATACACACACTTTTACCTATTTAATCCCCGATTATTTTCCGATTATCTGATTAATCACTAATCGCTCGCTCATAGACTGATTAGTTCCAAATACCGATTTTAACTGCCTAGGTCAATAGTCTTGTGTTATTATATTTCTATGATACATTATCCTTTCTCTTTAAATTGGTTTCTTTTTTCCTTCAGATGGACATGAAGAGATTCAAGCGAGCTTACAGTCGATACAGTTGGAGGAAAAAGGTAATTGATTCAGTTTCTTGATGACCGAGCCAATCACTGTAGTTATTTACCGTGTGTTGATAGATACCTTTTTCAAAATCTGTTCTCTCCATCATATTGGACATAACTAGCTGATTATTCTGCTCAAATTTCATAGTCTACCTTCTTTTATTTTAATTCGATGATGTTTTGTTCTAATGTGAACATGCATGTTTGGCTAATATGTAGATAAGGAAAAGAAGACAGCTGCATCTGAAGTAGCCGAGGTGGTTGAACCTGAAGAGAAGAAGCGCCACTTGAATCTTGTTTTCATTGGTCATGTTGGTAAGTCAACTCAGTTCAGGATGGTTGTCTTGTCTTTCACCTTGTTACCTTGTCTTTCACCTTGTTACACATCACAATTTTTTTAATGTGTAGAAATGTTACATGACCATAATTGCTTGCAGTTATCCTGTACGAATTATGTAGCAGTTCCAATGCACGTGAGAATTGTTTTTTTTTCAAAGTCTTAAGTGAATGGGTGATGTTGTTTGGGGGTTGAAGTGTGTGATCAAGATTTAAGTAGATGGTTGATATGTTGATATAGTTATAAGTTTTAGATGTGGGGTTGAGATTTTAAGTTGATGGTTAAATTTTAACTGAATGGTTGGTATTGTTTGGAACTTTATGTGGGGTTGAGGTTCATAAGTCCGACTGTCTAATTACAATAGTAGAGAGTTGAATTTGATATAAGATATAAGTTTTAAATGTGAGGTTAAGATTTTTAGCGGATGGTAAAACTTTAATTGAATGGTTGATATTGTTGGAACTTTGAGGTTCTTAAGTCTGTTGTTCATAGAGCACGTGACCCGAACTCTCCAGTTATAATAGTAGTGATTGTGATTGTGTTCCACATTCTATCTTATTAGCTTTTCTTCGATTTTGAGTTCTAATTTATCAGATATGTTCATTCACCTCCTCTTGCTTGAGTATTTTATCCTAGTACTATGCTTTTAGACTGTCTTGCTTTCTTGGACTTGTTAATAAAATCAGCTATAACCCACAAATATGGTTCTTGTCAGTATTAAAATATTGACTACGTTAGAAATCTTGTTAGTTTGATCTTCAATTCTGGAATAATTTGGCATGATTGTATTTCTGTTATACATTGTATTCGAGTTTGGCATATGTTTTGAACTGCAGTTTGGTGGAAGTTGAAGACTTGAAGTACAAAGCTTAACATCATACACATGTGTGAGGAAATTGTCAAAATTGAGGACTTGATAGCATCCTTCAAAATTCTTGGTCAAAAATTTACTGCGTAATTATTGTTGGCTGTATTGTTAGGAAGAAGGTTGTGTTGGAGAGTCCTTAGGACATGTGGATGCACATTTGTTTTTGTTTGTTTGTTGGTTGGGTGGGTAAGATGTCAATTGGTTAGTGTTTCACCCACACCTGCTCTACCCAACCTGTACAATTTTGATGTGGGACCCAAACCTATATTGGTTTGAAGATTATAAAAAAGCTTGGGTTGGGTTCATGCATTACCTCTAACCCACCCAAGCCAGCTCAAACCTGAACCCTAACTGAATAAACTCGACAAATATGCTCCTCTTTCATATATAGATACTTATGCCTACATATTTGTGTGTATTATATAGATATTAATGACACTTCCGTAAATAATTATGTTGTAAATAAATTTGAACTTTGAGGGCAGTCCGGTAACTCCGGTAACTGGCAAAAGTTGGGTAATTAATTATGTATGGATGGTTGGTATAACTCAACTTAAAAATGCATAGTTGAGATTTGATTAAGTTGGTTGGTTGTCTGCAAATTACTCAACTCCAACTCTTTAGTTATAATAGTGGAGATACTTTTGATCAATACTACCATACAGGGGGAGTAAATACATAAGACTACTTTTATGTCGAAATACTGATTTATTACCTAATTTATACTTGTAGGTTTATTTCATATCAATTTGAAGTAAAGACTATAATGATTACCCTTTGGCATTACTCTATCAAGTAGGATGACTATGCGTTGGTTAATGTTGATTGAAGATTTTGGTTCGTCTAGATTAAACATTCAGATGAGTACAATTTGTATTAATTTTTTTTAGTTCTACTTAAAACCCACCCTGCCCAATCCAAACTGCCACATGTCGGAAGAAACCCAACCTGAACCGACCCTTAAACCCACCCGGACCCAGTGTAATCAAAGGCGAAAGGTGCAGAGCAACTCCACTACCCCGTAAAAAGCCCTAGGCGCAAGGCGCAATTTGAGGCGCAAGCGTCACTTAACCAAAGCGTACTATTACTTTAGGGGGTTTTAAAATTTATAAAGTAGATTATATATCATAATAACATGGATCGCCCATTATGTGCCTAATTAATAATAATCAATCTAAATGAGGGATTTTTTTCGTATATTATAACTTTGTTTTCCCATATATTATAATATTATGTGCAGTAATAATATCTTTTCCTTAAGTATTCGAAGAATGCTCCTACCAAAAGTGGTGAGCATAACGTGAATCCATGGCCTCTCACATTCTCGAGACGGAGGCTCGCGCCTCAGTGCGCCTCGCAAGAACGAGGCGCAAATAGTCTAGGCGTCTGCGCCTTGCGCCTCAGGCGTGCCTTCAACTACACTGCTTGGACCCATATGGTCAGTGTGGGTTTTGGTAACTAGAAACTTACATGAGTGTAGACCGTGCCAAGCAAGTGATTTAAAAAATTGTGCATGGGTTTAAGCATTGTAAACCCACCTAACCTGCCCTGTTTGCACCTGTAATGACTCAATTTTTTCACCCATTTTTTAATTTTTTATTTCTTAATTCCTTATTTTCTTTCTAATATCTTAGTACGGATTTTAATAAAAATTTCGGTAGTCTCCCCTGTAGCCCTTTCGTAGCGATTCCTTACGGAATTCTGCTTCTAATTAAATATATCACAACTCAGGCATTTAATATCAACCCTCCCAGGCCAGTCCAAGCAACAACACACGGGCAACATATAGGGTTATGGGGGCATTTCATCTTAATATGCAAGATACAAATTAAAAACCAAAAATTTGTTTGAAAACGTATAGATTTTTAGAAAACCTTAGAAAAACCTTCAAAAACCAACACACGGAACCCAATACTCCACAACGAGGCGAGTACGGGTTTTAACATATTTATCTCATCACTATATATCACCATCTCATACCAGGTACTTACATAATTTTCCAAAATACAAATTATTACACGAATTCTATACTTTACCCCTTTTTATATAAAACTTTAACTAATAGAAGTTAACAATATCTACATATACAAACTTATTAATTCCTGAGAAAATAACACTACAAAAAAACTAAAGAAGCCACATGTCTAACCTCGCTGCTACTTGATTCCTGCAAAAGGGTCTAAGGACGTCCACCCTCAGGGAAGGACTCCTCTGACCCCCCAAACACAACAAGGGTCAGCCATAAATGGTGTGAGTATAATCTACTAGGTTAGTAAATGAAATAAATAATTTGAAAGATATTGAAAGAACTTATGAACATAATGATAATTAAATTTAACCTGAAATTAAACATATAGATATAGTAAGAGTAATTTTGCACAAAAATAATCTTTCGAATCTTCAACCAATCTACATATCCATTTCCACCCACTCTACCTTGAAGTTGTACCTCGGCAGGTAGTTCCCACCATTTCCACTGAAATAGTAGGCGAGTAATTCCTCGACACAATTCCAAGGCATACCAAACACATATCATGTCATGTTTTTATTTTAATATCCATTCTCATCACATAATACCACTTACTTTTATCTTTCATTACATAATACACTTTACTTTATTTTTCATTCTCAGAATACATCATACTGTACTATTTTTTCTTATATTATTTCTTACTTTACTTTTTATCTTATAATACTTTCTTCACTTATCATTCACATAATACATAACCCACTTTCTTTACTTTTCATACTTATTCTCATAACACATTTTTTTTCACTTATCATAATTATTTACATAACACAATTTCTTCGCTTTTCATATTCATTCTCTTACATACTTTCTTTACTTTTCATATTCATTCACATACTCAACACATTTTCTTTACTTTTTCATTCTCATTTCGTATCATACACTTTCTTCACTTTCTCATATTCATTTCATATCATACACTTTATTTACTTTCTCATTCTCATTTCATATTACAATGTACTTTATAATTCATTTTCATCCCGTAATTCCACTTCCATATCAACACCCCACCAATCCACCTTGGAGTTGTGCCTAGGCAGGTAGTTCCCGCCATTTCCACCGAAATAGCAGGCGAGTAGTTCCTCGACACAATTCCAAGACGTACCAAACTCGCATCATATCTTATCTTTACTTTAATATCCATTTCGCAATGCCTACATCATCACCGAACTGATCGTTGCCCACGAAGGGTCTTACACATCTAATCGCTGCCCACCAAGGGTCTTACGCAAACACCGCACCCCAAACCGATAACTTGGGTATTAGAAGGTCTAGCCCAACCCCCGTGATTCTGTAGGCACTGATAAACAAATATTTACTTTTATATTCATTTTCATCTCATCATTTTTCTCAATATATATATTATCACATATCTGACATATACCACATTATTTATCTTATCATTGTAAACATATTATCTTGTCATATTATCACATGTCATGAATACACCATGTTATGTATCTTGTTACATTATCATATATCATGCATACACCGTGCTATTCACTCACATCATATTATCGTATAAAATTTCAATTTATCATCTACATATCATACATATACCAAGCCATTAATATCATACCTATGAATGCACAACTCCATAAATTTACACGCCTTTAATATCATGCATACAAATGCACATTTCCCACCACATGGTTATATGACTATATTTATACCTCATATGTATAGGATTAACTTTTATAGTATTGTCAATGTATAACTATATATATAACTATATATATATATATATATACTAGATTTGCCTGTGGGCACGTGCCTACGGCACGTCCTCGGAACGATACAACATATGAAAGTCTTGTAAACAATAAAACAACATTTATGTAGCTCAAGTTTGAATAGTAAAACAATAATTAGTTGTAAATAAAAGTAATATCATGCATACAAATGCACATTTCCCACCACATGGTTATATGACTATATTTATACCTCATATGTATAAGATTAACTTTAACCATATAGTATTGTCAATGTATAACTATATATATAACTATATATATATATACTAGATTTGCCTGTGGGCACGTGCCTACGGCACGTCCTCGGAACGATACAACATATGAAAGTCTTGTAAACAATAAAACAACATTTATGTAGCTCAAGTTTGAATAGTAAAACAATAATTAGTTGTAAATAAAAGTCCAAGTTTTCATTAGTATATGTTGGAAAATAATTATAAATGGGGGTGTAAAATCCAACTTCTTAGAACTTTAAGTGTGGAAAATGATGAAATTTAACTGTTGATGAGATATTTGCTATTTTCAATGTAACATGGCAATAAAAAATGTATAAAAAATCTGAAAATTTACAAACCTGAAATCTGAAAATATAATTTCAGAGTAAATAGAGAGAGAATGAGAGAAAGAGAGAGAGAGAAAATAAATAAATAAATAAATAAATAAATAAATAAATAAATAAATAAATAAATAAAGGAGTTGTTTTGAGGGGATTTGAATTTGAGTTATGGGGAGAAACTTTTGGGTGGGAAAATATGTTTTGTGAGGTTAGATCTGGACCATTGATTTTAACCCTATTGAATGAGAGCCACTTGATAGCTTTCTTTGTGTTTTATTATATAAATATATATATTACACAACTCCATGTTTATAAATATAACTTTAACTATCTATTTAATAAAACACAAAGAAAGCTATCAAGTGGCTCTCCTTCAATCCCCTCAAAATCAAAGGCCCAAATCTAACCTCACAAAACACATCCCCCCCCCCCCCCCCCCCCCCCCCCGAAAAAAAACTCCTTTATTTATTTAATTATTTCTCTCTCTCTCTCTCTTTCTATTTACTCAGAATTTAGATTTTTCAGATTTCAGGTTTGTAAATTTTCAGATTTTTTATGTTTTTTTATTGTTCATGTTACATTGAAAATAGCAAATATCTCTTCAATAGTTAAATTTCATCATAACCTTCAATGTTCTAAGATGTTGGATTTTATACCCTCATTTATAATTATTTTTCAACATAAACTAATGGAAACATGGATTTTTATTTACAACTAATTATTGCCATACTATTCAAACTTGAGCTACATAATTTGTTGTTTTACTGTTTACAAGGCTTTTCATATGCTGTATCGTTCCGAAGACGTGTCGTAGGCACGTGCCCACGGGCAAATCTAGTATATATATATATATATATATGTATATATGTATATATGTATATATCCCGTAATATCTTCATATACCCCTTTTATCAAATAAATAGGTTCATAGTGCCATGAGTACTAAAATTACCAAGATCCACTATTTTATTTTAATATCATTATTGTCACATATACGTATATTCCTTCAGTACACAATTATATTTTTCTCATTTCAGTGCCCACACAACTGACCTCCTCGTACAACACAGGGATCTCTGTGCCTTCCCCCGTACATTTCAATCCTGCTAACCCACCATTTCACCCAGATCCTGGCATCCTACATCTATCATTTGTGGGCTGGATTGAAAGTACGGTTGCACGCATGTTCAACCAAGACTAAAGCCAAAAAGCTAGTAAAAAACAGATATAATACGCGGATCAACGCTCCACAGGAGTTGCATATCCGAGGCTACGTCATCCTCCTAGTCCTATACCAGCGAGGGAAAAACTTCTGTTCCTCAACTGTAAGTTGGGGCATATATAACTCATGTTCCCCAAATGAAATTTGGGGCAATATAACTCCTGATCCCTAAATAAAATTTTGGGCAATATATAACTCATGTTTCCGGGTGTATCCCAGGCCTGTGGGGTCTAGCCCAAACCCCTGGGAGATTGTGCACCACTGAATATAATAAAATTAACTCCTTTAATAATTTCTCCTAAAAATAAAATTTCTCCTTTATATAAATTACCTCCTTTATATATATTATCTCCTTTATAATTTCTCCTTACAATAAAATTTCTCCTTACAATAAAATTTCTCCTTTATTATATATTTTCTCCTTTATGACACAAATTTCTCCTTTATAACATAATTATACAATTTCTCCTTTACATCTCCGTATACAAGTATATCTCCTTTATTTAATCCCATCATATTATCACATATCATCTCATCATTTCATCTCAATATATATTATCACATAACCGACATACACCATGTTCTTTATCTTATTTTTTATCATATAATATGCATACACCATGCTTTTTATCTTGTTATATTATCATATATCATGGTTATCTTGTCATATTATCATTTATCATGCATACACTATACTGTTTATTCATTATCGTATAAAACTGCAAAGTTAACACCTGCATATTATACATCTACCAAGCCATTAATCTCATTAGTTATCATATAAAATTCTCATTTATCACACGTCACACACCATATCATTCATTTCATCATATTATCACATCACATTATCACATTGTATTTTTACATATCGTATATATACCTTGCCATTATTTCCTTCATATTAACACACCACATAATCACACATCATACACCACCATGCTTTTCATCTCATCCCATTAGTCATGTCATCACATATCATACATACACATACGTATATCAATATCTGTATAGCTCCCCAAATCTAAATATTACAACCCCGTATCATATATATATACATACACACATCAACACACTCCCATACATGTATACTAATTTCTTACGCCCCATAATTTTACTCCGTATCATACTTATGGATTCTACACTCAATACGCTTTACACATCACACGGCAAACCATAATTTAAAATTTTCATAGCACATCATGTACATAAAATAAAAGAAATCATACTCACCTGAGGAAACGCAAAGACCGGCTGTGTAAGCTCTCCGCCATTTCCCCCAAACTCGCTTCTTCTTCTTATTACCAAGTTTTAACACTAAAAATTTAAAATCATTCTAATCTCTCACAAGCATTTCATCGAACGCCTGATGTGCATTACACGTATGCACACTCACAATTCTATTGATCAGGTTTTAAGCCAATAAATTTCTCCAAAAATTATTCTAAGTTGTTTTTCATAATTTTCAACAATTCCTATGGCCACTCTCTAATAAATTTAAGGCATAAACTCTTTTAATTTCAAACCCAAAATCCCAACTCTTTTCAAATTTACTCCTACCATATCCAATAAAGAATTTATCGCTTCTAACATAAAGATTATCTCCTAATCCCTTTACTATCCTAATTGTCTTGCCAAAAATTGGATACATACAACCCTATACTATTTAATAAAATAAATTCTCACCTTTCAAGAAGCCAATCCGAGAAACCAACGCCGGGAGATTGAAGAGCACCCTCCAATAAGCTAAAACCCTCTAAATTTTTGGTAAAATAGCTAGGAATTTATGGAATTAAAAATCCCGAAATTAAAGAAAGAGAGTTTGGCAGCGTCAGGTTCTTGCTGGATGGAAATGAAGAGAAGAAAGGGGAGGGGTAGGTTTGTAATAGGGGGGGGGGGGAGGAATTTATTATAAACCCCTTCTAAACTCTCCAATTATTTTTATACCCCTATAGTTCTACTTTTTATAATAAATTCTAATAAAAATCGCTCCACCGGATAAATAAATAAATTAAGGAATATATATAAATAAAATTATATTTTAATACATAATAAATACAATAATAATATCTGATAGCAATACAAGAATTACAAATGACTATTTTAAAACGATAAAATAGGAGGGTGTTACATTATACACACCTCAAAAGAACTGGGTTATGGGTTATCAGTGTGAAGCAGTCAAGGCAGCCGCCCACAAAAACAGTGGATGTTAGGAGTATGGATTATCAGTGTGAAGCATTTTATGAGTGATATTAGTGGATGCTGATCAATACTTCTGAGTTTGTAGGATTTAAAAAATTCGGGGTAGATGCATATTGAATATCCATATACTTTGTGGTTTTGTCAAATATTTTCTTAAATTTAACCATGTCTATTGAAGACATATGTAAGGCCAAGCCGCCAAAAGTACTTTTTGAAAATAAAATAATACCTATTGTATTTGGTGGGAAACATGTGCAACACCAATTTAGCAAAAGTATTTTCTGTCAAAAAAACACTTGTACATAGTTTTTATCCAACTAATATATCAAGTCTAAAAGTAGTTTTAGAGCCCCAAAAGTTGCTTTTGAAAATCCGGAAATAATACCAAACATGGCCTTGGTTTCCTACAAATGATGTATGATATATTCTAGCTAGCTGCAATTTACCTCAGATATTATAAAAATTTCTTGGTGTTGGGGTTGGGGGTGGACGGTGAGGCTGAGTTTGTGCAATTTTACAGGTGAATAAGTAGGTTCATTATTTATGTCAACGGACTGAGTCTTCTTTAGATGGCAGATGGGCTCTTTACCATCGGTAGTTTTTATTGGGCTCGTTTTGCTTAGCCTTGTTTTTTTTATTGTTTATTAGTGTTCTTTTGTTAATGTGACACCCACGATCTTAGAACTTGCTGACATTGGATTTGATTTTGTTATCTTGTCCAATGAAGGAGGTCTGGTACAGCTTGAAAACAAGGTATTACCTGATGCTAGTCAAATATCTTAGTATCAGTCTATTAAGCTAATATTGATAAAGGTACGAAATTTTGGATAGTGACATCGGATTGGATTACAATTTTTCATATTAGATATCACCTATTGGGGATATATTAGCGATATGTAGAAGATATGAGCTGTCATATAAGATGAAATTACCTAGCCTAAATGTGATTACCACATTAACATTATATATGACAAATACAATCTACTAATGCAAACAATACAATTACAAACCAAATATAACATATTCAGATATTAAAAATTATACATATTACATAAAAGCAAACATGTCTCCAATGAAAATGTTTGTACTTCATATAGATCAGTTAGACAATTATTCACATTAATTACAATGTCAATTTCTTACACAAATTCTTATACAAAATGGAGTCTTACTTAGATTTATTAAGTTGTCGAATATGTTATTTTGCGATAGAAGTATTCTCATAATAAATATTACAATAAACAAATTAAAAATAATATTCCTTAAAATTGTCTCAAATATCTGCTAATATGGTACAGTTTTTGGTTGATATATCAGGTTATACCCTATATATCAGCTATCTTGAAAATCGTTAAACTATATTGAAACTTCTTGAATGGAAAAGGTCCAACGGCCCCAACCCCTAAAACAAATATAACAATTGAGAAATTGGCCATATCGGCCGATTCAGAGTGACCACCAAAAAGGAAGAGAAATATAACAAATTAACAATGGAAGTCTGAATGTCATAGCTAGGGATAAATTTATAGCATTAACAATTATATGGATGGAGGATCAAGATACAATGAAAACAAATAGTAGTAGAAAAGGGAAGAATTATTAGTACTTCATAATGTTATAAAAGGCGGTATCGGTATGTGGTTCCTTGCTGTGCATCGCTTCTTATATCGCTTATGCCGTTGGGGAGTTTATTTTATTAGAAAAATGTCCTAAAATAATTAGGAAAAATCTGAAAAAAATAGGAAAAATTAAATGGAACAATAGCATAAATGCATAATCTAATTGAACAAAGACATTATGCACTAACCAACTATGGAAATAGATTGCAAAGACGTAACATATGACAGACATGCCCTAATTCATTGTGGGTAAGAGAGAGAAGTTAACAAAAAAGAAAATTCGGTGTGTCTTACACGCTTTAGAAACAAGCCAGTTTTAAAATATGGTCAAAATCTTTTTAAAAACCCAACCGCCGATAAGACATGCATATACGAAATTATGCACCTCATATACAATATGCGAGCCCTCATGTTGAACTACACGTTGCATATGCTATATTAACAACAAAATTGCCCTTATTCAGACTTAAGAGAACGACTTCTAAGAAGTTTTAAATGCGAAAGGCGAAATCAAGGCATTGAACTCCACTATCACCCCAGGTGAGAGGCGCCAAAAAAGGTGCTCGCTTGAGTGAAAAATGTGCCAAGAAATAGATATTCAAATAAATAATATGTTATTTGTAGCATGTAGTAATCTACTAATTTTTTAACTAGGGGACCATCCAAATATGAAAATAATACGGCAAAACTAGTATACACACAATTAGAATGTATGGATACTGTATGGACTATATTACTAAGATATTACAATTTATTAACTTAAAATCTATCAAGTTATCAAGTAGAAAAGAAAGCACAATCACACATTAGACACTCATATAACAAAATATATAATGATCTATATTAAAAATTAATTAGACCTCAAGTGTACTCCAAGTTCTAAGCATTTAATAGACTTAATTGGCCAAGTCATAAGGAACAAAACTATAGATGTTGGAGGCGTGGGAAAGTAACATAAAAAAGTAATCAAACAAAGTGGTGGGGGGAGAAGCCATCTCTCTTTAAGACATTATATCCTTTTGATATTCTCACCCACAATTACAAATGTTTTGCCTTTACATACACCTAACGAAAGAAAGTGAAAGTTAAAGACAAGGGTGTTGGCCATACTAAGATTTAAACATAAATATTTAAAAAGGAAACACCTTTTAGGTGCCTTGCCTCCCACTCGAGGCGCTTGCTTGATCCTTGCCTGATTGAACTCGATCGCCTAGTCAAGTACTCGAGCGAGGATCCTTGATGTTGTATCGCTTGGGGCTGATGCATCAAAGGCGCTTGCTTTTTAAAACCTTAATATCGCATAAGCGATGTATGCTCACCACATATTTTCACCATTTAGTATATTAGTGGATTGCTTTTTCCTCCAATCTACACGTTCTGTTTTTACCATTGGCGTCATTGCCTCATTGATAAGGATAGCACACAGGGGAGAAGGGGGGGTAGAGCAAGGTGGTTTTAAGCAAGTGGTAATTGGAGTGGGCAAGCTAAGTGGAGTGGATTAGTGATTCAATGTGAGATAGAAGAGCGATAGGAGGCAGTCCATTGGGAGGAGAGGCAAAAGCTTTGCCTTTTGAAGAATTCGAGGCTATTGTATTAAGTCCATATGTCTAGAACTTTTTAAAACTCTTGAATGCTATGCATTTCATAGGAGGCAGTCCATTGGGAGGAGAGGCAAAAGCTTTGCCTTTTGAAGAATTCGAGGCTATTGTATTAAGTCCATATGTCTAGAACTTTTTAAAACTCTTGAATGCTATGCATTTCATAGATTAAAGGTTTGGTCGATCTGCAATATTGATCAGGTGATTCGGCCGATCCAACCCCGAGACATCCGAGCTGTGGTAAATTTAAAATAGGTGAAATCAAAATAAAAAAGTGGAACACAAAAATCAGACCAAAAAAAGAAAGTGAAAACTTACATGACCTTTATGCATGATAGTCGTTATTGCAAGTTATCATTGCGAGAAAAATTTATTCATTTTTGTGAGAAATAAGGTGGTTACACACTCATATACATGTTTTTTTCAGATAGATTTGGGAGAAGTCAATTTCACACCTCCTTAGGTTATAATGTACATATTATACATGCCCAACAAAATCATTTAAGATGAACATTAAATTTGTAATATTTACTTGATCAATTGATTTTTTTAAAATAATTAAAATCATTTATTTAATATAATGAAGATTTTAATATCTAAGTAGAAAATAACATATAACAAAAATTCGATACACCGACCCCAAACCCTAAAATTTTGGCAATTCGATACCTTTCCCGATACCGAGATTTAAATGATTAAATCCTTGATATATATATGTTATACACATTCATTTTTAAAATGAGTTTATCAAATAAAATTATGCACAATTGAAATTATACACTAGACCACTAGACTATACCGTTCCCCCCCCCCCCCCCCCCCCCCCCACACACACACCACACACAAACAAACAAACAAACAAAAAACTATAAGAGTTATAGTATCATTGTATCAAGAGTAACAAACAAAAAACTATTAAGAGTTATAGTATCATTGTATCAAGAGTAACAAACAAAAAACTATTAAGAGTTATAGTATCATTGTATCAAGGGTATAAAATTGAAGGGCTAATCAAAATAACTTGTTAAAAAATTGAATGATATGGATTTAGAACTTCTGTTAATTTCGAAAGGACAGAAGATTGCTGTTAATCTTATATTGGTATAAGTCTAGGTGTGACTTCTACAAGATTGCTATAAAGCAATTTGATGTTGCATAGAGTTACTTTAAGTGTAATCTTTTAATATCGGTAAATTTAAAACTAGCTAATGGATGCATATATATAATCAGTGTTCTAAAAAGCGGCCTAGGCGGCCGCCTAGGCGCTAGGCGGCCCCCCAACGCCTTGACTAGGGCCTAGGCGTTTATGAAAATCGGAAATGGGTTCTAGGCGGCTAAAATCGGACCTAGGCGGCGTTTAATCGGTCTAGGCGGGTCTAGGCGGACTAGACCCGCTTAAGCCTTAAGTAATTTTTAAAAAAAATAAAAAAAAAGTACAAAAAAACCCACCACTCTCACTTTCTCCTCCTAATAAAAAAAAGTAAAAAATCCTAAATCGCGCTCTTCACTTTCACCCCCAAATCGCGCTCTTCACTTTCACCCCAAATCGCAGCTCCTCGGTTTACATCGGATATGGAGAAGATAGAGTCCTCATGTTCACCGATACAATAATACACCGATTCGACTATGTGAAGCCCATCTTACAATTGCAAGGAGAAAAAGTTCAATAATAAGAAACTAAGAATGAGTAGCAATAAAGAGTAAAAAGGGGTAACAACAAAATAAACCTAAAAGATCGATAAATAAATATATAAATAAATAAATAAATTTAAAAAACCGCCTAGCGCCTAGCCGCTTAATCCCCAATTACAAGGTCTAGGCGCTAGGCCCCCATCGGCCGCCCAACTACCGCCTAGCACTTTTTAGAACATTGTATATAATGCACCACACACACATATATCTGTATATAAAAATTAATCCTTGATATTTAAGTTCATATATTATATTTATACATCTCTAATATTATAATGGGAGAGTTGGAGTTGTCGTTTGTAAACATACCAACTTATGTGTATCGTGCGTGCATAACTAATGTGAATGAGGTCTCAGGTTCGAGGCCATGCTACGTCGGGGTTTTTACTTTAAAAAAATTAAGACGTGCATCACACATGTAAATTACTAGTAAGGTAATAATGGTATAAATTCATACATATGTAAAATATCTAAAATTATTTAGATGAAAAGTTTGAATGATATGGATGGAAATGGAAAAAGGGTGCTATCAATGCAAAGATTTTTTATGATTAATACATATGCCAGATGCTACTAAAACTTTCAATTTCTATAGTAGCTATACCCTGACTACAAAATTTATATCGAAAGTGTGTAATTTTAAACCTTTGATATTTTAAGAAAGAGAGAATCACTATAATATTTCTCTGAATGTTTTAGAATGTTCATCTCATCTCCTTTGATAAAAGATAATATTTGGTTTGGTTGAAAGAAATAGCGAGGTATTGACTGATTCTAGTGAAGTATATGTGAGTATTAGTTTGAAGTTGCATATGTTCGACACCATCCATAAATAAAAAGTTAAGTTGAAAGACTTGATAACTGTAACTAGGTGATATGATCCATACTATTTATTATTTTCTAATTAAATATTATTTAATCTTAGAAATGGGCTAGCTAAGGTTCACATTATAATAACATTTATCATTTTTAATTATACAACTGCAGTGTAATCTTACGTTGCACAAAACTTGATGACTCTGGCTAGTTAATATGCATACTTGTTTAAATATATACACCTCCCATATATATATATATATTAAATGATGCACCACTGATTCAAAATACTTTAATTGTTTGTGACGAACACATATCCAACATCGACACTTTACCTAAAATGTATCCAGCATGCCAGTTTGGTTTCCAGGTCAAAACTGACCCATGTGTAGTATATTTGACGTGTATTCGAGGCGTATTTTTGGTAAATTTTTCATAATTTCCATTGGGAGAAGGATGTCAGAGGCATGAAAAATGACAGGACAGCTGGTAGGGGAATAAGAAAGGTGACATAAAATTAGGAGGTGTGATTATTTAATCTTAGTGAGTAGTATTGGATATTTATCCACACATCCCAAAATTTATTTCATTTTAGTTTAATGGACAATGTCTTATACGGTCTGGCCTTTATAAATTGGATGTAAATCCAAAAGTCCAATGTCTTGAATCATCATTGAATGGTATATATGACTAATATCTTCCATGAAAAATTTAATAGTAGAATTTAGAAGTAAATGGACGTTGTATGTATAAATTTATCTTATATTTTTTAGCTACCATGTTACCATGTTCATGTCCTATCTATGTGCCGTGTTTGCATACCTGCAAAATAGTACTCCTGTTTTGGACACTATTTGGTAATAGTTTTGGAAATTTGTAATAAGAAAATTGTTTGAGAAATTATAGATAGTTCTAAATCTGAAGGTTGGAAATCATGTATTTCATATAATCCTATCCATTATATATCAAGGGTTATGTTTGTAAATGTAGGGAAGTAAACTGCTATTTATTGCTGAAACACTGTTTCAAAATCCTTATGTTGTCTTTATAATGTTTGATCTTGCTCTTTGGTTTAATTTACCTCTTTAAAAAGTAAGGTGATATTCACTCTTATAGTCATCTCTATTCTTTTTATGTCAAGGACTTGTGAATTTTTTTGGTAATGAGATGTGAACTTTTCCAGTTCAAAATAAACTAAGCAGTCTTGAATAGTGTATATCATTTACTTAGCTCTATGTATGTCAATGCAGATGCTGGGAAATCTACAATTGGAGGGCAAATACTTCTCCTTAGTGGTCAGGTTGATGAAAGAACCATTCAGAAATATGAGAAGGAAGCTAAAGATAAAAACCGAGAGAGCTGGTGATTATTATGTTCTTTCACTACATTACTATTTTGGCTAATTTATATAATTAACCGTTATATAACTGATTTGATTTATTTAATTTATCTACATTTTCCCAAGTTTCTAGGACTTTTTTTCTTCACTGAACACTTCCTAATGGATTGACACGAATTGCTACATCCACTACCTCTTGTAGCTTAATGGAGAATGTTGAGATGAGTGAACAACAATCACTAAGGATGCGATGCAAATAAGTGCATTTGAAAAAGTTAAATGTAGTTTTAGATGACGGTAATATGGGAGAATTGAGATGTTTAGTCATGTGCAAGGGAAGAAATTAAGTACACTTATTTGTTTGTGGTGGTCTAATAAGGCACGAGTTAGGAGTGGTAGAGTTATAGTCTACTAAGGCGCGGGTTAGAAGTGGCCGATTTTTGTTAGTTAGTGGTAGATTTATAGTTGATATAGCTATTCAAACATCTCTTGCACAAATATACAATTCTATCTTGGCACCTTTCCAAGTTAATGATCTCTCTCAAGTGTGGACTAATTTTGTATGCCTTTTATGTTTTGACATTTAAAGGGTTATTTGTGAGTTCTTTTAGTAAAATAGTTGAGATAAAATCCATATAAAAGAGTTAATGAGACTTCTCTAATTGGAACGGATACATCACTTTCATATAATTAAGCAGATCAAATAGAGAAACCTTGTACTTTTCTACAAAAAACTTGGGGTTTTGTAAATGTAAGATAGATACACTATCCGGAGTTTATAAAGAAGCTCACAGAGTCACAGTGTAAGTTTATGTTAAGAGAACCATTTGACTAACTATTGTATTCTCATCATATTCTCTTCCACATGGTTAATTGCAAGAATGGTTTGATTAGTGGCCTGTTTTTTTCCCTCCAAGCCAAAAACTTTATGTACCATGGAAATTACCCTTTTTGACGTTAGTTGTTTAAAGATATTTTGATGTAAATAATTAGTAGAACTGAAAACAAATCATTGATTGTTTACCGTTGACCTAGGAAAATATGTAGTTGTTGGAAAATTGAGGGTATTGATTGACATTCCCTTCTGTCAGATTGGTCTGTTACTTTCTGATTATATGGTTAAATGTTGGCGAATTCCTCTATGGGTGACTGACGTTGGTAGTCTTTTCTTCTCTCTTCTTGTAACACCCCAGATTTGTGAGAAATAATGAAAGAAAATATATGAGTTAGAGGGTGACCTATAGGGAGATTCTATGGGCTATAGAATAAATGGAATTAATAAGTAGGCCTATAGATTAACTATGGGGCTATGGAGCATTAAATGAAAGACAAAAATGAATGAAAGAAATGAAGAAAGTGGGCTGTGCTGTGTGCTTGGAGGGGTGTTGACGTGGGCTTGTGGTGTAGAGTTTAGTCCCATATCGTGGATGAAGAAGAGTGAAAGAGAGATTATATAGTATAAGCCAAGGATAAAGGGCACTAACCGTCCGGACACCCTTTTGAGGCAGCCCGTGGTGGGCAGTGGTTTAGGATTTAATTGTGTGCGTACGAGTTGAGTACGGGGCGTTACACTTCTTTCTTTCATTTTCTTCACTTTTGGAGAAGTGTCTTCAATCCATGCATATTCAGATAGTTCAGAAATGTCTGCTTTTAAAGTAATTTTTGTTTCTTTAATTTTACATGCATGTTCAAATGGTTTCTGTCACATACCTTTGCAAATTACTTTCTCTTTCACAAGCACTGAATCTCCTGTTCTTTTCCCTGTGAGCTAGAGCAATGACATTCTTCATTCTTATATCTGAAATCTCTTTTGTCCTCTTTTTAGGTATATGGCTTATATTATGGACACAAATGAAGAAGAACGTGTGAAGGTGTGCTTACTATGACGGAGATTTTTTTGTTTAGCTACTAATGCATTTGAGGCTTCCTTTTACTTGATATTTGGGGTAGTCCTGTCTTTCTATTGCCACGGGCTAGTTTTTAACCTGTTCAAGAAGGTACCTGGCTTCTTTGCTTGTGATGTGTAGTGGTGGGAACTGATCTGATTTTTCGGGTCAGATATGCAAGATCCGCTTACAGAACCACTAATATTTTGTAGTATCCATTTGGGGTCCATACCCTCCGAATTACCGGATTTGGATTGGTTTTTTGGCTTTCCAGTTTTGATTCGTTCTGTAGTCAATTAAAGTTTACTCAAGTATAAATAATACATTTGAAACACAGAAATTCACAAAAATCTGTTTGATTGTTAATCTAATGACATGAAATTGAACATGTTGAAGTATACAACCTTCATTTCATTAAATAATCAAAGCATATATTTTCTTCGATTTCCTAAAGTAGAAGATTGATCTTTATAGCTAACATCGATTATATATTCATTCAAATATTACATTGCGAACTATGAAACCCCTTTCTATGGTATTTAGTGAAATCTAATAATTCAATAGTAGAAGCTATATATGCTTGTAAGTTTATTACTTGAGTTATATATACAAGGAAATATGCTTTGGATAATTGGATTTTGATCCTTATGGATCAATATCAAGTTCCCATAAGAAAATGAATCTAATTTTGGGGTCCATACCGTACCTGATAAGCGAACAAATCTGGTCTGAGGGATATAGTTCTGAAAGTTTGGGCTGGATTCAGATTGCCTAATCATTATATGAAATTGCCATCCCTAGTGATTTAAAATGGTTCATCAACTTTCGAGGAATATTTAATGTTTTGCAAGGAATATTTAATGATTAGGCTAGGAATACTTAACAATTTGCAAGTTGTGATATGCCCTTGACCTATGAAAAAAATTCCTTAGTTGGTAAAGATCTGACATCAATGTACATTCATTTTTGTGCTGCAACCTCTGAGTAAGCATTCGTATTTGTATGTTCTATTAAATATCTTCCTTTTTTCCCCTCTCATCTGATATTCAGGGAATAACTGTGGAGGTTGGCAGAGCACACTTTGAGACAGAAACTACAAGATTTACTATTTTAGATGCTCCAGTAAGTTCTTCCATATTTTCTTGGTGTATACAAGTCAATTATTTTTGGATGCTCCAACAAATGCTAATTTCTATTGGCTTTTCTATAAATTGTGCTAAGTCTGTTTGCCGTACTGTGTGCCAGAGCAACATTATAACAGTAATAGTGTTAACTTTTAGCTCTCTTTTTATATATACTAGAGTTTAGCACGTGCAATACATGTTTATTTCTTGATTTTGCTAGTTAATGGGTGCCTCAAATAGTCAAATATTCTTTCAAAGAAAAATAATTATCATCAATTGGCACTTGATTTATTCTTTCAAAGATTAACAATTACTGCCAATATTCAATTTGCTTAAAAGTACACGCACATTACACAAGTGTCCAACCACACACCCTCTCACGTTATAATACATAGAAGATATTTACATGTATATTAAGACTGTCAACTTCAGTTTTTTTTAATAAAATGTGGCTATGGCCACTCTTTTCATTTATCTGAGTCAGGTACTTTTTTGGTCTAATTTCTATATGAAATCGGTTCATATTTTTTTTTCATAGTTGTCTAGCGATACAAACTGTGATGTTTTTTCTAGTTGTTCTGATGCATGACTCCCTTAGAATACCAAAATTTGTTCTTTTGAGTTGTATCAGATGTCATTTCGCACCTAATCAGTTAAGATGCTGCATTTAGACTTCCTTGGGTTCTCACTTCTCAGGAAACTATTAATAAGAAGGTTTTACAAGTGTCTTTTGCTTCAACTAGGTCATCCGTGGATTGATTGTACAACTGACTTAAAATAACGTGATCAGTATTGTTTCTAGGTAGTGTAGTATGAAACTTTTTGGTGCAGCTATACATCAATTAGATGGCTCTGCCTTACTGTGCATACGTCATTCAACCAGTTTATAAGCGATTAGGAGTTCTTAAGTTTATTTATTCCTATTTTAAAATTCTGTGTAGGTTTCTTATTATGATTGTTTTGTGTAGGGCCACAAAAGTTATGTGCCAAATATGATCAGTGGTGCATCTCAAGCGGATGTTGGTGTTCTGGTAATCTCATGTTACCGGCCTGCTCTTTTGTGTTTTTTTTGGAAGTCTATTTGAAATGTTCTCCTGTCACCAGGTAATATCTGCTCGTAAGGGTGAATTTGAAACTGGATATGAAAAGGGAGGGCAAACTCGAGAGCATGTCCTGCTTGCAAAGACCTTAGGTGTCTCAAAGTTGGTTATTGCAGTAAACAAAATGGACGATACCACAGTGTGTTGGTCCAAAGAAAGGTGCAGTTTCCAATTTTTATATTTTCAAAGAATTTTTGTACATGGGTACCCTTTTATGGACATCTAGTTGATTTACCTTACCAGTTATTGATTTACCTTATCAATTATTGATTTACCTTATCAATTATTGATTTAATGGCTTCTAATTTCCTTTTGTCAGATACGATGAAATAGAATCGAAGATGGTTCCTTTCCTGAAATCTTCTGGTTACAATGTGAAGAAAGGTAGCACATGCCGTTGATACTTACAATGAATTTGTGTGCTCTTTAAATTTGGTTTGGAAAGAGGACGCCAATCTTAACCAGTTCTCTTTATCATAACCCCCCCCCCCCCCCCCCCCCCCCCCCCCCCCCCTCTCTCTTATTTGAAGTTGTCTCTCAACTTTGTGTATGATATAGGCTAGCAACTCATACATTAGCTGAGTTGTGGGCCTATGGCTGGCATGACATTGAAATTTAAAATATGATGACAGATTACTACCTCCCAGTTCCCTCAACAAGTCTCCATGTTATCAAAGCAATACCTATGTTTTTCTCATTGTAAATAATCAGTCCATCAGTCATCCATAAATCTCCCGTTCAATTTTCTATAAGCTCTCTTTACTATCTTTATGCTCTTTCAACTGTAGCAGTTGCAATTGATAAAGTTAAAGCTAAAGTAACAAGGCTGTAAACTAGAGGACACTAAGGTTATTTTCTTGTTTGAGCCATTTTGTCAGCAAGATAACTGCTCGGTAAGAAGAACAATGAAAATTGAGAAAATAAGATGGAGCAGAATGAAGAAATTGTTGAATTGAGTGCTTGAATTTTTACATACCTTGCAGAGAACCACTTTTTGGAAAATTAGGGAGATAGGATATGTTTCATTCAATTTGCTGCACAAGTTTTTGATGTAAAGAGGATTTCATCTCCTAGATTTTGTACTTACTACTTGGGGGCACAATGCTTTTCTTTTTCTCTTTAGGAAGACAACATTTTGATTAGTGGTTGAGAGGGTTGAGGGTAGTTGGAAATTAGATATGAACATCGTTATGAACTTTTCAATAGATTCAGTGTCGTTTTGGGTCGTAAGAGTTTATTTTCTTTTACCAACTGCCAGGGCTGATTGGATAAGGGCATGCACCTTAATAGGGATGTTTCCTATGTGAGGATCTTAAATGGAGAAAATTTTGTTTTAAATTATGACTATGTCCTCAAATGGTAGCTCCTCTATCTTTCTTATGACTATTTTATGTATATATATCATCTATGAAGCATGGACACGGGTACAACACGACATGGATACGTGATGTTTCAAAAAAGTAGGATACGGGTGCGTATTTGATATGGCTAAAAATAGGATTAAATTGGGACCGTTCATATCGGATACAAATCTTAAAGCTCTCAGGGGTAAAATGGTAGTTTCACCTACAAACGGGTCTGAAATGGGAACTGGATCTTTCTTCAAAGCCCAATAACCCATAAACGGATTTGTCCTACTGGGTACGGGTCCCAACCCGTTACAAACCAGTTCAGGAGGATAAAGAAGGATTCAGATTCGTAATTATCCCGAAGAGGTGGTTTTAACCACTTCTATTCATCCACACCGGGAAGTAGAGATTTGTTCTTATCTCGAAACAGATCCCTAAGACGATTATAAATACTCCTTCCCCCACCGTAACAAGGTAATCAATATTTTTCTACATAAAGCTCTTTCATAATCTTCCTGATTACTTACAAGAGCGTCGGATGGTGCATTGCTGGGATCCATTCTGGTGTATCGCACTTTTTGCAGGTTCACGACAGCGACGAGAAATAAGTCAACATGTTGGTGAAGGTCAACAGGTTGCCTTATTCGTTTTCTCAAGAATCCACTAATTCATTTGTTTGTTCCCACACCAAAATCAGCATCAACAGATTGGTGCGGTCTGTGGGAAACAAAAAAGCAATCCAACCTTCATCAGCGAGAGTAGTTTCAAGTCATGCATCCGAAAGAGAAGGGGAAGGTAGCGGTCTCCAGCCGAAGAGCCACTCCTCTGCCTCCTCTAGTTCAAGATGTTCTTCATCAACAGGCCCCTACAGGGTCTCGGGGGCTCTCCAGGGGGGCTCTCATCGGAGTCGTCCAAAGCAACATCCTCTTCATGACCATGTCGCGGTTCACAATCATTTAGTTGACTCTATGGCTTCTCAAAGTCCTCCCGAGCATGTTCTCCGTCAAATGATTGTCAACCACCGAAAGGGGGTTGACCTCCGAACTCGCCTAAATGGATGGCGAGCCCTTGGGGGAGTCCGTCAACCTGAGCACCCAGGGGTCTCAAGGGCCTGGACCCCCCGCAGACCGAGGACCAGAAGATCCCCTCCCCGAGGTGGCGGAGAGTCCCCTCCACATCGTTGGCGGAGAAGTCATACTCCAGTAAGCCGAGCCATACCTAGGGACCGCCAAGTTGAATGGGCATCAGTCACAAGGGCAGAGTTCCAGGATTTTCAAGAAGCCGTTCTGCGGGTCCTTAATGTTGCTCCCAACCACGAGCAACGGGCACCTAGTCCTCAATTTGCCCCAAGCCATCACCACCGCACTTCCAGTCCCCTTTCGCATGAGAAAGAGTCTCGGGGCTTAGCAAGATACGACCGAAGGGAGGACTCCGTCTACCGTCGTCTCCACGAGATGGAGAGGTGCCTTGGCCGACTTGATAGAGAAGAGGAACGAGCGAGCGAGGAATTTCTGCCCGAGCAGGCCTCCGTTCTCTCGGGCCATCATGGAAGCTCCGGTCCCAGAAAACTTCAAGCGCCCTAACTTTAAGTCATATAACGGGGAGTCGGACCCTGCCGACCACATCGAGAGTTTTAAAACTCTCATGATGATCCACCAGGCGTCGGGTGCGCTTTTTTGCAAAACTTTCTTTGCCATGCTGAAGGGGCCTACGAGAGAATGGTACTCTTGACTTGCCCCGACCTCCATCTTCTCGTTCGATCAGTTCGAAGGGCTCTTCCTTACTCATTTCGTGAGTAGCTGTCGGGCCGAGAAAACAAGTATCTTTGGTGACCCTCAACCAAAGAAAGGGTTAACGCCTAAGAGATTACATTCGGCGCTTCACCGCCGAAGCCCGATCTATTGCCCCCCTCAACCAATCCGTAGCCTCTGCGGCATTCGGGCACGTCACTAACGCCGACCTCAAGGCGTCCCTTGCCAAGAAGTCTCCTCGGGAATTCTCAGAACTCCTACTTAGGAGTGAGAAGTACATCTGAGTGGAAGAGGCTCTCAATTCCCCCAGTCTTGAAGAACCATCTTCCGGGAACAAACAAAAGAATACGAGCGAAGAAGGGTCCCAGAAATTTCAAAGGGATGACAATGGCCAACGCCGTCCAGCTCCTCGTTTTGAGAATTCACCCCTCTCAATGCTAGTATATCAGCAGTTCTTATGGAGGTGGACAAGGAAGGGCTACTCTGCGCTCCCCTAGAATGAATATTCCTGGCAAGAAAAGAAACAGGAATAAGTGGTGCCACTTTCACAGCGACCACAGCCACGACACGGATGATTGTCGGACTCATAAAGAGGAGATCAAAGAACTCATATAGCAGGGACACCTGGCCAAGTTCGTCCGAAGAGACGGGGCCGATCTTCCACCCCAAGGAGCCTACAAGCGAACTGAGAGGTCTGTCGAGTTCCAAGATTCCGAACCTGGGGCCGTCCTTTACCTTATCCAAGGAGGTCCAATGGGGGGAGAACCAAACCCTTCCCAAGAGGCCTTCACCCTATCGTAGAAGTAGGATTTCAGTTTTCAATAAGGCCAATGCTTGTAACACGGCCAAAAAGCATGTAATAATGGCTCGCCCTATTGAAGTGGCCATTTAGTTCATCTCAATAAAACTTAGCTTTTTCTATTGAAAATTATTGTACTTGCCTCACTTCTATCTCTCCGAGTCACGTCTACGATTCGTCAAATGGTAAGTTCGGAGCTCAGCTTGTCCTACAGGGCTGCTCCCACAACTTACCAAGCTAAAAAAAGGGGTTTGGAGTCCAACACTTGGTTCGACGCCGCTCTACCCGCTTGCAAACAAGCAAGTGCGGAGCAGTTCACCATTCGAAATTGCTCCTACAACTCATTAACCCTCTCAAACAACGGGTTTGGAGTCCAACACTTGGTTCGACGCCGCTCTAGCCACTTGCAAACAAGCAAGTGTGGAGCAGCTCACCATTCAAAATTGCTCCTACAACTTGTTAGCCCTCTTAAACCACAAGTTCGGTGCACAACTCTCCCTTAGAGTTGCTCCTCAAAACCTATCTCCCAAATGGCTCTCCTAGAGCTTAGTGAAGCTCATCGCCGCGCTCGCCTCCAGAGCGGACCTCTTTTCAAAGAGTTCGGAGCACAACTCTTCCCAAGAGTTGCTCCTCAAACTTGTCTCCCAAACGGCTCTCTCCTAGAGCCTGGTGAAGCTCTTCGCTCCGCTCACCTCCAAAGCGGATTTTTTCTCAATGAGTTCGGAGCACAACTCTCCTATAGAGTTGCTCCTCAAAACTTCTCCCAAACGGCTCTCTCCTAGAGCCTAGTGATGCTCCTCACTCTGCTCGCCTCCTGAGCGGCCTTCTTCTTAATGAGTTCTGAGCACAACTCTCCCCTAGAGTTGCACCTCAAACTTGCCTCAAAGAATGGTTCTTCCCAAAAGTCATACAAAGCTCAACTCAACCGTTCACCAGACAATGCCTATCGTTCGCCGCGTTCGTCATGTTCACCAGCACGCGCCAACAGACGTGTTTCCGAACGAAAAATGGGCAAAACACTGTTGACCAGTCAACGACTTAAGAGCCATGTGTCGCTCGCCTATCATTTGCTACGTTCGCCAGCACACGCTGAATAGACGTGTTTCCGAACAAAAAATGGGCAAAACGCTGTTGACCAGTCAACGGCTTAAGAGCCACGTGTCACTCGCCTATCGTTCGCCACGATCGTCAACACACTCCGAGCAGAGCTATTTCCGAACAAAAAATGAGAGAAAAACTCTACCTCAAAATTCGCGCTCAAATCAAAGATCTACTCCTTAGATTTGCCCAAAAAACAGAAAAAAAGAGAAGGGTTAACGGGTCGGGTCCGAACCCGTTTGGACCCAAACCCGCAACCATCCTCTCTCCTCTCCTTCCCTTTTGAGTTTGAGTGCCAAACCAAAAACCCATGGCCGAGCTCCAGAGCTCCCCTCCATTCCTCTATCGCCATACGTCGAGCTCTCAGTCCCGTTCGTCGAGCACCTCTCCACCGTCGAGCTTCGACCTCCAAGCTCGCCCATTCACCGAGCTCTTCGCCAAAGTGTCGAACCCATCGCCTCAGTCGAACTCTCTCGGCGAACTCCAAGGAGGAGCATCGTCTAGCTCCTCCCCTCACTGAGCTCGACCTCGCCTCCACTTCGAAGAGCACTCAGTAGCCGAGCTCCCCTCTCCTTCGCCAAACGCCGACCTCCTTCATTGAGCTCCCCTCCATTCCTTGCCACGCCTCTTCCTCGTCGAGGCCTGGTCGAACTCCGTCACCCCTGCAATCGAGCTCGAGCCCCTTCACCTTCGCCAACCACAGCAAACCTCAGAGCTCTCATATCGAGCTCATCGCCTTCGACGAGCGCCACTTCCATTCCTCGCCAACCTCCATGAGCTTCGTTGTCGAAGTCCTCCAAACATCGTCGCGCTCTGCCTTCGAGCTTCAAACTCTTCGCCGAAACTCCGCGAGCGTCGAGCTCTTCCTCGTCGAGGATCGAACCCATCGCCGAATGACCCTCATCTTTTCATTCACCAAGCTCCCCCCGTTGCACAGAGCGCTCGAAAACTAGGGGCGAGGTCGGAGAAGGAATACAAAGAGGAAGGAGGAAGACGACAACGAAGGTAGGTGAAGACGAAGACGCACGAAGTCGAAGGCGAAAGCGAAAGGAGAAAGAAGCAGAGTCAGAGAGGGAAAAAAAGTGGCCACGTGGCGGTCAACGTTGACCAGCCACGCGGCGCTGCCTGGTTGGTCATCGAATGAAAACGTTCGGGCAGTGTCGAATAGAAGGGTTCCCGAACGTATTGTAGGGAAAAATTGCTGCCTCCCGATGCGCGCTCTCTTGATCGTGATCAATGCTTAAGATTGTGCCACGTGTACGGTATTTATCTATTTATTTAATTAATTGAATTAATTATTTTAAAATCGAAAAAATTAATTAAAAATAATTAAAATTCGGAAAATAATTTTAAATTCTGAAAATAGTAATTATTAAATTAGAATAATTATTTAAAATTTTTTATAATTAATTGTTTAAATTCAGAAATTGAATATAAAATTCAAAAAATGATTAAAAATTGGAAAAAATTCAGAATAATCTGGAAAAATCACACAAAATTCCAAAAAATCTGAGAATAATTTTGGGCATTTTACAAGCTCAGATTGACACCCTTACACCTCGAGCAGGATCCAACTCCCTTAAGAACTCCGATAAAATCTCGTACGCCATTAGAGCAACAAAACTACTACTCAAAGATTGTAGAACGCAGTCTTCAGGAGTGGGGGGCTCGTGATATGGCTAAAAATAGGATTAAATCAGGACCGTTCAAATCGGATACGAATCTTAAAGCTCTCAGAGGTAAAATGGTAATTTCACCTACAAACAGGTCTGAAATGGGAACTGGGTCTTTCTTCAAAGCCCAATAATCCATAAACAGATATGTCCTACTGGGTACGGGTCCTAACCCGTTACAAATCAGTTCAGAAGTATAAAGAAGGATTCAGATTCGTAATTATCCCTAAGAGGTGGTTTTAACCACTTCTATCCATCCACACTGGGAAGTAGAGATTTGTTTTTATCTCGAAACGGATCCCTAAGGTGACTATAAATACCCCTCTCCCCACCGTAACAAGGTAATCAATATTTTTCTACATAAAGTTCTTTCATAATCTTCTTGATTACTGACAAGAGCGTTAGATGGTGTGTCGCCAGGATCCATCCCGGTGTATCGCAAGAGCGTCGGAGGGTGCGCCGCCAGGATCCATTCCGGTGTATCGCACTTTTTGCAGGTTCACGGTAGCGGTGAGAAACAAGTCAACACGTTGGTGAAGGTCAACAGGTTTACCTTATTCGTTTTCTCAAGAACCCACAAATTCATTTGTTTGCTCCCACACCAAAATCAGCAGCAACAGTATTTAAGGTCAGTATGTTAAATACAATATACTTTATATTATATCTATAAATAAAAAATTTACTATCACTTTAAAAATGGAAGACAAACCATTTCATAGAACTATGAAGATTAACCATGATCTAGGAAGCATGGGTACTTCCAAATGCCCAACGTACCCGTGTCGGGAGCCGATACTGCTTAGGTACTCCCGGGTGCGTACCCAAAGAGTATCCAATTTTTTAATATATTTTTGCAACTTCTGGACACAATTATGTTTAGATAAATGTTTGGGGACCCAGTGTAATTTAAACAAATTGATGTTTTATGTTATGCTCAAATACAAAACAAGTATACCCAATGTTTTGTTAGTTAAATTATCAAATTTTTTTCTCCAAAAATGCTCATAATTATAATGCATTCTTATAATTCTATGAAATGGTTCAAATATTTGCATTTTTAACAAAATAAGTAAATATTTATTTATATATATATATATATATATATATAATATAAAATATATTATATTTATTGTACCCATGAATGCACTCGTATCCTATATTTGTAAAATCATGTGTCCTCGTACCCGTGTCGTGTCGTAGCCGCACCCCGTACCCGTATCTATGCTTCATAGACCATGATTAAAAGCATTTTTCAGAGAAGAAATGATAATCCATGTATCAAAATTTTGGGTACTTATTTTATGTTTGAGCTGAAGTAAACATCATGTTTTTGAAATCATACTATGGCCCCAAGTAGATATCTAAACAGAATTATGCCTAAAGGTGGGTAGAAAGTATTAGAATTTTTGGTACTCCGCCCAAGGAGTATCAGCACGTGACACGGTTACATCATGCTAAACATCAGTTAACGTCTGTCAATAAAAATAGAAAAAAAGACTTTTACTCGTATTCTCTTTGCCAGTTAGATCCAAATCAATTTTTGTAGCTTAATAAACTTAGAAACTTATGCAATCCATGACTTAATTTCCTCCTCGACATCTATCTCGCAAAAGATGAGTAACGCCATTTTTCTTTGTTCTTTCAGCAGCTCTTTCTCTCTTTCTCTCTCTTTCTCTCTCTCCCTCCTGTATAATGCATAAGGCCATTCCTCAAATGTGAAAGAACAGATCCAGTGTTCTATTATAGGATTTGCGATTTATAGCATCTCAATTAGCCACCAATCTAATTGGAGTGCCCGTATAGTATCTAAGTTGAAAATAGCCCATAACAATGCCTATTTAATTGATAAACCAGAGAATACACTAAGGAGAGGTATTTTTCGATTCAAACATTGCATGTAGGACTCAAAATTCTGCCCAAATAATGTATATAATTTTCCCTTTAATTTCTCATAAAGTTTGCAGGAATATTTCCAAATTGGATTTTTCTTCAGGCCCCTTGTCTTTTTTTTTATACCAGTTGGTTCGATAAACCTCTATTTTCTTACGAAAAGAAAATTCTAGGATGTTTGTAGGGTTTTAAGAGAAATTATGTAGAAGAATGTGCAGACATAACAAGTATCATTGAATGAAAATGCTTGAGAGACAAAAAGATTGAGATTGAGAGAGGGCACCATAGATGAACAAGGCCTAGTGTAGAGAGAGGGGTTCTAGGATCGAACAAGTGATTTCTTTTGTGAGAAGTCCATGTCTGCAAAAGCTATATGGCCTTCACTACTGGGGCCAATCTAACAATAAGTGATTACATCTCGTGAACTTCTTGTACCTGCCCATATTATAATTATGTTTGTAACTTTCAATTACCCAATGTTTGTGGTTTAATTCCTTGGCATATTTGAGTTTCTTGTTAATAGTCAGTTAATATTTGCGCACCTTTTGATTATTTATGTCTCCTGCATCAGTTGTCAGTTTCTTCTTCCTTCCTCTCTTTATTAGACAGTTGTGAAGGGGTAACTTCTCCATAGAAACTCTAAGCATAGAAGTTAACTTTTTCCTTTTTAAATACCTTTATCTGCATCTCCACTAACCTTCTTTTTGCTCTTGACCATATGAATCTTTTATTTACATAGTTTGCAACCTCTACCCCCATATTTCGATTGCATGCATGTTTTTCTTCTCTCTTTATTTATCCTGCCAAATATTTATATCATGATTATTGCAAATTTTTATTTGCTAATTAATATGATTCAAAATTTTGGCAATAATCAAAAATTGCACAAAATGCTACTTTGGGTTAGGGCCAGAATGAGGGAGATGGGTTAGGGTTATTTGAGGGAGAAGATAAAAGATGAGTAATTGTTGGGGAGTTTCATATTGTAAAGGTAAATATCATCAGGTTCTACCCATGGTTAATGTACAAAACCTTAACAGGGTGACTTTATGGATTGGTCCCACATTTTTAGGAATGAAGTCTAAATTTACATCAATTGTTAGGGGCTTCCCTTATTGTAATGTAGTCCAGGACTCCAGGGTAAGAGTTAAAATATATCAAATGCATCGGAAGAAACTAGATTCCCACTGAACTAAATGTACTACTTCATGTGGTGTTTCTGCTTAAATATACATTTTATCAAAAAGAAAAAAGAAAATTTATCTGAGTTGTTTTTGGCATGAACTGCAGATATTCAATTCCTTCCCATCTCTGGTTTGGTGGGATCCAACATCAAGTTTGAAGTGGACAAAAATGTATGCAGTTGGTGGAACGGAACATGTCTTTTCAAAATCTTGGATACCATAGAAGTTCCTCCAAGGGATCCTAATGGTCTCTTTAGGTACGACATTATTTCACTGTTGATTCATCCCTGGCTCAAATTTATCAGTTTGTTCCCCTGTCATCATGCTTATACACTTCCGTTTCTCCTTGTTGTCATTGTATATAATATCGTACCAGGTTTTTGGTATGCAGAATAACAGTATTTACTCATTTTGTCTTGTCATATGCATAATATAGTTTCTATGAACCATTAACGTGAGCTTCACAATTCTTGTATAATGTGAATAATTGCATTTTGCAGGATGCCAATTATTGATAAATACAAAGACATGGGAACAGTTGTGATGGGGAAAATTGAGTCGGGTAGTATCTCTGAGGGCGATAGTTTGTTAGTCATGCCCAACAAAGTATGTTCTTGATTTGTTTAGACTATTTTTGTAGCTTTATTAGCTAAATGTCTGGTTGTTAATTGCTTGGCTATCTACAGGCTAATGTAAAAGTCCTGGGCATACAATGCGATGAAAACAAGACAAGAAGAGCTGAACCAGGTGAAAATGTAAGGGTGATATTGTCAGGGATTGAGGATAAAGACATACTGTCTGGTTTTGTCCTTTCAAGTGTTGGTAAGTATGTCCTCATTGTTTAAGTTGAACTGTTGATTGATATTATCCAATTACGTTCACTGACATTTAGCGAAAAAGTACTTTTCCTGAGTAAAGTGATAGTCTGTGGTATATGAAGTGGGTATTATTTCTGAATTTCTTCCTTATAACATTCAAATGATACAAAACTGAAAAAATGTTACAAATTATTTTTCTATATATTGGAGTATTTGCCTTTTGTAATCATGGTCAGAATAAGATATTGTTTCTGCTTTCTTATTGACTGAGATTATGTTTTATCTGATGTGAGATTTCTGTACCATGGCCCAGGCTTACCATGAAATAATGGGGCTTAGGCCTGTATTCTGAGCTCATATACATGTTCTTCAATTAAATCTAATCTAATGATTATGGTGATGGTATTGATTTATTGAGAGCAAAACAATGTTTTTATTTTTTGGGTCTATGAATATCAAATAGGTCAGTGATGAACTAGTTTAATATTGTTTGATGTTGTCGGCTTTTGTTCATCTTCTAGTATAGGTTACTATGACGTAATATATTTTTTAAATCTTAAAATGCACTTTTCTCCCACATGTGAAGAATGCTGTAAAATGGTACATAAATTGAATGCATACTCATGATTATTTCCTTCATCACCTATTATTGTCATCCAAAAATTATTAGCTATGGAGCACAACTTAAAATTGATATGATTTCACTTGAGGATTATATAGTTTACTTTTTGTTCTGTGGCTAGTCTTTAATACATGGTTGTCATGCATAACTTTAGCAGCTGTGGGAACAGTTCTCTGCTGTATCTTTTAGGTTAAACATGTTCACTTCCGCTCTCCATGTAACTTCTAAGTGTGTCGTTGAATGTTTAATTTTAACCTCTATATGTTTCCTCGTTATTCTGTTTATTGAGAATTGTCACTTTTTCCCATTTGTTCTTCCATGTATTGAGATGCCACGCCTCTCGTATTTTAACTGAGGTTTTAAAGCTCCGCCGATCCCGATCCGGATCGCTTTCCAGGCAACCGATCCGATCATACCCCCAAAAATCGGGATCGGTTCGCATAAAGAAAAAAATTGAAAAACAAAAACAAAACTCATCTAGTTAGATCTCGGATGGAAGTGGGAGGAGAAGAAGCAGATCTGAATTCTGGTGCAAAAGTTGGGGAAGTGATCCCGTCGCCACCGTCCATCGTCGAGCGCAGAAACTTTTGGAGGTTACTATTTTTGTGGAAAATAGATGCAAGTTGTTTTTTATTTTAAGGAGGCTGTATTGGGAAAGGATTGTCGACAGTGAGGAAGGAGATGAAGCTGCGGTGAGGAAGAGTGACAAGATGGGAGAAGTTCAGAACGCAGAGACTAGATAAGGATGTTATATAAACTAAAAACCTATTGATCATAAGATATCTCGAATCCTAATATTGTTTGAGATGATCCAATGGTTAGATTTACTCCCTATACTAAATCATATACCATTTTAGTCATAAGATTTTTTTTCCCAACAAATTGAAATCTGCAAAGTCTTTGATTTCTTGGCCTATTTACTCAAAACTAACCCAAAATTTGAAAGTGGGTAAAAACTAATTCATGTGTTTATAATTATACACGTGCAATTAATTTACCTTTTATGTTTTAAGTTTATTAAAAACGATTTTTTCAGAGCCCCCCAACAAAGATTGATATTTCACAGTAGTCCCATACAAACTATTTTAAATTTATTTAAGGGTTTTTAACATGTATACCCCTCACAAATATGATAATATCATATATATCCCTCACAAATATATATTTTCATATATGCCCCTAACAATTTGGACTTTATTTCATATTTATCCCTATATTCGATATCACTAAGTTAACTATGATTTTACCCTTACGAGACAAATAGAAATCAAATTAAATGATCAGAGTAGACAATCAAATGATAAAAGATTTAAGAGTTTTAAGAAAAATAAATGAGGAAGCTTATAATCTATCATTAAAAACAAGATTGACGACAATTTTAGAGAAGTAACGTGAGAAAGACTGTAGTTTTCAAATATGTACTGTTAATTTGTCCATTTTTTGAAAAAAATGAAGAAATTTTGAGAAAAGTTAATGAGTCTCGGTTGTATTAATAATTGCCCGGATTTACAAGAATGAAGAATATATAGTTTGAATGGTAGAGAAGAGAATATTTCAATCATTTTTCATCAAGTCCATAAAAAAAACTGAAAATTCTCTATCATTTTGAGTTTTTTTAACTAGAGGGGTAATTAAGAGATGTTGTATATATTGTTGGGGACAAATATGAAAATACATATTTGTAAGGGGCATACATGATATTCACATATTTGTTAGGGACATATATGTTAAAAACCCTTTATTTAAAGGTTAAATTTGGAAAAAGAAAAAAAAACCTTGAACTATACCCTTTTTGCAGAAAACCTCACTGAATTATTTTGTGTGCACAAAACCACACTCAAGTATGATTGCAAAAAACTCACTCCGATAGTGTGAGCTTTCTGCTGAAATTGAGCAAGGTTTTTTGGAAATAATGAGAAAGATGCATGATGTTTTCTGAACCAACTTACAAAGATGAATGGGGTTATTTAATACAAGCAGAAAAGTTAGATGTGATTTTTGAAAATATACTTCCGGGGGGGGTTTGAAAACACACTTCAGGGGGGTTTTCTGCGCAAAAAAAGTTCAGTGAGGTTTTCTGCATAAAGGGTATAGTTCAAGGAGGTTTTTTCAAATTTAGCCTTATTTAAAATAGTAGTTCTATACACTTGTAGTAATTAAATTAGTAATTAAATTATGTATTTGTTGTAATCTAAATTTAAATAAGTAATAGTTAGCAAATGGACTTGTAGTTGACCACTTGACCTATGCACATGTAGTAATTTTAAATTTTATTAAAATAGAAATTAGATTTAACATTTAGATGGGGAAAAAAAAGGAAAAGTAAAAAAATCAATTATAGAAACATATTAAATAAGTTTTTTTTTATTTTAAAATACCGGATTCAAAAAATCCACTACACTGATGTGAACTCCTGATCCGGCCGATCCTGATCCCGATCCACATATTGGAAATACCCGATTTTGATCCCGAGTTTTGAAGCCTTGATTTTAACCTTTAACCAACTATACTTTTTGGAGTTGATAAAATTTCTTATGTTCCTGCAGCCAACCCAATTGGAGCTTTCTCTGAATTTGATGCTCAGCTGCAAATTCTGGAGTTGCTCGATAATGTAAGTGATCTTGGAGTTGTTTGTATTTTGGAAAAAAAACCAAGCATACCAACATAATTGTTCTGTTGACATGCTAGGCTATATTAACTGCTGGTTATAAGGCAGTATTACACATTCATGCAAGTGTTGAGGAGTGTGAAATTGTTGATCTGCTGGAAGAAATTGACACGAAGAAAAAGAAAGATGCTGATGTGAAGAAAAAGAAGAGGAAGCCTCTTTTCGTTAAGAATGGTGCTGTTGTGAAGTGTCGTATTCAGGTTAACATTGTTACTTTCTGTAACAGGCACACACGCTCTTCTTTTCGCTCTGTACTAATCATACTTGAAATGCCTTTCAGGTGAATAATTTGATGTGCATTGAGAAATTTACTGATTTTCCCCAACTAGGGCGGTTTACTCTCCGTACAGAAGGTAACCTGGGAAATTTTACTTTTTTATCTCAGCTTGGGATTCTGTGATGTTTGTCATTTCCTGTTATAATCTTAAACAGTTTCTTGTCTGTTTCCTGCCCTCCAGGGAAAACAATTGCTGTAGGGAAAGTTGTTGGCCTTCCATCTTCAGGAAGCGTGACTTTTGCATAAGTAGTTTTGTCCTGAAATCATATCTAAATGTGAGTTTTAGTTTTTACGTATTATCTCTCTCCGTTAATGTTGATTATTGGAACTAGTGCGGAGTATCAGCTAATTGTTTTTGCTAACTGTTTGATCAGACCTTAATGCCCTGCCTGCACAAGCTGGATATATGATCATTAAAGACTGGAACCTGCAGACAATATTTTCAGAAGTTGAGGTGTAAGTGGTTTGTGGAAGTTAATGACTTTGTGGAACCTCATAAGGGCAAATCCTGGTATAGTGAATGAGTTTGACATGAAAGATCTAAGTTTGAGCCAGATCAGCTGGTCCTGATGCTGATATGTTTTTTTCCCAGTTACATCGATTTTGTTATCCTCTTTATGTTGTATATGTGGCTAGCAGGATATGGAGGTATTCAATTTCATTTGGGGTTGTATTCTTCACCAGTTGTGAGGGTGTATTCATGTTCGTAGAATATACTGGGTAAATGCTTGATTCAAATGATTTCCTTTTGCTGCTATGATATGAGAGCAGCAAAGGTGAACAGATTATGTTTCTTTTGGCTTTCTAGCCATATTAGAGGGAGAGGCTTATGACATGAACTTTTTTTAAAAACAATCCAGTTTTGTGATCATACTGTCGTGTTGTGAATGTTTCTGCAGGCAATTGATTTATAAACGTTTCTGCAGGCAATTGATTTATAAACTTGATTTTATGATAGGATAAATACATGGAACAAATAGTATGTACAGTGTACTTTGCAAGCTGGAGAATTGAATCAAGAGCTTCTGAATGAGTTGATTGTGCTTAATAGTGGATCCTGGTATATTTGATGTGCAAGTCAAAATCAAAATCTGTTTACTGCTTGAAAATTTGAGTCTTTGAAACTTTCAAAGATTCTCAATCTTGAGCGAAGTCTGCATTAAACTTGCTTCCAGGTTAGACCTGGCCCCATGTGATTGTCTGGAGATGTTGGATGATGGAGAACACTTTAGACGTTTCAGATTTGGCTCTCTGCAAAACAGTTTGAACCAATGTTCAGTTCTGATGGTCTAATAGAAAAACGTAACAGGTCCTAGGATGTGTTCCTCCTTACCAAAGAGATTTTACGGTGATAAGGAAATCAACATATGATGCTTGCAGATTGTGCCTCCATCCCAATCCCCTGAAACACTTCCTACAACTTGGTAGAAGAGCATCAACTGTCGGTAATTACGACAATTTCCTTGTGCAACAACTACAAGAGAGAAAACTCCAATTGCTTGAGGAATGCCCCATTTTTTTTGCTTGCTTCTTACCTGCATTCTCAACAGAAGAAAAAAAATAAAAAATAAAAAATAAAAAATAAAAAATAAAAAATAAAAAATACTAAAAAAAAATGAACTAAAAGAAGCAGTATATTCATTGGCTTACATAGTTTGAGAATGCTTCTTTCTCATCACTGATGTGTAGTCGAGTTGAGAAACCATGGGCTGAAAGAAAGTGTAGGGCACTCTGAAACCAACCATACATTACAACAAGCTTCACGTATAACATTAAACTTAATTGCTTCTTCTTTTAGGTACTTTTTATATATCATGGGGGGGGGGGGGGGGGGTCTTATCCACCCTCCTTTGTCTCCATAATCATCCTGCCTTTAACAAACTTGATGATATAGGGAGGGGTGTTACAGAATCCATCCTCATGTCGGAGGCTTGGGATTTAGGGAGGGTAGGATAAAAAAAGAGAATAAAGAGGCTTGGGATCTGGCAGTGGCCCCGACAATTTAGGGCTTGTAGCTAGACCGAAATAACTTGTATTTTCGTAATTGCAATCATAGATTTTCTGTTTTTATGCATCAAATTTACAGTTTCATTTATGTATAGACAGGTTAGGCGGGGCAAAGAAAGAAGATATGCAGGGAGAGAGAGTAGAAGGACAGACCAAGCAAGGATGGGGGGAGGGATTGTATTTGGCATTTCCTGCTCTTGTATTTTCTTTTGATGTCGTTTAGTTAAATTGCTAAGATGCGAGATGTTCGTATTTTTATTTTGCTTTATAATCAATTCTATTATGTTTCGTTAATCTATCATTAATGAAACGATGACGATGTTATCTTTATTCTTTAAAAAAAAAAACCTTGATGATATCTTATAATAACTAATCAGCACCACTAACACTCTTAAACACGAAACAAGGTACATCTTAAACAGGAAACAAGGTACGAATCAATATTAAGAAGAGGGGCCATGAAAAAATTTCCCGTCTTCATACATCGCTGGCACGTGTTTTGAGCGTAAGCGCTGAGGAGTATTCATTAGTCTAAAGAAACTTTGGGTGTTCTTACAAAGATACAAAAATGATCATGATTAGTAGAGCACTATCAACAGTCTGATCTCTCTCTCTCTCTCTCTCTCTCTCTTAGGAGAGTTGGTATCCTGTAAACTTCCAACACTTTTACAACTTCATAATTTGAAGAGTTTGTTATAGCAATATCTTATTAGTGTTTAATTAACTTGATGGCATGCTTTCAATTGTTAAACTAATTCTGTAGGATCTGGCTATTGGAACAAAACTGTGGCCATAACCTCAAGCTATGACCAAACATGACCTGTTGATTTGCTGTAAGACTTGTATAATCAATAACTAATGAAGGAAGGTCCTTCCAAACTTTATGGTGGATGCTTTATGGAAAAGTAAATTATATATTAAAATAATTCTGATATACTTTCTTTGTTAGGAATCTTTCATGCGCCTAGCTGTCATTTTGACTACGATATTGACCATTTATATTGGAGACAACCTACTGATTGAAATAAATGGACATTTGGTCTGAATGTTTAAAGATATTACAACTACTTAAAAGGGTTGTCGAGCGAAAAAGATAACAAACTTTGAAAATAGTTGCACAAGTTAAAATTTCCTTTAAATGCACTCTCCAAACACTCCATAATAAGAACCTTCAAATTCCATGCACTACTAATTCATCATCTTTATGGGTAAAAAATATGAGATTTTAATTAGATTTCTACCACTTATATTAGAGGAGACAAACGGCTGATGACATGCATGGGCACTTATATGAGATGTTCAAAAGACATTACAAATAAACTAGACTAAATTTTGGACAACCTTGTTTATGCATTGCTCTATGATCTCCATAACCTTTTTTTTCTCATGATTGTGCTATGTTTTGTATCTCTAAGTTGTTTTCCGTAATTTTGAAACTTAATAGTCTTTATTGATATTTTTGAAGAAAAAAGAACAAGATTCTGTTCAAAATCTTTATAAGGGTACAAACTCAAAGGAAAAAAAAAAGAAAAAAAAGAAAAAAAAGAAAAACAAACAAACAAACATCACTAAGTTAATCTTTGTGGGGAATTAGCCCCTAATGGATTCTAGGTAAACCGGTACACCATATTTGGGCCTTAAGGTGAGAACGTTAACCGGGGCATGCCTGTAATTCTCCGAAATGGTGAACCTGAAGTTGGAAAGCAACAAGGCAAGTATGATTTTTGCTTCAATCATTGCATAAGCCTGTCCAACGCAATTGCGAGGACCAGATGCAAAGGGAAGGAAGTGTCGAGTAAGTGAGAATGATCTCGCTGCGAACCTCTCTGGGTTGAACTCATTGGCATCCTTACCCCATATATTCACATTGTGGTGTATGGCGAGGATTGGTATCCAAACTGAGAGGCCCTTAGGGATGTGAAGATCACCTAGCTTGATGTCCTCAAACACCATGCGCGGTAGAAGAGAAACCGGTGGATACAGCCTCAACGACTCATTGATTATCATGTGTAGCTGCAAACAAAGAAGAGAATTGAATCACCCATCAGTAAACCTTTCACAAAATATCTTCTCAGAATTTGATTTGACATGATCATGTCCTACATGATATTATCAAAATTTTAGGCGATCTTTACTATTATAACTAGTGAGCTGCAATTTAGCAGTTGTGTGTAAATTTTCTTTCATATTAGACTACTAATAAGCTACGCAAAAGCATCACCTCTTCTATTCAATGGTTCTTGACCATAACATGATGTCGATATAATTTATTAAAGAATGGGTAATGGTATCTTTGAAAGTAATGGAGGATCTAGCAAATTATCGTTTCTACTTTAGCATACCAAGATCTCTTTACCTCTGTAGAAAAATACTGTTGTTCAAGTATTGTGATCTCATCGAAATATCTTTTTTGGATAGAAGGTGGATAAAACCCTGAGTTTCATTAATAAGTTTTAATGTATTTCTGCCAAACAAAAAGAGTTTATATTAATGCGAATATTTATCTTGTCGAATAATATTTTTATTTCTATGTAGAATATCTAGTGTTTACCACTTACCAAGTTGAGTTTAGATATATGATCAACACATGGATTCTCTCCACATAAATCCACCACTTCCGACCGAGCCTTCTCCTGCCACGATGGATTTGTAGCGAGCAGCATGATGGTCCATGTCAGCAGCAGAGCAGAGGTCTCATGCCCTGCGAAGAAGAAGGTCTTACACTCATCCATCACCAATTGCAAAGTATAGTTGAATCCTTGGTCGCTCTTCTTCTTCTGTGTTTCTGAAAGTAGCATTCCTAGTAAATCTCTACCACAAGATGAACTCCTCCCAATCTCATCACCATCTCTCCTACTCTCTATGATCTCCATTAGTAGCTTCTCTACTTCTATCTTTAGTGACTTTATCTCACCCCTGAATTTGCTAGGAAAGAACCTGCATCAAGTTATCACACTCATAGTGTTAGTATTTTTGCACTTCCACGAATATTATGCTGCATGTAACTAAGACTGTTTTGAGTTGAATCATAAAATCTAGGGAAATAATCAATGGAAAGTTTTAATCTTCAAAAAGACTTATCATTCTGACCGTGATTTTCCGTTGTCTCTTGATTATTATTTCTATACACTCTAAGAGGGCATTTGGTACGTGGGAATGTGCAAGGAAATTCCAGATTCTCTTTTAGATTACCTTGTTTTGTATGTGGCAAGCATAGTTTTGGAATGAATGATGGATTTCCAAGGAAAACAAAATCCTTTGTTGGGAAGAATTTTCATTTGCCCAAAAACCATGGGATTTGAGAATTCTCATGGGATTTCCATAACAAAGAATAAAATAACCCAAAAAAATTAGAATAAAATAAATATTCCCCCGCTAAAATCATGGGATTTGAGGATTCTTATAACAAACAATAAAATAACCCAAAAAACTAGAATAAAAAAAATACAATAATAAAGGATTCCCGGGAATGCAATTTACTATATCAAACGCGATATTGCAACATTCCCGGGCTGGAAATCTTTCAATCCGTGTACCAAATGCCCCCTAAAGTCTAAGCTTTCGGGTCCAAAAATATATCTGGAATCTTTCCTTTTATCCAAAACAGTTCAAAGAAGCTTTTTTTTGGATGAAAATGCTCCTGTAAAATATCTTGCTTTTTCTAAAAATGCTTTGTTTGTTGGGAATTTACTATTTTTCTCTGAAATGAACTGATTATTTAAAAATAAATGTACTATTTTTTTTACTAAGAGGTTTTTCATTTTAAAAAATCAAGTTTATCTGCCACGTACAACAAAATGAGGTTTTCCAGAATCGTTAAGAAGGTGAGGGATTTACAGCAAATGGAAATCATGTTAGCGAAGGCTTAAATGAAATCTAAATTGGAGGGGAGATACAGCAAATGGAAGTCATGTTAGTGAAGGCTTAAATGAAAAAATTTCCTAGGAGCAGTCTCAATTGGAAGGGAGATCAGACCCTACCGGCTGCCTGGAATCCACAAGTATCGGCTGGATTTTGCAGTGAAGCTCTGCATGAGAGTGAGTAGCTCGAAGATCTTCTTCCCCTTTTCATAGCTTGTATCAAACTCAGTTCGTGCTATTATGTCCCCAGTGAGTCGAGTCATGTACTCTCCAATTTCAACCTCGTTGCTACCACTTCTGATAGTGTCATGTAGGGTTCCCACCAGTTTCTTAGTGCAGTCCACCATGTATCCCAAATGACCCTGAAAACCAAAAGTCATAATACCCTTAATAGTAATCTCATGCACTTGCTTTTCTATCATAAAATGACATGATGATAAGATGAATAGTACTGCCAATACCTTGAGCTTGTCCCCCATAAATGCTGGGGCCACAACGTGACGTTGATGCAGCCATTTCGCTCCGTTAGCCATCAACAATCCCTGTCCTATGAAATTTTTCGTCCCTTGCTGCTGCAGCCATGACTTGCCGGAAACATGCGTATATTTCGATGATAGAAACTCTTTGATCAAGTCAGTTTCAGTTAGACAGAACCGTGGCTCGCTTCCATACCAGTATAGGAATCTCTTGCCTGCATATTCATCATATAATATAAGAAGAAAAAAAAAACAGTGTAAGTAGTTTAGGAAGAGGGCTGAGAAGAAATCAGATTCTTACCATACGTTTTGGACCAGAGGACATAATGAGGCATGAGACGGTCCACAATGTCGTGGTTGATAGAGTCCATGTCTGAGGAGGTTGCCTTGGCAACAAGAGCTGCGATTTCAGGGAGATTTCCAATGAGAAACCGAGGTTTGGGACCATTGACTTGTTGTTTCAGCATGGTCTTGCGGATGCGACGAGGGTTTAGGTAGTAGCAAGAGAAGGTGGCCCATGCAGCTTTGAAGGTGAAGAGGAAGAAGAACAAGAGGGATAACAGTACAGTTATGGGGTCCATATTGATGAGCCTGAGAGATTAGAAACAAAGACAGGGAGAAGCGAACTACAAGGGAAGAAACTCCTGCACCTTCTCTCTTTATAAAACTCAGAATGTGTGCAGCATGTTAGTCATAAACAGGAATGCATTATCTTTGTTATTTTTTCCTTTATCAAACAGGGTCCACCTTTTCCCACAAAAAAAAAGGAAAGAAAAAGAAAAGAAAAAAGAATGAATAATGTATTATCAAATTAAAGAAAGGAGAATGTGGGAGATCTCCTGTCATAGGAGATTAGACAAGAACAAAAATGCTTTCGAATTTTTTTTATCACCTTTCTTCTATTCTTTCTTGACTACTAAAAGAGGAGATAAAAAAATGCTATGCAGAAGATCTATAGGTTTGAGATTATTAGTTTAAGCTGAACTGAAAAAGAGGGGGAAAAAACGAAATTTGTGAAAAAACAAATAAGATTGGACCTTTGGAATCAAATTTTTTTTTTTTTTTTAGAATAAAGATAACGGAATCAAATATATTGAAATCTTTGATTTAGCCTCAAGCAATATACCTTATTGGTAGTGCCGATATCTTGGAACAAATTGCTATGCATCAAATAAAATAGTTTTTACTAGTTACTTGAAAGTCAAGGAATCTTGTATTCGTAGTGCGCATTATTTCTATTTTCTAGCTCCACTGTGCACTCTGATTGGAGTTCTTACTTCCTCTATGTTTACCAAGCAAATTGTATTGCATAGCCAAAGATAGCAGAAAACTAGATTGGACCAGAGCATGGATACCAATTTAACTTATTTTTTTCTTTTCAGAATAATGTTTTTATCTATTGATTTATTTCTTTTTAATCTGTTTTTTTCTCAGCTTACAACTTCCTGGCAAAATCTTACCCTCTTCTCTAAATTGGTTTGAGTAACCCTGAAATCATTCAGGATAACTCCTAACTTTCAGAGTGTGTTTCGTAGATTTTGATAACCAGTTGACATATATTAGTTTCAGAATCAATCTAAAGCATTTACCTCAAAATCACCAACAATCAAGAGTCAGCTCTAATGTAAAGGCAACAAGTAAAATTCACAGGAAAAAGATAAAAAATAATAATAAAATTTGTCCACAAGAGAAATAGATTGAATATGACAAAGTTCCTGAAACTTCAAAACAGAAAAGAAAGAAAACGAAACACAAAACATGTAACTTACGAAAGGTTATCTCTCTTTGCCTTCTACATGCATTCTTCCTTCTTTTTATCAGATTAATAGAATTCGATTTCCAGAGCCACCTGAAGATAAATTAATAAATAAAGCAGATTTGTAGAATTTTCTTGTCACTTGGATGACATGTGCTAGGATTGCGAAGAATAAAAGGTAAGGATTTCCTTTCTTGTGTTTAAATGTCATTATTTGGTAACATAATCTACCATAATCAATGGCTGAAGTTACTTGTGTGGTTTTCTGAAAAATTTACTTTTTTAGAAAAAAATATATCTTCTACCATCTTTTTCCATCTCTATAACAATTTACGAGAATTTTCATAATTTGAAAGACAAAGTGGCTTCTATAAGAAAACAAGAAAAGGGAAAACAAAGAAATTCTCACTATCATTCATTAACATAACATTTATTAATGTTCATTAATGGGCAGACCTTCTGATGAGGACATCTATTCTGTTTAGTCTAGTATTTTATTTCAGTACCATATTTGTTTTTGGCAATTATAGCCATATGTAATCTCTCTTTTATGCATTAGAATATTTCTGAGATTTTAGAATATTGAGATTTGTATTGAGATTTGTTTTGAGCCTATATCTAGGCCTTGAGATTAATGAGAAAGTATATCATTCTTGATTAAAAATTATTGTGTTGAGTTTTGCTTTTTATTTTTCTTTTTGTGTGATACAATTGAGATCTAATTATTAGGGTTAGTGATATATCCTAATAAACTTTTAGGGTTTGTGATAAACTCTAAAACTACCCCCCAAATCCCCAAATCCAATACAAATTCCTAACCATAATTTCCCAAATTAAAAATCAAACCCTAATCCCCCAAATATAATTAAACCCAAACCCTAATCCCTCTTCATCTTCTCCCTCTTCCCCTGTTGATCCCGAAACCCAACCCCCTCCTTCCTTCCTCTTCGATCTGCCACCCACACCACCACCATCCCCCTCATCCTCTTCCATCGTCGTTGTCTGCTATCCGCACCACCACCATCCCCCTCATCCTCTTCCGTCTTCGCCGCCTTTTCCCCACCACCCGACCAACTCCCCGACTGCCTCATCGACCTCCTTGTCCCTTCCTGTTTCTGATCGCCAGCAACAGCCAAAATCCCCAAATCCCGACGACCCTCCTCCTGTTTTCGTCGACGCCGCTGTCGACCCACCTCGCCGCATCGACCCCTATCGCCGCCCTCAGCCAGCGATGTTGCTGCCGTCGCCCATGCTGTTGCCATTGCTGACTTTGTTGCTGCTGTCTCTCTCTTACTGTTGTTGATTGTTGTGTTCTGCGTTGCTGCCAACCCGAGATCTAATGCTGGTTTCTTCGAACCTCGGTATACTCTTTTCACTTTTCAAATATTTGTGTTATACTACATTATCATCTCTATTATATTATTTAATTTAACTGTCGACTACAAATATCGAGATTGAGTGTTCTACTTGCCTAATTAAAGTACGAATCAATATTGCACCTTTTACTTGCTAAGAACGCTTAGGAATTTAATTATTAATTGTTAGAACCAAATTATTAATTGGGCTTGTTAAACCTAATTCAATTCTTGAAAATCCATCAAATCGATTAATTGTTTAAAATTCTAACTTTGATCCGCACTACATGTTGGTAAAATTAATCCTTTAAGATTCTTGGAAATTCTCTATTTAGGGTTAGTTTTACATCATTTTGGTATCAGCGCGAAGGTTCTTAAAACCCTAGTTATTGCATCATTTAGGCATCAATTTTTTGCATTCATTTAGGATCGTGTACTCTTTTATTTTTTCTTTCGTTATTTTAGATCATTTCCGATTTATTATTTTTAAAAATTAAAAAAATAGCACACACACGACCCCCTAGTTTTCCCCTTTTGGTGAATGTGTCTTCGCAGCACCATCACAGATCCTGACGAGCCTTTCTTATCCCTCCCAAATCACCCAATTAGGAACCCTAGACCTCCGCAAACCCGTCCACAACTTGAAATGGACAACTCTGATATTTTTGCTACCTTAGCTGCCATTCAAGCAACTCTTGCCAATATCAATCAGAGGCTTAAGAAAGTGAAATTAAATCAAACTGTTGCTCCTGAGCTTCATGCTAATCGTCAGATCCCTCAAGGAAATGTTCGTGACAATCAACGTCAAGAACGTGATCCTGATAAACAATATAAGAAGAACGTTAAGACTGACGTTCCTCATTTTGAAGGCCACATGGAACCCTAAGCTTATCTTGATTGGATCTGTGCGATGGACCACTAATTTGTGTAGTTTGACATGAGCGAAGCCCTGAAGGTTAAATTTGCCACTATAAAATTGACGGGTAAAGCTCAACAACACGGGACCAATCTTGAACATGCCCGCAGAGGCCGATGCCTGGCACTCATAGCCACTTGGGAAGCCATGAAAGAGAAGCTCACTAAGAGATATGTACCGTTATCGTTCCACACCCGATTGCTAAATTCGTGGAACCAACTTTATCAAGGAAGTAAATCCATACAAGAATATATTGATAAATTTGATGACTTCCGTATTCGGTGCAATGCTTTAGGTAAAGAGAGTGAAGAACAAACTCTCTCTAGGTTCAGGGCTGGATTACGAGCCGATCTGAGGAACGAGCTAATTCATACAAAATGTGAACTCATTAGCGGCATCTTATGCTCTTGTCCTCGATATAGATTTCCTTAAAGCAAGTTTCATTACAAGTCCAGCGATTCGATGGATCATTCCTCCAGAATGAATCCTCCTGATCCCTTTAGACCTAAGCACTCATCTCCTCAGTACCCTAACAAGTCTTATCCAAACAAACATACATCAAATTCCTATCTACTTAGAAATGACAACACGGGTAAGAACACTGAAAGAGACTATTCTAAGATTGATCTTCTCACTAAGTGCTATAAATATAAAGGATACGACCATGTTGTTGGCAACTGTCCCAGCCCAAGTAGGATCAATATAGTAGAGGATACTGCAGTCATCGTTGATGAGCCCGACAATGAGTTTACCTAGTAACCTAATGTAAGTGATGACTTTGATGAAAAAGAGGATGACCAGTCTCTCAATTGTATTCAGTCTGTCCAGTCACCTCCATTGATTGTACCTGAGTCACTCATTCTTTTCCAAGTCACTTGGCAGCCTATAGATTTTATCCATATGTTAGAACATCCTAGAGTCACAAAATCTGCACCCACATTTGCATATCACATTCATGTCTTGCATAGAGGATTTTCCAAGGAACTTAATAAGAATAATTTTAACTACAATTTAATAGCAGATACTAGAAGAAAATTTATAACTTTTGATATTGGTGACGAAGTGATGGTTCGGATTCGTCCGAAACGGTTTCCAGTTGGATCCGTTAAGAAATTGAATGCACGTGCTATTGGCCCAAAAAAATCTTCATACAATCAATGATAATACCTATGTCGTTGACCTTTTGAAGGCTTTGGCATAAGTAAGACTTTCAATATTGAGGATCAAGTACTCTATGAAGGCTCAAAATTCAATTCTAGAAATTTTCTTATAGATGAGCCTACCCTGCAGCCTAATGGTGAGATTTTCACATTTACCCCTCTACCTGATACTATTTACCCACCGACAGAATAATTGAATAATATTTTAGATAATCAGATAATTTCTACAAAAGATAGTGGTATACACAAGTATTTGGTGAGGTGGAAGAATAAGCCGAAGTTGGATGACACTTACAGTGATCGTGAAGAGCTCCCGAAACTGGATCCAAATCTTTTGAAGCACCATGACAGGATCACTGGTTTTGATTCGACTGGGTCGAGCTCTCTCCCACCCAGAGAGAATGATGAGGACATTTATTCTGTTTAGTCTAGTATTTTATTTCAGTACCATATTTGTTTTTGGCAATTATAGCTATATGTAATCTCTCTTTTATGCATTAGAATATTTCTGAGATTTTAGAATATTTTGAGATTTGTATCGAGATTTGTTTTGAGCCTATATATAGGCCTTGAGATTAATAAGAAAACATGTCATTCTTGATTAAAAATTATTGTATTGAGTTTTGCTCTTCATCTCTCTTTTTGTGTGATACAATTGAGATCTAATTATTAGGGTTAGTGATAAATCCTAATAAACTTTTAGGGTTTGTGATAAATTCTAAAACTACCCCCAAATCTCCAAATCCAATACAAATTTCTAATCCTAATTTCCTAAATTAAAAATCAAACCCTAATCCCCTAAATATAATTAAACCCAAACCCTAATCCTTCTTCATCTTCTCCCTCTTCCCCTGCTAATCCCGAAACCCAACCCCCTCCTTCCTTCCTCTTCGATCTGCCACCCACACCACCACCATCCCCCTCATCCTCTTCCATCGTCGTCGCCTGCCACCCGCACCACCACCATCCCCCTCATCCTCTTCTGTCTTCGCGCCTTTTCCCCACCACCCGACCAACTGCCCGACTGCCTCATCGACCTCCTCGTCCCTTCCTGTTTCTGATCGCTAGCCACAGCCAAAACCCCCAAATCCCGACGACCCTCCTCCTATTTTCGTCGACGCCATTGTTGACCCACCTCGCCGCGTCGACCCCCGTCGCCGCCTGCAGCCAGCGTCGCCATCGCCGTCGCCCTTGTTGTTGCCATTGCTGACTTTATTGCTACTGTCTCTCTCTTACAGTTGTTGCTGATTGTTGTGTTCTGCGTTGCTACCAACCCGAGATCTAACACTGGTTTCTTCGAACCTCGGTATACTCTTTGCACTTTTCAAATATTTGTGTTATACTACATTATCATCTCTATTATATTATTTAATTTAACTGTCGACAACAAATATCGAGATTGAGTGTTCTACTTGCCTAATTAGAGTACGAATCAATATTGTACCTTTTACTTGCTAAGAACGCTTAGAAATTTAATTATTGATTGTTAGAACCGAATTATTAATTGGGCTTGTTAAACCTAATTCAATTCTTGAAAATCCATCAAATCGATTAATTGTTTAAAATTCTAACTTTGATCCGCACTACATGTTGGTAAAATTAATATTTTAAGATTCTTGGAAAATTCTCTATTTAGGGTTAGTTTTACATCACCTTCTGAATATCAGTAGGCCCAAGGAGATATAGGACATGTTTTCAGATACACAAATCATCTTCTAAAAATTGTGTGAGATAAAATTTTAGAGAACTAATCAACTGTTTAGATGCGGTCAAAAAAAATTATACTTGGACTCACAAGGCTTTCGCTGGGAGTCTAACAAGAACAGACCAGAGAGTGACCCTGGCATCGACTTCATTGATATATATGGATCAGGGTATTAACTGCAACAGGAAAACATACAGATCAGAATCTAGTTGATCCAGCCAGATACAATACTGTCGTACAGACTATTGACCAGTCTTCTGTAAACAATAAAGAACACAGAATATGTAATGTGTTAACCTGCAAAAACAAGTGCTTTTGAGAATGTCTGCCACACAAAACAGATCGACATTGAAGAGAACACGATCACAAGAAATAAAAAAGACTAGAAACTCAGATAAAGTAAAACAATAGTACTTATAATAAGAGTGAGCTTTCTGTTCTTCGATCCTAATTAAAAGGTTTGGTCTATCATATCTCGTGTCAAGAATCTCCCTAAAGCTTTCACTTCATCATCCCCAACAAGTTTCTATTGTTTTCTCGAAGTATAAGGTGGAGAAAAACTCCTCTTAATTGTTGTAGGTAACAGAATAACTAAAACTAATTAGTCCGAAATTTATACAAACCTACAAATATCTTTTGAAAATCTAAAGATATTTTTGCTAGTTGTTAACCAGAAGATCAACCATAATTCTCATTGGATGAATTTTGTTCACTGTCATCGATCATATGGTCAATCAGTCCATCCGAATGATACCCTTTTTGTTCTGACTGATGCTCCTCCATGTCTGATGATACCATGGTACTTCTAGTGTGACCTGGTATCAGACAGGCCATTTTGAACTCTCCGTTCTCTTTACTCAGATTCCGGGCATAATAGTTACGTATTATCAACCATCATATGAATGAAGGCAGTAGGTGTAGGCAGTTTGTAGAAGAGATTTTTTCTTACAAGAGAACTTCTGAATTATTCTCCCCTTTGATAAAAGGCACTAGGGGTGAAAGTAAACGATTATGAGCTTGCACCAAAAAATACCCAATTAATATTTATTTGGGGTAAAGAATGTGCGTGGCTACAGCCATTAAACAACCACCACCACCACAACAACAACAACAAAAAACAAAAAAACTTAACCTTATGATTTTAGCTTTCTAGATTCCATACTAGTAGCTGCAATCAATTGTGGGTTTCTTAATACATGCAGCATTACTATAATAATCCATCAAACCCCACCGAAAAGCAACACTTCCAACCCAATGAGTAGTTAGACACCTTGAAGCGAACAATTTCAAGATGCTACCCTCATAAAGTGAATATATTCTTCATTTGAGCCATCAATTTTTATAGCAAAAAGTTGCTTTGTATTAGTCATTTCAAATTGTGTGAAGAAAACAGTGACCAACTTTGCAAGCTTTCCCGGACAGTCCATCCATTTTCTACATTAGAGAGATTCTTCCAACTGCTCTCCACAAACATCACAGTTAGTCTCTTTTGCTTCCTATTCCACTAACCATATCACTATTGACTTTGGCTTTATAATAGGGTGTCATCTTATTAGAACCAAGGCAAACCCCAAAGATCAAGAGAGCTATGACTGGAACATTTAATATCATCCCTGTTGTTTCTTTGGAATCAAATCTGATCCGCATTGTTAACAAGATGTCCAACTCTCGTGCGTTAACAACTTTGATGATTAGGAAGAGACCTCATATGGTAAATGGAGGTGGCTTCCTCGTCATCAACAGTTGCCAGAAAACAATCTTTACTGTGGATGGTTGCGGGATATTAGGTACAAAGGGCACATTAATTGTACGAGATGAAGAGGGATCTCTGATACTCCAAATCCAGAAGAAGGTAATGATATGTTTAATTAATATATTACTTGAGATTCTTCCAATTTGAGTCATGTGTATGTAGTTCAATTGATCGATACCACTTGCAGGGTGATGTTGTCCAAGTTCTGAGATCTCACAACAGATGGAAAGGGTATGTTACAGATAATGAAGGAGAGAACAAGGTCATTTTTTCCGTTAGAGAGATGAGAGCATGCTTAGGATATGCATTGAGCCCAAGGGTACCAACAATGCCGACAGGGAATTTGAGGTTCATGGTTCCTTCCATGACAAAGCTTGCATGGTAACTGATCGTAATGGGGTTGTTGCGGCTAAGGTAAACTGCAGCCATTAGCACACACACAGTAGAAGACTCATAAAAATTATGGTAACTAGTACTGTGCATCAGGAGCTCATGCAGTATGAAGATAATAAATAACTTTTATCGAGAACTAATTGATGACCAGAACATGCATCATTTTTTAATGTAAAACAGAAAGTTTTTGAATTTGGGTCTTTAATTTCTATCTCTATGTCTAAGTGCACTGAGTAAATAAGTTTACTATTTAGGATCCCTTACAAGGTGTTTTGTTTGAGATAGGTGGTCGTGAAGGAAATGATGGCAAGCAAAGAGTAGTTCTACCATGTTGTGGTGCAGCCAGCATATGATAAAGCCTTTGTTGTAGGAGTGATGCTTCTGGACTACATACATGGAGAATCGATAAGGAGTTGATGAAGAGAGCAGGAGTTTAAAGTGTCCAACCAATGGATGTAGTCACAACCCCAAACACTCAAGAAGCTCATAACAGCAACTCACAGATACACGATATCCTGAAAGGCACGACATGTATAGATGATTTGTATTAATTAGAGCAACAAAATGTATAAGTAATATTGTCGTATTGGAAGTTGGTTGATTCTGTAGATATCACAAAATTGTTATGTCTCAAGTATTTTACTTGGCAGAAAAAAAATTAACTATTTCATGCCGTGAAATAAAAGTTTGGAAATATAAGCTTGAAAATCTAACTCCATGCTATTCCATGAGCCATCACCTAATTACTAGAAAATGTTTCCCACAGAGGGTGGGGCTGAACAGGAAGGCCATGCACAATTAAAACAGTATTTTTTTTTAATAATTAATGAGCCAAATTAAAACAGTACATTGCATGGATAATTGTAGACAACAGAATTCACTGTGAAGATCATGCTAATAATCAGTAAGTCAATAAACATTTTTAAAATTCAATTATGATATGTGATCACAAACATATCCATAAACCATTAGTTCACATAACATGAGGCCGTTAGTGTTGAGGCTGTTAGATATTATAGTCCCACATTGGGTATTGGGCTAGTTTTGTATTTGGTTCTCTCCTATATATAAGAGATATTGTACTAAGTTATTTCCTAATTCAATATTCAGTATTGTTTTCATCTCTTTGATTTATTTAATATTATTTTTTTTAGTAGATAACCAAGCCTTCATTTTAGTCACAAAAGCAATACTGAATTAGCAGATAACCAAGCCTTCATTTTTTTTTTTTTTTTTTTTTTTGAGGATTGGAATTTGAGAATTTTTGGATGGAGAAATTTAAGAGAATAAAATTTGTATAATTGGCTCTGATACCATGTTAAGATAAATCAGAGAGATGAAAACAATGCTGAATATTGAATTGGGAAATAACTGAGTACAATATCTCCTATATATAGGAGAGAACCAAATACAAAACTAGCCCAATACCCAATGTAGGACTATAATATCTAACTGAAGCAATCATCTCGTTACAGATGTGCACAAAGGCACAAAGACAGTAAATAACCCTACAGGCCAGCAAGGTCCAACATTGATCGTTTTATTAGCGTGAAAGGTGAAAGATCAACAGCAGAACCATAAGAAAGAATATCATTGGGTTAACGTACGTGTTGACATATCATTAAAGAAATATTGTTTTCCCCCGGAGGTAGCACAGATAATGACCAGGAAGAATTTAATATTATAGGGTGATTGGGGACTTGGAACTGGTAGAGATTCCTATTCAGGATAGAAATTTCACCAGGTCTAATATGCAGGCCTCCTCGATTTTAGCCAAGCTATATAGAGTTCTAGTCTCCCTAGAGTGGACAATAAATTCCCTTTGGCGACAACTAGATCTGCACGAAACCTACCTCTGATCACATACCAGTCATCCGGGCCTCTGGGAGAACCCCCAACCAAGACGAAGGAAATTTTTGTTCGGGAGATGTCTGAGTTTGCTGATATTGTCAAGTTCAGTTTGAAACTCCCTACAAGAGGTGACTAAGCATCGACAATCTGGACCGAGAAGATCCGTAGACTATGGCAGAGGCTTTGGTCCTGGAATCATACGGAAAACCAACAAGACCTTCTACACCTGGTAGACAGACTAGAAAGAACAGCCAGAGACCTCACCAGCAGAGAGGTCGTCCCTCACGTGCATGAGAGAGGAGCTGAAGTTGCAATATGAGCTCCAGATGGGGTCATCCCATGGATTATTCTTAGAACCTCCCTTTTGAGGCCGGCCCATGGATAACTTGAACTGTTAATCTTGATCTACATCCCTTAACTAACTTGCGAATGTGATATCAAGTGAATGAAAATATTTTTCCCATGCATCAAGTTGTTACAGAACACATAATGTTTTGACCATACGAAGATTTAATGCACAGGAAAATTGATTAGGAAATCCGTTGATAAACCATCCTTGGACTAATTTGGGCATATAAATCAAACGTCTGGATTATCCATTGGATGATCCAAATAGAAGTATCAACGAAGTTTACTTTAGGAATTTTCCCTGGAGGACTGTCTGACCGTTGGTAACTCATGTTTGGGTCATCATAAATTATGACAGCCAGTATCACAATCTACATGCTTAATTAGCTTAACAATTTGATATCAAATGATTTAAAATTCATTTTCCCATGCATAAAGTAGTTACAAAAAAACAGGATGCTTCTGATAATGATTTAATGCATGAGAAAACAGACTAGAAATCAGTTGATAGCACATCCTTCGACTAGTTGACATTTATCAAGATGATCCGTTCGGGATCTTCCCATCATCCGTAGGATCAAGTCACGGAGTCAAGACAGCATAATTGATTAACATGAGTGATTATAATCAGGTTTACTTCATAATTAAGTATAAACTATAAAGGCTTCAGGCTGCCTCATTTTCTCTTTTATTCTAAAAGAAACCATTAACATAGAAGACTTTCTGTCCCAAACAATAGAGAGCTTAAAATTAATATATGATTTTTCTAGAGTATAAATTATATAGTGAAACAAACTAACAAAGAAGCCAACACTTTAAGTTTCATGAAATATAATCAGGTTACCATTTAATAATGTGTTTAAAAGTTTCTTTTGTTTGATCTCACAAAAATTTGTTAACTTGTATTTGGTGGTTGCATGATAGGACCATGCTCATAGACACGTAGGTTATTGGCCAAAATCGCTTTTTACTACTTTACGGGGTGGGGTTGTCGCAGTTTAATGAAAAGAGTTCTCCTAAGGGAAGTGGTCATTTCCCAGACAAAGGTGAAGAGGAGGCAACCTATGTCAGAATATACAAGTAAAGCAAAACGGAGATATTCTATCCTAATCTAGTTCAATTACGAGACAAACCCAAGTGTAACCAAATCGATGGACCTGATACGTTCTGTTTTGGAGGTCCTGATAGCTGTACAAATTAGAGAGCTAATATCCCTGAAATGACGACAAAATTATTTGCAGCTTAACAATTTAGGCAAGTTTGCATTTATCAACTTTAAATAGTTTACCCTAACCCTAACCCTAGATCTAAGTTTGGGGGTGGCAGCTAGGGTTAGTTTACCCTAACCCTAACCCTAGATCTGCATTTATCAATTATTTGCATTTATCAACTTTAAAAAAATAAAAAATAAAAATAAATAAAATAAAATATAAAAAATAAAAAACTTCTCTCTCTAGAATATCTAGAGAGAGAAGCACTCCCAAAAAACCACAAAAAAGAAAAACCTAACCCTAGACCTGAGTTTGGGGGGTGGCGGTTAGGGTTTCATCGCCCCCCCCCCCCTCCACCCTCGCTCCTTCTTCCCCTCTACCTCTGGCGCCGAGTCTCGTCGCCTCTCTTTCATTCTTGTTTCTTCTCCTCAATCCCAACTTTTTTTATGCTCGCCGGTCTGAGCCTCATCAGCGAGGCAGAGAGGGGGGGTGGATGGTCGCAGCCACCACTCAGGGTTGCTCCGGCGTCGGCATCTTGTGCGAGCAGCGATAGGTCCTGATTTGGCGGTAGTCGTGGCGGGGGCCGACGACTGTGCACGAGGAGGTTGGGGGGATCCATCGGGAGCGAGTGGGTGCGGACATCGCATCGGAGTCTTGGCGAGTGCGAGTGGCGATGGGTCCCAATTTGGCGGCAGCGTTGGCGGGGCCGATGGCTGTGCGCGAGGAGGTTGGGGGATCCATTGGGTTGGGGGCTACCGTAGAGGCATGTGGGGGAGAAAGGGGAGAGAGTCAGGGGGAAGGGGAGTTTTGATTTGATTTGGAATGCTGTCGTAAGGGGAATTTTGAATTTCAAATTAAGTTTTGAAATTCGAATGGACGTTGAGGAGTCCCTAAGATCCAAAGTGTCCCTAATATCCAAAGAAGCCCAAGACTCGCTTTTGGAAAAAGCGAGTTTGGTACAAACCATCCCGCTTTTTCCAAAAGCGAGTCTCAGGTTTGCAATTTTCTGAAACCCAAGACTCGCTTTTTGAAAAAGCGCGAGGGTTTGTACCAAACACGCTTTCTCAAAAAGCGAGTAGGGCGTTTGTGGAAATAAAAAAAAAAAGAGGTCGTTTGTGGCAATACTTTTGCAAAAAGGGTCAATTTGGGAAAAAATTCCTTTTTACCAAGGCCGTTAACTGAGTTAACGTGTGTACCAATCTTCACAAATAGACTAGTAAAAATCTTAAGGTGATACCTCAATACATTCACAAATCCATTAAAATCTTAAGCTGATACATCAATACCTCAAACAGTCTAGTAAATATCTACAATCTCAAATCTCCAAAAATTGAGCCAAACTCAAATATCCAAACATACAACTCTACTTGAGGATAGGCTCCCCTACTGTCCCATCTACGAACGCTAATCCCGTTAGCGCGATTGGTTTAAATGCGCGCGCTAACGGAGTTAGCGTTCCTATATTGGGTGAGTTTTCTGTCACACCCCCACTTGAGAGAAAAGTTGTATCCCCTCGAAACAGGCTAACTTAGAAAGCGCGAACAAAACTACTAGGCGAGTTAACTCAGTTAGCGATTGGGAGTTTTTGGTATTAAATTTTCAAACAGGGACAGTTTCGTACAAACTTACAAAAAGTGGGATAGTTTGGTAAAAAATTCAACAAGATGATGCAGGAAAGAGCTAAAATTTATAGTCAAGGCTGGCCCCCACCTTGAGGCCCCCATATTTTTTGTAATTTTAGAGACCCAAAATTTATATTTTTCTTGTAGATATATGCACGTATTTCGTGCGGAAAAAAAATTATATTGTTATTAGGGGTCCAAAAATAATTATTTGGGCCTTTAGCCTCGAGACTCGGTATTCCCCCGGGTATTGTAATGGTCAACTCCGATATGTGGAGAAACCTTTATGTAAACAGAAAACAAAGAGGATAACTACTGAACACAATGTTTCGTTAATCTATCATTAATGAAATCAGTGACCTCGGTCACTTTTTAAGGGTCTGTTTGGAAATATTTTTAAGTTGATGAATGGAAAGGAATGGAATCAAAATGAATAGAGAGGAATGGAAAAAAAGGGAAAGAGATGAATTAATTTTATAAGTTGTGTGTTTGGCAACTAGTGGAATGAAATTTTTTTTTTCTTTTGTCCATTCCCTAGTTTTATTTGGCAAACAATAAAAATTTATCCACTTAGCATGATTAAGTAGTTATCATGCTGCTCGCTCTCACGCTTTCTTTGAAACATTATCTCCGGGTGACTTGGTGGATCAAACCTCAGCCCAATTGCATCAGCTTCATATATAGATCATACTAACTTCATCCCATCAACCGCTGAGAGTACGGGATGTGGACTGATCTGGTCCACTTGCATTATCCAGCGAAGAATTTTACGAAACAAGAGAAATCTGAGCAGCAAGTAGTGTGGAAAAAAAAACTGAGTAGCCACTGGATTAAGACCTGATGGAGTACATACCAATTCTGGTCCTTTGGTTGTATGTACGGCTGTATTATTCTGGGACCAGTCGAAAAAAAAAGAAAAAAAAAGAAAAAAAAAAAGGAAGGAAGAAGCATCCTAATGAAAAGTACTCTTTGCAATCAATCATCAAAACCAGAACATAAGCGTTAGTATGGAAGAGACCAAGTACCCAGTTTCAAGCAAGTTGGTGTAAACTATGTGCCCTAAAAGTTGTATTAGGACTAGATTTATTATTGAAATACTTTCACTGATTAATTTGTTTAATCACTTATTCCAATAGATAGGAACAAAAATCAGTTGATATCTTGATTCTCCATTCCTTTACGCAGCTTTCCGAAGAGATGGAGTCGGAATAGAAATCGATTGAGATCTTTCTCTAGAGAATGAAATTTAGTTGTTTTTTTTTGTTTTCTTTTTCAAAACAAACAGCTTGTGGAATAGGATAAAATGGACTTATCCGCAGTCTTCCATTCCTTTGTCTAATTTTTTTGGATTCCCAAATGCGCCCTTAATTTCCAAAAAAAAAAAAAAACTACTGAACACGATGTGCATCCCATTATTAGTTAGTTGTTTCAGCTAATCCAATTCTTCAAATCTGTAAATTACCTACCGTCCCAGTGTAAACCACATCTCAAATGGAGGGGAGACTGAAAGCCCTGCGCTCCACGCAACGGCAATGGGGGGCTTCTCACCTCATTCACACAATCGCTCCACGATATCCATCCAAATCTGTGATTCCTAACTCCCGAACCGGTATTTGAACTTTGAAGCACACAAGCTCTGTTCTGTCCTGTCCTTTCCTTTCCTTGATCACCACTGAATGCAAGCTCGCTGTGGGTTCACATTGACAATCACAACAACAACTCCATCCGGACTCACGACATTCACCTTATATATATACAGATGATGCGCCCTGTTCGGATCAACATTGCCTGACCCACGACCACGAGCAAGAGGATGATGATCCATTTTTTTGTGTGTGTGATTTGGGGCCGGATTGGGCGTAATGAATGGGTTTGGATTGAAGGAGGGACTGGACTGGACTGGACTGGACTGGCAGGGGTTGAGATATGGGTTTGGATATTTGGAGTTATTTACGGTTTTGGGATGGGAGTTAAATGTGTGACATTCCTAGAGCTGGTACGGGTCCTATCGGATCAGGTCCTCCACTACCTGGATCCGGTACGCGGTACCTTACGGGACCAAATATTGGATCTGTGATCCAGACTTGCAAGAACCGGGTCCGGGTCCTAGTAAAAAAAATTATCCGTCGGATCCAGTAGTAGAAAATAAATATATGCACTTAAGTATTTTTGCACCCGATTGTCACGCCCCACTTCCCAAAATACTGGGATACAAGCCCGTGACAAAGGCCCAGCGAATGACTTTAACATCATCCATAAGCTGTACCAGTCTTAACTCAATAATATGAAAAGAAATAATCACAACCACGCAGATAAATATAATCACATAAGCAGAATAAAATCCAATAACCAAATCTGGAATATAAGAACTTACCAAATAGCTCGAGAGGCTCCTGCTCCAATCCTAGAAGGACTGCTCACCAATGCCTCCTGACAAATCTCCTTGTTCACCTGTAGCTGGATCAACTAGAGTGGAAAAGAAAATGACCTTAGAGCAAGTATGGACAGCAAGTAGTGAAAAGCAAAGAGTAAGGGAACATGATACAGGAAAGAGTATGAAGCAAGATCAAAGTCCAAAAACAATAATAATGTCCATAAGCAATGGTCAAGTGTACAAGTGTCAACTTAGTTTTATTAGTATGTTGTTTTCCTATCTAGTGCACGTACTACTGTGTCCCATACCACAGGTCCGGTGCACGCAAAATAGTATACGTTTTAGACATAGTGGTGGGATCTACAAAGCGTGTACTCAGTGTAATAAGATAACAAGATAAAAGATAACAAGTTCACAAGTAATTCTCCACCTTCCATTTCAATATTCCATGTAAACAAGAAGGGCCCTACCGAGTACATTTTCTGAGACTATCCACTACTAAGTCAACCCTTATTATTGCCGGCTTGTTTAACAATTTATTATTTCATTCATGGTAATGCAATTGTATATATATAAGAGTGCCAAGCGATGATAGAGGTGCAACAAAATGATACAATGCATGATACACTACAAATAATGTAAATCTGAAAAGAACAGACACAACAGAACTAACACAGCAGTAACTCATAAACCACAACTCGAAATTCGATTCCGCAAAAAAGGGAAAGTCAACTAGACATCCGGGGCTACAATTTATGTTCAGGAGTTTTTATTAATTCTGACAGTAGCTAGGCCAATTATCCTAATCTTTACAGGTTAGCTGTTCTGGCAGCAACTTATAGTCAAAATTTAATGGGTGAAAACTAGGCATAAAGTCAACATAAAAATCTACAAAAATTAGGAATGAATCCTAAACATGTCTACTAAGTTTCTGGAGAGTTTCATGGCAATATACTACTGTTATCATGGGGTTTCAACTGAAAGTTGTGTCGATGTTGTATTAAATTGCGATCTGGAAAGTACAGACCAGCAGCGACCAAAACTGTGATATCTCACAGTACGTAGATCGGAATCAAGATCGATCAATTGGTCTGGAAACTAGATTCATTAGGCTATAATTCTCTTTTATATTGTTTTAATTAATCCCTATTGTAACTGGGTCGAAACCTCAGTACCAAACAGAAAAGGCAGCATGGCATAACAAAAATTATCGTATAAATTCATCAAGTACTAATCAACATGTTCTAGTTATCATGCAATTTATTATCATTAATGTCCAGCAAGTTGAGGTGACATTCAACTGTATAAAAAGCAAGATTATAATGTCACGATGCAATTCTTAATGTCTCAATCAATTAACATGTATTCATATCATGGTATTTTCTCATATGCAAATTCTAGTTAATTCATTCATGTCGTGTGTGCGTGTATGTTTGGGTTTGAGTCAATGGATATCGGCACGAGTCAAGGAGACTTCGGGTTAGCTCGTGTAAACCCTAGATATCCCCAACGGAAAGTCTACAAGGCAAAGTTGAGATAATCGAAGTGGAACTACTTGTATAAGAGGTCAAAAATCTTGAACTAGAAAATAAACCAAGTTCAAGTGGACTTGCCTTTTGTGACGGTTAATTCGAATAATATAGAATAACGGGATCGGAATCCCGGGCGACGATCCACAAGAACACGTGCGAGCTACAGGCAAAACACCAAACGGCAAATCCAAAACAGTGAACCAACTCACCATAGCAGATCCAACAGCAAGAGCAATCCACACCACATCGGCCAAAACAGCAAACACGAAATCCGGATCCGCTGAGTCAAAACAGCAAACACGCTAAACGGCCAATCGCCTCTCTTTTCAACCTTCGACAGAGAGAGAGAGAGAGCGGGGGAACTCAACGATGCTGGGGACAGCGCGGCACTTCGGCAATGACTGTGGTGATGATGACGACGACGGCGTTGCGGTCGGGAAGTGACGGCAACGGTGAGACTCCGACGACGAGAGCGCAAACTCTGTTTTCCGCTCGAAAACAGGGGAACGACGATGCGACAAGGTGCTCGGCTTGGACGACGCCGAGGATGCGACGGGGGTTCTCCGGTAATGCCGACAGCGGCACTGGGGGTTGTGGTGGTCGATTGGGGTTTCGACGTCGACTGGAGGTGAGGGTTTTGGCGTCGAGCGGTGGAGCACAGGTTAAAGGCGGCTTGCGAGGTGGAGCGCCGATGGGTTCTCGGTAATGGCGACGACAGGTGACGTCGACGGTGGTTGCGGGGGAAGGAGTCGACGAGGAACAAAGGCTTCGGTATGGAGGTGCTAGTGACTGGCGGTGGTGAGCACGAGGTGGAGCGAGGCTCGATGGGACGAGGACAACGAGCAGGAGGGTGTGAGCTCGAAGGTGACGAGCGGGATGAAGACTTTGGGTTTTCTGTTGGGAAAACAGAAGAGGGAGAGAGAGAGTGGTTATTAAAATAATAATAAAATATTAATAGTGGGTAGTTGGAGATAGTGGGGGTGTAGCTACGGGAAATGTGCAAAGTGGGGGATTATGAAGAGATTTATATACGGGTGAGTATATGAGTTTGTGGGTTTAGGTTTAGGGGTAGAGTCCAATAGGAGATGAGCTTGGGTTTGGGCTTCAATTAAATATAATAAATTCAATAATAATTTTTGAGCTTCTCATGAATTCAAAATAATCAATAAGATGATGGTATGGATTAACTTGGGCTTCAAAGTAAATAAATAAAAAGAAGAGAGACAAGATTATAGTTTGGAATATAAATTTGGGTTTCGATAGGAGATTCAAAAGGATTTAAATGTATCGGAAAGAATTTATACGGAAATTGAAATACAAGAATACATGGAGAAGAAAGAAAAGAAATGGAAATCCATATAATCGAAAATAGGGGTTACACCGATACCCTACGATTCTAACAATTTTTGTACTTAAGTACATGAATTAATATTATATTTACATATCTATCTTCAACAATTACATTTATATGTATATTCCTATAACCCTATTATTCAAATTCTATATGTTTTGGTATTTTTTAATGGGTCCGGGTCCAGGTCCGGGTCCGGATCGGTTCTATTTTGAGCGGACCCGGATCCGGACCCGGACCCGGACCCGAAAGTGCATCGGGTCTTATTTTGGAACCCAGATCGGGTTCGGGTATCGGGTAAATGTGACAGTGCTATGTGTGAGTGGCAAGGTGGTAATTATAGGACTTTTTTCCGTACTAGGCCAATTTTTGAAAATATTTGCAATTATGGGCCAGTTTTGAAACTATTAGCGCTCGTGGGCTACTTGGTGCTATGTGGAATATAAATTTGGGTTTCGATAGGAGATTCAAAAGGATTTAAATGTATCGAAAAGAATTTATACGGAAATTGAAATACAAGAATACATGGAGAAGAAAGAAAAGAAATGGAAATCCGTATAATCGGAAACAAGGGTTACACCGATACCCTACGATTCTAACAATTTTTGTACTTAAGTACATGAATTAATATTATATTTACATATCTATCTTCAACAATTACATTTATATGTATATTCCTATAACCCTATTATTCAAATTCTATATGTTTTGGTATTTTTTAACGGGTCCGGGTCCGGGTCCGGGTCCGGATCCGGATCGGTTCTATTTTGAGCGGACCCGAATCCGGACCTGGACCCGGACCCGAAAGTGCATCGGGTCTTATTTTGGAATCCAGATCGGGTCCGAGTATCGGGTAAATGTGACAGTGCTATGTGTGAGTGGCAAGGTGGTAATTATAGGACTTTTTTCCGTACTAGGCCAATTTTTGAAAATATTTGCGATTATGGGCCAGTTTTGAAACTATTAGCGCTCGTGGGCTACTTGGTGCTATGTCAACAGCGACCACTATTCTCATTAGCTGCCTCTTCACTTTGAAAGTCGCTAATGTGAATAGTGGTCTATGTTTTAAAATATTTAGAATTGTTTGTATGCGGTCGTTATTCCCACTAGCGACCAAAGTATATATGAGGTCGCTAATGGATTAGCGACCTCAAATGAATGTATTGAGACACTTAGCATTTTTTAAATAACTTTTGCTCTCTTGAGGAAAAATAATAATTAAAATTAAGGTTGCTTGTCCGAATAACAACCTCAGTAGAGAACTAAATCTCCTTGATCTCTATAAGATTTGCAAAATAATCATCCAACTAAGGTCGCTATTGAGAATAGCGACCTTAGTATACTTTGGTCGATATTCGCAATAGCGACCTTGGTAGGAAACTCAATCTCCTTGTTTTTTTGCAAAATTTGTAAAATAGTCACACAACTAAGACCTTTATTCGGAATAGTGACCTTAGTATAATAAAGACCTCTATTCGGAATAGCGACATTTGTACAACTAAGGTTGTTATTCGGAATAGCACATCAGTTTCAAAAATAAATTAATTGTTATTTTTTAGAGAGCAAAAGCTCTTTAGATTTACTAAGTGTTGGAATACAGTTCATTGAATGTCGCTAATCCCATTAGCGACTTCATATAATTTTTGACCGCTAATGGAAATAGCAACTACAAAACAAAAATTCAAATTTTTTTAAATAGAGGTCGTTATTCCCATGAGCGACCTCTAAATGGAGCATGGCACTAATGAGAATAGAGGTCGCTGCTGAAGTGGCACCAAGTAGCCCACGAGCGCTAATAGTTTCGAAACTATCCCATAATCGCAAAAATTTTCAAAAAGTGGCCCAGTGCGGCAAAAAATTCTAATTATAGCGGGGATGAAGGGGGGGGGGCATTTGGGAGATTGGATGGGATTTAATCACGTGAGAGGAGTTAGGTCTGGCGAGATAATTTTTCTGCCGTCCTAGACCAATTTTTGAAAATCTTTGCAAATATGGGTCACTTTTCAAACTATTAGTGCTTGTGGGCTAGTTGTTGCCACGTTAGCAGCGGTCGCTATTCTTATTAGCGGTTTCTTCCTTTAGTAGGTCGCTAATCGGAATAGCGGTCTCTCTTTTAAATTTTTTTGAATTTTTGTTTTGTAGTTGCTATTTCCATTAGTGACCACAGTATATGCGAAGTCTCTAATGAGAATAGTGACCTTATTTGAGAAATATTTATACACTTGACAAATTCTAAACAGTTAGTGCTCTCTGGAAAAAGGAGAAAAAAAAAAACTTAAAACTGAGGTAGCTAGTGGGAATAGCGACTATAGTATACTGTGGTTGCTAGTCTCACTAGCAACCTCAACTTTGAAATTTAAAAAAGCATAGTTAGACATATGGTTGATCATGATGCAAATGATGGATCCTACTGCCCACTAATGAAATTTGCAAAAGTCAAAGAAATAAGGGATTATGTCTTCTATTGAAATCAATTATGACCCACAATAAATGGATGCACAACAGCCTAGTCACTATTTATTCCCAATATACCGTGCCAATTTCTCCTCCACTTGTTGGGAATAGCGACCACAATATTGCAGTTTTAAATTTTTTTTACTTCAAAGAGCACTAGTTGTCTAGAATTCGTCAAGCGTCTAAATACTTCTCAAATAAGGTCGCTAATCTCATTAGCGACTTCACATATATTGTGGTCGCTAATGGGAATAGCGACTACAAACAAAAATTTCCAAAAAAAAATCCAAAAAATTTAAAAGTGAAACGTCTATTTCAATTAGCGACATACTAAAGGAAAGAGGCTGCTAATAGGAATAGCATTCGCTGCTGATGTTGCAACAATTAGGCAACAATTCGTAAATATTTTCAAAAAGTGGCCTAGTACGTCAAAAAAATCCCGGCGAGATGGGGAGGGGAGCGGGTGGAGGGGTGACACGTGGGGAGTTTGGAATATTTTGAATTGTTCTTTGGATTTCGTGTGAGAGGTTTTAAATGTGGCGGACATTTGGATGAATGATTTGGTGACACATGTCTGGAAGTTGGATAAGTTAGGGAATGTGACTGGAGGTGATTGGTTGGGAAGGGTGTTTGGTGTTGTGGAAGGTAGAGCAAGGATTGTTGCATGTGGGATCTGGACACCGCTGATTAGCCGGTTAACCTAACCTAACGGATCGTTTGAGATTATCACTAAAGTACTCGCCTCTAGACTGTCACCTCATCTTAAGGATGTGGTTGGAGAATCACAAAGTGGGTTCATTAAAGGAAGGGACATTATGGATAGCGTCGCTTGTCACGCCCTGCTTCCCAAAATACTGGAATACGAGTCCGTAACAAAGGCCCAGTGAATGATATTAACATCATCCATAAGCTGTACCAGTCTTAACTCAATAATATGAAAAAAAGAATAATCACAACCACGCAGATAAATATAATCACATAACAACAACTGAGATTAAACATGCAATAGTTCAACATAATAACCAGTATTGAAAAAACAAACAACAGTTACGGGTCAACAAGCCCGGAATACAAAGTTCAACAAATGAATAACAATGCGATAAAAGAATAACATGGAAGAAGATAATTTATTCTAAAGCTGTAAAGCAGCTCCTGCTCCAACCCCTAGAAGAACTGCTCACCAATGCCTCCTGACAGACCTCCTTGTTCACTGGATCAACTAGAGTGGAAAAGAAAATGTCCTTAGAGCAAGTATGGACAGCAAGTATTGAAAAGCAAAGAGTAATAGAACATGGTACATCAAAGAGTATGAAGCAAGATCAAAGTCCAAAAATAATATCCATAAGCAATGGTCAAGTGTACAAATGTCAACTTAGGTTTATTAGTATTTTATTTTTTCTATCTAGTGCACGTACTACTGCGTCCCATACCACAGGTTCGGTGCACGCAAACAGTGTACGTTTTAGACATAGTGGTGGGATCTACAGAGCGTGTACTCGATGTAACAAGATAACAAGATAACAAGTTCACAAGTTCACAAGTAATTCTCCACCTTCCATGTCAATAGTACGAGTACACAAGAAGGGCCCTACCGAGTACATTTTCTGAGATTATCCACTACTAAGTCAACCCTTATCAACTTTGGCTTGTTTAATATTTTAATATTTCATTCATAGTCATGCAAGTGTATGTATAAGAGTGTCAAAGCGATGATAGAGGTGCAACAAAATAATACAATGCATGATACACTACAAATAATTGTAAATCTGAAAAGAGCAGACACAGCAGCATTAACACAGCAGTAACTCAGAAACTATAACTCAGAATTCGATTCCGCCAAAAGGGAAAGTAAACTAGACATCCCGGGCTACAATTTATATTCAACAAGTTTTTATTAATTCTGACTGTAACTAGGTCAATTATCCTAATCTTTACAGGTTAGCTGTTCTGGCAGCAACTTATAGTCAAAGTTTTATAGGTGAAAACTAGGTGTAAAATAAATATAAAAATCTACAAAAATTAGGAATGGATCCTAAGCATGTCTACTAAATTTCTGGAGAGTTTCAAGTCATTATACTATTGTTATCATAGTGTTTCAACTGAAAATTGTGTCGATGTTTCATTAATTTGCAATCTGGAAAGTACAGACCAGCAGTGACTTAAACTGCAATATCTCACAGCTCACAACTCGGAATCTAGATCTGTCAAGTGTTCTGAAAACTAGATTCATTAGGCTACAATTCTCTTTTATATGGTTTTGACCGATTCCTATTGTAACAGGGTCGAAACCTCAGTACAAAACAGAATAGGCAGCAAGACCTAACAAAAATCATCATATATATTTGTCAAAATGAATAATCAACATGTTATAGTTACCAAGAAGTGCATTAACATTAAGATACAGCAAGTTGAGATGAAATTATAATGTATATAAGGCAAGATTATCATGTCACGATTCAATTCTTGAGATCTCAATCAATTAACATGTATTCATATCATGGTATATTTCTCATATGCAATTTCTAGTTAATTTGTTCATGTTGTGTGTGCATGTAAGTTTGGGTTCGAATCAATGGATATTGGCACGAGTCAAGGATACTTTCGGGTTAGCCCAATTCATGTCTCTTAGAGAGGACCGATAATAGAGAAAGTTGAAAAGAAAATGGCTGGTTGGAAGGGAAGGTTCCTAATGCTCGGAGGAAGGATCACTTTGCTCAACTCTGTCCTCAGTAGTCTACCAACCTACTTAATGTCAATTTATGAGATCCCAAAGTGGGTTATCAACACAATTGATAAGTGTAGAAGAAGATTCTTGTGGAAGGGAGCGGATGATTCCAACAAGGGAATCCACCTGGTCAAGTGGGGAAGGGTATGCAAGAGGAATGAATATGGGGGGCTAGGGATCCTAGATCTAAGAGACATGAATCGGGCTTTGATGAGTAAATGGTGGTGGAAAATGAGCAGGAGACATAATAGCTGGTGGTGTAAATCCTTTGGGGCTTATCGGAGAAGGAAGAAATTTCGATTTGAAGGAAGAAGTGTGAGTGCGCGAACATCTTATCTCTGGAAAGGGGTGGCAAATGTTGGAGATATATATCACAAAAACACGATCTGCAGCATTGGAAACAAACCGGGTTTCTTCAGCAACAAGCTCAGCAATAGCAGCTTCAAGACGAGGGACTGGATCCCGATGGATCAATTGACTGCATAAAGACTGATATTCTGGTCGAAGACCTATCATGAAGAACATAAACTGACGACGTTCACGAGTGACATGCATCTCACTATTCACTAGTTGCTGTAATTCGCGCCAGATATTGCTCATGGCTGTGTAATGTTCCTGAATACTGCGATCACTCTGCCGATCAAGAACGGACTGAACAAGGAGCTGATACTCACGAGCCCCACTATTCTGAACATACTGGGTAACCAAGTGTTTCCAAAGAGCCTTGGCAGGACGAACTCGAAGAAGATCAGCACGAAGACTATGGTCAACAGAGGATATGAGGAAGGAAATAACTCGACGATCATGATCATCCCAAGTGATTTGAGATGTATGAATCAATTGCTTATCGGCAGCGAAAGCGGAAGTATTGGGATCTTTGGGGCGAACCGTGGAACCAACAATGTGACCGCATAAAGAATGGCCGAGAAGAGTGGCCTCAACAGAAGCAGACCAATTAGTCCAATCCTTAGCAGAGGAAAGAAGGAAATCAGTAGAGATTGGAAGGTACTGACGAAATTGAGGCTCCATGAGAGATTCAAGTATCTGCAAGAAGATTTTTTTTTTCGAATTTTTTTTTTTCGGACCTTTTTTTTATATAATTTTTTTTTAACACGGAAGAGAAGAAGAACAAAGGAAATTACACGGAAGAGAAGAAGAAGAAAAAAAATGTATTGGGGTAGTAGAAGAAAATGGCGAAGGAAAATAAAAATAAAAAATAAAATAAAAAGAATTTAACAGAAATGCGGCGGCGAGATGACGGCGAGAAGGCGGCGGCATCCAAATAGGTCTGGACGATGAAGAAGATCTGGGGCTGTGGATGAAGAAGATGACGATGTCGGATGTTGGATCTGGGATGACGATGCTGGATCTCGACGAAGTCTGGGGTTGTCTGGGGTTTGCCGATGGGTTCGGCTGGTGGTGGGGACTTTGGATCTCGACTGCGGGAGTTTGCCGATGGGTTCGGCTGCGGGAGGCTGCGGGACTTTGGATCTCGACGTTGCCGATGGGTTGAAGACCTTCAGATGCTGATGTAGGAGGTTGAAGACTTCAGATGCTGATGTAGAGGTTGAAGACGATGGTATCTGGGATTTTTTTTATTTTTGTTTTATTTTTATTTTTATTTTTTATTTTTTTTTTGTGAACTAGGGTTTTGGGAAGAAATTTGTATAACTTTTGCTACTTGAGTAATTGGCTCTGATACCATGTTAAGATAAATCAGATAGATGCGAAAACAATACTGAATATTGAATTGAGTTTAACCAAGTACAATACCACCTATATATAGGAGGTGTACAATATCAAAACAACTCTACCATCAATATGGGACTATAATATCTAACAAAACACAAGATTCTGGAAAGATAAGTGGTGTGGTAATAATACCCTCATAAGTCTCTTCCCGGAAGCTGCAAGGGCCATGGTAAAGGTAAACTCACTTGTTGCGGACGTTTGGCGCAATGACAGACTAAACCTGCAGGTGGGAGAAGACATCACAAGAGAGTGTCATTCAACTACAGAAATTGAATAACTTCATTCGATCGGAAGGAAGGTATTCTAATGACACAGAAAACGTCAGGACTTGGAGGTTAGAATCCAATAACAACTTCACGGTAGCGTCAATTTACAAGAGTCTTAACGATGGAGGAATTGGAAGTAAAAATGGAAATACTATATGGAGTACATAGGCACCATTGAAGGAAAGAGCTTTCCTTTGGCTTGTGACGAACGATGCTATCTTATCCAAAAGCAATTTGCAGAAGCGAGGATTGCAGATCGAGGTGGTATGCGCTAGATTTAGCACCAACAAAGAGAACACTAATCACATCTTTTTCAATTGCTATAAGGCTATGTTAGCATGGGAGGTAGTCTGCCGTGGGTTTAGTTGCTTAGAGACACCTAGTTCGATCAATGAGGTATGGAATTTGGGCAGGGGGATTAACATTAGAAAGAATGATAAGGAGGCCTGGGATCTATCGGTGGCTACGACGATCTGAGGCATGCGGCTAGACCGAAATAACTACTATTTTCGTAATTGCACTCAAAGCTTTCATATCATAATGCATAATATTTTCGGTTTCATCTATGCTTGGGCGAGTCAGGCAGGGACAAGGAAGAGGCTGCGTATGGAGGAGCACTAAGCTGTCAGAGAGGATAAGGATGTACTGAAAGGGTTTCACTTGGTTGTATCTGTACCTGGGATATATTTTGGTTTTTGAATTTTGATGCATCGGGATGTTGACTTCTTGACTTAGCTTTATATTTTGTATGTTACTTTGTAACTGGTCCTACTATGTTTCGTTAACTCTCATTAATGAAATGATTAATGAAATGATGACGATGTCATCTTCATTGAAAAAACATAACCTAACGAACGAGGGGGGGAAAATCCTATTATGGATAATATGGGTACATAATAATGGACCAACGAATGATTCAAGAGTAATGAAGCAATGAAGCAATGAAAAAAAAAGAGTAATGAAGCAATGAAAAAATCTCTATTTTTAACACTTGCAAATGCTGATAACGACTTATAATTATTGATCACATTTCAAATGACAAGACAGTCAAAAATATATAAAGATTTCAGTCTGTTTACGCAAAAAGGAAGAAAAAATAAGGATCAATAATTAGTCAATCATACATTACAGAGAACTAGAAGAGTCATGCATGTCCTTGTAAGAGGAATCTATTGAGCCAGCTGCAATCTAAGGGTTACTAGCTGCAATGATTTAGCGGTTCACTACTGATTATACAGCCTGAGTCATCCTAGTCAGACAGTAAACGGCGGAGGTGGCTAGCTTTCAAGTGCAGATAACTCAACTTCCTGAGTACAAGGGCGGTAGGCTGCAAATGTACTATCCTGTGAGAAGGATCCTGGATTGAAACATGTGATTCCAGTGTACTTGAAGGCCTTTTGTTCACTCCTGTCTCCTAACACAATCTATAGGAAATATACAAGAAAATTCAGTTGGGTTGAGTAATTGCCAAGTAGCTGTTCAGTAGACAAATGCATGTTTGCTTTGATTGAAATATGATTGACAAAGAGGCAGGATACCGTATGAGGAGTAGGATAAAGCCGAAGGCAGTGATCGTAGTTCCAGATGATGGGTTGCACTGTAAGAGGCAAGGGGCAAAGATGACTCTGATGAGTGATGGTGGCTACAAGCTGAAAACAAATTACAGTAAGGTAACAGATGGTAACTTGTTTGTTTCTCTTTAATTTTGACGGGGAAAGGAAACTATAATCAACCCACATGCTCAAAAGGATCACTTGTTTCTTCAGTTGAGGGAGGTATCAGAGAGGATCGACGCATTTTATAAAGCAGATCTTGACGGAAAAATACAATTTCCTGAGAATAAAATTTAACTCTGCAAAACAAAAAATTGGACATCTAGTCAGGAAAGTGTAAAGCCAAGCAAAACTTGAAACCATTACTACCAAGATATACGCATCCAAGGACAAAGACAGCATAACTTGCATAAGAGTTATCCATGCATGTATCCTCTCTATCAAGCATAGATATATCCTCATTATCCTCTCACATGAATTTAAATTGAGGGGATGCAACCTTGCTATTTTTATCGATAAAAATCTAATGATATGTGCTGTAGATACACAGTAATAGCAACGGTTTATGCTTTCTTTTCAGATAAATTTTGGACTAAATTACAGAAAAATGCCACAACCTTCAAAATATAGATACACAATTTTTATTCCAGACAATGCAAGCCACTCCCAGATTCTCCCAAATATATTTTAATTTCTGTAATTTATCTGAAACGAAGGTTCTGGTTTTTTTTTTTGAGAAAATAAAATGTATGATACTTATTTTGAAAAGGGTAAATAGTTGTGGTATTGTTCTGTAATTTAGCCTACACTTTGCCAACAAAATAAATGTCAATATCTTGACAACTTTACATGATCGAAAAAATTTGAATATAATCAACCAATTTTACATAAATGCATCCCAAAAACAATTTTAAAATCTAAAAAATAATGAACTTGTTTTGCATTGTAAAACCGTTCAATTAATTCTTTTATTAAAATAAAATGAAAAGAAAAACTACTTTAGCATTGAGCTTGATGAACGACAGACTAAAATGCATGGGGGCTAATGATGGCATTATAAATGTTGATACCAGGCAAGAGAGTCCAACATGATATAATAAACAGTCATAACGTAGAACTGAAGGTGCTATAGGAGATGGTAACAGATGACTACATTTATTTGCAGCTCAACAACTTAGGCTACATTTATTCGCAGCTCAACAATTTAGGCAAGCTGGCATTTATCAACTTTAACTAGATTCTGAAATTGAAATCGAACCTGCAAGGATTGCTAGAGAAAATAGCATTTGGAATGTTCTTTTGGAGTTCTTCAGTAAGATATTTTGGCAATGCACACCTTGGAAGAGCTTTTGATGGGCCTACAATCATTATTTATTTGTTAATGAAACTTGAATAAATGTTGAAATGGAAATGGAAAAGAACGTATAACAAGAAGTCGTTAAGGCATCGTAAAAGCAGTGGTCCCTAGCATATACTTTGATTATTTTTTTGTATTAGGAAGTGGTTGGAAGCTTTCCAACCTTCCATAATGGATTTTTACTATACAACATAAATCATAACATCAGATTAAATATGTATGGGTACAGTGCAGATAAAAACTGAAGTCTGCACTATAGTTTGGTCCAAGTTGTAATGGATCACCTGCAAAGAGTATAGTTACAAAGTTTAACCAAGAAAAGCTCAATAAGGAAATTGAAGATAACAATGTAGAAACTACTAATTAGATCCTTATTTATACTAGAAAATGACACCAGCAAACTATAACAAGAATGTAGAAAAGAAAAGATATTACCTGCATCATCAGGACCTGGGATGAAAAGAAATCTGCTGTGATCTTTGATTCTTGGATGAGATCCAATCATTTCCCCAAGCTTTGCAAACTGCAATCTGCATGTCATATATAAGATAGTTCTTGTTTCTTCCTTTCTCATCAAATTAATAAACCTTAAACTGAAAGTATGATAGTTTTGAGAGAAGGAAATAGCACCCTAACCTTAGACTTGAGAACGAGTGGAAGGAAAGATTGCATGGGTGAGAGCAGAAATTCCCCATCAGAACAAACAAAGAAGGAACTACCTCCACACTTTCATAACCATCCAATACTGCCGCCAATTTCTCCATGGTCTTCTCTAAGGACAAAGTAGAAATAGAAGTACTGAGAATATCTGCTGATGAACTAAATAGTTAATATAAAGATTACAATGTTACCTCTTCATCGTCCACCCATACATCTGAAAGAATTACAAACATATCATTCACTGCCTTCTTTTCCAATGCTGATAGTCTAAGCTATAAGAAGGTAACAGGAAAGTGAAATCAATATTTGGTACAGAATTCTCATTGAAACACAGTGGCTATTGCCATCTTTGAGTTACAAAAACAAAAATATGGTACAGAAGCCCTTCATATAATTGTGTGGGTGAGTGAGTGTGTGTATACAGAGAAACATGTAAAATTGTTAGTCATTGTAGAAAGTCTTATAAAAGGTCTGAGAGAATACATTTTCTTCAGTCGACAAGATTCCACCACCAAAGAAGTCAAGTCCCATTAGTAATGAAATTGATGTGTCTCTGTCCTCCAGAGGCGGAAACCCACAAGTATTCACCTATATACAAATCAAGACCAAGGAAATCAATACTTCACTACAAAAAACAATGATGTCCAACAAATCTTAAGAACAGTTTGACATGTGAGTCTATATGCGGTCTGTGTTAATTAGATTGTGTGTGTCTATGTGAGAATATATATAGGTATAACCGTATAAGTATGTGCCTGTGTAATAGTGTATATGTAATGTTTGTTGTCATGTGCGGATCCCTCAAGAAAGACCTTGCTAAAGGTAAACTAGAACTCCATGGTGGACAATCCCGTGGTTGATCCTAAACTACTCATCTTGATCTTTAAACAACCATTACTATAAGAGTGAGAAATTGGGTTACATGTGTATCAAAAGATGATGATTTTCCAAGGACGAAATAACAATTAACTGGCAACCACTTCATTATCAGCAAAAACATTGTCAACCCACTAAATCATTTTAAAATAATTTAGATGCGTAGTTCACAGATTCACAATGATTGGTTTCGACCATCGAGACGACCCACATTGAAATCTGGTGGATGGTTTGGATTTTGGACCATAGTGACACAAGATATGCAAAAGGAGATAATTTATATAGAAATTAAAATAGTAATAATAAAATATAAATATCAACGCCGGTAAAGATTGTTCGGTGAGTCTTGGTGGAGCTTGAAATTGTTCTAATTCACCTACGCTTGTCAGCACTATTTTCAATAGGATAGAACATCCTTTGAAGGTTTAGCTATCAATTCATCTAGTTGTTTGCACAACCAGTGAAGGTTTAGAGCATAGTCAAAGTGGATTAAATATGAGTAGTGTAAAGTTCACAATCAACAACAAAAGAGTCATCACTACATTGATGGTATCCTTGATTCGCGGCCTATAACCTGGTTCCTTCTCACCTGTGGAGAATGATTCTAATTTGGTGTTTTTGATGATTTGCATATTTTGCTTCTAAGAGTGGCAATCAGAGTCCAAAATGAATGCCAGAATGTGGTGTTGAGTTTCTCAGTGGGGTTGGAACAGTTCAAATCACCTCCTTTTCAAGTGTTTACTCAGGCAACAGACGTTCCTCCATAGTGGCATCAAGATGGTTTGTTGTTGGCAAATCCAAGAAAGAAGGTTATTGAACTGAGGCAGATTGGATATGCAGGGTGGGTGTAATATGTCTCTTGTTCTGCAATGGACGGATCAATCAATGCAGAACACAGGCAAGGTACTAGTCATTGTAGTCAACAACAACAACAACAACAGACCATTTTTTTCAACTAGTTGGGGTCGACTACATGAATCCAGGTTTTTGAAGTAAAACGTAATCCTAAATAGAGAATTTCCAAGAATCTTAAAGGATTAATTTTACCAACATATAGTGCGGATCAAAGTTAGAAATTTAAATAGTTAATCGGTTTGATGGATTTTCAAGAATTGAATTAAGTTTAACAAGCCCAATTAATAATTCAGTTCTAACAATCAATAATCATATTCCTAAACGTTCTTAGCAAGTAAAAAATGCAATATTGATTCGTACTCTAATTAGGCAAGTAGAACACTCAATATCGATATTTATGGTCGACAGCTAAATTAAATAATATAATAGAGATGATAAAGCAGTATAACACAAATATTTGAAAAGTGGAAAGAGTATACTGGGTTCGAAGAAACCGTTAGATCTCGGGTTGGCAGCAACGCAGAACACAGCAATCAGCAACCACAGTAAGAGCAGCTCTGACTTGGCTCATCGGCGAGAGGGGGTCGCCGACGTGGACAGCCGACGGTGGTTTGGGGAGCTGACGACAGCAAAGAGGACGGATTTCGATGGCGGTCGACTGGAGAGGGTTGATGGAGCTAGTCGGTCGATGAGGGCAGTCGGATTGAGTAGATGTTGAGTTGGAGTGGGGCGGTGAAGAGGCGTCGGGAGGACGACGGAGATGGGTTCTCGATGGGCCTTGGGTTGCGGTTGTACGGAGTTGGTGCGGCACATGCGATGGGGTGTTCGGAGTCGAGGCGATGGTGGTGGGGATGTCGGAGATGGAGGCTAGGGTTTTGGGATGGGGTCGGGGTTGGGATTTGGAGGAAGAAGAAGAAGACGAGTAAGAGATTAGGATTTTGGGTAATTATATTTGGGGATTAGGGTTTGATTTTTAATTTGGGAAATTAGGGTTAGGAATTTGTATTGGATTTGGGGATTTTGTGGTAGTTTTAGAGTTTATCACAAACCCTAAAAGTTTATTAGGATTTATCACAAACCCTAATAATTAGATCTCAATTGTATCACACAAAAAGAGAGATGAAGAGCAAAACTCAACACAATAATTTTTTAATCAAGAATAAATAACTTCTCATTAATCTCAAGACCTATAAATAGGCTCAAAATAAATCTTGATACAAATCTCAAAATATTCTAAATATCTCAATAATATTCTAATGCATAAAAGAAAAATTACATATGGCTATAATTGCCAAAAGCAAATATGGTACTGAAATAAAATCCTGAGCTAATGAAGCAGCTATCCTAGACGATGCATGCGCTGATAGATTAGCCTGAATCGTCTTGAACCGATGTCCGCATCGTTCTCCCCGGGTGAGAGAGGGCTCGACCCAGTCGAGTCAAAACTAGTCCTCCTGTCATAGTGCTCCAAAAGGTCTGGATCCAAGCGCTGGAGCTCTTCACGATCAATCCAAGTATTCTCCGACTCTGGCTTGTTTTTCCATCTTACCAAATACCTATGAATACCATCATCTCTAGTAGAGATTATTTGATCATCTAAAATATTATCTAGTTCTTCTGTCGATGGGTTAGTATCAGGTAGTGGGGGTAATGTGGAAATCTCACTATTAGGCTGCAGGGTAGGCTCATCTATAAGAGGATTTCTATGATTAAATTCTGAGTCTTCATAGGGTACTATATCCTCAACATTGAAAGTTTTACTTAAGCCAAAACCTTCAGGAAGGTCAACAACATATGCATTATCATTGATTTTATGAAGAATTTTAAATGGACCTGCAGTACATGCATTCAACTTCTTAACGGATCCAGCTGGAAACCGTTCTGGACGAATCTGAACCATCACTTTGTCACCCACATTAAAAGTATTAAATTTTCTTCTAATATCAGCTCTTAACTTGTAGTTAAAATTATTCTCATTAATTTTCTTGAAAATTTCTCTATACAAGTCATGAATGCGGGATGCAAATGCAGATGCAGACTCTAAAACTCGGTGATGTTCTAGCATGGGGACAAGATCTATAGGCTACCTAGGACGATAACCATGTACAACTTCGTGCGGACTCATACCAGTGGTTCTATTCCTAGATGTGTTATAAGCAAATTCAGCAACTGTTAATTTTAAATCCCACATTCCTAAGTTCTCTCCCACAAGAGTACGCAAGAGATTGCCAAGACTCCGATTGACAACCTCAGTCTGTCCATCAGTCTGTGGGTGAAATGCTGAAGAGAACTTCAATTTCGTACCCATTGTGTCATAGGGTCTTCCAAAAATAACTCGTGAATTTTACATCCCTATCAGACACAATGATTTTTGGCAACCCATGTAGCTTCACAATATTATCAAAGAAGATCTGAGCCACACGAGATGCATCGAAAGTTTTCGAGCACGGGAGAAAGTGGGCCATTTTAGAAAAACGGTCCACGACGACAAGAATGGAGTCGTCTCTTTTGTGTTTTCGGTAAACCTAACACGAAATCCATACTCACATCTTCCCAAAGGCAATTGGAAACAGGTAATGGAGTATACAGGCCTGTGTTCTGTTTTTGTTGCTTGGTGAGTTGACAAGTATGACATCTGTTAACAAGTCTCGCAACGTCTCTCTTTAGCTTTGGCCAGTAAAACCTATGTTCCACAGCATCAATGGTCTCTCTATGCCCAAAGTGTCCAGCAAGGCCACCAGCATGCAATTTCCAAACAAGATACTCTCGTAATGATGTACTAGGAATGCACAGTTTGGAGCGATAGAAGAGAATCATCTTTCAAGAAATAATCATCTATCACTCGAGTGATGTCATCCTTCAAAGAGGTGTAGATCTCGTGAAAATCTGGGCAGAAGGCATACTCATCTTTTAATCTCTCAAAACCAATAATTTCGGTGTGCAGTGTAGATAAGATCATGTGACAACGATTGAGCACATCCGCAGCCTTATTATCAATCTCTTTTGTGTGCCTAATGGTATATGAATATTCTTGAAGGAACTCTACCCATCTAGCATGTCTTAGATTCAACTTTTGTTGAGAATTAAAAAATCGTAAGGCCTCATGGTCTGAGAAAATGACAAGTTCTTGCGGCAAGAGATAATGTCGTCAATAGCGAAGTGACTGAATTACCGTATAGAACTCCTTGTCATAAGTGGAGAATTTTTGTTTTGCTTCGTTCAGCTTTTCACTAAAATAAGCAACAGGATGACTCTCTTGACTGGTCACTCCACCTATACCAATACCTGAAGCATTGCGCGTTACGTCGAAAACTTTAGTGAAATCAGGCAACCTCATGACATGTCTGAGTCATTTTCTTCTTGATCTCTTCGAAGGCTTTCGTGACTTCTTTCGACCAGACAAATTCACCTTTCTTCAAACAGTCGGTTATCGGAACCATAATTGTGCTAAATCCTTGCACAAACCGACGATAGAAGGTGGCAAGACCACGAAAACTCCGCACATCACGAATATTGCGGAACTCAGGCCACTCAGTAATAGTTTATATCCTTTCTGGGTCAGCAAATACTCCTCGGGCAGAAACAATAAATTCCAGAAGGATAGTCTGATCAGAGAGGAAGGTACATTTGGTAGGATTAGTGTAAAGCTGATCCTTCTTCAAAACACCGCAGACCTGTCTCAAATGATCAAGATGTTGCCCAACGGATCGGCTGTAAATGAGAATATCATCAAAGTACACCACAAGGAACTTACCCATAAAGAGACGGAGAACTTGCGTCATGATTCTCATAAATGTGCTCAGGGCATTCGTCATTCCAAATGGCATGACCATCCATTCGTACAGGCCATCCTTCGTTTTGAAGGCAGTCTTCCATTCATGACCAGCACGAACACGTATTTGGTGGTAGCCACTTTTAAGATCAATCTTGGAAAAGATTGTGGCACCAAACATCATGTCCAACATGTCATCCAAACGAGAAATGGAAAAATGGTATTTCACCGTGATCTTGTTTATGGCATGACTGTTCACACACATACGCCAGGTTCCATCTTTTTTTGACGTCAATAGGGCAGAAACAGCGTAAGGACTTAAGCTTTCTCTAATGAAGCCCTTTGCCAATAACTCATCAACTTGTCTTTTCAACTCAGCATGCTTTATTGGATTCATCCGATAATGTGGCAAGTTAGGGAGACTCGCTCCCGGAACCAGATCAATAGCGTGTTGGATGTCACGCAGTGCGGGCAACTGGTTGGGGAGGTTAGTAGGAAACACATCTGCAAATTCTTGTAGGACGAGAGTAACTTGAGGTGGAATGAGTGATTTAGGATCTTTAGGGACTTCTCTCGCTGTGAGTAGAAGAATGGTAGCTCATTTATCAATTTCTTTCGTGAGTTCCTTTTCACCTATATGCTTTACTTCCTTGCCCTTTCTCGAGGGAGTCGGTGTTATTTCAGCCGGACCAGTTCGTGGTCTCACGGGTATGAGCTTTATTTTTAGTCCATCGTGCTGGAACACACATTGGTTAGATCGACCATATATGGTCACATCATGATCGTATAACCAAGGTCTCCCTAAAATGACTTGACCCACATCCATTTTGAGCACATCACATCAAATTTTCTCTTTGTAAACATTGAAATCCACATGAACCAAACATCGATGTGTTACTTGGAAGGCTGTCGCATCAATCCAAGATACTTTGTATGGGCGTGGATGGGGTTCAGCCTTAAGTTCGGTCTTAGCTAAGACCGCAGAAGAAACAGCGTTGATGCAGCTCCCACTGTCAACAATCACCTTGCAGTTTTTGTCACCTATAGTCGTAAAGGTGTGGAATATAGCAGTGTGCTTCCAATCATCTTATTTTGGTTGGAACAAAGCACATCTGACTACATTCAAGTGGGGTGATTGGATAGATTGAATACAGTGGAGATACTGATCATCCTCTTCTTCACCGAAGTCATCGCCTTCAATAGGCTCATAGGAAAACTCATTGTCAGAATCATCAGCGATGACAGCGGTACCCTCTACTATATTAATCCTACTAGGACTGTGACAGTTGCTAGCAACATGACCGTATTCTTTACATTTATAGCACTCAATAAGATGGTCAATCTTAGAGTAGTCTCTTTCGGTATTCTTACCCTTATGTTCATCTCTATGTGAATTGAAATTTGAATTAGGTTTGCTGGTGTAAGATTTGTTGGGGTGCTGAGAGGGAGGCTTAGGTCTAGACGAATCAGTAGAGGTCATTCTAGAGGAATGATCTCTCGAATCACTGGACTTAGAATGAGAACTAGCTTTAAGAAAATCCATATCGAGGACAAGAACATAGGCTGCCGCTAATGAGTCCACATTTTTATAAATTAACTCGTTTCTAAGGTCGGCTCGTAGTCCAGCTCTAAACCTAGAGAGAGTTTGTTCTTCACTCTCTTTACTTAAAGCATTGCACCGAATAAGGAAGTCATCAAATTTATCAACATATTCTTGTGTGGATTTACTTTCTTGATAAAGTTGGTTTCACGAATCTAGCAATCGGGTGTGGAACGATAATGGTACATATCTCTCAGTGAGCTTCTCTTTCATGGCTTTCCAAGTGGCTATGAGTGTCCGATCTCGGTCTCTGCGGGCATGTTCAAGATTGGTCCAGTGTTTTCCCAATCAATTTTATCGTTGTAAATTTAACTTTCAAGGTTTCGCTCATATCAAACCACACAAAGTAGTGGTCCATCGCACGAATCCAATCAAGATAAGCTTAAGGTTCCATGTGGCCTTCAAATGGGGACCGTCAGCTTTAACATTCTTCTTATATTGTTCGTTAGGGTCATGTTCTTGACGTCAATTGTCAAGAACATTCCCTTGAGGGATCTGACGATTAGCATGAAGCTCAAGGGCAACAATTTGATTTAATTCCACTTTCTCAAGTCTCTGATTGATATTGGCAAGAGTTGCTTGAATGGCAGCTAAGGTAACGAAAATATCAAAGTTGTCAATTTCAGGTCGGGGAGGTCTAGGGTTCCTAATTAGGTGGTCGGGGAAGGAGAAAAAAGGCTCTTCGGGGTTTGTGATGGTGCTGTGAAAACGCATTCACCAAAAGTGGGAAACTAGGGGTCGTGTGTGTGCTAGTTTTTTTTAATAATAAATCTAAAATGATCTAAAATAAAGAAAGAAAAATAAAAGATTACACTATCCTAAGTGAATGCAAAAAAAAATTAATGCCTAAATGATGTAAGAACTAGGGTTTTAAGAACCTTCGCTTTGATACCAAAATAATGTAAAACATAATCCTAAATAGAGAATTTTCAAGAATTTTAAAGGATTAATTTTACCAATATGTAGTGGGATAAAAATTAGAAATTTAAACAGTTAATCGGTTTGATGGATTTTTAAGAATTGAATTAAATTTAACAAGCCCAATTAATAATTCAGTTCTAACAAACAATAATTATATTCCTAAGCATTCTTAGCAAGTAAAAAATACAATATTAATTCGTACTCTAATTAGGCAAGTAGAACACTCAATCTCGATATTTTTGGTCGACAATTAAATTAAATAATATAATAGAGATGATAAAGCAGTATAACACAAATATTTGAAAAGTGAAAAGAGTATACCGGGTTCGAAGAAACCGTTAGATCTCGGGTTGGCAGCAATGCAGAATACAGCAATCAGCAACCACAGTAAGAGCGGCTCTGACTTGGCTCATCGGCAGGAGGAAGACAGCACGCAGCGAGATTGGCGGGGGGGGCGCCGACGGTGGTCTGGGGAGCTGACAACAGCGAAGAGGAGGGGTTTCGATGGTGGTCGACTGGAGAGGGTCGATGGGGCTAGTCGGTCGATGAGGGCAGTCAAATTGAGTAGATGTTGAGTTGGAGTGGGGCGGTCAAGAGGCATCGGGAGGACGACGAAGATGGGTTCTCGATGGGGCTTGGGTTGCGGTTGTACGGAGGTGGTGCAGCACTGGCAAATGGGGTGTTCGGGGTCGAAGCGATGGTGGTGGGGATGTCGGAGATGGAGGCTAGGGTTTCAGGATGGAGTCGGGGTCGGAATTTGGAGGAAGAAGAAGAAGAGTAAGGGATTAAGGTTTTGGGTAATTATATTTGGGGATTAGGGTTTGATTTTTAATTTGAAAAATTAGGGTTAGGAATTTGTATTGGATTTGGGAATTTGGGGATAGTTTTAGAGTTTATCACAAACCCTAAAAGTTTATTAGGACTTATCACAAACCCTAATAATTAGATCTCAATTGTATCACACCAAAAGAGAGATGAAGAGCAAAACTCAACACAATAATTTTTTTAATCAAGAATAGCACGACTTCTCATTAATCTCAAGTCCTATAAATAGGCTCAAAACAAATCTTGATACAAATCTAAAAATATTCTAATGCATAAAAAAAATATTACATATGGCTATAATCGTCAAAAGCAAATATGGTACAGAAATAAAATCCTAAGCTAATGAAACAGTTGTCCTAAACGATGCCCGCGCTGATAGAATCGCCCGAATCGTCTTAAACCGATGCCCTCATCAGTTTTCCATTATCCTTGCTTTAGCGTAAGGTAACTAGTCAATTTCTCAAAAATGTCGGATGGAGTCCACGATATCTAGTCACTCTCTTGTTTTGCTCACCATTTTTTTCAAGCAGAACTAGAAAATTAATGGAAGTGATAGGATGGGCAGATGAAGTCTTTTTATTCTATGTGGATTCAGACAATGGTACACCTTTGTAGATTGGGAATGTTTTAGTCTATTGGGGAACGTTGTTCATGAGAATGAAACGCCAGAGGTACTTCTACCCACAGGTCCGCTCAAAAGATAAAATAAAAAAATTCATACATAAAAAATAAAAACACATTAGAGAAATCTGAAAGACAAAACATATGAGCAGGCAAAAAGTTTCAATGCTTCAACTTTACCTGGAAAATACCACTTGAAAGCAGCTCTCCTTCCGCAACAATCACACAGTTCTCAACGAAGAATCCAGATGTGATTTTGTGTTGAATGTCAAAGAAAACAATTATCTCAGGGCATCTCTATTCTATCTACAGGTAAAGAAAGGAATATACAATGTAAAATGAAGCACTTGCAAATACTCCTATGGTTATACGGGACTTGCATAGTTTTAGCACTTATTGGTGAAGCCAAATATTGGCAGAGGGCCTATAAAACACAAATTACATGTGTAGTGGAAATAAAATAGAAATTCAGATAATTCCTGAAGGATTATTCATTAGCAAATTTCACATGCATAAGATCTCCCCAATCCATCAATTCAGTCCTTATGGTAATACAATTTTTATCTAACTGAGATATGGCAGTGGATAGAAATACATATATCGTGATAATATAAATCTATTAGAAAGCGAGCATGCATTAAATCTTCTGAGTATACTCATCAAATACAGTAGTATTAATCAAATGCAGGAATCCTAGAATCCCCATGACGAACACAATGCTTAAAAAATTCTCAGGGAGTCATAATCAGATATTGTTAAGTTTACAAGAATCCAGTTTGATATTGAACAAATTAGGTAGTATCAAAATAATAATAAAATGATAGCAACTGAAAATCATAGGAAGCACATCTAACTATAGGAAGCAATTAAAATGTAATATTAGTTTAAATGAACTAAGTCAAGGATATTGCATTGGATAAATCAATTGGTACTGCTGCTGTTAGATCTTCCAAAAAGAAATGGCCTTCTTCTAATTGAGATATCACTCCCATGAGCCATCTCCTTCCAGTGCACCCAATCAAAGACTGTATTGAGGTTATCTAGGGACAACAAAAAGAGCAAACATCACCCAAACTACTAAGAACTAGTATATCAAAAAAAAAACAACATTCAACTAAAATACACCGGTCAATTACCTCTACAGAAAAGTTGAAATACAAGAAAACAGCGAATTAATTCAAAACAAAAAGTTAATTGACTATTTAATGCTAGCAAGGTAAGATAAAATCTTCATATGATTATAAACTACCTCGCAGTTATCAGCTTCAGTCATTTCAGTATCGAACACTGGTCTAGCGAAATACTTGTCACGGGAGAGCCTCTGAAGCAATAGCTGATATCTATCCCTGTACAAGGAAGCTTTATCACCAGCTTCTCCATGGATGGGCAGCTTCCCAGTGTGCCTAACAGAGAAACAATATAAATTACAAAAAACATCATACAGCACAATGGAGTTCTTCCATTCATAAATTCAAGAGCAAATCAGTTGCCAGATTGACATTCTATACGGATAAATCATAAATCTAAAGCCATCTCAACAAACAGTTCAGATATTAAATATAAAGTCATTAACAATTTTTCTGGAACCAACGACAAAGCAGCCACTAACAAACTCCCTAACGTTCAGTAGGATTAGGTTTTGTTGTATTTTTTGTTTGTTGGTTGGGGTGTATGAGTTCCAAGACCCTGATTGTTGGGTTTCCTCAACTTCATAAGCCTTATTTTTTGTTGTATGTTTTTTTTTAAATGAAAACGCGGGGGGCTTTCAAGTCACTGTTGACGACCAAAAAAAAAAAAACCCTCCCTGACAATTAATTCTAAATGTTCTGATAATGATATGATGGTAAAGTACGCTATATATATACACACACCAGTAATTTACACGTGCGATCCACGTCTTAATAAATATAGTTTTTTGAAAGTAAAAATTCAGACTCCCGGCTTGAACCTAAGACCTCATTTATAATAGTTATGCACGTGCGTTACACGCGTTGATAGATTTACAAATAACAACTCATCTTCTCCCATTATATATATACTAGATTTGCCCATGGGCACGTGCCTACGGCACGTCTTTGGAACGATACAGCATATGAAAGTCTTGTAAATAATAAAACAACAATTATGTAGCTCAAGTTTGAATAGTAAAACAATAATTAGTTGCAAATAAAAGTCCATGTTTTCATTAGCATATGTTGAAAAATAATTATAAATGGGGGTGTAAAATTCAACCTTTTAAAACTTAAGAGTGTGGAAAATGATGAAATTTAGCAGTTGATGAGATATTTGTTATTTTGAATGTAACATGAGCAATAAAAAAATGCATAAAAAATTTGAAAATTTACAAACCTGAAATCTGAAAATATAAATTTCTGAGTAAATAGAGAGAGAGAGAGAGAGAAATAAATAAATAAATAAATTGTTTTGGGATTTGAATTTGAGTTTTGGGGAAAACTTTTGGGCGGGAAAATATGTTTTCTGATTCAATATGTATAAAATAAAACGCAAAGAAAGCTATCAAGTGGCTCTCATTCAATATGATTGAAATCAACGGTCCAGATCTAACCTCAGAAAACATATTTTTATGCCCAAAACTCAAATTCAAATCCCTCCAAAACAGCTCCTCTCTCTCTCTCATTCTCTCTATTTACTCAGAAATTTATATTTTCATATTTCGGGTTTGTAAATTTTTAGATTTTTTATGCATTTTTTATTGCTCATGTTATATTGAAAATAGCAAATATCTCATCAAGAGTTAAATTTCATCATTTTCCACACTCAAAGTTCTAAGAAATTGGATTTTACACCCCAATTTATAATTATTTTTCAACATATACTAATGGAAACATGGAATTTTATTTACAACTAATTATTGTTTTACTATTCAAACTTGAGCTACATAATTATTGTTTTACTGTTTACAAGCCTTTCATTTGCTGTATCGTTCCAAAGACGTGTCGTAGGCATGTGCCCACGGGCAAATCTAGTGTATATATATATAGTGTGTGTGTGTGGCTATGATCATGTGAGAACTCCTTTGGTGAGAACTATGTGTGAACTTTTTTGGGGGATAAAAATTGAAAAATCCAAACCGTTGAATTTGACCTACACGTCTAAATTAGTCTACAAATGAGAAATCAAGTTATTTGAGATTTGTTTGTTTGTGCATTAAAGTGTCATAAATTATATGGCTGAATATCGTTATTTTTATAATGACATAATGAAAGGGCAAATGAATTTCAAATGACTTTATTTTACATATTTAGACCAATTTAGACATTCTAAACAATGTGAACGGTTCGTATTATCCATGTGATGGCTATGTAAAAAGTTCACCCAAAACCGCATCTTAGGGGATCACTCGCCCAGATATATAAAGTGATGTCTAATTAAGATACTAATAACCTTAACCACTTCGTGTCTCAATACTTGCCACCTACAAGATTCATCTTCGACAGCAAACTACCACTCCCCCCATTCCCCACCATTCCCCCCATCCACAAAGACACATGATCCCCATTTGTTGCTAAAGTTTGGTTATAAATTTACGATTAATTACTTACTAACCATTTATATATATAGCATATTCAATCATTCATCTCTCTCACTTCCTTTTTACCACCTCAAATGATATCCCCTCATCCTCATCAATGTTGGCTCCCCCCCCCCCGTGCCCACATGAAACCGCTCACAATCATCCTCACAGTGCTCACACCCATTCTCTTTGGTCCATTTCAATATTTTCATTTCAATCAAATATTTTGGGGACAGCTACATGAATCCTTCTCTTCGACTCAAACTCTATTAAAGGGCATCTCCTTCCGCAAATTAATAATTTTCAAATCTTTATCAATCGTTTCAACCCAACTTCCTTAGGCTCTACACCTTTTTCCTTTCCTAACTTTCATCCGATTAGTTTTCCTAACTTGGGTGGTTATCAGTCTTCGTTGTATTTGTCCAGTCGCGGTTATCAGACTTAGTTGTATCTGTCCAAAGTCGCTTCTCTTTGATCCTTTCAATTACTCAAACACCTACCCAGCGACCATTTGATTAAAATTATCCCAACTTGAAACAAATTAATATTACCGGTACATTAATATAACACTAAAGGGAGAGATATTTACTCATAAAACACTCTCTTAATCGGATCATATCGAAACCGCGGCACCACAAACGAATCAATCACCCTCAGCGCCGCCCGGCTGCTCGTCCCAGCCGACGCAGGATCCACCGCCTCTTCCGCTTCCAATAGCAAACTAACCACTCGACCAATCGCATCCTTATCCAAAATCGCCGACTTCACTGCAAATTCAACATCCAAATCAAAACTTTCAAATCAAGAGCCACTCAGTCAGATCTAAAGGTTTCAACTTTAGGGTTTCGATGAATCGCTTACGGGATTCTTTGTCGAGCTCGTCTATGAGGAGGTCTAGGGCTTCGTCCTCAGCGTCGGGGAAACGGACGAGGAAGGCCAGGACGGAATCTAGGGCTTCGGTTTTGAGTGTGAAGCCTCGGATCTTGAACTTGCGTTGGACTTTCTTCTTTAGGGTTCCGATCGCCGCCATTATTTTCTCTATCTAACTTTCTCTCTCTTCGATTTGGGGGGAACTGAGGGAGTTTCTCCCTTTGGCAGGAAAAAAGGGCGGGAAACGGAATTAGTTTTTTTTTTTTTTTTCCCCTAGCATGTTAGTCCTCCAAATCTTTTTGCATAATTATTTTATGAAAAAAAATTGTAAGCCCACCCCATGTTTCAAAAAAAAAATTATTTAATATGTCACTTTTCGAAACTATTTGCAGAAAGAGAACAGTTGTCAAAGTATTTACGCTTGTGGACTAAACAATTAAACTCCTTTTTTCAACGACTAATTTAGTTATTTCATGCTCGTTGCTAAGACACGACGAGTTTAGTGCTAATTTTTTTAGAAACTCCTCATTCCCAATTGCAAGTATAGTTCAAAATTTTCAATGAACACTCACCGTTCTGAATGGCGATGACATATACACTGTACTCGATGTTGGGAATAACAAGTTTAATTCAAAATTTTCAATAAAGACTCGTCGTTCCCAACGGCAATGACATTTATACTAGACTCTGTTAAGTTTTGTGATAAATAAACTATGAGAAATTATCAAAGAGGAATTAGGGTTAATATCTAGATCTAAGTTGTTTAAGATATTCATCCTATGTATCAATATTGGAATACCTAGACTACTGTCACAAGCCAGTATTTATAGAATAAATACTAGTTTGGGTATTGGGTTGTAAGCCCATAAACCCGCGATCCAATATCCAATCAATTGTACGTTCAATACACGTGTTGCTCATATGCACGTGTGATATTTATATAGAGAGAATATACTCATATATCCAACAATCTCCTCCTATATTCTCAATATACAAAGTACGAGATTATCTCATCAGTTCAGTATAAAGATGACTGACTGATAGCAGTCTATAATATAAGAAATGCATCATAAAAGTATAGTTTCATAAAAACCAAGATAATTATAAATCTGAATAGTTCAATCAAGACTAAACTAATTTAATTAACTAGTTCCAAACCATATCAAATTTAGAATAGTTCACAAAGACTAACCCAATATATAAAACAAATCATAGTCTCAAAACTAAACAAAGTAAATAAACTTCAAAACCAAATTAAAGAGTTTTAAGCTCAAAATGCAGTCTAAAACTCAAGAGAAGTTCTTATCAAACAAGTGATCAGCGATAGAAAATCATTGCATGCTGCTTCATGATTACTCCTCCATACCAGCAAATCATTTTCAAAACCATTTTCAAAATCGAGATCTAGGATTCCATCTCCATTATCTTTGCTAGCATCTGTTTCTCAACATTGCAAACAAGAATTTAAGGAGTCATTTGTCTTAGAATTCAAACAAATTGCATAAAAGTATCTAGTTCAAATAAAAAAACTTAGTACAATTCAAGTTTGCTAGCAAGATTTTAACACAAACATCACAATCAAGTATCTTTAACAAATAAAGTACATGAAGTTTTATAGTTTCTACACAAGAACCATACTATGTTTCATATTGGAATGAAAGAGACTGTCATTTTAATCATGGTTTAACACTGAATCATCAAAATTGTGATGAAACATGTATCCATAAAAAACATATCATCAAAATTGGAATGATATTTAAAGACAATTTAATCATTAGAAACACATCAAAAAGTTGTCATGTTTCGTATTGGAATAATATGATTATTCTAAGTAAATTCTCTAGATATATAATACCATCAAAATTGGAATAACATTATATATTTGTAAAATTTATGTTGAATCTTCAAAATTATCTAAAACATGTTAATTGTCAAATTGATGCTTAAGTTTGAACTTTTTTATGACTGTTATGGGTTCTAATTATCAAAATGACTAGGGTGTTAAGGCATTTATGACTCAATAGCTTTTAACCTCGTTTTTCCCACAATTTTGACAATTAGACCTCTTTGCAGTCCCTTAGTAAGTGCATCAACCATATTATGTTTGGATCTCACATCAATGAGAATAATAGTCCCTTGCTTAATGAGATAGTTTAACTTTGCATGTCTAAGACCGACAGATCGTCTTTTACCATTGTAAAGAGTATTATATGCTACAGTTTTTGTAACTTGGTTATCGCAAAACAAACTAAAAATGGTTACTTTAAACATTCTCAATGGAATATCTAGCAACAGATCTCTCATCCATTCCGCTTCTTCACCAGCACAAGATAGCGCAAAGAGTTCACACTTCATCGATGAGAATGCAATGCCCGGTTGCCTTTTAGATTTCGATGCCACAGCTGCTCCTCCTAGTGTAAACACATAACCACTAGTGGATCGACTTTCACCAAATTCTGTGCACCACGATGCATCAAAATATCCTTCCAAAACTGAAGGATGTCTAGAGTAGCACAAAGCCAACTCTTGAGTACCACTTAGGTAACCCATTAGCCTTTCAAGTGCATTCCAATGTGACTTACTGGGATTACTAGTGAATCTGCTAAGCATGCCTACCGGAAAGGCTATGTCTGATCTAGTGCAGATCATTGCATACATGAGACTCCAATAAGTTTGGAATAATCCAATTGTCTCACCGTTGTACCATCGTTAGGTGTCAACTTATTGTTATAATCATAAAGTGTTTCAAACCTTTTTGCAATCACTGTATCCCCACTTTCGCAACACATTATTAATGTAGTGAGATTGACTAAGGAATATTCCTTTCCTACCAAAGCTCACTCTCATACATAATATAGTGTTCACAACACCTAGGTCTTTCATGCTGAATTCTTTGGATAGCATTGTTTTAACTTCAATTACAGTTGAGAGGTCGCTTCTAACAACAAGCATGTCATCAGCATAGAAGCAAATTATATCAATTTTATTTGATAGATGACGAAAATAAAGGTGTAACATCCCGTATAATTTATTTTAATCAAAGATACTTTTTCAAAATTTTTGCACGTGTAACACACGTCTAAATTTTTATTTTATTCATTTCTCTAAACTGTATATATTTTTGCAGTATGCATGATTTTTTTTTTAATCTTCTATTAAACCCCAAGCCTGATGACCCGTTCAGATAAATACATAAAATTTATTTTTTTAAAAGAGTAGTTAATTAAATTATTATTATTGTACTTTTTTTTTGTGCCGGTGCACGTGTGTGAGTATTCAAGTGGGTGCGGTTGATGATAGAGTGGGCCGAACTCGAGTGGACGTGTGAGAGTGGAGAGGGTAATGGAGTTGGTTTTATAGCTGATTGCTAGTGCTCTGTATATATAAACCCTTTCACCCTATTTTCATATATCCATCTGTTATCAAACAAAAACAAAAAAATATATAAAGAAACCTATTTTTTCCCTACTGCCGAGAGCAACTAGAAGAGGAGGAGGAGAGAGATAGCACTCGGGAGGCTTTCGGAGTTGAGGTTGCGGTGTGATTGTGCGGAGTTCGGAGTCCCTTTTGGAGGCAGAATTATTTTTAGTACTCTCCTAATATGTGGGTAATCTTTTATGCTTTCTAAATTATTGAGTAGTTGTATGTGTAGATTACTCTAAAAATTAAATTGCTAGTGTAGAATTGCTTAGTTTGCTTTATGAATTGTGATGTGTGAGCTAGTGAATACCCTAAAATTTTTTGTAGAATGCATGTTGATTTATATAGGCATCGAAAGAATTAAAAATCTGTGTTATTTTGGTATATGAATTGTTGACGTGTGTTCACTCTTGAAGAGTGGAAATTTTATGAACTAATTCACCATGAGAAAAATTCGCGTATTATTATTTGACATGAAAAATAGATTTATTGAGTAAAATCGCCATTGCACAAGATATAGCGAGAATTGGGCTACTCTTCACACGGTGAAAATTTTCAATTGTGTAGATCGATTATTGCTCTAGAATTTATTTTATTGTGCACAGATTATTTTTGGAGTGCATGAGTTTGTCTATTTGGCGTTGATAAATGGGTTTCCCGAAAGAGTGAATTTTAATAGAAATTAAAAGAGGGGACTCTGAGTATATAAAACTCATTTTTGAGTATCATTACTGTAGGCACACTTGCCTCTGTGGCTTGGGTGTGGGGTCGTTTTCCTTGCTGGTTCTGGGTTCGAGTCCCTGTGTTCTCTAACTTTGTTTGAGAAATTGTGTTCTCTGACTTAGGGTTCAAAACATTTTTTTGATATTTGGGGTTCTTAAAACATTTTTTTGAAACGGTGTCCGCTGACTTTGTTTGAGAAATGGTGTTTTCTAACTTAGGGTTCTTAAAACATTTTTTTGATATTTGGGGTTCTCAAAACATTTTTTTGAAATGGCGTCCCCTGGTTTTGTTTGAGAAATGATGTTTTCTGACTTTTTTAGAAATGGTGTTCTCTAATTTTGTAACACTCCGTAGTTTTCAAAAGTATAAAAATATATATATATATATACTAGGTTTGCCCGTTGACACGTGCCTACGGCATGTCTTCGGAACGGTGCACCTTGTTTGATCATATAAAATAGTTTTGGAGGTCCATCAAATTAATTAAAGTAGTGAACATATTATATGAGCAATTTTTGGGGGTCCAGCAAAAAACATATTATATGATTTTTTTTGAATTATTTTTAAAGTTTTAAAGTTTTATATTTTTTTAGTTTTTTTATAAAAAAAATTTAATTTTTAAAAATTTTATTTTCTTAATTTTTTAACAGAAAAGGGAGGGAGAGAGAGAGAGAGAAAATATATAGGAGTTGTTTTGGATGAGAGATTTGAAAAAATATGTTTTGCGAAGTTAGATCTAAGCCTTTAATTTTTTGGGGGATTGAAGGACAGCCACTTAATAGCTTTATTTGTATTTTATTATATAGATAAATATATCTTGGAAAAGTGCGTTGGTGTTGGCTGTTTGGTATTAGAGCATCTGTAGTCGTTAAAGTTTAAATTATCCATATATCGATATATAGAAATAGAAATTTGGATTTCGCTGCACTCGTCGAAAGCTATATTATAGCAATCAATGTCAACCCATGTCTAGGACGGCACATGAAGTGCCGTCCGACACTTACCACATGTCTAGGACGGCACATGAAGTGCCGTCCGACACTTACCACCTGTCAACATCACTTAATAGCTATACTTAATAGCTAAATAATTACATATCTATACTATATATACTTAATAGTAGCTAATAATCCTAATTATCTTTAGTTTAATGAAGGGTGATTACGGAATTTTTGAAACGGACGGCATATCGAGTGCCGTCCGACGCCTAGAACAGTATTTTGCGCGTCTGGGACGGCTCTTCGACCACCGTCGCTGACTTATCGATAAAGCTATTTCGTCTCTCATATATAGCAATCGACTGTAGCGATTTATCGATAATATCGATATATAGCAAACGACTGCAGCTACTTTTTAAGCTATATATCGATATTATCGATATATAGATAACGACTACAGATGCTCTTAAAGGCCAAATGGTATATTTGTAAAACAAGTTGAAAAATGGTACAGTGGATGGGCCCACGGGAGAATGAGTATACAACAGCACATTATGCTGTGGTGCCTGCGGGATGACATCACTCAAGGTGACGTGGCATACGGCTTCCGCTGTGCACTTCATCCGGAGAGAGAAAAAGAAGGGATTTGTGTATGGGATTAGTACCATATGGAAAATCAACACAAATTAAATAATATATAAATATAATAGTCTGTGATGAAGTGTTACCAATTCAATTAATTAATTTTTGAGAGACACCCTGTGGTGGACTATTGTACTACATAGTATATAACTGGGTAGTTTTCATGACGAGGGATCAAACCGTGTATAACATTTTTGTCGGTTATAAGCAATGCCCACAGTTTTATATGCAGAAGTTGGATTTTTTATGAATATATAAAGTTGATATGCTGCTGCTGATTTATTTAAATGTTAAAGATGTTGCAATTGTAAAATTTTTATTATTGTACTTCATTTTACCTTCCGCTGTGGGTAGTTTTCATGACGAGGGATCAAACCGTGTATAACATTTTTGTCGGTTATAAGCAATGCCCACAGTTTTATATGCAGAAGTTGGATTTTTTATGAATATATAAAGTTGATATGCTGCTGCTGATTTATTTAAATGTTAAAGATGTTGCAATTGTAAAATTTTTATTATTGTACTTCATTTTACCTTCCGCTGTGTTAATAAATGTAAAGAACTCCGTTGTAGTATAAAGTTTCAAATTTTCTTTGTAAAATTGTACAAAGTGTAGTATAAAAATCCTGTGTAACTTCGAATTCAGCCTTATTTAGAATTTGAAGCGTTACAAAAGGCATTTATCAGAATTACTAGATTCAAAACCTAAACTCTTTATTGTTGTATCAATTTTTTCATGCCATAGTTTGGGTACTTGTTTTAATCCATACAAAGATTTTACGAATTTACAAACTTTGTTCTCTAAACCTTTAAGTACAAACCTTCAGTTTGATTCATATAGATTTCTTCATTAAGATCTCAATTTAAAAAAAAACGGTTTTAACATCCATTTGGTGAATAACAAAAAGAATCCATTTTCAATAAATGCAATAACAAAAAGAATCCTTATTGTATCAATATGACAAACAAGTGAGTAAACATCAAAATAATATACTCCACTTTGTTGAGTATAACCTTTAGCTACTAGTCATCCTTTATACTTTGCTATAGATCCATCGGGATTAAGTTTCTTCTTCAAAACCCACTTGTTTCCTACGGTTTTAGCCCCATTTGGCAGATCAATTAATTTCCAAATTTTATTTTGTAATAAAGAATACATCTCATCATCAATAGCCTCTTTCCAAAGTAAACCATCCCTAGACCGAAGGGCTTCCTTTACACAACAGTGCATATGTTACAAAATCATCACCATAGATTCTAGGTGTCTTATCTCTGGTGGAGGTTCTTCTTGGATCAATTTCGTTTGAAATTTTAGTGTCAGTTATGCTAGGTCTAGATTCTGTTTGTGAATCATTGACTAAATCTGTGTGACCAGATAGTGTTATACCTTTGTCTTTGATGAACGCATCTTCAAAGAATTCTGCATCTCTATTCAATTATCTTGTTGAGAGATAGGTCATAAAATCTGTATGCCGCACTATCAACTGCACTTCCTCGACACACAAGTATTTGTACGAGGTCCTACTTTAGGCCTTCTAGGGTCTCGTATTCTAACAAAAGCAATACAACCCCATATTTTCACTTTATCAAAACTCGGTGTGTGTTTATGATCTCCATTTAAAAAAACGGTTTAACATCCATTTGGTTAATAACAAAAAGAATCCATTTTCAATAAATGCAATAACAAAAAGAATCCTTATTGTATCAATATGACAAACAAGTGAGTAAATATCAAAATAATCCACTCCACTTTGTTGAATATAACCTTTAGCTACTAGTCATGCTCTATACTTTGCTATAGATCCATCAGGATTAAGTTTCTTCTTCAAAACCCACTTGTTTCCTACGGTTTTAGCCCCATTTGGCAGATCAATTAATTTCCAAATTTTATTTTGTAATAAAGAATACATCTCATCATCAATAGCCTCTTTCCAAAGTAAACCATCCCTAGACCGAAGGGCTACCTTTACACAACAGTGCATATGTTACAAAATCATCACCATAGATTCTAGGTGTCTTATCTCTGGTGGAGGTTCTTCTTGGATCAATTTCATTTGAAATTTTAGTGTCAGTTATGCTAGGTCTAGATTCTGTTTGTGAATCATTGACTAAATCTGTGTGGCCAGATAGTGTTATACCTTTGTCTTTGATGAACACATCTTCAAAGAATTCTGCATCTCTATTCAATTATCTTGTTGAGAGATAGGTCATAAAATATATATGGCACACTATCAACTGCACTTCCTCGACACACAAGTATTTGCACGAGGTCCTACTTTAGGCCTTCTAGGGTCTCGTATTCTAACAAAAGCAATACAACCCCATATTTTTACTTTATCAAAACTCAGTGTGTGTTTATGACATAACTCATAAGGTGTTGCAGATAATTTATAGTGTGGTAAAATATTAAGAATATTATTTGCAGTCAATGCAGCCTCTCCCAAAAAACTCAAAGAAAATCCAGCAGTTAATAACATAAAATTCAACATTTATGTGAGTGTACGATTCTTTCTTTCGGCTATACCGTTTGACTGTGGTGAGTAGAGTGTTGTTGTTTCAGAGATAATGCAATGTGAAGTGTAAAATTTTTTTAAACTCATTGGTACATATTCCTCACCTCTATCAAATCTGAATATTTTTATTTTAGCATTTAACTAATTTTCGACACGGTCATTAAATTCTTTGAATTTAGCAAGTGCTTCATCCTTAGTTTTAACAAATAAATATGAAAATATCTAGAATAATGATCTATAAAAGTGATTAAATACTTTCAACCTCCTTGCGTCACAATTTTTTTTAAAACATATATATCAGAATGAACTAGCTCAAGAAGTTGTGTATTTCTAGAAACAGAACTAAATGGTGTTCTAGTGATCTTTGTCTGAGCACACACTTCGCTTTTGTCATATCTTAAGGATTTATCGATTGGCAGATTAAAATTTAATATAGTTCACATGTCCTAATCTATTGTGCCAAGTAGAAGGGCTACACAGTTTTGAACTAACAACAGTAATCACATCATTTGCTAAACTAAGTCTATACATACCATTGACTAAGTAAGAACAACCAAAGTGGTACGAGTTAACAGATAAAATAGCTCTACCACTTATCATTGAAACTACCATGCCAGTATGATTCAATAAGCTAATAGAAATTAAATTCTTTGCTAAAACATGTACATATTTAACATTACGCAAAATTAAATTTGTACATGATAAAAGACTGAGATTTGCAGTTCCAACCTGGAGCACCTTGACTGATTCTCCATTCGCCATAAAGCCGGACTCGTTTGCACATTTTAGATCAGTTAGCAAGTTCTTATCATTGCAAGCATGGCAAGTAGCCTCCGAGTCCAACAACCAATTAGCAGAGGCATTGACCTTATCGTCACCAACAACACATAGAAAATTGGTGGGTTCAGTGTTGCCCTCTAACAAGTTCACATTTTCATTGTTAGGTTGTTCTCTTTTGGGTAGCTTACATTCGGTAGCATGGTGACCACACTTTCTACAGTTGTAGCACTTTCCTTTGTTTTTTATAATTTTTTTAGTGACTTCCAACTTAGGTGGTTCACCCTTATTGTTAAGCTTATTCTTCTTAAACGTAGGAACATATTTGGTATTAGTTAACACATCAGCATGAGAAAGTTGTTTCTTGGCCAATTCCAAATTGATCCTAGTTCCAGTCTCATCTTCCACTTTAATACATCGTTTGAGTTGTGCAAGCTTAATTTGTTACGGTAGTCTATACATTTCAGTCTTAAATGTAAGCCATGATGCAGGTAATTTAAAAATTGTTGCTCCAGTAAGAAAAACATCACACACAATGATATCTTCAAGTTTCAATTTTGCTACTAAGTTTTCAAGATCAGTTACCTGAGGGAGAATGACTTTCTCTTCTATGAATTCAAAACTCATGAACTTATCAACCAAGTGAGTCTTTGAGACATTCTCCTCCTTTTTGAATTCATCCAGCAGATTATCCCATATTTCTTTAGTTGTTACGTATTTCATGTATACATCTGCTAACCGATCTGATATACTGTTCAACAGGAACTCCCTACACAAATCCTCGTCTTTTATCCAAGTGGCATCATCCACATCTTCAGTACACTCATCATAGGTCGTTTGACAGGTATAGAATATCTTCATGATTCTTATTCCATACAGTGCTTTGCTCTTCCAGCTATTGAATTTAGAACTGCTAAATGCCTCTAGTTTAGGAACCTCATACAGACGGTCATGTTTTTCCATCTTAAGGAATAAATAATGAGTTCCTAAAGTTTGAGAGTATATTCTGAATTATAACTACACAAGTAATTTTAGAGAAAGAAAAGGATTTATTTGTAAATCTGCAAACTAATAATAGAATAAATAAACCAGATAAATTGCACAAATCTTAAAGTTCAAAAATAACCAGATCCTGGTGATGAGATGAAGTGTTCTCTGATTCCGGGTCTGCTGCGGGTTCGGGTTCGGATCCGATAGCACAAAGAACAAATCTTTCAACTGCAGATCAAAACCAAAATGGATTCGGGTTCAAACTTCGGGTTCGGATCTACACCCAATACACAGCAAGTTAGGACCGAGGGAGGAGGACGACTAGGCACGATGACCTACAGCGAGCAGCACCATCGACGTGTTCTGCGACCGGTCGATGGGGCGAGGGCGGCGCAGGCGAGGTCGGATCTGGCGACTGGGTTGACAAATAGACCCAACCAGCAAGCAAGGCGGATCTACGGCTGGGTCTCGAGTCGACTGCGATGGGGATGACGGCAGCGACGGCGCTCAGCGACGGTGTCGGGATCCAGTGAGTGCTTTCTCTCTTTATTGAACTCACAAATAATATTTAATATATCAAGATTGTTAAGTTTTGTGAGAAATAAACTATGAGAAATCATCAAAGAGAAATTAGGGTTAATATCTAGATCTAAGTTGCTTAAGATATTGACCCTATGTATCAAAATTGGAATACCTAGACTGCTATCACAAGCCAGTATTTATAGAATAAATACTGGTTTGGGTATTAGGTTGTAAGCCCATAAACCCGCATTCCAATATCCAATCAATTGTGCGTTTAATATACGTGTTACTCATATGCACATATAATATTTATATATAGATAATATACCCATATATCTAACAGACTCACTGTTGGGAACAACGATGATGTAAGAAATTTAACAGATCGTGAAACACTCTGTTGGACTAAGTGAATTTTCGAAAAAAAAAACTATATATATTTTTAAAACTAAACTCGCCGTTCCCAATAACGATCTAGTGTAAATGTCATCGCCGTTGAGAACGACGAGTCTTCAAATATATATTTGAAGTAAACTTTTCGTTGCAATGGACTGAATGGAGCATTGCTTATATTTGAACTAAACTTACTGTAGATGTATACTTGAGTAGTTTGCAATAGAGCATTGCTTATATATATATATATATATATATATATATAGAGAGAGAGAGAGAGAGAGAGAGAGAGAGAGAGAGAGAGAGAGAGTAATGTTCCGTTGTGCACTAGGCCTCCGTGTGCACTTGGCCTTCTCACCCTCGTATCGACGATCCGAACCGTTCACATTGATCTATACATATAAATTAGTATAAATATGTAAAATCAAATCATTTGAAATTTATTTGCTCATCCATTGAAGTGTTACAAAATTGTATGGCTGAAAACTGTTTTTTTATAGTCACGTGATTGATGGGTAAATGAATTTCAAATGGTTTGATTTTACATATTTAGACTAATTTAAATGTGTAGATCAATGTGAACGGTTCGAATCGTCAATACGAAGACGCGAGTGCACACGGAGGCCTAGTGCACAAGGAACATCTCTCTCTCTCTCTCTCTCTCTCTCTCTCTCTCTCTCTCTCTCTCTATATATATATATATATATATATATATATATATATATATATATACACTACTACTACTACTACTACTACTACTACTACTACTACTACTACTACTACTACTACTACTACTACTACTACTACTAGGTCTGCCCATGGGCACGTGCCTACGACACGTATTCGGAACAATACAACATATGAAAATTCATGTGAATAGTAAGGAATGATTTATATAAATATTTATTTGCTAGTAGACGTTGATGTATTGATGTACTTTGAAGTGTAATTTTGAAGTGATCTTGATGTTTATTGGTTTGTATATTGCAGGATTATTTGTCAGCATCTCGGGATTCAAAAATAGTATTGTGAATCTACAACAGTAGTGAGCCCGTGGGCACGTGCCTACGACACGTATTCGGAACAATACAACATATGAAAAATCATGTAAATAGTAAGGGATGATTTATATAAATGTTTATTTGCTAGCAGACGTTGATGTATTGATGTACTTTGAAGTATAATTCTGAAGTGACCTTGATGTTTATTGGTTTGTATATTGCAGGATTATTTGTCAGCATCTCGGGATTCAAAAATAGTATTGTGAATCTACAACAGCAGTGAATCGGAAATTCCTTGCTATGTGTGACTTGAGCATAAGAGATTTCTTTTTGATTTGGAGTCTAACATAAGTAGAATTTTTTTTTCTAACTGCATGATTTACGGTTAACGCCTCAAACTGCATGAGTTAGTTCCCCTTGTTTGTTTTTTATGTAGTTAACCATATATGAATTTAAAGAAAAATATTTGTTGTGATGTATACGTGAAGTGAAATTGCAGCAAAGCATTTCAAGATACAATTTTGCAGCTACAAAAACCCGAAATACAGGGATTAAGTATGGATCTGTCCATAAAAGCACGATCAAGCGAGTCAATTAAAGAATTTACAATGATCTTTCAAAGAAGCAAATGCCCAAATATTCAAAAAAGGCATGATCCGAAATTGCATTAAAAAAAGCATTATAATCAAAATTAACTCGGTGAAGCATTTTAATCTAAAACAATTACTCAGTGAAGTGTAATACAATCAAATCAAATATGGCAATTCAAAAGCAATTAAATGGAAGTGAATGTTATTGAGTTATGAAAGTATAATCCGAAGAAAAAAAACATAATTAAATTTTTTTTAAAAAAAACATAATTCAAAATTGCATAACCAAAAAAAACATTAACTGTTTTTTGTGTTGTTGTTGACATACCTGGTTTTAAAAAAAAAAAAAGAAAGAGAGAGAATTATGAAAAAGGAGAAAAGAATGGGAAGAGTGTGAGAGAGAGAGAAAGAGTAATAAACGAAGGAGTTGTTTTGTTTTGAGGATAAATTTCGAATTTTGGGAGGGAAAGTGTCTTTTGGGAGCAAAAATCTAGACCGTTGATTTTATTCCAAATGAATGAGAGCCACTTCGCAGTTTTCTTTGTGTTTTATTATATACTAACCCATCCCCCCCCCCCCCCCCCCCCCCCCCCCCCCCACCCACCCACAAAAAAAAATAAAAATAAAAATAAAAATTTCCCAAAACTCAAATTCAAATCTCCCCAAAACAACTCCTTTATTTATTTAGCTCGCTCTCTCTCTCTCTCTCTCTCTCTCTCTCTCTCTCTCTCTAGTACACACACACACACACACACACACACTTATGGAAACATGGATTTTTATGCTCAAATTTATAATTGTTTTTCAACATATGCTAATGAAAACATGGACTTTTATTTACAACTACTTATTGTCATACTATTCAAACTTGAGCTACATAATTATTGATTTACTGTTTATAAGGGTTTTCATGTGCTGTATCGTTCTGAAGACTTGCCGTAGGCACGTGCCCACGGGCAAATCTAGTATATATATATATATATGCAAATCTAGTATATATATATATATATATATATATTTATATAAACTCGATGTTCCCAGCAGTAAGTATAGTGTAAATGTTATCTCCATTGAGAACGGCAAGTCTTTTAAAAAAAACAAAATAAATAAAATTTGAACTAAACTTGTCGTTCCTAAAAGCAAGTATAACGTAAATGTCCTCACCGTTGGGAATGGCAAGGCTTAAAAAAATAAAATTTAAAAAAAAAACCTAAACTAAACTCGCTGTTCCAAACAACAAGTCTGGTGTAAATGTCCTCGGCATTGGAAACGGCGAGTTTCTGGAGAGGGAAAAAAAAAAAACTACGCTCACCGTGTTCCAACGGCAAACATGAAACAAATAACTCGCTGTTGGGAGCTACGAGTTTAGTTGTTAAGTCCATGAGCACAAATACGTTGACAAATGTTCTCTTTCTGTAAATAGTTTCGAAAAATGACATAAAAAAAAATCCATGTTTCGCGATTTTGTAGATAACCCACCCCATCCTTTTTTTTGCTGTTTTTGAATCTGAAGTATAGCCTGATCGTTTTCTCGATTAAATATAAGATGTTTAGACTATTATTGTTATACTTCTACGGTAAGTAACATAAAACCCATCCAATTTTTTTAACTGGGGGTTTAAAAAATAATCTCTACTATTATAATGGGAGAAGGCCTTAGTGGTATTTGTCATTAATTTTTTTTTTTTTTTTTTTCATTTTGTCATTTTGAAGCCAAATGACTCATTTTGGTAAATATTTTCGAAAGTGGACCAGTTTGGTAAATAGTTTCGGCAGTGGATCAGTTTGGAAATTATTTCCCCTTTTTTTTCCTTTTTCCTTCTTCCTCCGCGTGCACGTGCGAAAGTGGACCAGTTTGGTAAATATTTTTGACGGTGGATCAGTTTGGAAATTATTTTCCTTTCTTTTGTCTTTTTTCTTCTTCCTCCACGTGCATCGCACGTGCATGATACTAGTAATCTTTAAATAGAGAAGGTTTAATAAAGGTTAGTTAATTAGGGGGTTAATTAGAAATGATATACGAAAAAAGGGTAATGATTCACCTACAACCTATTCTTACAACATTTCTTTTTATATTCTCAGGTAGCACAGTCTCATTGGAAATGTATTGTAGAGTCTTGTAGAGTAGCACTACCCACGAAAAAATATTTTAAAAAGTTCAAACCCCCAATTAATATGTAAGAGAGAGAAATTGTTTGGCTGTCCTCACTTATCGTAGCGGTATAACAGTTCAAACACTTTAAAATTAAATGCGGAACTGACCAAGTTGCAATATTTTAATCCAGATAGTATAGCAAGCCGTAAAAAAATATGGGATGGGTTTTGTGCAAACTCATGGAAACTAATGTGGGTTTACTGAAAATTCTCCCTATTTTTAATCTATTGGCATACGGCATAGTTATTCACATGGAAAAACATATTTCCACTTATATTTTTTAAAAATTTAAATTTAATTTATTTGAGAATGATTTAGCGCTTGAGGCTCGGGGTTTCGTTGATCCAATATTGCGGTGTAAGTGGCACGATACAATTAATTGTTCATGTATGAGATTGCGTCTTTGCAGTGTACGCGGCATTTGAATGGTTTTAAGATTTAAGATTGAATATTATCTCAAACTACTTGACTCGAAGTAGTCACATGGTTGCAATGTGAAAGCCGTGTAATTCCGCACAAGGAACTATATTGGAAACAATGTTGATGTTGATTCAGATCGGTAAATTACCTAGTGTCGTACGTGAACCAAGTTAATGTAGAAAATGTAGAGTGTTGCTGCTCGGAATAATAATAATATTGATGCACAAAATTCACTTCTCATTTCATGAATGGACAGGACATCTCGGTTCAAGGAAGAAGATTCGCTTGGAGGAGGGGGAGGAGCAGGGGTTTCTATCCATTGGGCGACTCTCACGCTCCAGAGGACATATGAGGGATAAGGAATATTAATTGTTCTTTGTTTCTATTTTGTTGCCTCGAGTAGGCAGTCTAGGAGTTAGGCTAGTTCTGGTGAGTATGTGATGTTGTATTTGTCTACGGACATGTTATGTACTTTTTATCCCTGTTTTGATAATTCTCTTTAATGAAGCGATGACGCAGTCATCTTTAAATATATAAAAAAAAGATGTTGCCATTGCCATTATAAACATTGAAAAGAACTGCATGACATTAGAGAAGCTCAAAACATGTTTAAAGCTGATTTTGATTCAGTACATAAAAGTAAAAGATACTTGCAATCAATTGCTTTTCTTGTGAGCATTAGCTGGATTAGTTTTTTCTTTTGACGCCTCAGACAAATTACTGTGTTGCTTCCTAGCAGATCCCTCGTCAGCAGCGTCCAGCTTCTTCGATATTACAATAATAATGAAAATCAAGACATTAACAACTATGAACGCTACAAACTTGGCATACGGATAATCCAAAGAGAAGCCAGCTTCCTCCATTTTCACTGAAAACTATATAACAAATTAATCAAGTGTTTTAGACCCCAATATTATAACGAAAAGCTAGTTGTAATGAAAAAACGACACTTATGCATATATATATATATATATATATATATATATATATATATATATATATATATATATATATATATATATATATATATATATATATATACCTCGACTAGTACAACTAGAAAGTTGGAGTTGCGAGCAGAAGGATAAATATTATCCTAGGAGAAATATTGATCTTTTGTCGATCTTCAAAATTGTACATGTATGTATCTACATATATACATACATGTATGCTACATATAAATGTAATTAGTTAATAAGAAATTAAATAAAAATATTTTTAAAATGATGGTCTTAATTGAGATTAATGGAGCCAAATAATACTTGATGGAACCATAGCCTTGAACCTCAATGAATACATTAATAGCCTCGTGCATACATATTAATCGGAATTAAAGGGGTCATGAATAAAACTGTAACTCTGAACCTTTCGCTTACCAGCTAAGAAGCTGATCATTACATCATTATGGCAATTTTTTTACCAAACTATCCCACTTTTTCTAAGTATGTACGGAAAATGTCCCTGTTTGAAATTTTAATACTAAAATATCCCTATCGCTAACGGAATTAATGTGTTTAGTAATTTTCCTAGCGTTAACCCCGTTAGCATGCTGATGGGGATACAACTTTTTTTCTTGAGTGGGGATTTGCAGAAAAGCTCATCTAAAATAGACTCATTAATCCCGTTAGCGGTAGTATTTAAACCACTCGCGTTAACGGGGTTAACGTTTGTAGTTGGGACACTGTGGGGGGGAGGGGGGGTGCTTTTTCCAAGAGTGGTTTCACTTGAAAATAACCTAGTATAGGGACGCTAACCCCGTTAGCGCGCCTATTTATACCAGGCGCGCTAACCGGGTTAGCGTGTGTCGTTTGGATGAGTTTTAAATAAGACACTATGATAGGTAACATCATTATTCTTTTAGTGTCTCTCTCTCTTCTCTTTCTCCTTCAATTTTGGAACCCAACTCCAAAACCCTAGCATCCCAATTGTAGATCTTAGTTCAAAATTACTCTACAAAATCTTAAAGGGATATTCTTCTTCTTCTCTCACATTCGTCTTCTTCTTCTCTGACACTTATATATCCTCCCACTTTGAAAACCCTAAATCAATGTTTGGGGTATTGTTTATTTGGGGATTTACATAGCGGATTTTGTATCAACCCATTCACTACCCTATTTTCTTCAAGCTCGAAATTCCTCATCTTTTCTGATCATCCATTTGAAGGTATGATTTTTATATCATTTTATCGAATACATTTTGTTTAGTAGATATTGATTATTTTTTTATTTTTAAATATGTATAGGTATGGATTATGATCTTCCTATTTGGCTTTATTTTGGTCATGAGATTATCCGTGACCCAAAAATAGGTTGTTCTTATAGTGCCGTTGATCCCGAAATAATTTGGGTACCTCGTACAATCACAATGGAAGAACTTGCAGAGAAGGTTTATGAGGTCACTAATTGGGATAGATTACGATGGAAGATTAAAATTTTAGCCCATTATGCAGCGGGAAAAGGTGATGGTTAATATTTTATGACTGTGCCCGTAGGAAACGACAACTCTCTGAAGTCCATCCGCCTTAATGACTATGTCGTTAATAACGGTCGATCCGCCTTAATGGAGCTCATCAATCCTATGTCGTATAATCCACATGTTTGTAACAACCCATGTATACGGGGATGCATTTCTAACGTGCCGTGCCTCCTAAATACGCACTCCGAAGAGTTTTCTTCCCAGACGTCTTTAGATCAATGTTGAATTTGCAAAGTCAACAACTTAGGGTCGATCGGAACGGGAACCACCGTAGGAACATATGAGGAAGAAGATGGGTCCGGATCTGTAGATGGAGAAGAAGGTTGCTGTTCATTTCGAGGAGGAGACGGGGTCGTTTGATTGGCCGGAGGAGAAGACGTACCGGCCTCATCCTAAACCAAAAAAAATGGAAATTCAACATACATATTTATATTTTTATTGATGTCAAAATTGAACGTAAAAAATTAAAGTCAAATCATCTTACATTGGTACGTCCATCACGCTTCATTTTTTTGGGTGGTTGTCCTTGACAAGTACGTGGTAGATGGAGAAGTAGGTTGCTGTTCATTTCGAGGAGGAGACGAGCCCATTTGATTGGCCGGAGGAGAAGACGTACCGGCCTCATCCTAAACAAAAAAAAATGGAAATTCAACATACATATTTATATTTTTATTGATGTCAAAATTGAATGTAAAAAATTAAAGTCAAATCATCTTACATTGGTACGTCCACCACGCTTCATTTTTTTGGGAGGTTGTCCTTGACAAGTACGTGGACCTTCCCGGGTTGTTGGAGGTCTACTACCACTCCCTTCTTTGGAATTACCCATTGTCTGTGCTATATGTTATAACAAATATAATCCTACAAGTTTGATATCAAATATAATCATATATAACCTTACAACAAGAGCTCATGCAACCATAACCCTAAAATGAAAATCCAAAATCTCATAATGCAAACTAATCCAAAATCTACCAATGCAAACTAGTCCTTCATCTACTAATGCAAACTATATCCTAAATATACTAATCCTAAATCCATTGTACGGTTAGATAATATATGTTAACAAAATTAACTTACAATTTGTAACACCCCGTAATTTTCAAAGACTATTATATATATATATATATATAAGAGGGGATTTTGGAGCTTGCCCTATAGAAATCCCATAGGGGGGGCTGTCTGGAAATCCGGAAGGTAGTGGGGGGTCCCACGTCTGCATGAAAGGCAGTTGCTGCTGCAGCATACCGCCAGCTGGCATGGGGATCCCACACGGAGAGTAAAAAGCTGGGCGCCTCTGTGTTCTCTCTCTCTCTTTGGTGACGTGGCGGGTCACGTAGGTGCTTCTCGCAAGAGAGAGAACTGGAGATAAGTAAAAATTGTCCCATATCGGGATTTGACTCGAATATAATAATATATAAATACTATTGCCTATGATCAAGAGTCACCTAATCGGTTAACCACCTTTTGAGAGGCAGCCTATGGTAGGCAGTTGTACTACATAGTATCTAATTTGTCTACGGTGCAGCTAGCAGGTAATCCACTCCACATCAGCTAGAAAGGAGATCTTGCACTAGATTGTGCATGCCTAGCTGATTTCTGAAGAGGATTTTCAAAGACTATAGTATATAAAAGAGGGGATTTCGGAGCTTGCCCTATAGAAATCCCATAGGGGGACTGTCTGGAAATCTGGAAGGTAGTGGGGGGTCCCACATCTGCATGAAAGGCAGCTGCTGCTGCAGCATACCGCCTGCTGGCGTAGGGGGCCCACACAGAGAGTAAAAAGCTGGGCGCCTCTGTGTTCTCTCTCTCTCTCTTTGGTGACGTGGCGGGTCACGTGGGTGCTTCTCGCAAGAGAGAGAACGGGAGATACGTAAAAATTGTCCCATATCGGGATTTGACTTGAATATAATAATATATAAATACTATTGTCTATTATCAAGAGTCACTTAATCAGTACATAGTATCTAATTTGTCTTCTAAATTGTATAAATTGTCTGAGCTAGGGGCAAGGGCGTTACACAATCGCTATAAAGGTCTTCTAACCTTTTCAATTCATAATTGTTCTAATGCCAGTAGTATGATAATAGTAGACCCAAAATCACCTGCAATTTGAAACCATTTCAACTTAATACTCTAACCAAAAAGCACAACCCTAGACCCAAGTTTTAGAAGATTTGATGAAACAGATTAGTCTTTTAGGAGTGATGAAGAGATTCCACCTAAAATTACAAAAGTTTTAGAAGATTTGATGAAACAGATTAGTCTTTTGGGAGTGATGAAGAGATTCCACCTAAAATTATAAGAGATTGAGATGGGTAGATGGCGAAATCGAAGACTAGGGTTTGGGGGTTTGGGGTTAAAAATCGCTTGAATTGGGTTTCGGATAGAGGAGAGGTGAGAAGAGAGTGAGATAGCGTGTGTTACTTAAAGATGAACCTAATTGACACTCGTTAACCCCGTTAGTGCGCTTGGTATAATGAGGCGTGTTAACGGGGCTAACGAGTCTATACTTAAAGATTTTTTACCAACACCCCTATTTGAAAAAGTCCTCCCTACTGTCCCAACTACAAACGTTAACTCCGTTAACGCAAGTTGTTTAAACACTAACGCTAACGGGGTTAGCGTTAGTATATGGGATGAGTTTTTTTTTTGCACACCCCCACTCGAGGGAAAAGTTGTATTACCTACACCACGCTAACGGAGTTAGCGCGACGAAAACTACTAGACTCGTTAACCCGGTTAGTGATAAGGATATTTTGGTATTAAATTTTCAAACAAGGACAGCTTCGTACATACTTACAAAAAGTGGAATAGTTTGGTAAAAAATTCCATTATGGCACTCCTGTATTATTCTCATCAGAAAAACAAAGTGTATACAAACAGTACTAGAGAAAACCTGTACAAATACCACAAAAACAATGAATATATAAAAAATCGAGCTTTTTAAGACACTAGTAGTCAAGCTTCAGAACAAGAGCAAACCCTAATTCCAAATCAATTAATGAAACTAATTAATTGCAATCCGAGACACATGCATGCAATCGATCATCAGTTGGCTTTACTATGACGATCATCACCACCTGAAGCAGTAGTTCTTCCATTCCAAGAAGCAGACGTTGAAGAAGGAGAAGGATCACACCCTTCCACCGGCAAGTCGGAGATAACTGCGAGCATGCGACGAACGCTCATGGATCCCATTCTGCGGAAGCTGCGAGATGATCTCATCTTGTTGGTGGAGAACAAGCTCGACGACTTGGAGAGGATCAAGTAAACCAAGGCGACAACCAAGATGAAGACACCTGATTTGACACTAAGATCATGATCAAAGGAGAACAAGCCTGCATCCATGTTAATTTGAGAGCAAATGACAAGTAGTACACAATGTTGAGAGGAGTTGTAAGCATTGGTGAGGTTTATGTAGGAGTTTGATTACGTGTCCAATTTGAACTGCTTGGTTTTGAACGGACAAGGAGGCTTCTCTTGAGAGTTTACGTGTACACTGAAAAGCTTAGATTGGACAAAACTTTGTTGGAAATTTAATTCTAAGAAAATGACTTGGCCGGATAGAAAGGTTGCAAGCTTTTGTGGTGCTAGTTGTTATTGTCTTATGGTAGAAGGTTCTAAGTGACTGGGGATTAATTAATGTTATTGATTGGACCTTGACGTGTTTGAATTCAAGAAGCTACTAGAATAATGTCTGATTAATAATGAATATATTATGTTAATACGAGTATTGACTTGCATATTAAGCACAAGGTGGATTGTAAATAAAAAAATTAAAATAAATTAAATGAAATAGAAGGAAACAAACACAATGAGAACAATGTAATTAATAACCATTGATCAGAGAAGTTCGACACCGGCGACATATCTAGCGAATGAGATTGCCCGAGTATGTGCGATTCTCGAACTGATCAAAGAGGTCATTCGAGAGAGAGGATAGGGGTCGCATGAGGAGTGGAGGAAGGTGGAGAGGGAGAAACGGGCAGCACCGGAGCTAGCCGAAAGCAACATTCCGACCATCGGAATATAAGAGGAGATCATTTGCAGAGGTCATGATAAGGAACAGCAAGAGAATTAACTTTCAATGAGCATAGAGCTCATCGAAGGGACCAGTCGCCAGAGAGACAGAATGTTCATAAAAGAGAAGATGAAGAAGGAAAATGAATTTTGGTTTGGTCACGGAAGACGAAGAAAGTTGAGATGAGTGCTGAAAGAAGATCTAGTCTCAGATCGACGGAGTCCGTCAAAGCAGAGAATAATAAGCAGCAATGTTAGAAATGTGCTAAAAGGGGGCACTCAATCCACAGTTGCACCAATCAATGGTTCTGCTATGTATGCAAGAGTTACGACCATATTTCGTCGGGGTGCACAAAGAACAATGTGATGACGAAATCAGCAGTCAAAAAACTACCCAAACATGTAATTTAGATCAACTCATAACATAGTATGATCCTAGAAAGTGTTAGGGATTTCTACCGAAAACCCCTTTTAGGATCTTTTTGAGTTATTCGATGCAATCAGCACAAACTACCAAGTACATATGAGATCATACCAAACACGCCAGAGCACGCACAAATTTGTTACAATTGGGGCTTTCGCCTTAATCCGGAGGAGAAGAAACCCAAGATGTTATTCAACTAGAGAAGATACAAGAATATTACAATTCTCACCACGATCCTCTCTCAAGCCTCACCAACGAGTACTAGTTGTTTACAATTAGAGAATCACTCAATCTCTCCTTTAATGAAGTACTCTCTCTCTCTCTCTCTCTCTCTCTTGGCTCTCAATGGAGACCAATAATAATAATATATAGAGATATAGAGAACCTAGTTTGATATCTTGATACAATAATTATTGGATATTCCTGAAGAGATAATTCTATAATAAGAGCCGTAAGATCTGACTTGAAGAGCAAGTTGGGCTTCTCATGAATCACCAAGATCCGATCCAAATATTTCATCAGTGCCGCGTTCGGTCGTCCGCACCACAAGGTCGGTCGACCATCCCCCTCTCGGAAACTTCTGCAAAGTAGGGCGGTCGACCGCACCCCAAGTACGATCGACCGCAACTCCATCTGCTGCTATTGCTGCCGACTGTTTCCCTTGTTTCCACTCCATCTCCGATCGTCTCGATTCCTCCATCATCTCATTGTCTTCGTATCCAACATAGTATGCAAGACAGAAACCCAAAAAAAAGCGCCGCCGAAGTTAGGAAAGTGACTACGACTTTGATTACTTTGACTCTGATCATGACAGAGTTAGAGAATAGCTTCAAAACTTGCATTTTGGTTCATGCGCATATTGGAAATTCAAAGAAGGGAAACATTTCTAGCATTTTGTCAGCGAACACAAAGGGGGATCCCAATTGGAAATGGGAAGCCCAACTGTTTAGTCTAGATACCTATTTTCTTTACTGCCAAAATGAGGAAAAGAGCTCAAGAGGTGGTGGAGTTGAGGGGACTGGAGAGCATCGACTTTTACATCACCTTCAAAAGATGGTCACGTTAGATCGGAGCGATCAAGGTAGATTCCTTTTCGTCGGTGTGGATTAGAGATTACAACTTCCCATACCATTGTTTGGTGCGTTCGGACTTTCAAAATTTGGTTAGAGGTTTTGGTAGAATCATAGACATTGACAAATATACTATGTTGCAGTCTCTTTGGGAATTCGCTCATCTTTGGATTGGAGTTCAGAATAAAGATGCGATCCTGTTGATGATCCAAGTCGAGTTCGAGCAAGAGTTGTATGAGGTGAAGATTATAACTTAGAGGAAGAAGGGCGTGTCTTTTCGAGGAGTTGAGGCACCTGAAATCGATGAAGATGATGAGCAGTCGGCTGATCGGGAGGTTGACGATGCAGCTCAATCGTTGGATTCGATGAAAGATGATCTCAACCGCTCAACAAAGAGATTCAACATAGAGGCACCTAAATTGTCTGGTCTGAGACAAATCGGGAGCGTTCAATTCAAAATTTTGATGAAGTGGCTGAGTCGGTGCTGAGCTGGCGTGGAAGGGTAGTGGAAGACAACTGGCATTAGGAGACTGGACAAGGTGGGATCGATGGGACGGATAATAGATTAGCGGCGGCTATGGGGTATTGCCGAATAAGTGGCATACTGAAGCATTATGACGATGCGGAGCTCGAGCCAGAGGTGATTGCTGTCATATCAACTCTGACATGTTGTCATTATCTCGAGTGGAAATTGAGGATTCGGTTAGGGAGGCAGTGAGAGAGTTAATGGCTAATAAGAAGTGGGGCTTCTTTTTTGGGCCCGTCAGTGCAATGGGCTTAAATGCAATTTCATATGAAGAGGTTGTCAATTTAGAGATTGATAGCGAAAAGGGCTTGAAAAAAATAAATAACAACCAGCAAAGTGATGGAGTGGAGCTCATTCAATCACAGGATTTGAATAGGAAAGATGAAGAGGAAAATGGGATTTTAAGTGAAAAGAATGGAGGCTGTGAGTTCGGGGAAGATGGAAATCCATCAGAGGTTCAGATTAATGGCATAGTTGATGGGAGTAGAGACGACAATCATATCTCTGATTCATATACTGAAATTTTGGAAAAGAAAATGGAGAATTTGGCAGGAGGAGAGGGCAAAGAGAGGTGCTTCAGAAGCATAAACAAGAAATCATTGGAATATCATAGAAAGAGTAAAATGCAGTTGGACAAATTGGGATCACAGGGCCCAAGCGACGATGATATTATTAAAGGCAATGCCAAAAGAGCCTGCATCTGCATGCAAAGGTATATCTAAAGGCAACCTATCAGTTCTGAACCTTTTAAGCAACGAATTTCTTATCTATTTTGCAAGTCTTTACGGTCTAGTCATGAGAACCAATAGAGATGAACAGTTAAAGCGTGTTCATATTAGAGGGGAGATCAATAGAGGTGGTCCTTCGCTTTGAGGGCTCCTTGTAGGGGACTAAATGTAGGTGTCCATTATGTTTCTTATGTTATACATCTTTTTGAATGTTAGAGGGATGAGGCAGAGATCTAAGAAAAGACTTATTAGTCAGACGATATATAGAAAAAGGCCACTATTTGCGCTTTTCAGGAAACTAGGATCGAAAACCTTATGACCGAAGAGTTTCGATGTCTCAGATATGTTGGGACTTTTGAGTGGAGGTTCAAATCGGCAATCGGCTTATCTGGGGGTATTGCCTTTGGAGTTAGCCGGACTATATTTGAGATCGTAGATGAGTTTATTGGAGTTTTTTGGGTCACTATACGAATTAGGCGGAGGAGCGACGATTGGGAGCATGGTAACTTCTATGTACGGTCCTTATGATTCTAGATTACGAGGACTGCTCAACACCACGACAAAATAAGGTTGAAACCTGGCATCGTAGATTTCTAGTTAAGAGATATAAGAAGATATAAGAAGTAGATGGGCGGGCTCATGGGTGATTGGGGGATATTTCAATATTACTAGATTCGAGAACGAGCACAGAGGAAGAGTGGCAAGTAGTCAAGACAGAGATAACTTTAATTCCATCTTTGATGAGTTAGAACTAATGAAAATTGAACTAGCTGATAGAATATTTACGTGGATGAATATGCAGGCCAATCATATTCTTGCAAAGCTGGATAGGATATTAGTGTCCACTGATTGGGAAGAGGTTTTCCCATTAGTGGGTGTCCAATCTATTACGAGATATACTTCTGATCACATCCAGTTGGTCCTAGACTGCGGCGAAGGAGCTAGGACGACGTCTCATCCGTTCCGGTTTGAAAAGGCATGGACAATGTCCAGTAACATTCGCAAGACTATTGAGGAATTTTGGGTGGCCAACACTGAAGCATATACTGCGATTTGAATATGGATTGAAAAAACGAGACGACTTCGTAGGTGTCTGAAGGAGTGGGCAAAGCAAGAATTTGGTCAGGAGGGAAGAATTAGGGATTAGAGTTCAGGAACTAGAAATTCTAGAGAAGGAGAGAGATCTACACGTCCCTGAGAAAGATGAGTTGGCAAATAGTAGACAAGAAATTCATGACATAATATATATGGAGGAGCAATATTGGAGACAACGATCAAGAATTTAATAGTTAAAAGAGGGCAACAAAAATATAAAATTCTTCAACAAAGTAGTCAACGGAAGAAGGAGACAAAACAACATTGCAGGATTATTCGTCAAAGGAAGTTGAAGCGAGAATGAGGGAATGATTAGACAATACATCGATGAAAGATATAAGGAGTTATTGGTAAACCGTAAGCCTTATAGATGTAAACTGTCATCCGAAATGTGGAGTTCAACAAGGATAGACGGTAGCGATGAAATCGAAAGTATGTTTACAGAAGAATAGGTGTTTCTCGCCATTAAAGGCCTTAGTCAGGACAAGGGTCCTGGACCTGATGGATTTCCTCATTTCTTTTATAGATTTTACTGGAAAATCATCAAGATGGACCTAATAAATATTTTTCAAGAGTTTTATATATGATGGAAATGCAGATTTAGATAAACTCAATTACACAAACATCATTCTAATCCCAAAAAAAGAATGAGGTGTTGACAATAGTTGACTTAAGACCAATTAGTCTTTTGAATGGTTCCTTCAAGATTATCACTTACGTGTTGGCGCAAAGGCTATCCCCACACCTGAACGATGTTATGGAAGTGTAACCCCCGTTTTTGTTTATACGGATTTGTATTTTTCCTTTTTCTGTATTCTGGTGTTTAAATTTTCCATATAAATTTTCCTACTCTTTCGAACCCAAATTTTTGCATTCATTTAAATACTTGACTATTTTGTCTGAACCTAGAATTTCAACCAACGCTAATTATCATTATTTGATTATTTAACTCCTGATTATTAATTTACTACTATTATTTTTATTATCAGCATTATTGATATTATTATTATTATTATTATTATTATTATTATTATTATTTTTATTATTAATATGTGTTGTTATTTTTATTATTGTTATTATTTTGTTAAAGCCCATTGTTTTGATCTACATTATTATTCAAACTATTTAATTCGAAGCCCAAGCCCAAATGTTTAATTAATTATCATAAGCCCAATCCTATAACTAGCTGATAAAATTGTTTTGAGCCCATAAACCAAGCCCAAATCCAACCCAGTACTCATATATATATTGTATAGACTCCACCCTATATGATTACATTCAAATTCCCACATTTTCTAATCCACCCGTACACTTCTCTCTCATTCTCAATTCTTCTTATTCCGTAACTCCATAACCCCCTACACCTCATAATTGCCCCCACTAACTCCTAATAAACTACCCATTAACCAAACCTATTAAATTTATTTTATTTATAAACCCCCCTGTCCCTTCTCTTTCCCTTACTCTCTCCCCCACCTCTTTTTCTCTCCCGCTCTCTGTTTCCCTCTTCTTCCCCCCTATCTCGAGCGAAACAGTACCCAACACCTCTCCGCTTCTCCCCCATCGCTCATCATCTACCTCCTCGCCCCACCGCAGTGAACCCATCCTCTCTCCCCGGTGCTCCTTTCCCCTCCTCTCCGGCGTCATTTCCCCATGCAGCACCTCCTGCAGCGCCACCAGCCTCCCATCATGCCACTCGCCCCTGCGCCCAGTTGCCTTCCGCCGACGCTCCGCTCGCATCGCCATTGCATCGTCGCTCACCTCTCCTCGTCGCCCCTTCATCTTCCCCCATCGAAGCTCTCCTTTCCAGTCGAGCTTCTCCCGTCGTCTTCCTCCCGTCGACCGCACCTCGCAAACTCCCTCCCCTCGTCGACACACCCAACGCCTCGCCGCCTTCACCCTCCCCGTTCACCCTGCAACCACCGGTGTTCCCTCATCCCCTCATCGTCATCATCGTGTGCCCAAAGCCCCACCATTCCATCTCCTCTGTTTCGACATGAAACAGAGCTACGCCGTTCGCTCCTGCCCTTTGTCGCTGTGTCGCTTCCCGAAGCCAGTGCCTCACCACCTGCGATCAACCGCCTCGCAGTGGTGCCGCAGTCACCTCCGTGGTGCCGCCCACGTGCAGTCGCCGTTCTCCCACGCTCCCTCTCTCCCTCTCTGTCGAAGTAGAAGAAGAACAGAAGAGTGGGTTTTGGGTTGTTATGTAGTGTTTTGTGAAGTAGGGGATCGAGGTCGGTATTTGGTGTTTGGTTGATAAGGGATCCAGACTTGGTGTTTGGTGTTTAGGGGGATCTGAGTTGCTGTTTTGTGAGAACTGGATCTGCTGTTTTGCTGATTTAGGGTGTTTGTTGTTTTGGAGTAGGGATTGGATCATCTTGTTGCTATTTGGTGTTTTGTGTGGGGATCCGATCTGAGTGTTGCTGTTTGGTGTCTCGCCCGTGTTTTGCTTTGCTGTCCGGGATTCTGATTCCGTTATTCTTGTATTCGGTATCATCGTCGTCGGTTATCAGGTAAGTATCCCCCTGTACAAATCGTTTGTTCTCGTACAAGCTTTCTTTGAAAAATACCGCAAGTATATTCTTTGACTCTAATTCGTATTCTTCGGTCGAATTTGAAATCTGTTGCTATACATAATCCGTCGATCCCGTATTCACATATGATCGTGAATACTTTGTTGTCACACGCATTACATGAACACGATTGATACACACATATGTACTCTTAGGATTATACATGATTATGTGCATGATTGTTTACCCGTGATAGTAGTTTAAATATGATATCTTGTTATTGTTGATTAAAATTAATAAAAGTAACAAGCCGGGGTATAAGGATAAAGATCTAGTAGTGAGCAGTATAGAAGAGCGTACTCGGACAGAAGCTCGTGGTTTCCCAATGCAAGTTGCAAGTTTGCAAATTATAAGTTTACATGTTTCACGCTACAAGTTTACACTCTACATGTTTCACGTTACAAGTTTTGCACGTATCTCGAACAAGATATACAATTGACATATTTTTCCTGAGTACGTGACCTATTGAATCCACCACTAGGCCTAAACGTATCTAACTGTATATAGCAACCATATAGTAAAAGTATGGATGCATGAAGTGCTACCTAGATAGAATTAATAAAAGAGATAAGATTAACACGTGCACTTGCATAATCCAATTACATGTTACATATTCATGTTGACTTGTTTACTTAATTACTTATTTACATGCCACTTATTTCATGATGTCTTGTTCATGATCCTGTTTACCTGTTGTATTTCTCCTATTACATGATTCTTGGTTCCTTCCTCTTTTTCCTGCTTCTTATTTTGTTTTTATACTTGTCCCGTTAGCTTGTACCACTTGCGGTCCGTGACTTGCATTAATGGGTATCTTCTTGTTTCTTCTTTTGTAATAATGTACTTGCAGGTCCGGATGGAGAGTTACCAGAAGGTGTTGCTGATCAAGTGTTTTAGTCTTGTTAATTATCATGTTATCTTTAGTTCATATTTTATTCATGCTACTCTTTATTGTATCCGGGCATGTTTGACCCGTAACTATATTTTTATTTCTAGCTGTTGGTTATGTTATGGACTATGTCATGTACTTTTTGTTATCCTATGGTGATTTTACATGCCTGCGTGGTTTTTGTTGTTATCTTGTTGTTGAGTTACCTGTACAGCTTATGAATGGTGTTTTCGTATCATTCGCTGGGCCTCAGTCACATACTCGTATTCCCGTAGTCTGGGAAGCAGGACGTGATAGGAAGATTCTCAGAGCAAATTTATCTAAGGACGAGATATTATGGACAGTGTTGCGTCAGCACACGAGATTGTGTTTAGAGGAAATAAAGATGGAGCTAATGAATTCCTATTGACATTGGATTTCAAAAGGCGTATGACTAAGTGGAATGAGATTGTGTATATGAGGCTCTACTACTCAGAGGGTTCGGGCCTAAGTGGAGAATGTGGATTAATACGTGTGTGAGAGGAGGGAAGTCATTTGTACAAGTGAATAGGATCATAGGAAAAGAAATTAAATACCGTAGGGGACTTAGACAAGGGGATCCTCTATCCTCCATTTTATTTACCATTGTGGTGGACGGGCTTGCAGAAATGATCAAGAGGGCCAGAGAAGAGAACACTATCCGCGGAATCGTGATTAAATGCATCTCTGAACCGATCTCAATTCTTCAATATACGGATGATACACTAATGTTTGGAACGGCAAAGGAATATGAAAGTGTTGTTGTTGGCTTGGTTCTGAAGTGCTTTGAAGTCTGTGCAGGGTTGAAAGTTAACCTGAATAAGAGCCGTGTTACTCTCACAACCTGAATAAGAGCTGTCCACTTCCATAGAGACTATCAAAAGACTTATTGGCTGTGGGATTGGACAGTTTCCACTTACTTATCTAGGAATTCCCATTAGATCGGGGGCAATGTGAAAAGACGACTGACAACCTTTAATAGAGAAGATAGAAAAGAGACTAGTCGGTTAGAATGGACGCTTCCTCTCTATAGGGGGAAGGATTATGCTACTTAACTCTGTGATTAGTAGTATCCTGCTATATCTTATGTCTGTCTATGAACTTACGAAATGGGTTATCAATAAGATTGACAAATGCAGAAGAAGATTCATGTGGAAAGGAGCGGATGAGGCTAATAAAGGGATTCATCTAGTAAAATGGGAGAGTTTATAAAAGGAAAGAGTACAGAGGGCTGGGAATATTGGATCTAAGATATATGGACAAAGCATTGTTTGAGTAAGTGGTGGCTGAAAATAAAAAGGAATCGCAACAATTTGTGGTGTAAATCTTTTGCAGCCTACCGGATTGGGAAGAAATTTAGATTCGGGGGGAGAATTGTCTACGGTAAAGCATCATATCTCTGGAAAGGTGTGACGAGAGCGGGTGAGATTTTTCGCACTGATACAAGGTGTCTGATTGGGAGCAGAAAAGATACAAGATTCTAGAAGGACAAATTGTGTGAAAATAATACTCTTCTTTCTCTGTTTCCGGAGGCTACCGCAGTGACGATAAACACTAATATGCTAGTTGTTGATCTTTGGCCTAACGAGAGACTGCGGATTGAGGGTTTTGTATTAACCAATTGCAAAACCTCAACAATTTCATTCGTACATACAATCTGTACACTAATGAAATTGAGGATGAGAGGAGTTGGAATTTAGAGTCTAGTATTATATTCTTTGTGAATTCGATGTACATATGTCTCAACAATGGAAGGGCGAGATGTAAGGAGGCTGACATTATTTGGAGCATTAATGCGTTGTTGAAAGTACAAGTGTTCATCTGGCTGGTGGAGAACGATGCGATTTTATCTAAGATCAACCTACAAAAAACGAAATATGTAAATTGATGTTAGATGCTCTAGATGTAACGACGACGACGAAGATACAAATCACTTATTATTTATCTGCCTTAAAGCCAGGTTAGCTTGAGAGGTTGTCTGCTTAGGGTTTGGGATCTTAGATTGTCCTAGATCGAGCTCTGAGGTTTGGGATCACTGGAGGCCAGTTATTGCCAGAAAAGATGATAGAATTTTCTGGAATATTTCAGTTGTGGCTACGATGTGGGGGCATGTGGCTAGAGGGACCTGTGGCTAGACCATAACGAATTATGCTCCCTAATATTAATAACAGATTCCTGTTATGATGCACAATTTTTTTGCTTATATCCATGCTTGGGTTGGCCAGGCGGAAGTCAAGAAGAGGAGTCGAATAGAGGAGAAAGATTAGATCAGGTTAGGTCAGGAGAGCAGGATGCAGTGGATAAGGGTGTTTACTACATTCTCGGTATTTGTATCTTCATTTATGCACTGGAGAATATAGTTGTAGTTTCACTTTCATTTATGTTTGGATCTGGATGATTATATTTGCATTATGTTTTACTATGTTTTGTTAATTTTTAATTAATGAAGCGATAATGATTTCATCTTTATTATTAAAAAAAAAAACTAGAAAGCTAAGATTGTGATATAAATTATCTGTACATATTGATATGGCTAAAAATAGGATTAAATCGGGACCGTTCACATCGGAGACGAATCTTAAAGCTCAGGGGTAAAACGGTAATTTCACCTACTAACGGGTCCGAAGCGGGTACTGGGTCTCCTCCTCACAGATCCAACAACCCGCGAACGAATCCATCTCAACTGGGTACGGGTCCCGACCCGATACAAACCCAGTCCAGCAAGAGGAGATCAGGGTCACTGATTTGACCAAATCAACAAGTCTGATTGGCAGTTATCCTCTCACCGGGAATTAAGGGATTACATTCCTAATCTGATTACGAGGATTTTATGCCTTATCAGATCACAGGAATCACATTCCTAATCTGATCCCAACGGCGACTATAAATACCCCCCACCTACCACTGTTACAGGTTAATCAATACTTTTCAATAAAAAGCTCTTTCTTAATCATATCACTGGTTACTGACAAGAGCGTCGGAGGGTGCGTCGCCGGGATCAAACCCGGTGTCTCGCACTTTCCTTGCAGGTATTCGGCGGGAGACAGCGGCCCAACTCCGGCGAACAGGTTCGGATCTGCTATTCAGGTTTCTCGCGAACCCACAAATTCATCTGTTTACCCCCACACCAGAATCAGCGGTAACACATATTATACTCAAGGAAAATTGATACAATTGATTTGAAGAACAAATGAGATTTTTGGAAAAGAATCAAATTTGTCTAAATATAAAATTGAGAAAGTAACTATAAAAATTTTGTCCTTTTTTTGGATGGTTGAAACAAGAGGATCTGCAGGAGACACTGGAGAATGGACTAGATTAAGGTTCGCTTAGAGCATCTGTAGTCGTCGTGAGTCAAATTTTGGGTATTTGAAAAATGGAAATAGAAAAAACGAGTTAGCGCTGAAGTCGTCGAAAGCTAAAATTTGGGTCAGACGGAAGATTATCTATTGTTCAAGCATTTTGTACAGGTAAATTAGAACGGATGGAGGATTATATGTTGTCCGACGAATTTTTTTATTTTCTATTGTAAAAAAATTCTGACACATTTGAGATCAACATATTTATTTTTTAAGCAACATATTCATTTGAGACCAACATATGCTCTCACATATTCATTTGAGACCAACATAATTTAAGCAAAAAAAAAGGACGGGGGAGGGGATGGTAGATAATCCCCCGTCCCAACACACACACACACGCACACACACACACGTACACACACACACACATATATTCATTTGAGACCAACACACACACACACACACACACACACACACACACACACACTCATTTGAGACCAACACACACACACACACACACACACACATTCATTTGAGACCAACATAATACACACACACACACACACACACACACACATATTCATTTGAGACCAACACATACACACACACACACACACATTCATTTGAGACCAACATAATACACACACACACACACATATTCATTTGAGACCAACATAATTTAAGCAAAAAAAAAAAACCAACATAATTTAAGCAAAAAAAAAAGGACGGGGGAGGGGATGGTAGATAATCCCCCCGACCCAACACACACACACACACACACACGCACATTTATTTGAGACCAACATAATTTAAGCAAAAAAAAAAGGACGGGGGAGGGGATGGTAGATAATCCCCCGTCCCAACACACACACACACACACACACACACACACACACATTCATTTGAGACCAACATAATTTAAGCAAAAAAAAGGACGGGGGAGAGGATGGTAGAAAATCCCCCGTCCCAACACACACACACACACACATATTCATTTGAGACCAACATAATTTAAGCAAAAAAAAAAGGACGGGGGAGGGGATGGTAGATAATCCCCCGTCCCAACACACACACACACACACACACACACACACACACATATTAAAAAAGGATCCCCCGTCACACACACACACACACACACATACACACACATTAAAAAAGGATCCCCCGTCACACACACACACACACACACACACACACATATTAAAAAAGGATCCCCCGTCCACACACACACACACACACATATTAAAAAAGGATCCCTCGTCCCAACACACACACACACACCCCCGTCCACACACACACACACACACACATATTAAAAAAGGATCCCCCGTCCCAACACACACACACACACACACACACACACACACACACACACACACACACACACACATTAAAAAAGGACGGTACATTGTTTACCGTCCCCTACACACACACACACACACATATATATTAAAAAAGGACGGTACATTGTTTACCGTCCCTTAACTTTTTTTAAATTAATTGGTTGGACGTGATATTATCTCCCGTCCGTCGATGTGTCAGCCAAAAATTGTATGGACGATGTTTTATTTTCCGTCCGACCTCTCCGACGAAAGATAATTTATCGTCCGATCAATTAGACGATAAATCATCTGCCGTTATCTATATTTTGGTAAATGTCATTTCGCCTCCCAAATATAGCCAACAACTATTCGTTCGAAATCCAAATTTTGGGTAAATGACCAATGACTGCAGCGCTATTTTTTTCCTTCTAAATATTGAAAAATTTGAGTAAATGGCCAAACGAGTATACATATGCTCTTATAGCTTTACAAGTACAAGTTGCCAATCTCAATTGTTACTGTCTCACATATGAAAAACAATCTGCCTCAGATAATCAAATATGGCAACTGATCCTCGGTCACCTACATAGGAATAAGATCGAGACCATCGTTATATATTTCTAATTTTCCCCCCTACATAAACACGGCAAATTCTCTATTATAATTTTTTTTTTCCAAAAAAAAAAACAATGGCTACGTGGCCCACAAAAAAAGCTCAAAATGGAGATTGGGCCTAGGAATGAAACGGGTCAAAACCCATTAGCAGATGGGACCCATATATCATCACTCCCAATTATCACTGGATCCTCCAATCGGACCAATCCCACGTTTCTAAAATAATAATAATTAATCATGAATAATAATATCTTATCATATTCCTATTCGTTTCCTCTACCACTAAAAAACACATCCTCTGTTTCGGCTCACTTTTGTAATAATAGTACAACAATCACAATCCAAAAACCAATCCAAATACCGAAGAAAATGGCGTCCCCTGCCAAAACCATACGGCGATTGGAGGTGACGTCACCGGTGCCTGCCGACATTGACATCGCCAACTCGGTGGACCCGCTTCACATCTCCGAGATCGCAGAGGATCTCGGCCTCAGCGCCAAGCACTACGATCTGTACGGAAAGTACAAGGCTAAGGTAATAAGACCAAATTAGAGTGACCCATGTCATCAAAATTGGATTTTGGGGGGGGGGGGGGGGGGGGGGTGTTGATTTGGGTTTTTGTTTGCAGGTGCTTTTGTCGGTATTGGATGAGATTCAAGGAAGGGAAGATGGGTATTATGTGGTGGTGGGTGGGATTACGCCGACGCCGTTGGGGGAGGGGAAGAGTACCACCACTGTTGGGTTGTGTCAAGCACTTGGTGCTTTTCTTGATAAAAAGGTTAGTTTTTGTTGTACTATTTTATTTATTTTTTAATTTGTTAAGATTAGTTCGTTAGAGTATAACCATGTGGTTTTTAGTTTTGATTTGGTATGCCATGTAGTGCATTTTATTTATTTTTGGCTAATTTAGTGGAATATACGTGAAAGTTAAACTACTTTTTTTTCTTCTTTCTTGTAAGATATCCTGATCTGCATTTTGTTATCTGGCACTGTCTGATGTGTTTTTTAATATGTAATAGAGGATGCAGAGAACTAAGTTACTTTCGCTTTTATATTCCTATTTTCTCTTGTCCAAAAGTCTACAACTTTGGATTGGAGAGGCTTCAAGTTAGTTGTAGATGACAAAATGTGGATGAAGGTGTTTGAGAATAAAATGTAGTGAACTTTTGGGTATGTTTGGATTAGCCTTGTTATTTGGAAATATCTTGATGGGTGTATTACTAGGTATTATCTGGGTGAGGTGTATGTTTGGTAAGTGTTCAGACTACGGAATTGGGCTTGTAGCATGTAGTAGAGATGTGAAGAAAAAAAGTTCCTCGATGGCTCCTTTTTTTTTTTTTTTTGATAAAAAGATGACAAAGTCAACTCGATGGCTCTTGCTTTACCTAATACCAGAATGCACGTCAGGGTATTTTATAGTATAATATAGTAAATTATAGCGTGTATAAATTAGCCACTTTTAATGAGTTGGTAGAATTTTTGGTTCATTAGAAAACCGATGAGTTAGATGAGTATATGGGGTTCCAAATGTTGGGTATTTGGGGATGAGTTTTGTGCTAGAACTTGAAGGTTGTGGACTTATCAGCTACGAAATTGGAAGTTAGACACTGTAGTATGTGTTATTCTATTGGGTGATCTGGTTTAAAAGCTTGTTCAGTGGATATTTGGTTTGGGATTGTTGATTCTTTGATCTTGGAGTTGGGGAAACCATAAGTTTCTCTGGAAAAATGTCTCTCTCAATAAAGTTTATGGCTTGTGACCTTACAGAAGATATTGCGCTAAACCGAGCAGAATGGAAAACCATGATTCATGTAGCCGACTCTAACTAGTTGGGAAAAAAAGCTTTGGTGGTGGTGGTGTTGTTGGTGGTGGTGGTGGTGGTGGTGGTGGTGGAGTGGAGTTGTTGTAAAATTATAAATGGGTGGAATATTGCGGAGTGGGATAGAATCCCTTGACCTCGGAGATGGCAATAAGCAATGAATCGAAGGCTCTTGATCTCGACAACATAGCATACTAGCTGCTTAAACTACTCCCTTGTCTTGCCAACCTGCCATAAGGCCCATAACGGATTAACCACCTCCAACTAACCACGTCATCTAATCACATAGGGAGTTAGGTGGTCGATAACCTAAATGCCCCCTAGTGAAATGGGAATGATTACATCATTATTCACTACTCTGCAATTGCAAGTTAAGCTCGTAAGGGTTCAACAAAGTAAGTAGACCCTCGGCTCAGCCTGTAGCGCTTAAAGGCTTTGATGACTTTTACCTCTTGGTAGTTTGCTTGAACTTTTCTGCCTCTCCCCGATTATATTGACTAGCCCACCAATTTCCAATAGAACACCTCCTACCAATACCACCAGACACTGCCAACATATTATTTAATGTTTGAGGTAGCGTTTGTTCAAGATGCCTTCTACCATCTCCTAAGTAGGGTTAAACCCATCAACTCTTCCATCCTGGATTATGAAGAATACCTTTGCAATCTTGGTGTCATTCCTACTGTATTGGGAATTTGGGATCTCTGGAAGAGTATAGCTCTTCGTACTTCAAAGAAGTTCAAGCTCAGCTGAAAGAAGCTGATGATAAAGGAAAGTCTGTGTTGATTGCTTGTTCTCCACATACACCACGATAGCAGCGTATTGAGGCTTCCATGAAATATTTTCATTAAATAGTAGTACAAATTTACTTCTCCTTGTGAATTATGAAACTATTTGTGTGAACCCTATTGTTCATCCACTGGGTACACATAAGATGCTACCTTATGTGAGCAACAGCATAGTCTAATTTCTTCATCTGGACTTGCTGTTTTATTATCTTTCTTCTGAAGTCCAAATATTGACTAATCCTTCTTTAACTGTCAGGTTGTTACCTGCCTACGTCAACCATCCCAAGGACCCACATTTGGAATTAAAGGAGGTGCTGCAGGCGGTGGCTATAGCCAAGTTATACCCATGGATGAATTCAACCTCCACATGACTGGTGACATCCATGCCATTACTGCTGCCAACAACCTCCTTGCTGCTGCCATTGACACCCGAATCTTCCATGAATCCTCACAGTCCGACAAAGCCCTCTTCAACCGCCTTTGCCCTCCAAACAAACAAGGTAAGCGCACCTTTGCTGATATCATGTTGCGTCGCCTTAACAAGCTTGGCATCTCAAAAACCAATCCAGAGGACCTAACACCAGATGAAGTAAAGAAGTTTGCAAGGCTAGACATTGATCCTGAATCAATCACTTGGCGACGTGTCATGGATGTCAATGACCGCTTTTTGAGGAAAATTACAGTTGGCCAAGGGCCTGAAGAGAAAGGAATGGTTCGAGAAACTGGGTTTGACATCTCAGTCGCTAGTGAGATCATGGCAGTATTGGCTCTTACTACTTCCCTATCTGACATGAGGGAGAGACTTGGGAAAATGGTAATAGGGAATAGCAAAGCAGGAGAACCTATAACTGCTGATGATCTTGGGATTGGGGGAGCTCTAACCGTGCTTATGAAAGATGCCATTAATCCAACTCTGATGCAGACACTTGAAGGAACTCCTGTTCTTGTCCATGCTGGACCCTTTGCGAATATAGCTCATGGAAATTCTTCAATAGTAGCCGATAAAATAGCTCTGAAGTTGGTGGGGAAAGGTGGTTTTGTTGTCACAGAAGCAGGATTTGGTGCTGATATCGGGACCGAGAAGTTCATGAACATAAAATGTAGGTATAGTGGTTCAGTTCCACAATGTGCAATCATAGTGGCAACTATTAGGGCTCTTAAGATGCACGGAGGTGGACCTGAGGTAGTCGCTGGGAGACCTCTAGACCACGCCTACTTGTCTGAGAATGTCGGTCTAGTCGAGGCTGGTTGCGTGAATCTGGCTAGGCATATACAGAACACAAAGGCTTATGGGGTGAATGTTGTGGTTGCGATCAATAAGTTTGCGACTGACACACAGGCTGAGATGAATGCTGTAAGGACTGCATCTTTGGCAGCTGGTGCTTTCGATGCAGTTGTTTGTACTCATCATGCTCATGGTGGAAACGGAGCGGTAAGTGTAACTAGATTTAATTAAAGTAGTTTTCTAGGAACATAGTTTATAAACCGGCCGGATCTATATATTTTGAGAAGAGTATCATATTTCTTTGTTTCTGTTTAACAAATCGTGCAGGTTGATTTGGGGGTTGCAGTTCAGAAGGCATGTGAGAGCCAGAAGGAGACAATGAGATTTCTGTATCCTCTAGACATCAGCATTAAGGAAAAGATAGAGGCAATAGCCAAGTCCTACGGTGCAAGTGGTGTTGAATATTCTGAACAGGTATGATGTAAACTTAACCCTAAATAGAGAATTTCCAAGAATATTAAAAGATTACGTTTATCAACACGTAATGCACATTAAGTTGGAAATTATAACTATTAATTGGTTTGATGGATTTTCAAGATGTAAAATAATTTGACAAGCCTAATTAAAAGTTTAATCTTATCAATCAACAATAATATTTAATCGTTCTTAGCATGTAAGATATTCAATAAAGATTTGTACACTAATAGGCAAGTAGAACACACTCAATATTTGTGGACGACGGATAAATCAATGAAATTTTTGTATCCTTTAGACATCAGCATTAAGGAAAAGATAGAGGCAATAGCCAAGTCCTACGGTGCAAGTGGTGTTGAATATTCTGAACAGGTAACTCTTAGAATGCAATTTAGATAACTGCGTCCGTTACCGTTCGTTACTTGCTTAATTTTAGCCAGATCAAGCTCTACCAGAAAAATCTCATCCCATATTTTCACCAATATTTGTGGGCCTGTGGCCTATGACGGAAGAATATGAAGTACAAACTCAGTTTAATAACTTTAATACGTCAAAGTTCGAACAAAGACCTTAGTTTTCATTTTCTTAAGAAGGTAGTTAAATTTGTTCACAGGATCAGTAGTTTTAACTACGTAAATGTATTTTTTGCTTCAAGTGTGATTTAGTCGTCTGCTAAATATGCATATTATGCATATTTTGTAAAAAAACTCGCTGCAGTTGTCTGCTAAATATGCATATTATGCATATTTTGCTACAGTAGATTGCTATATATGAGAGAGGATATGGGAATTATGCATATTATACGGGACGAAACTTGAAGTTGCATCCTAGGAAGTACGGATACTTTCAAATGGTCGACGTACCCGTGTCGGGTGCGTATCGGGTGCCGATACTCCTTGGGTACTCCCGGGTGCGTACCCAAGGAGCACCCAATTTTTAAAATGCATTTTCACAACTTTTAGACACAACTATATTTAGATAAATGCATGGGGTCCTAGAGTAATTTCAAAAGTTTGTTGTTTACAATTATGCTCAAACACAAAACAAGACTACCCAAAGATTTGATAGTTACATTATCATTTCTTTTCTCTAAAATGCTCATAATTATAATGTATTCTTATAGTTCTATGAAATGGTTTAAATGTTTGCATTTTTAACAAGAAAAATATTTTTGTATCTATAAATATAATATAAATTATTTTATATTTAATGTACCCACAACGCACCTGTATCCTGCTTTTTTGTAAATTCACGTATTCCCGTACCCGTGTCGTGTCGTACCCGCACCCCGCACTCGTATCCGTGCTTCATAGGTTGCGTCCGACGAAAAAAATAATTTTTTAATTTGTCAGACGCAACTCGAAGTTGCGTCCGACGACTTTAAAAAAAAAAACATTTAATAAATTAAAACCTATTCTGAACTACATTTAAATAATAAAACCAAAAGGGAACTCCTCTTTGGATGCAACATGAAGTTGCGTCCAACGGAGGGGGCCCACCCTTTTTAAGAAAAAAAAAACTTAAATTGCTGTTTTTAATTAATAAAAAATCATAAAAATCCTAAAAATTCGTCCGACGCAAAGTTTCGTCTGAATTTTTTTAATATTAAATAGGTAAAAAATAGCAATCTACGACTGCAGCACAATAGCCAAATGCTATATGCATTTATCCATACATGCATATTTACACATTGACGACTGTGAATGCTCTAACGCTGTTTTATTTTACATTTAAAAGAACAATTCACTAAGATAAAGTCGTTATTAACATTTTTTTTTGGCAATGATTTCACTCGCTTTAGGCGGAGAAACAGATCGAGATGTACACCAGACAGGGATTCTCAGGTTTACCCATCTGCATGGCTAAAACTCAGTACTCCTTCTCCCATCTCCCTGCTTCGAAAGGCGCACCCACTGGATTCGTGCTGCCAATTAGAGATGTCAGGGCCAGCATTGGTGCAGGTTTCATATATCCCCTTGTTGGAGCCATGAGTACAATGCCCGGCCTTCCGACTAGGCCCTGCTTCTTTGATATTGATATCGACATTGCCACTGGGAAAGTTCTCGGTCTCTCCTAATCCTATCTCTTCTCTATCACCATCACTTCTGTATTGATAGATTCAATGTCTTTGGCCGAGGATCGGAACAGATGGCACCTGTCTGTCCCTGATTTGGTTTCGTGTGTTGATTGGTTCATTCATGCAACTTATGTGTACTGGAATGGTTTTTTGTTTCTTCTTGATAAATGTCAATAAAGGATTGCATGGCTGTTTATTCCTCCAAACATGTCATGCTTTTCATTGTATTTTTAAGAAGTTGTTGATGGATGATTAATATCATGCATATGAAAAGAATTTTGTATCAGGAGTGTTATGTAGCTTAGCATACATGGACTTTGTTTAGATTGAATTGGTAAGAGTAATGCAACACTTCATTACACATATTCCAGTTTGCATACACTGGTTTGTTTAGATCGAATTGATATTGGCAAATCGAATTAGGCTCAGAAAAGAAGACTGCAACTAAACGATACCATTTATCGGCAGTTGAGCTACAACACAGGTCATCATCTATAACTCTTTTCAAATTATTCTTTTTCTTTCTGCTTGTGAAAGTTGTAAATATGAAAGCGCTGTAATACATAAATAAATGAATCAACCGTATAGAAGAATAATAAAAAAATTTATAGAATTGCGGATTCATTATCTCAAATTGGCTTCTTTTTATTTATTTATCGGTAAACGGTAGGTTAAATATCCTCGCGTTTCATTAAAAAGATTTTAACAAAACATATAACAAAAAATAAGGCTTATGATGTTCAGATTCCAACATGCTGGATCCTGGAACTCATACACCCCAACCAACAAACAAAAATACAACGAAATCTAATCCTACTGATCGACCGACCTCGTCCAATTCAATTTCTCGTGCCAATTTGAGCTCATTCTCTCTCTCAGTCCCTCGCTGTACACCGTTTATCTGCTCCGTTGCTCGCACGGATACCTCCGTCGCTCCATCAGTGACTCACACGTCAACTTTTAGCACCATATGAGAGACCACATGCACTTCACCAATCTGACAACTCTCTGTACTAATTGAGTCCTGGTTCTCATTCCCTCGCTTGACCCTCGTTGACTCTCATTGGCACCTCACAACGAAGATTGTCCTCTCCCCTGACTGCACAACAAACGCCACCACTCCCTCTAAGTCTCCTGACATGAGAGAGACCTTAGGCACCCCTCACTTTGACCTGAAGAGGACATAATAGAACCCCAACTATAAAATTATCGGACTACCGTCGCCCCAATAATTAGGGTACATTTTCTTGTTAATTGTAAGTTGGTTGTAATTTGGATATTAAGGAAAAAGAAATTTGGATATTAGGAAAGCAATATTGGAGGAGCCCCCCGCGAGAAAGGGAAGGGTTTTGGCTGGGCAGGAGAAATGGAGGTTGGTGGTCGGCGGAGGGAGGAGGTGGGCAGGTCGGGAGGGTTATCGGAAGTGGAAGAGGAGAGAGGGGCTACCGAGGGTGGGGGAGGAGAGGTAGAGGAGGGGGAGGAGTAGGGTGGGCGGGAGGAGGTGGAGGGCTAACGGAGGGGAGGAGTAGGGTGGGCGGGAGGAGGTGGAGGGCTAACGGAGGGGAGGAGGAGAAGGAGAGAGCGGGGACTTGGAGATCGTCCAAAAATCGCTCCCAAATTTTTGGGAGAGATCTGGGAGGATTTTTGTGTGAGCCCGTGTCTGGAAGAGTTTATTAAATCAACATTTTTTGGTAAGTATGTCTGATCATTACATCTTTTGTGGCATTGGGATTTATAAAAAACTAGTATCATGCACGTGCGATGCACGTGGAGGAAGAAGGAAAAAGAAAAAAAAACCTACCAACACGTGCGCTACCCGTGTTTTTTTTCGCACGTGTGGAAAATGGGGAGGGGAATGAAAAGGACCCAAAAAAAATTCTAGTATTATACACGTGCGCTGCACGTGGAAAAATGGGAAGGGAAATGAAAAGGATTAAAAAAAAAAAGCCAACACGTGACACTAACCCCTTCTCCCATTATAATAGTAAAGATAATAGTAGAGATGTGGCGTTTGTTTTAAATCGTGACTTTGAACAGTCAGAGCAATGGGTTGACTTTAGGATGAACGATCGGCTGGTTGAGATTGATTTTGAGATATGGGTGTCCGATCGGAGGAATTCTTATTAAGATGTGGAGTTAAAAAACAAGGGCAATAGCAACTTTTAACGGTCGAATTGTGAGGAATTTGTGAAGTGGGTTATTTGGGGCAATTTCAGCCACTGAATCCATTGATACTCTGGGTGTCGATCGAGACTCGCCATGCACAAGGTTATTACCAAAAGCTGATCATACAAGGAGCAAGGTGTAGTGCTCCTAACTAAATGCAAGATGCAAAATGACATGGGAATTTTGGCCCAGTGGATGCAAAATGATCCCAGTAGTCGGAATATACTGGAACATGAGAATCCGCCATCGTTGTTGCTCTTTTGACCCTAAAATATGGGTTTCCATGCAGGAGCAGTAGTTATGGGAGGTGAGTGAATCAAGCGAGAGAAAGGGAATGTTTTCCAAAGGACGAGAAGAGAAATATAAAATTATAAAAATAATAAACAGTGTTATCTGTTTTCCTCTCGTCTAGGCCGGAAAACAAATTGGCCAAAAACACCTGACAGCACCCACTGTTTTGTCAGAGAAGAAAAGTTTTACAGCCCCAATTTACTGTCAAACAACTCTATCTACGGTGTTCCTTACAAGGGCTACTACATGGGCTACTACAAAGCATTACTGGATACTCGGCAACTCTTGATAACAGCTACTGTACAGAAACTGCAAAAGAAAAATGAAAAAAACAACTAGCATCATATGACTCGAAGGAAAAATGAAGAAATAAAACATCGAGAAAGACGATTGTAGAAGAGTATTGTTGGGTTTATGTCTTGCATACTATATTGGATACGAAGACGATGAGACAATGGATGGATCGAGACGATTGGAAACGAAGTGGAAGCAAGAGGAAACAACAACAGCAGCAACATGAGGAGTTGTGGTCGACCGCCCGACTGTACAGACTTTCTTATGAGGGGGACAGTCGACCGGGCTTGTTGGACCAAGTACGGCTGATACAATTTCGGGTGCGGGTCTGGGTGATTTCGTTGAAGCCCAAACTTGCTCTTCAAGTTAGATCGTGTGTCTCTTATCGTAGTGTTATCTCTTTAATAATATCCAATGACTATTGTATCAAGATATCAACTTAGGGTTTCTCTAGATCTCTATATATTATTGTAATTGGTCTTCATTGAAAGTCAAGAGAGCCAGTACTTCATTGAAGAGAGCTTGAGAGTTTCTCCAATTGTAAACAATTAGTACTTGTTGGTAATGCTTTAGAGAGAATTGTGGTGAGAATTGTAATATTCTTGTATCTTCTCTAGTTGAGTAAAATCTCGGTTTCTTCTCCTCCGGATTAAGGCGAAAGTCCCAGGCGGACAAACTTGTGTGTGTTTTGGTGTGTTTAGTATGATCTCATATGTGTTTGGTGGTTTGTGTTGATTGCATCGTATAAGTCAACAATATCCATGAAAGGAAAGAGTTTCGCTAATTCCCAAACAAATCGTATCGTTGTACTGCTTGTTTCCGTGACAAGTACCACTAAGATAAATCAAATTCAATTATTTCAAAAGAGGCGTTTATAGCAGAAACAAATCACTGATACCAAAGAAATAAGCAGTGGGGCAGCACCACATGATGCTCAAGAAATATACGTATATATTGAAAGCGGAGAGCGATGCCTGTGCCAAACTTTTGAGTAGTGCTGCTCTGCTATTCATACTCAATTTTTAAGCACAAAATGTGCTATAAAAATCAAAGTATGGAAGCAACGTAAACCTGAAAGCAGCCAGGTGATTCGTACATATTTTGTGGCTAAATCAAAACTGAATGAATGTTTTGCTAAAATGTGCTTGTATTAGTATGAATAATTTAACCCTGCCGTACAAATTTCCAAAATCAGATAGAAGCCAAATCGAAGTACAATTCATTTATCTCAAATCGTCGGGCTTGCCTTGAACATGAAACATTCAGCACAAATTTATTCAATTACATTCAATAAACTAACAAAACTATATACGTACTAAATTTACATTACAATGATGGTACAACAGTTCCATTATTTAAAAATATCGATGTACAACAACAATCTGTACTGCCAACGTTACAACACAGCATAATGCACTGAATCTTTCACAAATATCAGAGCATTAGTCGACTCTCAGCAATGTCTTGATAACAGCTACTGTATACAATCTGCTAAAAGAAAAGAAAGGAAAAGAAAGAAAGAAAATCAAGTGATATATTAGAGTACCACCAATAAAGGGGGAAAAGAAATAAAACATTGAGAAGCACAACAGACATCTAAGACTACAAGAGTACCACCTAGACGAATCAAATTCAATTATTACAAATGAAATGTTCACAGCAGAAACAAATCAAAATGCAAGTATTGAAGAATCAACAATATGACGGTCTTGTAAACTACACTAGGGAAGAACAAAGAAATAAACCATAATAGCTTTTTTTTAAAGAAATACACTGAGAATTTCTAGAAGTTCAGAGAATAACGCAACCGTATTGATCACAAATTTCAACAGAATAGGTGCAAACAATCAGGCTAAGATCCACTCTGCACCGTTATATGAAAGCATCAAGGTGAACTGTTTTTTGCATACACTATGCAATTGCAAACAAATCACAGGAAGCGGAGAGGGCAAAAATCAAAATCTAGACAGGTAGCAAAAGGAAATAATTCTAAGCGGCAGTTGTGCCTGTGGATCATTCATCATACAAGAGGCGCATTTGATTGCTTCCACACAAAGCAGCTCCTCTGTATGAAGTGCTAAATCTATCTTTACCATGTGAGTTACACGATTTAAGCTGCCCTAGTAATGATATCGCTTGGGTTGACTTATATGAAACCATAAGAGAACAACAAAAAGCCAGTTTTCAGGTTCATTATGTTTCCCTTCCAAATTTCTCTCCCCAATTGGCAATTACACTGTACTATATGGCAATTACTTTCATTAACTCCTAACAGTAGTTATTATGGAGACCGAGCGAAGAGAAGAATCCCTCAACAACGTGGGTGTGGAATAATGGTGAGATGCCCAATTATCTCCAGGAGATTTTAATCAGATTTGAAATCTTCTATTTAACTATCTAGTAGTTAAAATAATTTTTTCGATTATATGTTTAACTGTGATAAGGCAATAGTGTCATATGACTTTATCTGAAGTTGTCTTTGTCAACCTATTTGAAGGCCTTTGGCAGAAAAAAATATTGAACGTTGTGCGCATCTTGGCAGAATGCTATCTTCTCCTTCCTCTCTTCTTCCCCTCCTTGTTCTACTTCAGATCGAAACTGCTTTATATTTCTCATATAGAGATATTATCTGCTTCTATCAAATCCTCTTCCACTATCTAAGGTTGGCACTGTGAATGCTACAAGAAGAATTTACAACTACTAATCTTTCAACATCTCAAACATTTGGTGCTCCAAGCTCAATTTGTTCCCCCTGTCTACTCCCTTTAACACTCATTACATTCAATAAAGGCAATTCTTAGTTCTTGGGAAACTTTTCCACTATTAGAAACTATGTTTGCTTCAGTTTATCATCAATAGAACTAGTTGACGCATTTGACGAGTTAACCTTACTAAACCAACGAGGTGTGCAGTCAATCCATGACCCAAAAAGAAATTGTCTGATGCTGCTTGTGTTTTCAGGATATTATAAGCAGAACATTAAGACACCTGAATACATCAATAAAGTTGTAATAAGAAAACATAGTCCATTTTAACAACCGACATTTAGGATACGGTATGTCATTATGTAAACTCTGAAATTCTAAATGATACATGAGCAAATTAGCCAAATTTACTAAATTCGGTAGGGAACTAAAACACCCAATAGAAATGAAAAAGCAATAGTACAGTGAGGGAATTAATTCAAAACATGGCATGGAAGGAACATCTGCAAATGTCAAGGTAGGAGGCAAAATTATAGATAACTGCCAGATAAGCCTACGGTAAATTAATTAGAATCTTATAGAATATGGGTCTTAACGCCATAAAGCTTTTCAATTAGCATCTAGAGTGAAGTTAAAACCACATAAAGAGAGTGGATCAAAGTGTATAGGATCCAACATTTTGATTTTGAACATACATGTGAATTAGTAATTCTCGGAAATGTCTTGTCATAGCGGTTCTGTAGAAGGAAAGAAAATATTTTCTACAGTTTATGGAAAGCTTTAGGCTGTAAATTCTACACAAATATAATATGCAGATTTGCAATAGAGCCAAGAGATAACCACTTGTAGAAAACTGTAATCAAACTTCTACATTAATATGACTTTTTTGATTCATAACGATATTCTGGAAAAGATAACAGATTTGTGAGTTATTCATTTAGCTAATTCTCAAACCTTCCCATGTAAATATTACATAAAATTTGTCAAAATAATCCACATCTGCTTCCCTTGTAATAAACACGTTGTCCACTAGTTAAACCTTACATGTCAATCGTTTAAACTAAATCACTATCATATACTAATGCATTTGCAAAAAAAACACAGAGCCGACATGAACTAATATAACAATGTGAAACAATCATACTACTATACCTCAAACTCATGATGTTTGCACATCACAGTTCACAACCAACATCTAATAAAAAGTTCGAAATTCAAAAACAACTCTGATACTTGTGTTGCCGGGTACCATTCCTCGAACATAAAGTCTACACGATAAACTATTAACCACAACCAATAGGGCTAAGAATGAGGAGGGGGCTAAGGACGAGGACACTCATGTTCATCACAGACCATTTGAAGCAAATCAAATAATCAATATAACACAACAATAACACGATATTTTCAACAACCATTTAATCCACAACAAACCTACCTAATAAGAGAAATGTCTACAAGAAATGTTCGACAATATTTAATCAAACAAGTAAAGATCATAACAGTAGTAATCTACATACCTTTATAAAAAAGCACCCATTATTGATAGCAATCATATTACTTCATAAAATTTCATAAAAAACAATATAGTCATGGACAGATCTAATATGAGGAGGATCATGGGAGTAAACTGACCTAGTGAAAATAACTACCCTAATTATCAGCAATTTAATAAACTTTTTTAAATATAACACATATTTTTCTGTGCATGGATAGTTTCATTTACGCCCTTTCTGATAGTGTTTAGGTCAAATATGCACACTATACATGTCAGGTGGCCATGTGTAAGAGGGAAATGTTTATTGGTGTAGTTCTGGAGTGGGGCCCAATCTGTAATCCCCAAACTTCTTTTCAAGCGGTGGATGTAATTGGCAAGAAGAAACAATTTCCTGCCTAAAAAACCTAATTCTGCAATTCATTTAGTTTTGTCAATTGAGATTTGAGCATACACCCTTTTTCTATCATTCTCTTATTCTAGCTAGTTTCTTGCAAATTACAATATAATTTCGAGCAGGTTAGCTAATGCCTAAGAAAAATAATCTAGTGACACCCACAGTGGTTGAAGCATATAACATATGCTATCCAACAACCATGTTTTTATTTGTTATTGTAAAGGAAATGGAAAAAAAGAAATCTTAATTTTCCCCCAATATCTAAAATGAATAGATCATTCCTTATTCTTAATCTACAACTATCAAGGATAACAATAATGTTTTAACATTTTAACAGGATCATGCTTTTTTTTAAAATGTATATCAGACAAATATATTTGTGATTTTTTTTTTATATAGGATTTTTTTTCTTCTTGTAGTTATAAACTTATAATTATCTTGATTGGTATTCTTGTGGAAGTTCAACAAACAAATATGAGTAAAATCTCTTCCAAAGCATGATAGTCCACACATCTCTAATCTCTAATCTCTAATCTCTAATATTATAATGGGAGAAGGGCTTAGTGTCATTTGTCAATTTGTCATTCTACCAACATGTGCAACACACGTGCATAACTAATATAAAGGAGGTTTCCGGTTCAAAGTTTTTATTTTTATTTTTTGAAATTATTAAAACGTGCATCGCACGTGTAAATTACTAGTATATGTAATGTAACCATGAAAATTTCCGACATTTTCCCAAATTTTCAACAACAACAACAACAATAATAATAATAATAATAATAGTTTTGTAGAATAGAAGTATTCTTTAATGCCAAGTTTGTGACTATAATGTATTCACAAGAGTACATTATTATGATTATGATTGAGCAGCACAATTAGAATTAGCACTGGACCAAGAACAAACATAAATGTATGTATCATCATTACCTCAATCAAATCAATTCCACTCTCGCTCTGCTGCCATCTCCTCCCTCACCCACCCCGGAAACCACTCCCGCCTCCCCACTATTCGCCTGCCCCCCACCACCTCCGCCATCTGCGTCACCGTGATCCCCTCCTCCCCGACCACCAACCCTCCTCATCAATACCCTCAACCCAAACTCTATTCTGTCCCTCTCCCTCTCCCCCTCCCCGCCCGGAAACCTAAACCTGCACAGCGGGCACGAATTGTGGCGACTAAGCCACGGCACGATGCAATCGGAATGGTACACGTGGGAGCAGGGGAGCTTGCGGGCGGAGGGGTCGGCGGAGAAGTCGTCCTTGCAGATGGCGCAGGAGAGCGAGGAGGGTTCGGGGATGGGGACGGTGGGGAGGGAGTCGATGGAGGATTGGGGGGCGGGGCCGGAACAGTGGATGGGGAGGGTGGGGTCGTCGCCGGAGAGGCGGTGGATGAGGAGGTGGAGGGGAATGGGGGGGATGAAGGGTTCGATTGACGATGAGAGGCAGTGGGGGCAGTGGATGGGGCTAGGGTTAGGGATTGAGATTCTCATGTCGCACTCGTAGCACCAGTAGGTGTGGGTAGTGGTGGTGGCGGCGGGTGTGGATGACATGGTCAGACTGAAATTTGGGTGTTTTTGCTAATACCTCTCTCTCGCTGGGAGTAGTGGAGAATGAGAGGAATGGAGAGACTGGAACTCATATAGAGGCCATTTTGAGAAATTAATTGCGTATATGGGCCGCTAGCCATAATTAATTAAGTGTAGAGAAAGGTCATTTAAAGGAAATTTTACAAACATAATCCTATCTTTGAAGATGGGATTCGTGAGGATAACTTCATCTCAGTGACAGATACAGATTGCGAAGATAGAGATGCGAGAGGCAGTGTGGGTAGCTCATCAACCAGAAAGATTAGAGAATATCAGAGAAAATGCAAGAGACAGATGTTCAGCGAGGAGGGTCAGAACAGCGATAGGGACGTGCTTCCAATGAAGGGACACTAGCAGCAGGATATTGTCACGACTGGGGAAGGTACCTCGATTTTTAATTGTTCTATTCTTAATTCATTATCAGATGAGTCTTTAATTTATTTCGCAAGCCTGTATGGGATAGCTATGGGTCCAACTAGGGAAGAACAACTCTTAAATTTAGCTATTATTAGAGAGAACACCAGATTTGGTAGGACGTGAGCTCCAGGGCCTATTGGTTGAGGGGGGGGGGGGGGGTCTTTAGACGTTTAATCGTTCTTTAATGGTATACATCTTTTGGAACGTTAGAGGGATGAGGCAAAGACTTAAAAAAAGAGCTATTGGTGTCACTATTAGCAAAATTCACCCGGACATTTGCGGCTTTCAAGAAACGAAAATTGAGTTTCCCTCTGACGAGGAATTCTGTTCTCTGAGAGGTCTGGCAGACTTCAACTGGAGATTCAAGCCGGCGCGGGGTTTTTTGGGTGGGATTGCGGTAGGGGCGAGCACGAAGTTGTTTGAGATTGTCGATGAATTCATCGGGAACTTCTCGGTGTCGATTAGAATTAGAAGTAGAAGCGATAATTGTCTCCAGACTGTTACAAGTGTCTATGGCCCGTACGACAGTAGATTGCGTAAGGATCTTTGGACGGACCTTAGAGTTATCAAGGCTAAATGGAGGGGAGCTTGGATTTTAGGCGGTGACTTTAACATCACTAGATTCCAGGACGAACATAGAGGAAGAGGCCACAGTCAGGCGGAGCGAGACTCCTTCAACGAGACGATAGATTCTTTAGATTTATTGGAACTAGAGATGGCAAATAGGAAATTCACTTGGTCGAACCAGCAGCGGATTCCTACACTAGTAAAGCTAGATCGGGTTTTGGTGTCGCACGACTGGGAGCATGCAAATCCCTTAGCTAAGGTCAAATCGGCTATTCGATATACCTCTGACCATCTACCATTGGTTATCGACTGTGGGATTAGTAGTAAGAAGCAAATGTTTAGGTTCAAGTTCGAGAAAGCTTGGATCCTGTGTGAGGATACTCGTCAAATCGTTCTCGACTCTTGGATAGCCAGCACTAAGCAAACGTCCGCGGTCGGCATCTGGGTTGAAAAGACCAGACGCCTTAGAAGGCAATTAAAATATTAGGCTCGACAGAAAGCAAGTCATATCAACCTTCAAAGAGATGAGCTAGCTAGTGGCATCGATAGGATGGAAGCTGTTCAAGAAGATAGAGATCTGAGCGAGGCAGAGAGAGACGAACTAGCTAGTCTCAGGTTGGATATGCAGCACATAGCTAAGATGGAGGAAATATACTGGCAACAGAGAGCGAGGATTCAATGGCTTCAAGAAGGAGATGCAAACACAAAATACTTTCACAAGATGGCTAATGGTAGGCGTAGACATAACCGCATCACAGGCATCTCCGTTAACGGATCTTGGACGGAAAAAGAAGACCTAATTAACGAGCATTTAGATCGGGTTTATCATGAATTCTTAGGTCGCAAGGTTGAGGGCAGATGCTCTTTGTCTCAGGACATGTGGGGGTCATCCCGCTTAGATGGCAGTGAGGTATCGAATAGGGGTGTTCATCGGTTCAAAACCGAACCGAACCGAACAAAACCGAACCGAACCGAACTTTTCGGTTTGGTAAAATTGAAACCGAACTCCGAACCGAACATGTACATTTCAGTTTTAACCGAACCGAAATATATCGGTTCGGTTCGGTTAATAACCGTACTAACCGAACTTAAAAAAAGAATTTTAGTTTTGAATGTTTATATTAGATTATGAGTGAAAGATTCATTATTCAATATTCATTAAGCAAACAACAACCAATTAGCATTGTACTCATAATTTATACACTACAAAATTACCGTAATAACTAGCAAAAAAACTTAATTTACAAGTTACAAATGATTACAATTTACAACCAATCAACTATATAAGCTTATATTTTACAATTTGAAATTACAAGTTTCTGACTTTCTGTAACATTGTTGTTTGCAGGCCTCATCTGAGTCATCTCAACTCTCAAGCACACCAGAACAAATGAACAATCAGCAAATGAACAAAAAACTTGAGCCTGCAGCACCAATCAAAACAATCGGCAATTGTCAATATGTTTTTTTTTCAAAATAAATTGTCAAGATGTAATATGGTAGTATAAGCACAGTACTTGTTCACCAGGCTGCAAACTTTCAACATCCAAAGCCTTATCAATTATCATATTCTGTGATTGGCAAATAAAGCATTCTTCGCACACTGTAAATACTCCCAAGCAAATAAACAACATGAATCACATGCTCGTATAAATTAGTGTGTTATGAATTTTTATGGAATGTTGTGCTCAGAAGTAATATACCTTCTGTAGGCTGCAGATATATTCACAAACAGCAGCTGGGCCTCCCGTACCGTCCAGGGGTTCGAAATGATTGAAGAAGGCTTGAATTGGAAAAACTGGATAGTTGATCATACCATTCAGATATGTCGTCTTTGACTCTTTGACACCAGCATTACCTATTTGAGGAGCTATCACTTGATGTGTTACAGGTTGTGAGCTAGATGATGGAACTTACAAGGAGTGTATGTTAATTAATCAAGATCTCTAACTTGGTAGTTATATGGTCACTTAGAAACATTATATAAAAAAGTGCAGATAATCAAATCTTGCATGAGTAACAAAGAATCCCCTGCCATTGATGTTCCTCCTCCAAACTAAAATTTAGATTTAACTAATCTACATGGCATTGCAATTTCCAAACTAAAATGAAGAGATACATGATAATATTAGTCTAAGAAAATGATAATTCGCTGACAATGTGATTCCAGTATGTACAAAAATCTTTCTGCATACTTATCAGTAAGCACAATTTTAGTTCATAAGTGCTGACGGAGAAGATAACATACCTTGGCATTCCCAATTTAGTTTCTTCTCCAGGCAGATGAAGGAACTCCTGAATTGAATAAAGATTTTTTTATTAACAACAAAAAGGAAATCTGCCAAAAGATAAGGGAATTCAGTTTCCTCTCAACACATCACCAGTGTATAGGAATTTGTAGGATGCATCATTTTACTACAAAAGATAAAAGTCTCTAAGATCTCCCAACCAAAAATATAAACAGTTGCAAAAAATAATCAAAATAAAATATGCGCAACATCAGAAGGAGAAACTACAAGAATATGATAACTTAAGGGAAATTATGGAAACAAGAATAAGATAACCTAAGGGAAAGTACCTGCTATGAAAGAATTGCCATAAAATGTTATTACACTATCACCATGTTCTAATTTGATTGTCTCCTTCCCAATTCAGTTACAAGCTACAAGAGGAACCTGCATCAATTATAGTACATCAGGCAAAAAGTAAACTATGAGTAAGCTTACACCTTTTACAAACTTACGCTTCCAAGCTATTAACCTTTTACAGACATTGATAAATAAGCTATTAACACAATGATCATAAATCTGTAGCAAGACATTCACAGAACGATGAAAAGTATCATATAAATAAGCTATTAACACAATGATCATATGAAACATTGATAACCTTGAAGATGTATTCAAAGTAAATCCTGCAAAGTATTTTATTGTTTGTGTGATTGACAAGATAATTATTCTTTGAATTTTCTGTTTAATACTCATTTCAGAGCATCTAATTATTTGATGTGATGATATATAACAAAAAATCTTGCTACAGAGTCCAAGTTCTCAGAGTCCAAGTTTAACAAATGAAATGCTTTGCTGATTGCATAAATATTAACTACTAAGCAAGGAATATTGCTATTGGACCAAATTTGCAATAGCAATATTTCTAAGAAAATATTCATACAGCCAAGGCACATGACTTCATATAGAAATGCAAATATACTGGATCTCCCGATCTTCAAACGCCGGGGCCGGGGGACAAATCTAATATTAACTACTAAGCATTCTTCTATACTACACAATAATTTTCAACTAAACAATAGTGCCATGTCATACAGATTGAATAAACATTAATTCATTAATTCATTAATCATAAGCTCCCTACATATTACTAATTTATGACGAATAATATACAAGATTCTACTTTTAATTCAATATTCAACAACATCAGAAAATAGATCAAAATACTGAACCAAATTCACTACTTTAAAAAAAACACTAGATCGATAGCAAATGAAACGCTAAAAACAACTAAATGGGAGATGGAGAAGGATTGATGGATTACCTTTAGTGTTTAGATGAATTGGGGGTTTCTTCTTCTCCGAAGATGGAATGGGAGTGAGTGATGAGCCGATTTTTAGGGTTTGGAATATTTTTGAATTTGGGGGAAAACGGACAGTTTTTTATTTGGCTTTGGGGGGATGGAGCGGTGGTTTAAATAGCGGAGGAGAAGTCATCATAGATAGTTGTACCGTCGGTGAAGAGTGAAGACCGAGAAGAAGGTGAGAAGTCAAGGGTTAGGGGCTTAGGGCATTCGATTTCGGCTGAAGTGAAGGGGGAAGGGGAAGGGCCGAAGGTATTAATTAGAGAAGAAAAAAAAGTTCGGTTTTTTTTTCGGTTCGGTTTTTTTAGAACCCAACCAAAAACCAACCCGAACTCTTTAACAAAACTACGGTTTGGATCAAAACCGAACCGAAAAACCAAAAAACCTAACCAAATTGTTAAATTTCGGTTCGGTTCGGTTCGGTAATCGGTTTTAACCGAAGTATGAACAGCCCTAGTATCGAAGGGAGCTTCGAAGAATCAGAAGTCTTAGACGCTATTAAGAGTCTGGGCCAGGACAAGGCACCAGGCCCGGACGGACTGCCGATTTTTTTCTATAAGACCTATTGGAGCATTATCAAACAAGATCTCATGAATATCTTCCACGATGTGTACGCAAGAAGGACTAACTTGGATCGTTTAAATTACGCTACTATTGTCCTCATCCCTAAGAAAAGCAAAGTGGTTTCACAGGATGATCTTAGACCAATCAGTTTACTTAACGGATCGTTCAAAATTATGACGAAGGTGTTGGCTCAAAGACTGTCTCCGCATCTCAATGACATCATCGACCAATTGCAAAGCGGCTTCATTAGGGGGAGGGATATTATGGACAGCATCGCATCTGCCCACGAGATTGTTTATAGGGGTCACAAATCTAAAGCGGAAGGTTTCATCCTTAATTTAGACTTCCAGAAGGCCTACGATTCGGTTTCTTGGGACTGTGTGGAAGAAGCCCTAGCCCTTAAAGGCTTTGGCGCAAAATGGAGGTCATGGATGAGCTTGTGTATTTGGGGTGGCAAATCGGCTATCCAAGTTAATGGGTGGCAAGGAAAAGAGATCGTGTGTAAGCGGGGTCTCAGGCAAGGGGATCCCCTATCGTCGCTCCTGTTCGCCATTGTGGCGGACGGGCTGGCAGAAATGATCAGAAGAGCCAATGAAAACGGCTTAATCTCAGGAATCCAGATAAAGGGAATCAGTGTGCCTCTGACGATCCTCCAATATGCGGATGACACTATCCTTTTTGGAAAAGCTACGGTGGAAGAAGCTAAGGCCATGAAAGCAGCTTTGGTATGCTTCCAAGGATGGTCCGGCCTTAGGGTGAACTTGGCTAAAACTAGTATCATTCCTATGATAGAGCTTGAGCCTAATCTCATTAAGGACATCTCCGATCTATTCGACTGTAAGATTGGTAACTTTCCCATGAAGTACTTGGGAACCCCGATTAGACCAGGGGCCCTCCTTAGGGATGATTGGAACCCTCTTATCGCAAAGATCCAAAAGAAGTTGGCTGGGTGGCAAAGTAGGTTCCTTTCTCTAGGAGGTAGGATCATTCTGTTAAATTCGGTCATCAGTGCGATCCCGCTATATCTTATGTCCATCTTCGAACTTCCAAAGTGGGTCATTAACAGAATTGACAAGCTTAGAAGACGCTTTTTATGGAAGGGTTCGGACGAAGGGAACAAAGGCTTCAACTTAGTTAAGTGGGGAAGAGTTTGTAAGAGAAGAGAGTTCGGGGGTCTGGGTATCATGGATCTTCATGACATGAACAAAGCCCTGCTTAGTAAATGGTGGTGGAAGATTACAAACAATCACAAAGGATGGTGGAGCTACTCTTTTGCTCAATGTCGGAAGAGACGGAAATTTCGTTATGGAGGGAAGAGTAAATCGGCTAAAGTCTCCCAAATGTGGAAAGGAATTGCAAAAATTGGAGAGATCTTTCACGTCAACACTAGATGTAATGTCGGTAATGGGCTGAATACCAGGTTCTGGAAAGACAAATGGTGTGGGCTGACCACACTCCAAAATCAATTTCCTAAGGCGGCTGAGGCTACAATTAATTTAGACGTGGCAGTGGCAGATGTCAGGAGAAGGGGGAAATTCAGCTTTAGAGTCGCTCAGAATATTTCAGCGGAGAGCGTGGTCCAATTCGAAACTATGAACAGATTAATCCTCCAGGAAGTGGGTCAGAGCGATATGTCTGTAGATAACAGATGGTGGGACAGAGAGCATTCGAAATTTTTTTCGGTGTCATCTATGTACAAGTGGATCAACGATGGTGGTACTAGATGTCCGGTTCAAGCTGTCATATGGGGGGCCCAGGTCCCATTCAGAGTCAAAGTTTTCTGCTGGTTGTCCTATAATAACGCGATCTTATCGAAAGCTAACCTTAGAAAGAGAGGCATGGCGATTGACATCAGTTGTGGGAGGTGTTCCAATGCAGTCGAAGACGTCAACCATATTTTATTCGGTTGTCCTAGAGCTAGGATGTCTTGGGAGATCGTTAGTAGGGGGTTTGGGTGTCGCCAAGTTCCTTTCTCTTCTACTAATATTTGGGGGGCTTTTAGAGAAGATTTCATTAAATTAGATGATAGGAGGGCTTGGGACATAGCTGTAGCTGCTTTAATTTGGAACCTATGGCTAGAAAGAAATGATCTTGTTTTTCGTAATGTTTCATACAGATTTCCCCATTCTATGCATAAAAATTTTCTTCTTATTCATGATTGGGCAGGGGCTCAGGAAGCCGCAAAGAGACATCGGATCACGGAGGGAGAGTAGGTGACTTGGGGCTGGGTGTCCCATCTCAGGCAGCTTATTCAGGAGCTGAGAAGATGGACCTATCCGTCATGAGATTGGAAAGCGACTTGTTCAATGGAGGCATGGAGGTTTTTTTGGGGTTGGTATTTTGCTGTTCGGATGGTTCTCGTTCTGTAATCAGGGGTAGCTTATTTGTACTAGGTTTGCTTCCTTGTTATGTATCTCTTTGTGTTAGGCTTTCTTTTGAACTCGAGTAGGTTCGAGTACCTTGTTGCTTCGTGTTGCCTAGTGCACACGGTTCTATTTATGTTGTACTACTTTGTTTCGTTACTGCTTATTAATGAAACGATGACGAGAGTCATCTTCTATCAAAAAAAAAAAAAAAGATATTTACACAGTATTAAAATTAACAATTGACATAACTTCTTTTTTTTTTTTTGAGGGAAAAGGTGTAGTATGACCACCCTGTTTCATTAATAAGAAATTAATGATACAAACCCAGCGAACTGGGCTAGATTACAACCTACGAATAGGAAATAAAACATACATGAAGCAACATGACCTGTACAAACAACAAATCCCTCCAACAACCCTGGAGGGTGGGCCGACAAACAAGCTCGGTCCAGCAAAATTGTATGTACGTCAGTTTAGCTTCGTACACTGCCTCCACGGCACATGCACACCCACCCGAAACTAGTCTGGCCGGATTTTAATACCTGCCGATCTCTGCCTTCTCCTCGCTGGGGGGACCCTGTCTTTGGGCCCAAGCCCCGCAGCCCCATCTGTTGGCACATGCACAGCAACCGCACACAGCTCCCACAGCCACTACCAAAGAGATAGCCGTGAAGAGGATACCTTCATCTCTCTTACGATTGTGCTATCTCAGGCGATTTCTCACCAAACAACTATCACTCTCACCCTACCAAAAACCACGCTCTAGGAGAGAGCCGTGGAGAGGATACCTTCACCTATCTTACGCTCTTGCTCTCTCAGGTGATTTATCACCAAACAGACTCATCTCGACTCTTACTCCGAACGAGGGAAGAGGCGATGTTGTTACGAGACAGTGGCCTAAGCTGGAGGAAGCTCAATAGCCTAATAGCAGGCGCTGTCAAGACTGTATTGGCGGCATCGTTGGACACCCAAACAAGTGAGCACGCATCATGGAGGGACCCATCTTCGGGCCCAAGTCCCACAATCGATCAATACAACGTGCTACACAGTCCCCACCTCCCACAGTAAACAACCATCGGCCTAGCCCCACAGGCCCCATACCGAACCACCGATCTAACACACTTAAGCCCCAGATCCATGGCGTTCGCGACAACAGGGGCGGGAGGATGCTCTGGCGCGACATAATGGCTCCGCAACAGTTGAGGCAAGCACCCCGAAAGTTGAGACAAGTGAGCGCACAACATGGAGGGACCCCATCTTGGGCCCCACGGGCCCCATGCCGAACCACCAACCTCACATACCAGAGGTCTGGGTCATCGTCGAGAGCGATGTGGGGTAGGCAGGCGGGGGCCAGGACCAGGGCGAACGTGACCCCATCCCCAGATCCATGGCATTCGCGACCACAGGCGCGGGAGCATGCTCTGGCGCGACATAGTCGCTCTGTGACCTGAGGAGACGAGAACCTCGATCTGGAGGGGACCCCATCTTCGGGCCCTAGCCCCACAATCGCACTACACCACATTCATCTCATCGAGATAACCAACACAGACAACTCCTCCAACCCCCCTCCCCCTCTCAACTCGCAGAGAGAGTCCGGCTTCTTCGCACGTGCTACCGACCCTCAAAAACCAAAACATAGCCACAGATTGTCGTGATTGGCCCCAAAAGTATGGACATGGTGGCAACCGCAAAGAACATCCGGGCCTCAAGAGAGAACAACCGCAAAGAACATACAACCCCAACCAACTCACCCCCGACGCCACAAACCGGGCCCTAGTGGACAAAGACCATTCCACAACCCAAACAGGACCGCAGGACGCGACGGTTAGATCGAGGGGGGCTGGAAAGGTCCGTCGCTCGATGGCGGTTGTAGACGGTCGACGGCGCGACGACAGGCAGGAAGGGAAGGCGTCGAAGGGAAGGGAAGGCAACGAAGGGAAAGGAGATGGGCGACGATGGACCCCCAGTGCCGTCGACAATGGCGCGCAAGGAGGGGAACAACGTCGCCGGAGGCTAGCAAAGTCGGATGGTGACTTTGAGTGACGAAGCACTTCGGGGGTGGGGGGGTGGGGGGTCATCTCCGTCGAAGGGGCACGATCGGAGGGGGGGACGATGGTGGGATGGTGGGGCGGTGGTGGCAAGCCCTAGCAACCGTCCCCAGCTGTTTCTCAGATCTAGGGTTTGCTGTTTTGGGGGATTTGGGGTTAGTTTCTCTCTTTAGACTTTTCTAGAGAGAGAAACTCTTTTTTGAATTGTTATTTTACGTAACTTATTATCATACTAGATTTGCCCGAGGCCACGTGCCTACGGCACGTCTTCAGAACGATACAACATATGAAAAGTCTTGTAAACAGTAAATCAACAATTATGTAGCTGCAGTTTGAATAGTATGACAATAATTAGTTGTAAATAAAAGTCCATGTTTTCATATATATATATATATATATATATATATATATATATATATATATATATATATATATAGAGAGAGAGAGAGAGAGAGAGAGAGAGAGAGAGAGAGAGAGAGAGAAATAATTAAATAAATAAATGAATTGTTTTGGAGGGAATTTGAATTTGAGAGAGAGAGAGAGAGAGAGAGAGAGAGAGAGAAATAATTAAATAAATAAATGAATTGTTTTGGAGGGGATTTGAATTTGAGTTTTGGGAGGAAACTTTGGGGGGGGGGGGGGGAATGTGTTTTGTGAGGTTAGATCTGAGTCTTTGATTTTGGGGGGATTGAAGGAGAGCCACTTGATAGCTTTCTTTGTGTTTCATTAATTATACTAGATTTGCCCGTGGGCACGTGCCTACGCCTAGCACTGGTAACGAGTTGGGTCGGGTCGGGTAGCTCAACACCCGGATCCGGACCCGATCAATGACGGGTCCAAATACTGGACCCGGACTCAGACCTATGAAATTCGGGTCCGGGTCCGGGTCCGGTTCCCCATAAAAAATGTTATCCGTTCGCTTTCAGGTCCGGGTCTGGGTCCTATTTCTAATCACGGGTCCAGTTCGGTTCCGGGTCTTTAAAGCATAACACATTATCACATAATACGACTCGTGACTTTCTTGGAAAATGATGGTTAAAATTAGATTGAAAATGAATATGGTTTAATTTCAGACTGCAGTAAAACTGTAATTAATTTCAGCTTGTCTGCTGAGACCTTTGTCCTTGAATGTTTCAGCAAGATTAGTTTTTAATGTCCTACCTTCTTCCTAGCAAGCAGCTCTAAACTGACAGACTACAAAATTAAAAACTGCACACGTTTTGCTACAGGAATTGGACTCCCAACTTGATCTCTCAGTATGGTTGAATTTCTCTTCGTCATAATAGTTAAGACCCTTGGGCACTGATGTATATTTGATATTTGTTGTGGACATGCACAGGGGTCTCTGATGTGGGCAAGTGTACTACATATCCAATGGTCGTTGATGCATTTTTCACTTATTCACTGCATATCTGATAGCAGTGAATTCCAAAACAAAGAACGTTCAGTCTGAATCTTTCATTCCTGCATCCTATGGATCTGCTAGAGCTTGACGATAACAGAAGAATTAAGAGTATGACAACATTTTCTTCGTAATAGTGTGTGTATAACTAAAAACTAAGGCAAAAAAGTTGCTACGGAACTCTGTTTACAGGATATCCACTATATGAATGTGTTACTTTCCTTTTGAAGTAAAAAATGTGCTTCTATCTAACTTACCATGTCCTAAAGCAACAGTGGTACCAATCTGATCAAGTGCAGCATAACAAGTAAAATTGAAAGTATTCTAATCGACATAGTTTGAAAAACTGGTAGCGGCGATAGGGTTTGGGGGGAGTGTGAGTACTTAATAGGGGATATATTTATATAACAGGTAACGGGTCGGGTCCGCTTCGTTTATTGATTATTTCTCTATTGCGGGTCCGGATCCGGGTTCGGGTCCGGGTCTGGGTCGGATCCAATTTTAGTGGACCCAGACCCGACCCGAAATTTCAACGAGTAGTTATTTAGGACCCATACTCTACCCAAATTAGATCGGGTCGGTTCCGGTCCAACGCCGGGTCCGGGTCGGGTCCGGGTTTCGGGTTTTAATACCAATGCTACCTACGGCACGTCTTTAGAACGATACGGCATATGCAAAGCCTTGTAAACAGTAAATCAACAATTATGTAGCTCAAGTTTAAATAGTATGACAATAATTAGTTATAAATAAAAGCCCATGTCTCAATAAATATATATATATATATATATATATGTGTGTGTGTGTGTGTGTGTGTGTGTGTGTGTGTGGACTTTTATTTTATATATATATATATATATATATATATATATATATATATATATATATATATATATATATAGAGAGAGAGAGAGAGAGAGAGAGAGAGAGAGAGAGAGAGAGAGAGAGAGAGAGAGAGAGAGAGAGATAATTAGATAAATAAAGGAGTTGTTTTGGGGATGGGGGGGGGGAGGGGGGAGGAGATTTGAATTTGAGTTTTGGGGGAAAACTTTTGGGATGAAAAATGTGTTTTGTGAGGTTAGATCTGGACCTTTAATTTTAGGGAGATTGAAGAAGAGTCACTTGATAGCTTTCTTTGTGTTTTATTATATATACTAGATTTGCCCATGGCCACGTGCCTACGGCAAGTCTTCAAAACGATACATCATATGAAAAGCCTTGTAAACAGTAAATCAATAATTATGTAGCTCAAGTTTGAATAATATGACAATAATTAGTTGTAATTAAAAGTCCATGTTTCCATATATATATATATATATATATATATATATATATATATATATATATATATATATATATATATATATATATATAAAGAGAGAGAGAGAGAGAGAGAGAGAGAGAGAGAGAGAGAGAGAGAGAATTATTTAAATAAATGAGTTGTTTTTTAGGGATTTGAATTTGAGTTTTGGGGGAAAACTTTTGGGGAAAATGTGTTTTGTGGCGTTAGATCTGGGCCTTTGATTTTGGAGGAATTGAAGGAGAGCCACTTGATAGCTTTCTTTGTGTTTTATTATATATATTTTTGATTCTCATAGCGATTATAGTGTACGTAGTCCTTTGATTTAAAGTCACTACGGTTCCGTACATTAGAAGTTATATGTTTTAATACCATCAAATGTTATCGGTAATAAATTAATTATAAAGTCGACTATTGGATATACTACAAATCATGCGGAGGGATGTGAGTGACATGATAGGATTTGTCTCTCTTACATAACATGAGCGATATCTACGAGTCCTTTGATGGAGTGAGACAGCAAAATGTATGGTCATGCTCAAATGAGTCAATATGAGATATTGATCTCATTTGTTTTAGTAAGTCTACTCGGACATCAAGAAACTAAAGATTGAACTATACAAGGATGACACGCTCCATGCTTTATGGTCAATTAAGATATATGGACAAAATGGACTAGACTACATGGTAACATTGATCACGGATAGGTTATATCAAATCACTGACATTCCCGTTACTTGAGTAGCAGTGATGTATTGTTAGATACCGCTCACTGTTTGTAACACTCGAATATGATTTTAGTATTACTGTCAACGTAATGGAAACCTACAGGGTCACACACTTAGAATAGATCGAAATTGAGATTTAAATTCATAAGATGAATTTAATTAGGGATCCAAGTAAGACTTGGACTCTTGATATTGGTTAGACATTTAATTAGATTAAATGGGTCGACTAAAGTTCAAAGGGCCCAGGTTAGATTGTGAGCCCAACAACCTCATTACACTCTTAGGGTTGGTTTTTTACACCTATATATATGATATGTATATGTGGAAAAGACACATGTAAAAAAGAAACCTTAGCCGTCACAGAAAGTGAGAGAGAGAGATCGTGAGGAGGAGCATCCCCTTCCCGCAGCTAGCACCGCAGTCTGAGGGAGAGCTATTTTTTGTTCCATTCGTGTGGATACCGTACAGGCACCAAAATATTGCAGTCTTGTGATCGACATACTGTGGAGATAGCATATTCATCTTTAAGGTATAACTCCTAAACACGATTATAGTTTTCGCATGGATTCATGGCTAGATTTCGATATTTTTGTAATTTTTTTGCTGTGTATTTAATCTGTGATTGCATTTGAAATTTAATAATGTTGTCACAAGAGGGGTCACATGATGCACGGTTGTAAGGCCTATATGTATGAAGAAAAAGCAAGAAAAACCGAAGGAAGCCAATGTGGTATATATTAAAAAAGGCAAGCTATGTTTATCAGCTAGTGAGGAGTTGGACACACGAGATTGATGTATTAATTCGGGAGTTTCTTTTCATTGCACTTCGAGGAGGAAGGTATTTGAGGACTACATAGAAGGTTCCTTCGGAGATGTGATAATGAGGAATGGTCAAAGGTGTCCTGTAAGTGACGTTTTTTTTGTTCACGTGAAATTCAGTGATGATCAGAGTATTGTCTTGTGGGAGACAAGACATGTACCAGACTTGATGAAAAATCTTATCCTCATAGGAAGGCTAGACAAAGAGGGTTTGTCAACTACATGTGGTAGTGGAGAGTGGTACATAGCTGCAGGTTCAAGGGTGATATCAAGAAGGAAGCGTAAGGGAATGTTGTATTTGTTCAGAGACGTGGGGAGTGTTTCTCCTGTAGCGGAGTCTCTGCCAGGATCGAGTAATAGATTGTGTGAGGTGTAGCCGAATTCTTTCAGTTGTGGGGAGGATTCAGAAGAGGTTGCACATTTAGTGGGAGCTGCTGACCATGAAAGGAATCCTAGATAGTAAGACGTTGCCACGGTGAGGGTTCATTGTGATATGGAAGAAGAAGCTTCAAGCCACTCGTGTAAGGTAGAGAGTACTGGTATCGATATCCGGGGTGAGTCGATGAGTGTAACTAAAATGAGGCTTTGGGGTTTGAGCAGTCTGCAGATTTTGTGGAGGTGTCATCCACGGAGATTTTTGGTGCAGAGGGTGCATTGAGAGGCTTTGAAGCATGTCCGGTGTTAATGGAGATTCTATGAGTTAGGGAGTCTTGTGACACGGAATTCGACACGGGAGGGTTGTTTATCTGTTATTCGTGCCCTATACGATTGGTGGGGCACATCCTTCATGAACCTATGGGGAGTGGTTGGTTTATTCCACATGGTGGAGTGGCGGAGGTGCTCTTCATGAGAGTGGGGAGTACTTGTGTCTTTCATGAGTGTGGAAGACTGACAGAGATAATACGAGGTAAAGATATAATAACTTTGAAGTGTTGTGTATTTTGTCCAAGTGAGAGATTAATAGAAAGTGTGGCCTCAAATACACATAGGCACATAGTTTGAAGTTGAAGAAGAACAAGGGAAGACACGAAGCAGCAAGGAGAAGACATCAATGCAGCAAAGAGGAGAAAGATAGCTGAAGGAGTTGCAGTCGACTGCAACAGGACATTGTCGACCGACCTTGACTGCTGTCATTCCAGAGAGTGGGACAGTCGATTGTGATTGGTCCTACACTGGACTGAGGGACACATAATTCAAAACCATGAGACCTTTGGCCATACCCAGAAACCCAAGTTACGCATCCCTCTTCCTTGAAGATAGGACTGAGTGAAGTGATGTCAACCCTCGCTGTTATGGTGTCCAGTCTGATTTCTTAAGTCTCCATGGTCGGAGAGGTAGCCCAAGATATTTAATGGGAAACTCGCAGTCGTAGAGTTAAGGATAATAGCGTCTGCAAACACATCTTCCATCTCCATAGCAATAGGGATAAGGGTGCTCTTCTGAAAATTAACACGTAAGCCCGACCATACCTCAAAACAGTAGAGAATACCCTTGAAAGCGATAGTTTCCCCCATATTCCCATTTCCAAATAGTAGGGTATCATCTGCGTACTGAACAATAGAACAACCTGGTTTACGGTTCCCACTGGCCACTGGCAAAATCCAGCCCATGAGTGTACAATTGTCCAACATGATTTTGAGGACGTCCGCTACTAACGTGAATAATAGAGGGGAGCGGATCGCCCTGTCTTAAACCTCTCCTATAGGAAAACGGACGCCCCACCGATCCATTGACATTGATGGACGTCCTACTTGAGGTCAGGCATTGTGTCACCCATCAGATCCACTTGACCCCAAAGTCTCTTCCTCTAAGCACTTCAATAGGCCGTCTCATTCGACTGAGTCATAGGCTTTTTCGAAATCCAGTTTTAATAGGTAACTGCTGCTATTCGAGATACGACATTGATGAATTGTTTCCTCTGTGGTGGCAACGCAGTCCAAGATACAACGCCATCTGATGAAACCAGTTTGTTCTTGACTGATCAGACTGTCAATGAACAACCCTAATCTGTTGGCGAGTAGGTTGGTGATGATCTTAACAGAGCAATTAAGGAGGCTAATGTCGCGGAAGTCCTTTACTCTAAGCGAGTCCTCCCTCTTCAGGATAATGACAACTTCCGCAAAGTTAAGTCTGCCTATTCTGAATCTATGATCATAGAATTCAGTCAAAATTGCCATTAGATAATCTTTGATATCTTCCCAAAAGATTTGGTCAAGCATCATAGGGAAACCATCTGGTCCTGACGCTTTGTCATTCCCCATTTGGAGGATCACTTCTTTCACCTCCGGCATTGTGAATGGAACTTCAAGGGCTTGAAGAGGATATACCACATTCTGCATGGGCCAAAAGCCATTACTGAGAGGAGCCCGAAAGTCTGCCTTGGTCACAAGAAGGTTTTGTAGTGTGATTGAAACGCCACTTTCTTGCTTCTCTTCTTGTATCACGTCCGACTCTGTATGGACAGATAGAATAAGGTTGGATCTCAATCGCTCACTTGCTACTCTATGAAAAAAGACCGTGTTTGCGTCCCCCTCTTTGAGTCACAAAATTTTGGACCTTTGTTATCATTTGATTTCTTCAAGTGTATATAGCTAGCAATTTCCTCCCTAAAACTGAGACGCCGGTTTCTTTCCTCCTGCGTAAGGTCCCTGGACTCCTCTAGTTTCAATGCCCACCCAACCTTCTAAATGTAGACACCAGAGAGAGTTTGGTTTCTTGCAAACCAACACTATATGCTTTCGGGAAATCGAATACTGTGTTACTCTGGGGGGAGGGATCCGTCATTCCGCCACTTTGGGGCAAGGAGGTACCTAGCTCTGTGCCATTCCGGGATTTGGGGGGAGGTGGGACAAGTGACAGGGAGGAGTCAGTACAACAAACCGCTGTTGCAAATCCTTACAAGGCGGGAGGTGATAGGAGTAGGGCTAGGGTGTCGACGGTAAAAGTACATCAAGCTGATGGCATGGAGAGACCCACCGTACTGGGTTCAGATGGCACATCAGCTGAGGTGGGCAGGGAGTTGGGGCTCGAGGAAGGACGGCGCGAAAGACCGGGTGTTCGAAAACTGGCGCCAACTCATGAGGGCAAACATGGAGCAAGGGATGGTGTGGGCCCAGACTTATTCATATTGGGTGGGGGCTCATGTGAGGAAGACGGGGGGAAGGAGTGTGTGGGCCCAGACTTATTCAAGTTGGATGTGGGCTCATGTGAGGTAGACGTGGGGAAGGAGTGTGTGGGCCCAGGTATGGGCCGGGAAGGGATTTTGGATCAGGTGGAAACGGAGTATGTGATTGGGGGTCGGGGAAAGGGTATTAATCAGGATGCATCGCGATTGATAGGAGAAGGAATTGACAATGATGAAGGGGGAAACATCGAAGCAGTGCTCAGACAAGAGGTGGAGAAAAGGATACAAAGAGAGGTCAAGAAGAGGGTTAAAGCAATGCTGGGGAGTTGGGCTACGGAGAAAAGCGAACTGTCGTCGGGTTCAGATTCCGAATACCAGGGGTCGGAAGTGCCAGAGACAGGGGAAGAGGCGGGTATTGAGAGTACTTTTGAGGAATCACCATTGGTAGACGCCATCACCAAGAAAGAAAAAAAGAAGGAAAAGACTAAGGATGGATTTAGACGAAGCGATAGACAGCGAAGCAAGGGAGAGAAGCTGATGACAGTGAAGGAAATTTATCAGAGGGTGGGCAAACGAAAAAGCTACGAAAACCTGGCAGGTACACATTCACACATATCTATATTTGGTTCTATTCCTGATTTTCTGTTGATTCAATTAGCAAGTGCTTATGGAATAAATGTACATTCATGTCATGATGCACACACAAACACTATTGAGGTAATTCGGGGTAGGGAGGTGGAAAATATTTTTAAGGCCCAGAGGTTGTTAGAAGTGGAACAGGATTGCGTTTCACAAAATTCGATTGAGTTAGTACCAACCAATCAGGGGGAAGGGGAGGGCTCGACCGCTGTTAATGTTTAACGTTATATTTTGGAACGTTATGGGGCTCGGAGGAAAGGCCAAGCGTAGAATGGTGGGGGAGGTTATTAGGAATAACAATATTGACGTGGTCTGCTTGGAAGAGACCAAAGTGTCTCAACCAACAGACAGGTTTCTCAAGGGTCTAAAGCTTTACCACATTAAAGAATGGCGGGTCAGGGACACTCTGGGAGCGTCAGGGGGGATTATGGTGGGGGTTAATACCAGTAATTTCGATTTACTGGATGACTGGGTGGGTAATTTTACGGTATCAATTGTGATACGGAGAAGGAGGGATGGTTGGCAGCAGGTGATCACTGCGGTGTATGGGCCAAACGTTAGAAACCAAAGACAAGAACTATGGGAAGAACTTTATAGCATTAGGGGCAAGTGGGCCTTGCCATGGATGATAGGAGGAGACTTCAACATCGTTAGATATTCTCAAGAGAGAAGTGGAGGTATGGGTAATGGGCGCGACAACATTAAGTTTAACCAAGTTATTTTCAATTTAAGCCTCATGGAAATTCCTGTTAACGATCGTAAATATACCTGGTCTAATCGGAGGATGAATCATACTCTTGCTAAATTAGACAGGATTCTGGTATCTACGGAATGGGAAACAAAATTCCCGGCGGCAATGGCAAGATCCTGCATTAGGAATACCTCAGACCATATACCAATTATCATTGGCACAGGGGAAGGGGGGAGGCGACATCACAAAAGCTTCCGCTTCGAAAAGATGTGGTTGACGGATAAGGAATGCCATGAGGTGGTCAGGAGCAGCTGGGAAGGGCAGATTAATCATGTGGACCCGGTAACAAGGTTTGTTAGGAAGTTGGCTCGACTAAGAAGAAAACTTAAAAATTGGAATCGGGTTAAATTTGGGAATGTACTTCAGCAAAAGGAATGCACTTTGACAGAGATTGAGGATCTGGAAAAAATAGAGGAAGAGGAGGGTCTCGACGAAAACCAATTTCGAAGGCTTACGTTTTGTATGCAGGAAATCCTGGAAATTTATAATAGGGAAGAGATCATGTGGTGACAAAGGTCAAGAAAGAATCACCATTGGTAGACGCCAACTTTACTTAGATTAAAATTTATATTTGCCGAATTACTTAGTTAAAATTTATATTTGCCGAATTACTTAGATTGGTAGAAGGAATCACCATTACTTAGTTAAAATTTATATTTGCCGAATTACTTAGATTAAATTTATGTGTTCATTACATTTAAATAACATGATGGTGTTAGCAGAGTGGATTCATTGGGATGGATACTTTCAGAAACATTCCGAGAAGTGATTATACGTTGGTGGAAAAAATAGATTATATCGGTTTATACTTCCGGAGTTGCATGGTTGGGAATCGTTGAAAACCATTTTAACCAAATGTGGCGTCTGCACTGAAAAAGTTGGCATTGAGAGTACTTTTGAGGAATCACCATTGGTAGACGCCATCACCAAGAAAGAAAAAAAGAAGGAAAAGACTAAGGATGGATTTAGACGAAGCGATAGACAGCGAAGCAAGGGAGAGAAGCTGATGACAGTGAAGGAAATTTACCAGAGGGTGGGCAAACGAAAAAGCTACGAAAACCTGGCAGGTAAACGTTCACACATATCTATATTTGGTTCTATTCCTGATTTTCTGTTGATTCAATTAACAAGTGCTTATGGAATAAATGTACATTCATGTCATGATGCACATACAAACACTATTGAGGTAATTCGGGGTAGGGAGGTGGAAAATATTTTTAAGGCCCAGAGATTGTTAGAAGTGGAACAGGATTGTGTTTCACAAAATTTGATTGAGTTAGTACCAACCAATCAGGGGGAAGGGGAGGGCTCGACCGCTGTTAATGTTTAACGTTATATTTTGGAATGTTAGGGGGCTCAGAGGAAAGGCCAAGCGTAGAATGGTGGGGGAGGTTATTAGGAATAACAATATTGACGTGGTCTGCTTGGAAGAGACCAAAGTGTCTCAACCAACAGACAGGTTTCTCAAGGGTCTAAAGCTTTACCACATTAAAGAGTGGCGGGTCAGGGATGCTCTGGGAGCGTCAGGGGGGATTATGGTGGGGGTCAATACCAGTAATTTCGATTTACTGGATGACTGGGTGGGTAATTTTATGGTATCAATTGTGATACGGAGAAGGAGGGATGGTTGGCAGCAGGTGATCACTGCGGTGTATGGGCCAAACGTTAGAAACCAAAGACAGGAACTATGGGAAGAACTTTATAGCATTAGGGGCAAGTGGGCCTTGCCATGGATGATAGGAGGAGACTTCAACATCGTTAGATATTCTCAAGAGAGAAGTGGAGGTATGGGTAATGGGCACGACAGCATTAAGTTTAACCGGGTTGTTTTCAATTTAAGCCTCTTGGAAATTCCTGTTAATGATCGTAAATATACCTGGTCTAATCGGAGGATGAATCATACTCTTGCTAAATTAGACAGGATTCTGGTATCTACGGAATGGGAAACAAAATTCCCGGCGGCAATGGCAAGATCCTGCATTAGGAATACCTCAGACCATATACCAATTATCATTGGCACAGGGGAAGGGGGAGGCGACATCACAAAAGCTTCCGCTTCGAAAAGATGTGGTTGACGGATAAGGAATGCCATGAGGTGGTCAGGAGCAGCTGGGAAGGGCAGATTAATCATGTGGACCCGGTAACAAGGTTTGTTAGGAAGTTGGCTCGACTAAGAAGAAAACTTAAAAATTGGAATCGGGTTAAATTTGGGAATGTACTTCAGCAAAAGGAATGCACTTTGACGGAGATTGAGGATCTGGAAAAAATAGAGGAAGAGGAGGGTCTCGATGAAAACCAATTTCGAAGGCTTACGTTTTGTAGGCAGGAAATCCTGGAAATTTATAATAGGGAAGAGATCATGTGGCGACAAAGGTCCAGGATTATGTGGCTTTCAGAAGGGGATGCTAACACTAAGTTCTTCCACAAAATCGCAAGCATGCGACATAGGAACAATTTCATCCACTCTTTGGAGATTAATGGAAGCAATATCTCGGAGGAATGTCAATTAGAGGGGCATATTCATGAGTATTTCAAGGAGATATTTGGCCAGAACAGGGAATGCATGTGCGAGTCAGCGGATAATCTTTGGGCACCGCTAATGCCGGCGATACAGGAAAGAGTAATAGCGCTGCAAGAGCCCTTCACCATGGAGGAAGTCAAAATGGCAATTTCGGGAATGGGCTAGGATAAAGCACCGGGACCAGATGGTTTTCCAGTATTCTTCTACAAGCAATTCTGGGAAATTGTGAAGAACGATATCATGGACATCATGAATGCTTTCTATGAGGGGACGTTAGATCTGGGAAGATTGAACTATGCCAACGTCTCTCTAATCCCTAAGAAGAAGGAGGTCACAGGGATAGGAGATTTCAGACCTATCAGCTTGATCAATTGCACGATTAAGATCATCTCAAAAACCCTAGCTAACAGGCTCAGAAACCTCATTGGAGATATCATAGAGGACTACCAGACTAGGTTTATCGTGGGTAGGGACATACTAGAGGGGGTGGCTTTGGTCCAGGAGGTGATTCAAGATTGTAAGAGGCTTAACAAACCGAGGTTTTTGCTTAAATTAGACTTCGAAAAGGCCTATGACAAAGTAGAATGGAAGTGCCTACTGGAGATCCTTAGTAGATGAGGGTTTGGGGATTGGTGGATTGGTTGGATCGACACCTGGTGTCACGCCCCGCTTCCCAAAAATATGGAATACGAGCACGTGACGAAGCCCAGCGGATGATTTTAACATCATCCATAAGCTGTAGGATCGACTCAGCATCACAACAAGAATATAACAACATATATATACAACCAAGCATGCATGAATAATTCATTAAGCAACAGGAAACAATTTAAACATTAATAGTATCCAAAATGTTTTCAATGTCTGGAACAAAAGTAAACTCGGGAACGTAAGCCCGTTACAAGTCTTATACGGCAGGAGAAATAAATACCTTAAGGAAAGCAATTATTTAAACAAGTCCTTGCTCCAAGCAAAACCTGAAATGTCTGCTCGTTAATTCCAGCAGGTAGCTTGTCCCAAAGTCTGCTTAATAAATATAAAAAGGAAAAACAGGGAAAAACAAGAGAAGATGCCCTTAGTGCAAGCTAGGGCTACAAATAGTGAAAACAAGTACAAGTATGGGGAACAGGAATTGGAATCAAGAATGTAACAGGGATACAACAAGTAGTGGGAATCTAAGAACTAACTAGCAAGGAGGACAACTCAAGTGAACGGACTGAATAACAAATTCTAATAGTGGAGCATGTGACAAGTTTCAAGCCTAGTGTCAAGTAATAAGTGCTAAGTCTAGTGTCAACTATTAATTTCAAGTGTCAAGTCTCAAGTAACAAGTTGTCAAGTATCAGGTAACATGTATCAAGTTCAAGTTTCATGTTTCAAGTCTCATGTATCGTGTAATCATGTATCATGTTCAAGTCTTGTAGTTATTACTATCTAGGTAGCACTTCATGCATCCATTCTTTTACTACATGGTTGCTACAGTCAAAACAATTTCGTTTAGGCCTAGTAATGGAGTTTATAGGGCGGTGTACTCAGGTATCAAGTATCAAGCAAGCCATGCTCATGAATCGGGTAATCATATCACTAGTTCATGTGTCAAGTCATAACAAGACAAGTTATGAATCATACATATACTAGTTCATGGATCAATAATATACTAGTCCATGAATCGATTTATGATATACTAGTTCATGAATCAAATAATATACTAGTTCATGAATCGAATAATAATATACTAGTTCATGAGACATGTATCAAGTGGGAAACACGGGCCCCCTTCCGAGTACACTTACCTATATTGTCCACTACTATAGTTTTTCCTTTAAACCCCGGCTTGTTACATTTATTAATTTTTATCAAGCAAGCATACAAGTGTGTGAAATGTTGTAAATTAATTCTAAGAAAATTTGTGGATGTCCTATAGGGTGTCCAGCAACCGCATATAAAATTTCAAGTCCAACGCTTGCTGGTTACATAGCTAAACTAATTCGCAAAGTAAAGGTGTGCAGCAGTTTTGCGAATCTGCATCTACCGACACAGCTGCAGTAAAACTACAATAACTCCTAGATTGCAGCTCCAAATTCGAAAATTTTGGAGGCTATCGACATCTAGACATCTAAAGCTACATTTTCTATTCAGGGCTCGGGTTCGAATTCTAATGTTTAAGGGGTCAAAACAACATAACAAGATTCAGGACAGCAACATGTGGAAATAACTTACTAGTATAGATTATATGGAAATTGGTCATTAGGCGTCTAAGTTATTGTGTGATATAAATTCAGGATAGTGGTGGTCAAAACAGCAAGTAATAATTATTTTCCAGGTCAAATGGTTACAAGTTCATCAAATACAAAATATAACATGTGCATACAAATCTAGGCTCCTTAATCTCATGTGTCCATGTATTTAGGGGATAAAATGAGTCCAAGTAGTTATAGTTCAATACAATAAAATTATTGTGACTCTTAGAATTATGAAATTTCGGAGGTTTAATATTGATCAACAACGATAGTCAAGAAGGAGTCACAATTTCTAACTATTTGTAGTATTTTTTCAAGGGGTGCTTGTACTAGAACAAAAATATGTACAAGTAGAATACTTGCCTTAATTAACGACGATTAGATCCGTTAGTTGAAGAAAATGGGATCAAAAATTCCTGGGCGAAGTCTCCCAAAAGCACATGTAAGAATCCAATAGTAGAGGAAAATCCCGCGCACCGGATCGTCTAGAACAACAAACGGCGATTCTCGATCTGGCGTGGCAAAACAGCGAACACCGAACGCAGCCAATCGGATTGCTCCAAAGCAGCGGATCTGATCCAAATAGCGGACAACGGATTTCGAATCTGTTGTGGGTGAAACAGGGAACAGCGATCAGATCAGCTGAGTTGCGCGAATCTTGGCGCGATCCTACGGTCGAGATTTAATCCCGCCAATCCCGCTCTTCTTCTTCTTCGTTCTCTTCTCTGACGAAACAGAGAGCGAGAGAGGGGGAAGGTGTGACGGCAACGACGCGGTGCTACGTCGAGGAGTGACGCGGAAACGGGGTAGCACGGCGGTGACGAAGCGGCGTCGACTGAGGCGGCGCGATGTCGAGGAGCGACACGCGGTGAACCAGTTTATGGGTTTCGAAATAGGGAAGGAGCGAAGGAAATGGATAGGGGGTGTTGGCGGCATGGACGGAGGTCGGGTTGAGGAGGCGACGGCGAGGCGATGAGGCTGAGTGGGGTGAGGGAATGGTGGAGGTCAAAAATGGCGTAAATGGGTTCCGGAGGTTGGGTTCGATGGTGGATGGTAATGGCGGGGTGGTGGTTGGCGACGGGATGATGGTGGGTGTTGGCGATGGTGTTGACGAAGGTGAGGGGATGATCGGAGGGCGATCGAAGGGATCGAAGGTGAACGGGAGTGAGCGAGGAAGAAGAAGATGGGAGCGGCGGTGATTTTGGGTCACAACAGTAAATGGCGTAGGGGTTAGGGTTAGGGTTAGGAGATAGGGTTTATATAGTGTGGGTTTGGGTTTTGGGTATTAGGGTATCCGAATTGAATAGGATCCAACAGGAGAATTGGTCAAAATGTAATAAAATGGGGAATAAAGAGACAAATGAGAAGAAATAGTCGATTCTTCATGAAGAACAACACAAAGCACATACAATTGAATTAGATAAAAGGACTAAAAATTGAGTCGAAAACAAATTGATGATTTTATTTGAATAGAAACAAAATACTGGATCACAAATTGATAAAAGAGTACAATGGGGCAAAATACAGTATAAAAATACAAATACAGGGAAACAGGAGTTACACCTGGCTAAGATCGGCAAAGGTTATGGTTATGGTAAATGGTAAGCAGGGTAAGGAGATTAGGTGTAGGCGGGGCCTTAAACAGGGGGACCCGCTGTCACCACTGCTGTTCACCATGGTCGCTGACGGGCTGCATAAGATGCTGCAATCGTATAGAGATAAGGGGTTCATTAATGGGTTGGGTATGAGGAGGGGGGTCTCAGCGGTGATGAACGTGCAATATGCGGACGACACTCTAATTTTCAAAGAATGCGACAGGACGCAGGCAACACTTCTCAAGTGGGGGCTATATCTTTTTGAAGAATGGTCAGGGTTGAAAGTGAACTTCCATAAAAGCACTATCACCCTGTTGGGGGAGACAGGAGAAGCAGGGGGTGCAGTTGCAAACATATTCAACTGCAAGATCAAAGAGCTGCCTATTCATTATCTGGGGCTACCAGTTGCGGCCAATAGGCCCAGAAGAGCGGATTGGAATGAGCTGATTGAGAAAATATCAATTAGGCTGGAGGGATGGAAGGGTAAGATGCTATCGTTGGGAGGTAGGCTAGTGCTTCTCAACTCCGTTATTAGCGCCATCCCACTATATTTGCTATCTTTCTTCGAGATTCCTACCTGGGTGATAAAGAAAATTGACAGACTAAGAAGACGACTTCTTTGGCATGGGTCGGGTAGTGATGGGAAAGGGTACTCATTAATTAAATGGGGGGTAGTCTGTAGGCGGAAAGAATTCGGTGGGTTGGGGGTACTCAATCTGTGACAAATGAATCAGGCACTACTATGTAAGTGGTGGTGGAAGCTCAAAGTTAGATCTAAAGCTATATGGGCGACTCTGATCGAGAAAGCATACATCGGGAAAGGCTGCATGCATAGAAAACCCAAGAATATGGCATCTATGTCGGGATTCTAGAGAGGTGTATCGAGAACGAGGGACATATTTCTGGCTGGGGCGACATTCGCTATTGGAAAGGGCAATTCGATTTGCTTCTGGAAAGACAAGTGGTGCGGTCCAATTACTATTAAGAGGAGATTTCCAGAGATTTATAAAATGGCAACGGACAAATACGACTGGGTGGATAAAAACTGGAGAAACGGAGAATGGAGACCTAGAATAAGGGGGAGATTGAATAGGGAAGCTAGAAGACAGAAGGAAGAGCTCATCCTGTACTTGCAAGACTTGAAGCCAACGGAAGAGGTTACTGAAGACAGGGTCTCCTGGCCGGGAGGGAAGGGAGGTCAATTTTCAGTAAATTCCACTTATGAAAGGTTAAACGATGGAGGGGTGAGGGTGCATGATCCGATCTGGAAGGTAAAAGCTCCTTTAAAGGTCAAAATCTTCAACTGGTTGGCTAGTAGAAAAGTAATCCTTACTAGGGACAACTTAGCAAGACGAAAGTGGCAGGGCCCAGGAATATGTGTCATGTGTAAGCGGGAGTGCGAAACGGTAGATCACCTTCTACTACTGTGTCAGTATACTAGACATATCTGGGGGGACTTTTTGGGGAGACTAGGCATCGGGGGCCAGGGCCCAGAGTCAATTAACGAGGTTTGGGGAGGGTGGAGGGACGCCAATGTTCGTAAAGAACAAAGGGTCATATGGGATATTGGGGTTGCGGCGATCTGTTGGGGTATTTGGTTAGAAAGAAATAATAGAATCTTCAGGCCAACACACAAGCTTATCATGCATCATCAGCTATTACACAACATTATTGCTAATATGGTATTTTGATCCCAAACGGCAGGTGCATTTTGCACTCTCAAACCCTAGTTACCGTTAAATGGTTGATTCTTTAAATGTTTTTGGATCTATAACTTAGATTCTAAATATTATTGTTTCTACAGAACATATGTTTTCAAGATGTTTTATTGTTGGATTTGGATTCGAGAATTTATAAAGATTTGGGTTTTGTTGATTGGAGAGGTTTCTCCCTGGATCGTTTTGACAATGGGTTTGTGAATTTTGGTCTTGTTGAGATCTTTAGGAGTTGAGTGGGAGTCCTGTGAACCGGCAGTTGAGATTTGTTGAGTTAAACCTGGGGGGTCTTGGTTTAGTTGTTGTTGAGTATTTAAGTTCGGCAGGATACACTAACTCTAGAGATGAGGATTTTTGGTGGTTTGATAATAATCAACTTAAGGACAGACACTAGTGGGGATGTAATGGAACTTGGAAAACGTAAGTATAGGCTCATGGTTTGGTTAGTCCAACGGATGCGTTCCAGGACTGTTTGTTGTTATGTCTCGAGAGGACATTTGTGTGTTCGCGTGTCGAGGGTCTGCAGGCCTATTCACGGAGCATGCAGGGTGAATTCGCGTGTCGAGGGTCGGCAGGCCTATTTACGGAATGTACCTGGTGTATCTGCACGTCGAGGGCCTTGCAAGCCTATTCATGGGGTACACGGGTTTGGGAGATGATTCTCCGGTGGTTGTTTTTTAGCTATCTTACATGATGCTTGCGCGTCGAGGGCTGTGGTGCCTATTCGCGGAGTATTCTGGATCTTGTTTCCCATCACCGTAATAGGTTTTAAAACCCTAATAAAACAAACTGATATGGGTTAGATGATGTGGCCCTAGGGATGGCAACTGGGCCGGGTCAACCGGCGACCCACCCGCGACCCGGCCCACCAACCCGGCCCGTTAAATAGCTTCGCGGGTTCGGGTCGAACCCGGTGAACAGTACCGGGTCGACCCGGGTCACCATTTTCGCGAATCGAATTCGCGAAACCCGGCCCACGAACCCGGCCCAACCCGTGAATTTGACCCGCCAACCCGCGGGTTGACCCGCGGTTTCGACCCGTTAGACCCGTACGGGTCGAACGGTCAACCTGTGACGGGTCGACCGTTGACCCACGGGTCGAACGGTCGAAAATCACACCGTTGCTGCCGCTGTCTCCTGTCTGTCTGGCCAGAGTCATTGTAAACGGCTCTTTGAGCCGTTAGTTTTTTTTTTTTTTTTTTCCCCCACTTATTTAGCCTATAAATATCCCCCAAAAATCTCATAAAAAATCACACCTCACTCTCTTACTCTCTCTACTATTATACATCATTTGTAAAGAATTTTTGAACAATTGTAGTATTCATCAAACAAGTGTACAAGGAGGCATATACACGATCAAATTTCGGTCGTATCGGAAACAAAATTCAACGTCTTCAACTCTCTTCAACCCTCGTCAAATCTACTTCAACCTCTTCTCAACTCTTCAATTGCGCAATCGGCAAAGCGCTCCTCCATCTTTTCTATTCTATTCTTATTTTAGCGGGTTTTTTTTACATACGCGTATTCCACGGTGAACGGTATCAAAATATCTCTATCTCTCTCGTTAATTTTTTTTTGCGTTGTAGTTAAAATTATTGTTCGTTTTTTTGAACTTCTCTATCTCAACCCTCTTGTTTTTTAGATTTTTTTTTGTATAATTCACTGCTCCTACATTGTATATTTTTTTTACATACTTTACTTTAGCACATTACTACATTATGTCTAGATCGCGCGGTAGCGGTCGTAGCGGACAAGATTCCTCCTCCTCTTCACGTAGGCCACCAATTGTCCAAACTAGTGAGCCCGCCCAAGATTACATTGATCCTACTATGGAACAATGGGGTACACACGACATGGATGTTGTAGGTGACATACAATTAGAAGAAGAAGAACAACAACAACAACCCGAAACCACACAACCCCGTAGTAGTAGGAAAAGTAGAGAAGAAACTAGCGATTGGCATAAGTTTTATGATTATATTCCGGACGAACATACTCCGGGTATAGGTTTGAAAGTGTGTAAAATATGTAGTAAAACATACAAATTCAAGAGGGGTGACGGCACCGGTACAATTAGTAGGCACATACAACATAATCATAAAGAACTTCTTGATCAAATATAAGGCCAACAAAAAATCAACCCTAGGACCGGTCAAGTAGATAGCCACCCTTATGATCCCGAACTTGTTCGTCGGGAAATGGCCCGATTAGTCATTAAGGAAGAGTTACCATTTTCCTATCCCGAGAGTAGGAACTTGGAAAATTTTAATCAAACGGCCTTAAACCCTCATTTTAAAAAAATTCCAAGAAATACTTGCAAATCAGATTGTTTTAAAGTGTACATGGAAATGAAGGACGCTTTGATTGCAATTTTATGGAATTTAACTTGTAGGGTTAGTTTAACTTCGGATTGTTGGACGGGTGTCAACAATATTCCAACGATGGGAATAACCTGTCATTGGATCGACAATGATTGGATTCTTCATAAAAGAATCATATCACTTGCGTCGTTGCCGTATCCCCATAGTGGCGCTAAAATAGCAAACCGTATTATAGAAATTTGTGATGTTTTTTATATTCGCGATAAAATTATGGCTATTAGTTTTGATAATGCATCTAACAACAATGTAGCAATTACTACTTTAAAATCTGTATTAAACCTTCCATCTGACAATATTTTTCATGTTAGATGTGCCTGTCATATTATAAATTTATGTGTTCAAGATGCATTAAAAATAGTTGATCCATATATACATATAATTAGAAATTGTGTACATTTCATTGCATAAAGTCCAAGCATTTTACAAGAATGGAAAGCTTGGTGTAGGGTTAGAAATGTTCCTTTTAGAAAATTTTCAAAGGATGTTAGACACCGATGGAATTCTACATTTGATTTACTAAATGTTGTCACCGATTATAAAGCAGTTGTAAATAATTTTTGTATCGCAAAAAATATGCACAATTTTGAAATGACTCTCAACGATTGGTTTTTTGCCGAATCTTTGTTGAAATTTTTAGAACCTTTTAAAACCGCAACTTTAAAGTTTTCAAAAACATATGAATCTATTTCTAGTAGCATTTTTATTGAATTAGTTAGCATGATGCAAATATTTAACGAAATGTTAAATGATCTCTATATTAGTGACATTATAATACCTGCATTTCAAAAAATTTTGAAGTATTATTTTCCTCCTCCTATGTTGATTTGTGTTGCTACTGTTATGGATCCCCGTATCAAATTAGAAGGTACGAAGAATTTGATACAAATATTTTTTGAATATTTAGAGGACAATGTAGAATTAACAATTGATTGCGCTACTTTTTTAGTTCAGTTTGAATCTACGTTAAATAACTTGTATGATTATTATGATAGACGTTTTGCTTCTAGTAGTACAACTTCTGTAGTTAGTTATTCTTCTGGTAGTTCTAAAGGTAAGGGTAAAAGTAGAATTGGTGATAGAACATTTAGTTTACTTGAACAAATTCAATCTAAAAAACCTAGGACTAATCAACCAAATGAATTAAATTGGTATAACCAACAGGATACTGAGACTACTCTTTCTCCACTAGATATTTTACAATGGTGGAAAGAACATGAACACACTTTTAGTATTCTGTCAATTATGGCTAAAGATTTACTAACTCCTCCTGTCTCTACAGTTGCTTTTGAGAGTGCATTTTCTACAAGTGGCAGGGTTCTATCTGATTACAGGAATCGGTTGAAGCCCGAGGCATTAGAGATGCTCGTTTGCACAGAAGACTGGCTGAAGGCTGAAGATAGGACGCAAGGGAAAGCACTATCAAGTTCCACAAGTGGGAGCAACTCGCCCGAACAACAACAACAACAACAACAACAACAACAACAATAACTTTGCTTGTTATGTCAAATTAGAAAACTTGTACTCAATTAAAATTGTATATAAGAAATATGTTATTGTATAAAACTTATTTGTGAATTGAATTCTTCATTTCGTTATAAATTGTTCAAATTGTATAACTTAAATTCATATGAATAATATTTCAAAATTTGTTGTCAATTTCACTCTTTCAATCTTATTATTATTATTACGATTTTTTTTGTTTATTAGTATTATTACTTACTTAGTATTATAATTAAATATCATTTGGGGATATTTGAAGAATTGTAGTATTATTACTGAATTACTTACTTAGTATTATAATTAAACATCATTTGGGGATATTTGAAGAATTGTAGTATTATTACTTATTAGTATTATTACTTACTTAGTATTATAATTTTTGAAGAATTGTAGTATTCATCAAACAAAGATATGGTTGTTTGTATACATCATTTGTAAAATTATTATTATTATTATTTTAATTAAAGCTACCAAAAAAAAACAAAAAAAAACTATTAAACGGGCCAACCCGCGGGTCGACCCGGCCCAACCCGGGTTGAACCCTAAAGGGTTCACGGGTTGGGCGGGCCACCCAAACAAAAACTTAGCCCGGCCCGGCCCGGCCCGTATAAGGGTGCAACCCGGCCCAGACCGGCTACGTATTCGTGCCAACCCGTACGGGTTGGGCCCGGCCCGGCCCGTACGACCCGTTCGCCATCCCTATGTGGTGGCCCCTTCTGGGCCACAGGATTCCCTCATAAAGCATGTGCCGCCAAATCATCCGGGTCTGCCACGTCAGCACGGAAATCGCCCAAGTCTCTGCCACGTCAGCCCTATACCGCTCGGGCCTCTACCACGCCAGGCCCACGGGCAACTGGGTCTGGACTCGACCCCAAATGGGTCCAGACCCGGTTGGCTTCTCCTATAAATACCAGACCGTCTACCCCTTACCAAGGTAATCCATCTTTTCCCTCTCAAACCCTACTTACCGTTACTCTCTTTCAGTAGCTGACTAAATCGTCGGAGGGTCTGCTACCGGGACCAACCCCGGTGTTCCTAGACCGTGTGCAGGTACACGAGACTCCGGATCCGAACCTCCAGATCCGAACCGAGCCTCCAGGTCCGAACCGAGCATCCAATCTCCACCTCACAATCTCCACCTCACTCACGTCTACTCCCGAACCGTTCTCCCGGCTGAGAGTCGGGACCACCGTCCGTACACAGGGTTTCGCAAAAATACAAATCGAGAAGAACTCACACCTGGTGCATCCACACCCCCCCCCCAAAAAACAAACCGCATCAGGTTGGCGCCGTCTGTGGGAAACGCTCTAGTGCAGACGCCGGCCCGAGCTCAGCCATCAATGCTATCCCGTCCATCCGAGCTCACTTGGCGCCCGAGGCCAGGAGAGCTTTCACCTCCGCGCGTCGCTAGGATGTCCCTCCTCAGGATGTCCCTGCCGACGCTCATGGATCCAACAATCTGGGGATCAGCCACGGACACCAGTCGGTGGCCTCCCGTTCGGTCGTGCCCGACCTACGCGGGGTCATCCAGAATCGACAAGAAAGCCGGACTAGGGGAGGGGCCGCTTCCAACTCGGTCACGAACCATCCCAGACCACCGCCCCAAGGACCGGTGCTGGTGCTCAGCCGCGTCGGCAGGTGGCTGCCGGCCCAACATAGTCGGGCTGAACGAGCCCCGGTCACCCACCAGGAGTTCCTGGACTTTCGGAAAGAGATCATTGTAGCGCCCCGAATTTCTAATATAATATCTTAGAAAATATGTGGCACAATTCCCAGCATCAACTTCAATGTAATAGTACACATAGCCCAAAAACACAAATAATTTTTATTTCAAACTTTATTACAACAATCTTTACAAACACAGCAGAAATACAAAAACACCTTGAATTACAAACTCTCTTTTTACAACACTTCTTTTACAAAATTTACACAAAAGCTCTATTACATCAATTTATATCAAGCATCCAAACCCCAAGCTCTAAGCAACAACCTGTAACATATGAGGCTAGAGATGGTCCCTAACCCCAAAACTAAAGGGGTTAGCCATAATGGTGTGAGTGACATAAAAACAAACAATATAATTAAATCATAAAAAACATAGAGTCATCCACAATATTTATTAACAACAAGAATAAATGAAATGAGAAATGACAAATAAGTAAAGCATGAAAACATCATGGAATGAAAACAACAAGTGAAGCTAGACTAAGTGTCAAGTGTAGGTAAAACAGGAAAAACACAAGCATAAAACCAAGTCAAGAAGACACAAGCTCTATATGCTGACTCTCTAATGTGTACTTGTCGGAGTCTATGCATCCCACTCTACATAGGTCCGGTGCAAGCCCTTAATGATCTCCACTTTATAGGGATAACCCCTCATAATGCAACTAATCCTACTACAGTGATGGGAAACAAGATCCAGAATACTCCGCGAATAGGCACCACAGCCCTCGATGCGCAAACATCATGTAAGATAGCTCAAAAACAACCACCGGAGAATCATCTTCCAAACCCGTGTACCCCACGAATAGGCTTGCAAGGCCCTCGACGTGCAGATACACCAGGTACATTCCGTGAATAAGCCTGCCGATCCTCAACACGCGAATGCACCCTGCATACTCCGTGAATAGGCCTGTAGACCCTCGACATGCGAACACACAAATGTCCTCTCGAGACATAACAACAAACAGTCCTGGAACGCATCTGTTGGACTAACCAAACCATGAGCCTATACTTACGTTTCCCAAGTTCCATCACATCCCCACTAGTGCCTGTCCTTAAGTTGATTATTATCAAACCACCAAAAATCCTCATCTTTAGAGTTAGTGTATTCTGCCGGACTTAAATACTCAGCAACAACTAAACCAAGACCCCCAGGTTTAACTCAACAAATCTCAAATGTCGGTTCACAGGACTCCCACTCAACTCCTAAAGATCTCAACAAGACCAAAATTCACAAACCCATCGTCAAAACGATCCAGGGAGAAACCTCTCCAATCAACAAAACCCAAATCTTTATAAAATTCCCGAATCCAAATCCAACAATAAAACATCTTGAAAACATATGTTCTGTAGATAGTAAGTTATAGATCCAAAAATATTTAAAGAATCAACCATTTAAAGAACACTTGGAAAACTCAAGAAAAGCATCAGAATCAGTCGACTGCAAAGGTCTTCAGTCGACTGTCCAGAGTGAAAAACTAACATCTTTAAGAAAATAAAATCTAAGTATTTACAGTCGACTGCAAAGGTCTTCAGTCGACTGTCCAGAGTGAAAAACTAACATCTTTAAGAAAATAATATCTAAGTATTTACAGTCGATTGTAAATCTCACCAATCGACTGTCCAGAGAGAAATCCAGTAATTTTAGGAAAATAAGTCTAAGTATAGTCAGTCGACTGTAAAGGTATAGGTCGACTGTCCAGAGTGAGAAATACAATAACTTCGATAAAATAATTCTAAGTGGCACCAGTCGACTGTCCAGAACGATATTCCGAGAAAACTATTGAAAATAGCAGTCGGGTCGTGCCAGTTGACTGTAAAAGTCACAACAGTCGACTGTCGACCTACAGACTGCAGACTTTAGGTTGTGTATATATCAACTGATACGAAGATTTACTTTACAAAACGAAATCTATAAAAGTATATTTCTGATATGATCAAATACAACTTATAGAATACTCAGAGATCCATAGAAAACAATCAAAACCACTTGAATAGATAAAATAACTTTTGATGAACTTCTTCAAATAAACCATGAATATGTGCATATATCAAAATTAGAGTTTTTAAGAAATCAATTATACATCAAAATAACTTTGTTTTATATTCCAAACCATATCAATACCCATAATATTCATATTTAAACTTAGCATTTGAGAAATCCAAATTCGAACCATATCTTTCACGAAATCACAAATCCCCATTTTAGTCATCATAACTCAATCCTCAAAACATGGTCTTTTATTCCATTACTCATTCTCAAATTTCTCAACTCAATCTCAACTAATCTCAATAGTTGATTCGTAAACAAAACAAATTTATCATCAACATGGCTAAGTTGTTTTCATCCAACTCACCAATAGTCCAAATATCTCATCTTTAATTAATTAATGCATAACATCCATCATACTCAATCAAATCAATAATCCCAAAAGAAAAAGTCTACTCACAATTTATATTAGGTTCTCCAACAAATCTAAAATCATTCACATGCAAATATCTAGGGTTCTTCTCAAAGATACACTTTTTCATCCATCCAACATACATATTCATACCAAACCCTAGCATGCTTTCTAATAGATGAAATTCAATATTCAAGATCAATGAAACATTCATATCATTCTCATACAACATACACAAATCAAAAGAAAAACAAACAACAACAGAACAATTTACATCACTCACCTCCAATGAAGAAATCCAATCGAATAAGCAAAACCCTTCTTTGCGAAATCCAAGATCTTCTCTTTCAAATCTCCAAGAAAATAAAAATAATAAAACTTATGTTGTGCAGCGAAAGACAGCTGCACTCCACCTTTTATACAGGCCGGAAATGAAGAATTAGGGTTTGAAACATATTTGCAAAATAATCCTTTCAAAATATAACTTTATATATAAACCTTTCTTAGTTAAAATAAGTTAAGTAAATCAAAACCAAATCAATCCTTTTACCACTGAGTTTTCCAGCAATCCAAAACAGCCTAGAAATAAGTAAAATTCGGATTTGCACTCAAGGTGGCAATTTTGCACAAAAGTCCTTCTTTTCGTAATATTTACAAATTCATCATAAAATATTCGTAAAAATCCAGAAAATTCAGAAATAATATCTAATAATACATATTATATTTCCCAATAAAAATATCTGACTTTTACTTTCCAGGAAAACATTTGCACAAGTCCAACATAAATTCCATATTTGCAAAAATACCATATTTGTTTAAATCTTTTCCAAATCAACTCTAAATAAAATTTAAATATATTTTAATTTCAATGATGACCATGGAAATCCCAAAAATCAGTAAAAACAAATTTTCATTATTTATTTGAGATCAAAACGGCTTTTTACATAAAAGCCCCTCTCTTTCGAGGTATTTATAAAATAGTTTCTTTGCTCAGAAAAATTCCAAAATTTAGAATATACTCTATTAGAAGTAGGAGAATTTATTAAAAATATAAAATTGGATATTTATACCAAAAATATTTGCACGTGTTTTGCACGTGTAAAAAGATAATTCTTCAGAAAAATATTTATTAAATCTCCAGAAAATCATTTTAATTCACTTCCTAAGCTCAAAAATAGTATTTAAAAATATGGGGTACTACATCACTCCCTCCTTAGAAGAGTTCTGTTATCAGAACTACTGCTAATAGGGTCCAAACAAACACACCAATAAGGAATGCAATATCTCATAAATGGAAACTTAATTTATGAAATACAATCACACAGGAGAATACATTCCCATAAAAGAAATACAAACATACAGAAGGAACACCATCATACAAAGAGTTCAGAAAAACAACCTTCTGCTGCGCAACTCTGATAACTTGCCATCGGAAGTCATGCCGCAACAACCTCTGAACTCCTGCATCTAACTCTGACCTTCCACAATCTGCTTCATCCTTCCGATGATCGGTGGCCACTCCGTCCTTAGAAAGGACATGACCAAGGAAAACCACCACAACACAATTCACATCCATACCAATACCCTATGGCAAAACCTCAACCACACCTCAAACCAAACATCATGTTCTAACTCTATGTGATACTCACACTCTAATGTCCACACCTAGGTACTCACGCTCTAGTGTCCACACCTAGGTTAGTTTTCATACCATGTCTATTATTACTATTGAAGCATGCTCTGATACCAATCTCTGAAGCGCCCCGAATTTCTAATATAATATCTTAGAAAATACATGGCACAATTTTCAGCATCAACTTCAATGACTTCAATGTAATAGTACACATAGCCCAAAAACACAGATAATTTTTCTTTCAAACTTTATTACAACAATCTTTACAAACACAGCGGAAATACAAAAACACCTTGAATTACAAACTCTCTTTTTACAACACTTCTTTTACAAAATTTACACAAAAGCTCTATTACATCAATTTATATCAAGCATCCAAACCCCAAGCTCTAAGCAACAACCTGTAACATATGAGGCTAGAGATGATCCCTAACCCCAAAACTAAAGGGGTCAGCCATAATGGTGTGAGTGACATAAAAATAAACAACATAATTAAATCATAAAAAACATAGAGTCATCCACAACATGTATTAACAACAAGAATAAATAAAATGAGAAATGACAAATAAGTAAAGCATGAAAACATCATAGAATGAAAACAACAAGTGAAGCTAGACTAAGTGTTAAGTGTAAGTAAAACAGGAAAAACACAAGCATAAAACCAAGTCAAGAAGACACAAGCTCTATATATGCTTGAAGCAACTAAGAAGGTTAAAGAACTCTATGTAGACATCACTACCTCTAACAATCAGGCGGACTCGGAAGAGGAAGGAGGGGCACCAGCGGGGGACTGACTTACAGGTCGGAACAGAATATCTCACTTTTGGTGATAGGGTTGTCTTCAGCCATCTCATGTTTTTGTCCCAAATGTAATTTTGTTATGTTTTGGAAATGGAACATCTTTGTAAGGATTGTATGTCCTTTTTGGGGAGGAGAATGAGTATCATGGCCCAATATTGGGATGCATGAATATCATCTCTCCTTATTGGTTGTATGTTTGATTAAAAACTTTTTAATGCAATGCGGGGGATCTAGGGCCCACCGTTTTCAATAAAAAAAAAACAATATATGCTTTTGAAGAGTAAATGATATCCCTAACCATCTCTCTTTTACCCCTATTTTCCAACCCTCTAACATTCCAAAAGAATATTTTCATTAAAAACTTGTTGGAGTTCACGTGTAGGTATGTTCAGGATTCACCATGAGGTTTTTGAGAATAAAGTAATTAAATAAATGTAGGTATTTTGTTTTGTTTTTTGTTTTCTGGATTAAAGGTTGTGACTTGATACGAGGATAATAGGAATGGAGAAGAATTTAGAGACTAGGAATAAGAGATTGGAGAACTGGAATCAAGAATTGGAGATTTGGGACAGAATTGGGGAAGAACATAATAATTAAGGAAGAAGACCAGATCAAAGAAAGGATCAAGATTCAATTTCATTCATTGCATAGTCTCTAATATCTTACAATGCTACTATAGTAGTTATACAATCCCATCAGTTACAGCTCCTCACCTCTCTTCCCGCTATCTCTACATTCAAATGCAATTGAAGGAAGAGTACGCTAAGCGCGTGGTTTACAGTCATAACCTATACAGTCGACTGCAAACACTACCCCCAGTCAGACTGCATCATTTGTTGAACATATGCATTAAGAAACAACATTAGATTTCTGCTTTCTTCACCGAGTTCTTGAACATGCATGCCTGTCCATCGTGTAGTTGTGGAAGTCGTCAAGGTCCACAGCGAGAGCTTGAGAGGTCGTTTCCTCAGTAATTTGGCAAAGTATATGTCAACAACACCCGACATTATTGTTTAAACATTAACCTTGAACAACTTTTGCATTTTCTTGTCTTGTTTTGTTTCTTACTGATTCCTGACAATCATAAATATATATATTTTATTACTATTATTATTCCTAAGGACTGATTCTGCATGAGCGCTCGTTTTTAACTTCAAAAGTTATGATGTGTATTAGGGTTTTAAAGCTCCGGGGTATTGTGACAATTAGTTCATTGGCCTGAATCCGATTATATAGATATAGATTGCATCCATAATTCGGCTGCATGCTATTTTATCCATAGAAAGTTAAAATTGATTATTTGTTTGGATTAGAGACATGATGTATATGTACAAACTGTAGATGATTAGATTTAGACACGTGCATCGCACGTACACATTAAAGTTTTTTCTTCTTAATTTTTTTTAAAAATACGGGTATCGCCCGTTCAGCTCCATTTTTTAAAAATTAAAACATTCATCGCACGTGCTAATTATTTTTGTCTTACATGTATCGCACATTTAACTCAAACTATTTTATCAAAACGTGCATCACACGTGAAAAATACTAGTATATTGATAACATAAGCAACGATCATCTGCGTTTACCAAGCAAAGTGACCGATGACATAGTAGTATCTGTAATTTCTATCTCTTTCGCTTCTCATAGTTAGCGGAGAATGGAAGGATCGAAAAGGATGGAGCAAAAATGAGAAAGCAGGCTATATCTATTTTTTATTTCTATTTTTTGAAGGAAAAGGTGGAATATGGCAACCCTGTTTCATTAATTAGAAATTCACAAAACATACAAACTACATCATGAAAAGAAAACTTGAAGCAACATGACCCGTACAAACACCAGATCCCTCCAACAACCCTGGAGGGTGGGCCTACAGATCGATAACCATCTCGGCCCAACAAAATTGTATGTACGTAAATTTCGCTTCGCACACTGCCTCCACGACACGTGCATACCCACTTGAAGCTAGTGTGACAGGATTTTATCACCCGCTAAACCATGCTGTCACATTGCTGCGGGACCCCTTCTTTGGGCCCAAGCCCCGCAGGCGGACTTTTGACACCCGCCGAACTCAGTCTTCTCCTCCTATCCTCCCACAATCTTTCAAATATCACCCCCCCCCCAAAAAAAACCACAGTTAAAGAGAGAGCCATGAAGAGGATACCTTCGCATCTCTCACGTCCTTGATCTCTCCAGTGATTTCTCACAAACACAGACAAACACTAACATAGAGTAGTAAGGAGCAACATCTTCACTCACTTTCTCACTCTCTCACTCTCTCTCTCAATCAAAGAGAACCAAGACAAATCCCAACGGATTGAAGCATCACCTTCTCCTCTCGCCACAACGGGCGGTGGTGTTGGGCGTCAGATTCAATGATGAGGGCGTAGTGGCGGTGATGCTCCGAAGACTGTGGTTATCGGGTGAAGAAGCTCGAATGCAGCCACCGCCCCTCTCCATCACTCCCCAACAGAATAGAGCATAAGCTTTAGCCTCTTTCTTCGACTCTGCCATCGTCACAACCTCGACTTCTTCGCAGACTCAACCAACCCTCGAAGTCTCAATCATAGCTGCAGAACGCCATGATTGGCCCTGAGAGCGTGAACATGGTGGCGGTAGCAAAGATGACGTTTCCAGTGCCGAAGAGGGGCAGGGACGACGGCGGGATCCACGGCGTGCCTCACGACTAGTGCACCGCCTGCCGTCGACTAGATCCGAAAAAAGAATCAGATCTGGGTCTTCATCACCAGGTCAATTGAGGCGGATCTGGGACACGGCATCGCCGCAAGCTCCCCACTGTAGGAGCTCACCAGCTCCGACCATCTTCGATGTACCCGTCTAGGACATGGACAGATACGTCGTTGTCGGCGGAGCAACGTGACGCAGGGTCGCGAAGGTACGAGAGGCGGGGGTCAGGGAGCGCAACGGGAAGGAGAGCACCGATAAAGAGGGACGACGGGGGCCATCGCGTCGGGGCAGCGGCGACGAGGCCAAGCCGCCTCCCCCAACCTAACATAGATCTACGATTTAAAAAAAAAAAATTTTTTGAAAGAAGGCTAATCTTGCTTACTTGCTATATGCAGAGATAATGCTAATTGTGTTACTTTCACACCAGCGCTACAATTTTAGCGATTAGTACGAGACGGTTACTCCTTTTTCCTTGCTTTCGGTGTCAGAGTCAGAATGAAGGACTTTTTGGGGTGGGGTTGGGATTGAGATGGTGCATGTTGTCATCGTCCACTCTATTATACTGCAACGAATAAGAAATTTTGAAAACAAAGACCACAACGACGCTTTGGCCGAGTGGTTAAGGCGTGTGCCTGCTAAGTACATGGGGTTTCCCCGCGAGAGTTCGAATCTCTCAGGCGTCGTTTTCTTTTATATTTTTTTAAAAAAATATTACATATTCTGTTATTATTATTATTGTTATTTTTTACCTTTTTAAAATTAATTAACTGAATAAAAAGTATATTACATAGTCTGTTATTATTCTTATTATTTTTTACCTTAAAAAAAAATACTTATTCAGTTATCTGAATATGTATAAATACATATTCTGTTATCTCTAATCTCTAATCTTTAATCTCTACTATTATAATGGGAGAAGGGGTTAGTGTCATTTTTCGTCATTTAGTGTCATTTTGTCAACACGTGCAGCGCACGTGTTGGCTTTTTTTTTCCTTTTCATTCCCCTCCACGTGCATTATAGTTTTTATTTTGGGTCCTTTTCATTCCCCTCCACGTGCATCGCACGTGTTGGTATTTTTTTTCCTTTTCATTCCACTCCACGTGCATCGCACGTGCATTATAGTTTTTTTTGGTCCTTTTCAATCCTCTCCACGTGCATCGCACGTGCATGATACTAGTAATATTATAATGGGAGAGTTGGGGTTGTCATTTGTCCACATACAAACTCGTGCATTGTACGTGAAACACCAACTTTTCTATTAATTACAACAAAACTTATCCATGGCGAACCGGCAATGGCGAATCTCCATAGTGCAGTTACATGCTCAGGTGATGCATACTCAATGCCAACGCGTGGACCAGTCCGAATCTTCTCAAGTTCGGGCACATCTAACACCTCTAGACTACCAAATGCAAATAAACAAACTTGATTAGTAAACAAATTTAAACAATTAAAATTATCATATTCATATGGTTTTTTAGGATCGATAGAAGTGAAAACCAGAGGAGAAAAGAGGGGGGTGTGACCAGGTAGTGGAGAGCCCCAGAACCTGACCAACATACCAAAAACAATGAATAACAACAAGGGAGGTAATCCTTCCGCGAAGACTTGGGTGCGGTTAGAATGAGGGTTTTGGGACTTTTGTATTAGTGCAGGTGTTTGGTGGTTCAGACACTTGTTAATGTTTTACTGTTTTTCAGTATTTGGGTTAAAGTACGGTTGTAGTGAAGTTTGTAATTTTGACTACTTTGTTTCGTGAACGTTTTATTAATGAGACAGATGACCTTAGTCTTTTTTATCAAAAAAAAAACAAGGGAGGTAATATTATCGATAGAATTTCGTTTTATCATATAAGAGCAGCTATGTAATGAAGTGAAAGATCCTTGCTTTGAGTAGAAGGCAAGGCTTTTAGCCCATTAATCCTTCTTTTGAAGTTGGCAGATCAAGTAGACTCGTGCTTCCATGAAAATCCTGAAATAGAAAAGAAATTTAGAACATTGAATTCGGTAGCCAGAGAATCTCTTGAATTTGATTCTCACCTAATTAAGTATCTAACCATGCCCAATCACCAATTGAATTCCTACTCATTAACCCATCAATGTACCCTACGTTAGCATCAGCTAGTGCAACTCATCCACTCATCCAACATATAGCCCTGATGCATCCTACGATAGCCCCTAATTGCACCATCTTTCCTACAAGTATATTGCAACCTTCAGCAATCGTTCGACATCTATGCTATCATCCAAATGGGGCTGATGAACTACAAGGGTTCCTTAGGTTCCATTTTCAATAATAGAAACTATCAAATATGAATATGTTAACAAAACCCTCTAGGGTGCACTAGGGAGATAATTCATATATATTAACAATGAATAATTTTAATGACCATGTGCACAAGCAGAGCTCAAGAAAGAAGGCAATCGACGCTGGCTCGCTGCTAGGAGTTTTGTTGGTCACGTACTACTGATCAGGGAGAAGACAGATAAAGCCATTTGAGGCATGCTCAACATCTATACTATTATTAAGCAAAGCCTCATTTTGAAGGCTTTTTACTATCATACCCCCATATACATAAAAAGCTAAAAAAATATATATAAGGTTAATTCTGTAATTTTCACTTCACATTTAAAGTCTCCATAAAATTATGTTCTCTCAAAAATCGAAAACGTCTCTTCCTCTCCCTCCATCGAATCCGTGCATTGCACGTGCATATCCCCAGTGCAAATTACACGTGCTAATCCATAAAACGTGCATTGCACGTGCGGATTACTAGTGATAAATAAGTTGAGGTCACTATTGCACTTGGACTATATATCTAAGTACATGTTTGATAATCAAGCCAAGTACATCGAATAGCAGAGGCTTCATTGTCTCAAATTAATGTCCCAGAAAAAAGGTACACCCAATACTGCCTCTAATGAGCAAGGATAAAAGAAAAGAACACACTTAAAGAAACTGATGCGGTTTGTTTTTGGAAGACGTGTGGATGCATCAGGTGTGAGTTCTTACTCGATTTGTATTGGTGGAGAACACTCCGGTGCGGACGACCCTCAGCCGGGCGAACGGTACGGAAGTAGGCAGTAGTGAGGTGGAGGCTAGATGCTCGGCTCGGATCCGAGGTCTCGTATACCTGCAGACGGTCTAGAAACACCGGGGTTGGTCCCGGTGGCAGACCCTCCGACGATCTAGTCAGTTACTGAGAGAGAGTAACAGTAACTAGGGTTTTGAGTGGGAAAAGTTGATTACCTCAGTAAGGGAGAGAGGGTCTGGTATTTATAGGAGAAGTCAACCGGGTCTAGACCCGTTTAGGGTCGGGTCTGGACCCGGTTGCCCGTGGGCCTGAAGCGGTGGAAATCCGAGCGGTATAGGACTGACGTGGCAGAGGCCCGAGCGGTTTCGCTGACGTGGCAGAGGTCCGGGCGGTTTTCCGGTGCTGACGTGGCGGATCTGGATGATCCGGTGATGTGTGCTTCCTGAGGGGATCCTGTGGCCAAGGAGGGGCCACATCATCCGACCCATATCAGAAACAAAATAAAAATATATGCCATTAGCCTATTAGATTTTAACAAGATTTGCCCTTGGTTCAAATATTAAGGATGCAAACTTAATCGCATAAAAAATTTGCACATGAGACAATTCAAATTCGATACACAATACAAAAATGAGACTATGATATGATAAAATGGGAATCAGTGCACGATGTGTATCCAAGTTTGATGAATAAATAGCAAGACAAGCTATAGAGAGACAAAAGTCACAAAACCAGATTTGTTGACTTCATATGCATAGTTAAGCAATACTATACCATACCATGAAGAAAGGAAACAAGAAAATCGTCAACCAGAAAAGCAAATCTTTGCTATTAAATCATGAACCGGTAAAGATGAGATATGGATTAAGTAATAATAAGTTTTAGAATCTGGGTAAACCTGGTCAAATCCCACAAACTATATTTTCCGTCTCATCAAACATCTCAATACTACATGAAGAATTTACATAGAACTCATGCCACACCATTTGGGCAAATGTGAAAATACAAACCATTTTGGCAAATGTGAAAATACCAACCATTTTGGCAAGGACTGCAGAACCATTATAACCCTAAGCACTTCAACCACAAAATTAGGGGTTGTCTGACATCAAGAGTAATCGGATCAAGAAGATCACTGTCCATCATCAACCCCTCAATGGGGATGCTGCTACGCAAATGCAGACACATACATGCATTAGTCTGCATTGTGCATGTTGGGTTACTAATGATTCAACTGGTAGAGGAAATTAAGTTTGGAGGATTTACGGGCATGCATTCATATTTAGGTTAACATTCCTATATATATCCACCATTGCATCTCTGGAAACATATAGTTATCCTAGGATAGGAAAAGGACAGAGTTGACGAAGCTATGTTACTTCTATAAGTTAACAGTTATCATGTAGTATCTCCTAGAGTTCCTAAACTCGTAGACAATATATGAAGGTTCCTCATTGCGATGTTGAGATCACTACAATAGTACAATCTCCATTTCCAAATGCATCCAAGTGAACAACATGAATTCAAACTAAACATGCAAATTTTCAAGGTAACAATTCAAATCACAATCAAGCAACAGTAATCAAGAAAACAAACAATGTAAGAAAAGGCACGGTTCGCGCTGTAAGACCAAATTGACTGTGGCAGCCAGCTAGTATCATTCGGCAAGTAAGCTGCCTCCCCACCTAAACAAAACCACAGACGAAATATAACAACAATGTTAGGTTAGGGTGCAATGTGCAACAAAAAAAGAAGAATAAGGGGTTGTAGTGAAATAAACCTCGGTGATTTGGAGGATGATGTTATCGCGGCGGAGGAGCTTGCCGAGGAGGCGAGAAGCGAGGTGGACGGCGTCGACTTGGAAGAAGATGATGATTTTAGTTTTTTTTAGTTGAAAGTTGACCCACAAAGTGTCTTCACCGTTATCGATAATGAGAGAAGGCAAAAAAAATATATGAAAAAGTCAGTTTGAGAAACAAAAAAGAAAGCAATGTTTCATCAGAGCTCAAAGGTACACACCCACAGAAATCACCACGCTACCAACATCCCCCACCGTTCCATGGCCAATAGAGGAAGAGACGAGGAAGACGATCGACGCTTGGAATGTAGAGGCAACTTAGATGCCAATGCAGGTGAAGCGTCGAGAGGAAGACGTCGCTCGACCGCAAGAGAGCTTCATCCAGACCATAGAGGGCTGGCGCACAAAGGAGCAGGACAGTACGAGCATAGAGCTCCGATGAAGAGTGGACGGCGAGCATCACCAGAGATGGAAAGAGGGGTTGTACATCCACCTACGACCTATAGATGGTCATACTTGGAAGCGTCTAAGAGATCCCTAGGGGAACCCAGTCGGGAAGAGCTTCAAAGGGGAGGGTTCTCACCGGAGAGAGTGAGGGTGGTGAAGAAGGTGGATGATGAGGGGGAATGGATTCTTTATAAGCCAAAGCAAGTGAAGAAGGCGGAGAAGTTGAACTCATCTTCATCGTCAGGTCCGGCGACTGCTCCAAAGATCGCACAGTGCCATAAGTGTGTGGGGAGGGGCCATACTATTCACGATTGCCCGAACGACTGGTTCTGCTATGCGTGTAAGAAGTTTGGTCACATATCGAAAAACTGCCCTAAAATCAATGTGATGGGAAGCGCTCACTCCAAATGTGCCCCTACAGTCGAGCCTAGTACCGGGGAGATAGCAAGTTGAAGCAGGTGAGGTCAGAGGAAAGTAACGATGGTCGGAGGAAGGTCATCAAGGTGGCGATTAACCCAACGCCGATTATGTCAGACTTTGAGAGTCGTCTGTCATATTGTATCATGCTCAAGGTACATTCAGGGAACCCATCGATCGAAACCAGCAAGGTGATGCTCTCTAACTACATTAGACCAACCTCGAGGTTGAGCTGGGAAGTTCAAAAGGTGAAGGAGGATCTTCTTATGGTATATTGTAAAATGGAAGAGATAACGAGGGAATTGCTAGCAATTGGGAGTCTTGAGGGTGAGGAGTTCTATGTCACGATGAGTAGGTGGTTGAGAAGCTTTGGTGCGATGAAGATGGATGCATTACCATCGGTCTGGGTGCGGATCTTTAACCTACCGTTTCACTGCTGGGTGCACTCGGGTTTTCAAAACCTGGTCCATAGCTATGGGTACTTGATAACCATTGATAAGAACACCAATCTTCAACTCAGAAGAGAGTATGCAAGGATTCAAGTAGGGGTCGAGGATCTAAGCCTAATCCAATCGGTTATCATAGCACGATTTAAGGAGGAGAGGCATGAGGTTAAAGTTATTGTGGAGAGAAGGTCTCGTTCAGGAGCTCACCGGAGTACTCCGGTTCGAACTCAGAGATTGTGTTCAATTTCGATTGTAAGGAAGAAGATAAACATTAGCTGTTTGATCCATCTACAGCCAATCTCAACCGTTCACTGATTGAAACTCATGTTATCCAGAGAGGTCAGGTCGCACCGTCGGATCATAGCCAAGTGAATCTGGGACGTCCATTACAGCAAACACGGGATCATCTTCATACAGGGGATCGGGTCGACAGCTGTATAAAAGGTATGTGAGGTGTGGTTGCAAGTGCTGGGATCAGAAGAGATGTGAAGGGGGAGTAGGCGACTGGGTGAGAGGGAAGAGACTGCGACAGGCATGCCGCTAGTACGATGTATTGCACTAGACAAAGGGAAGACATCAGCAAGTCCAAGTGAGATGTTTACTGCCGGGGGGGGGGGGGGCCACAAAGAGACAGGAGGAGGTGATGACTCTGTCTACTGCCGATTTCAGAGAAGCAGTAGACTTGGCTGTAAGAGCAGTTACAAAGAAATTTTTTGAAGGTGGGCCTGTCCTATTGAAGATCGCAATGGGCGGTTAAGGTCTTCTGAAGGAGTTGTGGTGAAAGCACAGGCTCTGGAACTGGGTTCAACCGAAACTGGGCCTAAGCTAGGTGAAGAGATGGAGGACTGCCCATCTGGTCGACAGATTACTGTGATTGAGGAGGTGGATGTACACGTGGAGGAAAGCGAACTATGGAGAGTTATCAAAGGGGATTACATTGATGGGAAAAGAGACCAGGGTTACAAAGAGGATTCGTCTAGAGAGGAGGACAGAATTGAAGCATTAGATGGAGTGGGAAATGAGATACTCGACTCGGATTGCGAGTTTGAGAAGTGGGAGAGGAGGATCAAGGCCCTAACGCCGGTCATTCAGGATACTATGGAGGTGGAAAACATTGGGCCTAGTGCTAAGGTTACGGGGAAGGGTCTTGAGGAAGCAAAGTGAAAGAGCTAAGAAAGATTACTAGATGGGGATCTAAGGGGCCGAGTGAGCAGGACCTTATTAGATCCGCAACAAAAGCTAAGGAACCAATGTCTGCTTGTGGAGGTTCGTTCTCAATTTTAAATTTTATTTCCGATGATATGCTTCTTTATTATGCTAGCATGTTAGGGTTAGACATGGGCTCCGACAACATTGAACAATTTACTAGGGTTAAAATCCTTAGAGAGGAAACCTATAGACTTTGTCAATAGAGCTCCCTTTGTAGATGAGGTTGGATTTATCTAAGTTGTTTCCATGTGTTACATCTTTTGAAATGTTAGAGGGATACGCTCAAAGGTTAAGAGTAGATTGGTTAATGATACTATAGCTAGGCTTAAACCGACTTTGTGCGCTCTTCAAGAAACTAAGATTGCTGAATCGCAAAATAACGATTTCGGGGGTCTTAGAACGTTAAGAGATTTTGTTTGGCGGACCATCTAGGGGTATGTCGGGGGGGTATAGCTGTGGTGGTTGATTCGAAAGTGTTTAAGGTTATTGACAATTTTGTGGATAAATTCTCGGTGACCATTATTATTAGGCGTAAAAGTGATGGTTGGGAGCACATGGTGACCTCGGTATACGGTCCATACAATGCTAGTCATAGAGATGGGTTTTGGGAAGATATTCGAATGATCCGTGGTAGATGGGTTGGCCCGTGGGTCATTGGGGGAGGGAGGGGACTTTAACATTTCTAGATTCACCTACGAGCATCGGGGTAGGGGTTCTAATGAGAGGGACAAACAACAGTTCAACCTCATTATCAATGACCTTCGTCTCATTAAAATTCAGACGAATGATAGGAGATTTACTTGGACTAACATGCAGGCTAATCCGAACTTAGCTAAACTTGATAGAATTTTGGTTTCTACGGAGTGGGAGGATTTATTCCCACTGGCGTCAATTAGATCTATTCCAGGATTTACTTCTGACTATATCTCACTCATTCTTGAGTGGGATAATGAGATTAGAGCACATTCGCGTCAGTTTAGATTTGAGAAAGTGTGGACATTCAACACTAACATTAGGAAGGTCATTGAGGACTTCTGGGAGGCGACGACCAACACTATCGATGCGGTATCCAACTGAAACATCAAACTGAGACGACTGCGGAAGTGCTTAAAGAGGTGGGCTAAAGAGGAATACAGTGAAACCAAAAGAAGAAAAGGGATGCTGGAACTTAGGATTCAAGAATTAGAAACAATCGAAGAAGATAAATGTCTTCAAATGGTGGAATTCGAAGAATTGGCCTCCAGCAGATCAGAGCTACATAGAATTGGAAAAATGGAAGAATGCTAATGAAGACAAAGATCTAGGATCCAATGACTCAAAAAAGGAGATTCAAACACGGCTTTCTTCCATAAGGTGGCTAATGGTATGAGGCGGCACAATCAAATTGGGAGATTATTTGTGGAGGATGTGTGGACAGAGGATGAGTCAGCAATCAGAAACCAGATTGACAGGTCTTTTAGAGATCTATTGGGAAAGAAGAGAACGTGCAGATGTAAATTGAGATCAGATATGTGAAATGATTCGTCTATTGAAGGGAGCGATGACCTGGAAGAGTCATTCTCGGAGGAGGAGGTGCTAAAGGCCATCAAGCTCTTGGGTCAAGACAAAGCGCCGGGACCAGATGGGTTCGCAATTCCTTTTTTACTCAAGATACTGGTCTATCATTAGGAAAGACCTTCTAGAGATTTTTCAATTACTGTTTCAGGGAGAGGCGCAAATTGAGAGACTTAACTATGCAAATGTTATCCTAATTCCGAAGAAAGTGGAGGTTCTTAGAGTGAATGACCTCAGACCCATCAGTTTGCTAAACGGTTCTTTCAAAATCATCACGAAAGTATTGGCGAATAGATTATCACCACATTTAAATGATATTGTTGATGAGTCACAAAGCAGATTTGTTAAAGGAAGAGATATCCTGGATAGCATCGTGTCAGCTCACGAAATGGTTTTCAGAGGATACAAAGACAAAGTAGATGGTTTTCTTCTCAAAATAGATTTCAAAAAAGTCTATGATACTGTGGAGTGGGACTGTGTGGATGAGGCGCTTAAGCTTAAAAGTTTCGGAGAGAAATGGAGGTTGTGGATGAAGATGTGTGTTAGAAATGACAAATCTTTCATCCAATTCAATGGATCGTTAGGAAGGGAAATCAGATGCCAGAGAGAACTGAGATAGGGAAATCCGCTTTCGCCACTAACCTTTACAATTATTGCCGTTGGGTTGGCAGAAATGAATAAGAGAGGAATAGAGGCAGAGCTTACCAAGGGGGTTAGGGTGAAAGGAATCTCTGTACCTCTGTCAGTCCTACAATATGCAGACGATATTCTTCTGTTTGGGGTGGCTGAGGTGGAAGAAATCATGTGTATTCGAATATTACTGAGATGCTATGAATATTGGTTTGGATTGGCTGTTAATCTTCATAAGAGTTGCGTGACTGCGCTTAGCATCAACAATGCAAACTCCACTGAGATTATCTCAACAATGCTCGATTGTGAGATAGGGGAATACCCACTCAAGTACTTAGGAATGCCCATCAGACTCGGAAAAATGATTAAGGATGACTGGTCCCCCTGGTAGAAAAGATCGAGAAAAAATTGGCCAGATGGAAAGGATTTCTATCCCTTGGAGGTAGAATTACTCTTATCAATTCCGTTCTCAGTAGCCTTCCTACATACCTGATGTCTATCTATGAGATCCCCAACTGGGCTATTGAAAGAATTGATAGATGTAGGCGTCGATTCCTGTGGAGATTAAACCGCGAGGATAACAAGGGGTTAAATCTGATGAGGTGGGATAAGGTATGTAAGAAGAAAGAATTCGGTGGACTGGGAATAGTCAACTTAAGAGATATGAACAAGGCTCTCATTTCCAAATGGTGGTGGAAAATGCACAAACGGCGCAAGATGTGGTAGAGTAACTCGTTCATGAGGTACCGAAGGAGGAAAATTGTTAGATATGGAGGAAGATGCAAGCAATGAAATGGTAAAAAAAATAGATTCTGGAAGGACAAATGGTGTGGGGAGAACACCCTACATTCACTTTTGCCTTAGCATGCGAGTAATGTTGCTAGGGAGGATGCCCTCATTATGGACGTTTGGAAGAATAAGAGACTGAGATTTGAACTCAAAGGAGGCATTTCTAACGAAGGTCAAGAACAATTGATGAAACTCAAAACGCTGCTGGAGGAGGTGGGGAATCAGGATAGGGGAGAAGAGGACGAAAGAGAATGGAGATTAAGCTCTAATTGTATTTTCTCAGTTAACTCGATGTATGGCTTCTTGAGTGATGGGGGCATTAGAAATTCTCTTGCAAATATCCTCTGGAAATTGAAAGTCCCTTCTAAGGTGAAGGCGTTCCTTGTTGGTGTTGAACAATGCTATCCTTTCCAAAACGAACCTTAGGAAGCGCAATATCCCAATCGATGTGACGTGCCAGTGCTGTAACACAGGAGATGAGGATACTAACCATATTTTCATTCTATATCCTAGAGCTAGACTAACCTGGGAAGTCATGGGATTATGCTTTGACACGACAGAAACACCAAACTGTATCGAGGATTTTTTGGGTAGTTGGAGAACCAGAAACATTGCGAAAGACTATAAACTCATGTGGGATATTACGGTTGGAGCTATTTTGTGGACACTATGGCTTGATAGAAATGAGTTTTGCTTCCGTAATACTAGATGTAGATTTCATATGTTATTGCATAAACATCTGGTTCTAATAGATGCATGGGAAGTTCAGGCAGGAGCAAGGAAGAGACTCCGTATGGAAGGAGCAGAATAGTTGACAGGGGGAGGACGACTACAGTTACCTCCTAGCTATGTTTTGAGCGTATCTAGCAGGAGGTTTCAGTTAGTTTGAGCTTGTTTATCTGTCTTCTTTGTATGGCAGATTTGTTTTTTTGTATGTATTTCATGTACCGAACTGGAGTAGATATGACTTGTAACATTGGCTACTTTCTATTTCGTTAATTTTTTATTAATGAAACCGATGATCTCGGTTACTTTTATCTATAAAAAAAAAGATATATGAAAGGAAACTACCATAATATTATTATTACAAATATAAAAGGACCCTGTAAAAACTAAGCTTAATATGCACTCCCTCCGTATGCCTATAGCCCTCATGCCACACCATCGAGTCAACACACTATACATGTTTTACCATCGAATATATACAAACTGGAGCGGAAATAGAAAAGAGAATACGAGAGACAATAGATAAAATAACCGGAACTCTTTCCTGCACTTAATTTACTTTCCAATTTCCACTATCTAATGGTCATACAATAACATTCAATGATTGGAGGGGGAAAAAACCTTAATATTAGAGCATCTGCAGTCGTTTGCTATATATCGATAATATCGATATTTGGTTTAAAAAGCAGCTGCAGTCGTTTGCTATATATCGATATTATCGATAAATCGCTACAGTAGATTGCTATAAATGAGAATCGATATAGCTTTTATCGATAAGTGAGGGACGACACTTCAAGTGTCGTCCGTTTGGAAAAATTAATATTATAATCGTCGGACAAGTGCCATCCGTTTGGAAAAATTATGATTTATCCGATTTATTAAACGCCAAAAAAGGAATTAAAAACCCCTGAAAAAACCCATCGGACGGCACTCTATGTGCCGTCTGTCAAAAGCCATTTTTCCCGGACGGCACTTGATGTGCCGTCCGTCGACCTTTAATAATAATAAAAAATATCTGCTGCTAAGTATAGATAATTAGGGTCATTTAATATCCCGGACGACAATTAAGTAGCTAATTAGGTATTAAGTATAGATAATTAGGGGTCATTTAAGTAGCTATTAAGTATAGATATGCTTGATACTGTATGAAATATATATGCTGCTAATTATTATGTGCTTAAAAGTAGCTAATTAGGGGGCAATTAAGTAGTGTGTCGGACGGCACTTCATGTGCCGTCTGACGAATGAGACCCGTTTTTTGCGCTTTTTTCCCTCCAACGGCACTTCATGTGCCGTCGCTTAATATTATATTATTGATTGCTATAAAATAGCTTTCGACGAGTGCAGCGTAATCGAATATCCTATTTCTATTTATCCATATATGGATAATTTTACCATAAACGACTACAGATGCTCTTAGCTATCAAACAACCAACGGGTTTTCTTCAAAGGTAAAGTATTTTGTTAAGTTTGTTTCTAAATAGAAAAGAGAATGAAATCTTACACTCATAAAGCACTTGTAATTACTTTGTGAGGCTTTCTATAGATGATCAACAACGCCCGTTTTCTTATTTGCGTCATTATACACGTCAAAAAAAATAATCAAGTAGTTTGAATATCGTTTATCTATATATCTAATCTCTAATCTCTAATATTATAATGGGAGAAGGCTTTAGTATTATTTGTTAATCTATAAATGCGTGTGATGCACGTACATAATTGATGCTGTTTATTTCTGAGAAACGTGTGGAAGCACCAGGTGTGAGTTCGGACTCAATTTGTATTGAAGGAGATTGCCGCTCGTCTGCCGACCTTCAGTTGACCTTCTGGGACCTACGATGAACTCGGAAAGATGTTGAAGGTTGGGCTCGGATCGGAAGGGTCGGATCCGAGGTCTTGTGTACCTGCAGACGGTCCTGAAACACCGGGGTTTGTCCCGGTGGCGGACCCTCCGACGCTCTAGTCAGTCTCTGTGAGAGAGTAGCAATAACTAGGTATATTTAAGTGGCAAAAGATTGATTACCTCAAAAGGTGGGTGTGGGTCTAGTATTTATAGAGAATCCCAACCGGGTTTGGTTCCACTTGGGGGCCGGGTTTGGATCCGAAAGCCCATGGGCCTGACGTGGCAGAAGGCCCAGGGGGTTTAGGGCGGACGTGGCGATACCAGGAGTGGTATAGGGCTGACGTGGCTAAACCCTTGGCGGTATTTGGAGCTGACGTGGCCCATCGTGAGCCCCCTATGCCTCTGGGGGGAATCGGAGGGCCTAGGCTGCGCCAGGTCATCCTTCTGCCCCGCCAGAGAGGGGGGACGGCCTGTGGGACTGCTCCGGATCGGACTCCGAGGGATACTGAGGCTCGTCAGTACGAGGAGGCCGGCACCGTGAGGGCAAACACGAGGTTCGGCGCCGACCCTGAAGTGGTCCGGAGCCGAACCAGGTTTGTTATTTTTACTTTTCTGAGTAGGAATAGTATTGGGCCCTGGTTGGGCCTCAGGCCATTTTTACACTGTCACAATAATTAATATAAAGGAGATTTCATGTTTAAGTTCTCATTACATAAGAGTTTTTATTAAAAATAAAATAAAAATCTTATTAAAACGTGCATTGTCCGTGCATAACTAATATAAAAGATGTATTAAGTTCGAGGCCAGACTACGTTGGGATTTTTATTTTAAAAAATATATATTATTAAGACATGTAAATTACTAATTATAAAATAAACGATTTTTTAATAATATAACGTATTGATACCATAGGCTTAATTTAGAAATAATCATTTGAACTTAGATTTTTTTTTTTTTTTTTTTTTTTTTGGCATAAAAATATTTTATAACACTACAAATTTAATAAACGGTATGGATGTATCGCATAAAAGGTTGAGCCGTTTGGTAACCCAACCCACAAACGACTTTCCAGAACATCCAGATTCCAGACTCCTCCTGTCTTCGCAGAACATTCTAGAACCCAAACCCAACCTTTTTAATAAATCCCAATCCTACCCCTTTCCTTCACCTTCATCTGCCCCAAATCTCAGAACCCCAAATCCCAAAACCCTAACCCTAATTGAAATGGCGAAGTATGGCGAGGGCGACAAGCGCTGGATCGTCGAGGACCGCCCCGACGGAGCCAACGTCCACAACTGGCACTGGGCCGAGCGTGACTGCCTCGACTACTCCCGCTCCCTACTCTCCTCCCTCCTCCAAAACCTCCCCATCATCACCAACTCCAACGGCCTCTCGATCTCTACCAAAACCCTCGACAAGCTCGACGGCGAGGCCTACGTCAACATCCGCAAAGGAAAGATCATCCCCGGCTACGAGCTCTCCCTAACCCTCTCCTTCGAGGCCGAGATCGTCGCCGAATCCGTCGTCAAATTCGCCGGATCCGTGCACATCCCTTACATCGCCGATGAGAACGCTGACGAGGACCCCGAGATTCGTGTTACCATCAGGGATGATGATGGTGGGCCCCTCGCCAGGCGGGTTAAAGATGCCTTCATCGCGACGGGAAATCCGGTTATTTTGGAGAAGGTTAGGGCTTACGTGGAGGCAATGTCGAAGGGAGGGCCGGCGAAGGATGAATTGGAAGTCAAGAAACCGAAATCGTCGACTGCTTCGGCGGTGACATTAGCTCCGAAGGTTGAGGTGAAGAAGGAGGAGGAGAAGAAGGGGAAGAAGGAGAAGGAGGGGTTTAAGACGATTAAGGTGACGGAGAAGTTTAGTTGTAGGGCGAAGGATTTGTACGAGATATTGATGGATGAGAATAGGTGGAAGGGGTTTACGCAGAGTAATGCCAGGATTAGTAGGGAGGTTGGAGGGGAGATTAGTGTGTTTGATGGGGCGGTGTCGGGGACGAACGAGGAGTTGGTGGAAGGGAAGGTGATTGCGCAAAAGTGGCGGTTCGGGAGCTGGCCGGATGGGATATTTTCCACGGTGAGTTTAGTCTAGACTTTTATATCTCGCAAGTTTCAACATGTCTATAATTACTACAAATTTTATATGCTTATAAAATTATTCGATATGCAGTACTCCCTCCGTCCCATATAAGGTTTCTACCCTTGTATTAAGAAATACCATAGGTTAGTTTAAAAGTAAAAAACCGAAGCTGCTAAATGAGCCAGTTATTGTAAAATTCCTAACTTGCCCTCCTTTTGGAAATGTGTATGACTTCATTGGGAGTATATATATATATATATATACACACACACACTAGATTTGCTCGTGGCCATGTCCCTACGGCTCGTCTTCAGAACGATATAGTATATGAAAAGCCTTGTAAACAGTAAATCAACAATTATGTAGCTGAAGTTTGAATAGTATGACAATAATTAGTTGTAAATAAAAGTCCATGTTTATATATATATATATATAGATAGATAGAGAGAGAGAGAGAGAGAGAGAGAGAGAGAGAGATGATTAAATAAATAAATGAGTTGTTTTGGGCGGAATTTGAATTTGAGTTTTGAGGAAAAACTTTTTAGGGAAAAATGTGTTTTGTGAGATTAGATCCGGGCCTTTGATTCTGGGGGATTGAAGACACTTTATAGCTTTCTTTGTGTTTTATTATATAGATATATATTTTTGGTGGAAATTTATCTGGCTATACGAGGGCATAATTGAAAGTCTCGTAGAAAAGATATTAATGTACATTTAAAACGTTAAGACATCTCCGTTTTCCCTTAAAAACCTAAAGCGATATACATTTTGGGACAAAAGAAGAAGCTAAAATGACATTACATTATGGGACGAGAGACTTACCAGTTTAGGATATATGTTTGGCTTGAACAGAGGATCTTGGTTATTGTTGTCGAAATGTCATTCACTAGTCTCCAATTAGTGTGCTTAAATATGTGTAACAACATTATGTTCACTTATATTATTGCATGACTATGCTCCTACTATTTACAAAAAGGAATTATATGTTTGAATATCAAAATATACAAAATTGAACCTGAGCGATTTGATTTATTACAGTTGAGTAGCCTATTTACAAATTTAAATTTTTATTGGAAACGAAGTGGTACATGCCATAATACTGAATGCATCAACTAGTTATTAGACCATTAAATTTAATAATTTCATTACTTAAGTAAACATGGTTCAAATTGATTTTTTTGTTTAGATATAATAGTATATCTTCATGCCCATTTGGTTAGATAATAAAATTTGATAACATAATATATAATTACCACTTGTTAGGATTGGAGATTTGATCCTATAGTTAGGAGCGTAGTCAATCTCCTAATAACAAACATTACGAACCGGCCACGTAATTAAATTATTCAAATTAAATAAACTAAAATTGTAGAAATAATGTTTCAAGTAATAGCACCTCTTTTGGCTTGTACGAATTTTTACATTGTGAGCAGTAGGGATATAGTATAAATTTGTAAATAAAGCTAGTTTTGAAAGTTTCCCTTAATAGTTTGAGCAGAATCCGAGAAGAGCGCAACATGCAACTTCTAAAGCAAGTTGTGGATATCACTTCAGTTCAAAGGATTTTGATCCGTCATCACTCAAATGTTATCTTACTCTAGCACCAAGTGCTATACTTAAACGACTTTCAAACTTCAACAAGCATTCCTTATTGAACTGGTTGGGGGTATTCCCTTAGTGTTTTAAATACCACCCGTTACAACTCTAGCTGTTCTATCAGTTAGAGGTGGACAACTATTATTCGAACCAACCAATCCGAACCAATTAAATCCAAAACTAATATGATTATGACGGAGATATGACAAAGAATCTGTCATATTCATTCACATCTCATTGACTCCTCTTCAAATTTATAAAATTGATTTTATTTTCACTATATCTCCACTATTTTAATGGGAGAGTTTGTCACCAAACAAACATGTGCATTATAACTCAATAAACACGTGCAATGCGCATGCATAACTAATATAAAAGACTCTTAGGTTCGATGCCAGACAACGTCGGAATATATATATATATATATATGAGAGGGCCTTCCGTTGTGCACTACCCTCCGCGTGCACTCCGTGTGAACTTTTTGCACGGAGTGTACATGAATGATTTGAACCGTTCACATTGATCTACACGTCTAAATTAGTCTAAATATGTAAAATCAAGTCATTTTGGAATTCATTTGCCCATCCATTGAAGTGTTACAAAATTGTATGGCTGAATATTGTTTGTTTTTATACTGACTTGATGGATGAGCAAATGAATTCCAAATGGTTTGATTTTACATATATAGATTAATTTAGACGTGTAGATCAATGTGAACGGTTCAGATCATCCATGTCCACTCCGTGTAAAAAAGTCCATACGGAGTGCACACGGAGGGTGGTGCACAACGGAAGTGCCTCTCTCTCTCTCTCTCTCTCTCTATATATATATATATATATATGGAAGTCTTCCGTTGTGCACCATCTATGGTGCACACGGCGTGTTCCCTCGGCCTTCTCGCCTTCGTCTCGACGATCCGAACCATTCACATTAATCACATCTAAATTAGTCTAAATATGTAAAATCAAATCATTTGAAATTCATTTGCCCATCTGACGTGTTACAAAATTGTATGGATGAAAATTATTGTTTTTTATAGTCACATGATGGATGGGCAAATAAATTTCAAATGATTTGATTTTACATATTTATACTAATTTAGATGTGCAGATCAATGTGAACGGTTCAGATCGTCGATACGAAGGCGGGAAGACCGAGTGCACACGGAGGGGTGGTGCACAATGGATGATTTTTCTATATATATATATATATATATATATATATATATATAAAGACGTGCATTGCACGTATAAATTACTAGTGTTTTTTTTAATTAAGCTAATTGTTTTGTGTATACTGTATATATACAACAAGAATAATAGATTAACATCTCCGTGGTAGTAAATAATAAATTACTTTTCTTATCTTCAAATATTTAATATGTTGGTATCTTTCCTCTATGTATTAGATTTCATGTAGGCAATTATATATTTTTATATATAACTATAATTAATTGCATTAAGTTGCTTGTATTTGTAATATATAATGTGTAAAGGTCATCTAAATCATATTTAAATATACATTTTCATTCGATATGTTAACCCGATATTATTGTTGATATATTACCGATATTCTGTACCCGATATAAAAATTTGCCTTTCGATACGATACCAATATCCAATATTTTTTTGATGTAAACCAATATCCAATATTTAAAACATTGGTATTCCCCTACGAGGACATATTCCTTGCTGAAATCAGATTTGAATTGTAGCAATTTATACTAATTTTAGAACTAGTTTATGTCTTTATGAGGATTGGGAGTACGTATCAATTTGCTCGCAACTTGGAGGGTTTTAAAGTACCCTCACTGTCAACAAAAGATGCAAGTCCTAAAGCAAGCGCTGAATTCAGGTTCAGTTTGAAGGACTTTATTCATCACTGTGCAAATATTATCTCCATTAGCGTATTGCTGTGCTTTAACCAGATTTCGACCTTCAACTTCCGTGAACCAGTTGGAGTTGGGGTATGCTGTCCTGGACATTTATAGGTTAAAGTAAGGTTTGATTTTGTTATTTGGGATTAGTTAGAGGTTGGAGCGATAGAGGGACCAAATGAGGGCTATAATTATAGAGTTAAGTTGAACAAATGTTTTAATGAGATCAAGACATTAAAGGTAAGTAGGTAACGTACCCTGAAGAGTAAGAGTTACAAAGATAGTTTACATTAATCCTAAATTAGCTTAATCTGTGTAGTGTTTCGAAGTTCAAGGCTTGAGGTGGAATACTTTTTCTCGGTACTTCATAAGGGGTCTATGTAATTAATTAACCCATTCTATTTTACTATATATGATATTTCTGAAATACCATGATCTTTTGTAGCTTACAGTGTATTAAATACCTACCTTTGGTGATACTTGGAATTCTGCGGATTTGAGTTAGGTACTTAGAATAATGACTGATTATCATAACTTTGTGTTATCTTAGGCCTTCTTGTATTGAGAATTTGAGATAATTTGAATTGTAGTTAACTTTTTATTTAACGGTTTGAAAGCTTAGTATCAGTCATTCCACCTTTGATATTAATTTCGTTATCAGTTTAAGGCCTCAGGCATTTCGTCTTGCTGTATGAGATTTTTTGGCGTTACGTTTTTTCCCCTTCCAGTGTCGCTTTCTTCAAGTGTTCAAAATCAATTGAAATTCTATAAATGATTAAAGCAGTCAGATCTTAAATTCAATGTAGAATTTTATTTGTTTGTTTAAGGGCTACAATGACCTCAAATCATAGATCTTCCTTTACCCATCCCACCTCTTTACCATTTGATATACAACTCGGCGTAAAATTTTGTCAGATTATCTTTATTGTTTACTTCATAGTACAAACTGAACTCCTAAATGTGGAAGTTATCTATTTGAATATTACGTGGGAAATGTACGAGACATGAAACAGTCTCCTGAGCTAGATGACATCTGTAAACAAATTAATTTTTCTTCCAAATTAAACAAACATCGCATTCTAATAATGTTTGCATCTCATGTGCCAAAAAGCTAGGAAAAATGGATAATAGTGTTTTTGTGGTCATTTTCATTTTCATGTCTAAAAGCATTTTTATGGGTGTATACTAAAAATATGAATTTTTAATTATACAACTACTATTCAAATATGAAAAACTTAAGCTGCAAATAAGATTTTCGGTTTCACTTTACTGTTAAGTATCAATAGTACCATGTTTATATGCAAATACTGTGTCGGATAAGCCAAAAAATTTGATAAACTTGGATTCTGTCGGTCTTGGCTGACATCTGATACCCTGATTCAAACTCACCCAATCTCCATTTTCTCTTGAATTGCCTAAAGATGCACTTCATGTTATCTATTCCTTAGACTCTCTCGTTTTTGTTATATCTGGTCTGTGGCGGTATCCCCGATAAATAGGTATTCTTCGGTAATAGTTGCTCAGTCTCATTTTCTCTTTCCTTGTCGAATTGAGTGGTAATGTCTAACAAGTTTACAAGCAAATACCGTGTTGGAAGGCGAGAAAAGGGGACAGACTTGGATTGTCTCGGTCTTGGTGATATCTGATAGTATGATTTAAACCTTCTCAATCTCTTGTTTTCTCTTAAATCGATTATCCTTCTCTTCCTCTCTTTCATCTCTAATATATATGTTTTTGTTGTCTGTTGTTGACTTTGCTTTGTGTGCAGGAATTTTATTCTATTTCCACGTACATTTTGAAAATGAACATTATCAATTACTAAATTAAGGTTTGACCAATTTTTACATTCATGTAATTGATGAAAACTAGACGACATGTGTCATTACATGTAACTGGTTGTACAAAACTATAATATTCCTGGCTATGGCATCTTCCCCCCCCCCCCCCCCCCCCCCCCCCCCCCAAAAAAAAAAAAAAAAAAAAAACGAAGTATTCATCATTTGGAAGTTGGAGTGAAATGAGTGTTAGCACTTGGCACTCATAAGAAACCTGACTACCAGTTGATTTAGAACAAGTGTTCAATTAATTATCAGTTATCCACTATCATCACTTCTTTGCATAGCTACATCCATAGTTGCAAAAGTATCTACTAAGTTCTTTTCATAGATTAATGGCCTTATAATTTGGTTAGTTCGGTCACATTAGGTGTGCTTTATTAGTCGAGTTTAAATATTCCCAATTAATGAATTAATGGGACAAAAAATTGGTGAGCTGGCTCTGGTTGATAGCAGCTAGATTAGGTTGAGTATAAAGTATAAACAGATATGGAAGGAGGAAGCTACTGAATTTCTTTCTGTTCCATTTTTTTTCCTTTTCTTTTTCTGCGAACAATCTTTAGTTTATCTCAAGGTTGCTAGATGTCACATTTGTGGGGTGTACTTAGTTGAGAAAAGTTTCTGATAGCCAATTATAAATGCAGGTGAGAATTACATTTGATGAACCAGAGGCAGGTGTTACCGTCGTAAATCTTGTTCAGACTAATGTCCCGGAGGAGGACAAGTAAGATCACTTTCGGATCAGTTGCTGTTAAACATATACTTTTCGGATTTTGATTGGTTTTTATTTGGTTGATTTTGCAGGTACGGGAATTCAACAGTGGTTGAGAACACCGAGAGAGGATGGAGAGATCTCATCTTTCAAAGGATTCGAGGAGTCTTTGGTTTTGGAATCTAAACATTATGTGTTTGTTGCTGCAAACTAGTGTTGCGTTATTCTCTTCATCCGATGATTTTTTATAGGATCACAATCAAGAATTGATTATGTTGAATCGGCTGTTATATTATTACTTTTATTTGGAAACTCTGAGCAACCTCAGTGGTTTTATTTGGTAGTTCAAGTGATATTTTCTGTGTACTTATAACGGATATGGAAACCTGTTTTAAACATGTTTTAAGTAGAAAACAAAGGCACTCCATTTAACTAGGTTGTGACGTTTTCATTTTTCTTAGCTGATTTTCTTTAGTAGCATGGAGGGTTGAGTTATGATTATGTTCTCTTTTGTGGAAGATCTTTTATATTATGCTGTGTTATTGAAGGATTCATGTGTGATGCGTTGATTAAAATTATTCTAGCTTATATGAGGGATATGTTTTTTTTTGTTAGAAGTTATTCTCTGTGATTTTTACCCACAGTCACGATTGAACACCTCTTGGCAGTTGTATCTTTTTCGAAAATGCATCTGTAGTCGGTCCCTATGTTTTCAAATTTGGAAAATATAGATAACAAGATGCTGTATTCGTTTTCTATATTTTCAATTTTTGGAAATAAAGGAACAACAGTTGTCTATATTTCAGAAAAGATATAGGAATCGAAAGATTATCTTGCATCCGTTCTAAAAAAAAATATCTCGGATTTGCGTGTAGTCCATATATATATCGGATGCAAGATAATTTTGTGTCCGGTCAATTTTTTTTTTTTTAAAATGTGTCGGATGCAAGATCATTTTGCGTCCGATCCAATTTTTAAAAAAATCTCAAAAGAAATCGGATGCAATATCATTTTGCGTCCGACAAAATTTATATAAAAAAAAATCAGAACGAAAGCAAGAAGGTCTTGCGTCTGTGGTTTTTTTCCCTATTGTTTTTTTTGTTTTCTATGGAACTAGTAATATACACATGCGATGCACGTATTATTTTTTTAAAAAATAAAGTAAAAACTTTGATTTACACGTGTGATGCATGTCTTAATAAATAAGATTATATATTTTTAAAAGTAAATGTGAAGACCATAATAGGAGAGTTGGAGTTGCACGTGCATTGCACGTAAGTAGGTGGATTTATAACTCCAACTCTTTCATTATAATAGTTATATCATATATTATATTATAGATAGATAATTTACACGCGTGATGCACATTTAATATATTAACAAAAAATTGAAGTAAAAAAAAATGACAGTGGGGACTCGAACCGAGACCTCTTTCATATTAGTTATGCACGTGTAATGCATGCGTTGGTAGATTAACAAATGACAGTACGTGGAAATGTGCACGAGGATATCAGATTCCCCCTTAGATTACCTTATTTGGTATATTGCAAGCATAGTTTTGGAATGAATGGTGGATTTCCATGGGAATCAAAATCCTTAGTTGGGAAGGCTTTCAATTCCCCTAAAAAACCATGGAATTTGGGGATTCCGTGTGGATTTCCATAACAAACAATAAAATAACCAAAAAAATAGATTTTTTTTTTCTTCTAAAATCATGGGATTTGAGGAGTCTCGTGAGATTTACATAACAAACAATAAAATAACCCAAAAACTTAGAATAAAAAAATACAATTATAAAAGATTTTCGGGAATGCAATGTACAATACCAAACATGATAATGCAACATTTCCGAGAATCTTCATTCCTACTCTCACATTCCCGGAAATCCTCTCATTCCTGGGAACCTTCCAATCCATGTACCAAACGCCCCCTAAGGTCTTCTCCCATTATAATATTAGACATTAGAGATTAGAGACATAGCCTATATGAATTTCTCTGTGTATAAAGTTAATTTGAGATTGGTTTGATTTTTTTGATCAACGGATGAGATGGAATGGGGCTATAGAAATTGTTATGTGTTTAAATGCGTACAGTTTTTTTTATTTTTCAAATGCGTTGGACTCAAAATTTTTTATTTTAAAAAAATGGGTGAGATTCAAGATTTAAAAAATCATTCACTGTTGGATCAAATTTTGTATTTCAACGACTACAAGTACAACTCGAAATTTCTATTTCTATAACTCAAATATGAAAATTTTGAGTTTTAACGACTACAGATGCTCTTAGAAGTTAAGTCTATAGACTTCGAGGATAATTCTGGTTGGGCAGTTGCAAATGCCGTCGATTTTGGTTTCCATCCGATAATTTGTTACTATGGAAGGAATTTGTTTAGATCTTGCTAACAAAATAACTGGGTATTGATCAAGACGTCAACAGGTTCTTTCTTTTTCTTACAGGTAACAACTCTCTTTGCTAAAATGAGGCAAGAGACTGGATATGTAATGCGCTCGTGGTGTGTCTTGCTTGCACTAATTCTTAATCGTGTCGTGTGTGTTGTTGTGGCTCCCGCCTTGTTCCAAACAAAGAGTCACCCTTTTTCCAGAGAATCTTTTATAAACAATGTTCTGCACAACCTTAATTGTTGCACAAATAGAGCTATGGTTTTAGGATTAATAAATTCGTTTCACGTCTGATGCACCTGTCAAATTTGTCCATTTAAGAGCATATGTAGTTGTTGGCTATGTATCCAAAAAATCGATAAAAACCACTGTAGCCGTCGTCTAATTATCTATTTTTTTGATTTGAGATGAACAGTAGACGTCTATATTTGGAATATATTGAGCGGACGACAAATGATATGCCGTTTGGAAAAAAAATACAATGGGGAGACGGTAAATCAAGTGTCGTTTGAGGAAATTTACCACTGCACACATGTGTTGGACGGGAGATGATCTCTCGTCCTTCACAAACCCCAATTTTTTTTTCATCAGATGGCAGAACATCTGCCATCTTTCAAAAAAAAAATTCCGAAAAATTTTTGGACAATAAATCATGTTCCGTTTGATAAAAAAAAACAGACATTTTTTGAGTATTTACAACTGCAGCGCTACCCTATTTGCTATTTCTATATTTTTCATATACCTATTTTTTAACTCAAACGACTACAAATGCTCTTAGGCCTGAAATCGGGTGTCAACGTGTGATCTACACTACACTCCAAATAAAAATCTTAACCCAATAGTCCGTTGAACCTTTGGCCATGGATTTCTTTCCTGCATGTTTTTTTTAAAAAAATAATTCTAACTGAGTAGAGCCAAAAAAGATAAATTTGGTACATGATTTTCAATAAGGCATACTTAAAATTAAATTAGAAGACATTTGCCAGCTTTTGAGTCTAAGAGAAGAAAAAGGAAGGGAAAAAAAAAAAGGGCCAGGCTTAAATTTCATTCGAGTTGAAACTTCAAATAGTTAATGCCAAACCCAACCCAGTAGCCCAATCCGGCCCAAGGGTAATTTGGTACTTTCACTTGGCAAATTAGGGTTTCTCTCATCCCTATAAATTGACTCCTAACCCAGCAGCCTCCATCATCCTCTTTCCATCTCTCTTCTCAAAATTTTCGGAAATTTTCATCTTTTTTTATTATAATTTTTCTTTTTTGTAAATTTCAGTTTTGTTGAATTTATTGGCATTTTAAAATAAAAAGGGTTCTATGATGAGGAGATAGTATTGTCCGTACCATCTGAGATTCATTTCTCTGATGATAATCATTCTGCCATTACTTACTGAGATCCCTCCCTATTTCTAATTATTTTTATTTATTTTAATTTTAAATTAATTTATTTATTTCGGATTTGATGTGGTTTACAAAAGATACCACCAAAGATCTGAAGGATTTCAAAGTCGGTGCTTTAAAATTCGCGTAATTAAAGAAGGCAATAAATTAGAGTCTCTGTCACGCTTTTTTACAGTGGTGTGTTTCAGCGCTGTACGTTGCCGAAATCAAGTCCGAGCTGTGATTCTTGCAGTTTTGAATTTTATTTCTTCAATTCTGCGTTCGGATCTGATGCTCGAACATTTCAACAATTACTTTTAATTATTTATTTTTGATTTTATTATCAATTTTGTTTTCGGAATATTATAATTCATGAATTAGTGACCCATGTGGAAAAAAAATACTCTATTTAAAATTCTAATAGTTGTAATATAGAAAAATAGTTCATTTTGCAGTTTCACAATGAATGTGCAAAATTTACTCAAAATTAGTCATTTTTCTTGCTAGTTCGGCATGAAAGCTGCTATGGTGAATTTATGATTGTGCAGAACGGACATTTATCGTTTGTAAATATATTAATTTACGTGTATTATATGTACATAATCAATTTGAACAAGATTTAATGTTTGAGAACAACTACAGCGGTGGTCACGGCGGGCGACGGTGCTAGCTGCCAGGGTTGACGACATCGATGTTCGAGGTCAAAGCACAGTGGTATGGCATCGGTAGCTGTCGTCGATGATGGAACAGGAAAGAAGGAAGAGGATACGGGTTTGGGTTCTATCGTTGCGAGCAAAACGTGAAAGAAAAAGGACAGGGGAGGTGTTGGCTGGCAGCACTTGGAGGTGTAGCGGCGAGATAGTCGTCGGAGAGTGGGGTTTAGTTGGAGAATACGATTGAAAAAAGGATAGAGTTGTTTTGATGGGAAATTGTGACTTGATAGAGAAATAGAAAGGAGAGTGAGGATAGGAGAGAGAGTAGACGGTTAGGATTTTGAAGATTGTGTAATTTTAGGGTTTGCACTATGTTTGTATTTAGAGAGTACAATTAGGGTATAGAGCGTATTTGGATCAAGAACAAAAAAAATTGGGTTTTAAGCTTCAAATAAAAATATCTACAATTAAATAAGGGAACAATAGAATCAACGAGAATAGTTCGATCAAAAGAACGAAGAATTTTATGAATAATTTTTTAATAAAAATAATAGTCAAGAAAGAAATATGGTTTTGTCTGCATTTCTTTATTGATTATTATTTTAATTAAGACTTGTTTATAAAATTCTCGGCTTTTTTTGATTGGGCTATTCCTGTTGTTGATCGAGCTATTCTCGTTGATTCTATTGTTCTCTTTTTTAACTTGAGGTATTTTTATTTTAATCGTAAAACTTAAATTTTTTTTCCTGATCCAAATTTGCTATTATTCAACTCTGACTTAGTACTTTATAAATACAATTCTAGTGCAAATCTTAAAATTGTATAATTTTTGAAACCCTAGCCGTCTATTCTCTTTCCTACTTTCTCTCCTTTCTGTTTCTCTCTCTCGTTATAGTTTCCTGTTAAAACGCCCCTACCCTTTTTCGGTCGTCTTCTTCGACCAACCCTCACTCTTCAGTAACTATTCTCGTTGCTGCACCTTCAAGCGCTGCCAGCCAACACCTTCCCTGTTCTTTTTCTTTCCTGTTTTGCTCGCAATGATAGAATCTAAACCCGTAGCCCTTTTCTTCTTTCCTGTTCGATCGTCGACAACAGCTACTGGTGCCGCACCGATGTGCTTTGACCTCGAACGTTGATGTCGTCGACCCTGGCAGTTAGTGCTGTCACTGCTGGCCTTGACCACCGTTGTGGTTGCAAACAAAAACAGTAAAAAGGGCAGAGTGATTTTTATTTTAAAAAAATATTATTAAGTTGTGCATTGCACGTATAAATTACTAGTCTCTAATATCTAATCTAATATTATAATGGGAGAGTTGGGAGTTATAATTTGTTAATATACAAATTCGTGTATTATACATAAACTCTTCCATTATTTGCGACAAAAACTAATAAAATTTTAACTATTTAAAATGTGCAACGCACGTGCAAGTTGCACGTGCATAATAAATTTTAAATATTTTCTAACACCAAGCATAACATATGTTGCATGTACAACTCAAATTATACTTATAAACACGTGTATTGCATGTACAAATCGTATTTTTTCTTCAAAATATTTTTACTAATTGCATGTAACAACACACATCCAATACTATTTTTAACACATATATCGCACGTGAAAATTATCTAATGCTTATCAAAACGTGCATTGCACATGAAAAATAACTATTATAATGAAAGAGTTTAAGTTATTGTTTGAAAATCTACTAACTTATGTGCATTGTCTGGACATAACTAATATAAAATAGGTTTTAGGTGATTACTTTAAAAAATAATATTTATTAAGATGTGCATTGGATGTGTAAATTATTAGTATTATTAATAAAAGTGTTGTGGTTATGTTATTTGTAGACAAATCAATGAGTTGTCTTATTTGGAGACTAGCTACCTTAGTTTTGAGATAAACTAACTTAGCACTACATCTTAGCTTTTAGGTTTGATGTCAGACTACACCTTACATATTAGGTTTTACTTATTTTTTTATTAGGGTGTGTATTAGATGTGTAGATTGCTAGTGCACCTTTGTGTGATTGTAATTTGTATGGTTGAATTATTCTCAATTTATAGAAATTGTTTGTATATTTCTAAAAAAGAAGTTCGTAGTTCATTTCTTCTTATTGCCCTAGTGTAGTACAGTAGACTGTCCAATTGTTTTTTTTGAGAATATTATGAAATATAACCATTATGTTTTATTAATAAGAAGTTAACAAAATAATTCAGAGAACTGCGATAAGTACATCGAGCCAAGATAACTAGAAAAAAAATCATAATACCTCCAACTTGCATAGAATGGAAAAAAGTAACAAGCGTAGAACAAAAAGAGTACAAACAAATCTGTGGAGGGTGAGGTCTTCAACCATTGAAGCTCACGAAGCCCACTCAAGAGTCTGTCAAATCATTACCTCCACATTATTGTACTCTTCTAGCTAAAAGGATGATAATTATTTCTGTCGGTCCCGAAGCAGCTGTATTAGCCTCAAAAAAATTGAGATTCATAATATGAATTAAATTACTAGAAGTACTACTATTACAAGTTCTACGAAAGTAATAGTTATTTCTATTGAGCTGGAAAACCCTGGTCGTGACTGCAATAGCGATATACCAAATATCTCTCATCTTCCTCCTCCCGATAAAGAACTTGTGACCAACCCAAAGGACCTCATACACTAGGGGATATGCACATGTGCCAAGTGTCCTAAGGACCTCAACAAAAACCACATTTCTTCTATGACACTCCATGAAAATATGGTTTCTAGGCTCCATATTAATATTACAGAATCCACATGAAGACTCTAACAGAGGTTGACGCTTAGCCAAATTTTTCTACTTAAAATAGCATCATTAAGCACAAGCTAAAGAAAAACTTTTACTTTTAGAGAGGCTTTGACTTTCCAAATTATGCAAGACCACTTAGGGAAGCATCCTCTAAAGTGTAACCTATTGTACATGAACTGTACCGAGAATTTTTTATCTTTTTTAAACCCCCACATTTTTCTAAGCGGGCCAGTAGAGCATTTGACCCCTGCAAGTGCAATAAGAGCCTGTAGTTTCTGCAGTCCTGATTTGGCCTCCTGGTTCAGATGTTGTTTAAAAGCGGGTTTCCAAGAACCCTGTTTCCACATTTGTGCTACCATGGCACGTGGTTGCATCAATAGACCGTCCTATTGTTGATTCTCCAATACTTTGCCTTTTGATATGTTTTTATTGTAAACATTTCATTTATCTTGACCTTCGCTGTTATAAATACTAGTAGTTTACACATTCGATGCACGTTTTAATAAATATAGTTTTTTAAAATAAAAATTTAGACGTAGTCTTGATTTGAACCTAGGACCTCCTTTATAATAGTTATGCACGTGTGTTACACGGGTTGGTAGATTGACAAAACATTTACAAATGACTCTAAGGCCTTCTCCTATTATAATATTAGAGATTAGGGGTATAAAATGAACAGGACGATCCATCGTCCGTCCGAGTCCGGCTCGAGAAATGGTCCGACCGTGGACCGTCTGAACTGTTATACGAACCGAACTCGAACAAATTATTAGGTCTGATTCTCTGCCGGGCTTGAGCCGGATATAAGTCCGTTCGAGTATTACTGCGGTCTGATGCTTTATCGAACCGAGTTCGGACTATAAAAATTTTGTCTGACCTAGACCGAGCTGGACATAAGCCCGTCCGAATAGAATTTCGATCCGAGCTTGAACATATGGTTGTCCGATCTTGTCCGGTCCGATTTACAGCCCTAATAAACATACAAGTCAAGACGGAGCTCCACATGGACAAAACATCCAATTCTCCGTACAATTTAAAATTACAAGTATTTTTGGCAACAATATGAGCCCCTTCTTTATCAGTTTTGCTCACATAACTGATAGATATATTCGCCTTTTGGGCTAACAATTTCTTCTCCTGCCAAGGGATCCCTTCATGTTTTACTCAGCAGAGAAGATATGTATTTATATGCCCCCGAGTTTCACTCATGCTTGAAAGCACATGTAGTTTTTATATGTCAGTTGTGTTTCTTGATGTTTTATTTCATTTTTGTTTTCTTCATTGGTGATATGGCTAGGGTTAAATCGGGACCGTTCAAATCGGGCACGAATCTTAAAGTTTACAAGGGCAAAATAGTAATTTCACCTACAAACTGGTTCGAAATGGGAACTGGGTCTCTTCTCCGGGGTCCAATAACCCATAAACGGATCCATTCAACTGGGCACGGGTCCTAACCCATTAAGAGCCAGTTCATAAGGATATGGAGAGATCCTGACTTGTCTTTATCCCTAGGAGGTGGTTCTAACCACTTCTATCCATTCATACCAGGGAGTAGAGATTTGTTCTTATCTCGAAATAGATCCCCACATCGACTATACATACCCCCCTAACTCCTACCGTTATAAGGTGATCACTCTTTACCAATCAAAAGCTCTTTTAATATTCATTTCTGAGTACTGACAAGAGCGTCGGAGGATTTGTCACCGGGATCAATCCCGGTGTTTCGAACTTTGTGCAGGACAACGATAGCGAGAAGCCAGCTAAACAACGGTGGAAGTGTCCAAGGTTGACCCATTCGATTTCTCACGACCCCACAAATTCATCTGTTTGCCCCCATACCGAAATCAGCGGCAACAGATTGGCGCCGTCTGTAGAAAATCGAATAGCAATCCGACCCTACTCCATCAGCAAAAGCAACTCCTAGCTATGCCTCCGAAGAAAGGGAAGTCCGCGGTCTCCAATCGTAGAACAACTTCCATCCCTCCTCCGCCTCCAGAGGGTCTCCCTCCGCCCGTCCAGCCGGCCCAGCAGCTCGAACAATGATCCCTCAACCTGTTCAGCAACCTCAAGGGCCTTAAGTGACTGTTGGAGAACCCTCTCACCGAAGTCCCCAAAAATAACCCCTTCATCAGGTCCATGTCTCCATACACAACCCTTCCTCCGACTCCATGGCCTCCCATAGCTCTCCGACACCTAAAGATCTACGAGATGTTCTCAACAACCGGCAGAACAAAATAGATCTTCAGATCCGCTTGGACGGGAGGCGGACCCGTGATGGGAACCCTAGCCGGGAGCATCAGAGGGACCGATCACCTTACAGGACGGATCGCAGAGGGTCCAACTCTCCTAGGAGACGGAGAGAGTTGCCCCATCACCGCCAGAGAAGAAGTCGCTCCCCGGTTGGCCATCTTGCTCTTCGAGCTTATCGGGAGCAGGAGACCCCCGTCACTAACGAAGAATGCAACTAGTAATTCATTAAAAATGAATTAAAAATGTATTTCAAAATTTTTATTTGTGGTGGAAATGAATTATTAAAGTTAGCAACAAATTATTCTTTGATGACCACAGAGCGACGAACTTTTTTGTTTGCCTTTTTGTTTAGAAGGATTCTTATGAACTTGTATATATCAGAAATGGTCTTAACTAATGTACAAATTACTGTGGAAATGGTCCTAATTAACTAATGTAAGAGTTACAGTGTTCAGATGATACTTACGAACTTGTATATTTCAGAAATCCAATTTTTTTGTGACTTACAAAAAAAGTGCTCTCCTTTACATTCGTTTCACTCATTCAAACTTGGTCGATTCATGTCTTGAACAACCCAATTTTATTTCAAAACTCGAATTAAGCATTCAAAGACCTGGGTGCACAAAACAGGTGTCTGATCCAATAGCCATATATTCCAGTGCAACTTGGTTTATGCGACTAAAATTATGATTAACCGCTTGATCAGAAATTTCCTTGCACATCCAAAAATGTGTAACCAGTACTGGTCTTGTGGAGATAAATATCTCGGTAGGTTGATAAAAAGTCTACGCAAGATAATATCAATAAAAAGAAAATATTATATGTGTATGTTTATTGAATGGGAACTGCATTTATTTTACTTTGCAATTGAACAGGGTATTCTCGCCATTCTTGGATCAGTTTGTCGTTGTATTCATAGACGACATCCTGATGTACTCACGGAACATGGAGGATCATGCCAAGCACTTGAGGATTGTCTTGCAGACGCTGAGAGAGAATCAATTGTACGGAAAGCTCAGCAAGTGCGAATTCTGGCTGAATCGTATTGCTTTCTTGGGTCATGTTATCTCTGGTGAGAGTGTATCAGTTGATCCGTCGAAGATTTCTGCTGTTAAGGATTGGCCGGTGCCGAAGTCAGTACCAGAAGTGCGGAGTTTCCTAGAATTGGCAGGATATTACAGGAAGTTCATTCAAGACTTCTCGAAGATTGCAGGACCTTTGACCAACTTGACGAAGAAGGAACAGAAATTTGTCTGGGATGGTGCCTGTGAGGAAGCTTTTATGGAATTAAAGAACCGGTTGACATCAGTGCCTGTGCTGACGATACTAGACAGTTCTGGAGGATTTGTGATTCACTGCGATGCTTCAGGTAGAGGTTTGGGCGCAGTTCTGATGCAGAAGGGTAGGGTTGTAGCTTATGCTTCAAGGCAGCTGAGGCCGCATGAAAAGAACTACCCTACCCACGATCTAGAACTTGCAGCGGTGATATTTGCTCTAAAGTTATGGAGACACTATTTGCTCGGAGATAGAGTCGAAATTTTCACAGATCACAAGAGTCTCAAATATGTGTTCACGCAGAAGGAGCTGAACATGAGACAGAGGAGATGGTTAGAACTGATGGCCGATTTCGACATCGATTTACAGTACCATCCGGGCAAGGTAAATCTGGTACCCGATGCTTTGAGTAGGAGGCCTACTGCAATGTTTCTGACCAAGCAGAGGGAGATATTAGAAGATATGAGGAGGATGGAATTGGAAGTGGTTCTTCCAGGTGCAATGTCGCAGTTTATGATGTTGCAGTTGCAGTCTTCCTTGTGTGTAAAATAGTCTTAAAACTTCAGGGCAAATTTACTGTAGTAGATTTTAAGTCTCCCATCCTTAATTGTCCATGGGTATGTGGGAGTCAACTTTCTCATGGGGAACAATGCATAGTGAATAAAATACTGGTACACACAGATCAATATATTGTGGAGATTTTTTTGATCTATTTGTATAAGATCTATACTACTATATAATGTGAGAAGGGTGTGTATGTCAGTGTGTCACTGGACTCCTCTATCCTTTACTTTCTTTATGATTAGCTAAGATTTGTTTTCATTAATGAACAACTTAAAGCTTTTTATGATCAATACGTTTTATGATATATTTCCATTTTCCAGTATGTTTTTGGAGTTGGGAGAAAAATGTAGTCTAACTACATGGTGATATAGAATACTATGAAATTTTAAGTTTATTTTCCAGTATGTTTCTGGTTTGACATCTAGGGTGTATATATTGTTTCTCATAATGCATGTTGAAGGTAGCATATTTATGTTCAGGGTGATGTATGTTGAAGGTAGCATATTTGTACTTATTCTCCCTTGATGAGGTTAGGTTGTACAAGTATATTTTGTATTGCTACTGAACATATAATACAAATTCTGGAACCTGAGCACCTAGTTAGTGGTAATTTTAACCGACAATTCCTTCACATTGTCAAAGACATATGCTAAAGACCATTTCTGTTTTATATATACAAAAAAGGAAATGTCAGTAACTTTTTCTTCTTCTCTTTCAGGCTGAATTGTTCAGAATGGTTTCAAATCTGTTCAGGATGCAGTTTTGCAGAGTGCTTGGAGAGAGATGGTTTCAAATCTGTTCAGGATGCAGTTGGCTCAGATTGCAGATAGGTTTAGTAGTGATATCTGGTGATATTTATAACTCAGTGTACAAAAAAGGAAATGTTAGGCTGATAAGGCACGGTATATGGCTTAACTTGTGATCTGTAGGTACTGGATATTGGTTGAAAAGAAGATGAACTGTCTTAATTTTTAGCTTTAGAAAGTAATGACATGTTCATTCTTCTGCATTGCCAAGTGAATTTTCAGGTGATGGCTGATATGCTATATTTCGCTTGTATTGAAACATATGAAAGTTTGTAATAGCCGGTCACCCTAAATTTCTGTTTTTGCTGTATGTCTCCTGTATGGTCGTCAGTTTTAAGTTTATTGGATGAACATTTTTATAAGTTTATTGTGTAGATATTTCTATGTTGGTATGTTTTTATATATTTGTACACAAATTTGCAAAAATTTTATAGTTTTAATGGTGTATGGATATTTTCGATAAATCGATTTTTATTTGTATCTGTAGATTTTTTTTGTATACAGTTAAAACAAAATAGCGTTCCTAAAATGCTGTAAAAACCACAAATATTAAAACGATAGCGTTTTTAAAATGTTGTATGTTTGATTCTATTACTGGATTGTCTAACGATAGCGTTTTTACAAAATGCTCTAACACTAATAGCATTGCCGAAATGCTATAGATTTTAAAGCGTTTTAACAAAACGCTATAGAAACTATAGCGTTCGGCAAACGCTACAGATTCTATAGCGTTTCGGCAAACGCTATAGATTCTATAGCATTTTGAAAACGCTATAGAATCTATAGCGTTTGCCAAAACGCTATAGAATCTATAGCGTTTCTATAGCGTTCGGCAAACGCTATAGTTTCTATAGCGTTTTGTTAAAACGCTATAGAATCTATAGCGTTTCGGAAACGCTACACATTTTATAGTGTTTGGTCAAAATGCTATAGAGTTATTATAGCGGGGCTTTTGATAGCATTTGTAAAACGCTATTGTAGGTTTACTATAGCACTTTATGAATGCTATCAAATGTCATATTTGTTGTAGTGGTGGTTCCCCGACGCAAATTTGCAAGTTGCAAATTGCAAATTTGCAAACTTTATGTTCTATGTTTCACGTTACGTTACACTATGTCCACATTGCACGTATCTTGATACAAGATATACTTGACTTGACTTGACTGGATATGTTTCCCGAGTACGTGACCTATAGAATCCACCACTAGTCTAAACGTCCAAAACTGCAAGAATCACAGCTCGGACTTGATTTCGGCAACGTACAGCGCTGAAACACACCACTGTAAAAAAGCGTGACAGAGACTCTAATTTATTGCCTTCTTTAATTACGCGAATTTTAAAGCACCGACTTTGAAATCCTTCAGATCTTTGGTGGTATCTTTTGTAAACCTCATCAAATCCGAAATAAATAAATTAATTTAAAATTAAAATAAATAAAAATTATTAGAAATAGGGAGGGATCTCAGTAAGTAATGGCAGAATGATTATCATCAGAGAACTGAATCTCAGATGGTACGGACAATACTATCTCCTCATCATAGAACCCTTTTTATTTTAAAATTATCTAATGCTTATCAAAACGTGCATTGCACATGAAAAATAACTATTATAATGAAAGAGTTTAAGTTATTGTTTGGAAATCTACTAACTTATGTGCATTGTCTGGACATAACTAATATAAAATAGGTTTTAGGTGATTACTGTAAAAAATAATATTTATTAAGATGTGCATTGGATGTGTAAATTATTAGTATTATTAATAAAAGTATTGTGGTTATGTTATTTGTAGACAAATCAATGAGTTGTCTTATTTGGAGACTAGCTACCTTAGTTTTGAGATAAACTAACTTAGCACTACATCTTAGCTTTTAGGTTTGATGTCAGACTACATCTTACATATTAGGTTTTACTTATTTTTTTATTAGGGTGTGTATTAGATGTGTAGATTGCTAGTGCACCTTTGTGTGATTGTAATTTGTATGGTTGAATTATTCTCAATTTATAGAAATTGTTTGTATATTTCTAAAAAAGAAGTTCGTAGTTCATTTCTTCTTATTGCCCTAGTGTAGTACAGTAGACTGTCCAATTGTTTTTTTGAGAATATTATGAAATATAACCATTATGTTTTATTAATAAGAAGTTAACAAAATAATTCAGAGAACTGCGATAAGTACATCGAGCCAAGATAACTAGAAAAAAAATCATAATACCTCCAACTTGCATAGAATGGTGGGAAAAAAGTAACAAGCGTAGAACAAAAAGAGTACAAACAAATCTGTGGAGGGTGAGGTCTTCAACCATTGAAGCTCACGAAGCCCACTCAAGAGTCTGTCAAATCATTACCTCCACATTATTGTACTCTTCTAGCTAAAAGGATGATAATTATTTCTGTCGGTCCCGAAGCAGCTGTATTAGCCTCAAAAAAATTGAGATTCATAATATGAATTAAATTACTAGAAGTACTACTATTACAAGTTCTACGAAAGTAATAGTTATTTCTATTGAGCTGGAAAACCCTGGTCGTGACTGCAATAGCGATATACCAAATATCTCTCATCTTCCTCCTCCCGATAAAGAACTTGTGACCAACCCAAAGGACCTCATACACTAGGGGATATGCACATGTGCCAAGTGTCCTAAGGACCTCAACAAAAACCACATTTCTTCTATGACACTCCAAGAAAATATGATTTCTAGGCTCCATATTAATATTACAGAATCCACATGAAGACTCTAACAGAGGTTGACGCTTAGCCAAATTTTCCTACTTAAAATAGCATCATTAAGCACAAGCTAAAGAAAAACTTTTACTTTTAGAGAGGCTTTGACTTTCCAAATTATGCAAGACCACTTAGGGAAGCATCCTCTAAAGTGTAACCTATTGTACATGAACTGTTCCGAGAATTTTTTATCTTTTTTAAACCCCCACATTTTTCTAAGCGGGCCAGTAGAGCATTTGACCCCTGCAAGTGCAATAAGAGCCTGTAGTTTCTGCAGTCCTGATTTGGCCTCCTGGTTCAGATGTTGTTTAAAAGCGGGTTTCCAAGAACCCTGTTTCCACATTTGTGCTACCATGGCACGTGGTTGCATCAATAGACCGTCCTATTGTTGATTCTCCAATACTTTGCCTTTTGATAAGTTTTTATTGTAAACATTTCATTTATCTTGACCTTCGCTGTTATAAATACTAGTAGTTTACACATTCGATGCACGTTTTAATAAATATAGTTTTTTAAAATAAAAATTTAGACGTAGTCTTGATTTGAACCTAGGACCTCCTTTATAATAGTTATGCACGTGTGTTACACGGGTTGGTAGATTGACAAAACATTTACAAATGACTCTAAGGCCTTCTCCTATTATAATATTAGAGATTAGGGGTATAAAATGAACAGGACGATCCATCGTCCGTCCGAGTCCGGCTCGAGAAATGGTCCGACCGTGGACCGTCTGAACTGTTATACGAACCGAACTCGAACAAATTATTAGGTCTGATTCTCTGCCGGGCTTGAGCCGGATATAAGTCCGTTCGAGTATTACTGCGGTCTGATGCTTTATCGAACCGAGTTCGGACTATAAAAATTTTGTCTGACCTAGACCGAGCTGGACATAAGCCCGTCCGAATAGAATTTCGATCCGAGCTTGAACATATGGTTGTCCGATCTTGTCCGGTCCGATTTACAGCCCTAATAAACATACAAGTCAAGACGGAGCTCCACATGGACAAAACATCCAATTCTCCGTACAATTTAAAATTACAAGTATTTTTGGCAACAATATGAGCCCCTTCTTTATCAGTTTTGCTCACATAACTGATAGATATATTTGCCTTTTGGGCTAACAATTTCTTCTCCTGCCAAGGGATCCCTTCATGTTTTACTCAGCAGAGAAGATATGTATTTATATGCCCCCGAGTTCCACTCATGCTTGAAAGCACATGTAGTTTTTATATGTCAGTTGTGTTTCTTGATGTTTTATTTCATTTTTGTTTTCTTCATTGGTGATATGGCTAGGGTTAAATCGGGACCGTTCAAATCGGGCACGAATCTTAAAGTTTACAAGGGCAAAACAGTAATTTCACCTACAAACTGGTTCGAAATGGGAACTGGGTCTCTTCTCCGGGGTCCAATAACCCATAAACAGATCCATTCAACTGGGCACAGGTCCTAACCCATTAAGAGCCAGTTCATAAGGATATGGAGAGATCCTGACTTGTCTTTATCCCTAGGAGGTGGTTCTAACCACTTCTATCCATTCATACCAGGGAGTAGAGATTTGTTCTTATCTCGAAATAGATCCCCACATCGACTATACATACCCCCCTAACTCCTACCGTTATAAGGTGATCACTCTTTACCAATCAAAAGCTCTTTTAATATTCATTTCTGAGTACTGACAAGAGCGTCGGAGGGTTTGTCACCGGGATCAATCCCGGTGTTTCGAACTTTGTGCAGGACAACGATAGCGAGAAGCCAGCTAAACAACGGTGGAAGTGTCCAAGTTTGACCCATTCGATTTCTCACGACCCCACAAATTCATCTGTTTGCCCCCATACCGAAATCAGCGGCAACAGATTGGCGCCGTCTGTAGGAAATCGAATAGCAATCCGACCCTACTCCATCAGCAAAAGCAACTCCTAGCTATGCCTCCGAAGAAAGGGAAGTCCGCGGTCTCCAATCGTAGAACAACTTCCATCCCTCCTCCGCCTCCAGAGGGTCTCCCTCCGCCCGTCCAGCCGGCCCAGCAGCTCGAACAATGATCCCTCAACCTGTTCAGCAACCTCAAGGGCCTTAAGTGACTGTTGGAGAACCCTCTCACCGAAGTCCCCAAAAATAACCCCTTCATCAGGTCCATGTCTCCATGCACAACCCTTCCTCCGACTCCATGGCCTCCCATAGCTCTCCGACACCTAAAGATCTACGAGATGTTCTCAACAACCGGCAGAACAAAACAGATCTTCAGATCCGCTTGGACGGGAGGCGGACCCGTGATGGGAACCCTAGCCGGGAGCATCAGAGGGACCGATCACCTTACAGGACGGGTCGCAGAGGGTCCAACTCTCCTAGGAGACGGAGAGAGTTGCCCCATCACCGCCAGAGAAGAAGTCGCTCCCCGGTTGGCCGTCTTGCTCTTCGAGCTTATCGGGAGCAGGAGACCCCCGTCACAAGGGCAGAGTTCCAACAGTTCCAGGAGGCAGTCCTAAGGGTGTAGCGCCCCGAATTTCTAATATGATATCTCAGAAATACATGGCACAATTCCCAGCATCAACTTCAACTGCAATAGTAAACATAGCCAAAAACACAAATAATTTTTATTTCAACTTTTATTACATCACTTGTTTACAAAATATAGCGGAATACAAAACACCTTGAATTACAAATTCTTCCTTTACAACACTTTCTTTTACAATTTACATAAGCCACAACATCAATCTATCTCATGCATCCAATCCCAATGCTAAAGGTACATACCTGTAAAACATGAGGCTAGAGATAACTCTAACCCTAAAACTACAGGGGTCAGCCATAACGGTGTGAGTGACATCAAAGAAACAACATAAATAAAACATAAAGCATAAAGTCATAACGCCATGTTTTATCAGCAAGAATAAATGAAATAAGAAATAACAATAAATAAAATATGAAAACATCAAGAAGAGTAAGATAGTAAATAGTAGGGCATGAAAATAATATGTGAAACTAGACTAAGTGTAGGAAAACAGAAAAATAAACATGCATAAAACTAAGTCAAGAAAACGCAAATGCTAAATGCTGACTCTCTAATGCATACTTGTCAGATTCTATGCATCCCACAATACATAGGTCCGATGTAAGCCCTTAATGTTCTCCACTTTATAGGGTTAGATCTCTCGTTATGCAACTAATCCTACTACGGTGATGGAAACAAGATCCAGAATAATCCGTGAATAGGCTTCACAATCCTCGAAGTCGATGTGCAAGCATCATGTAAGAATAGCTCAACAATCGGAGAATCAGCTCCCAACCGTGTACCCCACGAATAGACTTGTGAGGCCCTCGACGTGCAGATACACCGGGTACATCTCGTGAATAGGCCCGCCGATCCTCGACACGCGAATGCACCCTGCATGCTCTGTGAATAGGCCTGCAGACCCTCGACACGCGAACATACAAATGTCCTCTCGAGACAGAACAACAAACTTTCTTGGAACGCATCCGTTGGACTAACAAAACCAAGAACTTATACTTACGTTTTCCAAGTTCCATCACATCTCCATTAGTGCCTGTTCTTAAGTTGGTTATTATTGAAAACACAAAAATCCTCATTTCTAGAGTTAGTGTATCCTGCCGGACTTAATTTCACAACAACAACCCCAAGACCCAACTGATCTAAATTAACAAAATCTCATCTGCCGGTTCACAGGACTCCTACTCAACTCCTAGAGATTCACAACTCAACCATCAACAGAAAATAAATCTTTCTTTATAATCACTTCATTTCTTTGTTAGTTTACTCACAGAAATTCATTCATTCATAATATTTGTATATGAGTAAATATATCAGTTATATATATATATATATATATATATATAACTGTTATATAGAAAACCTCTTTCACTGTTTATGAAGTATATATAGGTGATACGGCTAAAAATAGGGTTAAATCGGAACCGTCCAAATCAGGCACGAATCTTAAAGCTTGGGGGTAAAATGGTAATTTCACTTCAAACAGGTCTGAAATGGGAACTGGGCCTTTTTCCAAAGACCCAATAACCCATAAACGGATCCGTCTTACTTTCATAATCTTTCTGATTACTGACAAGAGCGTCGGAGGGTGCGTCGCCGGAATCAACCCTGGTGTTTCGCACTTTTTGCAAGTAACGGCGAGAGAATCGCGGTCAAGCTCCGGTGAAGGTGTTCAGGTTTGACTATTCAACTTCTCTCGAATCCACAAATCTATCTGTTTGCCCCACACTGATTTCAGCGGCAACAGATTGGCGCCGTCTGTGGGAAACACGAATAGCAGTCCAACCTCTTCCACCGGTCAACACCGCCTCCAGCCATGCCACCAAGGAAGCTGAGATCTAGAGGGTCCAACTGTGGATCCACTCCTCCTCAACCACAACCGGAGGCTCCCCTCCAACCCATCCAGCCTCAGGGACAGCTCCCTCCTCAACCCGATCAATCGCTACAGCAGTTGCAGCCTCCTCTCCAAAATCTTCAATACCAGCAGGCTCCACTCGTGCCCTAGAACGTTGGTATAGGGACCTCTCATCCTCATCCTCAGAAGCAATCTCTTCACCCCGACCATATCTCAGTACATAACTCTTCCACCGACTCCATGGCATCCCATAACCCTCGGCCCTCAGAAGACCTCTGCAACGTCATCATCAACTAGCAGAAAGAAGAGAACCTTCGCCACCGTTTGGATGAAAGGCGGGCCCGTGAGGGAGTCTCCAGCTCAGAACATCCAAATGCGCGATCTCCTCGCCGTCGTGACCACAGGAGGTCCCCTCTTCATAGGAGGCGGAGAGAGTCCCCGGAGTACCATCGAAGAAGGCATCATTCTCCCGCTGGTCGACAGCCCAGAGGGATCAGAACGGACCTATCACCTGAGCAGAATTCCAAGAGTTCCAGGAAACAATCTTGCAGGCCCTCAATCTCCAGCCAAACAACAACAATAATGTTCAGAGGGTCCCCACTCCTCTGCCAGTTCGTAGCCCTCGCCATCGGTCCTTCAGTCCTCCTCAAGCTCCGAGCCACCGCTATCACATTCCTAACTCTCACCAGTCTCCGAGCTACCGACGCCGTAGCCCACGCTCCCCTTCGTACGAAGACGGGTCCAGAGACTCACCAGGATACCGTCGAAGGGATGATGCTGTCTACCGCCGTCTCCACGAGATGGAGAGGCACCTCGATCAACTCGATAGGGACGAGGAACTGATAGGAAGGACCCTCCGACCAAGCAGACCTCCATTTTCTCGAACCATCATGGAGGCACCCGTTCCAGCAAACTTCAAGCCCCCGCAGTTCGAGACATATACGGGAGAGTCAGATCCCATGGATCACATCGAGAGTTTCAAGACTAAGACTCTCATGATGATTCATCAAGCCTCTGATGTCCTTCTATGCAAGACCTTCCTAGCCACTCTCAAAGGCCCAGCTCTAGAATGGTACTCCCGCCTCAATCCATCCTCCATATTCTCTTTTGAACAGTTTGAAACCCTCTTCATAACCCACTTCGTGAGCAGCCGCCACTCCGAAAAGATGAGTATTTCGCTACTCTTCCTCAATCAGAAGAAGGACGAGAAGTTAAGAGATTATGTCAAGAGGTTTACCGCGGAGGCCAGGTCCATCGCCTCCCTCGACCAATCAGTCGCTGTAGCCACCTTCTAGTCTAATGTCCTCAACTCCAACCTCAGGTCCTCCCTAGCCAAAAAGCCCCCATGGGATTTCTCCGACCTTCTTCTCAAAAGCGAGAAGTACATCCCGCAGAGGAGGCTGAATATCGCCCCACATTCGAGGGATCCTCTTCTGGAAATGAGAGTAAGGCTGCTGAAGACGAGGGAGCCAAAAAGCTCCAGAAGGACAACGGGAGTCAGCGTCGTCCACCTCCCAGATTTGAAAAGTTTATCCCTCTTAATGCCAATGTCTCAACCATTCGCATGGAAGTGGAGAAAGAAGGGATCTTGCCTCCTGCCCTGAAGATGAATATCCCTGGGAAGAACAGGAATAAGGAGAAATGGTGCCGCTACCATCGAGACCACGGCCATGACACCAATGACTGTCGAGCCCTGAAGAATGAGATCGAAGCCCTTATTCAGAGAGGGCATCTCTCCAAGTTTGTACGAAAGAACCGGGTCGACCTTCCTCCACCCCCAGGGGGGATAACAAGCGGCCCGAGAGGCGTGACGAGACTCCTAAATTCGAAGAAGAGCGCATCTTGCACCTCATCCACGGAGGTCCAATGGGAGGAACCTTTAACTCATCTCGAAAGGCTTTCATCATGGAGGTCAATTCGGTGCACAGCATACCCCCTCCCAAAGGTCTTGGAGTCCCGATTACTTTCTCGGATGAAGATTTAGAGGGTGTCCGAACCCCCCACTGTGATGCACTGGTGATTAATCTCCACATGGCAAACTTCAAAGTGGAAAGAATTCTAGTGGATAACGGCAGTTCTGTCAACATCCTCTTCCTGGCGGCAGTCTGAGGGCTCAAATTATCGCGGGACAGGATCAAGCCCACCGGCTACACTCTCCATGGGTTCATGGGGGTGCCAGTGACGATCGAAGGGGTCATAACCCTCGACATAACTGCTGGCAAAACTCCTACTACCCGAACGGGGCCAATGGACTTCATGGTTGTCAACGTCCCAGCCGCTTACAATGTGATCCTAGGTCGACCTGGCCTAGTTGCTTTAGAAGCCATTCTGTCAGCTTATCATCTGAAAATGAAGTTCCCCACCAAGGCAGGTGTAGGGGAAGTAAGGGGAAGTCAAGAGATGGCCCGCAAATGCTACATGATCTCGACCGGAGGATACGTCCTTTCCCTCGAGACCCTTGAAATTCCCCAGGGGAACACCCAGCCTATTTCAAAATTGGTAAACGAGCTGGAAGAAGTGCTCTTTTCAGAGCAAGATCCGACCCACAAATTCTTCATCAGCAAAATCCTTCCCTCTGCCCTCTGTTCCGATATAGTCCAGTGCATAAAGCAGAATCGGGACCTCTTCGCATGGACAGCTGCCGACATGCCAGGGATTTCTGAAGACCTCCTCGTCCACCACCTAAGTGTTGCTCCGGGGTCCAAACCGGTCTAGCAGAAGAGGCGTAAATTTGCCCCGAAGTGCCAGCAGGCCATAAAAAAAGAAGTAGAGAAGCTCCTCAAAGCCCGGTTCATACAAGAGGTCAATTATTCCGAGTGGCTCTCTAATGTCGTAATGGTTAAGAATGCCAATGGAAGTTGGAGAATTTGCATCGACTTCACAGATTTGAACAAGACATGTCCCAAGGATCCTTTCCCACTCCCCAGCATCAACACCTTGATCGACGCCACTTCGGGCCATGAGCTTTTGAGCTTCATGGGTGCCTTCTCCGGATCTAACCAAATCAGAATGTTCCCCCCAGATATCCCGAAGACGACCTTTGTCACAGATCAAGGTCTCTATTGCTATAGAGTAATGCCCTTTGGGCTTAAAAATATCGGTGCCACCTACCAATGCCTTGTCAATAAGGTCTTCAAGAATCAGATTGGCCGGAACATGGAGGTTTACGTCGATGATATGCTAGTAAAAAGTATCCAGGGGTCTGACCATGTCACCGACCTCTAGAAAGCCTTCGACGTGTTGAGGAAGCATAATATGAGACTAAACCCGAACAAGTGTGCATTCGGGGTCTCATCTGGTACGTTCCTGGGCTTCATGGTCAGTCAGAGGGGGATTGAGGCCAACCCCGAAAAGATAAAAGCCATCCTCAATATGGCTTCTCCTACAAATGTGAAAGAAGTGTAAAAGCTTACAGGACGTCTCGTGGCTATAGGGCGCTTCCTGTCTAAGTCAGGAAAAAAGTGTCTTCCTTTCTTCAAAGCCCTCAGGGGGGATAAGGGCTTTGAGTGGAGCCAGTAGCAGCAAGAATTGTTCGACCAACTGAAAGCCTATCTGGTCAACCCTCCACTCCTCAGTAAGCCTACTCCCGGAGAAACACTCTACCTCTACCTCACTGCCTCTGAACAAACCCTCAGCGTTGTCTTAGTAAGGGAAGAAGACAAGGCCCAGAAACCTATCTATTATGTGAGCAAGGTCCTCAGAGACACTGAGCTCCGCGATCCGAGATTGGAAAAGATAGCCTACGCCTTGGTTATGAAAGCCAGGAAGCTCCGTCCCTATTTTCAATCCCACTCAGTGGTCGTCTTTACCGACCAGCCTCTCAAGCAGGTCCTGCACAAGCCCGAGACCTTCGGACGTCTAATGAAGTGGTCGATCGAGTTGAGTCAACATGACATATCTTATCAACCCCGAACTGCTATCAAGGCCCAAGCCCTAGCCGAATTTATAGTGGAAAGCACAATCCCAGAAGTAAGTCAAGTAGCAGATGGACCCCCATCTGGACAGTATATGTAGATGGATCTTCTTGCACCGAAGGGAGCGGAGCCGGAGTTATTCTGACAGGCCCCGATGATTTCGTTCTCCAATACTCCCTCCGCATCAACTTCAAAGCTTCCAATAACGAAGCTGGGTATGAATCCCTAATAGCAGGCCTGGGCATGGCTCGCAAGGCAGGAGCGCAATGGGTCTGAATATTCAGTGACTCGCAGCTTGTGGTAAATCAGGTCTTAGGAGAATACGAGGCGTGAAACGATCAAATGGCTAAGTACCTAGCCAAGGTCCAAAGTCACATGGCTTCGTTTGAAGAGGCGCAACTCCAGCTGATCCCCAGAGAAGAGAACGCCCAAGCAGATGCCCTCTCAAAACTAGCATCTTCCTCCCTCCAAGGACTCGAGCAGACCGTCCTAATCGAAGTTCTCCTAAGGCCCAGCATCGAAGAAGAAGTCTCCGACTCAGTGGAATCGCTACCTGTCCAACTCAAGGATAACTGGATGAAGCCTTTGCTTGAGTTCCTCAGAGATTGGAGCCTCCCCCAAGATCCTAAAGAAGCTCGCCGAATCTGAACGAGAGCGAAGCGGTACACCCTCATTGAGGGAGTCTTGTACAAACGCTCCTATACACAAGTAGATGGTAGACCCTACTTGAGATGTCTCTCTCCAGAAGAAGCCTTGTATGCCTTGAAAGAACTCCACGAAGGTATAGGCGAAGCCCATTCAGAATCAAGGTCCCTCGCCAGGAAAGTTTTGAACTACGGATACTTCTGGCCTACCCTACTTTGGGATGCCGAACAACATGTCCGAAAATGCAGCTCCTGTCCGCAATTCTCCAACATCCGCTGCCTATCCCAAGAACAACTCACCTCTCTCTCGAGTCCAATTCCCTTCGCAATGTGGGGGATGGACCTACTAGGTTCGATCCCACCAGCTTCAGGCTAGCTCAAGTCCCTAGTCGTGGCAATCAACTATTTCTCCAAGTAGATCGAGGCCGAACCACTGGCTACTACTGAGAACAAAGTGCTGCAGTTCTTCTGGAAAAATGTAATCTGTAGGTTCGGCATACGTCGAGTCCTAGTAACAGATAACGGAACACAGTTTATAGGAACAGCATTCTGCTCTTTATGTGAAGACCTCGGCATTCAGCAATGCTTCTCCTTCATCTCCTATCCTCAATCCAACGGTCAAATAGAGAATGCCAACAGGCAGATCCTCTCAGGCATCAAGAAGAGACTGGACAAGTCGGCCAAAGGCTTATGGGCAGAACAGCTTCCTAACGTATTGTGGAACTACCGCACTATGAAAATGACCCCCACAGGAGAGTCGCCCTTCAACCTCACCTACAGGTCCGAGGCCGTAATCCCCTTAGAAGTTGGTTTGCCATCCCCTCGCCTTATTGCCTATAATGAAGAGCAGAACGCCAAAGAGCTCCGAGCAAATTTGGACCTCATCAATGAGCTCCGCAAAAGAGCTTCGATTCGCTAGCAAAATTATCGGAGAAGAATCGAGCAGGCCTACAACAAAAGGTTCATCCCACAGATCTCAAGGAAGGGGACTTAGTCCTCAGAAAGCTAGCCATCTCATTCCCCAGCCAAAAGAGCAAGCTAGCCCCGAATTGGGAAGGACATACAAGGTCTCCAAAGTAGTTTGTCCAGGAGCATATCGTCTTGAAGATCTCGAAGGCAGAGAGATACCAAAAACTTGGAACACCGACCATTTACTGAAGTACCAAGAGGGTGTTTGAATGCCTCTCTGAGTACCATCAAATGTCGAGCCATTCTTATCTTCTTTTTATTTGTACTTGTTTCTTTATTTTCCCATTGTAATAATGGCCTGCAACTCAGAAGCGGCCGATTAGCAGTTATTAATAAAGAACTTCTTTCACCTGATAATTCTCTTATGATTGTTTTATCTCTCTGTGTAAAACCTTAATTGTGCTTCCACAAACGACGAGTTTGAAGTCCAAAACTTGGCTCGATTCCGCTCTACAAGCTCGCTCTTAAGCGAGCTAGAAGTGGTTCGCCATTCGGAACTGCTCCCACAACCGTTGAAACTTACTCAAACGATGAGTTCGGAGTCCAAAACTTGGCTCGATTCTGCTTTGCAAGCTTGCTCTTAAGCGAGCCAGAAGTGGTTCGCCATTCGGAACTGCTCCCACAACCGTTGAAACTTACTCAAACGACGAGTTCGGAGTCCAAAACTTGGCTCGATTCCGCTTCGCAAGCTCGCTCTTAAGCGAGCTAGAAGTGGTTCGCCATTCGGAATTGCTCCCACAACCGTTGAAACCTACTCAAACAAAGAGTTCGGAGTTCAAAGCTTGGCTCGACTCTGCTTCTACTCCTCGCTCATAAGCAGGTAAGAAGTGGTCCTACAACCATAAATGATTAACAAAACACGCAAACGCACAAGCACAAAAGAATAAACAAAGTTCTCACTTCTATAAAGTTTAAAGTTTGAGGAAACTCAGATTACAAGACCAGCTACTCTTCTCTAGAACGAGTTACAAAATTCGAAAAGCCAAGATTACAAGACAACTCTTTCAACGCCTTCTCGGGGCAGGGATGTTCTGGTTCAAAGACACCCGGGGACGGCGACGCCTAACCTCGGAGCTCATCTCTAGATCGGCAAACTAGGATGCATCTTCAGCACTGCCTCTAACGGTGGCCCCAACGGACGCTCCGCTCGACGAAGTAGCCACCCCACTTTGTGTGTCAACAGGGCTCTGCCGAGCAGCAGGCGAGCGAGTCGCAAGTCGTAAAAGGGAATTCCTTTCTCGCTCTCTTCACGAGTACACAACGTGCTTCTGATATTAATCCGTTTAGGTTGGGGTTTGAGGCGAGCAACATCCGCCTCGAGTTCGATGATTCGTTGCTTCAGAGAGTCGTCCTTCACGGCTATCTTGAAGCGAGGAAGCCAAGCAGAGCCTGCATCACCAGAGCTTTCGGTAATAATTCGACGGAGATGAGTAACCTCGACACTCTTATCGACTGTAACCCTCTTCAGCTCGTCAAGCTCCGCCGTTGCCTTGCCCTTCACTGCTACTAGTTCCTCTCTCCCCGCCGAAAGCTCATCTTCTGCTATCGTCAACTCGTGGACCTCAGCTATCAGTTCATCTCTCTCCACCATGACATCAAATAGCACTTGCCGAAGTGACTCCACCTCCCCTTCGGGAGGAGCTTCTTGAGCTCGTTTCTTTAGTTGCTTCAGCTCGGAGAGACGTTTCGGCAACGTTAGCTTGAGGCGGTCTAGATCCAACTCGCTCTTGAGAAAACACTCTCGACTGCGAGAAAGGGCCAACTTCGTCACTCCTGAGTCAGCTCGGAGACGAGAGACCTCAGCCGCTACCGTGTTTGGCGATGCCTCCGCTGGACACAACTCGGCGATCTGAAAGAACACAACAGCACTAAGCCCGAGCAACAAAGCCAAATTTCAAAGCAAAGTTGTTATCAACACTTAGTTGGATTTCAAAACGAAATTATTTTCAGCCCTTAGAAAAATTTCAAATCAAGACGTCTCCAAAACAAGATCGACCCAAACACTTAGTCAAAGAAAGCAAAATTTCATTCATAACAAAAAGAAAGCGGTGACCTCAAAAAAAAAAAAAAGCGGTGGCCAGTCTGCTACAAGGCGATACATGAAAAAGAGAAGAAAAAATATAAGGCAACAAAGGTCCAGGGGCCACCTTAGGTGGTAGCTCGGCGAGGCCGCAGCCTCGTCGCCCCCTCCCTCCACCACCACGGCCTCGTCACCTTGTTGCTCGTCCCCTTCCTCTCCTTCGGCCTCTTGCTCGGCTTCCGGGTCCTCCTCGTCGACCGGACCCCACAGCCCGTAACCCGACTTGTCGAAGCTGGGAATTCGAGCCTCGACGTGCTCGAGCACGGTGGCATAGGACTGCTCCATGCTGGCCATCAGGTGCTTCTTGGCCTCGGCCTCTATCTCTGCCCTTGCCGCCTCTACGGCCTCGTCTTTCTGCTGCATCACGGCCTTCAGGGCCCTCTTCACCTCGACCTTCTCCTCGGTTGCCTTAGCCACCTCCGAGGTAAGCTTCTCCCTCACATGCGCCAAGGCCGCCTCCAAGTCGACGACCTGTGCTGCCAAAGCATCCGAGCGGTGCTGCTCCGCCTCAAACTGCTTCACGACCCTCGCCCTTTCTGCTCAGTCTTTATTGCAAGCAGCCTTCAACACCCTCTTCTGCTCGGCATGCTGCTCAAGAAGGTGGCTGAAGTGGCATGTGGCCTGCAAGAAGAAGCAGTTAGAGAGCATTGAAAGCCGAGCTAAAAACTTAGAAAATTTTCAAAGATTATCGAAATCAACTAAGAAAACTTACCGACATGAGCGACCGAGCTACCTCTAGAGCATCGTCACCTTTCGTCCCCGCCTTCAGTGCGGCTCGATCTTTTGGGGTCGGAGATGACGAAGATCCTGCATACTCATCTCTGAATCCCCCAAGAAACCGTCGTTGTTCATCACCCGCCAATCGGGGACGAACAGTTTCTTGTGGCCCTCGGTCAGTATGGCCTCGGCCTGCTCGGTAAGGGGCGGGGCCTCGAGCGCCAAAGCCGTTGAGTCGGAGAAGCCTTCGCCCGAAGGATCAGAAGGGGTTTGCTAAAGAAGACCTACAGCCGAGGCTGATCGCCGAGGAGAGGCTAGATCCACGACCGCGGCCGAAGGAACCTTGGTGGGTTCGCCGGACGAAGGCCCTACACTCGTCATCTTCCTCTTCTTGGCCTCGTTGGCCTTATTCTGCTCGGCCATGATTTCCCTAAAGTCCATGCTCAAAGCCTCTGTCGAATAAAGAACAAAGTTAGAAAAAATAATGCATAGCAAAAAGTAAACAAGGAGATAGAGATGTCCGGAGCATACTCGGGTCGATCGGACTAACGCCCGACCCGTAGAGCACCTCCTCGGTCATGTCCCTCCAACTCAACATCAGAAGGCCGACAAGCTTCGCCGCAACCTCTGCTTCGACCGGAGTCAACACCGGCTCGGCCTTTGCATACTTTAGCACGTCCTCCTTCCACCGGGTCAGGAAGTCCCACGATGAAGGGCCTCGGATCAAGAAGAATTTACCCTTCCATGACTTGATAAAGTCTGGATTCTCTATCAACTTGACGCCTTTCCGAGGCGACAGATAGTACCGGTGTTCGGTCTTGCTCATCCGATTGATCCGGTACAAGCTCCTGAGGATGACGAGCTGAGACTCCACCTTCGATGTTCGGCATTGGAGCAGAAATCCGAGCACATGTCGCCACATGTTCGGCATGAACTAGATCGGGCTCAGTCCATACCACAGGAGCACCTCGGTCACGAAGGGATGGAGGGGAGACGCAGTCCGGCATTTAACGCGTCGTAGGCGAAGACGCAAGTGTCGGGCGTGAATGCTGTGCACGCTCGCACCCCGGGATCGAGGAGAATCAAGGTGTACTCCGGGGGAATGACGAAGCTCTTCCAAATCCGAAGCAGGTCTCGTTTGGTTAGAACCGAGGGTATATCATCGACTTCGGTAACCTCCCTCGGTTCGTTTTCTTCGTATGTTTCCGAGCATCCGTAGACAGCCTTGGTCAGCAGCTCGCCGGTATACTGCCTGATCCCCCCGTGGCCGGATAACACCGTCGGCAGCCGACCCATTTCTCCTGCTGGTCTCACAGTCTCTACCACAGTCTCGATGACCACTAACCTGGCCACCTTCTTCCTCTTCTCCATGACGAGCGAAGAGGTCGGCTCGGCCGCGGATGACCCTATTATCTCCTTCCCCTTGCTCGGCTCCGCACTTCTTTCCCCTCCTCGTGAACTAACTTCCGATCGCTCCGACCTCCCGAGGAAGAAGCCTTACTACCCGAGGATGCTCGTGACATCTCGTAGGGTATATATATGAGAGTGAGAATATATATATACTAACCTTGATGTGATGTTCTCGGTCGGAAAAACCTCGCCAGAAATCGACTTGCCTACCACGATAGCTAATGCAGCCACCGCTGAGCAAAAATCTCCGCTAACAGAGCAACTCGAGAGTGAAAGTGAATTCTGAGAGCGAAAAGTGAAAGAATGAGAGAGAGGGTAGGGGGGTAAAAATTTATAGTGAAAGAAGCGACTCTTGGGCTTTGTAACGCTTGGGCCCCCCCTCAAGCCCGTTAAAGAAGGATAAACGACAGAATAGAGAAGGGCGGCGACGGTTCAGACTTAGCCATGCAGCTCGGCAACTCACAAGGCACCGAGTCACCGAAGCGCTCTGCCGAGCTACCGAGACACCGACCTCCACATTTGGAGAAAAATGACGCCAAACTCCTTGGGCTTTCTGATTGTCCCAAGATTTGCGCCCAAAGTTGATGAGCAGCTCAAATTCAGACGCGCCACAAAACGACAAAATCACGTTTTCTCGTGATCTGAGCTGCCTGCATTGTGATTCGTGCCCTGATGGACGCTCCAGATGTCGCCACATGGCTCAATGACTCAAGAGGAGCCGAGCCACCGAGGCACTCTGCCGAGCTACCGAGGCACTGACCTCCATATTCGGAGAAAAATGACGCCGAACTCCTTGGGCCATCTGATTGTCCCAAGATTCGCGCCCAAAGTTGATGAGCGACTCAGATTCAGACACGCCCACAAAATGACAAAATCACGTTTTCTCGTGATCTGAGCCGCCAGCATCGTGATTCGTGCCATGATGGACACTCCAGATGTCGCCATGTGGCTCAACGACTCAAGAGGAGCCGAGCCACCAAGGCACTCTACCGAGCTACCGAGGCACCGACCTCCACATTTAGAGAAAAATGACGCCGAATTCCTTGGGCCATCTGATTGTCCCAAGATTCGCACCCAAAGTTGATGAGCGACTCAGATTTAGACACGCCCATAAAACGACAGAATCACGTTTTCTCGTGATCTGAGCCACCTGCATCGTGATTCGTGCCCTGATGGATGCTCTAGATGTCGCCACATGGCTCAACGACTCAAGAGGAGCCGAGCCACTAAGGCACTCTACCGAGCTACCGAGGCACCGACTTCCACATTTGGAGAAAAATGATACCGAACTCCTTGGGCCATCTGATTGTCCAAAGATTCGCGCCCAAGTTGATGAGTGGCTCAGATTCAGACACGCCCACAAAATGACAAAATTACGTTTTCTCGTGATCTGAGCCGCCTGCATCGCGATTCGTGCCCTGATGGACGCTCCAGATGTCGCCATGTGGCTCAACGACTCAAGAGGAGCCGAGCCACCGAGGCACTCTACCGAGCTACCGAGGCACCGACCTCCATATTTGGAGAAAAATGACGCCGAACTCCTTGGGCCGTCTGATTGTCCCAAGATTCGCGCCCAAAGTTGATGAGCGGCACAGATTCAGACATGCCCACAAAATGACAAAATCACATTTTCTCGTGAACTGAGCCGCCTGCATCGTGATTCGCACCCTGATGGACGCTCCAGATTTAGCCACGTAGCTCGGCCGCTCATGAAGCGCTGAGCTACCGAGCTGCCGAGGAACTTTGCCGAGCTACCGGGGCACCGACCTCCATATTTGGAGAAAAATACTGCCGAGCTACTCAGGCCATCAAATTGTTCTAAGATTCGTGCCGAAAGCTGATGAGCGGCTCAGATCACGCCACGCCCACAAAACGACAAAATCACGTTTTCTCGTGATCTGAGCCTCCTACCTCGTGATTCGCGCCATGATGGACGCTCCAGATTCAGCCACGTAGCTCGACAGCTCGTGAAGCACCGAGCTACCAAGCTACCGAGGAGTTATGACCGAGCTACCGGGGCACTGACCTTCACAAGCGGAGAAAAGTGCTGCCGAGCCACTCAGACCGTCCGATCACTCAGATATTCGCGTTTAGGGCTAATGAGCGGCCCAAATTGCGCCTGTAATACCCCAATTTTCATTTATGAAAAGTATTATTTTATTTTCGCACGTATTGTGCACGTGCAATTTTTTGTAGTATAAAATCTTATAATCATTTTCATTATGGATAATGTGTGTGTGTATATATGTGTGTGTGTGTGTGTGTGTGTGTGTGTGTGTGTGTGTGTTCTCTAATTGTCTTTATAAAGGCCCATTTTCTTCAAATAAACATAAATCTTTTTAGCCCAAATCTAATTTATTTTGTAAACCATTATTTGGCCCATTCAATAAGGCCCATGAATTTATTTTTCCTTTTAATTACAACTTGTAATGTAGACTACTTTTGTAAGAGTATTTTTATAAAAAAATAAAATATACAACTTTTTATATGGAGAACTAGTGAATGCACATGCATTACACGTACACGTGCATGAAGCACTATAGTGGCCAGTTTTGAATGGAGGGAAAAAGGAAAAAGAGAAGTGGAGTTATGGGTGGTAGTTGTTTGGATCATGGTTGGTTACTACAACCTCCCCTTAAATCCTAGCCTTTTATCTTTAACTCCTAGATTGATCCTAGCCCTTCATTTGCTCCAATTTTTAGTATAAATACCCCCCCTAGCCTAGTTATTCTTGCACTCTTCATTTCTCCAAAACCTATAATAGAAAATACAATTGTTAGTAGTGTAGTAAGTGAGATAAAAGATTGAGAGTTTGTGGGTGAGTTGTGCTTGCAATCAAAGGAAGGCCGGCATCATCACAAGGAGGGCTCGGATTGCATCTTTTGAAGGTTCGGGTGCACATCAAGGAGGAGGAGGAACACTCTTTTGACAAGCTCGCGAAGGACTCTTTTGTTTAGGAGGTGTTGCAAATTTGTTCTCTTCAAATAAGGTGGGTTATTTTCCATATTTCTAATTAGATATCATGCTAAGATTGATTGAAATGATAATGCATGAAAGAAACTAATAAGAGTACACTTAATTGGGAAAAGGACTTGTTGATTGATTAAATCGATGCTTGATAGACTGTATGTTATCTTGTTATGAATCTTGAGTTGTATGTAAATGGTTTTGTAGCTATGGAATGTAGGAATTGGAATTGTTGTGAACATCAGAAATAAGTACAAAATGCTAGTAGGAGAAATTGTTGCTTTATGTGCTTAGATGGACTTTCATGATATGAGTTAGAATGAGTAAATTAAGGCATGTTTTGAGTTATAAAAGAAAAAAAATAAACAGGAAATTGATGTAGGAAGTATTAATACTGAACTGTATTCAAGAAATGTCAAATGAATTATGATAAGAGTAGTACACAGATTTAAATTATAAAACCCCGCAGTACGGTCGACTGCCATGTGCAACAGTCGACTGGCCTGATCTTTGATTTCGAGTTTTAAAAAAAAATATCGCAGGACAGCCGACTGATACATTTAACAGTCGACTTCCCTTCGAATTTTGCATTATTGCGGAACAGCCGACTGACCATTTCGACAGTCGACTTTCCCGAAACTTCAGTGAATCTGTCTTCTTTTGTGTGACAATTCTTATGACTTGTGGCCTAGTATAAATGAGTAAAACCTATGAAAATTATTGGGAGTTACTAGAATGAAATAAAGCGTATTTTTTTGAAACTAAAAGTGAAATTGAAATTATAGTTTACACTCGTATATTTCATGAAAAGTGTTTCGCAAAGAAAATTGAGATAAGTGCTAGAAAAGAAAATTTTGAAGGAAAGAAAGTATATGTTGTGAAGTTTGTATGAGTTATTTTTATTAAAGAATAGTGTGACAATAGTGAGTGGTGAATATTCACTTTGACTAGATATTTTGTGATATGATTTTTAATGTGGAAATACATGTGGATTAAGAAATGTGTGATGTATAATTGAACTTCAAGTATGATTATTGACTCCTGAAAAGATTGGAAATCATGCAATTGGAAAAGAGAAATGTTATTAAGTATGACAACTCAAACATATGAATTTGTGAAATGAAATTGAAAATTAGGGTGTAGCCAAAACTCATACCGGCAAGTGAAAAGTGATGAAATATGATTATTGACATTGAAAAGACCAAGTTTGGGTCATTGTGAAATGAAAGAAATAAGACCGGTAGTAGTGAAAGGGCTAACTCTAAGAGATTGATTTTGTTCATGATTTCATTAGAATTAAGGATTAGTTACATAGTGAAGATGTGATGAAAGTAAGAGAAAAATATTGAGTATGAGGGCCATTGGATTGGCAGCGAGAGAGTATCCCAGGATGTCCCATGATGAGTCATGATAGGGCGTGGATACTGCTCCAGAGTACTGTCCCGGTGGCGACGCTCGTGGGGTATTTGACGACTGCGGGTGGTGTCATGTCTATGGTAGGAGCTGAATTACCACAGGATGCCTGCATGATGAGTCATGTGTCAGTGCGTTGGGATTCCCCCCAAGGTGCCTAGACATGAGTTCGTATGTCAGAAAACATCTAGGATACTTACCGTAGTTACAGTAGTAGATTAAGTCATGACGAGGGATTGAACCCTACAAGATGAAGAACGGTTAAGGGCTTGCCCTCGGACCTATGTAGTATGGGATGCATAGAATCTGAACAAGTGCGCATTAGTGTCATATAATATAAATAACTGCATTAAGGACTAAGTGCTCAATCACAACACGACATCAATAGGGTATTCCCTTTAGTTTGATATGTGACAAGTTTGTGTTTGTTAAATATGGAAAATCAGTTATACTGTTTCCGGCCTAGAGAGGATGGCCGTGTATAATGTTCGTCGGTTGAATAAACTAACGTACCCAGAGTTTTGTATGCAGGGTAAATGACATGATAAAGATTAAAGGAGAAATGATGCTTAGCGATTATTCAAATGCAGATGTACCTTTATATAAATGTTGTAAAATTGCTTCTGCTGTAAAATGTAAAGTGTAAAGATTTCTTGTAACTCTGATGTAAAGTGAAAAGTTTTAAATTCTTTGTTAAATTGTACGAAAGAAGTGTAAAGATCCTGTGAAATCTCGAATTCAGTGTATTTTGGAATTCGGGGCGTTACAGTGCCACGTCATAAATGGTATTAAAAATTAATTTTTATTTATTAAATTCAAATTATTTATTTAAAAATTGAGAAAAAAATGATTAAAAATTCAGAAAATTTAATTAAAAATTCTATAAAATAGTTATAAATTCGGGAAAATATTTTTGAGCCCCTAGGTGAATGATTATTGCTTAGAATTATTAATTAATGCCCCCGAACAATAAATTACCGCCTCGCAAGATTTAATAAATGATCCGAAAAATAAATGAAAATAAAAAAAAATCACCAAAAGTCCAGGAGAGCTCAAGAACAACCTTGAGCGTGCAACCAACTCTGAAAATCACCATAATACCTTGTATGAAGATTCAACACTCCTCATTTGGACTCCGATATAACTCCGCAAGCCATCTAAAAAGTAAAACTACTCCTCAAAGGCTGACCAAGCTTAGTCTTCGGGAGTGGGGGGCTCGTGATGTGGATAAAAGTAGGGTTAAATCGGAACCGTCCAAATCAGGCACGAACCTTAAAGCTCCGGGGTAAAATGGTAATTTCACCTTCAAACAGGTCTGAAATGGGAACTGGGCCTTTTTCCAAAGGCCCAATAACCCTTAAACGGATCCGTCTTACTGGGTGTGGGTTCCAACCCGCAAGAAACCCAGTCTAGCTGGATAGAATTAGGGTTTATGATTGTCTTTAATCAACGGTCCTGATCACTTCTATCCATTCACTGGGAAGTAGGGATTTGATCTTATCCCAAAACTGGTTCCTAAGGCGACTATAAATACCCCCATCCCCCACTGTTACCAGGTAATCAATCTTTTTCCAATCAAAGCTTTTTCATAATCTTTCTGATTACTGACAAGAGTGTCGGATGGTACGTCGCCGGAATCAACCCCAGTGTTTTGCACTCTTTGCAGGTCAACGGCGAGAGAATCTCGGTCAAGCTCCGGTGAAGGTGTTCAGGTTTGACAATTCAACTTTCCTCGAATCCAAAAATCTATCTGTTTGGCCCCACACCGATTTCAACGGCAACAATAGGTATAACTGATACATAGGAAAAATCCCTTTACTGATATAGAGCAAATCATAAGCACATCCCTTTACTGATATATATATATATATATATATATATATATATATATATATATATATATATATATATATATATGTACACTGATGTATAGTAAAATTCCCTTTTTATTGAAGTAGGCCTATGCAGGTTATGTAGAGAATATGACATATGCAGGCTAGCAAGTAGATCATATGTAGGTCGAAGAAATATATCATAAGCAGGTTGAAGAAACAGATCATATGCAGGTATGAGGAAAAACTCCTCTTTACTGATTATAAGTATATTTATACATGCCTGATATATATATGGATGAACATGTTACTGATTTGAAGTATATATGCGGTGTATCAAGAATTCCTCTTTACTGAGATGAAGAGTGTGTAATAAAGAAAGAAATTCCTTTTACAGATACATATGTGTATATATATGATATATCCAAAAATCCCCTTTACTTATTGAAAAGAATATATGTAAATTGTATATATAACTAATATATAGAGAAAGCCTCTTTACACTGATTGAAGTGAAAGAATATATATAACTAGTATATAAAAAGAACCCCTTTTACTGAAGTGAAGTAAATATGCAGCTTAGAAGTAGGTTTGTTATTGGATTGAAGTATGTATGTATGTTTATTTGATATAGAAAGAAATCTCTTACTGATATGGAGTATCTATGTATATGCATGATATATATATAGAAACTTAATTGTACAGGCATGAAAGATATGAGCATATAGGTGTGATATTTCAAAATTCCCTTTTACTGAAGCTAACCATACACAGAGTCTACCAAACTCAACACTCAATTACTACTCAAACTCATTTACTGGATGTGTTAATGGAGATGAACTCTCGTTCAAAAGTGCACCTGCACAAAGGTGCAGCAGCAACAGCAGCTAGGATCCAACCAAAGCCTTAGCAACTTACCATGTAATTCAAACTATAACTGGTTCTTGATAGTTGATAAAGCAGATTAGGACTTCAAAGCATTAGTATACATACTCTAAAGTGTCAAATTCTACATATATATATATATATATATATATATATATATATATATGCTCATACAGGTATGACTAACCGGCTATATACCCAGGTTGGGCTCCTTTTCTGCATGTATCCGACTGATACATGACTAAAACCTTGGAAAACTCAAAATCTAATTCCCCGAGGTGATAGAACATATCTTGCATGACATATAGGAGATGTTAAAGTACTTCGAAACATATAAAGATCTCAAAATAGCATTTCTTCACCAAACCTTTCAAAACGGCAAGTAGTATATATATATGTATGCATAGTGTCAATTAGGAGTGGTCTAATGTTTAGATTCAATCTCAGTACCAAGACAATGGAAGTCCAATCAATACTCCATCAAAATATTCACGAAATCTTCAAAACAGTGAATACATAATGTAAAGGAGTATATGGGTATGTTTGTGCATTAGTTAAACTTTAACGATGTATTGTGCATATGTATTTTATTATTCCAAACCACCTCAATGCCAAGCAACTCAGATCTAAGTCCAGTTCCCTCAAAAAATGCATAAACAGTATGTACAAAAATACCCATCAATAGCAACAGACTCCACCTTTGGTTCAAATTGTGCATCATACACATATATGATTGTCCAATCCACAAATCAGCAAGCACATAGATGAAAGCAACTGATGCGGTTTGTTTTTGGTCGTAGTGTGGATGCACCAGGTGTGAGTTCGAACTCAATTTGTAATGAGGGAAGAGTGCGGCACGGGACGACGAGCGGGAGGCTCGCTTCGGCGCTTGAGGATCGGCTCGGACGGCCTCGCCTCGGGTACCTGCAGACGGTCCTGAAATACCGGGATTAGTCCCGGTGGCGGACCCTCCGACGATCTAGTCAGTCTCTGTGAGAGAGTAGCAGTAACTAGGGGAATTTGGGTGGCAAAAGATTGATTACCTGAAAAGGTGGGTGAGGGTCTGGTATTTATAGAGAATTCCAACCGGGTTTGGATCCGCTTGGGGGCCGGGTCTGAACCCGAAAGCCCATGGGCCTGACGTGGCAGAAGGCCCACGGGGTTTAGGGCTGACGTGGCAGTACCAAGAGTGGTATAGGGCTGTCGTGGCAAAGCCCTAGGTGGTATTGGGAGCTGACATGGCTGATCATGGGGCTCCTGTGCCTCTGGGAGGATCGGATGGCCTAGATGGCGCCAGGTCATCCGCACTCCTTGCCAGGCAGGGCGGATGGCCCGGGGGGCTGTTAGTGATCGGAGGCCGAGGGCTGCCGAGGCTCGTCGGATACGAGATCGGTTCTGTGGGGGTGAACTTTGAGGCTCGGTGCCGACCCTGTAGTGGTCTGAAGCCGAGTCGGATTGTTGTTTTTCTTATTTTTGAGCGAGAGCCGTCCTGGGCCCTGGTTGGGCCCCAGGCCATTTTTACCCTACCACAGCAACCTACTCACAACTTCTATTAGGTTATTTAACAATCACAAGTCATCAAATTAGGGTTTTGATTATCAATAGCATAGTTTCAAGAAAAGATTCGACTTTTCATTCATCTATTTATAAAAATTCATTATATCTTCACATCATCATCTAATGTGCTTACTAATAAATAGATCAACTCATACAACATGCCTAGAACAATAAGAAAAAAAAACTAAGTCGCTCACCTCTTTGAAGAAACAACCGAAGAAAAGCAAGGAATAAGAAAAAAAATCCCTCCTTCGCAAGAAAACTAAGAATCCTCGCTTTAAATCTCCAAGAAAATAATAATAAGAAGTCCGTTTGTGTTGTGCAGCAAAGAGACGGCTGCAGTCCACCTTTTTATAGGCCGAAATGTAGGTTTCAGGGTTTTGTAAATAGATTTGCAAAATACATCTTTTAAATATAACTTTACATATATATATCCTTATACTTGGAAATTAAATAAAACCAACTTATTTGAGTTTTAAAAACAAAAAAAAACCAGCCTACAACTAGCCGGCACTATTTAAAAACCCAGAAAAACAAATTTACACTTTTACCCCTCTAAATGGCAAATTTGCGAAATGATCCCTTTTTTATCAAAACTTGCAAAATAAACCAAATCTATTAAAACAAAACGTAACCGCTTTACGTCTGAGTTGACTAGGCATCATGCCAAGCCCAACAATCTGAAAGTCTAGAGTTTTCACTCCAAGTGGTAATTTTGCACAAAAGTTCATTTTTTGTAATATTTACAAATAGGTCCAATAATTATCAGAAAAATTCACAAATAATATTTAATAATAAATAATGAGTTTCCCTTTTGATTTTGAACTTTCCAAGAAAATATGTGCACGTGTTTTGCACGTGTAAAAAGGTAATTTTCAAAAAAATATTTATTAAATCACCAAAAATCATTTTAATTTATTTATAAATCTTAAAAACATTATTTAAAAATCTGGGGTACTACAACGGGCACTCAACGTCGCCCCCAACAACGACCAACGGGCTCCCAGTCCTCGGCCGACTCCCAACCATCGTTGTCGCTCTCTCAGTCCTTGGTCGGCTTCGAGCCATCGCCGTCACTCTCCCAGTCCTCGGCTGGCTCTGAGCCATCACCGCGTCACCCCCAGTCCATGACCTACTCTAAGCTATTGCAGCCGCAGCCCCAGCCCTCTTCTACATGAGGACTAGTCTCGGGGCTCAACGAGGCATGATCGAAGGGAGGACTCGGTCTATCGCCATCACCACGAAATGGAGAGGCACCTTGGCCAACTCGATATAGATGAGGAACAACGGGCGAGGAACCTCCACCCGAGCAGACCCCCGTTCTCTCGTGCTATCATGGAGGCCCCCGTCCCAGAGAATTTCAAGCCTCCACATTTTGAGTCTTATACCGGGGAGTCGACCCCACTGATCACATTAAGAGTTTCAAAACTCTCATGATGATCCACCATGCCTCTGACGCTCTTCTCTGCAAAACCTTCCCAACCACTCTCAAGGGGCCCGCTCGGGAGTGGTATTCCAGACTTGCTCCAACCTCCATTTTCTCCTTCGACCAGTTCGAAGGTCTCTTCCTCACCCACTTTGTGAGCAGCCGCCGCTCCGAAAAGACAAGCACCTCTTTGCTCTTCCCATGTCAAAAGAAAGGCAAGCGGCTGAGGAACTACAATAAGCGGTTCACCGCGGAGGCCAGATCTATCACCTCTCTGGACCAGTCCGTGGCCTCGGCTGCTTTCCAGTCCAACGTCATTAACCCCGATCTCAGGGCGTCCCTAGCCAAGAAGCCTCCTCAGGACTTCTCAGAACCCCTTATCAAGAGTGAGAAGTACATCCGAGCTGAAGAAGCTCTCAGCCGTCCCATTCTTGAAGGATCATCTTCCGGGAACAAACAGAAGACTGCTGAAGATGAAGAAGGTAAGAAGCTCCAAAAAGATAACGGGGTCAACGTCGCCCTCTTCCCTGCTTTGAAAAGTTCACTCCGCTCAATGCGAATGTCTCGGCCATCTTGATGGAAGTTGGGAAGGAAGGTCTTCTACCGCCACCTCCAGAGATGAACACTCCCAGAAAGAAGAGAAATCGGGATAAGTGGTGCCACTTCCACAGGGACCACGGCCATGACACAGACGACTATCAGGCCCTGAAGGACGAGATCGAGGTCCTCATTCAGAGAGGGCAGCTCGCTACATTCGTGAGGAATGATAGGGTTGATCCACCTCCCCCTTAGGGGGCTAACAGGCAAACCGAACAATCTGCAGAGACCCCGGACGTCAAACCCGAGGTTGTCCTGCACCTCACACACGGAGGCCCAATGGGGGGAGATTCCAACTCCTCCCGAAAAGCCTTCGTTCGAGAAGTGAACGCCGTATAGAGCCATCTTCCTCCCAAGGGTCATGGGGTTCCTGTTACGTTTTCTGATAGGGACTTGGAGGGCGTCTAGACGCCCCATTGCGATGCCCTTGTTATAAACCTCCGGATGGCCAATTTCGACGTGCACCGAATCCTAGTGGACAACGGCAGTTTAGTCAATATTCTTTTCTTGGAGGCATTCCAGTGCCTTTTGCTGTCAAGAGATCGGCTCAAGCAGCTGGTTACACTCTTCACGGATTTACCGGGGTGCCGGTGACGATCGAGGGAGTAATAACCCTTGACGTGAACGCCAGCAAAACCCCAGTCACCCGGACCGAGCCGATGGATATCATGGTGGTAGACGTCAAGGCCGCCTACAACAACATCTTGGGTCGACCGGGTTTGGCCGCTCTCCAGGCCATACCATCAGCCTATCATATGAAAATGAAGTTCCCCACCTAGGTAGGAGTGGGAGAAGTAAGAGGGAGCCAGGCGGCGGCTCATAAATGTTACATGACCTCGATAGGAAGGCCGGTCCTCTCCCTTGAAGCACTCGAACTCCCACAAGGGAGTAGCCAGACTATCTCCGAGCTGGTGGACAAGCTGGAAGAAGTTGCCTTCTCAGAAGGATATGCTACCAAGACATTTCAAATCAGCAAGGCTCTTTCCCCCTCCATCAAGGAAGACATCTCCCAATGTATAAGGGAGAACTACGATTTTTTCGCCTAGACCGCGGCTGATATGCTCGGAATCTCAGAAGAGCTCCTGATGCACCACCTCAGCATTACCCCGGGAGTAAAACCCGTCCAGCAGAAGCGATGTAAATTCGCTTTCGAGCGCCAGCAAGCGATCAAAGAAGAAGTCGAGAAGCTCTTGAATGCTCAGTTCATCCAGGAGGTGAATTACCCCAAACGGCTATCCAATGTCGTAATGGTTAAAAAGTCCAACGGGAGCTAGAGAATATGCATCGACTTCACCGACCTCAACAAAGCATGTCCGAAGGACCCATTCCCCCTCCCGAGCATTGATGCTCTAATCGATGCGACCTCCGGCCACGAGCTCCTCAGCTTCATGAATGCCTTCTCGAGGTATAACCAGATCCGGATGTTCCCTCCTGACATTCCAAAGACCTCGTTCGTAGCCGACCAAGGCCTGTACTGCTGCCGGGTAATGCCCTTCGGACTGAAGAACGCCGGAGCTACGTACCAACGCCTTGTTAACAAGGTCTTCCAAGACCAGATAGGCTGCAACATAGAAGTCTACGTGGACGACATGTTGGTCAAAAGCGTCAGCGGGCAGGAACATGTCCTTGACCTCTAGGAAGCCTTCGAGGTGTTGAGAAGGCACAACATGAGATTGAATCCAAGCAAGTGCACCTTCGGCGTCTCGTCTGGAAAATTCCTCGGATTCATGGTGAGCCAGAGGGGCATATAAGCCAATCCTGAGAAGATCAAAGCCATACTCAATATGGATCCTCCCTCTAATGTTAAAGAAATGCAGAGGCTCACGAGATGCCTCGTAGCTATAGGGCATTTTCTCTCAAAGTCGAGGGAGAAATGCCTCTCGTTCTTCAAAGCCCTAAGAGGAGCGAAAGGCTTTGAGTGGGGGCAATAATAGCAAGAGTCTTTCGATCAACTGAAGGCTTACCTGGTAAACCCCCCACTCTTGAGCAAGCCAAATTCAGGCGAAACCCTCTACATATACCTAGCAACTTCGGAGCAGACCCTTAGTGCCGTCCTGGTAAGAGAGGAGGATAAGATGCAACGCTCCATCTACTACGTGAGCAAGGTCCTCAGGGACGCAGAACTCCGCTATCTGAAGGTAGAAAAGATGGCCTATGCGTTGATCATAGCAGCAAGGAAACTTCGCCCCTACTTTCAGTCCCACTCGGTGGTCGTTCTCACCGACCAGCAGCTGAAGCAAGTTCTCCACAAGCCCGAGACATCGGGACGTCTAATGAAATGGTCCATATAGCTGAGCCAGCACGATATTATCTACCAACCCCGAACCGCTATCAAGGCACAAGCCCTAGCAGAGTTTATTGTGGAGAGCACCATTCCTGACCCCGATGAGTCGGTTGAGGAACCCCCGTTTTGGACCGTCTATGTTGACGGGTCCTCGTGTGCCGACAGATGCGGGGCTGGGGTCATCTTGACCGGTCCAGACGATTTCGTTCTACAATACTCCCTCCGTATAAGCTTCCACGCATCGAACAACGAGGCTGAATATGAGGCCCTTATAGCAGGACTCTGTATGGCTCGGAAAGCAGGGGCCAAACGAGTCAAGGTCTTTAGTGATTCACAGCTAGTCGTGAACCAAGTGTCCGGAGAGTACGAAGCAAGAGACTAGCGCATGGCCAAGTACTTGACAAAGGCAAAAAGGCTACTAGCTTTATTTAAATATGCTCAACTCCAGCGAGTCCCCCGAGAGGAAAACGCACTAGCGGATGCTCTCTTAAAACTCGCCTCGTCCTCCCTCCAGGGTTTGGAGTGGACCGTCTTGATAAAGATCCTCCAGAGGCCTAGTATCGAGGAAGACAGTCTGGAACCAATGGAAGCCCTGCCCCTAACACTCGGGGAGAATTGGATGAAACCCCTGCTCGAATACCTTAGAGGCGGAGTTCTTCCAGCTGACCCCAGAGAAGCAAGAAGAGTCAGGACCAGAGCCGAGCGGTACACACTCATTGAAGGAGTCATGTACAAACGCTCCTATACTCAGATAGACGGCAGACCCTACCTAAAATGTCTCTCCCCTGAAGAAGCACACTATGCCTTGAAAGAGGCTCATGACAGGATGTGTGGCGCGCACTTGGGAGCAAGATCCTTAGCCCGTAAAATTTTAAATTACGGCTACTTTTGGCCCACACTTCTACGCGACTCTGAACAGTACGTCCGCCAATGCGGCTCCTGCCAAAGATTTTATCCGATCTGTCGCCTACCACAAGCCCAGCTCTCCTCCTTAGCCAGTCCGATCCCTTTCGCAATGTCGGGGATGAACTTGCTCAGACCGTTTCCCCCAGCACCAGTTCAACTGAAGTTCCTCATCGTGGTAATAGATTATTTATCCAAGTGGATCGAGGCCGAGCCCCTTGCAACGATTATGGAGAATTCAGAAGTTCTTTTGGAAGAACATTATTTGCCGGTTCGGCGTACCTCGTATCCTCGTGACTAACAACGAAACCCGGTTTGCAGGGAAAACTTTTCGCAACTTTTGCACCGACCTCGACATTCAATAGCAGTTCTCCTTAATATCCCACCCTCAATCCAACGACCAAGCGGGGAACGCTAATCGACAAATACTCTCCGACCTAAAGAAGAGGCTCGATAAATCCACCAAGGGATCATGGGTCGAACAACTTCCCAACGTGCTATGGAGCTATCGCACCACGAAGAGAACCCCGATAGGAGAGTCCCCCTTCAATCTCACTTATGGCCCCGAAGCCATCATCCCCCTAGAGGTCAACCTACCTTCGCCCCGATTGATCGCCTACAATGAAGAGCAGAATGTGAACCAGCTTCGCAATAGTTTGGACATCATCGATGAGATCTGCGAAAGAGATTCCATCCGACAAGAGACTTACTGAGGTAGGATAACCCAGTCTTACAATAAGAAAGTCCGTCCCACTAATCTTAAAAAGTAAGACCTAGTACTCTGGAAGTTGTCAATCTCTCTTCTAAGCAAGAAGGGCAAGCTAGCGCCCAACTGGGAAGGTCCATATAGGGTCTCCAGAGTTATCCACCCAGGCGCGTATCAACTTGAAGACCCGGGAGGAGGGGGAGGAGAATACCGAGGACTTGGAATGCTGACCACTTGATGAAGTACTGAGAGGGTGTCTAAACACCACTCCAAGCAACTTCTCTAAGAATGTTCTCTTAAAACATGTCAAAGTTCTCTGTATCAATGTGTAATGGCGGCTCGCAACTTAGAAGCAGCCGTCTAAGTATTTTCAATAAAAGTGATCTACTCCTACAAGTTTTCTATCATGAGCATTCTAATTGTACTACTTTTACGCTTAAATCTTAAAATAAAAATTAAAAAAAAAACTCATTAAAACAATAAGCTCGGAGTCCAACACTTGGTTCAACTCCACTTTAACTACTTGCTCATAAGCGAGTGCAAAGTGGTTCACCATTTGGAATTGCTCCCACAGCTGTTGACATTCTCTAAACAATAAGCTCGGAGTTCAACACTTGGTTCGATTCCACTTTAGCTACTTGCTCATAAGCGAGTACGAAGTGGTTCGCCATTCGGAATTGCTCCCACAGTTGTTGACATTCTTTAAACGATAAGCTCGGAGTCCAGTACTTGGTTCGATTCTGCTTTAACTACTTGCTTGTAAGCGAGTACAAAGCAGTTCACCATTCAGAATTGCTCCTACAGCTGTTGATATTCTCTAAAAGACAAGTTCGGAGTCCAACACTTAGTTCGACGCAACTTTTGCTACTTGTGAACGAGCGAGTACAAAATAGCTCACCATTCGGAATTGCTCCTACAACTGTTGACACTGGCAAACGCTAGCAAACCACACAAGTTCGAGAAATGAGTATACTATTTCATTGAAATTTGAGGTACAAGTCTAATTATAGACCAACAACTCATCTTTACATCGAGATACAAGACTCATGTAGAACAAAGACTACAAAATTACAAAGTCTACCTTAACCCCTCCGAGGGAGTGGAATAGCATCGTGTTGCTGTAGCCTCGCTTCTGCAGAAGTCTCCAAACCGGCGAGCTGAGTAGACACCTGAGAGCCTAAGTGTCGCCCCAACGGATGCTTCGCTCGATAAGCTGGCCACTCCTCTTTGTGCGTCCCCAGGGTGCCTCAAGACAAGAGGCGAGAGTAGCGCCAATTCGTGGAACGACTTTTCTTGTGTGTACTCACCTCGGGGGTAGGAAGTGCTTCTGACATTACTCCCCACGGAAAGCCGTCATAGCCGATGGTTCTCTGCCTTTAGCTCCACGACCCGTTCCTTCAGCAAGTCGTCCGTCACTCTGATCTTTAGACGAGGCATTCGGCTAGAGCTGCCCCCATGAGAAGCCTCGAAAATAGCCCTCCGAAGGTGCGCTGCTCCCAGGGCTCTTCTTGAGCACAACATTCTTTAACCCCTCTCGCTCAGCCCTGACATCAAACAGAGACAGACGAAGGTACATGAGTTTCAAGCCTTGGCTGAAGGCCATCGAGGGATACGTCTCCTTCCCTTCAGGGGGCACTTCACGAGCCTTCTCCTATAGACGCCTCAGCTCGGAGTCTCAACGGGCCAACGTCACTTAAGATGGTTCAGCTCCGACTCGGCTTTGAAAAGCCGCTCGCGAGTTCGAGTGAGGCCCAACCTCGCGACCCCTAGACCAGATCAGAGGCATGATACTTCAGCCATTTGAGACACTTCAACAATTTGACATCCGTCGGCGATCTGAAAAGGCCAAAACATGAAGTCGCTAAGTTTAAACAAAGCCCTTACGGGATAGCTCAGATGTAAAGTATAACACGAGTTCAACACTTGGTCAAAAATTTTCATTTCATTAAAGTTTACGAGTACAAAATGCGGTGGCCAGTCCGCTGCAAGGCGATACAAAATGAAAATAAAAACAAAAACAAAGTCAAGGAGCCATTTCGGGGTGCTGCTCCGCGCTCTCACTCGGTACCATCACGAGTGCCCACTCTGGATTCGCCACCACCGCCGCATCCTCTTCCTTTTCTTCTTCTTCTCCTTCAGCTTCGCCTCCCGCTACGGCCACCACCTCCTCAAGAATGCTGATCTGAGCAGCTCGGGACTCCGAGAGACGTTGCTCAGCCTCGTACATCTTCACAGTCTTAGCTCTCTCGGGCCGGTCCTTATCGCTCGACATCTTCAGCTCCTTCTCCTGGTCGGAAAACTTCTCTAGCAGGTAACTGAAGTGGCACGTGATCTGAAAGCCGAACGTAAAGAGACGTGAGTATCGAGTGCAAGAAATTTTGAAATTCCAAGGGGCACAGCAAGGACACTTACCGACATCGTGGCCCAGGCGATCTCTAGCGCGTCGTCGCCCACGGTTCCCGCCTTCAACGCCGCTCGGTCCTTTAGGGTCGGTAGGTAGCACATAGCTTGCATGCTCATAGCAGCATCGCTGAGGAAGCCGTTGTGCGTCATCACCCTCCAGTCGGGGATGAAGAGCTTCTTATGCTCCTTGGTAAGGATAGCTTCAGCCTCGGCGGTGAGCGGCGGTGCATCAAGTGCTAACGCGGCTCTGACGGAGAACGCCTCGGCAGTGAGGTCGGAAGGCGTGGTTGATGGAAGGGTCGCTTGAGGAGCAGAAGGGGAGGCGGAGACCAAGTCCACAACTGGCGTCACCACCGAAGGTGCTTAGGCAGCCCGGCCGAATGAGGGTCCCGTCGTCGTCCTCTTCCTCTTCTTATTGTTTGATCCCTTGGCGGCGTCCGCACCTTGCTTCAGCAACATAGCTCGAAAATCCATACCGGGGGCCTCTGAAAAAGAAAAAAACCAAAGGGGTTAGCACAAGAAGGGAACAAGTCCGAATAAAAGAAGAACAATAGACGAGGCATACTAGGGTTGATCGGTCTGAGACCCCCACCGAAAAAACCCCCTCGGTGATATCTTTCCAACTCAGGGTCGAAAGATCGAGGATCTTCGACATGACCTCCTCCTCCTCCTTAGTCAGCACCGACTTGGCCTTCGCCACTGCGAAACGTCTTCCTTCCACCTCGTCGGGAAACCCCACGGTTGAGGACCTCGGATTAGAAAGTATTTCTCCTTCCAATGCTTGATGGGGTCTGGATTCTCGATCAGCTTGACCCCCTTCCACGGAGATAGATAATACCGGTATTCCATCTTACTCATACGACAGATCCGATAGAGGCTGCGGAGCAAGACAAGCCGAGGCTCGACCCCTACGGCCGGGCATTAGAGGATGAAGCTGAAGATGTGATGCCACATATTCGGCATGAACTAGACTGGGCTAAATCTATACCATTGTAGCACTTCGATCACGAACGGTGGCAGGAGCAGCCGAAGGCCGGCATTAAGTGCGTCATAGGGGAAGATGCACGTGTCAGATGAAGTCCCCTAGCACGCTCAGAAGCCTAGGCTGGGGAGGAGCAAGGTGTACACCTTTGGGATCCTAAACCCCTTCCTGATACGCTGTAGCTCCGATTTGGTCAGAACTGAGGGGATGTCATCGACCTCAGAGGGTTCCCTTGGACTATTCTTCTCGTAGGTGGCCGACCTCCCGTATACCACCTTGGACAGAAGGTCGTTGGAGTACTAACTCACCTTCTCGAGGTTCGATAGCGTGGACGGTAGTCTGCCTAATGCGCCAGCTCCCCTCACACTCTCCACGATCGTCTCCACGATCGCTGACCCTGATACTTCCTTCCACTTGCTCGCTGCCGAGGAGACCACTAAGGGTCGGTCGCTTTGTTTGTCCGAGGTGGAGGTCTCACTCCCCGATGACACTCTAGACATCTTTTTAAATATGAGCTAAAATATATAATTACCTTAACGTGACGGCTACGGTCGGAATAGTTCGCCAGAAAATTATCGTCAGGCCACGACCACTAGTAGAGCCACCCGAGAGCAAAAAACTAACTGAGAGAGTGAAAGTGAAAGTGAGAAGTGAAGAATGGGGGAGGGGTAAGAGAGGAGTAAGATCTTATAGCACAGAAGGGGATTCGGGTGGGCTTTCAGACATTTTGGGCCCCGCAGAAGCCCATCAGAAGCCTAAACGCCTGATTCCTCGTGATTCGCGCTTGATCTCCATCAGACTGCTCAGATCTCGCCACGTACTTTGGATCTACTGTAATGCCCCAAATTCCAAATAGGACCGATTTTGAGATTCCACAGGATCTTTACACTTCACTTCGTACAATTTTACAAGGAAATTTAAAACTTTTTGTCATACATCATAGTTCTTTACAATTGTTTACACAGCGGAAGAAAAAATGAAGTACAACAATGAAAATAATATACAACTTGCAACATCTTTAACTTGTAATTAATCAACAGTATCATATCAACTTTACTTCTTCATGAAAATCCAATTCCTGCATAATAAGCTGTGGGCAAGTCAGTTACTTACAACTGACGAAAATGTTATACTCGGTCATCCTCTCTATGCCAGAAATATAACGATCTCAATACTTTAACAAACCACAAATTTGAATGCAAATAAAGTGTTAAATATGACTACACTAAACATGTAAGTGTATGTGATGCCTTAATGCCTAATGCAGATATTTTACACTAGGATAACACTAATGCATACTTGTTCGGATTCTATGCATCCCATAGTACATAGGTCCGAGGGCAAGCACCTACGTACTCCACATTATAAGGGTTCGATCCCTCGTCATGAAAATTACCCAGTGATAAAGCAAGGTTTAGACTTTCCATGAGTATGGATCCCAGTCCCAGAGTACACTGCCCAATTGTTATACAAAGTCCTCATCATGCGAACCTCCCGCAAGTGCCCCTCTAGCCCTGGTATACGTATATACACTGGAGTACGGCAAACTATTCTCCCGGCTATGCATAGTCCCGGATTTAAAATAAAAGCCCATCTCCATCGAAGCAACCTCAGTCCCAGAGTACACCGCCCGACTGGGTCTATAGTCCCGAAGTACATCGCCCGACTATATAGAGTGCCCCACTTACGTTTGCCCAGGTTTACTACATCTTCTTCTAAGTGCCTAGTTCTTAAGTTCAGGACATGAATAAATTATCATGCCCAGAGTTAGTCTTACCCCCTACCGGACTTAATCACAATTACCGAGATAGCTTCATGGCCATATCTCAAAATATAACTCAATTCTTCTATTTCAACAATGTCGATACCCGAGGTCTCACTAACTCTAAATTACAACCTTTCATGTACAAGAATCCACGGGTATTCATACCCTTCAATAATCATGTATTAACTCAATATATTCTTAACTTCAACTTATTCACAAATTAATCAATGTCTCATCTTAGCATTTCTCACGATTCATATATTCATTTACAATTCAAGAATAAGCTATAGTTCTTTTCATGAACTTAAATTCATCTACTTTAAATCTCATTAGCAATTTAAGCTCATATAGCAATTTCATATCTCAACCCATATCAAATATTTCTTACACCAAATAATTATAAAGTTTTCTTCAAGAGAAAAATCCATTTACACAACAATGTTTTACTCTTCTTTTAAAAGAAATAAATGTCACACTCTTAAAGGAATAATTTTGTAGTTATCAATTCATTCCCTATCTCAAATCCTCTTTTAATTTCTCAAAATATACATGAAAATTATGAAACTAATTTTAATAAACTCTAAATCTTTTTAGAGAAATATTAGAATTTTCTCCCAAATTTTTATTTGTATAAAAACTCAATTAAACTATTAAAATGTCCACACAAAAAAAATGTGACCACAGGGTTTCGAACCTGAAACCACCCGTGAACCACAGTCAGCGCCCAAAGCCACCACCGAGCACCACAAAGTCCAAGTGGACTTTGTGTTAAGAAACCATAACGAAAACCCTAAGTACTGATTTCGGGTTCGGATTATTTAAACGAAAATAAAAAATAAAAATGTGTCTAAGAAGTTTTGAACCCAAGACCACTCATGGCTACAGTAATGGTGCACCGACTAACCAAGAAGTCCATGTGCGATTATTGATATCAAATTGTACTGTTATGCTTTTGTTCAATCGGTACAGTAACTAGTTTATTTCGCAAAACTCAAACATATGATCGATCAAATCTTTTTTTTAAGAACTGTGATTATCTCATTCATACTGAGTTTTCTAGAAACAGTAAATCACGAATATTTCATTAATATTTTAGACATTATATCTAATTTCAACATATTTTTCTTTCATTAATGAACATGAATTGCACTCTTTCAATTTAATCAGAAATAACAATTTGTTTCTTTTCAACCACTTTTTAAGATTTTATTTGTACCCAATAAACTTCACTACAATTTATTTTTAATTACAAGGGAAGTCTCAACACACAAATTATATTTCGACATGTACAAATTAACAAGCATATTAGTATGATTCATGGCATTCATTCTTTTGTTTAATATTCTTCTTTCCAATTATCATGATGGCAATTAGTTACATAATCACAACAAGATTTCTTTCATTCATGGCATACTACATTATCATGGATTATGTCTACATACATCACATCAAATTCAATCTATACCACTCATTTATCAAGTTTAGCATGTATTTCCTATATTTAGAAAGCACAAGATCACCCACCTTTTATAAAAACTTGCAAAAAGATGAAGAGACACAACTCCAAAAAAAACTTCTAGTGAAACCCCGATTTGTTTCCTCGGATTCCGCGCACTAAGAGAAAAGCACCCAAGTCCATTTCGGTAGCAAAGCAACCAGCACCTCCTTCATGAACCGAGACCAACTCAAAAGTACACCATATTTATGTGTATATATATATATATATATATATATATATATATATATATATATATATATATATATATATATATATATATATATATATATTGTACACATATAGAATAGGATGGTGTGAGTAGGTGGAGAAGTAAAAGGAGTTGCTGGATGGATGGGAGGTGTGCTTACGGAATGCACAGAGAATGAAAGGAAGAAGGAACAGAAAATAATTGAGTGGGGGTATGTATATATATACATACATACATATATATATATATATATATATATATATATATATATATATATATATATATATACACACACATAAGAGTGGAGAAGCAAAAGTTTCCTTGACTGGCTTGTTGGTTTTCAGCAGATTTGAAGAGGAAAGAAGGAGAGGATGAGGAAATGTGAATGAGTTGGCTGGGTTTATAAAGGGTTAAATGTAATTTATTATCCATTAACCACTTAATTGCCCACTAAAATCCCACTCATCCTTTCCTATTCATCTCCTAAACTCCCAATCTGGACTCTCACCTTCTAACTGGCCTCCACTCTCTCTCTCACCTAATGCACGTGCACATATTGTGCACTAGTACACATACTTCTCAAATTAATTATTCAAAAATATAAACTACATGTACATAATATGTACGTAAAAATTTACTTAATAATGTTTCATACAGAAATAAAATAAATATACGCACTCTCCAAAATTTATTTTGAAAATGGATACGCTCAAATACGCGTACCCAAACAAATACGTGTGTCGCACGTAAAATATCAAAAATACGAAATCGACTTTATCAATGGAAAAATATTGAAATATATTCAAAAACAACATAAGAAAATATATTTATTAATTTTATATATTCCACGACGTAATTGCTACGTACGTAGAAAACACGTGCATTATACGTACAAAAGTATTTAGATCAAAAATGCGAGAAAAAATGAATTTTCATTTTATAAAAATAGATTTGAATACCTAAAATAAATAATTTAAATACACAAAAAATATTACGTGGCGGTGGAAACACATAATCGATACGTGCATAAAAAACACATAAAAAGCACGTAAAAATGCAGAGATTGAAATTTAATATTTTAGTTAATTTAAATAGGATAAAATATACGGGGAATGCATAAATAGTCAGAAATCACAATACGTAAATAAAATACGTTACAAATATTACCAGTAACGGTACAAAATACACGTGTGTAACACACAAGGGCAAAATTGTCATTTCCAATTTTGCGGGGTGTTACACTCTCCCCCCATTAGAATAGTTCTGTCCCCGAAACTCGCTAGGGTAAAAGTTATATTTTTTACACACTAAAGAATAAATATCATTTTTGTATATGAAAAATACTGCAAACTTTAAGAAAAATAAATGTAGTATAAAAATACGCAATGAGGAAAAAACAAGACAAACTCTATATAGGAAAACTATGAGTATCAAAATTTTATAAGAATGGATCGAGAAAACTAGGAAAATAACATAAGAGAATAAATGCCACAAAAGACAAAGATTGATTGAGAGACATTTCATACAAAATAATATTAGGTAAAGCATTAGAAAAAGGAAAATCAATTAAATCATTAATTTTTAAAATAGTTCGGAAAACAATGCAATAAAGAGAAATATAGTCAATAGATAATTTATAAGTAGGTTTAGTAGTCAAAATCTTTCAAAGTAATAAGCGATAGAAAATCGCAAACTGGATTGGTACTGTATGACAAAATTGAATTAGCAATTTGAAAGAAGACTATTGAATAACAGTTTGAAAAATAAACGAGAATGAAGTATAGTCAAAAGTATAGACAACATAAAATAATCTTGTATACCAATATCATAAAATAATTTGTAAGATAACTATAATAATTGTACATAGGATTTGAAGATTAAAAATATAGGAGGCATACATTGAAATAGTTTCGAATCATTAAGTAGAGCAAGAAAAACCAACATACAAAATTATATACGTATATAGGTATAAAATTTATAGGGTGAAACAACCAATACGAAAATCATGAATGGGCAGTAGGAGTAAAATAAAACATTATAGTGGAAGAAGTAATAATACAACACAAAAATCAATTATATAGAAGTAAATTATGAATCATAAACAAAATATATAAATAATAAGATATATATATATATATATATATATATATATATATATATATATATATATATAGATGGGTAAAAGGGATATGAGCAACTTGCTCATTTAGTAAATGAGCAATTAATGAGGTGGCATGCATGTGATTGGAAAATTCTAAAAGTGGTTAGTTGTCCAATGTATCACATGCATGCCACATCATCAATTGCTCATTTACTAAATGAGCAAGTTGCTTATATCCCTTTTATCATATATATATATATATATATATATATATATATATATATATAGTTAGGTGAGTAGTCACCAAATAGCAATATAAAACACGATGAAGTGGTATGAAATGCTAACTCATGTAAACATTCAAAATAAAGAAGAAGACGGCAAGATAGCTGAGATTAAGTAGTAAATACACAAGTAGGGTAGATATAGAAATCAGTATAAACAATATAATGCTAGGTTATAAGCTAGTACAAAAATAGAATAGTGGTATGTAAATATGATAGAAAACAAAGTAGGGTTTATCTAAGTAGACAATCTCCTTCTGGTGTAGGTACGCCTAATTGGTATCCAACTGCAGACTTGTCTCTTCGATCTCACGTTGCAGAATTGCTTCTACGACATCCGATTGCAGTTTGCCTTCTGGACATTCGGTGGCAGACTTTGCCTCCCCGACGTCCAGTTTGCCTTCTTGTGTAACACTCCGTAATTTTCAAAGAGTATATGTGTGTGTGTGTGTGTGTGTGTGTGGGTGTGTGTGTGTGTGTTGAAAGAGTAAAAGTGGTTGTTTGGTTAAATGTTATGAGTTGATGGCATTATGGTAATACAGTGGAATTGTATTAAATGGGGGGTCCCACGTGAGAGTTGAAACAACAAGCTACTGCTGTTTGAATTGGCTAATGATGTGGCATGATGCACTGGGGCCCACCTGCGGTAGTTGCTGCTGTGCATTTCTCAGGAGAGAGAAACAGTGGATTTGTTAGTGAATTTAGTCTCATATCGGGAGTAAACATGAATAAAATAATATATAAATACTATTGCCTATGATCAAGAGTCACCAATCTGGTTAACCACCTTTTGAGATGCAGCCTGTAGTGGGCAGTTGTACTATACTATAAATAATTTGTTTTCTAAATTGTATAAATTGTCCAAGATCAGGGCAGGGGCATTACATCAATATAACATGTGCAATAAAAAAAAGCAAAAAAATTCTAAAAATTTTACAAACTTGAAATCTTAAAATCTAAATTTCTAAGTAAATAAAGAAAGAATGGGGGAGAGAGAGAAAGAGATAAATATGAAAATTGAAGAGAGAAGAGAGAGAGAGTAATAAAGTAATGAGTTTTTTAGTTTTGGGGAAAAAAATTTAATTTTGGGGTTTGAAATTTTGGAAGTGAAAATGTGTTTTGTGAAGTTAGATCTGGGCCTTTGATTTTGGGGGATTGAAGGCGAGCCACTTGATAGCTTTCTTTGTGTTTTTTTATATATACTAGATTTGCCCTTGGCTACGTGCCTACGGCAGCATATAAAAAGTTTTGTAAATAGTAAATCAACAATTATATAGCTGAAGTTTGAATAGTATGACAATAATTAGTTGTAAATAAAAGTCCATGTTTCCATATACATGTATAGATAGATAGATAGATATATATATATAGAGAGAGAGAGAGATAAATAAATGACTTGTTTTGGGAGATTTTGTAATGCCCCGATTTTCATTTAATGAAAATTATTTTATTTTGCACGTAGTATGCACGTGCAATATTTTTGGTAGAATTAAATTTTATAATTATTTCTATTATGATGAGTATAGATATTTATATATGTGCTTGTTGCCGCTGAATCTGGTGTGGGGGCAAATAGATAGTATTTGTGAATTCTTAGGAAACTTTGAATAACAAACCTGTTACCTGTTCCGCTGGGGTTTGATGTTGACTCCCGCTGTACACCTGCAAAAAGTGCGAGACACCGGGGTTGTTCCCGGCGATGCACCCTCCGACGCTCAAGTCAGTAATCGGAAATGATTATGAAAGAGCACAAAACTGGCCAAAGATTGATTACCTCTTAATGGAGATGGATGGGGGGTATTTATAAGCGCCGCTGGGGTCAGATTAGGAATGTAATTTCTGTGGTTAGATAAGGAATGTAATTCCTAATCCCCAGTGAAAGGATAGATATGAATCAGGGCCGTTGATTAGGATTTAATCAGAAACCCTAATTCTATCCTTTCTGGACCGGGTTTGCTGCGGGTTAAAACCCGCACCCAGTTGAGGTGAATCCGTTCGCGGGTTAGTGGGTCTTCGAGGGGGAGAACCCGTACCCGCTTCAGACCCATTGGTAGGTGAAATTACCGTTTTACCCCTGGGCTTCAAGATTCGTGCTTGTTTTGGACGGTTCCGATTAAACCCCATTTTTAGCCATATCACGAGCCCCCCACTCCCGAAGACTGAGCTTGATCAGCCTTTGATGAGTAGTTTTACTATTTTAATGGTTAGTGGAGTTGTGTCGGAGTCCAAATGGGAGGTTTTGAATCTTTGAAGGAGGTAGTGCGGTAATTTTTCAAGTTGGTTGCACTTTGAGTTGCTCCTGAGCTCTTCGGGTCATGCGGTGTTCTCGCAGGAATATTCGTTTATCTTTGCGAAGTGTCGATTCGTCGTTCGGGGTTCTTAATAGATTGTCCTTGGCAATAATTACTTGCTTGGGGATTAGAAAATGTTTCCCCAACTTTATAATTATTTTCCAGGAGTTTTTCCTTAACTTTCCCGGATTTTTAATTATTTTTTCGCAATTTTTTGGCGAATGGCTCGGTTGTTTTCCTTCGTTGCGTGGCCTACACGCTTGTACCACACCACCGACCCCTTCGAGCGCTCACTGCCAAGGAGGCCGAAGTCCATGGGTGGTTTTGGCGCCTTCTGCCGAAGAGCAGAGGCATGTCGGCTAGGTCGTGAGTGCGGAGAGGGAGTTCGGCGAGGTCCGAGGTAGCTTTTTTCATGTAACATGGTCGGTGTCAAGAACGCTCGGCAGATGGCGCCAAGGTCCAACTTTCCATGTAACATGGTCGGTGTCAAGAACGCTCGGCAGATGGCGCCGAGGTCCAACTTTCCATGTAACATGGTCGGTGTCAATAACACTCGGCAGATGGCGCCGAGGTCCAACTTTCCTTGTAACATGGTCGGTGTCAAGAACGCTCGGCAGCTGGTACCGAGGTCCAACTTTCCATTTAACATGGTCGGTATCAAGAATGCTCGGCAGCTGGTGCCGAGGTCCAACTTTCCATGTAACATGGTCGGTGTCAAGAACGCTCGGCAGATGGCGCCGAGGTCCAACTTTCCATGTAACATGGTCGGTGTCAAGAATGCTCGGCAGCTGGTACTGAGGTCCAAGTTTCCATGTAACAAGGTCGGTGGCAAGAACGCTCGGCAGCTGGTGCCGACGTCCTAGACTTGTCGTTTCTGGTGGAGCACGCCCTGCGGAGTTTGTGGCTTCTGCGCTCCTGGCAGATGTGGCAGCCATTAAATGTGATGGCTTCTGAACTTCTGACAGCTCTGATGGATGAGATGCTTATTTAATGTAATGACCTCTGAGCTTCTGTCAGATGGGACAGTATTTAATGCGATGTACGACTTGGAGTGTCAAACAAGGCGACGGTTTAGATCGCTTTTGTCATTTTGCGTAAATGGGCTGGCACTCTGGGCCCATTAACCTCGTTTTGCGCGCCTCGCTCTATAAAACCTCACCCCCCTCTCATTTTTCACTTCTCCTCTCTTTTACTCAGGTGGTTATTTGTGCTAAGCGAGTGCTTCAGGTGATCGTCGTCCGTTTTCCGGTGAAGTTTCCGACAGCATATCTTTAAGGTAATTTATACTTAGTTTCTTTCCAAGTATAAATATGTCTCTTCCCTCTGTCTCCGAGTCGTCTTCTTCTTGGTCCGAGCCCTCCCTTGAAGTTGCCGAAGCCCGCACTCCGAGTCGCCCAGATAAGGGCAAGAAGGTGTTTGGCCGAGACACGATTGTGGAGGATCCGAAGCGCATGGGGCCATTTGGCAGGTTGCCGGGGCCATTGACTGGGCTTCACAGAGTTCTAGAACTTCCGGAGGAACATGCCGAGCGTATTGTTCACGGGAGGGGGAGGACTTTTGATATGAATGAGGCGAGGGAGACGACCGAGGCGGATGAGACGGTGTCGATCCTCCGCAAAGAAGACTTGGCAGTGATTCGGGATTGTTTCCACATCCCGGAGGAGTACGAACTTATGCTGCCAGGTCCCGGGGTTAGGGCCAACTCGCCGCTGCCAGTGACTATGTGTTGCTGGCCGGTTGACGCCTTTATCGCCGGGGCTCGGCTACCTCTCTATCCGTTCGCAATCCTCGTTCTGAGGTGGCTTGGGGTCAGCCCCGTCCAACTTATGCCCAACGCATGGAGAGTCATAAATGGTTTCGTGCTTCACTGCCAAGCCACTAGGATCGAGCCGGAGCTGAGTGTACTTTGGACGATCTACCGGCTTCATCAAGCAAACCGGTCGGAGTTCCGGTATTACTTGGCTCCGAGGCATGGCGATAGGCTCGTTATATGCCCCGACTCCATAAAGCACTGGCGTGAAAAGTTTTTGATAGTGCGGAGTGCGGAGGCCTGGCCTATCCCCTCTAGTTGGGTGGAAGAGGTGTCGAAGAGGGTGAAGGCGCTGCCCAAGCTTCGCCCCGAAGATGAAGAGGTAGTTCGGACACTTCTCGATCAGCCGAAGTATGATTGGCGGGAGCTGACCGAGGATGTTTTGTTCAGGGGAGGGCTCTGCCGCGTAGATCCCAGTACGCGGCTTCTCTTACGTTTCCGTGCTTTCTTTTTCATACTTCATTTTTATGACTTGTATTGTGATAACAAACTTCGTTTTTAATGCAGAGGCGATGGACTACGAGGCTGTGTTGGCTTTGAGGGCTGGTCTTGCCAGCAAGGCACCGAAGAAGCGAAAGAGGGTGGCCACCAAGTTACCGACCGCGAAGACTCCGAGGGTCAGGGAGGTGGTCGAGGAGGTGGAGACCCTGGGAAGTCCGGCCGTTGCCGAAGGAGGTGCCTCGACGTCAACCGAGGCTGGTGACTTCCCCATCGCCGCAGCCCTCAAGATGGCGATGCCCCCGCTGACAGCGGTGGCCGAGGAGCTCCTGACCGAGGAGCACAAGAGGATTCATATTCCGGACTGGTAGGTTCGGAAACACGACAGGTTCCTCGACAACTCCTTGGCGAGTATGCAGGTGGTCAAACACCTGGCGACGCCGAAGGATCGGGCCGCCATGGAGGCCGGGATGGAAGGCGACGACGTCATCGAGATTGCACGCTCGGCAGTCTCGGTAAGTGTTGAATTTTTACCGTCATTTGTTCTTCTTATGTCTAATTTCTCTAACTATTTTAACACCTCGTCTCCTGTCGCAGATCATCGTCCACTTTGGTCACCTCTCGGAGAGGTTGACGGCTCTGGAGAAGGAGCTGAAGCAGGAGTCCAACCAAGCTCGGAAGAAAAAAGCTCGCATGGGGAACGAGCTCGACAAGCTCAGGGTCGAGTTCGAAGGGAGGACGACGAGGGTCGAATACCTCGAAGGTCTGGTCGCAAAGCTGGAGGGCGACCTTCTTCGCCAGAAAGAGGAGGCGGCCAAACAATTGGCCGAGGTGGCAGAGGCCAAGGCTGCCGCGGTGAAGGAGTCAGAGGACGCCACCATGGTGAAGGCGCAAGGCTTTCTTACCCAGAACATGGCCAAAGTCTATGCCGAAGCCCTCGCCCGGGTGTCGAAGGCGTACCCCGAGGTGGACTGTTCGGGATGGAGATTGTTCCCGGGCCACGTCGAAGGTTTCGACTCCGAGTCGGAGGGAGAAGAAGAAGAAGAAGGGGAAGACGAAGTCGAGCCTGGGGTCGAGGTTGTCGCCGAGGTCCAGGGGTCTGTGGTCACCCCGCTGGCAGTGGTGACCCCTTCAGGGACGTCTGCCCCCACCCACTCTCGCCGCCCCGGGAAAGAGGTCGCGCCCTGACTTCGCTTGCTTTTTCTTTTCTTCTGCTTTTTTGAGTTTTTAAGTGTAATGCCTAATCGCGGACTGGCCACCGCTTTTTTGTAATGAATGAAAACATCTTTTTGGGCTCGACTTCGCGTCTCTCTGCCTTAACTTTCTCAAAAAACTCTTGAAATTTGGCTAAGTGTAGGGATTCAGTTAAGTGTTGAAAATTTGTTGTTTGCTTCGACTACTTTTCATCTTGCGGTGGTCAGTCAAACCGTCCAGCCTACTTGCTCGGGGGAAAGTGCTCATCCCGAGGTTGGCTTAGGGGCGACGAGGCTATGCTTGGCGAGGTGCCGAGAGCAGCTCTATGAAGTCGAGCTGGGGTTGCGCAGAGCCATTAGCGAGCAGAACCACCTGCAACTCATCCTGGGTCGGCGAGACATCGAGATTCGGCGACTGGAGAGCAGGCTCGCCGAGATGGCCCCCTTAGGAGAGGATGATGGTTCGTCGACCGCCTTTAGCTACGGCCTTCGGCTCAAGTGCATCCGCCATACTTTATCGAAAATAATAGCGGAGAGGGACGATCTGCTCTCTGAGATTCGTCACTTGCAAACGGTAGAGACGGAGCTTTGGACGAAGGGAGAGGGATTGACGGCAGAGGTGGCCAAACTGACGACCGAACGTGACGAACTGACGGCCGAGGTCGACGCGCTGAAGAGAGCCACGGTGGATAAGAGCATCGAAGTTACTCATCTCCGCCGCCTTATCGCCAGTCGCTCTGGCGTTCCGAGCTCCGCAATACCTCCTCGCTTCGAGGTCGATGTAAAAGATGATTCTCTGAGGAAGCAGATCTCAGAGCTGGAGGGGGAGGTTGCTCGCCTCAGGCCACGTTCGGGGCCGATCAATGTCAGGAGCACTTCGTGTACTCGCATGGAGAGCGAGCGGGATATTTCGTTTTATGAGCTCGCGACCCGTTCGCCCATCGGCCAACCTAGTTCGGGGGATGCACAAAGCGGGGTTGCCATTTCATCGAGCGGAGCGTCCGTCGGAGCGACTGTTAGGAGTAGCGCCGAGGACACGTCTCAATTCTTTGGTTTGGGGTCGAGTTCTGGAGGCAAACGTCGCTCCCCTCGAGTGTCCTTGAAGCGGAACATCCCCGCACCAAAGAGGCATTGAAGATCTTGCTTTTGAGGCCTTTGTATTTAGCCTAAGTGTAACAAGCCAGCATTGTAACTTTTGCTTTTTAACACCTTGTAATCTGGTTGTATGGAAGAATTGCCTTGTACTGTGTCCCTACTCTTAATGATATTTCTTTCTTGGACTTGCGCGTTTTTTGTGGCTTTGTGTGGTTGTTTTGTTTGTGACTGTGTTCATCGTGCCGAGGTCCCCGAGTTGGTCTTCTGCTCGTTTGGGGGTCGGCGTCATGAGCGTTCGACCAGTGGTGCCGAGCTCTGCTTCGGTCATTTAATCTCGCGAATTTGTAAGATGAGCGAGCCATGTGGAGCCTCCACTTCTGCCTGTTGCTCCCGAAGTCCTTTCGTCTCGCTCGCTTAATGGCAAGCTTTCGAGGTTGGGCCGAGCCAAGTACTGGACTGGGAACTATCGCTGGAGTTGTTCAACGGTTGTGGGAGCAATTCCAAATAGCGACCTACTTCTAGCTCGCTTGAGAGCGAACTTGCGAAGTAGAATCGAGCCAAGTGTTGGACTCCGAACCATCGTTAGAGTTATTCAACGGTTGTGGGAGCAATTCCGAATGGCGACCTACTTCTAGCTCGCTTGAGAGCGAACTGGCGAAGTAGAATCGAGCCAAGTGTTGGACTCCGAACCATCGTTAGAGTAGTTCAACGGTTGTGGGAGCAATTCCGAATGGCGACCTACTTCTAGCTCGCTTGAGAGCGAACTTGCGAAGTAGAATCGAGCCAGGTGTTGGACTCCGAACCATCGTTATAGTTGTTCAACGGTTGTGGGAGTAATTCCGAATGGCGACCTACTTCTAGTTCGCTTAAGAGCGAACTCGCGAAGTAGAATCGAGCCAAGTGTTGGACTCCGAACCATCGTTAGAGTTGTTCAACGGTTGTGGGAGCAATTCCGAATGGCGACCTACTTCTAGCTCGCTTGAGAGCGAACTTGCGAAGTAGAATCGAGCCAAGTGTTGGACTCCGAACCATCGTTAGAGTAGTTCAACGGTTGTGGGAGCAATTCCGAATGGCGACCTACTTCTAGCTCTCTTGAGAGCGAACTTGTGAAGTAGAATCGAGCCAAGTGTTGGACTCCGAACCATTGTTAGAGTAGTTCAACGGTTGTGGGAGCAATTCCGAATGGCGACCTACTTTTAGTTCTCTTAAGAGCGAACTCGCGAAGTAGAATCGAGCCAAGTGTTGGACTCTGAACCATCGTTAGAGTTGTTCAACAGTTGTGGGAGCAATTCCGAATGGCGACCTACTTCTAGCTCGCTTGAGAGCGAACTTGCAAAGTAGAATCGAGCCAAGCGTTGGACTCCGAACCATCGTTAGAGTAGTTCAACGGTTGTGGGAGCAATTCTGAATGACGACCTACTTCTAGCTCGCTTGAGAGCAAACTTGCGAAGTAGAATCGAGCCAAGTGTTGGACTTCGAACCATCGTTAGAGTAGTTCAACGGTTGTGGGAGCAATTCCGAATGGTGACCTACTTCTAGCTCGCTTGAGAGCGAACTTGCGAAGTAGAATCGAGCCAAGTGTTGGACTTCGAACCATCGTTAGAGTTGTTCAACGGTTGTGGGAGCAATTCCGAATGGCGACCTACTTCTAGTTCGCTTAAGAGCGAACTTGCGAAGTAGAATCGAACCAAGTGTTGGACTCCGAACCATCGTTAGAGTTGTTCAACGGTTGTGGGAGTAATTTCGAATGGCGACCTACTTCAAGTTCGCTTAAGAGCGAACTTGCGAAGTAGAATCGAGCCAAGTGTTGGACTCCGAACCATTATTAGAGTAGTTCAACGGTTGTGGGAGCAATTCCGAATGACGACCTACTTCGAGTTCGCTTAAGAGCGAACTTTCGAAGTAGAATCGAGCTAAGTGTTGGACTCCGAACCATCGTTAGAGTGAAGAGTAAAAGCAGAGAGATGTAAACAATTTTTTCACGTAATATATGAAAAAGCTTCCTTTATTGATGACTAATGGTCGGCTGCTTCTAAAGTTGCAAGCCATTATTACAAGAGAGAAATAAAAAGAAAAACAATACAAGTAATAGGAGAAGAACGGTTCGACATCCCAGAATACTTAGAGAGGCGTTGGTGCTCTCTCTTGATATTCGAGACCTTGGAGGGAGGAAGAGGCTAGCTTGGAGAGGGCATCGGCCTGGGCATTCTCCTCTCGGGGGATCTGCTGGATGAGGGCTTCTTCAAATAGGGCCATGAGGCTCCTGACCTTGGCTAAGTACTTAACCATTCGGTCATCGCGTGCTTCATACTCGCCTAGGACCTGATTTACGACCAGCTGAGAGTCGCTAAAGATCCGGAGGCGTTGCACCCCTATATTGCGAGCCATTCCAAGGCCGGCTATGAGTGCCTCGTATTCTGCTTTGTTGTTAGAGGCCTTGAAGTTGATACGGAGGGAGTATTGGAGGATGAAGTCATCTGGGCCTGCCAGAATGACCCCGGCTCCGCTTCCCTCGTTACAGGAGGATCCATCCACATAGACCGACCAGACAGGCGGTCCATTCATCACTTGGCTGAACTCGGAGATGGTACTTTCAACTATGAATTCTGCTAAGGCCTGAGCCTTGATTGTGGTCCGAGGCTGATACGTTATATCATGCTGGCTCAGCTCGATAGACCACTTCATAAGGCGACCGGAGGTCTCTGGCTTGTGGAGCACTTGCTTCAGCGATTGGTCGGTAAGAACGACCACCGAATGGGACTGAAAATACGGGCGGAGCTTTCTTGCGGCCATTACTAGGGCATAAGCCATCTTTTCTATCCTCGGATAGCGGAGCTCGGCATCCCGAAGTACCTTGCTCACATAGTAGATGGGCTTTTGAGCCCGGTCTTCCTCCCTTACTAAAACGGCGCTAAGGGTCTATTCGGAGGCTGCCAGGTATAGGTAGAGGGATTCACCAGGGATTAGTTTGCTGAGGAGAGGAGGATTGACGAGGTAAGCCTTAAGTTGGTCGAACGACTCCTGTTGTTGTTGTCCCCATTCGAAACCTTTAGCCCCCCTGAGGGCCTTGAAGAAGGGCAGACATTTCTCCCTGGACTTCGAAAGAAGACGCCCTATAGCGGCTAGGCGGCCTGTTAGCCTCTGAACTTCCTTAACATTCTTGGGAGGGGCCATGTCTAATATGGCCTTGATTTTCTCAGGGTTAGCTTCAATTCCTCGTTGGCTGACCATGAAGCCGAGGAACTTTCCTGATGAGACTCCGAACGCACACTTGTTCAGATTGAGTCTCATATTGTGCTTTCTCAGAACATCGAACGCCTCCTGTAGGTCGGTCACATGATCGGCACCTCGGATACTTTTTACAAGCATGTCGTCAACACATACTTCCATATTCTGGCCGATCTGAGTTTGGAAAACCTTGTTGACGAGGCGTTGATATGTGGCGCCTGCATTCTTCAAACCGAAGGACATAACCCTGTAGCAGTAGAGGCCCTGGTCGGTCACAAATGAGGTCTTCGAGATATCTGGGGGGAACATCCGGATCTGATTATAGCCTGAGAAGGCGTCCATGAAGTTGAGGAGTTCATGACCCGAAGTAGCGTCAATCAAAGTGTCAATACTTGGAATAGGGAAGGGGTCCTTCGGGAAACCCTTGTTGAGATCGGTGAAATCGATGCAAATCCTCTAAGTCCCATTGGACTTCTTCACCAGTACTACATTCGACAACCATTCGGGATAGTTCCCCTCTTGTATGAACCGGGCCTTCAATAGCTTGTCCACCTCCTCTTTTATAGCTAGTTGGCACTCGGGGGCGAACTTGCGCCTCTTCTGTTGGACCGGTTTGGACCCCGGAGCAACGCTGAGGTGGTGGACCAAGTGCTCTTTGGAAATTCCGGGCATGTCTGCAGCTGACCAAGCAAAGAGGTCTCGGTTCCTTCGGATGCACTGGACTATGTCGGAGCATAGGGCGGACGGGAGGGTCTTGCTAACAAAGAACTTTCGGCTTGGATCCTGCTCAGAGAAGAGCACTTACTCCAACTCATCCACCAGCTCGGACGTTGGTCAGGCGACATCTTAGGGGATTTCCAGAGTTTCTAGGGAGAGGACTGGACCGAGGGTAGAGGTCATGTAGCACTTACGGGCCGTTTTCTGATTGCCTTTTACTTCCCCTACTCCGGCCCGAGTGGGAAACTTCATCTTGAGGTGATAGGCGGAGGGGACGTCTTCAAGGGCTGCAAGGCTGGGCCGACCCAAAATGACGTTGTAGGCTGCAGGGACATCCACGACCATAAAATCCATTGACTCCGTTCGGGTGGTAGGAGTTTTGCCAGCGGTTACGTCGAGGGTGATCACCCCTTCAATAGTCACTGGCACTCCCGTAAACCCATGGAGTGTGTAACCGGCGGGCTTAAGTTTGTCTCGGAAGAGTTTGGGGCCTTTGAAAGCGACGAGGAAGAGGATGTTAACGGAGCTGCCATTGTCCACTAGGATCCTCTCCACTTTGAAGTTCGCCATATGGAGATTGATGACGAGTGCGTCACAATGGGGGGTGCGGACGCCTTCAAGATCTTCGTCTGAGAATGTGATGGGTACTCCGAGGCCTTTAGGAGGAGGGGTGGCACTGTAGAACCCCGTATTTTCAAATATTATTTTAATTATTTGAAAATGAATTTTAAATGATTTTGAGTATTTAATAAATATTTTTCCAAAAGATTTATCTTTTGTACACGTGCAAAACACGTGCAAATGACTTTTTAGAAGTTTGGAAAATTAAGTTTCCTTTATGAAAAATCATTATTTATTATTTGAAGATTATTTCGTATTTTCCCAGATTTTTCTGAAATTAATTGGTACTATTTGCAATTTTTGAGAAAAGAAGGACTTATTTGCAAAATTGACAATTTTGAGGGTTGAAGCGCAAAATGTGTTTTCTGGACTTTCCGATCAGTACTTGTTGAGGTTTGAGAATATACTTTTCTATTAGATCCTAATTTAAATGATATTTGGTTTATTTTTCAAAGAAAGGAATTATATATGCAAGATGTATTTTGAAAAGGAGTATTTTGCAAATTGGGTGAAAACCCTAATATTTTAATTCGGCATATATAAGGGATTTTCCTATTCCCAGCCGTCATTGAGTATACACAGGATTTTTGAGATTATTTTGAGGAGCAAAAGAAGAGGCTTTTTGGATCTAGCAAGGAGGAGAACTATTTCGTGGATTTTCTTCAAAACAAAGTGAGTGGTTTGTTTGTTTTGTCTTGTTTGTTTGTTTGATTGATGAATGCCATGAGACCTTTGTTTCACTTGTTTATGATCGTTATGCTATTAATTTGTTAGTCCCATTGTATATATGATATGGATTCTTTATTTGATATGGATGATTAGAACTTTTAATTGATATTTGGACCATGATGAGAAAAGATGTAGATTTGTTGAGGATATGTGGATTTATGAGATCATGTTGTTAGAAAGCAAATTAAGAACTAATTATGTTGTGGTCAGATATTAAACATCTGAATCTAGTGATTGCAAACCAATCTTGTTTATGTGTTGAGGACGACATTTAGTTTTGTTGAGAAAACCCTAATGGGAGAATTAAGAATTGAGATCATGAGAACATGAGATTTGAGTGTTTGATTAATTGAGAAATGTATCCATGATGGAGATTATTGAGAGTTGTTGACTTGCCTGGATACAAGTTAATTTGGTGATCAGTAAATCTTTAGGAAACTCTAGTTTTGATTTGTGCTCAGATCTATGTTGTTTGGAAACCTGCAGCCGACAGTCGACTGGACCATACAGCAGTCGACTGGCACGAGCCTGTTGTGAATTGTTAGTCTTTGAGATTTGTTCGGGACAGTCGACCTAGACTGTGGTCAGTCGACTGGTCCTCTGCTTGTGATTTCGTTCAGTTCTTTCGGGACGGTCGACTGATGACTCGTCAAGTCGACTGATCATGCCTTAGAGTATTTTTAAAAAGCTGAGATATGTCCTCTGGACAGTCGACTGGTCCCTTATGCAGTCGACTGGTCCTGTAGGATCTTGTATTTGATTTGAGATATTTTTGTTTAGCGTTTGATTTTGAGACATTTATTCAGTACTTGATTCTGAGATATTTGTTCAGTGTTTGATTTTGAGATGTTCAGTTAAGAACATGACTTTGAGATATTTTGTTGAGCCACTTGTTAAGTGGGATTTGTTCAGATATTTGTTTTTGAGTCTCTAGAGGTAGGTGACCCTAGAATACCGGTGTTTGTTCAGTTATTTGTTGAGGCCCATTGAGGCAAATTTTCAGTTATTCAGATTTTTAGTCCGGTAGGGTACACTACTCTAGGAGATTTGTTCAGTAACCCAAACTAATAAGGACAGACATTAGTAGTGTCATGACGAATGAGAACTTGAGTTATGCACCTCAGTATGGCTTTTGATGTAGGATTTAATCTCCTGAATTATCCAAGTAGTTAATTTGAGATGTGTGATTTATCTCCGGAATTATCCAGGTAGTTAACCTGAGATGTGAGGTATTTCTCCGGGATTATCCAAGTAATTATCTTGAGATGTGGGATTGAACTACGGAATGATCGGAGTCGAGGCGACGCTTTTGGGGTATTCCTGTGATTATGAGTCTATGTTTAGATGTGGGATGATCTCCTGAATTATCCAGGGAAAATACCTGTGATGTGGGATCAATCTCCGGAATGATCAAGCATGGGCAAATTATCATAGTTTATCTTCATCTCTTAGTAGTCATCGTTGTCAGCATGTAGTCGTGATGTTTTCTTGAATCACTTTTATGCATTTGGATTTCCTATTTTTACACACACTTGGCTTTCGGTTTTGGTATCACCCCTTATTCTTTCGTTGTACTTCATACTTTAGTGTTTGATTAATATTTGTTGGATATTATGTTTTAAGTTCATTTATGTTATTTGTTTTGATTAGTCGCCACTCACACCATTTTTATGGCTGACCCCTTTAGTTTGGGGGTTAGGGTTCAACTCTAGCCTCACTTGTTGCAGGTTGCTTAGTTTGGAGGTTGGAAGCTTGAGTGGGCATTTTGAGATAATTTAAATTATTTAGTGATTGGTGTAAAATTGTTGAGATATGTTTGAATCGTTATTGGGTTGTAAATAAAGATTAATTTGTGTTGAAATGTTTAGACTTCCGCTGTAATTGTAATAATTGTTGTAATAAAAGAAAGAAAATTTTAGTGGTGTTGTTGGTGTTTATTGTTCTATTGAAGTGGATTGCTGGGATTTCGCCACTTATTTTCTAAGCTCTCATATTAGAAATTTGGGGCGCTACAGGCACGAACCGAATTGACTTCCCTAATGAACGCCTTTCGAGAGGAGTTTGAGGAGCCCCCCATTAGCCCCCCATGAATGAGGTGTTGACACGCTCCTCTTCGAAGTCGGGCATTTTGTCGCGTTCAGGACGCTTGTTAGCCCCCCGAGGCGGGGGAGGAAGGTCGGCTCGATCCTTTCTCACAAATCTAGTCAGCTGCCCCCTCTGGATGAGGGCTTCAATCTCATTTTTCAAGGCCCGACAATCATTGGTGTCGTGGCCATGGTCCCGGTGATAACGGCACCACTTCTCCTTATCCCTCTTCTTGCCGGGGGTGTTCATTTTTGGTGCAGGAGGTATCACCCCCTCCTTCTCAACTTTCATGAGAATTGTGGAGATGTTGGCATTAAGGGGAGTAAATTTTTCAAATCTGGGGGGAGGTCGGCGCTGGCCGCCATTATCCTTCTGGAGCTTCTTAGCCCCTTCCTCTTCTGTTCCCTTTCTCTTAAACCCGGAGGAAGACCCCTCCAAGTTGGGGCGGTGCTCAGCTTCTTCGGCCTGAATATACTTTTCGCTCCGGAGGAGGAGGTCAGAGAAATTCTGTGGGGGCTTCTTGGCGAGGGAGGAGCGGAGGCTGGAGTTGAGGACATTGGATTGAAATGCTGCTGCAGCGACCGACTGGTCGAGGGATGCTATGGACCTGGCTTCAGCTGTGAACCTTTTCACATAGTCTCTCAGCTTCTCACCCTTCTTCTGGTGGAGGTAGAGTAGCGAGATGCTGGTCTTCTCGGTTTTGCGACTACTCACGAAGTGGGTGACGAAGAGGGTCTCAAATTGCTCGAAGGAGAATATTGAGGAAGGAGCAAGGCGAGAGTACCATTCTCGAGCTGGACCCTTGAGAGTTGCGGGGAAGGTTTTGCAGAGCAGAGCATCGGAAGCTTGATGGATGAGCATGAGGGTTTTGAAGCTTTCGATGTGATCCACGGGGTCAGTCTCCCCGGAATAGGTCTCAAATTGAGGGGGCTTAAAGCCGATTGGTACAGGTGCATCTATTATGGTTCGGAAAAAAGGAGGTCTACTAGGACGAAGAGTCCTTCCTATGAGTTCTTCTTCACGGTCTAACCAACCCAAGCGCCTCTCCATTTCATGGAGACGATGGTAAACAGCGTCATCTCTTCGACGGTAATTAGCCGAGCCTCTAGAGTCGTCTTCGTACGAGGGAGGGCGGGGGCTACGACGATGGTAGCTCCTGGAGCGGCGAGGACTTGGCATGTGTCGGGGGTTGCTAAGAGCTTGAGGAGGAGTTAGAGACCGTCGGTGAGGACTTCGAACCGGAGGAGGAGAGGGAATCCTTGGAGCATTAGTGTTGGGACGGAGATTGAGAGCTTGTAGGATGGTTGCTTGGAACTGCTGAAACTCGGCACGAGTAATGGGTGCCTCATCGTTCCTAGGATGTTGCCGACCGGCAGGGGAACGGGGTCTTCTCTCGTGATGCTCGGGGGACTCTCTCCGCCCCCTTCAGATAGGGGACCTTCTGTATTCTCGGCGATGAGGAGATCGCTCATCCGGACATTGTTGGTGGGAGGCTCCCTCTCGGGCCCGCTTTTCATCCAAACGGTGGCGAAGATCCTCATCCTTCTGTCGATTGAGGATGGTGTTGCGTAGGTCGGAAGCTCGGGGATTATGGGAGGCCATAGAATCCGAAGAGGCGTTGTAGATGGAGACGTGGTCCGGATGGAGAGGTTGTTTCTGCGGGTTGGGACCCTTAGAAGGTTGTTGATTCTAAGGAGGAGGCAGGTCCTGTTGGAGTGGGTCTTCCGCTTGAGGAGGAAGTTGCCCCTGCTGCGGAGCGGGCTGGATGGGAACGTCTTGTTGCTGATCGGGGTTGGGTCCTCGGTTGGACCCTCTTGATCTGGCTTTCTTAGGAGGCATGGCTGGAGAAGATCTGACCAACGGGAAGAGGGGAGGCTGCTACTCGTTGTTTCCCACAGACGGCGCCAATCTGTTGTCGCTGAATCTGGTGTGAGGGCAAACAGATAGTATTTGTGGATTCTTAGGAAACTTTGAATAGCAAACCTGTTACCTGTTCCGTTGGGGTTTGATGCTGACTCCCGCTGTACACCTGCAAAAAGTGCGAGACACTGGGGTTGTTCCCGGCGACGCACCCTCCGACGCTCAAGTCAGTAATCGGAAATAATTATGAAAGAGCGCAAAACTGGCCAAAGATTGATTACCTCTTAATGGAGATGGATGGGGGTATTTATAGGCGCCGCTGGGGTCAGATTAGGAATGTAATACGTGTGGTTAGATAAGGAATGTAATCCCTAATCCCCAGTGAAAGGATAGATTAGAATCAGGGCCGTTGATTAGGATTTAATCAGAAACCCTAATTCTATCCTTTCTGGACCAGGTTTGCTACGGGTTAAAACCCGCACCCAGTTGAGGTGGATCCGTTCGCGGGTTAGTGGGTCTTCGAGGGGGAGAACCCGTACCCGCTTCAGACCCATTGGTAGGTGAAGTTACCGTTTTACCCCTGGGCTTCAAGATTCGTGCCTGTTTTGGACGGTTCCGATTAAACCCCATTTTTAGCCATATCAGTGCTCTTTAATTATTTTTATATAAAGCCTTTTTTCAAATAGACAAAAGCCTTTCTTTTTAAAAGCCCGAATTGAATTTATTTAGTTTCTTTTATAAGTTATTATTTTGGCCCATAAACTAAAGCCCATGAGCTATTTTTATTTTAAATACAACTTGTAATGTAGAATACAATTTAAAGATTTTTTTTTTTTGTAAAATATAATGTACAAATTTTTGGAGGCAAATGCTTGCACGTGCATTGCGCGTACACGCGCAATATGCACCATTTAAGCATGGCCGGTTTTGATCTTTGGAGGGAAAAGGGAAAATTCAAGTGGAGTCATGGGTGGTGGTTACTTGATCATGGTTGGTTATTGTAACTCCTCCTTGAATCCTAGCCTTTTAATCATAACTCCTAAGTTAATCCTAGCCTTCCATTTTCCTAAATTTTTAGTATAAATACTCTCCCCCCCCCCGCCTAGTATTCTTATGCTAATTATTTCCTCCAAACCTATAGTTTAAAAATACATTGCTAGTAGTTTAACAAGTGAGTTAAAAGATCGAGAGATTGTGTGGATTTGTGCTTGCATCAAAGAGGAGGCCGGCACTAGGAGCTCTCGGGTTGGCATTGTGGAGGCTTGTGTGCGCGTCGACGAGGAGGAGGATCGTTCTTTTGCAAGGACATTGGTTTAGGAGGTGTTGCTAAGTGTAGTTTCTCCAATTAAGGTGGGTAAATTTTCTATATTTCTAATTAGGAAGCATGCTAGACTTGAATTGAAAGAATGATGCATGAAAAAGATTAATAAGAGTACACATTTAATTGGAAAAATGACCTATTGATTGATTGAACTGTGGATATGCAATTGTATGTGGTTCTATTATTAAAATTTAAGTTGTGTGCGAATTAATTATAGCCATGGATTGTTTGAAGAAAACTTCATTGTTAACATTAAAAAATTATATGCAAGAACTAATGGATTGAAAATGTCACTTTATGTGCTTAAATAGACTATTGTGATAATGTGTATGAATGACTTAAAAATATAATTTGGGGGTTTGTGAAATGATTAAAAACAGAGAATTGATAATGAAGATTTCTAATAAAGAGATTAGTGGTGTTAAATTAGATAAGAATGTCGAAAAAGAAATGTGTTAGTAGTAGTATATAAATTTAACCAAATTGTATAGTAGATATATGTTTAATTATTGGGAAAATTATTTTTTATATACTGGAGTATAATTTATGATGAGAATAATTAATCTGGAATTTCTACAGCAAGTTTAGTAAAAACCAAATCAAATGAGAGCTTATTGAACATCGAAATGTTTTACTATACAGAGAGCATCGATTTAAATTAAATTTCGGGTTGAACTAAGACAACCTGAGCTTATAGCTCAAGTGGTCGGGATGATCCTAGTTGCTACAGTGGGTTCGGTGTCTCAGGCTGCTGGTTCAAATCCCCTTAGCACCATACTTTTATTTCGTATTTTTGAAAAATAAAAATAAATGCAGCCGAGAGCATTTGATGTAACGCCCCGAACTTCCTATATGGAGGATTCGAGACATGAGCCAGGACCTTTACATTCAATTAGTCACAATACATAGATCTGTGGAAAATTTAAAACTTTTTTACTACTACAATATTACAGACCGAGTGTTTTCATTGATTCCACATTACATCAGAGTATATAAGAATGAAAGATGACAATATCAGACACTTCATTTGTAAACCATGCCTTGACTGGAGTCCTCCTGGTTGGGTGATCTTGTATCCACGACTACGATCCAATACCTGTACTTCTACACTGCAGTACCTATTGAAGTGGGGACGTCAGTATTCACTGACGCTTAAGGGCTGATCATATAGCAGCGAATCTCCAAAACAAACATATAAAACATGGTAAGATATGTCGGTGTAGTTTAAGTGTTCGTGAGTGCAATGAATAGAATCTAATGCAATGTCAACTTATCTAGGATGCTCCTATTCTAATGCAAGCGAGTCTCCGGAACAGTATGCATCCCATACTACATACGCCCCATCTCAAGCCGTTTTCTTCATATAGGGATTTGAACCCACGTTATGAATTCTACTATTTGTACTCATCCTGTTCCTGTCATAATACTACATGACTGGTGACTATTGCCGGCGTACCAGACCACACTCAAAAGTCAACACGAACTACAAGGTACTTGTCAACCTTCTTCCGTGCCCTCAACTAGTCATGAGAAGGCATAGAACCTGCCGGGATCGTAGGGACCATTTCCCTAGGAAACCCTCTCGTTCTTATCATGGCACATTCAGGAATTAACAAACAAGATATGGAACCCGTGCTCCCAACTTGTCATGAAAAGCACCGCCCGTATCCCTTTGACAGGGGAATACATCCCGATAACACCACCTAGTGTCAGCCTATAGGAGATATTGGAGTATAGGGTATCACCCCCAACACCAACTCTCTCCCCTTGGCAAAAATGGTTAAGTAACAAGTTACTACCCTAACAATGTTACTAACCCTAACAGACCAAATGCGCCGTACGAGCTACAAGATACTTTCAACCTAGAGTCGTACTCTCAACTCATCATGAAAAGGCACCATATGGATCAAACAAGCGAGATACGCAACTCATGCTTCCAACTTGTCATGAAAAGCACCGTACGTGTCCCTCTTCTAACCTAACAAGCGAGACTGCATTGTACTTTCAACTCGTCATGAAAAGCACCGTACGTGTCCCTCTTCTAGAGAGTGTGACTATTTGTCCACAACATTGACCCAGTCTTAAGCTAGACTTCACACGATCTCCTCGGATCTACTCATAGCCTACTTATTTAAGACCATACCTATGTATCAGCCCAAAGAGCTTCGTATGGGACCAACAGCATAAAAACAACTACTTATCCTAAGCATGGGTTTCTACATACAACACAAGCATGAATGTTCACTAGCATATTACATAGGCATGGGTGGGTTCACTTCAACATAGAACAATAAAGCTCAAGCATGATGAGTTCTTTACTAGAACCATTAGCGACTTAACCATGATGTTCTACTACAACTTAAACATGGTACACAACCTCAAGCATGGCCCTTACTACCAACTAAAGCATGATAGGTTTTACTAGAAGTCACATAATACAAATGGGTTCTCTTTTGACATAGAACAACAACTAACTCAAGCATGATCTACTACAACTCAAGCATTGTGTTCTACTACTAACTCAAGCATGGTAGTTCTACTTACTAACTCAAGCATGGTAAGTTAACTAGAATGTCACATAGCATGGATGGGTTCTCTTTTGTCATGGACAACAACTCAAGCATGATCTCCTACATCTCAAGCATGGTAGTCCTACATACTAACTCAACCGTGATAAGTTAACTAGAATATCACATAGGCATGAATGGGTTCTTTACACAACTCAAGCATGGTAAGTTTGCTAGAATATCACATAAGCATGAATGGGTTCTTTACACAACTCAAGCATGGTAAGTTTGCTAGAATATCACATAAGCATGAATGGGTTCTTTACACAACTCAAGCATGGTAAGTTTGCTAGAATATCACATAAGCATGAATGGGTTCTTGCACACTCAAGCATGGATTCTTACTACATCACAAGCATGGGTTCTTTTTCTACAACTCAAGCATGGATTCCTACTACATCACAAGCATGGGTTCTTTTTCTACAACTCAAGCATGGATTCCTACTACATCACAAGCATGGGTTCTTTTTCTACAACTCAAGCATGGATTCTTAAAAGAAGCTACTATCCAAGCTTACTTACATATTACAAGAACTACTTATTTTAGGGATTACTAGTCCCATTTATTACAAGGAACTAGTTTTACCAAATTACAAGTTCCTACATAAACAATAATCAACTCTTATAGAGTTACAAGATAAACTCACTTTCCTTTAATCCCACAATTTCTACATCAAGAAAACTCACCTTTTTATGAACAAAAGTTAGTAAGGACATGATCTTTATTAGGTTGGAAAACAACATACAACAAAAATACTATCTCTTAAAATTAGCATGTAAAGTCCTACAACCCCCAAAATGGGTATGTAACCATTCTCACCTTACTAACTTATATGCACATAGTAGTTAGTCCAAGTTGTTTAATTTGTGTTAAACAAGGTGACTAAAGAAACAAACATAAACATAGCAAGTTCAAAGTCTCATCTTTTTGGGTTCCTTGTGAGTTCCATTCTTCCAACTTTCCTTATATGAAATCCCTTTTTATAAACAACCATTTTTTTATGCTTATTTCTTTAGTCCAAGTAGTCAAATTTAACCATAATAACAACAATAATAAATACAAGGCTAAAGATCCAATCTTTATGTGTTTAAATTAATTTCCTCCATTCAAGCTTTCCATGGGATCCTTATGATCCAAATCACTACTTATATGCTCACTAATTAGTCCAAGTTGGTTTAATCAACATACAACATATATAAACACATATAAGCATAAGTAGAGAGCAAATAGAACAAAATTTAACATACAAAAAGGTAGAGAAACCCCCACCTTGATTTTTCTATGTAGGAAGGACTAGCTAGCAAACCATCTCCTTCCTTGCTTCTATGGAGAACTCTTCAAGAATTTCATGAAATAGAACCTATTTAAATCTCTCTTTCTCTCTTTCTTTTTCTTCCCTTTTCTTTCTAAAATTTAAAACTAGTAAGAAGTAGAAGTAGAAGGAAATGGAGAATGAGATGAGAAAGAGATGGAGAAGAATGGAGACAAATGATAATGAAAATGGGAAGGGGAGGGGGAGGCCGGCCACTTTGGGAAGGAGGGGGGGGGTTTATATAGGAGATGGGTGAAGGGTTGTGTGGGTAGAAAGAGTGCCACTTGTCAAACTCTTATGGTTAGAAACAATTCATGTTTCTTTTGCAAATAATCTTTACAATCAAGTCCTAATCCATCCTAGCCCTCCATCTCATCATGATGGATCTAAAATAAAATATAATTTACCAAAATTACATACTACATGATTTGTTTAAACGCCCGAAATCGACACAGTTCGATTTCGTACGTGTATCTGATTATACAGATATTTTTCATTCATGAAAACGAACAATCTGTACAAAAAATAATTTAATTCTGAAAATAATAATAAAATAAATTTTATTATCAGCCCGGGAGATTCCAGTACCAATTTGATACAATACAGATGTATACAGACTGGTATATACACACAGATAACGTTCATCCACAAAACCGGGTGATATCTACCAAAATATTTCATTTTGGGTAATAAAAGTAAAATAATAATAAAATAATAATTTTCAGTGTCTGCCCGGGATTTTCCAGACATTTTTCTCAAAAATGCGTTTTTCAGGATTTTGTACAAGTGCACAAAACTGATACAATACCTGTATATACTTACCAGTATATAGGTCCAGGTAACTTTTCATGTGCAAAACCAAGAAATTTCCATTTAAAATATTTTGCTTAAAAAAATAATAATTTATACAATATAATATCCGTCCGGGATATTACAATACTCCCTCCTTAGAATAGTTCTGTCCTCAGAACTACATTAAGTCAGGAATACGAACAAACATTTATACACTAAATGACTCCGGGAAAGAAGCTTATATGGCTCTCTAGTTCCCAAGTGGCTTCCTCCACGGTCTTTGGGTGAGTCCAATTCTTCAATTATCTCAATCTTTTGCAGTTTTGTAGCCACTCCCTCCTTAGAATAGGACGTGGCCCACGAATGCTAGTTCAGACTTCCAGGATCTTCTCCTATAATTTTCTCAAGGCTGATGCTCCAGACGGTGTATTTAAACAAACCAAATCTAGAGTCACCTCTCGCACACCTCTTAACTCATGAAAATCTTAATTTAGACAAGGAATATGATAAACCATGCTTTGAACAAAACAGATTCACGGATTCCATATATATATAAATCCATTTTGGTTACAAAAGGTGTTACATCATATATTACTTAAAGTCCAAAACGAAATTTCAAAAGCAACTTCAAACCTAGTTGTCCCCCCATCTTTGCACACCGGGGATGAATTCCTCGCCTTCGTTGGCATCATCCTTTGTAAGTGCGAACATTCGTCCATTGCGAAGCGGCTCCTTTCCCTTGTGGTTCACTTCTGGGGCTGATCTGTTGGTATTCCTCTGAAACTGGGGACAGTCTGGTCGGATATGACCAATCTTCCCACAATTGTAACAAACACGGGTATCCATCTGAGGGTCCTTCCTTGGGCACTGGCTCATAAAATGACCTTGCTCTCCACACAGGAAACAACTTCCTGGCTTGGCAGCTCCAAGTTTGCCGTCTGGTTTCTGAATCTTCTGCTTTCGTCCTTGGTTCTCGAGCCCGGATGCTGGTGCAGACCTCTTCCCCTCATTCCATTTCCCCATGTTCTCTTGCCGTTCTGGCCCTCGGTTCATGTCCAGTTCTGTCGTTGCCGCACGACGGACTAATTTCTCGAACCTCCGAATGCAAAACGGTACCATCTTCGTTCTGAGTGCAGGTCGGAGCCCTTGCTCGAATCTCTTGGCCTTCTTGACCTCATCTTCTACCATCTCTGGAGCATATCGGGATAGTTGCGTGAACTTGGTCTCGTATTCACGAACTGTCAAGCTTCCCTGCTTCAAGGTTAGGAACTCCATAGCCTTGTCCTCCTGCACATCTAATGGAAAGTAGTGCACCCTGAATTCAGCAAGGAAATCTTCCCAAGTAATGGGTCCTTCGCCCATGCCTCTTTTTACCGATTGCCACCAGACTCCGGCGTCTTTTTCCAGTAGAATGCTTGCCAACCTGACTTTGCTTTCATTGGGTGTTATCATCACCTCGAACACGGTCTCGACTTGACGAATCCAGTCATCAGCCGCCGTCGGGTCTGCCTTTCCCTCAAAAATAGGTGGCCTCATCCTCCGGAATGATTCGACCATCTTAATGGGGTCGGTAGCTGCTGCTCCCTGATTACCTCCGGGTGCCCCTTGGTGTTGCACATTATTTCTACTTGCCTCAACTAGGTCTCCAAGCGCCTGGTACATACGAGCGAATTCCGCCCCTATATCCAGCCCTGTGCCATTTCCTCCGCTGCCCTCTCCTTCATTTCGGTCGCCCCAACCGCTATTTGTTCTGCGAGACATCTGGTGGAAAAGAATAATAGAATACACATAGCATCATATTGTAATATCGCAAAATAACATCCAATCATCTCACCATACACATAAGACTTGTAGAAAACATACAGCTAAACTTCATTTCATCATAACTTCGTATCACACATATGCATTATCTTCCTTACACTTATATATAAGTGGGAAGCAAAATGTCATAACTACAAAAATAACCTACGGACATCTGACTGCCTAGTTGGTACTACCAGTGTCCTCTGCTGGGTTCCCTCCAGTAGGCGGTGGTGCTAGCCGTTCTTGTAACTGCGTGATTTGTGCCTGAAGCTCCGTGCATTTGTGCTCTAGGCGCGCAAACTGTACACGGTGGCTGCGCTTCAGGATCACCATCCTGCGGTTGGCCCTCATCTTGGCGCTCCATAACTTCGCCACTTCCTTTTCATGGTTGTAGGCCACAAACTCACAAGAGTCCATCCTGTGCTCGAGACAAACATGCTCCCAGCTGAATGTCGAGATATCGTAAAAGACCTGCTCAAGGGCCTGCTCTTCTGGGGTAAGCTGGGGAAGTGGCGGGGGTGGGTATACTGGGATCTGGTCCCGTACAGGGGCAGCCCCTGGTGCGGCAGCTACGGGGGCCCCATTGGCCAATCCAGCCACAACCGGTGACTCGTCCCCCTCTGAGATGGGCTCTAAGTCCGAGTCCACCTCAATTGCGACTCCGTGTGCCCATCCATTCCCTAGGGGAAAAGCTCCACTTGCCATCCTACACGGAGTGGACACGGGAGTTAGCATAGATATAGAATATCATAAAACATAAGTTGAAGAACAACAATATGAATTATAATTATCTATAACAAGCTAAAAGAAACCTAACTCCCACAAGTCTTCTAAGTCTATTTTCCTTCTATGTTGGACTATAAATTGAAGTCGGCTCTGATACCATTTGTAACGCCCCGAACTTCCTATATGGAGGATTCGAGACATGAGCCAGGACCTTTACATTCAATTAATCACAATACATAGATCTGTGGAAAATTTAAAACTTTTTTACTACTACAATATTACAGACCGAGTGTTTTCATTGATTCCACATTACATCAGAGTATATAAGAATGAAAGATGACAATATCAGACACTTCATTTGTAAACCATGCCTTGACTGGAGTCCTCCTGGTTGGGTGATCTTGTATCCACGACTACGATCCAATACCTGTACTTCTACACTGCAGTACCTATTGAAGTGGGGACGTCAGTATTCACTGACGCTTAAGGGCTGATCATATAGCAGCGAATCTCCAAAACAAACATATAAAACATGGTAAGATATGTCGATGTAGTTTAAGTGTTCGTGAGTGCAATGAATAGAATCTAATGCAATGTCAACTTATCTAGGATGCTCCTATTCTAATGCAAGCGAGTCTCCGGAACAGTATGCATCCCATACTACATACGCCCCATCTCAAGCCGTTTTCTTCATATAGGGATTTGAACCCACGTTATGAATTCTACTATTTGTACTCATCCTGTTCCTGTCATAATACTACATGACTGGTGACTATTGCCGGCGTACCAGACCACACTCAAAAGTCAACACGAACTACAAGGTACTTGTCAACCTTCTTCCGTGCCCTCAACTAGTCATGAGAAGGCATAGAACCTGCCGGGATCGTAGGGACCATTTCCCTAGGAAACCCTCTCGTTCTTATCATGGCACATTCAGGAATTAACAAACAAGATATGGAACCCGTGCTCCCAACTTGTCATGAAAAGCACCGCCCGTATCCCTTTGACAGGGGAATACATCCCGATAACACCACCTAGTGTCAGCCTATAGGAGATATTGGAGTATAGGGTATCACCCCCAACACCAACTCTCTCCCCTTGGCAAAAATGGTTAAGTAACAAGTTACTACCCTAACAATGTTACTAACCCTAACAGACCAAATGCGCCGTACGAGCTACAAGATACTTTCAACCTAGAGTCGTACTCTCAACTCATCATGAAAAGGCACCATATGGATCAAACAAGCGAGATACGCAACTCATGCTTCCAACTTGTCATGAAAAGCACCGTACGTGTCCCTCTTCTAACCTAACAAGCGAGACTGCATTGTACTTTCAACTCGTCATGAAAAGCACCGTACGTGTCCCTCTTCTAGAGAGTGTGACTATTTGTCCACAACATTGACCCAGTCTTAAGCTAGACTTCACACGATCTCCTCGGATCTACTCATAGCCTACTTATTTAAGACCATACCTATGTATCAGCCCAAAGAGCTTCGTATGGGACCAACAGCATAAAAACAACTACTTATCCTAAGCATGGGTTTCTACATACAACACAAGCATGAATGTTCACTAGCATATTACATAGGCATGGGTGGGTTCACTTCAACATAGAACAATAAAGCTCAAGCATGATGAGTTCTTTACTAGAACCATTAGCGACTTAACCATGATGTTCTACTACAACTTAAACATGGTACACAACCTCAAGCATGGCCCTTACTACCAACTAAAGCATGATAGGTTTTACTAGAAGTCACATAATACAAATGGGTTCTCTTTTGACATAGAACAACAACTAACTCAAGCATGATCTACTACAACTCAAGCATTGTGTTCTACTACTAACTCAAGCATGGTAGTTCTACTTACTAACTCAAGCATGGTAAGTTAACTAGAATGTCACATAGCATGGATGGGTTCTCTTTTGTCATGGACAACAACTCAAGCATGATCTCCTACATCTCAAGCATGGTAGTCCTACATACTAACTCAACCGTGATAAGTTAACTAGAATATCACATAGGCATGAATGGGTTCTTTACACAACTCAAGCATGGTAAGTTTGCTAGAATATCACATAAGCATGAATGGGTTCTTTACACAACTCAAGCATGGTAAGTTTGCTAGAATATCACATAAGCATGAATGGGTTCTTTACACAACTCAAGCATGGTAAGTTTGCTAGAATATCACATAAGCATGAATGGGTTCTTGCACACTCAAGCATGGATTCTTACTACATCACAAGCATGGGTTCTTTTTCTACAACTCAAGCATGGATTCCTACTACATCACAAGCATGGGTTCTTTTTCTACAACTCAAGCATGGATTCCTACTACATCACAAGCATGGGTTCTTTTTCTACAACTCAAGCATGGATTCTTAAAAGAAGCTACTATCCAAGCTTACTTACATATTACAAGAACTACTTATTTTAGGGATTACTAGTCCCATTTATTACAAGGAACTAGTTTTACCAAATTACAAGTTCCTACATAAACAATAATCAACTCTTATAGAGTTACAAGATAAACTCACTTTCCTTTAATCCCACAATTTCTACATCAAGAAAACTCACCTTTTTATGAACAAAAGTTAGTAAGGACATGATCTTTATTAGGTTGGAAAACAACATACAACAAAAATACTATCTCTTAAAATTAGCATGTAAAGTCCTACAACCCCCAAAATGGGTATGTAACCATTCTCACCTTACTAACTTATATGCACATAGTAGTTAGTCCAAGTTGTTTAATTTGTGTTAAACAAGGTGACTAAAGAAACAAACATAAACATAGCAAGTTCAAAGTCTCATCTTTTTGGGTTCCTTGTGAGTTCCATTCTTCCAACTTTCCTTATATGAAATCCCTTTTTATAAACAACCATTTTTTTATGCTTATTTCTTTAGTCCAAGTAGTCAAATTTAACCATAATAACAACAATAATAAATACAAGGCTAAAGATCCAATCTTTATGTGTTTAAATTAATTTCCTCCATTCAAGCTTTCCATGGGATCCTTATGATCCAAATCACTACTTATATGCTCACTAATTAGTCCAAGTTGGTTTAATCAACATACAACATATATAAACACATATAAGCATAAGTAGAGAGCAAATAGAACAAAATTTAACATACAAAAAGGTAGAGAAACCCCCACCTTGATTTTTCTATGTAGGAAGGACTAGCTAGCAAACCATCTCCTTCCTTGCTTCTATGGAGAACTCTTCAAGAATTTCATGAAATAGAACCTATTTAAATCTCTCTTTCTCTCTTTCTTTTTCTTCCCTTTTCTTTCTAAAATTTAAAACTAGTAAGAAGTAGAAGTAGAAGGAAATGGAGAATGAGATGAGAAAGAGATGGAGAAGAATGGAGACAAATGATAATGAAAATGGGAAGGGGAGGGGGAGGCCGGCCACTTTGGGAAGGAGGGGGGGGGTTTATATAGGAGATGGGTGAAGGGTTGTGTGGGTAGAAAGAGTGCCACTTGTCAAACTCTTATGGTTAGAAACAATTCATGTTTCTTTTGCAAATAATCTTTACAATCAAGTCCTAATCCATCCTAGCCCTCCATCTCATCATGATGGATCTAAAATAAAATATAATTTACCAAAATTACATACTACATGATTTGTTTAAACGCCCGAAATCGACACAGTTCGATTTCGTACGTGTATCTGATTATACAGATATTTTTCATTCATGAAAACGAACAATCTGTACAAAAAATAATTTAATTCTGAAAATAATAATAAAATAAATTTTATTATCAGCCCGGGAGATTCCAGTACCAATTTGATACAATACAGATGTATACAGACTGGTATATACACACAGATAACGTTCATCCACAAAACCGGGTGATATCTACCAAAATATTTCATTTTGGGTAATAAAAGTAAAATAATAATAAAATAATAATTTTCAGTGTCTGCCCGGGATTTTCCAGACATTTTTCTCAAAAATGCGTTTTTCAGGATTTTGTACAAGTGCACAAAACTGATACAATACCTGTATATACTTACCAGTATATAGGTCCAGGTAACTTTTCATGTGCAAAACCAAGAAATTTCCATTTAAAATATTTTGCTTAAAAAAATAATAATTTATACAATATAATATCCGTCCGGGATATTACATTTGATGCTCTCAGCCTCTCTTCATAACGCACAGTGCGTTAGGCCTAGTGGCCTGTGCCTTCGGTTGGTTTCCCTGTGGTCACTGGTTCGATCCTTGGTCTCGGCTGTGTTGTGTTGTGGGAAAAAATAATTTTTTGGGGGGTTTTGATGATTGGAAAATTATGAAAAAAAATATGATTATTATCCTAAAAATATGTGGGATTTATGAAAATTAAATTGGAAATTATTTAAATGAAATAGAGTATATTTTGAGATCAAAAGTATATTTTAGAACTATGGTTCTACACTTGCATTTTTATGAAAGTTGTACTTTGCAAAAGGACTTGAAATGGAATATTAGAAGAGAAATATGAATGAGAAAGAAATTATGTGAAGTGATGTGAATTATTCTCATTGGAGAATAGTGTGACGAATTATGAAGTGTAAATATTCATCTTTGATCATATAACTAGTGATGTGGTTTTTAATGTGAAAATAATATTTCATAAATTACATGATGAATAATTGAATTCCATATATAGTTATGGACTATTGAATAATTTAGAAATCATGATTGGAAAAGAGAAATATTTTTGAGTATGACAACTCAACATGTGAACTTATGAATTGAAATTGAAAATTAGAGTGTAGCTAAAACTCACACCGGCAAGTGAAAAATGATGAATTACTATTATTGACATTGAAAAGACCAGGTTTGGGTCATTGTGAAATGAAAGAAATAAGACCGGTAGTAGTGAGAGGGCTAACTCTAGAGCTTTGATTTTGGTCATGATTTCATTAGAATTAAGGATTAGTTACATAGTGAAGATGTGATGAAAGTAAGAGTAAAACATTGAGTATGAGGGCCATTGGATTGGTGGCGAGAGCGTATCCCAGGATGTCCCATGATGAGTCATGATAGGACGTGGATACTGCTCCAGAGTACCGTCCCGGTGGCGACGCTTGTGGGATGTTGGACGACTGCGGGTGGTGTCATGTCTATGGTAGGAGCTGAATTACCACATGATGCCTGCATGATGAGTCATGTGTCAGTGCGTTGGGATTCCCTCCAGGACGCCTAAACATGAGTTCGTATGTCAGAAAATATCTAGGATACTTATCGTAGTTACAGTAGTAGAATAAGTCATGACGAGGGATTGAACCCTACAAGATGAAGAACGATTAAGAGCTTGCCCTCGGACCTATGTAGTATGGAATGCATAGATTCCGAACAAGTGTGCATTAGTGTCATATAATATAAATAACTGCATTAAGGACTAAGTGCACAATCACAACATGACATCAATAGGGTATTTCCTTTAGTTTGATATGTGACAAGTTTGTGTTTGTTAAATATGAAAAATTAGTTATACTATTTCCGGCACAGAGAGGATGGCCGTGTATAATGTTCGTCGGTTGAATAAACTGCTGTACCCACAGTTTGTATGCAGGGTAAATGACATGATAAAGACTAAAGAGGAACAAATGCTTCAATGTTGTTGTATATTTATTTAAATGTTGTAAATTTACTTCCGCTGTGCAATGTAAAGCGTAAAGTTTCATGTAAACTCTGATGTAAAGTGAAAAGTTTAAATTTCCTTGTAAAATTGTACTAAATGAAGTGTAAAGATCCTGTAGAATCTCGAATTCAGTGTATTTTGGAATTCGGGGCGTTACAGATTTGAATTTAAGTTTTGGGGAGAAAGTGTGTTTTGTGAGGATAGATCTGGACCTTTGATTTTGGGGGGAATTGAATGTGAGCCACTTGATAGTTTTCTTTGTGTTTTATTATATATATATATATATATATATATATATATATATATATATATATATATATTCCTTACCGTTATTATCATACGACACTAACAATCACCCCCAAGCCTCACACACATAGACCACAACCTATTCAGATCATTTTACAATATTTCTAATTCATACAACCCACATAATAGCACAAAGTTATTATCAGTGAAATTCTGAAGCCATGATCCATATGTAACACGCTGCCAGCTTCTTCTATTTACACAGCGCATTTCGAGCATGAACTGTGGTTCACAGCTATCAAGTGTACAATAAAACACACATTCAAATTAAGCAATTGTGAATGTTCTTTATCAACGCCCATTCCATTATACCTCATGCTTCCGGTAGTGACAGTTTGTAAAATTCCCAACATTTCGTACTTCACACATGGGAAGTTGTTTCACTCAATACCAAGGTCAATTTATTCATGCACACTGCAAAATGGCCACTTGCATCTGAATTGTCTATTTGTTAACCAGTTAAACATACTAGTAATTTACACATGCGATGCACGTCTTAATAAATTTAATTTTTTAAAAGTAAAAATTCAGATATAGTATGAGTTTAAACCTGAAACCTTCTTTGTATCAGTTATGTACGTGTGTTGCACATGTTAGTAGATTTACAAATCAAATGACACTAAGGCCCTGAAAAGGTCGATAACAAATACAAAACGGAAAAGATGTACTAGCACTCTGTCCCTAGTCTCGCAACCAAACTCCAAAAGGATAGAACCCAATTCCTAACGAATACTTGGCTACGTACCCAAAAACTTACATGACCAACGAACGATGGCTAAACAAACTACTCTAAATTTCCGATAGATAAAACGTCAAAGAAACGTCCATACATGCTTAATTTTTGATGAAATACATGCTTAATTAAGATGAATCCAAAACAAAGAAACATTATAAAATTTAGACACGTGCAAAATTGCACACTGGACATGTATCCGAGAATTGTCATTTATCTATATACAGAGCTGACCCCCACCTTGAGGCAGGTGAGGCAGCTGGCTCAGGCCCCCGAATTTTTTACAATTTTAGGAGCCCAAAAATTTGTACTTCCCTTATAAATATAGGCACGTATTTTACGTGTAAAAAAATATTGTAATTATGGGTCCAAAAATAATTATCTGGCCCTTTCGCCTTGGGCCCCTGGAACTCAGGACCGGCCCTGCTTGTACATATCCGATACATATTGCCATTTACTACTAAAACCTAGGTTGCTATGTCTATGCCAGGACCAACAAATTTACATCCTATTTTTCATCTAAAAATCGCATACATCATACACAACTAACACAAATAATACGATCCATAAATATCCCGAATGTAAACAATTCAGCAAAACTTACATGATCAACGGTATTAGATTACTGAAGACGATTTAAATTTGCAAAAAAAATATTAACATAAAATAAAATATATATAATTAAATGGTATTAACCAAAAAATTAAAAAAAAGGTAAAAGGTGATAATACCTCTACGGAGTCAACAGTAACTGAAATGGGAATGGCGGAGTTGATCGCTGTCGAAGAAAGAGAGAGATTGCAAAAAGTAGAAAATGTGCCCTAACCCTAATAACTGGATTTTATGTACTGGGTTCGGGTAGCTTGTGTGATTTGGGTCATACCCAAAAACAGTTTTCATACTCAACCCGTTAATTTTTTCAAACCCACACCCCACCCTAACCCATCGTGAATTTATATATTTTTTAATTAATCTAGAGCCCAGACTGAATTGTATTATTTATCTTTACTATTTTAATGGGAGAGTTGAGGTTTGTAACAAACAAACCATAAAATTGTAACTATTTAAACACGTATAATACACGTCCAAACTATATCCAACAAATATAAATGTGCACCACACGTGTAGCCCAAATCAAAACATTCAAATATAAATTAATTTGTTTTCTTATTCGATATATATTCATTTAATTTGATTATTTTACTTTTTTAGACGTGCATCGCACGTACATTATACTAGTTTATAATAAAGATGACCGCGTACCACTCGTTAAAGATAAATTAACGAAGCAAAATAAGATTAATTACAAATAACTAGACTACTACTATATTTACCACTCAAAATAAGATACAGATACAATCAAAACTCTAACTCGTCCCCTACACAATTCCTATTCTGCCTACTCCCCCTCCTCAGTGCGTACTCTACTCTTCTTATTTGCTTGACTTGCCAAAACATGAATAAAAGAAAAAAAAATGCATCAAGAACCGGAATTTGCTGTTATGATTATGAAATCATGACTCGTTACGATATAATCATAGACCTCATAACGTAGCAGCTGTAGGGATATTTCAAGCTCTTTTAAGCACCATCATGACTACCCTTGCTTTCCACTGATTCCAAATCTCCAATGTCGAGCTCGAACACTCAAATATCTCGAAGCCTAAGCACACTACTTCCCAAGCTAACATTGCCCTAAGATAAATAAGAAAAATGTGATTAGAATCATCATCTTCTACCGGGCATCTAGTGCACCTAACGTCCAATTGCATATTGCGTTTGCGAATGTTGACTTTGGAAAGAATTGCATCGTTTGCAACAAGCAAGAGGAAAGAATTTACTTTCAGCGGTGCATATGTTCTCCATATTGAAATGGCTTACTTGCTTCTAATCCCTCCATCATTTACCCACTTGTACATAGGCGACACCGTGAATGTATCATTAGGCTCTAAATTCCAACTTTTTTCATTGTTCGCTCCGTTAAGGTACTGACCCTCCGTCCTAATGAAGTCCTTCAATATCTATAGTTGAATAAGACATTCCAGAGTTGGCTGATCATGTAATTGAATCTCAAGTACAATTTCTCCAAACCTCATTGATAAGCACATCAAAGTTCACCGTGTCTCCGGCGACCTCCGGGAAAAAAGATCGAGGTATGTTTCTCCTACACCATCTATCTTTTCAGAATCGTGTATCTTTCCCGTTGCCAATCACACATCTTATATTAGCATGAAAAGCCTCCCCCACTTTCACGACCTCTTTCCAGATGAATGATGCATTACCATGCTCACTTCTCCCTCCGAACTTGAAGTTCTTCTTTCTTTGATAGTGCAAGAAAGATTTGTACCATCAATGGTTTCGTCTTTTCCTTATTTTCCATCACCACTTACACATCAATGATTTGTTCATGTCACCCATATATATAATTCATAATCTCCGAATTCCTTTCTCTTGTAAACTCTACCTCAATTAACCAGGTGAATACCTTTATTGTCATCATTTGGTCCTTTCCACAATAATCTTCTTCTACATTTGTCAATTCTACCAATAACCCATTCTAGAAGTTCGTAGATTGACATAAGTTACGTTGGCAAACTGCTTATGGCTGAATTAATAAGCGTAATTCTTCTACCTAGTGACAGAAACTGTCCCTTCCATCCGGCCAATATTTTTTCTACCTTCTTTATCAGAGGGTGCCAATCATTTTTTTGGCATGGATCCTGGCTTGATGGGCACACCAAGATACTTTAAGGAAAATTTTCCTATATTGCATCCTAGGTAGTTTTTGATTGCATCAATTGGGATGGACAAAATATCTTTAGAAGGGATAACACAACTCTTATGGAGGTTCACTTTCAGACCCACCTAAGACTTAAAGTAGTTGGGAACAGTCTTTAAAGCCAAATTTTCTTTTCTTTCGCTTCACCGAACAATGAGATGTCGTCCGCGTGCTGTACTATCGATATTAACTCAGGTATAATTTGATTGCAAGATCCCGAATAACATGCTCTTCTCTACCTTTTTAAATCATTTTTGTCAACCCGACCACTGGCCACAATTAAGGTGAACAAAAGTGAAGACAAAGGGTCTTCCTGTCTGAGTCGTCTACGACATCGAATTTCATTTCATGGTTTTCTGTTGACTTGAATAAAAGATTTTCCACCTCTAACGCACTTCCTAATCCACAATATCTGCTTCGGATCAAATCATTTGAGTTGTATGGCCTCATCCACACAATCTTGTTATACTAAGTCATACATTTGTTCGAAATCTAATTTTAGCATAAAACCATGTGCTTTTTCTTTGCATCATCTGCATACAATTTCATGGGCAGACTCATTGTTTTGGGTTTGTTCAAGTCAGTTTTGGATTCTATGGGTCGGGTCGGTCATGTCAGAAAAACCTGACCTCTTTCACGTTATCTTTTTTGCCACCGTCTGAAAGTATATATTTGAAGAATCATGAATTTCTGACAATCTACCGTATATGATGAACAACAGAAAATTATTATCTAATGTGGAGATAAATATATCTGGATGACTGAGAATTATAACTGCTATACATATAAATTAAGTTGCACTATTCTATCACGTACTAGATGTGTTATGTTCGTGTTTGAACATGTGAGTTGTTGTTGTTGTTAAACAGAGTAAATACATCTATAATCTCTAATATTATAACAGGAGAATTGAGGTTGTCATTTGCAAACAAACAAATCACCAACATAACTAGTATAGAGAAGATATTAGGTTAAAGGTCACACTACGTCAGAGTTTTTACTTAAAAAATATTTTTTTTTTATTAAGATGTACATTGCACTTGTAAATTACTAGTTTTTGTTAAATAAAACAAATACATGAAACAAAAAAACTAAAGAGCTTTATAGACGGAGCCACTGGGTACATCGAGCATCCTCTTCCTATGAACCAACAAACTCTGTTTCAATGTCATCGATATCGAGAAGCTCACACAACTTAGAGCTTTCCTACTGCGATTAGCCATGAGGCCATCCCAGATACCTCTTATGAAATACATATTTATTGAATGAAATGCAACCTTCAATTCTCCAATATGCGAAACATGTCCTTCTAGATAAGATCACCGTCTTTACTTACGCTTGAAAACATGACTAATGATGCGGTTTGTTTCTGGGGGGTGTGTGGATGCACCAGGTGTGAGTTCCTACTCGATTTGTAATAGTAGAAGGATGCAGTGCTGGACGGTACGCCAGAGGTTCGGTTCGGTGCTGGGGGATCGGCTCGGATCGGGATGCTCCGCCTCGGGTCCCTGCAGACGGTCTAGAAACACCGGGGTTGGTCCCGGTGGCAGACCCTCCGACGATCTAGTTAGTTTGCTGTGAGAGAGTAACAGTAAACTAGGGTTCTAGTTGGTGAAAGATTCATTACCTTTGAAGGTGGGAGAGGGCCTTGTATTTATAAAGAAACCCAACCGGGTTTGGACCCGTTTGGGGGCCGGGTCTGGATCCGAAAGCCCGTGGGCTTGACGTGGCAGGAGGCCCAGGGGGTTTAGGGCAGACGTGGCAGCACCCCGGGCGGTTTAGGGCTGACGTGGCGAAACCTTAGGCGGTTTTGGGGCTGACGTGGCGAATCGTGCGGTTCCTGTACTTCTGGGAGAATCGGATGGCTCAGGCGGTGCCAGGTCATCTTTATCTCGTGCCAGGTTGACCGGAGGCCCGTGGGGCTGTATAGGCTCGGAGGTCGAAGGTGGGCACGGGTCGCCGAGATGAGGCAGCAGAGTTCATAGGGGTTTGATTTTTCAGCTCGGTCCCGACACCATAGAGGCCCGGGGCCGGGACGATGTGCCTCTGAGGGGAGGCAACCCCGGGCCTTGGCTTGACCCGGGTCATTTTTATCCCACTTCATAAGCCCCCCACTCCTGTAGGGATGCGGGAGGTAGCCGTGGAGGAGTAATTTTGGTCGTGGAGAAAAAGCGGAAGAGGTTTTCGGGAGGTCCTTGGGACCAGTGTCGACGTTGGGTGATAAAGCAGCCCTGGTGCTTGGCCTAACCTCGGACTAGCGAGGGTTTATGGGCCGGTAGGGCCGATGGCGAGCTGCTGTGCTTTCGTGAGAAAGCGGCCCTGGTGTTTGGCCTAACCTCGGACTGGCGAGGGTTTACGGGCCGGCAAGGGCGATGGCGGGCCGTTGTGCTTCCATGAGGAAGCTGCCCTGGTGCCTGGCCTGACCTCGGACTGTCGAGGGATTGTGGGCCGGCAAGGGCGATGGCGAGCCGTTGTGCTTCCGTGAGGAAGCTGCCCTGGTGCCTGGTCTGACCTCGGACTGGTGAGGGTTTATGGGCCGGCAAGGGCGATGGCGAGCCGTTGTGCTTCCGTGAGGAAGCTGCCCTGGTGCCTGGCCTGACCTCCGACTGTCGAGGGATTGTGGGCCGGCAAGGGCAATGGCGAGCCGTTGTGCTTCCGTGAGGAAGCTACCCTGGTGCCTGGTCTGACCTCGGACTGGCGAGGGTTTATGGGCCAGCAAGGGCGATGGCGAGCATTAATGTCGTTCTGGGATTCGCGCGGCGTCACGACTTCCCAGGGGTCTTAATGATGTCCCCTAATTAATGTGCGGTGCTTCAGTTCCTATGCAGAAGGCGGCGCGATGGTTGGGCTTCCGTTGTTTGGCCTCCCCGGGGTCATTATGGCAGGCTTGGGGGAGGCTATAAGTACCCCACTCCCCCACTGCCTTTTTGATCGAATTAGTAGTAGCCTTTCGGCCGTTGGAGGTGTCTGCCTTGGGTAGACGCCTGATACCTGAAAAAATTTTAACTCTGGGGAGCCCCGGATTGGTGGTTACCCTGCCGTCTCGGTCTTCTTTTGGGTATACGGTCGTGGGGGTTGTTTACCCAAAAGAGATCGAGACGGGAGGAGAACGACCGAGGTCCGGACCCGGTGGATAGGGAGCCTCAGATGGATGGTTCTCCTGCCATCCCTATCTTCCTTAGGGTAGACGGCACCAATTTTTGAGGGCTGTCTGCCCTAAGAGGACAAGGATGGGGGGCGGGCCGATCTGATTCTGATGCCCAGGAGGCTCGTCCGCCGTCGCTGGAAGGGTCCCAGGCGGAGGGCCCCGGGAAGGTGGTCTCTCTCCCACCCTCGAACAATTCGGGGTTTCGGCTTCCGAGGCCGCAAGCCCCGAGTTGTTCGCGGGTGAGAGGGGAACTGACCGAGTCCCGGAGCCTGGGGCGCTCGTCCGAGGCGAGCGCCTTAAACCTTTAAACAAAAACTTTTTTAAGTAGTTGTGCTCGGATGCCGAGGCCGGAACTGAAGGGTTGCCAACCGCCCAACTTGGTGATGTCACTGGCGCGGGTTTCTAGGAGGAGTGGCGCAATTTTCCAGGAGACGTTTCATGCGGATCTAGGAACAGTTAGCGCGAGAATCGAGGAGTCTCCCCCAGCTCTATAAATACTCCCTCCCTTCCATTCTGTCTTACCATCTCTCTCGCTTTTTTTCCTTAGAAGAAGAAAAGAAAGCTCTTCGGCGCTCTCCTTTTCCAACCTGCCGTACCCGCTCGGATGTCGAGGCCACCCAGGTTAGTCGTAGCTTTACTTCTTTAGCATGTCTAGGGCTCAGTTCGGCTCCTCGGCTTCGACCTCGAGGGGGGAAGGTCATCCAGACGCAGGGCTCTCCGACTCGACGTCGTGGGAGGAGGACACTAGGGTGTATGATGTGAAGCCCCTTCGGGTCAGGAAACCGTTCGTGGTGCAGAGCAGTGATTCTGAAGAGGAAGAGAGCGACAGTTCGGACGAAGCGGAGGTATGGGATCTGGCATTGGAGGAGGAGGGCAGTGATAGTGGGGGAGATGGAGAGTCTCGGAGGAAGGGTACTGGGAAAAAATCCATGGTTCGGGGACGGAGCCGGGGTGCGGGCTCCTCTTCCACGGCGACCGTCCTCGAGCCCCTGGCCACCCCTTCGCCGGAGAAGTCCAAGAAGAAGAGGAAGCCGAGAGGGAAGCCGACGAAGCCTAGCAGTCCGAGCGGGGCGGCTACCGCTCGCAACATAGTGATAGGGTCGCCGGCACGGCCAAAGTTGATTAGGCAGTATCCGGATGACCTCTCTGACAAAGTTCTGTACGGGGTGCAGCCCTCATCGCCGAGCCGAAAAAAGATAAGAATGGATGCGCTGCCGTCGATCCTGGAGGCAGGCGACCTAAAGGTTATCCAGTCGTCCTTCCACATAGGGTCCGGCTACGAGCTGATGGTACCGAGCCAGAGCCTTCGTCCCACCGACCTACTACCGGAGTGGTATTGCATCTTCCCAGCAGATGCGTTTGGCTCCGGTCTGAGGCTGCCGATCCACCCCTTCATCCAGGACGTACTTAATTGGGCATCTCTCGCCCCGATGCAGTACGGTCCGAACTCGTGGAAGCAGATGTTGTGCTTCGTGCTGCTTTGCGAGGAGAGGAAAGTGCCGCTCCGGCTGAACGTGTTTCGTGCTATGCTGAGGATCAGCTCGTCGGGGGAGTCTGAGGGGATTTTCTACCTTTCTACTCGGGGCCGGGGGAAGGTAGTCCACGGCCATCCGGACTCTATCAAGGAATGGAAGAGGAAGTACTTCGTTATTCGGAGTGCGGGACCTTGGGGCATCCCCACCCGCTGGAATTTTTATAAGCCGAGCTTCAAGGCACCGCGGCAGAAGGATCTGTCCGCCGAGGAGTGGGGATACGTCGAGCGCCTTCGTCGAGGAAACAACATCAGCTGGCCGAAGGTGACGGAGGGTCACCTGGCCAGCGTCGGACTGAGCCCGGCCGAGTCTAGTATGTAGTCGTTTCATTTTTCTTGCTTTGATATTCTTTTGCGCTCATTGTCCTTAATGAGTCTTCTTGTAGGTATGGACCCAGAATCGATCAAGGCTAGGAGACTCGCTCTGAAGAAGCAGAAGGCCGAGGAGGAAGGAAAAGCAAAGAGGACGAGGGAGTCTTCCCAGGTCGTCTCCGAGGCCCCTGTCGAACCGAGGTCAAAAAAGGTGCGCCCGAACGTGGGCAAGGAGGTGGTTACTCCGCTGAGCCCTGGTCCGGCCAAGATGGCTGATCGCGGCAAGGGGAAGGTCCTTCCGCTCTGAACTGGTGCCGAGGAGATTGTAGGCGAGGAGGCACCGCGGCCATGGGTGCCGGATTGGTCGATTCGGGGGAGAGGACAGCTTAACCCACATGCCCAATGCCATCGAGGTGGTGGAGAAGTTGGCGACCCCCCGGGATCGTCAGAGTATGAGCGATGAGACCGTGGGGGAGTCGTTCATGCGCCTGTCGCAGGCGAGCATGCTGGTAAGTCTACCGACCCCCTTTCCTTGTAACTTTTCATGGAGCGAGTCTTGAACGGTTTCTGGTTGTCATAGGTTTGTTTGGAGGCGGCCCAAGTGAAGAGGCTCTACGAGAAGGCCGTGGAGCAGGAGCGGGAACGGGCGGACAAGTACCAGCAGGAGATGAAGGTCGAGCTCGAGGGCTCGCACAAGAGGGAGCAGCAGCTGAAGGTCGAGCTCGAGGCCAAGGATGCCAAATGGGCCAAGAAGGTGGGAGCCTTGTGATGGACCCAATAATATTCACATTTAGGAGCAATAATCTTAGTGCAATTAGACATTTAAATACTCTTTATGTGTTATTTTATTCTTCTTTTCTCTTTTCCATAGGAAACAACTAAAAGCAGCAAAACGAAGCAGATTCCAGACTAATACAGACTGAGAGGATGATATACAGGGAACAGCAGAGCAACAGTCGACTGGTTCTTCAACAGTCGACCGGACAGAAAAGTTGAAGCTGCTCGGCACAGTCGACTGCTTCCAAAGCCAGTCAACTGGTATTCGGCGGAGTCAAAAGATGAGAACAGCAAAGATTCATCCTCATCCAAATACAAAGCAAGATTTAGTTATCCAAACCCAAGTTATATGCTAATAACAACTTCTCCAACAAATCAAAGCTAGAGACCGGGGATTGGCAAGAGCACGTGGTCAGCAGAAAAGGAAGAAAAGAAGAAAAGAGAAAGAAATATAAAACGCCGATCAAATAAGGAAGGAAATAAATAAAAGAAGGGGACTTTTCTGGAAAAAAGGGCAAACCCTAATTCTCTTCCCGTGTTCTATAAATATCAACCAAGAGGCGTTATTCTAAGAGGAGAAGACCGAATCACGGAATTTCTGAATCATCAAATCACCAAGAGGATTATTCTAGCAGCATCGAAGAAGAAGGAGATCGAGTACGCTGAAGCAACAAGCCAGTTGACTGAGTGACAGCAGTCGATTCTCAGACCAAACATCAACAGTTTATCTCTTCTCTTTCTAGTTTTTATTTTCATCATGTATTCAAAACTGTTAGTCAATAAAAGTTTTATTATGTGGAACTAATTTCATAGTTGGGTAGATTGAAACCGTAGTTATGTAATGCTTATATTCTTCTGAATGCTATTCTGTTACTTATTGATTAAACCTGTGAGTATTGGTATAGATTTATAATATACAAACTTGTTCAGAAGTTCTAAGAGCAGTCGACTGAGAGTGACAGCAAGTCGACTGCCATACAGAACCTGAGATTATCAAGTTTGAATATTATAAGTCTGAATCTGTTATATGAGCATAGAGACGACCCGTATCTCATGCTTATAACTTGTAACACAGGAATCTTTAGGGGTTTTTGGTTTGATCAACTTGAAGGATCTAGATCTGATACCAATTTCTAGAACTTCGAGTGTTTGTTCGTTTCCATTGTTCTTATGTTTTCCTTAAGTGCAACTTAGTAGATACCATGCTGAATACTTAAAGAAAGAAACGAATTAGAGTAGATACCATGCTTAATTCTTGGCCTAGGGAAACATTAACTTTAAGGAGTAGATACCATGCCCTTAAAGGAACAAACACGAGTAATTAGAATAGTGAAGAAGGTGACTTAGCATTACTGACTATAGGTGGAAATCAAAGCCCAACTACTTAATAAACATTGTGATTCAGAACTACTTGATATAGTTTTTAATTTTCCCATTTCTTTTAGAACAACGCTTCCCTTTTTATTGGTTAGTAAGTTAATTTCTACAATCTCTGTGGGATCGACCCTTGCTTGTCACTACGCTTCTATAAACAATTCGTACACTTGCGAGGTTTTTAATTTGTGTTTAGTTTATCTATATATTTAGATAGCTAGATTACACAACACCTTGAGGAAGAAGTTTGCCAAGGAGAAGGAGGTGATGATGACGGAGGCCCAAGATCTCGTAATTGCGGCCCAGAACGAGGTCTACGAGAAGGTCCTCAGTCACGTAAGGCACTTCTACCCGACCCTCGACCTGGCCGGCTTTGATTATGACATGGTTGTCGAGCCGCCGTCGAAGACTCCCGAAGGGGATGAGCATGAGGGAAAGGTCGACGGGTCGGCTGCCGATCCGCCTGTGGTCGACGTTGAGGTGGGAAATTAGGTTGTTTGTATCTCGTCTTTGTTTTTCCCTTCTTCTCTATTGTATTTGCCCACCGCGGACTGGCCACCGCATTTTTGTATGAGGAATTTTATTTATAAAAAGGATTTTTTGGTTGGCCAAGTGTTTTGACCCCGGATCTTTCTGGACCATTTTGTTGAAGTGTTTTGAGTGGTGGTTGGTTTCCTTTTAGGTGACGGCTCTTCTTCCCGAGGCGGATCCTCGTCGTTCAAGGTCCCGGAGTCCACGTTGGTCCGTTACCGCGAGGGGGCTCGTGATCAAGATGTTGCCTTTAACTACTATCGGGATAAGTCCGAGGCCCTGAGCGTGGAGGCGACCAGGCTGAAGAGGGCAATGGTGGATCGAGACCTCGACAGCGTCGGTCTCGGATACACCATGTCGAGCGCGTCGGTGCAGTGCCCCTGGTCTGAGAGGCTCCTCTGTGACGTTATAGTGGAGAAGGAGATGGAGATACACCGCTATAAGACAATGCTGGGCATGTCTGGGATGAGGACGGGATCCTCCTCGGGAGGGCGTCGAATGGAGGGGGCACCCGCGGCGTTGCTGCCATTGGAGCACACGCGGCCGGTCGATACCCAGAGCTCCGTGGCCGGCGTGTCGACCTTGGCTGAACTCAAGGGCCGTTGTGATGAGGAGAGGGTTTTTAGCCGATCGGCTGGGGTGGAATTACCCTCTGTCGAGCCCGAGGGGCCCTAAGATGTCCCTTGGTCATTAATTTCTTTCTTTTCAGCTGAGTGAAGTGGTCATGTAACGGTCTTTGTTTTTTTTAAAGTAATAAGTGAGTATGAATAAGGGGTTTCTTTCCACTCTTCGCTCTGGTCAATGGTTTTTTGATCGAATGTGAGGAAGTGACTTCTCTGCTCGGTGTTGAGTCGGATCTGCCTACACTTCGGGGGTCGGCACCGGAGTGACAACTCAGGTGCCGCAGCTTGAGAAAGCAACCCCTTTGCTCGGCGTAAGGTCGGACCGACCGAGATGCTTGGAGTTTCAACAAAAAGGGATCCTTTTCATACATATAGAGAGTGGCGCTAATGGCCTTTTACACGAGAAAGCTTACAAAACCGTTATTTACATTATCCGAGCAGAAGATCTACTTCTGTTCTTCTAGGAATTTCATTAGGTGCTCGGCGTTCCAGGGTCGCTTGATCGCCCGACCCTCCATATCTACGAGTCAGTACGTACCGGGGCATATGACCTCGGCTACTTTGTACGGGCCTTCCCAGTTGGGGGCCAGCTTCCTTTTCCTTGTTGGGTCGGAGACGGACAGTTTGCGTAGCACGAGGTCCCCTGCCTTGATGTCCGCGGGGCGGACCTTCTTGTTGTAAAACCTCTTGATCATCTGTTGATAGATGCTCCTTCGGACGGAAGATTTCTCTCTGACCTCGGCGATGAGGTCCAGGTTGGCCCTTAGGCCGTCTGAGTTATCTGCTTCGTCGAAAGCCATGATCCTTGGAGAGGGCAAGCCGACCTCGACTGGGATCACCACCTCCGTCCCGTAGGTTAAACTGAAGGGCGTCTCCCCCGTAGGGATCCTTTTGGTGGTTCGGTGTGCCCACAGTACGCTGGGCAGCTCTTCCACCCACCGTCCCTTAGGGAAACTGTCGAGGCACTTCTTAAGGCCGTCGAGGATCTGTCGGTTCGCATTCTCCGCTTGGCCGTTGGATTGAGGGTGGCATATAGCGGAGAAACGTTGCTGGACGCCGATGTCTTCGCAGAACCTTCGAAAGCTTTGGCCCGCGAATTGGGTCCCGTTGTCCGTGATGAGGACCTTAGGAATTCTGAACCGGCAAATGATGTTTTTCCAGAAGAACTGTTGAGTTTGGCGCTCGGTAATGCTGGACAGCGGCTCGGCCTCGAGCCAATTCGTGAAATAGTCGATGGCAACTATCAAGAACTTCCTCTGCCCGGTGGCTACGGGGAAGGGGCCCACCAGGTCCATCCCCCACATGGCGAATGGCGTCGGACTGGCAAGGGATCGGAGGTTGGCTTGAGGCAGCCTCTTGATCGGGGAAACCTCTGGCACGGGCCGCACCTTTTGACTAGGTCTTGGGAGTCCTGCAGCATTGTTGACCAATAGTACCCCTGATTCAGGGCCTTCTGAGCCAGTGACCTGCTTCCCATATGGCATCCGCCGATCCCCTCATGAAGCTCTCTCAGTGCGTAGCTGGCTTCGTCATCGGCGAGGCAACGGAGGTACGGTTTCCCGTCTGTCAGTGTGTACGAGCATTTGAAGAGGATGTCATCGATCATGACGAACCTTTATGCTCGGATCCTGACCCTTCTTGCTTCGGCCCGATCTTTAGGAAACTCGGCGTTGATTAAGAATCTTCGAATGGGGGTGGTCCAGTCATTCGGGCTGGCATCGCCCTGTACACACATCGCCTCTTGCTCTTGGTCATTGATGCTTGGCTTTAAGAGGACTTCGATGAGTACTATTTGGTCTAGGCCCTCAAAGGAGGAAGAAGCAAGTTTTGATAAGGCGTCCATCTGGGCGTTCTGCTCCCTTGGGACCCTTACGACCGTGGAGCAGCCGAAGGATGCCAGGAGCCGTCGGACCACGGCCAGGTACCTTATCATCCGGTCGTCGCGGGCCTCGTATTCTCCAGTGATCTGATTGACCACGAGCTGAGAATCGCTGAAGGCCCAGACTTGTTTCGCACCTGCTCGGTGTGCCAGGGTCAGTTCGGCTATCATGGCCTCGTATTCCGCCTCGTTGTTAGAGGCCGAAAAATTGAGGCATAGGGAGTATTGAAGGAGGAATTGGTCGGGGCCTCGGAGGATGATCCCCGCGCCACTCCCAGATTCACAGAAGGATTCGTCGACAAAGACTTCCCAGGTCGGATCCGAACCTTCGACGCTCGGTTGCTCAGAAACGGTGCATTCAGTGATGAACTCGGCGAGAGCCTGTCCCTTGATCGCCGTCCTCGGCTAATAGCGATGTCATACTGGCTTAGCTCGATCGACCACTTGATCAAGCGGCCGGAGTTCTCTGGTTTGTGAATGACAGTTTTCAACGGCTGGTCGGTCAGTACTTGGATGGAGTGAGCTTGGAAGTAAGGGCAGAGCTTCCTAGCCGCCATGACCAGAGCATAAGCCATTTTCTCTATCTTCGCGTACCTCGTCTCGGCGGGGAGTAGGACCTTGCTCACATAGTATAATGGCCTCTGAACTCCGTCCTCTTCCCGAACGAGGACCGCACTGAGGGCGCTATCCGAGGCGGATAGGTAGGGCCACAGTGGTTCGCTAGGCTCGGGTTTGCTGAGGAGAGGAGGGTTGGCGAGGTACCGCTTCAGCTGTTCGAAGGCCTCCTGTTGATGGGCACCCCACTCAAAGCCCCCTTTTCCCCGTAGAGCTTTGAAGAAGGGGAGAGACTTCTCCCCTGACTTGGAGAGGAAGCGACCGATGGCCGCCAACCTTCCCGTGAGCCTCTGAACCTCCTGGACATTCCGGGGTGGGGCCATGTCTATTATGGCCTGGATCTTTTATGGGTTCGCCTCGATGCCGCGCTGGCTGACGACGAACCCCAGAAATTTTTCGAAGGAGACACCAAATGCGCACTTGGCAGGGTTGAGCCTCATGTTGTGAATTCGGAGGACTGCGAAGGCTTCCTCGAGGTTGGCGATGTGGTCTGGTCCTTCTCGGCTCTTGACGAGCATGTCGTCGACATAAACCTCCATGTTGCGGCCGCTCAAGTCTTTGAAGATCCGGTTTACGAGCCGTTGGTAGGTGGCTCCGGCGTTCTTCAGCCCGAAGGGCATAACTCGGTAACAGAAGAGGCCCTAGTCGGTGACGAACGAGGTTTTTGCAATGTCCGGCGGAAACATCCGGATCTGATTGTATCCTGAAAAGGCGTCCATGAAGGACAGCAGCTCGTGTCCCGAGGTCACGTCGATCAAGGCGTCAATGCTGGGGAGGGGAAAAGGATCTTTTGGGCACGCCTTGTTTAGGTCTGTGAAGTCTATGCAGATCCGCCAACCCCCGACCGCCTTTTTAACCATGACGACGTTGGCCAGCCACTCGGGATAGCTGACCTCTTGAATGAACCGGGCGGACAATAGTTTGTCTACCTCCATTTTTACTGCTTGCTGCCTCTTTGGGGCAAATTTGCGCCTCTTCTGGACGACCGGCTTGGAGCCCAAGTTGACGCTCAGTCTATGCATGATCAGGTCTTCGGATATCCCGGGCATGTCCGAGGCCTTCCAAGCGAAGAGGTCAACGCTGCGGCGGATGCAGTTGATTATGCCTGACTTCAAATCTTCGGAGAGCGAGCGGCTCACTCGGAACCACTTCGACTCGTCTGCCGCTACAAACGGGACCTCCTCAAGCTCATCGGCTAGTTCAGCGTCGAAACCGTCCCTCTCGGACCCGAGCTCGACGGCATCGAGGGGGAAGACGTCCCCTCCGACGGGAGTCATGTAGCAGGACCGCGCCGCCTCTTGGTTGCCCCGGATGACACCGACCCCTTGCTGGGTGGGGAATTTTAATTTCAAGTGGTAGGCCGACGGCACCGCTTGAAGGGAGCAGAGCCCGGGTCGGCCGAGTATGGTATTGTACGTTGCCTTGACGTTTACCACCATGAAGTCCATAGACTCGGTCCGTCGGATGGGAGCCGAGCCTGCGGTGACGTCAAGCGTCACGATCCCTTCTATTACGATGGGGACGCCAGAGAACCCTTGCAAGGTGTACCCGGTCGGCTTAAGCTTGTCTCGGGGCAGTTTGAGATTCTCGAAGGCTTCAAGAAATAAGATGTTGACCAAGCTTCCGTTATCGACGAGGATACGGCGAACTTCAAAATTTGCCATGTCGAGACTGACGACGAGGGCATCGCAATGAGGGAGGCGGACGCCCTCGAGATCCTCTCCGGAGAAGGAGACAGGGAGCAGTTGTACCTGGGGCGAAGGGAGATCTTGGACAGCGTTCACCTCCCGCACGAATGCCTTTCGGGAAGTCTTAGACTCCCCTCCCATTGGTCCTCCATGGACGCAATGCAAAATGGCCTGCCGTCCGGCTCCGCTGGGCTCGGGATCCCGCTCCTGGTGGCTGCTCGGAGTAAGGACGGGAGGCGAAGGCCTCCGGTTCCTCGTATCCTTCCGATCCCGTGGGCTTTCTCTTGTGAACTCGCGGAGGTACCCTCGAGAAATGAGGGCCTCGATTTCGTCTTTTAAGGCCCGACACTGGTCGGTTTCGTGTCCATGGTCCCTGTGGAAGCGGCAGTAGAAGCGCTGGTTTCGCTTCTTGTTATTGCTCGGTCGGGGAGGTAGCCGGATGAGGCCATTGTCCTCAATTTCCAAGAGGATGGCGGACACGTTCTGCGTCAAGGGCGTGTATCTCTCGAAGTGAGGGACCGGGGGTACCCTCTTCATGCCAACCCCTTCCTTTGCCGCTTTCCTGGCAGGTTCGATCTCGTCGACCCTGCACTTGCCCTTCCCTGCAATTTCTTTACCGCTCTCTGGGTTTAGAGCTTCTTCAGCTCGTATGTACTTCTCGACCCGGTTAAGGAGATCAGGGAAGTCCAGAGGTGGCTTCTTCGCCAAGGAGACCTTCAGCTGGTTGTGCCGGACATTGTGCCGGAAGGTGACCGAGGCGACCCCGGCGTCGAGGGCGGAGACGGATCTCGCCTCGGCAGTGAACCTCTTGACGAAGCCACAGAGCGACTCCCCCTCCTTCTGCTGGAGGTCAAGCAAGGACGCACTCATCTTCTCGGCCTTCCTGCTGGTGACGAAGTGGGCCAAGAAGTTGGCTTCCAGCTGGTCGAACGAGAAGATCGAGGCTGGGGGGAGCTTGGAGAACCATTCCCTGGCCGGACCCCGGAGGGTGGCCGGGAACGCGCGGCACAGCAGGGGATCCGAGGCACTGTGAATCATCATGAGGGTCTTGAAGCCCTCCATGTGATCAACTGGATCACCCTCGCCGTTGTAATTCTCGAACTGTGGAGGCCTGAAATTCCGGGGAACTTCTGCCTCTAAGATGGTAGCGGAGAATGGCAGTCGGGTAGGCCCTCGGCCTAGCCCGGGGTTCGGATTTCCATCGCCGATGCGTTCGAGACGATTCTCCATCTCTAGGAGACGTCAGAGTACCTCGTCCGTGCGCTCAGGTGGAGGGGTTGGTTCACGAGTGTAGCTCCTCCCTTCGTCCACCTGACGGTGTTGGTTGAGCGTCGCAGTCCTTGGCGCTCCATGAATAGCCTCCATGATTTCGTCCCGGAAGCTGCGGAACTCGGCTCTTGTGACCGCGCCATGGTCAACAGGGTCGAGTAGTGCAGTCGGTCTTCGACCGATGCGGCTGAGTGCCGACGGCCTTTCCTCGTTCGCGGGCCTGGAGCGGTTCGGGGCCGAGTTGGAAGCGGCCCCTCCCCTACCCTGACCAGCCCTTCGATTCTGGATGATCCGACGAAGGTCGGAAGCGGCGGGATGCTGTGCGTTTGGTTGGGGCCTGGGGTTCGGCCCCAGATTGTTGGATCCGTGTATGCCGCCGAGGTCGTCCTGAAGAGGAGCCATATTCAGGCGGAGAACGGAGGTAGCTGCTTTCCTGGCTTTGGGAGCCATAGGAGCGCGGGTCGAGGGGAGACCGCTGATGGCGAAGTTCGGGCTGTCGTCCGCACCAAAAAGTGCTTTCCACAGACGGCGCCAACCTGATGCGGTTTGTTTCTGGGGGGTGTGTGGATGCACCAGGTGTGAGTTCCTACTCGATTTGTAATAGTGGAAGGATGCGGTGCTGGACGGTACGCCAGAGGTCCGGTTCGACGCTGGGGGATCAGCTCGGATCGGGATGCTCCGCCTCGGGTCCCTGCAGACGGTCTAGAAACACCGGGGTTGGTCCCGGTGGCAGACCATCCGACGATCTAGTTAGTTTGCTGTGAGAGAGTAACAGTAAACTAGAGTTCTAGTTGGTGAAAGATTCATTACCTTTGAAGGTGGGAGAGGGCCTTGTATTTATAGAGAAACCCAACCGGGTTTGGACCCGTTTGGGGGCCGGGTCTGGATCCGAAAGCCCGTGGGCCTGAAGTGGCAGGAGGCCCAGGGGGTTTAGGGCAGACGTGGCAGCACCCGGGCGGTTTAGGGCTGACGTGGCGAAACCCTAGGCGGTTTTGGGGCTGACGTGGCGAATCGTGCGGTTCCTGTGCTTCTGGGAGAATCGGATGGCCTAGGCGGTGCCAGGTCATCTTTATCTCGTGCCAGGTTGACGGGAGGCCCGTGGGGCCGTATAGGGTCGGAGGCCGAAGGTGGGCACGGGTCGCCGGGATGAGGCGACAGAGTTCATAGGGATTTGATTTGTCGGCTCGGTCCCGAAACCATAGAGGCCCGGGGCCGGGACGACGTGCCTCTGAGGGAAGGCAACCCCGGGCCTTGGCTTGATCCCGGGTCATTTTTATCCCACCTCAACTAACAATCAACCTGTAAATCTTCGAAAATCTACAAGTTTCCTACAAAACCCAAACCGGACCCTGATTTTGACGGGCCTTTCCAAAATTCAAACCCACCATCAGTTCGGGTTCCTCTCAAATCCGACTCGGTACTAACCTACATAACCAGTATTGCACGTATATTGCATCGTATGGTTTATTTTCTATGACATTATGATTAGTACTGAAACGCCACTTCAAAATCCGTGCCAATCCATCAGATCCCAAACCAACGGTCAGATCCGTCCATGCCACACGCACCTTCTCACGGTCGGTCACGTACACGATGCTAAATTGCTAATCTTCCATCTTCCTTCTGTGGCAAACGGGCCGGGCGATCGGACCTCCACTCTCTCTCAAACCCAAACCCAATCTCAAACCCCAACACACACAAAAATAAATAAAAATAAATCAATCATTTTCCCAAAATCAAAGCCAAAATCCCTAAAAAAGTTCCCCAAAAAATTATCCCCCAAATCCGATCTCGAATCGCGAACTCCCCGCACCTTATGATGGGCGAATCATGGCGAAACTGGTAGCCAGTCCACGTCAGCAGCAGCCGCAGCCGGTCGCCGCTGATCGAGGTCAGCCGAGGAAGAACCGGACCAGGAGTTGCGTGAACCGGGTGCGGACGAGAGCTCAGGCTAGGAGAGAGAGGTTGGATTTAAATTTGAATTTGAAGGAGGAAGAGGAAGATCAAGAAGTGGTTGTGGTTGAAGAGGTGAAAAAGATGGTGAATGATTGCGGAGGGTCGAATCATAAGGAGGAAGAAGGGACTAACAGTCCTATTCCTGAACACGTATAACACTTTCTTGTTTTCTTAGGGTTGTATGCTCGAAGTTCTTATGAAATTATGCACTATTTGATCATAATTAGCTAATCATGTATCTGGATGCGTTTAAAAATTTATTGAATTGGGGGGTAATTCACATGGTAATTGGGCAGTCTAGGCTTGATTTGCACTGGGCAGACTTTAGATATTGAAGAATGAATGAGATTGCTGGTAAAAGAGTTGTCAGGGCACAACAAAAATTTTATGCATGATATGCCATACTTAGGTGTTATGTGTATTCGTGTAGAAATTTAATCCTTTGGTTGTATAGTTAGTGTAGGAAGTCGATGTTATCCATAGCATGGTGTATACTAAGTTTGGTCTTTCAACTATTGAACACTAGCAATTAAGGGGGCGTTTGGTATGCGGTAATGTGCTGGGGAATCCTTTGTTCTGTTGTGGATTACCCTGTTTGGCCAATGGGGAAGTATAGGTTTGGAAGGAATGTTTCATTCCCCACATTTTGTATGGGAATCTAATTACAAATGACTAGTTTATCGCCATGCCTTACCACCTACCAGCTCCAACACCCTCGCCACTAGCGTGTTCCTCTGCCTCTTGCTGCCCCAGGCCACAGCACCACCAATGTGGCCAACACCACCATTCCCATTAACACCTTCCCCATGACCTACCCACCCACCCACCCACTATATTTACAATAATCATAAGATTTAATGAAATAAGAATTCTGACAACTAAACTAACTTTAACGAACCATTAATTACACATGTCCATTAATTAAGTATAGGGAAGCATTAGCAAAATAAATAGGGAAGCACATGCGACAAACTTACCGAAATTACTGCACGAAAGTTCTTTCCGTTAAATATCTTTCCACGTGCTCATCCAAAATAGAAGGATTTATTTCCCCTATCATTAAGGATGAAGATCTCTTTCCCTATAATTAAGAGTTCGTGCATTATTTATGTTGTTTTGCATAACAAGAAAAAATGCTTGAAATTTCACCATGTGATTTACCATAAATGAAAACATTTCCGTTCCCAATGTGAAGGATCCTGTATAATTTTTTTGTCCTCTAGCGTAAGGGAGTCGATTATAGTTACGTCACTCCCAATCATTTTCATCCGACTCCTTAAATATCCCCAATTATGTATTTTTAGATGCATCCGTTGGTTCTACAAAGGGAAGATGTTTTTTTACTAATGAACTAGAAATGCTTGGAAAGGCCTGTATTCTGCTTCATTTGCAGTTTAATCCAAGTGTTAACTCAATTTTGTGGTGCTTACTTTTTCAATATAATTTTTTTTTGGTGAAGTTTTTTCAGTATAAACTTATGAGATAGTCAGTTATGCTTTTGTTCGAGGCAACTCATAAAATATCTTGGTGTGAGGTTGCATTATTTTTAGGATTTTATCCTTTCCTATACAAGGACCATATCATCTCTTTGGTTAACAAAAAGTTACTTCCATAATCCTATATATGCTGCAATCCTAGTTTATTTTTGTCCTTTGTCTATCTTTGTTTCTGTAGTTTCTTTTTGATTTATATATATTTTTTGTTTCTCACTCTCCTATCTCTGTTACTTGTCCTGATCATCAAAGTTGATTCTCCTTCACCAACCTGTAATTGAAGCTGCAAAATTACAAATGCTCATATTTATATTGTTCTTTTAAGCATTTTGACTCTCATTCATATTCTTTACCTACATTCTTTTTTGCATTAAGTTGCTTAGTTACATGACAATCTGATCTATGTATTCCTTAAGTCGTTGAGAGAATAATTTTGTTGTGGGTACTAGAAAAGAAAAGTGTGTAAAACTTATTGTTACTCTAATGAACCCACATCACGACTTTGGAGTTTTGGTGTAGTGACAGGCAGACTCTTAGTCAGACTCCTACAAGCTAGCAGAACTACCTCAAGCTCAGCCCTCTCTCTCTCTCTCTCTCTCTTTCTCTCAGGCTTCTTACTAAAGATCATTCTTCCTTTTGATATATATATATATATATATATATATACACACACACATATATATATATATATTGACCTACTCTTGCAGTCTTGTGTTGCACCAACGTTATGCGAAAATTTGTTCTGCTTAGTGTGCATTGAAAGTTTTGATTTTTCTAAACTGACATTCTTACTATTTGTATATTATATGTTTGTATCATGCACATTAGCTTACAAGTTTTCTGTTTTCTTACTTGCGACCTTTAAAAACATCATTTTTTCTTATGAGTGCAACTTAACAATTTCTTCATTCTTCTTAGATCACCTTTGTTTCTGCATAACTATAGTTCTTGCTATGATTTCCCTTATCGGGAACAGTGGACCTTATCCTTGTTTCTTTTGCAGTTTTATGTTATACATCTTTGGAAGCCTATATTCTTTTGTTCTCTTACCTTTGGGTTTTATTATTTGGTGATGACATGTGTTTGTTATTGTTTGAAAATATCTTATACTTGGATAATCCAGGTCCAAGTTGGAGGATCCCCTATGTATAAGGTCTTGAAGAAGTTGGGTAAAGGTGGTTTTGGTCAAGTGTTTGTTGGTCGCCGGGTCACTGGTGGTAGTCAACACCCAGCAGGTGCTGGTGCTCTAGAGGTGCTCTCTGTTCCTTTAGCATTCAAAATGATATACTGAACATTTCTTTACATGGAATGATGTTTTTCTTTCTAATATCTTTTACTTGACAATACCTTTCTACACACCCTAACTTTGTGTTAACTATCTTATCTGTCCAGGTTGCCCTAAAATTTGAGCACAGGAACAGTAAAGGTTGTAGTTACGGTCCACCACATGAATGGCAAGTTTACAGGTACATCTTATCTATTTTTAAATGTAGTATATTACGTGGTTTAGTTTGATTCCACTAATGGTGAATATGTACTGCTTCAATTCTATTTGATGGATATGAGCTATCACAAATTTTTTTCACAGCACGCTTGGTGGCAGCCATGGGGTTCCAAGGGTTCATTACAAAGGGCGACAAGGTGATTACTATATAATGGTATGGTTTCCTATTAATCTGAAGTGCTGTTTGTTGTCTACTAGTTAATTTAAAGAACTTGTGTTTCTTGCATTCAACTAATATTAATTATGCTGCAGTACTCTTCTATTCGGTTACATTTGTTTCTTCCATGCAGGTAATGGATATGCTTGGTCCTAGTCTATGGGATGCTTGGAATTCTTCAGGTCACTCGTGAGTATCTTGATACTATTTTTACATCAAAACAGATGTACCATTTCAATATTTCAGACAACTCCAGAATGTTCTTTTTTTTAATAAGAAAAACTTCAGAATGTTTTTTACTTCCCAGTAGATTATACATGGGAGTACATTTTTTGATCTTAAACTGACCAGTTATAATATGCTATACTATTTTATTAGAACCTATTATTTTCCATAGTAGCTTGTGTGGATTCGTTAAAGAATTCGCCCCTGCCACTAGGTTAAAACTTCGAAGTTTGTAGAAAGGGTTGAGGGAAATTGCACTTGTTGTTTTCTAATGCGCCCCCTCACGAGAGCCCCTTTTTTTATGGGACAAAGGAACGAGATAAATGCCCAACAAATTGTGGACCGAGACTTGGATCTGCGCAATAAAACCCATTCTTCTCTTTTTCTTATAATTTCGAAATAAATAAACGTACCCAACAAGATTAGAACTTGGGGTGCTCTCATACCATGTGAAAGGTCCCCGTCACTGGACTAAAACTTCGAAGTTGTAGAAGGGTTGAGAGAAATTGCACTTGTATTCTAACAATTACTATATACCCTTTTATCATGGAAATAACTGACCTTTTGCCAATTTACCTGTATGTATTTTTTATTTTTATTTTTATTTTTATTTTTTTGGGATGACTTGATGAGTATTATTTTCCTTTCCACATTACTGTTTTTCACATTTTTCTTGTGCAAGAAAATCTGTTTTCTGTTTAGACTTGTTTAGTTTCTTCAGAAATGGAAGGTTCTACTTAGATATGATAAACTTTTAATATTAAATGCACGTTGAGCTAACTGTTCAAAAACTTAGAAAGAAGGGAATTGATCCTTCAACCTACGCTGGGTTGGATGAAATATAATTTCTATTTTCTGGAGGAGACAACTTCAATAATAGAAGATTGAACTGGTCTAATAGCAAACAAGCAATTTTTCGTCTCATAAAGGTGTCTTCTATTTCTACTCAACTAGCTTGACTAATACTGCAAACTAGTCTCTCTTTATATTGAGAATCCTTCCAATTGGACTAATTAAAATTGAAATAGAAGTCATTTTTGTATACATCTTATGAACACACCCTAACTTTTCCAAGCTGCATCCTTCTCATCACACTGTTTCCTTTTCTATATAGCTCACTTAATATGAACAGTGGGATCCTCCTCATTAGATGGGTATATCTGTGATATGCTAAGACAGATATTTTAAACCTCTCTCTCTCATACTCAATACAAACAAAGTGGGATCCTCCTCATAGAATACTATAAACAAAGTAGGATCCTCCTCACACGCCTTTCCTCCCTCCGTGACCTATAAATTATGCCAATCCTACTTCAGCTGAAGCTCTGTTTTGCAAATAGCAGGCTTTTGGTAGTCTGGTTTTTCCATCATCCACGCGGCAATAAACCAGAGAGATTGCCTGCTTGTGTATTGGAAAGATCAATTTATTTCGGCATGCCCAATGATCTCTACATTTGGGTTGTATGTAAGTCTCAGGGAAGTTTTGTTACGAAATAACCCTCTTTGAAAATTAATCGCATGAAGCACATCTTTACATTGAATTTATATATTTAGTTTTGGTAGGGGTACATCGAAGTTATTTTATGTATGATCTGGTCCTAGGCTGATATCTATGTCTGGTTGGTTTAATTTGATAAGTTGATGACACTAGTAGCAGTGTATAAAATAATTGTTCTTATGGCGTAATATCCATATAATATGAACATTATATATTGTTTTGACAAACAAACAAAAAAAGTTAGTTTATTTAATTAAAATCTGTGTGCAACGTGTAGGATGTCAGTGGACATGGTTTCTTGCATTGCTGTTGAATCCATCTCAATCCTTGAGAAGATGCATTCCAAAGGGTGAGCATATATGCCTTCCCCTCAACTGTAGAAGATTCTTATCATGTACTAAGAGATTTCTTCTTCTTACTATTCTTATTAGTGTTTTTCCCCATACCTCTTTTTAGATATGTGCACGGAGATGTAAAGCCTGAAAATTTTTTGCTTGGTCAACCATCAACGCCTCAAGAAAAAAATTTATATCTAGTTGACCTTGGACTAGGTGAAAATTTTGTTAATTCTAACTTGTCATGTGAAATTAAACTCTCGACATCATTCTTACGAATATTGACATTTATATTATAATTTCCCTTTTTAAATAAATAAATTTGCAGCAACAAGATGGAAAGATAGTGATAGTTCTCAGCAGGTCGAATATGACCAACGTCCAGATGTTTTTAGGGGAACTGTTCGATATGCTAGTGTTCATGCACATCTGGGACGAACTGCAAGTAGAAGAGATGATCTTGAATCTCTTGCTTACACCCTTGTATTTCTCTATAGAGGGAGGTTACCTTGGCAGGGATATCAGGTTACTGAAGTTTCCAAAAAATTCTGTATCTTTGTCTATTGATATTTATGTTATCTAACCTTTGATTTTTTTTTTCTTTGCTATCTTATATGTTTTGACCTCAGGGTGACAATAAATCATTTTTAGTCTGCAAGAAAAAGATGGCAACATCCCCTGAGATGCTTTGTTGCTTCTGTCCTCCTTTCAAGCAATTTCTCGAGACTGTGGTTAACATGAAATATGATGAGGAACCTAACTATTCTAAGTTGATATCTCTGTTTGAGGGCCTGATTGGACCAAATCCGGAAATTAGGCCAATTAATACTGATGGTGCTCAGAAGGTAAGAGCTAGTCCAACGTACTAATTCCTACCTGAACCATCTTGAAGGCAATTAATATTCTTTCATTATGATGTCATAGCAGATTATCTATCAGGTTGGTCAGAAACGGGGCAGGGTAACAATTGAAGATGAAGATGATGGCCCTAAGAAGAAGGTTCGATTAGGTGTTCCTGCTACTCAGTGGATTTCTGTTTATAATGGCAGACAGCCTATGAAACAGAGGTAGATTGGTTTATGTTTCATGTTCAGGTTTGCATTATCAAGTTTTCTGATTTAAAAATTTGATTATTTGATTTGAGTAATACAAATAAATTTTTAATATTAAATGAATAACCATTTAACTAAGAAAAATAAACAGTGACGTTGGTCGACTTTTGCATCATTAGGTATGAGAAGCGATGTTTGAAAAGAGGACATTAAATACGAATACTGTAATACTTGTTAAAGGATCATTGTTTCTTGAAGCATAAAAAACACTAACATGATCTGTTGATGGAACAAACCTAGAATAGGATGTATAGAGAATAGTAGTGCTAAGCTATGTAACAGAGACACTTCTCTTGGTAACTATTTCATGTATCCAATATGATGTTCTTCAATTGGGCAGAAAAACATGTACGCATATATTGGGGAAGTTCTTGGTTAGACTTAGCTTCATAGGACCTGTATCGGTGTGGTCCTCCATGCTTTGGTTAAGATTGATTCCTATACTAAGTTTCATGAAATGTTCACCTTAATTTGGAGGAGTACCAATGCTTCCTGGACGTCAACTTAGAGTTCCTACTAACCATATTTCAGGAGTGGTTTGGTTATGGTCTCCCCTGTGTGCATGGACAATATTGTTTCATACCTTATTCTTTAAACTTTCATGTCATTGTGTCTGTAGGTCATGTGCTAACTTTAGATGTCATTGATTGTGTGAATCCTTTTTTAGGCATTGATGTCAGTAATGTGTACATGCGGTTAATAATTGATGCAAGCTGAATTTGTAAGATGACTAAAAATTTTGTTGAGCTAAACAAAACATGGAGAAGTCTATTTTTGAATTGATGAGGCCATGACCTCTGTTTATGATAAAAACAACTTCAGGTCCGCAACTCTGCATCCACCCAATACCCACATATACTGCCTAAACTTTATGGAGGATGCATTAGAACGATCTCACTCACTCACCTAAGGAAAGTTATTACCTAGTTTAAATGATTGTGGGCTTCAGGAGGTGGTCTACGCCTTGGGTCATTGAAAGCAGAATATAAGATGGAAAAAAATGTTTAACGAGGGGAAACTACTCTTTTTCCGCATCATCTTTGCCTCTTGCTGTGTAGTTCGGTGGATAATGGCTCCACTGCTACACCCACACTTGTAACCTGCTTCTTTGACACTTGGAGAGAGGAAGAAAATGAGTTTGGAGAGGCAATGCTTTAGCACAATTAACTGAAGTTGTTCAGGTTTTACTAACATTAATGTACAAAAAATAAGGAGGGTCAAACCGGAACACTTCCCTTTAAAGAGTTATGGCATCAAATCAAACTCATTTTCCTCCTCCCTCCAAGCAAAGGAGAGGTAGGCTGCCTATGCAGGAGGAATTTTGATGGCATTGTCTATGCAGTAGGAGCTGCAATAGCTTTGTTCGATCTTGATGAATATTATTGATAGGGTTCTTGAACCCTTTTTCTCTCATATTGTGCTCTCTTAAGCCAACCCTGAGGAAACATTTAACTCTTATTTGTTGCATTCTTGGACTACTACTTCCTGGTGGCCCATATGTCATCTTCTATAATTTTATTCTTTTAGTGCCAACTGCTCTTCCCCCTTTCGGAGAGGGAAGCTTTGGACAGCTCCATCCTTACTTGCTACTGTGTGCTAGAAAAGCTGTACTTTGGAATCAAGAAAAATGTATATATCAATTTATGTTTTAAGTGAAACAGATTCTGCCAATTACGGTTAACAAGTTGTTACTTTCTCCAAGATTCATTTTGGTTCTGGTTTCTAACCTTTTAAGCATGGTTCAAAAACCATCTTTTTTTGATTGGGTATTGACGATTGGTAGTTTCGTTTATGTTCAGGCGAATCTAATCCAATCTGATATATTCTGTATGTCTCAGTTCAACGTTTAATCGAAACCATGCACGCGTGATACACTAACAAATATATCTTTTTACGTATGAGTCCTCACCCCTTCCGTATCAGTCCCTATAGGTTCTTTCTTTTATGACCTTTTCTGCAAATAAACCCGCTACTTTTGCTATTAGATCCCTTTGCTTACACTTCACGGGCAGCGCACATGCCGCGTGGCTGCCTATGAGTAAGGAGAATGGAAGGGTACTGTAGTAGCCCGTGTGATGCGCACTATTAGGCCATGGCTATATAACTAGCCTTTGTAATTTTTCTGGGATCATGATGAATATGAATTAAGTTTCCCTTTTAACTTTTCCTTTTCATTTTTCCTTTTCCTTGGTTCCCAAGTTTGTTCTTGTTCTTGTTCTTGTTCTTGTTCTTGTTCTTGTGTGGGAGCTTTGGGGGAAGATGCTCAATAGTATCATGGTTTGCCTGGCTCAACCAGTCAAAGATGAAGTGTGCACCCGATCAGGGATGCGGAATGGAGCAGCAATGCTTGGTGTTCTTGTTGAAGCTACCATAAAGAGGCTGAAAAGATTATTTATGAGCTTGAGACTGATAATTCTTGATAATTCTCAATTGGAGACTAACATCAGTAATGTGAGTCTTGAGCTTGAAGCATCCAAACTAGAGTTGAATGAACTAAATGCATCACTTAGAAGTGCAGTGGATGAAAAGAAGACATTGATATTGGAGAACTCCACTGTTATGAACAACTCAAGGCATGCAGAGATCAATGTGGAAATGATGCAGAATGAGGTCATGCAATTGAGCGAGGTGAAAAAGGCTTACGAGGAAGAAAAGAGTTTATGGGCATCAGGGATTGCTGATTTGAAGAGCGAGCTCCATCAGGTAGGAGGAAAATTAGGGGATAAGTTGTCTGAAGTAGCTTCCCTCACTGTGGAACTAGAAAACGCCCTGAACAAAGCATTTGAGCAGATCGGAGGCATCATTGCACCTGTAAATACCCTTGAAATGGGGAAGAATATCCTCGTCACTGAGAAGAATGAATTGGAAGAGAATAGCAGAAGTGTCACACCCCGCTTTCCAAAAATACGGAATACGAGCACGTAACATTGGCCCAGCGAATGACTAACGTCACCCATAAGCTGTTTATCCGATTAACTCTACAATATAAATAATACAGAACAATTGCGCAGGCAATAATAACAATTTCATGAACAATAATACTTGAATTGAAGCAATATAAAATATCCAAGTACAATAATAATCCAACGTTTGGAAAATAAATAACAATATTCGGGACATAAGTCCAATACAATAATAAATCCAATACAAATAATAACAAGTCTCAATAGTCAATACATTAAGTTTATTAAAACAATAAGCAATTAGAAAGCAGTAGTCTTCAGACTGTTGTTCTTCAATTCTAGCAGGCAACTGATATCCAAAATCTGCAATTTAATAAATTGCAGGAAGAGGAAAAGGAAACAAAACATCCGTCAATGCAAGTTACGGGCCGCTTGTAGTGCAGACACAAGTACATGGAAAAAAAAGATAACTAATAACATGGAATAGACATGATAACGAAATATAACAACTAACATAGTAAGATAAACAAGTGTAAGTAACATGTAATAAGTATCGCGTGAACAAGTATTATGTAAACAAGTAACGAGTAACGAATGTCAAGAATCAAGTAACAAGTATCAAGTAGCTAGTGTCAAGTGATTATGTTCAAGTCTTGTATTATTACTATCTAGGTAGCACTTCATGCATCCATCCTTTTACTACATGGTTGCTACATTCAAACAGTTTCGCTTTAGACTTAGTGGTGGGCTCTATAGTTCATGTACTCTTCAACGATAAACATTATTCACATTTCGGTGTACGATACGATCATCGGCAATGATACAATACACGATAGATTGGGTTACAGCCATAACCACAATTATCGATAAAACAATAGTCAGAACATTATTTAGGAAAACATGGGCCCCTCCTCTGAGTACAGTCCCTATATTGTCCACTACTAAAAGTCAACCCTTAAACTTCAGCTTGTTAATTATTTTATTAATGCAACAATACAATATGCAATCTAGAGACATGAGATGAACGATAATAACAATAGGGAAACAGTAGGATGATAACATGGAATATGGTGTACTAGATGTCCAAGCAACATGGTATAGGTTATTTTACAAGTATTCAACAAGTATATCACGCACAACACATCAAGCACATATATCATAAGATAGCATGAACATACACATCAAAAGTGGTCAATCCTAGATTAATTCATGTCATATATGTCGTGAGGCAACTATGGTCAAATCATCACAATAGAGACAATATCAACAAGGGGTTTCACACATGAATTGTCTCTAAAACCCAACTACACTACAAGCGGTATTTTGTACTTGTATATATAAAGGAATTTAATACAAGTTACTTGCCTTATAAACGGTGAGTTTAAATACCAAGAATAACGGGATGAGAATTCCGTAGCAACGAACACAAATCTGCAACAACACAATTCCACGAACACAATAAAACACGTGCGAACCACGTGTACAAAAGGGGAACAAAGCATCAACAGCAACAATAGAGACCAAGTCTCAAAGAGACAACATCTGCTACAGTAGGAGGGAGTGGGGCTGAGCGGTGGCAGGACGTCGATGGCGTCGACGAGGTGCGATGGCGGGGTAGGCGGCGGACGGATCGACGCATGGCAACGATGGCGTTGCTTGCAGCCGGGGTAGAAGAATAGGGCGATTGGTTTGGCTGATTGCGGTGCTAGTCGACAGGGAACGGGGGAGACGGTCAGGGGTGGTGCCTGGGTTGCTGGCGGCGTCGACGGGGGTCGGTGGCGCAAGGGGTGGCCGGAGCTGGTCGGGGGAGAGGGTGGAGAAGATGAACAGTAGATGGGTTAGGAAATTTGGGTGGGAATTCGAGAGAGAGAAGCACAGATGAGAGAGAAAGAGGAGGGAGGAGAGAGATTAGACGGTTAGGGCTTCAAAATTGTGCAATTTCTAGGGTTTGCATTAGGGTTGTATTTATAGGGTACAATTAGGGTACTGGGTTAGAGGTTTAGGGCTCAATAATAGACGATTTGGGTCAAGAACAAATCAAATTGGGTTTTAGGGTTCAATAAAAGATAGATCAAAATCAATCGGGTTCAAATAAAAATACCCTCAATAAATATGAGAGCAATATGATCAATGAGAATTACTCGATCAAAAAGAACGAAGAAGTTTCACGAACAAAAATTTAAATTCAAATAAATAAATAAATAATACAAATGCATTAAAATATAAATTAGGGCTTGAAAATAAATTTGAAATTCGCCAATAAAATCAGATCGGGTATAATGATAAAATAATTGGAAAGGCGAATTTTTAATGAGATAATCAAGAAATAACAATTAATAATTATAACCTTAACAAAAATAAAATAGTATTCAGTTTTAACAATTTATTAAAATAATCAAATAATAATAATATAATTGCTTTCGGTCTCAAATATAAATAGAAAATAGAAGTAAGATTAAAATACAATTATATTCGAAATGAATATAATTTTCGATTAGAAAACACACAAAATAAATTTTAAATAATCAAGATATATAAATACACAGAAAATACTTATTAGTGAAAATGGGGGTTACAGGAAGCGTCGCAGTACCAATGTTCATTCATCTCATTTCGGTCATCGAGTGGTTACTTGCAAAGAGTTTTATCTTCGACCCGGGAGGAGGAAGACACAGGGAAAATATATTGGGTTTCATAGCACATTCAGAGAGGTATGGGGGTTCCTTTTAAGGGGGAAGGATTGATAAAATTATGTATCTTTTTACGTATTAGTCCTCACCCCTTGCGTATTAGTCCATATAGGATTTTCTTTCTTTTATGGCCTTTTCTGCAAATAAACCTGCTAGTTTTGCTATTAAATCCCTCCGCTTACACTTCACGGGCAGCACACGTGCCCCGTGGCTGCCTATGAGTAGAAGATAAGAATGGAAGGGTAGGTAATACTGTAGATGGCGGTTAGTACTGTAGTAGCCCATGTGATGCGCACTATTAGGCCATGGCTATATAACTAGCCTTTGTAATTTTTCTGGGATCATGATGAATATGAATTAAATTTCCCTTTTAACTTTTCCTTTTCCTTTTCCTTTTTCATTTTCCTTGACTCCCAAGTTTGTTCTTGTTCTTGTTCTTGTGTGGCTTGCCTTAATCGCAGAGAGAATCATGCCGGTGCCCATGCGACCCAATCCTAACCATGGTTCAATAGTACCTGGGACTACATCAACGCGCTTGACTATAAACAAATAACTTGTTCTTCATCTTGAGATTGTTTTTGCTTGTGCATTTCATATTTCTAAACTAAATTGATAAAGATACATAATTTGTGTCTTCTGACATGCCTATTTTGGATTAATAGGTATCATTATAATGTTGCTGATTTACGTTTACCGCAACATATTGAGAAAGGAAATGCTGATGGTTTGCTTATAAGCGGGATCGCATCATGCACCAATCTATGGGCGCTTGTCATGGATGCTGGAACTTGGTTCAGTTCTCAAGTCTATCAACTATCACCATATTTTCTTCACAAGGTACATATACTTGTAACTTAGGTGAACTCAGCTATATATTCATTGACTAAAAAAAGAGGTTGGACATAACATTTCTTGTTGTTGAAATTTGAAACATTGTACTTGAAAATGATGCAATGCTGTTGACAGGAATGGATCACAGAGCAGTGGGAGAAAAACTACTACATCAGTGCAATTGCTGGTGCAGATAATGGAAGCTCCCTTGTAGTTATGTCCAAAGGTTTTTTCTCCATTCACATTTGCCAAATTTCATTTTTTTATTCATTATTCATTTTATTTTATTTTATTTTATTTGATCATTTAAAAATTGCTCAAGTCCTTTCAGTCTGACTGAATGATCTTAATTTGCTACTATAAAAGATGGATTCCTCATGCCACATGGATTACAAGTTTATTTAAAGGTTGCCTCTTGTTTTGATGCAACTGTGCCTGCCAAATATCATTTGACGAGAATGGATTCAGTTGTCTTTTTTGAAAAAAGAGCCACACGAATCTTGAAGCGATCCAGCGTTCCAAAATTATTTGAACTAGATTCTCTGATATTGAGCTTCGTTAGCTAGGCTCAAATTTCGAAATGAGTACATAATCACATGTTATATTTTATCTTCCGAAAATGCCCATCTTGAGAACCCCTGTCTCATCCCCTTCATCTCCTTAATTCATGGATCTGGATCCTCTCTTAGTGAGGGACGTAGCTACCTGGTCCCGAGGGGGTGCGGCTGCGCCCCCTTGGATTTCAGTTACGCCCTTAGATTTACACGAGTATTATATAAATAGGGTAATCTAACACTTCAATTTCACAAATCTGTTGTAGCCTAGTTGGTTAGGGTAATTGGCTCTCACTCTAGGACCTGGTTCAAGTCCCGGGAACAGATTTTTTTAAACTTTTTTTTTGAAATTTTAATTTCTTTTTGTTCAATTTTGGCAACTAAATTGGATTTAGTTTTTACTTTTATTTGAAATTTTAATTTTTTTTTAAATGATCAAAATAAAATTTTATTTGACGACAGTTAGGGCTGTTCATCGGTGCAAAACCGAACCGAACCGAACCGAAATTGTCGGTTTGGTACATTTGAAACCGAAATCCGAACCGAAACTGATAAAATTCGGTTTGGTTCGGTTCGGTTAATAACCGAACTAACCGAACTTTTTAGAAGTTGTTCAATTTTGAATTTTACATGTGATTTTGAATGAAAAAATTCTTATTCAATATTCAATACATTAGAATTTACAAGTTACAAATGAATATAATTATATAAGGTTACAATTTACAATTTAAAATTACACGTTTTTATAATACTTGTTGTATTTTGCACTTGCACAAGCACTCAAGCATAGCTGCATAATCACTTGCACAATTGTAGAGGAGTGGAACTGTTACAACTGTATAACTGGCACTGCACTTGCATAAACACTTGCACAAGCATTTTGCACTTGATAACTCAATCCTGCACACACACTTGATACTTGAATAGACATGTAGATTAAGAGTGCAATGTGCACTCGCACAAACACTCAAATTATATCTAGGGTAAATGAGATCTAACGGATCCTAGGGGTAAAATTTATTTTGGTCCAAAAAAAGTTCGGTTTTTTGTTCGGTTCGGTTTATTTAGAAGCCAACCAAAAACCGATCCGAACTATCTAAAAAACTCCGGTTTGGATCAAAACCGAACCGAAAAACCGAAAAACCGAACCGAATTGATAAATTTCGGTTCGGTTCGGTTCGGTTCGGTAATCGGTTTTAACCAAAGTATGAACAACCCTAACGACAGTGGGGGTTGAAGCCATGACCTTCTAAAAATTAAAGTCAAACACACTCATCCACTGCATAGTGTGAGTTTGCATTTCAGTTACATTTGATGAATAATCACTGCTCTGATGGCTAATTACTTCACGTTTAGTGAAGTGTCCAAGGGTTTTGATGAATAATCATTGCTTTGATGCACACAATATGAAGTGTCCAAGGGTTTTATTGCCAAAGAAAATGGCTATTTAGTGATTGTAATAGTTTATGACATTTGATATTAATATATGATGTTTTTAGGAATATAAATGTATTTGTTATAATTTATTATTTTTTAATAGTAAGCGTCGCACCCCCTGAATGAAATTCTTGGCTACGCCGTTGCCCTTAGTGAAGCTCAGTGAAGCAAAGCGTTCATAACTTGTGTCTGATTCCTCATCGACTTCTGTTTTGCTTCCTCATCTCGAAAAATAACCTCCTCTTCTCCAAAATCATTGTGGCTTTCTCTTTCTCTCTCACTCCCAAATCAAATCTCTCTGCAACCTGTTGTTCATGAAATTGGGTTTCATTTAGGGAGGTGGAGGCCGATAAAGAAGATGAGAATGGAAGAGGGATCGAAGCTGGAGGTAAATTAAAATTCTTAAAGAGAACAAATCTCAAGATTCTCAAAATCATATCTAGAAAGAATACAAAATAAACAAAAATAAACAAAAATCTATCACAAAATAGAACAAATAGATAGAAAGATCTGAACTATTGAGTGAAAATCAAAGGAAAGAAAGTAATTTAATGGATCAATTCTCCTCCTTAAACTCAGTTGAGAAATTTCTGAGAATTTTTAACTTCAACTATTCTACTCTTTCATACATCAAATAGGCGCATTAACCCATTCTACAATTTGTAATCCTTAAAATTCAATAGAAATTTGACAATGGTTATTCAATTGATGATCGGAGCCGTTGTATGAATCCCAGTTTGAGGATGTGGAGGAGCACCAAGCAGGTTGGTGAATGGTGAGGATTGAGAACCAGAGGAGAAGACAGCAATTAGATATGAAGGAAACAAGGAGAGTAATAGGTTCTGTGCATCAAAATTCGGTTTTATTAAGTAAATGGGGTAGAAAGAAGATGAGGAATACTAAAGGGCATTTTGGGCATATATAGACATCTATATTATAGATAGATAGCAGGTCAAATTGTAGCTACCATGGAAGCAAAATTCTAATTTGACTTCTCAATTCTCACTTTTCTAGGAAAGTTTCTCTTTAATTTTACGGTTAATTCAAATTACAAAACGCTTTGCATGTACCATCAATGCTCTTTGCCGTGTACACATGATAGCCGGATAGCTTGCTCAAAGCTATAAAATTAGCACTTGCTACTTGTGATGTATTAGTAATTTGCATTTTTGCACACTGAAGCAGAGAGGCGAACTACATTCTGTGCTTCTGTCACATACAGTTAGCATTAGCTTGCTTTTCAACATTTAGTATGGTCTAGGATTTTGTTTTAACTTGGAAATTTGAAGCTTACAGGTATGGATATGGAATTACACATGATTTTGGTAATGGATGTTTTTATCTTGAATTTATTGAACTGAACAATGTGGGTAGTTGCATCATTTAATTTTTTGTCAAAGATTTATTGTGGGATTGTGTTTATAGGTGCCTAGTCTTGGAGTTTGGCATCACCTCCTTGAGGGTTAATGCATGTTGAAAATGGTTTTATTGATTTGTATTAATCTTTATGCTAAGTTTTGACTTTCTCAACTTGATTCATGTTGGTTTATTTTTGTGGAGCTTTTTTATCATTATTTGTGTTATTATTCCGTATCTTTTGTTTAATATGAGAAGAAAAATATTCAGGGACACGATACACTCAGCAGTCATACAAAGTTGGTGATTCTTTCCCCTATAAATGGATAAGCAAGAAGTGGAAAGAAGGATACTGTGTCACTTCGATGGCTACTTCTGGAAGCCGATGGGCTATAGTTATGTCCCGAAATACCGGTTTTCGTGATCAGGTTTGATCGTGGCACATTTATGAATACTTGTATAATTTGTGCATAATCATTGATAATTTCTTTTGCTTCAAGATTAGTCACTATTTATTCTATCCTAGCAAATATTTGATATTTCTGTTTTCCATGTTGCCATTACCCATCCACTGATTGCTGCCTTTACCGGAGTGTATTGTGCAAATACTTCTATTCTTACATTGCTTGAATTTTATACTTGAGTTAAAATAGTGGTGTTTTTCACGATAAATGCTTACATACTGCTGATGCAATGCTTCTAATACATGAAGACTCAATGGTGTTCCTTATCAGGGCTATAAAAGGTCCTCTTCATTTTATTTTTTTGTTCCTTCTTTTCCTTCATTTTTTTGTTCCTTCTTTTCCTTTTTTATGATGGATCAGATTTTATATATGAACGTTGTGCCTTTATATGTTGAGAATGTCAGATGTTAGTGCAATTTGTCCTTGTGTGTTTGGAGAGTGTAATTTAGTTTCTCCTTTTCTTTTTATCTCCTGTTTGAATAATACAGTATATAATTGAGACAAGCTAGTAAGCCAGGTCATTACAAATTTACCACACAATAAATGGACTCCAAAAGGCAAAATGGAAAATAGCCTTTTTTTTTTCTCTCGGTACAAATAAGGTATCCTACAACAACAGAAAATTATTTATCCTAATTTTTAGTATATCATGAATTAAGACAAGCTAGGAGGCCAGGAAATCACAGCACAATGATTGGGCTCCAAAAGGAAAAGTGGAAAATATGTCTCTCATATGAGTAAGCTATCCAACAACAACAACAAACTGTTTAATACAATGGGTTTTAGGTTAGCTATGCGAGTTCATGTTTCTTTTTAAATCCACAAATATAATCATGTCATGGAACACGATTCAATCTTGAGAATGTTTATCACTGTTTGAATATCAATATCCATTCCAAGCAATTTCATATGGTTGACTTGTTTTGAACCAAATGTACATACTATCTCGTGCAATCTTTAGAACGTAATGATAATATTTTGGATTTGACATAACAGTCCCGGGCAAGTCATGTTTGCATATCCATCCCCCACAAATTGGTATGTGTCTCCATCCCCTATAAATCGGTGTTTGTGTATCCTTTGCAAACAAGCTGCATATCCATCCCCCACAAATCGGTATTTGTGTATCCATACCCCATAAATTGGTATTTTTGTATCCGTTGCCAACTAGTTGGATATGTGGATCCACGCATAATTTGTCCTATTATTTTCCTCCACCCAAATACTAAAGAATATTCTGTAACTGTAACAGCTCTGTTTGAATGTCCATTTAAACCCTGCCTGTCATCCATCTTCCCATGCCTTTCTCCTCTGCGTCTTCTCTCTTGCCATTCTCTCTTTTGCTTCTCATCCTCCCGAGAATCTTACCCCATTCATCACCTAAATCTCTAACATTTCCCTCTCTCCTCAATTCTAGTTCTCTACATAGTTGGGGGATAGGTTTATTCAGTTACCTAACCTGGACATAGCAATGGTAAGAAGAGTAAAATTTACAAGGAAATTTGCGTGAGCCCCGCATTATGGTGGATGGATACACAAAAATCAGTTAGCAGGGGATGAATGCGCAGATACAGTTTTTGTAGGGATTGCACACCCAAAAACTGAGATATTTTGGAACTACATAATTTTGTTGGTTAACCACAAGGGGAATATGATTTATCGTTTCATATGGGGGTGTTACAATGTTGTAAGTTCTCTTGGTTTTAATAATAATTATCTGTTTTTTTTTCTGTAGGTTGTAGAATTGGATTTCTTGTATCCAAGTGAGGGAGTCCACAAGCGCTGGGATAATGGATACAGGATTACATCAGTGGCTGCCACGGCAGACCAGGCTGCTATAATACTAAGTGGACCAAAGCGGAAGATTTTGGATGAGACTCAGGAGACACTCAGGACCTCAGCATTTCCTGCTGCACATGTTAAGGTGCCGTCTCTGTTTCTCTTAAGAGATCAGTTGTTTTTTCTAGTTCATGTAGAATAGCCTTTCACTACTAACCCACTTGGCTTAATTTTTTCTGGATGACTGTTATTCACTTATTCTTAGAAGAAGGGGATTGTGGAATCTAGGCCTAGACTGAGACAATACTCCTGAGTTGTCTCGATTTTGGCCTAACCTTGCCTCATACTCGGTATAGTCGGTAAAACAAATACCAAATAGTTTAGATTTTGGAGGTTAATGAGGTGCTACTTAACAATTTTTGGACAGTTGCCATGGTGTACCGATATCTATAGTTCTAAAACAATGCTAGCAGGGGCACAACTCTGCTAATTATATCTAGGGGCGAAAAACAATTTTACCTTGTTGATTTCAGAGCAATCTAATTGTACTTCAAATTCGGTAGCTTGTTAGAGAAGAGAAGCATGTAGAACTCTTAAACAATTTACGCCAGTTGGCTCCACGTGATTGTGTTTAGTAGCTCAAAAGAATTACGATTTTAAAGAATAGTGCATCCTCTCAATTATTATTAAATTTTCACTCTCAGGAACAACAGAAAGAGAATTGCATTAGTTTTAGCTTTCTACCAATAATTATGATCTGATCTTCTGTTTTCTGTAATAATTTATTGTTAATGTTCTGATCAGGACAAATGGGCGAAGAATCTCTATCTTGCTTCAGTATGCTATGGTCGCACTGTGTCTTGATCCTTGGCGAGGTACTCAAAATCAGGAGAAAGCCGCAGTGGAAGCTTGCTGTTCTGTAGTATGTAGTGCTATTTTTATTTTTCATGTGTGCTCGAAGCCTCCAAATTAGGAGAAAGCTAAAGTTAGCTGTAATGTTCTATGTATTGCTCCTTTTATTTGTATCTATTTTCGAAGACGGTACAGAACGAAATAATGAAAGACATTAAATTGGCGTTGGAAAATTTATGCTCAATTATTATAGTATAACGCAGATTTTGTCCTGAAGACTTCTCTGATGTTCCGAAAAAGCTTGGATGTATATCCAAAGTTTCAAGGCGGTTGTATTTATTCGGATAAACAGAGTTATTTTTGGCATCTCTTATTGGGAGTTACTTGTGCATAATTAAAGATAAAAGTGAAAGCAAGTTGGACTGGAAGAAACGTTCTGGAAAAATAAATCTAAATAGTGAACTTTTATATTCGGTTAGAAAATCTCACATTTTTTTTCAAGGCAATCCAATGCTTGAAAAAGCAGATGCTATGCACAGATGCATTGCTAATTCGATACAATTCTTAATTTCCCCCCTTAAATAAGCCCAATATTAAAAGTTTTTTTCTAGTACTTTTAGTAAGCTCGGCTCCAAAGCCTTTTTTTTAAAAAAAATTTATTATTATTATTATTATTATTATTTTATTATTATTTTAAGAAAAGGTGGAGTCTCGCCACCCTGTTCTATTAATATGTGATTAATAAAATAAACTCAGAGTACTAAGCTTACAACAAAATCCTACAATCAAAATAAAAGTACATAACTCCACCCCGAACATAGGGGGTGAGACAAAAGAAAAAACATAGAGTAGCTGCAAAGAAATACATTATACCTCCCAACAAACCCTGGGGTGGTGGGTATTAATGATCATAGTAGATTGTGCTGGCTATCAATCGATCGTCAGTCCGATCTCGATCTCCTCGTCTTCAAACTCATCTACTTGGAATACACTCGCAATCCTTCTCCTGAGACCTGCAGCTGCCACATTAGCCCACAATGAAATAAAATGCATAATGTGAGTCACATTGCCAGAAATAGTATTGCAAGTTCTACGAAAGTAAAAATTATTTATGTTTAGCTAGAGAACCCAGGTCATTGCGGCGATAGCGATATACCACGCTTCTCTCATAGCACCCCTCTCCATCGCGAACTTAGGACCTACCCACGGGTCCTCGTATGTACTAGGGTATTAAGATGTTCCTAGGACGGTGAGTACCTCTACGATAACCGCTTTGCTCCTAGGGCACTGAAGAAAAAGATTGTCTCTAGTCTCCAGGGTAGCATGACAGAACCCGCATTGAGAGTCCACATTCGGTTGGCGCTTAGCGATGTTTTCTCTAGTCAGGATCACATCATTTAGCACCAACCAAAAGAAAACTTAGATTTTTAGCGGGGCTTTCGTTCTCCAGACAACAACAAACCACTTTGGTGTACATCCCCTAAAATGGATGCGATTGTACATGGAGCGTACCGTGAACTTGCCGTATTACATACGATTGACTTAATTAGAGGGTTCAAAATTGAAAGTTATGTCGGGTTAAGCTTACAAAGCATACAAATTTTGGAACGCAGCGTGTTTGCGAATTATTTTTTCAAAGAGGCTTATGTAAGTAGAAAAATCACATCTATATAATAAAACACAAAGAAAAGCTATCAAGTGGCTCACCTTCAAAAGTAAAGAAATCAATGGTCCAGATCTAAGCTCCCAAAAGACATTTTTCTTCTCAAAACTTAAATTCAAATCTTCCCCCAAAACAACTTCTTTAGGCTTTGTTTGGTTCAAAGGAGGGGAGGGGAGGGGAGGGATTTTAATGGAGGGGAGGGAGGGGGGGGGGGGGGGGGGAGGGAAAGGGAGGGGAGGAATTTAATGAAGACTCTGTTTGGTTCAAAGGAGGGGAGGGGAGGGAAAATAATTATCTTTTTGTTTGGTTCACAAGGGGAGGAAATTGATTTTATAATAAAATTACTTTTATACCCTTCACAAGGTGAAATTTCCCTACCATTATAGGAGTTTGAAGCTTAAGTTCTTTGTCTCACCCAATACAATTTTCTACTGATCACTTTTGTATGGTTGAAAATTGTTTTCTTTTCCAATTCATTATTCTCTCCTATGATAAAACATGTACCGGCTTTTTTCTGAGCAAACCAAAAAAAAAAAGAATAAAAAAAAGTCATCTCTCCTATGATAAAACACGTACCATCTTTTTTCAGATAAAAAAACAACAACATCGTGATTTACTAATAATACTAGTTTCTTGGATGCTGCAGGCTTATGTTGCTAAAGCTACAATGAGCCAAGGACTACCAAACACTGTAGGTGAAATGTACAAGTTACTGCTAACTGAAGTATGCGAAAAATGATATATATGGCAGCTTATGTTCTTCCATGAACTAATTAATCTAGTCTTATGTTTTTCCTTTCCAGTAAATCTATGTGAAGTTTATGAAATGGTACTTTCAGTTGTTGTATCCCTGTTACTTATAATGTAGCTCGATCTAATGTTTCTTTTCCTTCTCTTACGTAAAAATGTATGGAAGATCACTATATATGCAATTTGTGTGCTAGCTTTATAGATTCAATTGAAAATCAAAGGTTGATGTGATTGGGAAATAACTGAAACATCATGCTTGCATCCTAGTCTCCTAGATGTACGGGGAGATACGAGTATCTTTCTCCTTAGATGTATTCGCTACTTGATCATGTTTCGTTTAATCAGATTCGTGACGACAGGACCAAGGGCTTCAACCACAGTTTATCTGAAAAAAATTCAAATGAACTTATGAAATATTATCAAGGTTTGAGAGTAACAATGGGAGGGCAATTTAGTCCATTTATATTAAAAAATTAGCCCTATTTTCTCTTCCCTCCAAATCCTCCCACTTTTGGAGGGGAGCCAAAATTGGCTCAGGAGGGGTGTTGCACCCCCCCATTTCCCTCCCCTCCCCTCCTAAAAATTGAACCAAACAAGAAAAGTAATAAAAAACCCCTTCCCTCCCCTCCCCTTCCCTCCATTTCCCTCCAACCAAACACCCCATTATTGATTTAATTATTTCTCTCTCTCTCACACTCTCTCTCTATATACTTAGAAATTTTTCCCAAACTGTCCCACTTTTTGAAAGTTTTTCCCAAACTACCCTACTTTTTTTAAAATTTGCAAAACGCCCTACCCGCTTTCTGAAAAAGCGAGTTTGGCTAAATCCTCATCGCTTTTTTCAGAAAGCGAGTCTGATGTTTTGGTTTTGCACTTGCCCACACTCGCTTTCTCAAAAAGCGAGGGAATTTAGCCCAAACTCCCTTTTTGAAAAAGCGAGTGTCGATTGGGTATTAACCCCCAAGCTCGAAATCAGATCTCACTTTTCTCTTTAATTCTTTATCTTTCTCCTCCTCTTTTAACCCCGAAATCCTAACCCATCTTTCATTTTATTTTCGTCAAATAACCACAAAAATTCGTCGATTAACCCATAAAATTGCTCTGAAAATCCTAAACCCATCTTCCGAAAGATCCAAATTTTGGAATTTTGATAAACTTGAAGAGGATAGCAACTTCAACTCTTCTACCCAAATATCTACGGCTATATCCTTTTGAATAAGCTTGTGAAGGTATGATGCATATTGGCCTATTATTTTGTTCATTTTCATAGGTTTTGTTTTTGGGTAGATAATAACTCATATATTCGCATAAATATACGTAGGTATGGATTACAATATTCCTATTTGGTTATACTTTAGTGGTGAAATAATTTGTGATCCAAAGATTTGTTGTTGTTATAGTGCGGTGGATGCTGAAATAGTTTGGGCACCTCGTGCCATTACAATGACAGAATTAGTTGAGAAAATTTATGAAGTTACTAATTCGGATAGGGATCAATGGAATGTGAAAATTTTAGCTTGATACGCAGCAGAAAAAGGAGATGGTCAGTATTTTATGACAGTGCCCGTTTCTACTAATAATGCTATGAAGTCAATGATTGCTAGGACATTTGATCCCAATTGTACTTGGTCTGCATTAGAGTTATATATTCAACAAATCCAAATTTTGAATGCTTAGCCACATGATATTCCTAGTTCAAGCTTCGTACGAGTAATACCTACACAGCAGATAATGTCTAATCCCGTTCAAACTTCACAAGCAATCCCACTGTCCTCACTAGAAGACACCTTCACAAATACAACAAACCTGGATTCTACAAAAGTTGAGTTGCCACGTCAACCTAGTCCGGTTCATGACTATGTTCCAAATGACACTTTATTTGAATTATTTCAAAATGCTGCCATTAACAACGACTTATTAGACGATAATGAAGAAGAGGAAGAAACAGACGATGAAGTTGATGAGAGTTTAGAAAATGATGATGGGGACGAAGATGAGAAAGCGAGTCTTGGGTCTGCTTGTAAAAAAACATACAGGCTCAAGACTCGCTTTCTCGGAAAGCGAGGAGGTGAAGACTAAACTCGGTTTCTGAAAAAGCGAGTCTAGGGCTACTAAATACTTTCACAAGTTGCAAATGAAGCTGCCCTTTATACAGCTCGATCCTTCTCCACATTCCCCATCGTGCGTGCCATTTATAATAAAATAGAGTATACTACAACTAAAAACAATCGTTATTAACTATACCAAAATATATAACCTACATATATCTACATATATCCAATTTTTACCCCCAAATTCGACATATATCCAAATTTTATCCCCAATTTTTAACTACATATATATATATATATATATATATATATATATATATATATATATATATATATATATATATATATATATACACACACACCATTAAAAAAATAAGAGTTTGATAAATATACCGCAAGCTTTACCCCTAAATTTGAAGCACTCCACCTCTACCGCAAGCTTCACCCCCAAATTCGAAGGACTCCACCGCAATTACCCCAAAATTCGTAGCACCC